>OY756941.1:31064304-32471804 GCA_963580275.1 Crataegus laevigata | reverse complement strand
AGTTTGTTTTTCATCTTCAATTCTACCGCCAATGACCAAAATAATTAGATGTGAGTCATGCGTTGATTTTAATATTTGATTTTTACTATAAGTAATCTTTGAAAATAGGTGCTCGATGTCAATTTTTTGGGATTTAAAAAAAAAAAAAAAAACCTAGAGTTGGTGACGATCTGTATTGATCTCTTGCCTCTTTGTTTTTTCGATCTTCAAATCATTTTTATTCTCTAGTTGCGGTCTCTGTTGTACTTTAGATAGAAGAGTGATATGGTTTGAACCCACACCATAGTGCAAGAGCAACACTCTTCTTCAAAACTGTGGTAGAGAGCCACTTGCCTCTTTATATATTATCTTATGTGGATTGATTTATTGTAATTTTTACATCTATACATACGTATTGGCATACAAAATTTTCAGTTGACCAAAGGAGTTAAAACATGAGGGTGGTTTATTTTCTTTGTGACCAATTGAGGTTGGTAAGAAACCAACAAAACAAACGAAACAAAAACATATTATATATATGTTCATGTTTAGAGATGAGCACTGATCGAGCCTTGAGCCAAACCAATTAGTTAATCCCACCTCTTTTGGACTAATTGACTACAAATTGCATGGAGAGGATGGAGACCATGATAGAGATTTTTAGGTCTACATGAAATATTATCATATTTTATTTTTACTTAAACTATACTGTGTATATATTAATTTTTTATTAATATACTTTATAAAGACAAAAATTAATTAATTATATAAATTAAACAACCAATTTAGCTAAAAATTAATGTTATCCATTTTATGAAAAAAAATATAAAACCGTACTCATTTATCATTATAATATTAACTAGATGATGTTATTTATAATATGAACTAGATGTCGTGCATATGTCATGTGATGCGTATGCAATGTAATGACGAAAACTCAACACTTCATTTTAAATACTTAACTTTTTTAAATTAAGGTTTTAATAAACAAAATGTTTGGAAAAAGGTTTTAGTATTAGTTGAAAAGTCACTATAATTTTATATGAAAAGAAACAGTTAATACAAGTTGTGACCTAAGATAGAACTAGTGGCGGAGCCACTATGAGACTAGAATATACTCTAACGGCCTTTTTTTTCTTCTTGCTACTCTAATAGATATTGTTGTTGCATATCAGTCTAGTACAAATTCAAGTGCGTTCTCAATCCAACTTTTTCATGTCTCAGGCCAGGCCTTATTTTCTCTTCATCCCTCTTATTGTGGTGCAATCTTCAATTTCTCTCCTTATTCGATCCACTTTTCTTTGGCTTGAACGTATATTTTAAAAAAATAAAATAAAATCTTTCTTATTATTTACCACATGTTCGAGTTTCTGGGTTTGTGCAATGTTTTTAGTTCTCTTTTGAATGTCTTTCAATTTTTATGTAAATTACTCAAATCTCTCATGTCTGATTTAAATTACCCATGTATGTGAGAGACCCTTGCACACATGAAATCCTAACTTCAGTACTGCATAGAACATTATTGTTGTGAAGTTAAAGTCTTCAGAACTAATTTTTTTTGCATGAATTCATAAGATTAGACATATATAAGAACAAATTAACGACAAGGAAAACTTATCTAATTCAACCAACTTAGCTACATGTAAACAAAAGATGCACCGTATCAAAGCTCTTACAAACTGCACATCTTAACAAACTCTTATTTTTATTAAAATCAATGTATTGACTGATTCAATGTTTGTGATTGATTAATATCTTCTTCAGGTAAATGGTTTACGACCATCGTCGTCAATCAGTTTTTGAATGTTCAAGATGTCGTAGTAGATTTGTCAAGTGATGAAGCCTTCACCAAGTTAAAATTGTCCACAAGTTTCGCGTTAAAAAAATGGGATCATGAAATAAATGTTATTCAATTTTATACAATAATCAAATGGTAATGGGACACCTCCTACATTGAAAACAAACAAACAAACTTTCTATGGGTTTAAGAAGACTTGGAGAACTCAACAAGTGAACCAATTGGTAATTAGTTTTAAAGTGAACTCTTAACTTCCTTTAATTGTGACAAACAAATAAAGTATTGCACCGATCAAAAGAAACAAAAGTATCTTGATGGCCCCAAGTAAGAAATATTTAACATAGTATTGTATTAGTATTTTCTTTGAGTTAGAAGGTTAAGGTGATCAATAAAATAACTTCATTTTTTTTTTTTGGTATTTATAAACAATAGTAGGGAAAGAATCTAAACACAACTTCTTTCGTGTCAAATTATACTTTTAATAACTTCAGTTACGAATATCTTTTGCTCGATAAAATATCTTAAAACATTAAGAAAGGCAACTAGTTGTGTTAGTGGTGGATACATATTGGGACTCAATGGTGGAGCCATAATTTTATGTGTGGGAGGCCTGAACATACATATATAATTTGAACTCATCAAAACATGAGAGATTGGAGTAATTTGCATAAAATTAAAAGATCCTAAATTCAATAGAGAGAACTATAAACATTGCACAAACCCAAAACTCGAATATGAGGTAAAGAGTTAGTAGGAATTTTAAAAAAATAAATAAATTAAAGCCAAAGAAAAGATGATATAATAAGAAAGGGAAGTGAAAACAACACAACAACAAGAGGAATAAAAAGAAAAATGTGGAAAAAAGTTTGGATGGAGAACACACTTCAATTTAAGGGTATTGGATTGATATGCAACAACATCAGTTGTTATAGTAGTAAGAAGAAAAAAATAATAATAATAAAAGGGAAGATGGGCAAGGGACCATTCTGGTCTCTTAGTAGCTCTGCCATTGTTAGGACTAAAGTGGTTGGAGTTAAAAAAATATATATGTGAAGATCTTTAGAGGGCCTAACGAATGTTTACTATGGCTCCTTTTTATGTTACCAAGTGTTTAACGTAAGAGAAAATTGTAGCAACGATCCCTCAACTTGAACTGAATTGGATTAATTTGATCCTCAACTAAAAATATATGACTATTGGTCCCTAAACTCTTCAAAATGTGAGACTATGGTCCTTTTCATCAACTTCGTCAGAATTTCATCAAAATGAGTCATGTTGGAGGAACCATTGCTACAATTGAGTTAAAGTTCAAGGACCATTGCTCCAATCAGTTTAAAATTGGGAGACTATTTCTCCAATTAGATTAAAGTTAAAGAATCGGTGCTACAATTTTTCTAATTTTGTTTTTATGGAAGTTCTTATAGAGTTGACAAAAATGACCATAGCTACACGTTTTGATGAGTTAAGACAAATAGTGAATTTTTTAACTAATCAGAGACCATTACTCCATTTGGATTAAAGTTGAGAAATCATTACTCTAATTAAATTAAAATTGAGGGACCGTTGTTACATTTCCTCCTAATGTAATGCATGTTAGCGTATATCGACAACACTCGGCAAGTTATGTCGATAACACTTGCTAACACTCATCGGATGCTTTGGCGTATTTCAATATCTCTTGACATATGAATAACATAATTGGACAATCGACAACAAACTTACTAAACATTCGACAAATACTTCAATGCATAAATTAAATTTTTTTTTTATGCGTTTCGCTTTCCGCCTCTATTAAAAATCTAACAATTCTTGAACGCTCGTGGCCCCAGTCCATGACAAAACACTGATAATTTTAGCATAATAACAAGTTGTTAATAGATTATTGTTATCCAAATTAATAAATTATATGAGAATCAAATGGGATACCCTGCTGTACTAAACAATATATAGAAAATACAACTATATATGACAAGTTCCCAGAGATATGATTAAAGAAATGTTGTCGACAGCAGTCGGGATTAGTCGGCCAAGTGCCGTACAGTGGCACGGTCAACCGTCAAGCACGGGGGACCACCTAACCAACTCCAGAATATAATAGCACGTGTCCCCGACGTGGCAACTGCCATAACCGACAATAACCGTGACTTCGTCCTCTGCGTCGGCTCACGTGTAGCTCTGCCGACCACATTCAACAAGCTTTCTTTTTCAGTCAAAAGCTTTTATTTTCAACGATAAAAAGAGCTTTGAAAAAGAAAAAAAAAAAGAGGAAAAGAGCAAAAGAACTAGATATTAAAAAGAATTTAATTGCATAAAATTTTCAACGCTTAGCCGACTCCTAGAAGGAAAGTAGAAAAAGATAAATGACGACTAAACAAAAAGGGCCATCAAGAAATTCGGTGGGAGAGATAGTTGATTGGTAAAGGTTAGGAACATAGGATGCCACTGTTTTTTTAAATAGGTAATCTCCCGTAGCATTACTCTGGTTTTTTGCTTTAATATTTTAGGCTTACATATAAAGACTAAAGCATAAAAAGTGAAGCAACGTTACATTTGGAAGAAAAAAAAATTGTATGCTCGAAATACAGAGTGATACATTACGTATTACTATGCAAATAGTGAAATGTTTATGCTAAAAAATAAGTAACTTAAAAATTAAAACTTCTCTCCACTTATATAATGACACTTTATGTACAACACGTGTCCCAAACATCTATATATAAAGCCAATGGAAAAGGTGAATAGTGATTTTTGTGTCACCAAACTTCAATAAAAGATTTGGACAAAAATGCCTTCAAGACAAAAATCTTCAAAGACATCTCAAAATAATGCATCAAATAAGAAAGGGGCATTTTCGTCATTTTAACAATACTTTTTTTAATAATTAATTTTTGGTACATTTTTTATATATTATAATTAGTACCTCACAATAGGCTAGCAATAATGTGATTTAATTTCTCTATTTTTAAACACGTTCAAAACATCTTAAAAGACGTGTAATGTTGGTTATAAAAAAGGTCTTTCGCACACGGATAATAATGTGATTAAATAAGTTGTCAAATGATTGTTTTTTTTTAACAAACAATATTATATACACTAAAGGGGAAGGGTGGGTTTAGCCTCACAATGGGCTAACAATAATGTGATTCAATAAGTTGTTTATTAAATATTATTTTCTCTATTTTTAAACATGTTCAAAACATCTTAAGAGGTGTGTAATACAGGTTATAAAAAAAGGTATTTCACACGCAGATAATAATGTGATTAAATTAATTGTAAACGGATTTTTTTTTAACAAATGATATTATTTATACTAAAAGGGAGGAAATGGGCTTAGCCTCACAATGAGCTAATAATAATTCTATCAATTGCTTATTAAATATTATTTTCTCAATTCTTAATGTAAATTCTATAGAGACCGATTTTATTATGTGAATTCAGCTGTTTTAATTAGTTTATGAGGGATTTCTTCTAGCATGATCTAAAATTATTCATTTTCATATGTCACATATCGGCCCGGCCCCCACCACATCCTGAGCTCGACTCCACCGTAGCACAATATTGTCCGCTTTGGGCCTCGACCATGCCCTCACGATTTTGTTTCTATGAACTCACACGAGAACTTCCCAGTGGGTCATCCATCATGGGATTGCTCTCGTGCGAACTCGCTTAACTTCAAAGTTCCGATGGAACCCGAAGCCAGTGAGCTCCCAAAAGGCCTCGTGCTAGGTGGAGATGAGAATATACATATAAGGCTTACAGGATCCACTCCTCTAGGCGATGTGGGATGTTACATCATATATTTGACTTTCATTTTATCATTTTACGTATATAAATATTTTTAAAAAGTGTAAGTCGCGCGTAACATGCAGTAATTCAGCACGTGCATGAATGCTAATAATGAAAAATTTCTCTCAAATTTGTACCACTTTTTAATGGAGAAGTATTGTATTGGGGAGAGGGGCCTACTTTTATTAAAGAAATAGTATAAATGTTGTAACATTTTTTACATTAAAAAATGAGACGAGGAACAAATTTATCCACACCTTTCTTCTTCCCCACCATTTATTGGTTTATTCGTACATAAGTAGAAAAGAGAGAAACAAAATACACAAGGGAAATCCATCCCTAATTATTCATTTGTCTGTTAACCCTCCTAACCACCAATGTTGATGATAAATTCTTTGACTAATATTCAAAATTATTCTATTTCATGAGTACTTCGGTTTTCTTATTCCATTCAACTAATAGGACGACATTTGCCATGTATAGAGTGCTATCACATGCACAAAGTTACTAATTCAAAAATACGTGAGATACTTTTAGAACAAGAATGTGATAATATATAGAAAGATAATTAGTAAATGTGATACAAATAAAATTATTTTGGGGCGGATTCATGGCATCAGTTTTTTTTTACATAATTTTTTACACAAGTTTTTGTGGGCCCACTTCGTAAAGTATTTCAACAATCAGATCTGTCTATATTTTAGACCTTTACTAAAAGATCATGTCTAGCAATTATCCTCCAAATCTGAAAATATATAACCGTTGGACTAAGAGTTTAGGATTTTTTTCTAGAAACTTATTTAACTTTTTTCTTCACAACAAATGAATGTCTTAGGCCATCTCCAACCAATCCAGCCAAAGGGCCGAAAATAGCCTGAAATGGCACAAAAACTGTCTCCAACCAATGGCCAAGCCAAAGGGCTGGTGGGTCCCACCTGGCCAAAAAAGGAGAAAAGGGCCAACCGTCTGGCCCAACCCAGCCAACTAGCTAGCCCCGGGCTGGCCAAAAATTTTGAATCTGAAGGTAACTGGCGTTAGCGTGACGCCAGCTAGCTACCATTGGATTCTTTTTTCTTTCTTTTTTTGGGCCAAATTTAAAAAATAAAATAAAAAATTCCCCTTTTTTTCCTATAAATACCTAAGCCATTCCTACATCATTTCTCACATAAGTTTCACCATTCCATACTATCTCACTTCATTCTATTTCAATTCTTCACATTCTATTTTCTTAACTCTTCCAATAATCTTTCCTTTAATTTTTTATAATTTTCATATGGCCACATCTGCAATGAAAGGTAGGGCTTGGACCCAAAAAGAAGGTGAAGCTCTTTGTAGGGCTTATATATAGGTCTCGGAAGATAGTGTGAGGGGGACTTCTCAAACAAGTGAAGGTGTCTGGACTCATGTGTCCAAAAAATACTTAGAGTTCTACGAAGACACCACTCCACCGAATACCCGAAACCACGAGAGCTATTCTTCAAGATGGAAGAAACATCTTCATCCAAGTTTGAATAAATGACATCAAGCACTGTTAACAGCCGCAAGCAGACATGAAAGCGGCGCCAATTATTACGACAAAGTAAGTGTTTTCACAATTTATTTTAAATATTTAATTATATTACATTTAATTTGATAAATTAATTTTCTTTAATTTTTGTAATTATATTTTCTAGGTACGCCAAGTGGAGGAATTGTATATGGAGGGCAACTCAGAAACCCTTTCAGCATCACGGTTGTTAGGAAATTTGTAAAGGCTGAGTGTTATTTGAAGATCCACCTCAACATATAGTAGGTCTTACGCCGGTGTTCGGAACTGCATCCTCAGCTATAGATGGGAATGAAGATTGATCTCCTACCATTCAAGAAATAAGGGTAGAAAATCCGTCTTCGGGTGAAGGTTCCATAAGTAGGGCTATGGGACGAAACAAAGCCCGAAAATTGAAGGAAAACAGCAAGGCAAAGGATGATATCGCTTTTCAATAGGAAATGACAGCCTCTTTGCGATTCATGGAGGAGCAAAATGTCATTACCACGAAAGAAATGAACCGTAGGCATGAAGAACAGACCAAACAAATACAAGAAGAGATGGACAATGGTAATATGTTAAGGAACACTTTGGATTGCACTCCAATGAGTAAGGCCTATTTTGATAGGAAAAAGAAGGAAATTATGGCCCGATGACAGTTGTTTACCTCCGACTGTACTCCTACAATGACGAATGATGAAGATGATGATGATTTTGGATTTTAAATTTAAGTTGTTATAGTTTTAAAATTTAAATAATAAATTATGTTTGGCCTATGGCCCTTCGGTTGGAGATGTTTTTTGTCACAGGGCTATGTTTGACCTATGGCCTTCTGGCCCCTTGGTTGGAAATGGTAAGAAATATAGCACTGCATTGTTCATTAAAATATTAATTTCTTAGAGGGCCAGATGGCTAAAACGAGCCATATGACCCTCCTTGGGTTGGAGATGGCCTTAGTTGTTTAAGAATTTTTCTAATTTTTTTACAAGAATGATTTATGAATGATTTATAAACGATGTTCTAAAATATAGACAATTTAGATCGTTGAAATACATTACGTAGTAATATTTACAAAAACTTGTGTCAAAAAATGTATAAAAAAAGCATTGCCGCGAATCCGTCCTTATCATTTTAATACATAGTACAAGTGGTTTCTCTACATATAAGTAGAATCCACTTTTATTAGAGAAGTTATCAATAAAAGTGATACAAATAGTATTATTCTAATATATACATTATTTGAACAATAATTATTGCTCATTTATCATATATTCTAATATATTACAACTACCAATCTCCATTCCAAAATTTTGAAGAAAACAAAGGTTGGTGCTTGCAAAGACACTCTCGAGCTCAAGTCAACTTTTCAAATGCTACTTGTGGGGGACTTGGATCATCTTCTGAGCTCAAGGAGAGGATTTTCCTAACCAAAAAACTTGGGCCGTTAGATGAAAATTCAACAGTTATAATTATTATAACTTTAAAGGAACATCTTTGTTTGTAACCGTTGAATTTTCATCCAACAATTCAAGTCATTTGATCAGGAGAATCCTCTCCTTAGGCTCAGGAGAGAATCCAAGTCCACTTGTGAGTATGAATTCCAAAAGATAACACAAGCCGAAAATAATTTTTGTACTGGGTTTATTAGGAGCTGTGGAATAACATCACTTGTTGACGTGGGGAGGAAAGATAAGAGTTTGTTATCGATGTGATTGTTTGGACTCTTGAAATGGGAAATTAGTTTCATGAGAAGTGACGTCGCGACTTTAAAGACATCAAGTTTCTTTCATGTTCGGTACATTTGTTACGTATAAACCACGTTGAGTGAAGGGCATGCCGGCAGCAGCCTTCAAAATTACCTTCAAATTACATTTGATGCCATAGGGTGAGCAATTATACAGATTGGTTTTTTAGTCAAAATGGTTTTTAAAATTGTTATAATTTTTTTACCTGTTGGCTTGTGCAGCCTTGGAATGTTATTCCTTGCTCAAAAAAAAAAAATTGTTATAATTTTTTATTTTGGTTTCTGAAATTTAAAATCGATAGAAATGATCTCTCTGATATGTCCACCATCAATAATTTTCAATATTCTGTAAAAAAATTATGTTAAATTGAAAAAATCACAAATTCAAATAGATGAGTATGCCAATCTCTAGAATCATAATATTATGTTTCATGCATGTTGTATAACATATTCTCTTTGGGACTAGCAAATATTGATTGTCATTACACTCAAGTTAATCGAATTTGATCTTGTCCAATCAAATTAACAGACAACTAGCTACCATTAGTTCATTGGCTAGTTAGTTTGTTGTATGGTATATGTAGCTTTGAAAGGCATGCTTTTAGTTATTATTTGGAGTCATGTGTGTCACGATTTTTGTGCCAATTTAAGGAGAACTACAAAATCATAGATCATGTAATTAAAGAAAAACTAATGAAAATGACTTGAAAATTTTGAGTTTTAACGATAAGGACAAAATAAATGGTAGAGTAAATAGTACCATGATTGACTTTTTAGTATAAAAATATGGTTTTTCATTAAAGTGAACAGTACCGGGAGCTTTTCGTTAAAGTTCCCTATAATTAATGGTACAAGTTCTAACTGTTTGTTTTGGAGAAATTTTTAGTTGTGACGGGAACATTGATGGTACACCACGAGTTTTTATGTAAGTGGTGAAAAGTTTTAATTTTTAAGTTATTAACCTTTTAACATACATATCTCACTATTTATATGGAGACACGTGATGTACCTGACGGTCACACTGAAAAATCTCTCGTTAAGTACATGTAAGATGGTCAGATCGATGAAATTTTGTTTTAGGTTCCCAGAACACTAATTGAGCTTGTGCCTATCTATTTTGTTATGACAAATGTACTGTTGAGGTTTTGACATGTACTGTCATAATCTCATAGAGTTAGTTAAGCAAGGCTGTTAAGTTGTTAAGGGTGTGTTTGTTTGCCTTCTTTAAGTTTCACTGCACTGGACTAGATTAAGAATTAGCTAGTCCTATGTTTGTTGGCCGAAGGGATTAGCTTTAGTGGGACTAAAGTTCACTCGCTCTGACTACGGGGCTCGCTAAAGGGTCTTAGCGAGACCCCTAGAAACCAACGGATTGCTAAGCCCGTTCTCTTGTCCTGCTCGACTCCTCGTCCGTCTTGACCAATTTGCAAGTCACCCACACCTCCATACAGCGTCTTCATCCTGCTCCACAACTTTGCCAAACCATCCCTCCGACAACCGCAGATTCTGCGCCAACCCTAATTCTTCGATCTCATTCCCCTACTCCAAAACCCAAAATTGCCCTCTCTCTTTCGTCCTAAAACCCATCTGGGTCCAAAAGCTAGAGCTTCGTTTTCCGGCGGAAATGGCGGTGGCAGAGCGGGAGCGGGAGGAAATAACGGCGAATGGAGCCGAGGAAGGAATATTGAGGCCAAGAACACCGGCTGAGACGGTGGGACGCCGACGATGAAAACAAAATCATTAACTGCACTCAGATGAAGAGGCTGCCTTGAGAGAGAGGGGAGAGATTTGTGAAATTGGCTTTGATTTGATCTGCGTTTGGAATTGGAGATCTGCAATTGTGACTTTCAGAAAGAGGAAGAGAATTCTAGAATGCCTTTTGGTTTGATCTGATCTGCAATTAATGGAATTGGGAGTTGGTTTTGATAATATCTGAAATTGTGGAATTGTTTTCGAGAAAGAAGAGTTAAAAGAAAAAAAAAGAAAAGAATGAATAATAAAATATTAATATATACGAATTAAATAATATAATATTAGAATTTGTTAATTATTTTGTTTCTTAGTTCGACACCACATCAAACGCTTCATTATGTTAGTCTAGCTTAGTCTAATCTAACCCAGTTCAGTTTAGTTCATGAAGCTAGTTCAGTCTGAGATAATCCGGTGCAACAAACGCACCCTAAGAGTTTTGAGTACTGTAGCAATACCAGCAACTTACTCGACATAATATTCTTGGTATTCAGAAAACTTGGTCAATGAAATTCAATCTTCTTTCTCTCCTGTTTCTTCAATCTTAGCATTGTATCATCGCGGGAAATGACCTGCTTCCACAATTCAAATTGCTTTTGTGGTACAGGTATTTGTTACTGAAGATCTGATCATAGTTTGCTGGTATTTGATATGTGAACATATTCCGGTTAGCGATGGATGCTGATAGCTTAACGTTTTTGGGATTTATGTCCAATTAGATGGTATCAACAGCTCTGATTAATTACATGAGGTTATCGGTTCCAAACATCCAAAGTCCAAACCTTATCTGTCACTTGTCACTTGTCACTTGTCACTTGTCACTTGTCACTTATCATGTTTGCCTCTCTACGTACACTCTGGGACCGTATGATTAGTTGGTTTTAAGGTACAGTAGTTTAGCAATAAACATGAAAAGAAGCTATATGTCACAGACTACGTCTGCGTGTTTTGTGGAGCAGTTTCTCCAAAAATTAAGGTTGCCCTAATGACGTTGGGGTAAGACGACTGTACGTACGTAGTTTCAAGTTGGTTGCTTTATGTTTCTAACCAGCTTCGCAGACCAACAATAACCTACGGTAGCCATGTGGAAACCTCTCACTGTCAGCACCTGGTGGAGTCTCTTCAGATGTATATGTATATGGAAAATGATCAAGGGACAAATACTTGTACACTCATTTTAAGCTTTTTGATCATGGCATTCAATAGTTTTTATTTATTCATTAAATGACATGAATGCTTATATAGCTTTTAACTAATATTAAAGATAAAATAAAACTAAAAAAAATTAAAATCTGAAAAATTAAAACTAAAATTAAAAAAGGAAGAAATTTTAACTGAAATTGGTTCTCCCATTCTCATTTTAATCAAGACTTGGATTCAGACTTTGAACCCTAATAAAAAAAATCATTAACTGATGTTTTTTTTTTCTTCTTCTGCCAACCAGGAACGGATGGAGAGCTGGCTGAGATGGTTCTTATTTTTTGCTAGGAAAATTAAACTAAAATTAAAAAGGAAGATAATTTAACTGAAATTGGTTCTCCCATTCCTATTTCGATCAAGACTTGGATTCAGGCTTTGAGCCCTAATAAAAAAAATCATGAAACTTCTTCTTTGTCGATAAGGAAGCTTGATGGAATCTCTTCTTTCATTTTATCAAAAATAAACCCTAACAACTCCATAACCCCTCATTCGCTTCAATTGCTAATTTGCTAGTGCGGCGGTCAGATTAAATCTTACCACCACCATCCACCATCAAGGTCAGCTTTACATTTTCACAACTATTTTTCTGTTTAAAAGTATTGGATACTTGTCTAAAACTCGTAAGCGCTTGAACGGTAATTTGCTTTTTGTGTTCATTGAAGCTACAATTTTTTTTCTTCCGGAAATTCCAAGTTAGCAGTTTGTATATTTTTGAAGGTTTTAATTGCTAATAAGTAAAATCCTTGTTTATACTTCAGTAAATGTCCTTGCAAGTCTGGTAATTGTATCTTTCTCTAAAATATTTTTTTTCTTTTTTTTTTCTCATGTCACCAGAGATGATCATTTTACCAGACCACGAAAATGTCAGGGTATATACTACTCATTCGCTTTCCGTTTCTCTGTATTCGTTTCGGCGCACTTTGGTGTTCCTATAAAAATGGAGGATGTATATAGTTTTAGGGATGAAAGTTTATTCCTGATTGCTTGGCCTGCGCAGTATCTTGAATATATGTTTTGAAACAATTCGTACATATGAAAATACGGGGACACGTTTTCCTTTTTTTAATTTTAGTTTTAATTTTTCAGATTTTATGTTTTTTTCAATTTTATTTTATCTTTAATATTAATTAAAATCCACATAAGCATTCATGTCATTTAATGAATAAATAATAACCATTGGATGTCATGTAATCAAAAGGCTTAAAAAGAGTGTAAAAGTATTTGTAAAAATACTTGTCCTTGATCTTATATATATATATATATATATATATATATATACATATATACACACACACACACACTACTCGCCATTGGTGGGTTTGACTCCTTATTCCTTAAAGTCACGGAATTTGATTAGTATGCCTCTACGTCTCTACCAAAAACCCATACCTCAAATGGTAAGCTCTGACTAATTTTACATTTTTTTTTTAACTTGAGAAAACTAATATATATATAGTCAGGTGGATAGAAATTCTAATAGCCCTGGAGAAAAAACAAAAAAAGGCTGCCTAATGCAATTACTATTTGCTAATGAAAAAAGAGTTCGCACGAACGGTGGGAAAATTCATCCTAGCTAACTAATGAGAACAAATCAAAATTCAAATGCCCAAATGGTTGGATCACGGTTCCGCTTTCCTGATTTTTTTGTCTACATTGTGGCTCCTTGCTTATATTTAGACACATGTTCCATGACTTAATAGTCTTAATTTATAGATACTTTGTTAAAGCTTTTGTTTGACATGTAACATTTTCTAATAAAACTCAAAAATACAATAAAACACGTGAGCGTATTTCAATCTTCTTCTCGACGCTATCTCTCAAACCTTAGCAAAACTCAAACTTCTGAATCAGAATCTCTGCCCTCCTAATAACTGCAATAACAACACCATTAATCTAGTATAACTTTTGTCTTTCGCTTTCTCAAAGCCCATCTTCCTTCTTTTTTTCCTCCCTGTCTGTTGGTTAAAAGGGTGACATTAAGCAAAACTCTGCCCCAATTTGTTCTCCATGGATGCACTGCTATTTTCTTTATAGTAATTAAAATCGCAATTGCCTGGGAGTTTTCCTAATATCTTCAAGACTTCCAAGTATTCAATAATGTTTAAAAAACAAAAACTAGAAAAAAACATAAAAGGTCAGATAAAAAACTATTGTCTTCATGAACCATTACATTGATTGATTGATGTGGGACCATAATTTTCTAGGGCCGGAGTAAGGTTGATCGAAATATGGTTACCTCAAAAGTTCGGTCATGGAATCAACAGCTCCAAGCAGAGCTGGATTAAAGGAGCAGTAGTGCCACTATCATCCTGTTCTAGGGCTATGGGCGAAGTCTGAGCAACTTCACTAAAATGAGCATGCTTGTTTTGCAAGACATGAGATCTCATTTGGTATGGAATCAGCCAGATCTTGATATGTCTTGGAGTTCTTACAATCTAAGGACTGTGTGCGCCGCAATTAATCACATTTCTAAAGAAGATGCAATATCTACTTCTATATATCCTCTAGGATTCTCCGAACAAGGATTTCATCCTAAAAAAGTTGATTCCAACAATTGAGAAGGCGTAAGCTTCGGCCATTTGCCCTTTCGATAATTATCAAGCCCTCCATTTTCCTACTCAACCCCTCACCCGGTAGAGTAGACAATCCCGTATGCTTCATATTGATTGTACAAATATGAAATTCTTAGGCCATCTCCAACCGAAGGGTTCAGAGGGCCAGAGGGCCGAAAATAGCCCAAAAAGGGTCTCCAACCGAGGGCTAGGCCAGAGGGCTCTGGAATCTGGGAAGGCCCCACGGAATCGGAGAGGGCTGGAGGGCTAGAGGGTTGGCCACTATTTTTTTTTTCAAATCTGTCGGAATTCCTGTCGGTTATAACCGACAGGAATTATTTATAAAAAATTCAAATGCAACGGCTAGTCAGCTAGCCGTTGCATTTGAATTTTTTTTTTTACAGTTTTATTATTTTTTTTTTTTACAAAATTTTTCATATAACTTTTATTTTTTCCTATAACTTCTATTTCATAAAATTTGTTTCATTTTATTTTAAATTCTAATTTTTTTCCTATAACTTCTATTTCATATTTTTTTTAAATTATATTTTTTTCCTATAACTTCATAAGCCATTATACAACATTAAATTAAATTAAGTAACATGAAACAACATTAAATAATATTAACCAACATGAAACTTAAATGCCATTTTTAACAACATGAAAAAACGGCAATAGAGCCACCCCATTGAGGTTGTTCCTCAGTTGTTTGACACACCATGGCCGCAGCTATGGCTGCTGCTCTGTTTTGTTTGTTGCGCCTTACTTGAACTTCTTCATCAGACTCCTCATTTTTTCGTCTCATTTGCGCCCATTTTGCTTCTCTTTTGGAATTGGATGAGGACCCCCAGTTGGAATCTGAAGAGGATCCAAAGTTGGAATTCATTGCAAACTTGAATTGAAAGAGATTGAATTGAAATAGATTGAATTCAAAGTTGTGTGAATTATATCCCAATATCCACCCTATTTATAGCAAAAAAAAATTCAAATCCAACAGCTAGTTGACGTCACTTAGCCGTTGGATTTGAATTTAAGTTGTAGTTTTTAAATAATAAATTATGTTTGGCCCTCGGTTGGAGACAGTTTTTTGTGACAGGGCTAAAACGAGCCATCTGGCCCTCGGTTAGAGACGAAGGCAAATATGGCCCTGCACTGTTCATTAAAATATTAATATCTTGAAGAATCTTGGAGGGCCAGAGGGCTAAAACGAGCCCTCTGGCCAGCCATCGGTTGGAGATGGCCTTAAGAACCCTGCCATGTAGTCTGATGACGACCTCTGCACGTGCTTCGCCGAAAATATTGTCGGTCCCGACACAACCGCTACGGTTCTGCCGGTTGCAATTGTATAAGTTGCGGCTAGTCCAATCCTTCACGTCATCATAATATTCTCTCTCGCTCAGATAAGGTTTGAGAGATGAGAATCGTACTTTTAAATTTTTTATTTAAATTTTTAAATAACAAATAAAAAAAGTTAACAGAATTATCTCTCAGTTATGTTATAGACAAGTGTCGAAAAAGTAAGATACAATGGAGACACAAAAATAAAGACAGTGACCAAATAGTTGGTGCCAATCGAAAGATTTTTCAGTGTGACCGTCACATGGGCTAGTACACCAAGTGTCATTACATAAATAATAAAATATATGTGTCAAAAAATTAAGGGGTTTTTGAACTTTAATCCTTCAAGAAGATTAAAATTTTAAAAAAAACTTGGTGTTAGATTGAATATTGATTTTTAGTCCCTGTTGTGTCCTTAATTCAAAATAATTAATGTGTATTTTATTTAATATCTCTTATTAAATATTTAAATTTATTAATACATAAATTTTAATTTATTTTTTTATCAAAAAAGAGTTTTTTAATTTATTAATTTTATTTAACATTCTTCAAAAAAGACTCAATTAATGTACCTAAATGTTAGTACCGAAATGTGTGTACCGAAATATATTATATTGAACTAAATGTACCTAAATGTGTATATTAAAGTAATGTACCTAAATGTATATATTAATATTAAAGTAATGCACCTAAATGTGTATACCAAAATGTATGCACCGAAATGTGTGTACCTAAATATATGCACCGAAATGTATATACCTAAATATATGCACATAATATATGCACCGAAATGTATGTATCTAAATATATGCACCGAAATGTATGTACCTAAATATATGCACTGAAATGTATTAATATTAAATTAATGTACCTAAATGTGTGTATCGAAATGTATGCATCGAAATGTATGCACCGAAATGTTAGTACCGAAATGTATGCACCGAAATGTTAGTACCGAAATGTATGTACCTAAATGTATGCACCGAAATGTGTGTACCGAAATGTATGCACAGAAATTGTGACATCCCACATCGCCCAGGGGAGTGATCCTTAAATGTATATTCCCATCCATACCTAGCACGAGGCCTTTTGGGAGCTCACTGGCTTCGGGTTCCGTAGGAACTCCGAAGTTAAGCGAGAAGGGGGCTAGAGCACTCCCATGATGGGTGACCCATCGAGAAGTTGCTCGTGAGTTCCCAGAAACAAAACCGTGAGGGCGTGGTCGGGGCCCAAAGCGGACAATATCGTGCTACGGTGGTGGAGCCGGCCCGGGAGGTGGTTGCGCCCAGCCAGGATGTGACAATTGGTATCAGAGCCTAACCCTAGCCGTGGTGTGCCGACGAGGACGTCGGGCCCCTAAGGGGGTGGATTGTGACATCCCACATCGCCCCAGGGGAGTGATCCTTAAATGTATATTCCCATCCATACCTAGCACGAGGCCATTTGGGAGCTCACTGGCTTCGGGTTCCGTAGGAACTCCGAAGTTAAGCGAGAAGGGGGCTAGAGCACTCCCATGTTGGGTGACCCACTGGGAAGTTGCTCGTGAGTTCCCAAAAACAAAACCGTGAGGGCGTGGTCGGGGCCCAAAGCGGACAATATCGTGCTACGGTGGTGGAGCCGGCCCGGGAGGTGGTTGCGCCCGGGCGGGGATGTGACAGAAATGTTAGTACCAAAATGTGTATAACTAAATGTATGCACCGAAATGTATTATAATGAATTTAATATACCTAAATGAAGAAGTTACAGTACATCGAAATATATTGTATAACAAAAATTAGTTTATCTAAATGTTCACAACAAAAATATATTACAATGAATGAAATGAAAATAAAAATTATAATGAAATAAAATTAATACATTAAAAATTAGAAAAGAAAAAGATAAATAATTAAAAAATCAAAATATAATTAATAAATGAGATTATTAATGTATCCAGGACTAAAATTAGATTTTAATCTTACTTATGGTTTTAATTAAAAAGTAATCTTTACCAAAGACTAAAATAAAATTTTTTAAAAAATTAATAACTTAAAAAATATTAATTTTTACTACATACATAAAAATACATAATATATTATTCATATTTCCGTCATAATTAAAAATTTCTCATGCCAACGAGAGATTCTCATTAACGCCTTTCTACAGACACTTTATCTGCAATTTTGGCCGGCATGAAAAGTGATGGTTTTTATGTTGTGCATAGGGAGGCCAATGGATTACAGGGCACGCAAGGTGGAGGGCGTGCCTCCCAAGGAGGAGATGAAGTCGGTCGCGTATTAATGTCAACGCTGACGTGGTGACATGTAAATCTAAGGTGTCCAATTCTTCGTGGGTCCAACAATAAAGTACCATATCATACTCTCTCTAAATTCTTTCTTTTTAATCTATCACGTTTGGAAATTCAAGTTGTTGAAATTTAATTAAACGACTAAAGTTATTATAATTTTTAAAATGAACTTCTGTTTGTAGTCATTAAATCAAATTTTAATAGTCAAAATTCCCAAACTTAATAAATTAGGAGGAAGAAATCAAGAGAGAATCCCTTCCTGTACCTACCCAAATAGATATATGACTTTCGCGCTTACATGGTCTAGAACGAAGGATAAGCTTAGTCAGCACCACGAGTGCCTATTTATTATGCCATATAGTATAGAGGGGGGAAAAAATACTTAACATGTACTGTCACTTCACGTCCTATGTTAATGAATTTGGACAAAATCTTTTACATCTATAATTCACTAGCATGAGATACTATTGTGAAAGTGTACTCGTGTTATGCAAATCTTTCGTCATTCTAAATTATGTTACCAACCTGCAGGATTTTAGTTATATGGTTAATGAATTTGAAATCCTAAACTAATAATTTGTTTTTTTTTTTCCGATGTTTATTGGCTATATAAATTTATTCTTTTCTAGAATAAAACTTTATTGATAGGTGTTATTCTATATGTTATCGTATTACGTTTAATAAAGAATTTTATTTCACAAAAATTAAAATAAACTCTAACTGATATAACAGTGTTTTATTTGTTTGTTTTGAGACGTTAATGTGTTGCTGGTTATTACACGTAAATTTGTGGCAGCATTGTTTTAATATCACATGTCATGTTTTTTTTATTTCTTTGTTAAGAATGTTCCACATGGTTTGATCATACGTAAAAAGGTTTGATTTTCCCATAAGGTTGGACTATAAAATTAATTGGTAATATGGACTCAACTTACTTATAAGTTCATGCAAGATTCTTTCTTTCATCAATATGAAATTCATTCTCAGCACACCTCCTCACATGGTCGGAGGGAGGTAAGGCCTAGTGGGGGCACATGCCCCCTCTCATCCCATTTTTTTTTTGCATTACAAATTATTCAATTAATCATTCTCTTTTTTTTTTTTTGGCTTTGTAGATTATTCAATTAATCATATTAAAATAGTGAAAATCCTCTTTTAGTTTTTAAATGCGCTTCTGTCTTGTATATTTTCTCACACACTAATGTCTAAACCTTATTGAGTTGCATGTATTTGGTTAATTAGTACAAATGGGCATTAGATTGTCAACAGTTAAAGACAAAATTAAACAATAGAGTAATAAAATTAGGCATTTTAAAATTAATTTTTTCAGCATTTGTAAAAGAACTAGCTCTATTTGTCCAAAAACTGAGCTCAAATTTTTTAAAGCGCCCCCTCTTAGTTAAATTTCTGGCTTCGTCCATGCCTCCTCATATGAGGCGAATACTCAACCCTAACACGTAGACAAGATAATGGGATGATGTGGAGCTAGCAATGTAGCCAATACGTGGAACAACTTACTTTGATACCATAAAAAAAGTTAAGGTTCTAGTATAAAACTAATTGACAATATAGAAAGAATTCCACTAACTTATAAACTTATGCAAGATCATTTTTTCTCGACAAGTTCTAACGAGTCTTTGGGAAAAACAGTCTAACATCCGGCTTCCCTCACAATATAAACAACTTGGAACAAACATCTGCATGCATGAGTTCGAAGTAATAATATAATAACGACGAGTCTCGTTCTTGTTGTTTGGCCTGCATGCATTCCAGTTGGAAGTTTTGGAGCAAGTGCGGAAACAAGAACCGACTGAGTTTCTTCTTCTTCTTTTTTTCCATTGTTTATACGGTTCCTCTTGGATTGTAGATTTTAGTTAAGTAACCGTTGAGAAAAAAAATGAGAAAGACATTCCTCTAGTATTACATGTCGTGCATTGTGTATTGTATACATATAAGTTGGAATTGTTCTCAAACCATTGTTTAAAATAAGATAGTAAAGACTGAATCTAAAACTACCATAATTTCAATTAGTTAATATTTGTGCATATAAACGACGGCATAGATTAATGTAGTAAAAAATTGTAACTCACACGTGTGTCATAAAAAAAAAAGACTTTTTTAGCACGTAAAAGAGCGTTTAGAAAAGCTAGTTAATATATGTTCATGTCTGCAAACATACGCCAGCTTCAACTCCACTGGCTCTGCCTCCTTTTACGTCACCGGCCTCCAACAACCTCTTCTCTATGGCCCTCGTCCTCTTTCCTGCTTAGGTCAGGTCCGTTGAGAATAAGTCCCGCATGATGGGATGAGGGACTTTGTATGGACTTATAAGAAGTTGAGTTACTCAATATATTGTCAATTGGTTTTATGGTGGAACCTCAACTTTCTTCGTGGTATCAAAGCAGCTTGTCCCACTTGTGAAGCCAAACGGCCACATGTGCTCCATGTCACCCCGTTATATTGTTCACGTGTTAGGCTCAAAAATTTGCCACACATGAGGGGGCGTGTTGATTAGGGATGGGCAAATACCCATTGGTTATGGGTAACCGCGGTTATTCGCCCATTTAAATTAAACGGTTACGATTATGGGTAACCATTTAGATAAATAAACGGTTATGGGTATAACCGTTTACCCGTAAAATTTAAATGGGCGGTTATGGGTATTAACCGCGGTTATAAACGGGTAACCGTTTACCCATTTATTTTATATATGTAAAATTAACACAAACCATGTTTTCTATCGAACAAAACTTAGATCAATGCTATTGACTATAGTGCATGGTTTATATAGCTAATTATAATATAATGTAGCTCATTATATATATATATATATATATATATATATATTATGTTAATACTTTACATTATGGGTTGTCTTCTAAACAAGTTTCGTAACCTAAGAATACTTAGCAAATATTATATTACCTTCATTGGTAATAGTTAGAAATATCGTCTGTAAACTATTATTTCAATTATTGGAATGATATAAGGACTTCAAAAATTAAAATACTAAAATGTACAATGAATGTACCTATAACGGTGTTTAATTGTAAAAAAAAATAAAAAATTATGACAACTTTTTTTTAAATTTTCAAGTTGTTAAAAAACATGTAGACGGGTGAAAAAAATGGAAATCATAAAAAAAAAAAAAAAAAAGATAAACGGGACCTAAAAAGGATAAATGGGTAAATGGATATTAAACGGTTATGGGTAAATGGGTATGCGGTTATGGGTATGGTTAACCGTTTATAAACGGTTATGGGTATGGGTATAACTGTTTAGGTAATTACCCAACGGGTAAACGGTTATGCGGGTATGAGCATAAACGGTTATGGGTAAAATAACCGCGGTTGCCCGCCCGTCATAACCATTGCCCATCCCTAGTGTTGATAATGAGTCCCACATTAATGGGAAGAGGGACCTTGCATGGGCTTATAAGAGGTTGGACCACTCCCCATATTACCAATTGGTTTTATGGTGGAACCTCAACTTCTTCGAATTCACCCCTCAATCCTAATCCTCATTTATTCTCTTTACTCATTACTTAATTTGCGGATCAATGTAGTGGATATACATGTGCAACAGATCGGTCACTTTAATGGTCTTATTCCCCAGTGTGTATATTTCGAAACTTATTAGACAAGTAGGGAGAATACTTTAAGTATTCATTAGTGAGTGAGAATACTTAAGTACTCATTAGTGAGTACTTTATATATATGAGTAATGTTAGGTAAATCAACTTTTTAGACCAATTTTATTTATCATATGATGTCACTAATAGTGAATAAACACATTAATAAACACTTAATTAATAATCCTATCATCAACAACTAAGTCAGACGGTTTACAAAATTTAGTCTAAACAGTTGGTCTCCCTGACATTACATACTCACTTTCTGATTTGGCCTAATTAAAAAAATGTCATGTGTTCTTTGCTTTTTAAAACTCAAGAAAAATTAATTAGCATGTCTATTATTTTTATAAAACAATGAAACATATATTAAAATATTATTGGGCCAAAATCAAAAGCTGAGTATTGGGGCGTTTGTTTGCCCTCACTAAAAGGTACTGAACTGGACTGGACTAAGGGTTAGTCCAGTCCCATGTTTGTTTTTGACAGGGACTAAGTTTAATGAGACTAAGTCTCACTAGCCTAGACTAAATCAGGGACTAACTGGTCTTAGTGAAACCCCTCAAAAACCATGGGACTAGCTAAGACTGTCCCCTTTCTCCTCCTCGCCTTGCTCCTCGACCACTCACATTCGAAAGCCATTGGACTAGATGCTTTTCACAACCAATTTTCATATAAAATACCAAATTGAAGAAAAGATTGGAACGGACAAGGGAGAAAAAGATGGAGAAAAAGAGGGAGAGAATTGGACGGTAAGGAAGGATTAGAGGGATAAAAAAAAAAGGATAAAAAAATATTAATAATTATGAATTAAATAATATAATATTAGAGTTTGTTAATTATCCTGCTTATTAGTCCGACACTGCACCAAACGCTTCACTAAGCTAGTCCAGCTTAGTCTAGTCTAAGCTAGTACAGCTTAGTCCCTGAAGCTAGTCCAGTCCGAGACAGTCCGGTGCAACAAACGCACCCAAGAGTACTTGCTAGTGAGTACTTAAGTATTATTCCACAAGTAGCGCCCACAAGTTTAATGCGTGATAAATAAGTTCTAAGTTGAGTGACATAAGGTGAAGGAAAATGCTAAATAAACTAAATTATAGACCATCTTTTATAAACCATATGATGTGGCTGTTTATGAGACTGGTAATCTTTAGAATTATGACTAACATCTTCCATTAATAATAAGTACTCTAGGTTGCTTGATTAATAATTAGCTTCGGTATATGGAAGTTGTTTTCACTTGGTTGCTAATGATTTTAGGTTCGAGTCACATAGATGCGATGACTACATAAATTTGTGATGAGTTTAATGCTAATTGTGAATGGTCTCATTGTGGCAGTGTATAGCCTTGTTATCTAATTTGCTTACTCGTCCTAGCAATATTGTTATAAGTATCTTATTTTGTACAAATAACTAAACAAATAAATAAATAATATTATTGCCTACATCTCAATATATGAATGCTGATTCGATAATGAAGGATTTGAACTATGAGATGATGAGTCTGGTAAATCTTGGTACTATTAAGCTTGCAAAACCTGACCATACTGAGACGATTTGTTTTAAATTCCGATTTGTACATATATATATATATATATATATATATATATATTTATTTATTTATTTTCAAAACAAATTAACAAGGGGAATTAAAGAAAGAAAAACAAGAAAACAAGATAGGATATATCATTCGGATGTTTCCCTTCATCCCAACAGCATAAATTGACTAGAGAGATTTAGGACAGATGGAACGGGACGATGCAGATTAATAAACCAATAATAAAATGTGCTTAGGCATACTTCTATGAACAGTGCATATGATTTGGAGGAATTGATCGTCATGTACGAGGAAAAAAAATTTAAAATTATAGCTTAATTAATTTGTATTAGAAAGTGTAGAATTTACAAACTAAATGACGAGACATCCAGATTAATTAATTTGTATTTTAAATTTGCAAACTAATTTGTATTAGAGACTAATTAATTATAGCTTAATTAATTGTATTAGAGACTAATACAATTAATTTGTATTAGAGACTAATTAATTTGCTCATAAATATTGATCATCTCATCTTAATTAATTTGTATTAGAGACTAACTAATTATAGCTTAATTAATTTGTAGATGAAATTTGCAAACTAAATGATGAGACACAAACAAAAATGAGCACGTTTATCAACGCTTAAACGCTTAAGTAATAATCTAATAATTAACTTTCATTTTACTTAATTTACAAAATTTTGTTTATAAATCTAGTCTCCTTAGTCAATAGTTGGGTGCACTAATTAGGCGTGGGTTGTTTATTTCAATATAGTTGCAAGTAATAATTTCTAATCTCCTTTTTATTGCATGCTAATTATCAGTACCTTACTAGCTTATACAAGTTAGTTAGCTCACTAATCATAAGTTTAGTGCCTTAACAAACAATTATTTTGACTTTGTACTGTAATCACTTCATGTCACATCCCAGTCCGGCCCCTATCTAAACCCGGGCTCGACTTTACCGTAGCACGATATTGTCTGCTTTGGGCCCCGAGCACACCCTCACAGTTTTGTTTCTGGGAACTCGCATGAGAACTTCTCAGTGGATCACCCATCATGAGATTGATCTCACACAAACTCACTTAACTTCGGAGTTTTTATGGAACCCGAAGCCAGTGAGCTCTCAAAAAGCCTCGTGCTAGGTAGAGATGAGAATATACATATAAGGCTTACAAGATCATTTCTCATGGGCGATGTGGGATGTTACACTTCATGTATTTAGATATGGGACAATAAACAATGGACAATGTTAGAGAGACCAATTATTTAATCTATATATTGTAAATATGACATGATTGGATTATTGATTAACATGGTTATTTCCTATTGATGACAGATCACAAGGTTTGCAAATATGATTTAAAAAATTGGTGTAACATCCCACATCGCCCAGGGGTGAAGATCCTGTAAGCCTTATATGTATATTATCATCTTTACCTAGCACGAGGCCTTTTGAGAGCTCACTGGCTTCGGGTTCTGTCAGAACTCCGAAGTTAAGTGAGTAGTGTGCGAAAGCAATCCCATGATGGGCGATCCACTGGGAAGTTCTCATGTGAGTTCCCAGAAACAAAGCCGTGAGGGCGTGCTCGGGGGCCCAAAGCGAACAATATCGTGCTGCGGTGGAGTCGAACCCGGGAAGTGGTCCCGCTCGGGTCGGGATGTGACAATTGGTCTACCTAGCATTACTCAGAAATTATCCTAAAACAGTGATGCTAAAATAACCAAATTTTTAAACCATCTTTTATAGATCACATGATGTAACGGTCGATAGTTGAACTTTTTTTTTTGTCAACTCCTTCTTTAAATCATTAAAAAAATGTTTCTTTCTTATATAGCAAAAAAAAAAATATTAAAAAATGAGCCCAACCATTACCCGCCATATCATGTATACAAAAAATGATATAAAAATTTAGTCTTCCTAATATTTTTCATCCTAAAATCTGAACATAAAAAAGATGAGAGTGGTAGACTGGTTAGTTGGCCGTTGGTTGGTTAGTTGGCAGGTAGTTTTCTTGGGATATAAGGATGCTTGTTTGATTTTCTATTTCCTTTTTGGACTGCTATTTTATCGTTTGAGTTTTCCACAAAGTTCTTTTTATCCTTTAAGAAATTTGACCCCATTTCGTGTTCTTTGTTTTTCTTTATTATATCATCTTTTTAGCACTTTCGGAAAGTGAATGTGAATGCACGAACAATATCCTTTTCTTCCATGCTGAACTCGAGAGTTATTTTTCCTTTAACTTCTCATGTAAATAAATTAGCTTTTTTCTTTACTTTTAATTACTCATCTAAATAAATACGCATTTTTCGTCACAAAATTATAAAAACAAAGAAATTATAAGGTGGAGCCCTTGTTGTCGTATGACAGATATGTTACACTGGAGATACCTTAGGGCTTACGTGGTGGGGCGACATTCTAATTAATTGAAAAAGAATTAGCTAGTGGGTGGTCGGGACCTCTTATTTATTCATGGTTACTATATTTGAAAAAAATATAAAAGAAAAAGGAATAGGTCTTTTTATCAAATTATATTTTGATAATTTGATTTGGGGTCGGTTTGCAGTGGGTTAATTATATTTTGTTTCTTAATCTTGTCATCCAATTATGGAAGATACACGATTAAGGGAAATATTCTTTCTCCTCAAAGATTGAACTTGATGTTGCAAAAGTGAAAGCATTATTTATTGGAACTAAAAAGGAAAGGAACAAAATAGGAAGTAACACCTTGCGTGGCTAAAGCAGTATCATCGCCATCCAATTTTGCCACCTCTTTTTATCTTATTTGCATCCTTTGTAACATCAAATTCAAGCATGGCAAACCGGTCATCTTTAGATCATAAAAGATAGAAAATGCTATATTTATACACTAGTGTTTCCTAGCATATATTTGACATGTTACATTATGATACGTGATCAGTTATGAAATTTTAGGAGTCATGTGTGAAAATAAATTAGAATCGGCTCTAAGATTTTAAGAATTATGTGCAATATTAAATTAGAAGCCTTTAAAATGTCTTGAGATTTTGTGCATAAGGCAAGAATCGATCCCATAGCTCATGCAACAATCAGGAAGCACTATACCATTTGCGTCGGGCGCTAAATATGTGAAGAAAAAAAATTAAAGACTGTGCGGTGGCGCGGCATACACACCTTTATAGTTGGCCCAATTATCTTACATACTCCAAAAAAAAAATTATTACTTTAACTGTATACGACATTTCGCACTATATGAAAGTACCTAACTTGATCTGAATATAATCCCATGTTCCCTCACATGAGTTGTATAGATAATAGAGCCTCATTTCATGTTAAAGAGTATATTAAAACAATAAAAAAATTATCAATAATTCTAAAGTATTTTACTCTCATTTCATGTTAAAGAGTATATTAAAACAATAAAAAAATTATCAATAATTCTAAAGTATTTTACTTTGAGGTTGGCCTCTCCACTTGATAACTTCTGAATAAACTAACTCTAGCTCCAAGTTCCTAACACGACAAACAAAAAAAAAAAAAATGCTGGCCATCTTCATTTTCGCCGGAACCTTTTCTGTCTTGTTCAACTGTTATTATATAGTATCAGCATATTTGATTTTGACAACAGAAATAAGTTCAGGCCTCTCCCAAGAAATAAGAAGAAGCCAAATTACCAAAGACAAACGAAAAAGGAAAACCTAATCCAATATTACAGATGATAACATTATCTATATATATATATATATATCTATCTCTGTGTATCTATAAAATAAATACATAACCAATCTAAGTTACAAGGATAATGTAATTTTACTGGTAGTAAAACAATATTATCCTCTTGTAACTAAGATTACGTCTTCCCTTTTACGGTATTAGTTATATGTTAATGTTATTGTACTATACACAGAATAGACCTTCGATATGGATGAAGTGGAGAATTAGTTAGGTTTAATATGTAAGAACATCGGATATAGTTGGGAGGTTTTGGTTTTTTTTATTTAGGGGAGATAATTAGTTAGGTTTAGTTTGTAATTAAGAACAACGGATATAGTTAGGTTTTTGGAGGTTTTGGTTTTTTTATTTAGGGGAGAGAATTAGTTAGGTTTAGTTTGTAATTAAGAACATCGGATATAGTTAGGTTTTTGGAGGTTTTGGTTTTTTTTTTTAAAATTTAGGAGAGAGAATTAGTTAGGTTTAGTTTGTAATTAAGAACAACGGATATAGTTAGGTTTTTGGAGGTTTTGGTTTTTTTTTTTTTAAATTTAGGAGAGAGAATTAGTTAGGTTTAGTTTGTAATTAAGAACATCGGATATAGTTAGGTTTTTTTTTAAAATTTATTTATTTGGAGGAGATGGAAAAGATGCACATGTTACGATTATAGAGAACTTAATCACAAATTCGTGTTAAAGTTTAATTTATAATTATGTTGTTTATGTATTTTAGAAGAAGTAAATATCTAGTACTCACGGTGGGGGTATGCGTTTATACATACATAAATGTAAATGTTTATATACATAACTAAATTTGAAGGTGGATGGGACGGGAGAACTCTTATTTGGTCATGTAAATCTGCATATATTTGGTAACAATCTGAGGAGGCTGCAAGATGGAAGGTTGAAATTGACACATTCAAATGGAAAGAAGTGGTTACAAAAAGAGGATATGTTTATTAATTTAGTTATTAGTAGTGGTTAGTGCCTTCAAATCTGTCCTAGTTGGCAGAAAAGTGTATTCATTTGGTTGGCCGGAGAAAAGTGCATGCTGAGAACCCTGAATTGTTTAGAAACCCTTCTATTAAATTTGTTAAATTAATAAAAAAAATCATGTAGCATAAAATGCAACGTCGGTCAATTTTTACCAAGTCATTAAAGTACCAAGAATATTTATCCACAACAGACCAGCTTTCTAATTTATTTTAATTTTTATAAATTACAATAAATTTGATGAAAATAAGGAGATAACTGGTCGTGATTTTATTTAGGCAAAATTGGATAAATAATTCTTATGGTCATAAGATATTTAGAAGATAATCTTATGTTAAAAAAATTCAGATTTAAACCCCTGTAACGTATTCAGTTAGAAAGCGGCAAAATAAAAGATGATACAGAAGAGAAGAAAGTGTTGATGCAGTTGCAGGCGGCGGCGGCGGCGGCGGTAGAAGAAGCGGAGGAAGAAGAAGAAGTGAGAGACAGGCAAATGCGTTTCTTGAGATGCGAGTCGATTCCGGCAGAAAGCGAAGCATTTAATTTCTTCAATCTCTGTCTCCTCTTCTCTCTCTCTCTCTCTCTCTCTCTCTCTCTCTCTCTACATAGAGACTTCTGGTTCTTCTTCATCTGCTTTTGCTTTGCTCATACGCCGTCGTATTGTCCTCTTCATCTCGTTCTATGCTGCCTTTACTGTTTAAGTTTTTTCGAGTTGTTGCTGCTGCTGCTACTGCTACTGCTTAATTTTTAAGCACTTTCGTTGGTGATATTATTTTGGCTATAAATATTGTTTTGTGTGATTCTTGGAGGAAGAAGAGGAGGAGGAGGAGGATTTGCCTTCTGTTTTCGTTCCAAATTTTTGCAAAAAGAGGAAACAAGAGAAAAGGGAAACCAAAATCATATAAAAAGAAAGAAAATAAATACCTTTTATTTCAATTCACCCACCATTTTTATTGTGGGGGATTTTATTTTTATTTGTTGATTATACTGAAATTCAGAAGAAGAAAAAGAATTTAGCTTTGAGGAGGAGGAGGAAGAGCTGCGGCTTCCTTGTTCTTTGTTGGGTTGTTGCCATTCTATGGGAATACCTGATCGTTCACTACTAGATCTAATACGCAAAGTCAGGCCTCGGATTTATGGAGGATCAAGCATTTTGCGGGTCTTGTGAAAGTACAAATTACAGACCTTGCTCTTATACATTGGACAGTATAAAGACGAGGAAGAAGAAGGTGCACACGTCAAAGTATAAGTTTAGCCATATATTAACAGATAGTTAACAAAAAAAAATTACTTTTAGACTAAATTTGCTAACCGAATACACCACAGAAGTTTAAATCCGAATTTTTTTTAACACATGGACCATCTTCCGAATATTTTATGATCACAGAGATCATTTAACCGATCTGGCTTTTTATTTATAGCATTTACAAGTTATTGGTGGGATGGGGAATACCCTGGGTGCTCAGTTGAAGCCGCTGTGACGTGATAAATAAAAATTGATAAAATGGAAGAGCATAAATAATTAGTCCTTTTTTTAGAGGGGAAAAAGAACATGGTTTTCTTTTTTTATTTTATGTTGGATTGCCACTTTGTCTATAAAAGGCAGTCATATGCCTAACCAATTCCCCATTGAATTAACTACCACATTATTCTCTTCTCCCTTTTTTTCTCGTCTGTTGCTGTTAAGAAGCTGGTGACTGGTCTTTTCTTGCTTTGGATTTTGTATGATACAACACATCCTCTTTGAACTTCATTGTTGGATTTAAGGAGAGAGAAAACAGATAACGTTTGAAAGTCACCAAGAAATAACTGGAGAATTTAAAGTAAAGATTTAGCAAGCACTACCGTGCTGGTGGCTGGTGGCTGGTGGGTTTCTGTTACAGCGTTGAAAGTTCATAGCAAAGAAAAGAAATAAATAAATCCAACTTTTTCTTTCGTCTTCTTCTTCTTCTTCTTCTTCTTCTTCATTTGGTTTACAGGATCAATGGTGGAGATTAAAATGCTTATTGGGGTGATGGGATTTGTTTGTTTTTGTGTAGGAATAATTACACAGAAAAAGTTGGTGTTTTGAAAGAACAAGGGAAGAAGAAGCATGAAGTATATTTTGGTGACAGGAGGAGTAGTAAGTGGACTTGGGAAAGGAGTGACTGCTAGCAGTATTGGCCTTCTTCTCAAAGCTTGTGGACTTCGAGTCACTTCCATTAAAATTGGTCTCTTTTTCTCTTCTTCTTCTCCTTCTTGTTTTTGTTCTTGTTATTTTTGTTTCATTTTATTTATTAATGTTATGTTGCTAATCCCTGCTGTTTTAACTTTTTGAGGAAACCCATTATGCCCTTTCTGTTGGAAAGCTCATCCACTTTTTTCTTTCTTCTTTTTTATGGGGAAAAAGCATATATCAGATTTAGCTTTTTCTGCTAATTAAACATTCTTCTTTTTTAATGGGAGTATGAAATTTTTTAAATTTCAATTAGTTTAATTTCAGGGATAAAAACTGAATGCCTGCAGCAATTCTCTTAATCAATTTTCATATGGATTTGTTTTTCTTTTGTGGGAATTTATTTGTCATTTTTCAGATCATGATTTCTCTGTTTCTTTTGTCATTCAGATCCTTACCTAAACACAGATGCCGGAACTATGTCCCCAGTTGAGCATGGTGAAGTGTTTGTGTTGGATGATGGTGGTGAGGTACATAAGCTTACTCTCCTCATTTCTCGATAATTTTTTCCCCTTCCTTTTAGGGACAGTTTGTGAGAGTAACTGTGATTTGTAAGAAGCTTTGGATCTTCTGAACAAAAGCTGATGAATCTATTTTTGGATAGCAAAAAGGCAGAAAACTTGTTTTTAACTAAGGGATATTGTAAACTACTCTAATTTACTGGGAAGGGATTAATTCAAACTCGAGTACAAAAGGTTAGGCACACTGTCCTATTCAACTGACCTAATGTACATCTGCATAAGGCGGAAACTTTATTATTGAGAAATATTTGTTGTTTATCAATCTAATTATTATGAACTCACATCTGTGCTACCTGTGACACTCAAAACTAATAAAGTTCTAAATATGAAATTTGGACTCAAGCGTCAAAATCTGGAACAAACGTGAGCGATTCACAGACTTTCTATTTGCTAATTTGTTTTTTTTTTCAATGTCACAGGTGGACTTGGACCTTGGAAACTATGAACGATTTCTAGATATCAAGCTGACCCGTGATAATAATATTACTACTGGAAAGATTTACCAGGCAAGTAAATATAAAAACATATATATATATATATATGTATGTATATTTGTATGTGTGTGTATATTTTATATTTATATAATACCTACTAGTCCAAAAATCTCTGCATAATCTTGATGACCAATTGGCAAAGATTTGATTTTTCTTTTCTTGTGTCACAGGATGTTATTGACAGAGAGAGAAGGGGAGATTATCTGGGAAAAACTGTCCAGGTTTTTGTCTAACTCTGCCTTCTGACTCCCTTGTACTATATTTATTTAGTCCCTCTTTTTTTTTTTTTGATAATTTTTTCTTCCTTCGTTTTTCTGCAGGTTGTCCCTCACATCACAGATGCAATCCAAGAGTGGATCGAGTATGTAGCGAAAATTCCGGTGGATGGACAGTCAGGTGCAGCTGATGTTTGTGTCATCGAATTGGGTGGAACTATAGGTATACGTACATACATTATATATATATATACACACACACATATATTCACAACAGGGTTCTTGATGTCTTGCAGCATAAGCTGTTTCAAGTAACTGAAAAATTTCATGGTTGTAGGTGATATTGAATCAATGCCCTTCATCGAGGCACTAGGACAGTTCTCATACCGCGTCGGTAAGCAAATTGTATAGCAAACTTCATATGGCATGTAACAAACTTTCTGAAAACTTGGTTGATTTTTTTATTTTTTATTTTTTTCATTTCAGGTAGTGACAACTTTTGCTTGATTCATGTGAGCCTTGTGCCTGTTTTGAATGTTGTTGGTGAGCAGGTAAAGCTTCTTTTATAACTCTGTGTTCACAAGTTTTTTCGTATGGAAATATGATCTAACCTCTGTTAAATTTATCTGTCATGAGAAAAAAAAAACTACTTTAATTGCTCTAATTGATGTGTCGAATCATGTTCAGAAAACAAAACCAACGCAACACAGCGTTCGTGGACTGAGATGCCTGGGTTTGACACCGCATATCATAGCTTGTCGCAGTACAACGGTCTGTCTATCTCTTTCTCTATCAAACATACAGATTGTTTTCTTTGTCATGTTGGCCTAAGGTTCTGAAATTACAGCCCCTAGAAGAGAGCGTGAAGATGAAAATCAGTCAATTTTGCCATGTACAGGTAAATGGTAGAAAAAACTTTGGTTCAAGCATTTTACTAGAAATTTTATCTTTCTTGGAAAGATGCTGCAAGATGCTTACCTTACTGGAGATGCAATACCAAATATTTTGTAGAAAGAGAACATCATCACTCTCTACGACGTTCCCAACATCTGGCACATTCCATTACTTTTAAGAGTAAGTTGTTATCAACAAATTCTGAAATTTATCAACTTTCTTAAATCATTTTGAATCTCTAATTGTCACATGCTTCTTCTCAAATAGGATCAGAAAGCTCATGAAGCAATCTTCAAAGTGCTCAACCTTCAAGGGTTTGTCCCATGAACACTTCTCTATTTTTTCTTTTGCCATGTAATTTTGGGATGTAATCCTATGGATCAGTTGCTGCCGCATTTAGTTTTGTAACATTCATCCATAATTTGCAGATTAACGAAGGAACCTGAATTGGAAGAGTGGACTTCTAGGGCTGAAACTTGTGACAAGTTGCATGACCCGGTACGTTACAAATCCAAAGCAATTCCTAATGTCATACTTTTAGTTTTATCTGTTGGCGGAAACTTGAAGTTCCAATGTCATTTGTGTAATAGGTTCGAATTGCCATGGTCGGAAAGTATACAAGCCTTACAGATGCCTACCTTTCAGTACAAAAGGTGCATCTAGCTACCACTTAATTCTGTTAGCAAGTGTTAATTGTTTTGCTTTCATTCTGACACTCTAATTTTGAAATAATATGGATGGTTTGCAAATTGGTGATGGTGCTGGATATAAATCTCTACTACTTTCTGCAGGCTCTTGTGCACGCTTCTGTTGCTCGTGGCAAAAAACTTTTCTTGGATTGGGTTTCGGCTGAAGACCTTGAAGAAGCAACTGCAAAAGAGGTTATTATATCTTATATTCATTCGTAAAATTTTTTTATATCTTATATTCATTCATAAATTTTTTTTATATCTTATATTCATTCGTAAAATTTATGTACATCTTACCTTAGATAAAAACTTGACAAAAAAATGTGCATGTTGCAGAACCCTGATGCCTGTAAAGCTGCATGGAAGTTATTGAAGGTTTTAACTAATGTTTAATAGCCTTCTTAAGTTTAGTTGCTTTCTTTGTTACCCCTCTGACTGGCCTGTATCTTCAGGGTGCAGATGGTATTCTTGTTCCAGGAGGGTTCGGTGACAGAGGAGTGGAAGGGAAAATTCTTGCTGCAAAATACGCCCGGGAAAAGAGAATTCCATTCCTTGGCATTTGTCTAGGAATGCAGGTTGCTGTGATTGAGGTTGCGCGATCTGTTCTCGGTCTGAAAGATGCTCACAGCACAGAATTTGATCCTGAAACTAAAAACCCCTGTGTTATATTCATGCCTGAGGTCTGTATTTCTTGAATTTGACAGCGAAAGGAACTTTATCTTGTTTTTCCCATTATCTGATCTCCGTACCATGTAAGCAGGGCTCGAAAACACATATGGGAGGCACGATGCGTGTTGGATCCAGGAGGACCTATTTTCAGTCTACAGACTGCAAATCAGCTAAACTGTGAGTATTGAAGGAAATACACGCACTTGATTTTCACAGATTACATTTATTTGTATCTTCACTCATATTTTTCCATAAGAATCAAAGCTTCTGAGAAAATTTATTGATCTGCAAGGATCAATCAGTAACTTGATTTGATACACATACCAGCATGTTGAGGAGATGCCTATATTGGCTAATCTTTGCAATTTCCGTTTTGTTAGATATGGAAACAAACGCGTCATTGATGAGAGACATCGGCACAGATATGAGGTACATAACATCCCAATGCAAACAGTTGTATATTCTATGACATTAATTTTGTCAGGAGGACTAATTCTGTTGGATGTCCAGGTGAATCCTGAAATGGTAGCACGCCTTGAAAATTCCGGCCTCTCTTTTACTGGCAAGGATGAAACTGGCCAACGCATGGAGGTATAAACTTTTATTCTTTGTCTTTATAACTTTAGAATCAAATGGATTGGTATATGTGGTAATTCTGAGGTAACATTTGGAATATTGACATTACAGATTGTTGAGCTGCGTAATCATCCATATTTCATCGGTGTCCAGTTCCATCCTGAATTTAAATCAAGACCAGGAAAACCTTCTGCTCTATTCTTAGGTACATGCTTCATTTATCCTTAAATTTGTACACTCAGCTTTGTGTTTCAGTTATACTACTTTACATAAACCTGACAGTTACACCGCGCGTACTACTAGTTTATGATCGAAAATTGTGATCATCGCCAACCTTCCAACCATTGGATCCAATCTCTACACTTCAGATTCTAAAAATAGATAGAGATAAACCAAAACTGATTATTCATAGTAGTTCGTAACTTGTACTTAGCTTGAAACAAAGAGTGCTCCATATTGTTCCTCTAAAAACTAGGCCAAGCTTAACTAATTTGCAATATAGTTCAATTGTTCCTTTAAGAATCTATAGGTGGAGAGGCCCAAGATCATTTAAATCGCTATACGAGACTTTAGTTCCTCAATGTGGGATTCACACTCTCAACATGATAAGGTGAAAAATTCTGAAGTTGACCAGCCTGACCCAATTTACAGCTAAAAGTGTTTGTCACATATTTGAGCTAGAAGATGGGCCTTTAGGTTGTGTACCTCATTGCCGCAGTTTGATCACTCAAATCTTACTTTAGCAGTTTGATCATTCGAATCTTACTTTATGCTGTTTTTGAGAACTCGAATTCAAAACTCTTCTCTACTCATGACCTTTGCATCAGATTGCAGAAGTAACACAAAAGCTTGTAAATAACCATCGATTTTGTAATATCATGCAGGGCTTATAGCTGCAGCATGTGGGCAGTTGGACAATCTCTTTCAGGGCTCCGAGAGCAAAAGAAACGTCCCAAAAGTAGCTGCCAATGACATGTTGTCCCAAAGGAATATTGTCCCAAATGGAACAAGCAACGACATGTTGTCCCAAAGGACCACTGTTCCAAATGCAGCAAGCAATCATGTGTTCCAAGCAGCATGCGGGAGGAATGTCCCAAAAGGAGCAGCAAAAGCATACCAAAACGGAGCTGTAACGAAGTTTGCCAATCGAGCACAAGACGGTGCATACAGCATTTTCAAAGGAATGCACTTGTGAAGGCAGTTCATGCCTCTATATATAATATTAATTAGTAGGAGATAATCTTTTGTTTGTGGTGTGGTTCAGGGGATGATTATTATTGCTAATTAGCAGGGGATTTTAGGTGACATAATATTATGATAGTGTTGGTTTGTAGAGTCTTTTGGGACATGATTAGATATATATATATATATATATATATATATATATATATATATATATATATAGCCATCCAAAGACAAACTTTAAAGAACGGAGGAGAGAGCTGCTGAATCCTGTGGTGTTTTTTTTGGAAAACAGGCTTCAGTTTGTCAAAATCTATGCTCCAACCCCCCCCCCCCCCCCTTCTTTTTCCCCCAAAACAATGCAGCTCCCTATCCTTTGTTTTTGTCTTGATTTTAATGGAGTAATAAATATATTTATATATATGCATTGCACACATAAAGTTTTTAAGTGTTCCCGGCACTTGTGTTAGGTGGTGTTCCCTACTTGTGAGAATTTAACACCTAAATTTAGTTAATTAAAATGAAAGAAAAGAATATCTTAAGTGTGGGAACATCACCTGACGCAAGTGTCAGGTAACCCTTAAAGTTTTTCGAACTCTATAGGGTTAGATGTTCTGCTCAAATTAGCATTTTCATTGCCCACTATTTTCTCTGGATTAGTGCGTTTTGTAATCAACCATGGCTTGCAACACCCTAAATCAGAAGATAATTCCTTGGATTATTTTGTACAAGATATTCGTCCTTTGATAGATGACAGATTTCATATCAATATTGAAGATAACATATCGATAACATGTTAGTAAGTTATATTATTGACATGTTATTAATAATACGTTATTTAATAATGAAAAAACATACGTCCAAAAAAATAATACTCATGGTCCTAACTCCAAAAAAAAGCACGTTGAAATTACAATGGTGTCAAGTGCTCAAATCCAACTGCTTGCCACACTTTAGTTCTGGGTTCGCTGAAATGTTCAGCAAACCAGCACCCGAATAATTTGCCTATTCCTCGGTTGCCCCGTCGAACATAGAAAAAATATCTAAATGAAACTCTGTTCGGTGGTATACAGCCGAACAATTTCCTTACAAAAGTTCGGCAGGTGGCCCTGCAGTTTTCTGAGTGACCACATCCATTAAAAATAGGGTAAATTACTTTACTACCTCATTTTTGGGTCGATTTTAATTCTTTATAACATTTTAAAAACATTTCACTTTCATACCTCAAATACTATTTTATTTCAATATAATATATCTGTTACATTTTTTATCTATTGATCCGTTAAAAACTGACGTAACTGCCACATTTGTGATGAAATAACTACCACACTTGTGGCACGTAACTACACACTTAATAAAAAATTTAAATAATTTAAATAATTATTTAAAGAAAAGTTATAAAATAAAAAATAAAAAAAAAACCAGATCCCCTTCGTCTTCCCCACCGTTGCCCCCTCCCACCCTCATCACCCACCTCTTCCCCTATCACCCTCCCACCCCATCACCCACCTCTTCCCCCATTCGACGAAAGCGGCGACGTCGGCGGCACCTGGGAGTTCGACTTCTAGGGTTTTGACGAGGAAGCCAACCCCCATGTCCCAGAATCCATCACCCTCCTTAAAGCCAACGGCTTGGATCTCGATAAACTTTGGAAATTCGGCATCGATTCAGAGATTTTTGTAGAAGGTTTCGTTGGCTCCAGCTCCTCCACCGAGTTTGCAAATTGATTAAAGTCAGCACAGAAAAAATGATTAAAATAAAATCATCAGAGTGGTGCATGATTTCTTCAGGGTTGGGAGAGGATGAACCTCCTGCGTTAGATGGGTTGAGAAAGATGAAGTTCTTTTTTTTTTTTGGGTCAAACCTCTTGGGTCCAGATCTAGGGTCGCTGGGGTGGGGGTTGTGGGGAAGGGGTCGGTTGCGGGTGGGTTTTTTGGATGGGAGGGGAGGTGAAGAGAGTGGAGGAAAGGGAAGAAGGTGGGTCGGAGAAGATGTGCTTTAGGCAATAATAGTAGGGGAGAATAGCGCTTACATTTTTTTTACCAGAAATAGCATGCGTATTCTCATTTTATTGAATCTTGGTAGGCCTGAAGTCATTTGAAAAGACATACTACGCACTTGTTAATGCCTTATTTGCGAGGGTGTTCTAAGGCTGTTCTCATATGAATGCTTAACAAAAAAACACGTTTATGTTGAACACTAACAATATTTGATATCATGTTTGTTCAAGAATGATAATATTTTGTTATTCATTGTGATCACTATTTCATTCACTATTTCATTCAAAAGAGCAGTATATAAGGTATTCATATATATATATATATATATATATATATATACACACACACGCACACACTGATGTTCGAAAAGTCAGCACCAAGATATCTATGGTTGCGCTGGTGGTTATGGAGATTGGAGGAGATGGAGGTGAAAGACGAATGAGTTCTGTTATTTTTTTTTTATAATTATTTTAATATTTTAAAATTTTTATCAAATGTTTAGCAACATAACTCAAATGTAGTAGTTACGTGGCACAAATATGATAATTACGTCAACTTTTAATGAATCAATTGATAAAAAATGTAACGTATTATATTAAAATAAAGGGTATATCTCTGTTTACTATCCTAATGTTTGGTGGGTTTCAACATTTAGTACATCAATTTTTTTTTCATCCCAGAGTGATACCTAAAGTATAAATTTTGGGATAGTCTCATACATCCGTTAGTCAAACTGTTAGTTCTCCCGTTAAGTGATGAAGTGGCGCCTATGTGGACAACTACTGGGCGCCACATGTCATTAAAAAAATATTTAAATAAAAATAATGATAATTATTTATAAAATAAAAAATAAAAATAAAAACTTTTTCCCCCTCCCTGCGCGCCCCCAAACCCAAATTTTTTTTTTCTTTTTCTTCCTCCTCATTCTTCTTCCCCCCCACTGTGCATGCCTCCAAACCTAGAATTTTTTTTCTTCTTCCTCCTCCTCCTTCTTCTTCTTCTTCCTTCTTCTTCCCCCTGTGCACGCCCCCAATCCCAGATTTTTTTTTCTTCTTCCTCCTCATTCTCCTTCTTCTTCCTTCTTCTTCCTCATCCTTCTTTCCTTCTTTTTCTTCCTTCTTCTTCCTTCTTCTCCCCCCCCCCACTGTGCACGCCCCCAACCCAGATTTTTTTTTTCTTCTTCCTCCTCCTTCTCCTTCTTCTTCCCCCCCACTGTGCACGCCCCCAAACCCAGAATTTTTTTCTTCTTCTTCTTCCTCCTCCTCCTTCTTCTTTCTTCTCCCCCCCCCCACTATGCAAGCCCCCAAACCCATAATTTTTTTTTCTTCCTCCTCCTCCTCCTTCTTCTTTCTTCTCCCCCCTCCCCCACTATGCAAGCCCCCAAACCCATAATTTTTTTTTCTTCCTCCTCCTCCTCCTTCTTCTTCTCCTCCTCCTTCTTCTTCTTCTTTTTTGGGTTCGGGTTTTTTTTTAATATTATTTTTATTTAAATATTTTTAATGACATGTGGCGCTCAGTCATTTTCCACATGGGCACTACGTCATCACTTAACGGAAGAACTAACAGTTTGACTAACAGATATATGAGACTGTCCCAAAATTTACACTTTAGGTATGACCCTGGGATGAAAAAAAAAATGATGTACTAAATGTTGAAAACCACTAAATATGAGGTAGTAAAATAAAATAAAATAATAAGTAAGATATGAAAGTGAAATTTAAAAAAAATACTGTATAGAATTACAATAGATCTCAAGGAGGCACAGCGAAGTGAAGCTGCTGGAGATGGAAGATGGAAGACAGCAGTGGCTCTGTTAATAAATAGCCTGCTTGTCCTACCCGCGCAACAACTCGGTCCGAGTCGAACTCACTCCCTGCTACGGGTTATCTCTACCATTCACATCGCTGTAGAGGAACATCCTCCGTTTCGGTCAGGTTGTGTCATGGGAACCAAAAAGTGAAGACCAAAGCCTCTAGTGCAGATAACCAAGGAGTGAAATTGGAAGAGAAAGATGAGGAGGAAGAAGAAGAATTTCAAGTACTGACGGCCATGAAAAGCGGTTTCAACGATATTGTAGTCGTCGACAATCCGAAATCGAGACTGCTGCTCCTCGATTCTTCCCGTATTTGTTTCTTTACATATTTTCCCTCAATCCAATTGTTACCTTTTTTTTTCCTGCATTTAAACGCTGTTTTTTTTTGGGTTCGTGCAGATAATGTGCATAGCATTGTTTACAAGGACCAGAAGTGGACTGCTTCCTACTGGGTATGTGTATTTAAATGTGCTGAAGCACCCAAGTTCGAATCTTCCTTCACGTAGTTTAGATTTGATTAGAGTATCGGTCGAATATGTGAAATAAAGTCTTTGTATTTGTGTTGCATTATGCAGGATGAGTTTGCTAGCTTGCCTGCTATGGTTCCGAAAGGTCCTATTGCCATCCTTGGTTTGGTAATTCATTTCAGTTTGAACAAATGTTGGGTATCTTGTGAAATACCTTTCGTATTGTAACTAGTGATTTCCTGACTACAAGTGTGGTTGAATTGTTCAAGTCAGGGTGGTGGAACAGCTGCTCATTTGATGCTCGACTTGTGGCCGTCATTGCAACTTGAAGGTTGGGAAATTGATCAAATTGAAAGTGTTTTGAAAAGTATTTGACTTGACTTCATATATGAACTATCTTTTATAATTGCACTACATGAACTATACATATATAAATGAAAGCTTATTCATGACATTGAATTAATATCATGTGGGTATGGTAACTTAAGGAACACATTGGGACTATTGACCAAAGGACTCAAAATCGCTTCCTTTCAGTTTGAAGCGTTATCTACCAAGACATCTCTACTACTAAGCAGTTCTATGTGCTTCATCTTTATTTCAGTTCTGATGTAATATTTCCGGTGGCTGCAATTCTATTGCAGCAATGCCAAGATGCTCTAGTGTTGGTCTTATATTCTCTTGTATGGCATTTTTAGCGTAATTATAGGTCATGGGAATCATAAGACTAGGTCGTGGAAATCTTCGAATCGTGTACACCGGAATGAAATCATGTTGAAGGTGTGGGCCTGTTAATGGACAGTCTTCTGTCCACTGTTTAGGAGAGAACATGTAAGGCAGCTCATTGTTCACCCTTGTTTCCCTAACTGGTGCTTGAAAATCTTATATTCGTGGAAAACTAAACAAGTGGCACCAAGATCTAAGGTCTTAGCCCTTAGCGGCACCTTTTAAGAACAGTAATCGTAACAAATTCTTTCTGGAAGAAATACAGAAACAGAGTATTATGTGCTGAAAATTATTGAGCTATAAGAAAATTCCTTTTGAACTTTGATATGTTATGGAAATAATTCTTATCTCAAATAGCTGAAAAATATGCCAAACTACTCAAGAAGTTGAGAACACAAGGTCAACAACATTTAGATTAACAGTGTAAAGGTCACTGACAAGAAAAGTATCACTTAAAAATAAAATTGCTTGGTCTGCAATAATTTCTTGAAAATGTTACCTTCCGAAGTTGTACTATCTCATCTGTTTAACTCTGACGGCTAAAGTCACTACGCAGCAGTTTACTGAATATGTACTTGGACGTGTAATTAGCATGATTAAACTAATATGTGGGATTCATCATGGTTATAATTTTCCGTTTTTCCATATGTTTAATCTTGGTAAAATTATATTTGCATCTGCTATATGCTAGGATCTGTTCATGGTGAATGCTTCCTTACTCAATATTTCAAAATTTTTAGTTGATTGATAAAGCAAGAGAATATCTTGGGCTGTCTGATCTTGAGAAGCATACTCAAGCTGGTAGCATACTTAACGTTCATATTGGCAATGCCCTTTCTCCTTCAGTTAATATTCGAGTTTCGTTAGAAAGACCTAGAAGTAGTTTTTGAAAGGGTGTAGGGAAATTTCAGCGAGAATTTATGCAGAGAATGCAGTTATTTAATCAAGAAATAACTGGAGGAGCAAGGAAATAAGGAGAGAGAAACACCTATGGATTTAGACTCAAAAGAGTCTCCTAGTCATCTTGAATGTGCAGAAGAAATCCTCAAATGGCATTCAGAATACTGCCTTGACTTGGCCAGCCTCAAATGTCATTCAGAATACTGCTTTGACTTGGCCAGAGAAAACAACCCTTGTAAGCACGGATGTGAGGTTGAAAAGGGAAGCCTTGAAGGACCCATAGGAAAGTGATGTTAAATGTTGTTTAATTTAGGATCAAAATTAGTTGAAAGCTCGGTTACAAGGCATCGAAGTTTTAAGATCAATTAAATTGTAAGTTTTACAAAAATCAACAGGCTCACACAGTTAAGGACGTTTTGCAGAAGTTTGACTTTAGGGTTTAATACAGCTAATGAAGATTGAAACCAACAAAATGTTCAGCTGTTATGTACGTTCAAGTTACATGTTAAGGTAGGAGCTTCGTAAGTAAGAATATAGATCCTAGAATTTATTCTACCTAATAAGTTTGCTAGGAATGACTACTATGTACCTTCATAGTTGCTAATTATATTTTGGCTATTATTCGTATTCTTCCACACTAAGCTATGCTGTATCCAACTGCCTATATGCCTTGATATTTTCGTTGTCATCCATTATGACCACATCACACGTTACCTTGTGTTTTAAGTTATGTTTGTTTTGTATTTTATATGAAAGGTTACAACTTGGTTGGAAATAAAGAATAAATTGATGCCAAATGGCTGCCTAATGGTGAATTGCGGCGGCATACACGAAGCATCTGATGTCAGAAAGGAAGCAGCTCATCCAAAAAATATATCCACCAATGACAGTTGGCTACAAAATTCTACTATCAAGGCATTATCTAAAGCTTTCCCTGGACAAGTAGGGCTTGTTAGGTTGATAATCTTTTGATTAAGTATTTCCAGCTTGCAACATCTAATTACTTATCAGGATTGCACTAATTTATTTATTTTATCATATTTACAAACTGAAAGTATGAATTTTAGATACTAATTAATACTAATTATAACATATGAGCATACAAAACTACTGTTACAATGCAAATGCCTTTGAGAAAGATGAGCTAGTTTTCTTGTTTATTGAAAATTTTGAAGTCTGAAAATATAATCGGCATGTTTTTGTGTTCAGTGAAACTAGAACGGCTGCAATCCTAATTTAGTTCTTAAGCACCTTCTTTCAAAGTTTTCAACTGTTATTTGCAATCATGGCTAGAACTAACAAGTTAGGTGTTCATGCACCTGTCTCCGTATTTGTGTGTGTGCTTAAGCACAAAGCTCAATGAACTTGTTAGTGTGTCGCGTTGTTTTAAATTATAATAACGATCGAGCTTGTGTTGTTCAATTAACTTTGAGATCAAATTTAAATGCTTTTTCTAGTCAACGGTTACTTAGCTAAGCTTTGATTGTGTGTCTGATTAGTGCTTGTGTTTGAATCTCATTGTGGTTGGTCATTTCCTTGGTTTAAGGAACTAAGTTTTCAGTAAAACTCACTGAACATCCGAAGTGTCTTCTGCTGTTAGAATATCTAACATGAAGCAGAGAAAACAAGCTAGTATTTACACAATATATATGATCAACTTCTGCTTCTTCCTTACACTCAATTCTGCAAATGTTTATGATAATTTTGGGTGCCAATTTTTTAATCGTTAAATTGCGCTTCTTGGGTTTTCTGTGCATGCATTCTCCAAGCCTTACGTTGTTCTCATTGTCTTCCTTCTGATCTGAGTAAATCACATTTTTGTTTCATTTAATAGGTTAATGCCTCTTATATTGAAGAAAACTCAGAGTTTGATATTTGAATGGCACAGGTTAGCTGGAAGAAAATGCCACAAACTTTTGGTGAAAATTATCTTGCACTTACGGGACCTTTGCCAGAGGTGACTCCATGGTCTGCTGCAGTAACAGGTCCATTGACAGAGTGTGAAACAATGGAGACCATGCGAACCTTGTTCTTGACAGAGTCTAGCTTATGTTGTGAATGTGATAGCATTAAACAACCACCGGTCATGTTCTTGGAGAAAACTTCGGTGCATCCCCAAAAATCGCACGATCACAAAGAACGCTGCATCCGCTGAGGTTTAATCCGAAGAGCAAAGGTTGAAACAGCCTATACTTGTTGGAAAATATTAGTTTTTGGGTGTATTTGAATGTTTGATTTTCTGGACTTAGCCCATTAGCATTAGGGTTTTGGTTTCTTACCTTTTAGAGATAGATTATGGTTAGTTTATTATAAATAGGATGCTTTGTTATTCATTACAGAATAAGCTAGTCACAATTTAGCCTCTTAGCATTTTGTAGCCGTTCCGGCATTCTAGTTTGTTTAATAATATTCTTATTATTTTGTAGTCTCGTTTGTACGCACTTTGATATTCAACTTGGTATCAGAGCAGATTTGATCCTTCGGATTGATCTGTTCTTGGTGGTATCAATTTGGTTTTCAGTCGCCAGATACTAAACTAAGGTTTTGTCGCTTGTCTGCTTGTCTGATTGCCTTGTCTGCTTGTCTCAAGCTTGGAGACATCCACAGCCATGGTTGATTACAAGATGGGTAGCCTATGCATACACTTGAGGGTTTATGTTTCGGTGGCACGCACATGAGAAGGCACCACTCCACTTTGTCATTCCCGTTGCTGTTGTGTTGGCGCGGTGCAGAGTTTGGATAATGCAAGGCAATTTAACATATTGTCAATATTTTTCTTCTACCCGATATGCCAAAATTTATTGATTTATTGATGTTTTTTTTATAAATAAAAATAACAAAAGTTGGGTTTTTGCTAGTTTAAAAATAATAAAATAATATTTAAATATGATAGCGTTTAAGGTAGGGTAAGTAGAATGTATTTGGAAATAGCAAAAATCATACTTGAAGGCACCTTCAAATTTGATATCTTTTTGTCCATGTCAACTTTGACACGTCAGTTGAAGTAAATGGTACATCATTTATTATTGTTATATGTCTATGACATTTTTTACATCTCTTTTGAAGATGTTCTAAGCTTACAACTTGTTTGATTGTAGTAATTGGTCAATTGAAGATTTGCTCTAATGTATCAGTTTTTGCTACATGCATCCCAAATATATAAGATGAGAACAAGTGTTAGTGTTACAACTTCTTCTTTTTTTCCCTGAATTTTGCACAATATTTGGATTCTTGCAATATGATTGGAAACCAAAGATACAGTAGATACATATGGTGAAGAGAAAATCATGTTGCTCCTGTCCCTTTCCAAGTTTTCATATGCAAAACCATATTTTGACTGCATGCTTGTCATTGGAGTACAGCTCCGTCTGACATTCAGATGTATCATGACATGTAGGAGATTGGATCCGCTCCGGACCTTAGTGTTCAAAACCTATTGATCCTTTAATATGGGCCGCTGATTGGTGTGCAAGTTAAATTAAGGTCTTATGTTGTGTGTGGCGTGTCAAGAAAATAAGTTAATTAAGACCGTTTGATTGAATTTTTGCAGCCTAGATTTGTGGATCCATAGGCTTCGGACACTAAGGTCCGGAGCGGATCCAATTTCGACATGTAACCCTATTCATCTTTTGAAGTTAAATTTTTACTAATTTGTTTATACAACGATATTTTACTTTAAAAGATTAAGACTAAGACAGACAATAGTAAGCAACAATAATTAGATACTAAATGCATTATTCATTTAGTCAAATTTTACATTTTTGATCATTTATAAGTGGAAAAAAATGTACAGTAATTGTAATACTAATAACGAGTTTATTTTATTACGTTAAATTCAGAAGTTATATCCAAAGAAAGAAAAGTCAAAGAGTAGAGGATTGATTTTGTGGTTTAATGGGACGAGCACAAAACGTGCCATAAGAGTGTTCACCTTGCATCCATCTAGGTCGCCATGCAAAATAATTTAGAGCAGAGCAGAGAGAGTGGAGTGGTTAATGAGTATTGGAGTTGGAGCTACAACAAGCATCATGGAAATGAGCGTTCTATGTGTTTGTGTGTGTGTGTGTGTGTGTGTGTGTGTGTGTGTGAGGAAGAATAGAAGCTCCCATACTCCATAGGATTCCCTTATTATAACTTGTTTATTGATGAAATTAATGCAACACTTATAAAAGTAGTAGTGTTCGTAAAGGCAACGGCGCCAGTACGTTGTTGCATGTATATCGTAATTACAATAATTTTCTAAGAGAAATGTTAAGGAGAGTCTCAAAGTGAGACTCTTCATAGATTTTTAGTCACCTAACAGTTTAACGTTAATTGTCTTACCAACATTATAAAATATTGTGTCAAAAATACAAAATACAGAGTTTAAGAAGAGTTCTATAGTTCAGAGAGTTTCCTTAGCTTTGTAACTAGGGATAGGCAACGGTTATGGCAGGCGGGTAATGTAACATCCCGTTCCGAGTTTTCTATGTTATTGACGTGAAATGACGATATTAACCTTGTCTACGCGTGAACGGGGGTGTTTTGGGCTTGGTTTTGGGTTATGGATGTCCTAAGCCCTTTGGGCCCAATAGAATTGGGCTGATATTATATAACACACACACGTACACACGCATGCACACACATACACACTCTGTCTTCTCCCTCTCTCTCGAACTCTCTATCCCTCACCTCACCAGAAACGTATGGACACCCACATACCACACCTCCTCGACTCAGATCGAGGCTAAGGTAAGTATATAATTGTTCCTTGAGACTTACTAAGTTCTTATATGGTGGTTTTGTGAATGGGAACCTTCGAAATCATACCAAAACCGTGGCTTAAACTTGAGGTACTGTTCATGTACTTTGACGTTTTAAGTGAAACTAAGATCACAGGGACGTTCTAGGAGTCCTCACGAAGCTCGGAGACTGTCACACCCGCCCCTCGATTATATTGAAATTTTAGAAATTTATCCCCAAACCCTTTTTCAATTATTCGTTTTAATCCCGAAGATTTTGCAAATGTTCATTTTAGTCCCGAAACCTTATCCTCCTTTTCCTTTTAATTTTTTTTATTGTTTTGTTCCGGGTTTTGGTGAGCCAAGGGGCACTGGTTCTAAACTTGGCCGACTTTGGAGGAAATTCTCGTCGAGATTTTGGAAGTTTTTCGAGGGATTTGAAGGTATATAGTTGTTCTACATTAAATTTGGAGCATTTTGGTGCAAATTTCATCAAATTTGGGTTAAAAATGAGCGAGAACGGAAGGTTTGAAATTTACCCAGTTTCCGACGCCGGTGACGGTCGCTGGAGCTGGAGGTTAGGGGGTGAAGGAATATTCCGTCAAAGTTGACGGAATATTCCAACGCCGTCAGTTAAAGATAACGGAAACCGTTAGAAGATAACGGAATATTCCAAAATTGACCTTCGTATGAAAAGTTATTTACGTAGTTCGTTTATGTGCTGTAAATGACGGTTTTGCAGTTGTTTCACATATAGGTGAGACGTATCCAGAGGACGAGCGCATTCATTCTAGGCTTGGGGGATATGACCCGTCGACATACCAGTGAGTGGGCTTTTGTTTTCAGTATATATATAATTGACGTTTTTCCCAGAAACGCTATTTGCATAATTTATGAACGGAATTGATTTTATATTTAAACTGCCATGTCGTATGCCAATTATGGTTTATAAATATGATTATGATTGCACTCATTACGCTCCGACGCCGAGGACGGCCAAGTAAGTCAGGTAAGTATGATAGTTAGTGTTTGAGATGATGATGGATTGTGATTTAGCTCATCACCTGCACCTTGGGTGTTTGTGCTCCGCCAGAGTAGGGCCTAGCCTTCACGTGATCGTTCACCTCACGCACCGTACGCTCACCTTGGATCCAAGGCAGGTGCCTAGCCTGTCACAGACCACTATAGGTGGTTCCGACTCGTAGGTGACCCGCGACTCGTCGCACAGCCTTCACGTGATCGTAGCACTGAGCGTAATATTATACACCTAGCCTGTCGTACAGACCACTATAGGTGGTTTTGACTCGTGTGCAGGATAATGATTGATAGTGATTGAGTATGATGGATGAGCTATAGATTCAGCCGTACAGGTCACTAGAGGTGACTCCGGCTGACATGACACTAGGGACACCCCTGATTTATATTACTTGCCTGATGATGATGATTTTCCGAGTTGGTATATCGACATGGCCTATTATTGAGATTTGATAATGAGTTTTGATTTTTAGACGGGTTTTCGTGTATAAGTTTATATACGTATTATTTTCTGAGAAAATTATATTGGATTTACAGCGAGGGGATAGATATGGATTTTATAAAATGGTTTTGGAAAGTATTTGTTTTTGCCCACTCACGTTTTCTGTTTTGCGCCCCTCCAGGTTCTAGGTAGTGGCGACGTGGACGGCTATCGAGGCACCGAGGCAGTTCTGACAGACCACCACTTATGTAGGGTTTCTTTCGTGATTATGTCGTTTTGTTTAACATGACTGCACCTAGGATTGGCTCTGTATCATATGTATATTATCGACTTGATTCTCACTGCTGCATTTCATGCATAATTACCTTCCGCTGACGTTTTTGGCTACGTCACTCACACGTGACGGCCAGCACGCTTCGACCCCTGGGTCAGGGTGTGTCAGGTAACCGGGGTTATTTATCCATAACTATTTATTCTCATACCCGCATAACCGTTTACCCGTTGGGTAATTTTCTAAACGGTTATACCCGTACCCATAACCGTTTATAAACGGTTAACCATACCCATAACCGCGTACTCATTTAACCGTAACCGTTTAGTACCCGTTTACCCATTTATCCTTTTTTTTTAAAAACCCGTTTATCCTTTTTTTTTATTTTTACTATTTACTCATTTTTCATCCGTCTATTTGTTTTTTTAACTACTTGAAAATTAAAAAATAAAACTATAATATATTTTTCGATTACACAGATCGACAGTGCTGTGAGTTCTTTCAACTTCCCTGTATCTAATTTTGATTAAATAAGTTGTATTAATTGAAGGTGGATATATTAATAATGCTAATTGCAGGCAAAGTGAGACAACACTCAGCCATTCTTCCCTTGCAATGGAACCGGTGCACGTAAGTATAGTATTCTTCGGTTACGAAAACTGTTAAAAGATAGTATTCTTGAGTTATTTAACTCGGAATGTAATTAACATAATATATATAATGGATCATAAAATTTAAAGTGGTTAAGAAAAACTATATTATATTAGTTACAAAAATCATGCACTATAGTCAATAACATTGATCTAAGTTTTGTTTGATAGGGAACATGGTTTGTGTTAATTTTACATATATAAAATAAATGGATAAACGGTTATCCGTTTATAACCGCGGTTAATACCCATAACTGCCCATTTAAATTTCGCGGGTAACCGTTTATTTATCTAAACGGTTACCCATAACTATAACCGTTTAATTTAAATGGGCGGGTAATCGCGGTTACCCATAACCAATGGGTATTTACCCATTCCTATTTGTAACTAACACTATTGTTGTGAATTTAAAGAATTTATGGGATCAACACGGAACCAAAATTTATTTTCAAGGACCAAAGTGGTACAACACCTAAAGTTCAGCAGGAAATTTCATAATTAACCCAATTTCCAAAGGCCATATCCAAATGTACATGTTGAGAGTGGAGAATAACTTTGTGGTTTATTTGGACGAAACCAAAACTTCTCAAAAATATATGTACTTGCATGCATATAGGGTTAGACCATGGAAATTAATTGGGTGCTGACCAGATCTCCAGAGTCATGAATTAATGATTGTTGGAGGTCCAACAAGCATCATGGAAATGAGCGTTTAGGGTTCATGATGCGAGGAGAATAGAAGCTCCCATGCTCCATAGGATTCCATTCTATATTTGATGAATTTAATGCTGTGAGTGAAGTTTGTAGCAGTGTTCGTAAAGGCAACGGCACCAGCTGTGTTGTTGCATGTAAACAATATATAATTATACAATATATATGTATACACACACATATACATACGTGATCGGTGTACACAAAACCAATAGTACTCTTCTACTGCATTCATCCAAGAGATTTTTTAATATATCCAAAACACGATTATAGAAGTGGAGACTTTTTTTTTCTAAATATTATTCAATTTGTATAATGACATATAACGTATATAATTTTATTTTAAAAATACTGAAAAATCTCTTCATCCATTCAGCGTGTGTGACCAGGAAATATGTGCATATGAAAGATTGCGTGGGAAACCCCTTTGGGTCTGAATAGAAACGAAACAAAGCCATCCGAATCCCGGCTCCATGTATTGCAGTTGGTATTAAATTAAGCTAATCGAGGCCTTGAATCGTGTATTCTGTGTTGAACAAGCACGTGTCAATGCCACGGACTTCAAGGATTCTGCTTTCTTATCGTCCATATTCATATTAACTAAATATGATATTCCTTCATTTCTTTTTGTTATATATGTTTTAGGTGTTTGAAACTTCACCTCCTCACCCCGCAAGGCCAGGAACCAGGTCCATTGGGGGAGCTTTTTCCGTTCTTATTGAATATGTACTTGATAAATATTTTCTTCTTGTGTTGTTAGATTATAAATTGGTAATTTGTTATATTATTAATTAATTTCGTCTCTTATTTGAATTTACATTTATAATCAGACAATATAAATATTGTCTCGTAAAGTGAGTCTAGCTAGTAATAGAACCTTTATTTATTCATTCAATTATGCAAGGCCTTTTAAGTAGAATAATATGACTAAAGAATAAAGTCAATGAGTGTTATATTAAAAAAAATAGTTAACTTGATAGTCAGATGAACGGAAGAGTCAATGATAATAGGTTACAATTAGAAACAAACTTAGTTAGACTGTTGATCACAATGTGATATGAAAGATATAAGTCATGTATATATATTATATAGTTCATACTCTTTTAGGAGAAGTTCCATTCTCCATGGAAGTTGTAACAGAATAAAAAAAACCGACGTTAATCTGTGGATTACATGCACTATTAGGATTTAGGTGATGTGGTACATTATCACGACCAGGTCAAGTGGATCACCGGAGATATATAACTAGCCTTGGCCTTGGTTGCAATCGGTAGGACACACCATATATTTTCATCAATTTCGGGTGGTTTTTATGGTTTCTTTTACAGATCAACACTTAATAGTTTAAAATTCTGCCTAGGATCCGGAATACTTATATGCATCGAAGTCCTGGATCACACGGTCGTCGATTGCATGCACACAACACCCCATTACCCTAAAACAATGCCAATATGGCAATGGGGGTGGATAAATAAGTAATATGGCACGTATGCACGTTTTGAACAACTAAATTAGGAACCTCTCAAGTTTCTCACTTGCACTGAATTTGATGCAAATTTTGTCACTTGATGAACGCGTTTCAGGGCACTCAGTCGATGACCCGCGTACATTCTTTGAGTTTGACCGCGGCTTTTAATTTTTTTTCTAGCTTCTATAAGTTAAACTAATAATTAAATGAAGCATCAAAAGGGTCACATGGTTTAAAAAAAAAGATCAGATATGAACAAGGTTTGGAATATAAAGGAATGAAAGAAAGAATTCTGTAATTCCTCTTTGACTCTGACCAAGTACTGTACATGAGCATGCGTAACTGAAGACAACTAGATAAAACTGGATTAAAAAAGACGAAAAATATTATTTAAAATTGAGAAAGAAGCAAAAATTGATTGTACTAAGTGGGAATAAATTGACAGTTTTGCTGATTTTCTTCATCTGAATGAGGCGATATTGAGGATTAAGGTCTCCCGTTCAACGGACATTTACCAAATCCCCTTCACATCATACCCTCACGAGAAAACAAGACACCGCCCCCCTCAAACATTATTAACTTACCAAAATTTACACCCTTTTTCATTTCATACGTTAAGTTAAGTACTAATATTAGGAAGACCACATAATTATATCACATTAGTATACTAAATGATACAACAAGTAACTAATACAACCAACATTCGATCAGATAAATTCATTAATTAACCCGACATGCATACATCACTTGGCTCATCACATGGTACACCAATGTGATACAAAAATGCAACCTCCCTAGCATTTCCTAAGTTAAAAGAAATGATATGGAGACCGTGTTTTGGTACCACATAGATATTCCATTGTGATAAGTTATGCATACAAAACATGTTAATCGATATATTTATCTTATTAGATGTTGTGCATCATTTATCCCCTCATGTAGTACAAAAAACAGTTATCTCCTTGACATTACTAATCATTAACTTAATTATTTTCTAGTTTCATTTTCTTCTTTTCCATATTTCATAACAGAAACACTATTTGTAAATAGATGTGGGCTAACACATTTGGACACACAAAATTGACAAACTTACTAACACGTCTTCTAATACAGGTGAAAAACTCACATGTATTGCTAGTGTGTCAATAAGTATGCAAATTTTGTGTATGCAAATAACTTAAGGGAACTGTTATTAGCACTCCGAAATTTCATTTTATACTTCTGACAAGTGTATTTTTTTTTCTTTCTAATTATCGAATATTTTTTTGGTAAATAATTATCGAAAATTTAAAGTGAAAAATAAAATTTTTGAAGTATCAATAACAATAACTGTTTTTATATTGTTTGTTTCTTTATTTCTGTGCCCGTCTTCTTCCGTCAGAAGGAAGGCTTTAAACTCATCTATAACTCTCTTTCTCTCACTGTCCCTCTCTCTCTCTCTCTCTCTCTCTCTCTCTCTCTAAACCTAGCTACGACATCGTGCCCTTGAAGCGTAGAAATCAGCAGTATTGCTTGCTCTCTCAGCTATCTGCCTTTTTCCTGCGTTACCGGTTGTCTTCATTTCTTTGTTTCTGAGGGAATTTGGGAAGCCCTTCTAGCTACCACAAAAAGGTATGCTACCTGCTTTTTGTTCTCTCCCTTCGTGCATCTTTACACTTTATATGTTTCCCTTCTTCTTTTCTTTCTTTTTTCCCAACTTTATTTCGACCTATATCTCTTATTGATTACGTTTGAAGCTTATTTTGTCTTGTTTACAACCATGTATGTGAAGTTTTTCTTCAATTAAACTCTAATATTAGTGATAAATTAATAAATAAGTATTTACTTTGATTTCTAGGTCTTACATCTCATGGGACTTCTAGGTTGTATCGTAATTAATTTCCTTTGCTTACATACAACTAAAAACAAACTTATTTACTTTGCGGGATGAAACTCCATAGAATATGATCGATATAAGGGTTAATTATAAAGGTTATTAGGGATTTTGTTAACTTTAGGGGATAAAAATCCATGGAATCTGAACAAATTTGTTTGAACGAGTGCAATTAATTAGTTCCTTTTAAATTCTACGAATAATGTCATGCATGCCTTTCTTTTTCAGGGTGCAAATTTACATATAAATCTGCATATATAAAGGAGGAGTAGGACGATGGCTGCAGGAAATGGACAATTGACGGTTCCTCCAGGGTTCCGATTCCATCCGACAGATGAGGAGCTTCTCTACTATTACCTCAGGAAGAAAGTGTCTTATGAAGCCATCGACCTTGATGTTATTAGGGAGGTGGATCTCAACAAACTCGAACCCTGGGACCTCAAAGGTGAGATTATTTTTGGGGTTTTCAGAAAAGCTGTTCTTAACACTTCAAAAAAGTCGTTGTGCACTCCTTCATATGTCCAAATGCAATTTCTTTCTTACATTTCTACATATCCTGAGCTCATTACACAGACATATATGACTGTAAATTTTGGTAATAATTGTTAATTTTGTGCATGCAGAGAAATGCATAATAGGGTCAGGGCCTCAGAATGAGTGGTATTTCTTCAGCCACAAGGATAAGAAATATCCAACAGGAACTCGTACAAACCGCGCAACCACATCTGGGTTTTGGAAGGCAACTGGGAGAGACAAAGCGATCCGCCTCACCAGCTCCAAAAGAATTGGCATGAGGAAAACCCTAGTCTTTTACACTGGCCGCGCTCCCCATGGCCAAAAGACCGACTGGATCATGCACGAGTATCGCCTCGAAAATGACAACATTACTGCTGATCAAGTTCAGGTAAAATATTGAATTACAATCAATGTTTAAACACCACATTTTTTATTAGACTGCTCGACTGAATCACATTATATATGAGACGGAAAATAATTTCTGCACAGTTTTTCAGTTCAAATGTCGAAAAGGAAGAAGTTGTGCGTCTAAAAAAGTGTGAAAATACATTTCCCTTATGTGATACATGATGTGTCAATTTATCGAATGTCATTTTAATTTGATGCAAAAAGTGAATCTGATTGCATGTCATATCAAATAATGCGGTTTACTCGTGTCGATATTCGAAATAACTAATATGTTATACTTTAATTTGATTCAGCAGGAAGATGGGTGGGTGGTATGTAGGGTTTTCAAGAAGAAGAATCACAACAGAGGTTATCAACCGGAATTTGCTCATCATCAATATCATCAAGAGCACGATCACTTCACGAACATGAAGGCAAGTGGTTCGCATGCCCCGATACTACTAGATCATCACGATCATCATCAGGAAAAACAAAATCACCATCATCTGGAAGGACTATATAATTATCCTAGTAGCTTTGATCACGCCGGATCCATGAACCTCCCGCAGCTGTTCAGTCCAGAGTCAGCTGTCGCTGCTTCATCCTTTGTATCACCGAACAATATCAACTTGAACACGATGGACATTGAGTGTTCCCAAAACCTGTTGAGGCTAACATCCACCGCCGCGGCGGCAGCTGCAGCAGCATCTGCTAGTGGTGGGCTCGTGCAACAGCAGGAGAGGTCCTTCATTAGTGGTGGTGATTGGTCATTCTTGGACAAGCTCCTTGCATCTCATCAGAACATCGATATTAATCACTCAACGTCGCAAACCAAATGCAACCCTTCTTCATCGACTCAACAACTTAGTAACTCTCATGATCATGTGGGTACTTCATCATCAACGCAGCAGAGATTCCCATTTCACTACCTTGGGTGCGGAACTGACTTCTTAAAATTTTCCAAGTAGCTAGCTAAGGCGGCTAGGGCTCTACAAACCCGCAAAGTCGCCGATCGATGGATACAGTCAATTTATCCATGGATGGATGTCCATCCTATATTATTAAGCTGTGCGGCAGTCTTTTTCAGTCTTAATTGTTTTGGTAGTTATATTACAAATTTGGTTCAGATTCTATATCCTTTACTAATTAATTTATTACTTCTCCTTTGGCATCAAAATGTATATAACTAAGTTCAAACAAGAACGAGATTCTCTTTCAAAAATACCTGGTTGCTTCCAATATTCCATGTTCAATATATATGTTTTTAAAATTTAATTATTCTAGCTAGTTTGAAATAAATTTCCATTACTACAAGAAAAACAGATTATAACCACTAAAAGTCACAAAATGAGGTGGGTACAAAAGACATATCAGTAGCTTATCGAGTAATTAAAGACATATCAATGGCTACTGATCGTCTTCTAACCTACCTTAATATGTACAACTGATATTAGTGACTATTGCTAGTTTGTTTTAGTGCATATAATTAGTGACTACTGCTAGTTTATTTTAGTGCATATAAATTGATGTACATTCTTTTCTTTTAGATAGCTAGTGTAAGGTTCTACATGATCTTCGACATATTTCTTGTCAAATTCGGTCATAACTTGCGGATTGAAGGTCGAACCATGTCCATATGCATGTTTGCATACGCGCACAAATGTACAGTGAGAAGGCTTAAACTTTGGTCACCAATTAGGCTTCAACGGAACGATCCGCCAAAATTGATGGATAAGGCCCGGAAACCCTCCCCCAAAATAAAGCCATATAAGGAAAGGTCAGATATCTCCATCTCCTTACTCTCAATATTAAATTATATATGTATGAGGAAATATGGAAGTGTCTCGCCATCTCCAACTCCCGCACTTTCCCTAATATATATGTCAAACTTTTCCACAGACAATTGAACAAGGACTGAATTAAGTGTCTGGTCATATATATATTTGTCAAACTTTTCCACAGACAATTGAACAAGGACTGAATTAAGTGTCTGGTCATATAAATATATATACAGACACACACACACATATACACGTTACATAAGGTGCTTTTATATATATATATATATATATATATACTGAGCACGATCGAAGACTGGGAAATAGTTGTAAAAATGAACCCCTCAGCACTCGATCAAATAGCTAGGAGGTGTACTTTCTCAATCCGACCTTGTCCCTAAAGGAGAGAACTCCGATTCTTGCAAAAGTAATAACAAGCAAAACCGTAGATGGGTATTCAAATAAAGCGGAGCCTTCATCGATCATGCTAGAGCTAGGGTTCATCATTTGCTCGGTCGAGGAATGCTTTTGCACTACGAAAAGCTTTAAAATATTATTTTCTATTGCTGGTTTTTGTTCAATTGTTTTGTTACTTTGCGTGTCATTTCATGAATCGCAATACTATCTTATATATCTTGCCTAGTTGTGAAAAGGTGTACAAATAAATGACATGTGAAAATCTCTCTTCATTTTTATGATGAGTTGCAATTTCATTTTTCGTTGGGAAGCTGGTAACATTCTCACTTGAACTTTTTGTATATCTTTTTTGGTTATTCTTCTGATCATACAATGTTGTTGATGATTTGTACCGTTTACGTTTTATATAGCACTATTGAAAGATCAACAGTGTAAAAATTATATATCACCCTTTTTGTTCTATCTTTTTTGCTATTCTTCTTATTATGCAATGTTGTTGATGACCTGTATCATTTAAATTTCATATCACCCTTTAAAGATCATTACTGTAAAAATTATACCAAATCAGAAATCGCTTAACCGTTCAATTAACATTGACCAAATTTTAGTGTTCAAGTGAGAAGCATGGTTCATCTATTTATTAGATAACCATTAGATGATTAAATGATTTTATACTTAATTAACTTTTTGCAAAAAATGACCTTTAACTAGTAACTAAGAAAATAAATAGTTCTAATAATCGTTAAAGAATGAAAAAGAAAACCGAGAAGGTCCAATAAAAAGCTTTCCAGGATTCGTCTTTTTTATTTTACGACGGAAGAGAAATGGATTCTCACCCAAACTGATCCGATGCTCTTGCTTGATTTGGCTTGACTAATCTTAAATTTGTAAGGCTATTAAATCCCATGAAAAATTATTGGTTTCAACATTCTCCACGTTCCCTACAGAAAATTGAGTTCTTTTTCACTTTTTCAACAGACATACGCATGCCAGTGGGACATGATGTTGCGCCTAATATGATATGACATTAGGCACAGGATATGTACTCTTGTCTTTGGATTGTTGCAATTGCCTATATTGTGTGTCGAATAGAAGGTCCCTACGGAGCATTTTGCCAGCAGTGTTGACACGAAACCCAGGTTACCAATTATGCAGCATGGAGCCATTGGTTGCTTATCATGAACTCAACAGCATTAAATTTTTTATGTATATTTGTGTTCGTATTTGTGTTAACCCATATAAATAGTTATGACAAATTAAATTACAACTTCCTTCTCTATTTTCAAATATTACTTTCTTCAATCCTCCATGTTTTCTACCCTCCACAAGCCTACAAATCATAATCATAATAATTATAGACATACGTCGGCATAAGCTTTCGAAAAATGTCTGCAAGAATCAGCAATGCCCATTAGGTGCTCAAAAAAAAAAAGTTCCAATGAAGTTTTTTTTAGTCGATCATTGACTCCATTATTTGAAATTCTCTACAATTATGTGTCAAAATTTCCTAGAGACAATAATTGTGATAACCAAATCAGAAAATTGAAATGAAATACTAAAGCTTAAGAAATGTAGAGAGAGAAGGATGAACACTCAGAGAGAAAAGTAGAAATTGATCTTGTATTATTTCACACAGTGAGTACAAATGAATTACAATAAGTCCTTTTATATCCCAAGTGAGTCGGCTACAATATTAACAACCTCTAACAACTCTGCTGATATGGCTTTGCTGATGTGTCATTCCAACACCCCCCCTCAATCTCAACTGAGATTCCCAAGTTTGAGATTGTAACAATGTCGAACAAATCCAGGGCTATGACGTCCTTTTGTTCAGTAGTTTGCTCATCAGTGGGAATGTATATCACTTCCAAATTGCCTTTTTGTACTATCTTTCTCGAACAAAATGATAATCCATATCCAAGTGTTTAATTCTTGAGTGAAAAAAAAGATTGGCACTTAAAGCTATAGCTGACATGTTATCACAGTGAATAACTGGAGGTGTAAACAAACTAACACCTCAATCTTTCAATATATTTCTCACCCAAGCAACATCAGTTGCAGTATGAGCTTATGCTTTATACTCATCTTCAGTAGAGCTTCCGAAAACTAAATTATGTCGTTTTGATTGCCAAGATATGGGGTTATTTCCCAAAAATACAACATAACCAGTGACTGATCTTCTAGTATTGAGATCATCAACCCAATCTGAGTCTGAAAAGGCATTAGGACCAAGTACTGTATCTGAAGAATATAAAATTCCACGTTGAGCCGTGCCCTGAAGATATCTCAGTATTCTTTTGACAGATGCAAAGTGTAATTTTGTTGGTGAAGACATAAACTTAGACCTGGCATTCGTGTCGTGTTTCCCGTGTTCGTGTCGTTTCCGTGTCATACTCAATATCTTAACACGTTGTGTCGTGTAACACCCGTTAAAATAAACGGGTAAAATTACCCGACCTGAAATCGACCCGTCCGCTTTGGGCCCCGACCACGCCCTCACGGTTTTGTTTCTGGGAACTCATGAGTAACTTTCCAGTGGGTCACCCATCATGGGAGTGCTCTAGCCCCCTTTTCGCTTAACTTTGAAGTTCCTACGGAACCCGAAGCCAGTGAGCTCCCAAAAAGCCTCGTGCTAGGTAGGGATGGGAATATACATTTAAGGATCACTCCATTGGGCGATGTGGGATGTCACAATCCACCCCCTTTAGGGACTCGACGTCCTCGTCGGCACACTTCCGACCAGGGATTGGCTCTGATACCAATTTGTCACATCCTAGCCCGAGTGCAGCCACCTCCCGGGCCCGCTCCACCACCGTAGCACGATATTGTCCGCTTTGGGCCCCGACCACGTCCTCACGGTTTTATTTTTGGGAACTCACGAGCAACTTCCCAGTGGGTCACCCATCATGGGAGTGCTCTAACCCCCTTCATGCCAGTGAGCTCCCAAAATGCCTCGTGCTAGGTAGGGATGAGAATATACATTTAAGGATTACTCCCCTGGGCGATGTGGGATGTCACAATATACATACCATATTATCACATTCAAAACATAAAAGCACATTTGTCTTTCAAGTATTACATATTTACATACCCGAAATAAGAGCATAATAGAATAAAATAAAAAACATTAGAACATTACAAAATATCAAATGTTCAAAAGATTTGCAAAATTAAGGGAATTATGTTTCAAGGTTTGGAACCTTGCACATTTTCTTATAATCAAACTCTTCAATTTTCATCAATCACCATGGGAAATGGTATTGGAACTTTGGCTTGATATATTGTCTTCAAGAGTTATATTGATGATATTTTCAGTGAGGCTTTCTACATTAGCACTCTCTTCTAATTTATCATATGGCTATTGTTTAAGAAAAGTCTTTAATAGTTTTTTAATTAATGTAGAAGTGTGAAAAATACAGAAAAAAATATATAAACACTTGTAATGACAAGCTTCACAACTTTCATGAAGGGCTTAACTTTAAAATGTGCCACTATAATCATATAAATCATAGATCAAAATTTAACCGTCGATTGTTATTTACATTTATGTTTCATTTTTCTCACCAAATTTTGTTTTTTCAGATTTCTTTTTTGAAAACATGATCTATTAGAAGATACAGGAAGATGAACGATTCGGATCATTGATATTATGTTCAGAGTTTTACTGTTAGTGAAAATATTGCTTGGTGTTTATAAAGTCTCTACAAAGTATATAACATCGATTCTTATTTCAATTAACCGTAAATATCATAACGTGATATCAAAGATCCGAACCGTTCATCTTCCTACATTCCCCAGAAGATCATGCTTTCAAAAAAGAAAATTTAAAAAATGAAATTCAATATAAAGAATAAAGCCCAAACGACAATCGACGGTTAAATACAAATTTAAGGTTTATGGATTATAGTGAATTTCAAAGTTGACTCTTTCACGAAAGTTGTAAAGCTTGTCACTACGAGTGATTGTATATATTATTTTTACATTTCTTACACTTCTACAATAATAATTATTAATTTTATTACTTTTACACTCAAAATAAAAAACACTATTCATGACAGTTTGGAGGGTTTTAAAAATCTAAATGATAATCTAAGTGTAATCATTGTCTACTCGTGGAGAATGATGAATCACGAGTGTTTATATATTCTTTCACATTTTTCATACTTGTACGGATGTTTTATTGCATGCGCTACACTAATACTATACTAGTTGATTTTAATTTTGGACAACAACATGTTAAGTAAAATTTATCCTATTAATGATAATAAGAAACTCTCATAATAAAAATAAATAAATGAATAAAACTTAATTTTTTTAATTTATATAGAATAATAATACAAAAATATGTATTTAATATAGAATATACTAATATATACAATATGGCTATTGTATTTTATAATAAATTTTTTAGTAATTAAACTTTAAAATTATAATTTATTTTTCTTAACTGGTCAAAACGGGTTACCCACATGTTACTCGCGTGTATACATGTTAAGAACTTGTTATTAATGTGTTCTTAACGGGTCACCCGATAATGACCCGATTAGTTATCGTGTTGACCCGTTATTTTCATGTCATGTCACCATGTCGTGTAAGAAACTGCCAGGTCTACATAAATTGACAACTGAATTAACTGCATATGCAATATTTGGCTTTGTGAAGGTAAAAAGCTGCAAAGAACCAACTAGACTCCTACACAAAGTGGGATTTGTCAAAACAGTGCCTTCTGCATCAAGTAATTGCTGATGTGGTTTACATGGAGTTGCTGCAAGTTTGCATGAATCCATACCTGCCTTGTGAATCAAATCCTTAATGTATTTAGACCGATTCACAAATATATCTCCATTGGTTTTTTTATTGAACCTGTAATCCTAAGAAATAGGTAAGTTTCCCCATATCATTGAGCTCAAATGCAGAAGAGGATTCTTGAATAACTTGTTGAACCTTTGAAAGGTTCGATCCTATAAAGATGATATCATCCACATAGAGCATAGAATTATCATATTTGTGCCATCTGTTTTGACAACTAAACTTGTATTAGATGATGAAGCAACAAATTGTAGAGCTGCGAAATAACTAGTGAACTTAGAATTCCATGCCGATGGGGCTTGCTTCAGTCTATATAAGGATTTAAATAACTTGCACACATATGTAGGATGAGATGGATCAACAAAACCCTGAGGTTGTTTCATAAACACCTCTTCTTGTAAATCACCATGCCAAAATGCATTCTTGATGTCAAGTTGTCTAAGATACCAATGCTTTATTGGAGCCAAAGCTAGAATCATTCTACAAGTTGTATGCCTTACCATAGGACTGAAAGTGTCTAAGTAATCAATACCATGCTCCTATGAGAACCCTTGAGCCACTAGTCTTGCTTTATACCTTGAAATATTCCAGTCTGGATTCTTTTTAACCTTGTATACCCATTTACTTCCAACAATTGCCCTATTTTATGGAGAATGAACCAAAGTCCAAGTTTCCTGTGCTCTTAGTGAATCATATTCCTCTTGCATTACTACCTGCCATTGTGGCAATGTTGCAGCCTTTCTAGACAAAACGTATGTTATATCATGTATTTCATAAGGTTCTTTGGGATTGTTTTTCTTGAAAATAATTTTGTTAGAAGTGTTTTAATTATAAATACATTTGGAATTTTTATTAAACATTCAAGTGCTTCCAGCTAGAAATGCAGAGCCAAAATCACTTCTAGGTACTTATGTCATCAAACGCAGTTAGAAGCTTTTTTGTTGTTGTCATAATCAAAGCGTTTTTAGCCTTTTCAGAAGCAAAATATAGTTTTAATTTTTGTTGTTGGCTTTTGTTGTTTTGATACTTTGTATATGTATATCGCCTACAAGTCTTATATTTATGGAGCAGGAACCACATGTATGACATACATATACGAACACGAACGACATGTATTACATACATATACGTCCCTCAATCTTGCCTACCTGTGGACAAGGTAAGAAAATCTTTGTTTCGGTTCTGTTGAATCCAAGCAAGTATGATGTGGATGCAAATTTTCGCCTTCTCCGTCTTTGACAAAATTGCACCTACAAAACAATCAACACCTTTGGTAAAGGCCAAGAGCCTCACACGTCCACAATGAATTTGGGGGGAGGGGGGGCTTTGGCCAAAGAACCTTCGATGCCAAAGTTAGAATTTAGAGAGAGAGTGTTTAGAGAATTTTGAGATTTTTGCAAGAGTGTTGGAATGATATTTTGGTGAAAATATGAGCCTATTTATAGGGATAGGCCGGTCCTCTTTGGAGAAAGAGTGGCCGGCCATTAGGGTGTATTTTTGAGTTTTTTTTGGTGTTATTTGGTGATGTAATTAGCCTTTAATGTATTGATTAGAAATAAATATATTAATTGGCTGATTAATCATAATAAAAAGGGATGTTATGAAATGTTTTTGAAGGTTATGGAATGTTTGAAATAAATGGCTAATTGAATAAGGAAAAATGAGGTAAAAAATATATGGAATGGAATAGGTTTTGAGAGTTACCTTGTAGAAGGGATTTGATGAGATAAGTTTTGAATTGTTACCTATTTTGGGCACTTTTGACTTGGTTGAGAGATGATTCTCCACTGCTTGTGTGTAGGAGACCCGGTGTGCCTTGAGGGTAAATTTGTCATCTTCACCCAAAAATCTACATGTCGCATTGTGATTATTTTTGGCTCTACACATGACATCCCTTGTTGACATCGATATAGCAGACTTTAATTAACTTTATATTCAACCCTTTTACTTTAATTAAAAAATAGATTTTCTTATATTACGATTAAAATCTCTTTCGTTGATTAGTGATTGAGTTGAGTGTGTTGATTCTCCACACGTTATATATGCAAGTGTATTTTCAATCGTGGCTGGCATATATTTTTCCATATGACTCTTGGACACGCCATGGGGTTAAGGACATAACCCTTTAGAAATTCAAGATTATTATCCAATGCATGCATCATGCAGCATACATCTCTATCTATGTAAAAGTCATCGCACGGATTTTGAAGCTAAAACCCATCTATATGAGCCTTGAACACCTCATATGGTGGGCGTAGGATGAACTTGATGTGTGATTAGTGTGCCTTAGAACAGGTTGATTGTTTGTTTTTTCATACTTTGTTAGAATTCAAATATTTTCAAGTTAAACCACAAGGTTAAGTGCGATTGGCAAATTGTCACCTTCAGTTGGCGGATTCTCTGGTGCCTTTCTGGTAGAGGTTTGAAACCAGCTGAGAGCACGTTGTGGCCAGAACCATTGTTCCCAATTAGGAGCCTAAATTTTAGGCTAAAGAGTTGGGAGAAAAAAGTCTAAAAGTTTGTGCTACTAATTAACAAATTTCAACATTGAGGTGGATAAGAGTGAAGAATTTAATAAATTAATTCAAAGACATAGACAAAAGGGCTCTCACTTAAGACAGAAACTCAGGTAAGAAACAATTTTCAGGTAAGAAACAATTTTCAAAGCATGTGATCTTCCTTTGCTTCTCTTTTGAACCTAATCTTCGTGGTTGTTATCTTTCCATTTCTAGAATGGTTTTACTTTTTGAAATTGTAATTTTTCTTCTGGTATATTAACTAAACCCCTTGATACGGTGGAGCCCTATTGATAGTGCTGTGAAGAAAGCTCAATTTTGATGAACCGGTTACTGTTGCTAATGGAGCTGCTTGTGCTTATGTCATCGTGATGATCTGGGGATTCCTTTGGTAGTTGTTGCTAGGAGAATTGAGAAATCTGACATTCTTGTGGCCGAGGGACAAGCTCTGGTGGATGATCTTAAGATTGCCTTAGACAAGGGATTTTTGCGATAGGAGGTGGAGGGGGATTCGAAGATCCAATGGTGGATCTTCTCCCTCACATCTCTCTCCTATCTATAATGTCCAAAAGTTGGCTTGTCTATTTCAAGGTGTTTTGTTCTCTCATGTTCTGTGAGGCTAATTTTTGTTGCGGATGCTTTAGCTTAAGTGGGACATCATCTTCTAATTCGGTGGTGTAGCATCGTTCGTCAAAAAAAACTAACCCCTCAAAATTGCTAGCCACAATTTCTTTTAAAATCAAACTTTCCAATTAAAAACAATGCCAAAAGGAAAATTTTCCAGTCTTCTAACTTATTATAAGCTTTGATCAAACTGAGTGCTTGCCTTTGTCACACAAATATGGAAACCTTAATTAGACTTCAATATGGGCCTCCTAGGGCCCCCACAATTCATATCAAATCCGTTTTCCATATATATAAAAAAGAAAAAACTGTTGTAAAATCGACGATGTGTGCAGTGGAATAAATAAGCAAGACACAAAATTTACGAGGTTCCTCTACAGTCAGTGTGACTAGAGTACATCCTCGGGACAGCAGTAGTGCTTTCATTATAATTTAGAATAATAGGAGTACAAAGATAACTCTCTCTTACTCTCTCCTTTCTCTTTCCTTTCTTTTCTCTCTTCTTCCTCTCTTTCTCTTCCTCTTCCTTTCTTCCCCTCTCCCGTATGATTTCTATCAATTATGACAACCCATTTGATGTTGTGTTGGGTTTGCTTTTATAGAAAAATGAGTAGTGTTGAGCAAGCTTTTTAGACATCCACTTGTTGAGTGGATGAGTGGACATCCATAATTTACAACACTCCCCCTTGGATGGCCACAAGTCTTCGATTGACTTGTTAAAATCTTGATCTGTCTTAAATGCTCCCCCTGATGAGTATCTCCCCCTGATTTCAAATCATTTAGACTGATCGTTGATCATTCTGCTTCAATATCTTAGTGAGAAGAGTTGCCAACAGAGTTGCTTTACTAATAGTTAACTTTCCACAGGCTTATTCTTGAACAGGGTTGGAGGGCCTTTTTCTTGCAAGTGCTCCTCAGCTTAGTTGAGGATGAATCAGCACGTTGTCTCCACATGCTTCAAGTAGTCCGGTCTCCACGCAGGTGTGGCATCTTCTTTTGCAGTATTTTTCCTCTAATGCAAAAATTCCCATGAAAGCAATTGGAGATGCCGCTCCAAAACATTCAATGTGGAGATTAGCTATGCTGCAAAAATTCTCATGAAAGCATCAGAACATCACTTCTCAGCGACTCATCATGTTTTCCAGCTTCCAACATCAATTGAAGATGAGTACTCGAGCGCAATGCTAGAGAAACAAACAAGCAAAGGTTACGAGACAATCAGTTCCAGATCGGAAGTTTGATCTCTGACTCTGCTTTCATCTGGATGCAACTCAGACTCCTCCTGCTTCGTCTGTGAGATACTTTTGTTTTTGAAGAAGTACCTCTACACAGGTTTATTTTTGAAGTGGGCTGGGAGGGGTTTGAGATGAGTACTCGAGAGCAAGACTAGGTAAGCAATCAGGATCTCACTTTCTCCATGTTCTTCAGATGAAGGTGAGGAGAAAGCGTGATATGAGATACTCTTGCTTTCGACCCTGATGATATGAGATACTCTTACTCTGGATGACTAAGTTTGTAGAGGTACTCCAGGAGATGAAGAACACTGAGTAACTCGAGAGTTTTCTTTGGGAATACATTTTCGGAGATGAAGAAAAGAAGAGAGGTGGAGAGGGTGTGCATTTGCTGTGGAAGGCGAAGGTAGAAACTTATAGAATTTTTCTTCATAACCGGAACTATTCCCTCACTATTTGTCGGCAGCCGGTGGATGGATGAACAGTACCAGTTATGCGCTTTCTGACAAAGCTGCCCGTAATTTTCGCAAAGCTGACAGTGCATGTGACGAGTGACGATAAACTGGGAAAGCTGATCGCCTCGTGATACTGATCAATTCCGACTTTTGATAGAGGAATGGCTCTTTTGAGACAGGGATCCGGCCTTTGAGAAAAAAGCGTCCAGCTTTTGAGAAAGGTGTCCGGCTGTCTCTTCGATCTGCGAGGAGCTTCTCTTCGATCTCTGAGGAGCGCCTCTTTGATTTGCTTCTTTTTATAGAGGCACGAATTTTGTTTCACCTCACACTTGAACTCCCTTCTGTAATCACTCCCTTTGCACTTCTGCAATCTTAATCTTTCCGAACTCTTCCTCCTCAACACCTTCTAAAAAAAATGTCTTGCCCTTCCGACCGTCGCCTTAACTTGAATGTCGGAGAAGATGATGACTCGTCTTCTCCAAACAATATTTGGAATCCATCCTTCATATCCCCCAATGGTCCTCTTACAGTCGGGGACACAATGATGATGAATGAAATCACCGCTACGGTGATAGCCAGAAATCTGCTCACTCCAAGGGACAATAGGATGTTATCCAGGCGGTCGGACGAGTTGGCTGTTCAGGAATCTCTAGCTCTCAGCGTCCAAAGTGCAGGCTCAGTTTCAAACATGGGCCAGCGCCTGCTTGCCCGAACTCGTCAGGTGGAGTCGCTGATGGCGGAGGTGGCAAGTCTTCGGCAAGAGGTCAGAGGACTCAGGCACGAGAACAAGGAGTTGCACATGCTTACAACTAGTTACTCGACCAGCATGAAGAGGAAGCTGGACCAGCTGCAGGAGTCGGACGGTCGGATCCAGAGTGATCATGAAAGGTTCATGGCGTTACTCCCGAGGTTTATGTTGCCTTCGTCCTCTGGAGTAGCACCAAGTGTTCCGGCTCCGGAGATTCCAACTCTGGCTCTACGTCTTCCCGGAGCTCCGTCGACCTCTCAGGCACCACCTGAGCAATGAAGGCTCCCTCATGTTTATCTGCACTTTGTATATATATATTTTTTCATAATTGTAGCTCATGTGTATGCACATATCTTTAATTTCTTTGAAATATCAATAGATAAGCTTTATTTCATTCAGTGTATTGTGCCAAATACAATAAAGCATATTCTTCACTAAAATGTGGTACTTCTAGACCAAATATTAATTTATCTTTACCCTCTCGAAGATAAATGATCATCCTTAGTGTCTAAATCATTTGAGTATTTAACTCATAATCTTCAATCCATATGATTCTTTAATATCATAAACATCATGGATAAGATTCGTGTTGGCATATTGTTCGATTCTGCAGTTCAAGACAATATTTCTCTAAACACTTTATAATCTTTCTTAACTCTTCAGGAATCCCAATTTAATATCATCAACTCTTCAGGAGTTCTAATTTAATATCATCAACTCTTCAGGAGTTCTAATTTAATGTCATCGACTCTTGCAAGAGATTTTAGTATGTTGCAACAATATCATTATGATAGTACTTACTCAAGCAATTTATACCATCCATTGGTACTGAGTACATAATTTATGCTTTATCCTTTTAGGACTTACTTCAAGCAATCTGAATCTTTCAGGAATTTTCTACATTTCATGACACATTTTCTTTTGAAATTTATACAGAGCAATTTGCTCCCATGTATACTTGAGGGATTTACTTATGGAGATATGATTTGGGCGACTCACAACCCTTCGTATATAATTCTCCATTCATATGAACTCGTTTACAGGAGTATAATTTCAGGTTTCAATTAGTAATTTCAGGTTTCAATTAGTAACCTTGTGTCATATCATGTGAGTGTAATTCACTGTATTACAAATGCTCATATGTAACCTCTTTGGTTCAACATCTTTTGGCTATTTGTATTATATTCAAATATATATAGATCCATGTTTCCACGTTCTTACAAAATTGTAATGGAATTGCCTTTCTCCATTTTTGCCAATAATTTTTCCTTTCGTCGACGAACAAAAGAACGTAACTCATTATCAACACAGCTTATTGATGAAATTTAGTAGCTACTTATAAAAACCAAATTTACCATTGGTTATCATCAATTCGTGATCCCATATTCTCATGTGCATGCGCATGCATAAAAAGCTTTTCATTTCTTTGGATATCCATTGCCTATTCAAGGGCATTACACTATCTCTTCCAGGATAGCCATAATTTAGAGAATGCGGATCATAACCTCTTCTTGAGCGTTATAAAGCTTGGATTTTAATTTCCACTTCGGGAGTTGAGTCATTGGAACCTATACGTCTATCATGCTTCATGCATGAGACATCAAAATTCCCATGTCCGCGGATTGTCCTTTCTGGGACGTGTATCCATGCGACAACTGTCATGCTTCCGGCATGCAACAGTTATGCTTCGGGAATGCAATAGTTCAGTAGTGGCATATTCTTCTTCTTTCGAAGAACTGAACATTTTTAGTCTGAGGGTCTGCCACGCTTCAGGCGTGCAACAGATAAATCATTTGCTGCCACATTATTTTGTCCAATAGGGACATCAATTCTTGTAGGCACATTTGCAGCAAGTATATGTGATTTCATCACTTTTGTTACATCATTCAATTATTCTTACTTCATTTTCTCATTGATTTATTCGTGAATCAAAATAAGACAAATTCTCTTCGTTCTTCTGGAACGGTCTTTTCTCATCATTCTTCTGGAACGATGTTATTTTCTCCCCCTAATGGTGGGAAAACTGTCTTATTAAAATCATAGTTCGCAAATCATGCGGTAAATATATCCCTAGTCAAGGGTTCAAAATATTGAATGATGGATGATAAATCAAATCCAACATAAATTCTTAATTTGCAATGATGCCTCATTTTAATACGTTTGTGGCATTGCAATAGGCACATAGATAACATAACCAAAAACTCGTAAACGTGTAATGTTTAATTAGTGCCCAAACACGAGTTATACTGAGAAGTATTAGTGGTTGGCAACATGTCTCAACCAAGCTAATAATGTATCATGTAACATGGCATGTCCCCATGTAGAAAACTTGGCAATTTCGTTTTCATGAGCAGAGCACGGGTAATCAATTGCATCCGTTTAATAAATGCTTCTGCTAAACCATTTTGAGTACGGACATGAGGAACATGGTGTTCAACATCAATGCCCAATGTCCTACAATAATCATCAAAACTTCGAGATGTAAGCTCTCCAGCAAACATGTATTATATTATCATTTACATACATCAAGGAACTTCTAGTCCTTATTTAATTGCCTATAGAATGGTACTCTCATGGCTCTTATTACAATTAAGTTGTGGCACTTTGGCTCTTCAAACTTAAAGTACTCATCAAGGAACTTCATGTCTGATCTCTGAGGATCAAGGGTCTTCATGCCCAATCTTTTTGCATGATGGAACTTCTGGTCCAATCATTTTTATATGATGAGGATCAAGAAACTGCAGGTTCTAATCTGATCAAGGAACTTCGGGTCCTTGTTATACTCATCGTAACAAAAGAAGTACAATAAATAAATTAAAGCAATAAGCGGTAATTCCAACTATGGTAAATAAATTGCTTTTAAGTAAATAAAGCTTGTGATAAGGGCTTTGATTCAGCACCATTCACATAAATCAAAACTTAACGCAATAGGCGGTAAAACCGTCCATGGTAAATAAATTGCTTTAAAGTAAATAAAACTTGTGAATGGATTTTAAACCAACACCATTCACATAAATCAAAACTTAAAGCAGTAGGCGGTAAAACCGTCCATGGTAAGTAAATTGCTTTAAAGTAAATAAAACTTGTGAATGGATTTTAAACCAACACCATTCACATAAATCAAAACTTAAAGCAGTAGGCGGTAAAACCGTCCATGGTAAGTAAATTGCTTTAAAGTAAATAAAACTTGTGAATGGATTTTAAACCAACACCATTCACATAAATAAAGTAATAATAGAAAAGGGTGATGATTAGGTTTCCATCAATTTTCTTTTCTTTTCAAATGGTGCAACTCACCATTTCAAAACCTTTTCTTTGTCTGCCACTTATAAGAAGATCAAACCGTTAGAGTTAGCTCAAATTTTAATATGATATGGATAAGAGGATACCGAACAACTTTCGTGAAGAAACAATTTCGATCTGAGCTACTGAAAATAGAGTTTTGGTACTCATAAGATGGCTGTCCAGTTTTCTGCGGAAATTGGAAACTGGTTTGGTATTTCAGACATCTGTGACGATCGAACTGTTGAAAAATTCTGAAATTTTGATATGTTGTAGATACTGGGCGGACGGACAACTTTCAAGAAGAAAATTTTTCAATCCGAGTTCCGCAAGTTGGAGTTCCAAGGCTATTTACATGGCTGCCAGATTTTCTACGGATTTTGAGTCCGTACCATTTTGCTTCTGCAAATGATGATATACAGTTATACAACAACATATACATATTTGCTTCAAGAAAATCAGTAGTACAAATATTTAAAGATGAAATGAAAAGATTTTCTTATCTGTGAGATTCCAGGCGACAGAGATGAACATGATTTGTGGCGTTGTGCTTTCCACTGACACGAGAGCTTCTCGTGCTGATAACGTGTTGTAAAATCGACGATGTGTGCAGTGGAATAAATAAGCAAGACACAAAATTTACGAGGTTCCTCTACAGTCAGTGTGACTAGAGTACATCCTCGGGACAGCAGTAGTGCTTTCATTATAATTTAGAATAATAGGAGTACAAAGATAACTCTCTCTTACTCTCTCCTTTCTCTTTCCTTTCTTTTCTCTCTTCTTCCTCTCTTTCTCTTCCTCTTCCTTTCTTCCCCTCTCCCGTATGATTTCTATCAATTATGACAACCCATTTGATGTTGTGTTGGGTTTGCTTTTATAGAAAAATGAGTAGTGTTGAGCAAGCTTTTTAGACATCCACTTGTTGAGTGGATGAGTGGACATCCATAATTTACAACAAAAACTTAATATAAGTCCAATTTTATGAGCCATTATTAGTTATAGTCCAATTTTGTTTAATTTTTGAGTTAGGTCAAGTAATTTATTGTCCACATCAGCTTATTTGTGTTCTCTTTCCACATTTACCCTTAAAAATTGACTAACTAAGTAATTATTGTTTTTTTTATTTGTGATTAATGTTAATCTTATCCTTAATTATAAGATTATTTTTAGAGATTTAAATCTCATTTTTTTCTTTTCCTTCCTCAAACTGTTCATTTTTCTTTTCTTGTTTCTTCCTCACAATATCTTTTTCTTCTTGCGTTATTCTGCCCAGTAATCTTCTTCTATAATATTCCTCTTCTGCTCCTCCTCCTTCCATAAGGATCATCAATATACATTTGATTGGATTAAAAAAAGAGAGAGAGAGAGATTACACTAGTCAATCTTGTATTTTGGGTCTCCTTATCTTTTTTTTTTTTAAAGTTTCTTTCTCCTTTTTATACAAATTAGCATTTTCTTTTGTGTTTCCTCCCTTAATATCATCTTTCTTCAGGAATGTTTTTGGTTTTTATCTACCTATATCACTTGTCTTTTATATTATACCATACATGTATCATGAATAATTGTATCTATCTACCTATATATATCACATATTTTGTTGATAATCTATCTAAGATTAATTTGCGTTTATCTACCTATACCATAGGTTTTTATTTATTTTTGATAATACTCTACCTATATCAGAGATTAATTGCATATGTATCATATGTTTTTTTGTTTGTAAATTAACTACTTGCATCACAGCTTGATTGCATTGTCTACATGCATCACAGATTAGTTGCATTGTCTACCTGCATCACAGTTTAATTATATATTATTTACATATCTTCATCACTTATTAATTGTATTTATGTACCTATATTATAGGTTTTTTCTTTTTGTAATATACTTATATCAAGAATGAATAATATTTAGATAATTATATCACAGTAGATTTTGTTGTTGATAAATAGTGCCATGAATTTTGATTTTAATTTTTTTCGTTGGATATTGGATAGATTAAAGGCATATTGAAGATTCAAAATTTCGATAAATAAAAAAATTTAAATATATTTTCATTTAAATTATAAAAGGGAAAAATGGGCATAAAAAGATCAATTGAACCTATAAACTGATATAAGGCGTATGGAATTGAACTCAATCGGAAAGTGGCTCAATTTTTTGGACTTGGATCTAAATGCCCCTAAAAAATCTAATTTACGTCACAATGAGTGTGACGACCCGTCCCGAATTTGTATATATTTTAATCCCCGAGTGTATAAAATGACAAAAATGCCCTCGAGGCTTAGTAACGTGGATATACGTAAATAGTTTTAAATTATTTTTCTCGATGTCATAACTAAATAGTACGAAACGTCATGAGCGCATCGACTCGAATTACGGCTGAATTGGGTTCGTAACAAAAATGTTACGAACGAATAGAGGTAATTAGGTAGAAGTATAGTTTGGGTGTCCACCACTTAACCCACCAATCATATTATTTTCCCACAATCTTGGACCCAATTAAATGTTGGGTTAGTTTTATTTCTTTTTGGACCATTTATTATGCCTTAAGCTCTATGGCCCAATTAGGGCCTTGTTCTTTTTATTCTTGGCCAATCTGTGGCTTCACACACACACACACACACACACACACGCGCGCGCGCGCGCGCGCGCGCAACCACCTACACACACGTAATCTTTTTTCCTCTCCCTCAGCTTCTCGATTTTTCCTTGTCTGTACGACCGAACCTCCCAACTCTCAAACACCATTAAAATATCACGGATCAAGCTTGATATTCCCAGATTCATACTTATCTCGAGCCTTAGAATATAGTGATACCACTTGTTAGGTGAGTTGGCTTCGAAAACCTGAAAACCATAAGCTCCGGCGAGGCACTCAGTTACTATGATGTGATCGTCGCGATTTTACAAGGTTTTAAGGATCAAAAAGGGTCCTAATCAACTTAATAGTGACCGTGGGACAGTTTTGGAAGGATTTGGACGTCAGGATAGGTCAGTTCCTCGAGTTGCAGGTTTAACCGGAATATTCATGAAATATTCTGACCAATTCCGTTTTAGGACTTCTAAGATGTAAGATCATGTTCTACTCATTCAGGGCTTCAAATTGATATAGAATTCGTGAAATTTGGTGTTGAAATGAAGGAGATATTGAAGTTTTAATATTTTTCAAAAACCGGCGAAACCAGCGGCGACCGACGGCAGATTTCGGTGAACCACCGGAGAAGATAAAGCATATTATGTCAAAGTTGACGGAATATTCTTAACGGCATAAGGTAACTTTGACGGAATGTTCCCTATCGGCGTTAGGGTTTCCATCCAAAGTGCCCGCGCCTTGGCTGGTGCATGAGACGTCTAAAAATTATTCTAAAAATATAGAGGTGTTCGTGGTGATGAGTAGGTTATATTGGTATATTCAAACACCCTAATTGAGCAACGTATGAGAAATTAATCCTAGGTTTTGGTTATGTACTTTTGAATTAACATTTAAATAGTTGTTTCACATATAGGTGAGATGTTTTCAGAGGACGAGTGTAGCCAGGCAAGAATCGGGGGCTACGACCCTGCTACATACCAGTGAGTGGGCTTTTGGTTTTCTATATATACGTATTTATGCTTTACATTTCTTAGAAATTGTTTTAAATGGTTTTACATTTTTAAATGCCATGTCAATTGCACCACATTTTTGTTTATGCATTAGTATAAATATGCATAATGCTGCATGACGCTACGGACGCTCTGGTAAGCTTCGAGTGAGTACATGTTGATGATAGAGATTGCAGTGTATATGGTTATATTTAGATAAATTTAGTGATCATTATCCTGCACCTCGGTGTTAGTGCTCCGCCTGAGGCTAGGGCCCAGCCTTCACGCGATCGTTCACCTCCGGCACCACACACTTACCTTGGATCCAAGGCAGGTGCCAGCCTGTCGTACAAACCACATTAGGTGATTCTGACTCGTAGGTGACTTGTGATACTTCACACAACCTTCATGTGATAGCAGCACTTGAGCGTATTTATTTACACCCAGCCTGTCATATAAACCACATTAGGTGGTTCCGACTCGTGGGCAGAAATTGGTAATTGAACTATAGATTCAGCCGTACAGGTCACGTTAGGTGATTCCTACTGACACATCACTTTTATATTGATTCACATCACTTATCTTACATATTTATTTTTGAAATACTCTACATGACATATACTTGGTTTCATCGTTATCGAGCATGATTTTCTATATATATATATATATATATATATATATGTATGTATTATTATTTTATGGGAAATTATACGGGTTTTACAGTGAGGGGTTACTATATTTGAAAAGAGAAATGTGTTTTCAAAACTTTGTTTTGGCCACTCATGTTTTTTGTTTTGCACCCTTCCAGGTTCTAGCTAGCCGTTGGTATTGGTGGTTCACAAGGACTTTACGGCAGTTCTGACAGCCTCGCAATAAATGTAGGGACTTTCTTTCGTATTCTGTACAATTAATACTTAGCTTGCTGGACTGCACCTAGGTTACCTTCGCTCTGAGTACTTGTATTACTGTCTTAAAAACTCTCACACACTTATAAATTACTCTAGCGTAACTTAGTTAGTTTTGGTTTTTAATTACTCACATTTTCATATCACTATCACTTCCGCACTGTGCACATGGCTACGTCACCCTCACATGACGGCCAACATGCCTCTATTTTCGTCGGGGTGTGTCAATGAGTGCTAATTTTTTTTTTAACAAACGATATTATCTATACTAATAGAGTGGGGAGTAGGTTAAGCCTCACAACGGGCTAGCAATAATGTTGTTTAAATTCACTTTTGATGAGAATTGAATCGAGGATCTCTTACTTATAAGTGAAGATGAATACTAGTAAATTATAACACTAAATGACGAGTGCTACTTATTAGTATTAACACTACGTTTGGATGAAGAAATTTAAGATTACTAATAAATTTAAAAATGATGGAATTTTATTTTTTAGAATTTGTGAATTTTCTTGTTTGGTTAACCTAAAAGAATAATGGAATTGAATACAAAATTTGATATTTTTAAATTATCAATCATAAAAATTGAGAAATGACACATATTTACGTGAAATTTAAACTTGGGAATTGGAGGTTCCAAATTTCAAGTTTTTTTTTACGCGAAAATTTTAAATTTCTATGGTTATGAATCCAAACAAGGGAATTGATGCATGTCAATTTATAAATTTTGACCTTTACTTAAATTTCAAGTTTAATTTCCTCATCCAAACATAATGTAAAGGTATTTGACAAAATACGTCAAAGAAAGCCGGATAAAATTTGACTAGATAATACTCGAGCATCATTCGTCGCAACCTCCAACCTAAGATAACTACCAAGGGTCTAACTATGAATCCAAACAAGGAAATTGGTGCATGTCAATTTATAAATTTTGATTTTTACCTAAATTTTAAATTTAATTCTCTCATCCAAACATAATATAAAGGTATTTGACAAAATACGTCAAAGAAAGCCGGATAAAATTTGACTAGATAACACTCGAGCATCATTCGTCCCAATCTCCAACCTAAGATAACTACCAAGGGTCTAATTTTTTGTAACGAAAAAGTTAAAAATTAGAGACAGTCTGAAAGCATGCTTTGGATTAATAGGAAAAGCCAAATCTCAAAGGAATATTAAAAATAAAAAGTGATTAGGAGGATTAAGATAAAGACCTAAGATGTAACCTAAGTAAGGGATAACGTAGATTAATTAAGCAAAAGAGCATATTCAACAAGGAGTAGGGACTCGTTCTGCTCACGGATGGCCTATACGGCTATACATTTTTTAGTGTGTTGGGAACATATTTAGTATATAAGTGTTATAAAACAATTGGTGAATTTTTTTTTTTAAATTTTCAACTAATTATAATATTATACTTAATGTATCGTATCGTACTTTCAGAACACTGAAAATTCTCTCATATTCATTGCTAATTGCTACAGGGGCATATCAAGGAATTGGATCCTAGTCGGATCTAATTCCTGGGAATTTTAGGAATCAACTTACGTGGATCGTTGATAAAAAATCGTGTAGTCACAATTAATTGTTTTAAAGTAAAACAATCTCATTTTACGTGAAAAATATATAAAAAAATTATGGTCGCACGATTTTTTATCAACGGCCGACGTGAGTTGATCCCTAAGATCCCCGTGAATTAGATCTGGCAAAAATCCAATTCCGCATATCAGCATATGCAACTGTCAGTGACTCAGATACATGGTCAGTGCCACGTGTATGGTTTTGTGTTAATTAGTATTAAAATCCCTAATTTGTCTGGGTGTGAATGAATGGCTAAAATGATAAAAAGAAAGAAACAAAATAAAATGATGTGATACTCTTTGGCTCTTTTTATCTCATCTTTAATCTCTTGATTTGATTCCCCTCAAAGCCCGAAATCTTTACAGTGACCACCAATTATTGTGTTCCTCTTGAAACCCTAAAAAGTTTAACTGCTAGATATTTGTAATTTATTTAAAAATGATAAAGTGAACAATTACAATCTTAATTTTCTAGTCACTAACCATATGATAATGAATTTTTAAAGTAGATAATAATTTACAACAATGACGAAAAATAATCATATTTATATACCTTAGTGCGAATTTAACCTCGACCGTTTTTTCTTTTCACATTAACTATTTCACTTACTAACACTATCACTATACTAAAAAAACATATGACAAAAGGGGTCTTTTGATATGGGTCTAATTTTATAAGTCTCTTTTGATATGGGTCCAAAATTAGACCTAAATCAAAAGTAAGTACACAATTTTAGGCTACAAAAATTGGAGCTAAATCAAAAGTAACTAAAAATTGGACCCATATCAAAAGAGGCTTATAAAATTGGACCTATTTCAAATTTATCCTAAAAATAAATAAAATTTGGGGCCACAAAATTTTAGGAGTTCAACTCTTCATTTTGCTAATGATTACTTAAACCGGCGAGCTATTGTAGGTGACACACCCCGACCTGGAATGTCCACTAGGACTTCGAAGTCAGGCTGTGCTATATGACTCATCATATCTCATCAAGCCATAACTCATCATATCTCATCAAGCCATAACTCATCAATCAGGTGCTAGCACGTGAGTCGAAGTCACTTATAGTGACCTGTACGACTCATCCACATCTCATCAATCATATCTTATCAATTAGGTTCTAGCACATGAGTCTGAGTCACCTATAGTGACATGTACGACTCATCCACATCTCATCAATCATATCTCATAAAGTAAGTGCTAGCACATGAGTCACATCCACATCTCATCAATAAGGTGCTAGCACGTGAGTTGGAGTCACCTATAGTGACCTGTACGACTCATCCACATCTCATCAATCATATCTCATCAATCAGGTGTTAGCACGTGAGTCGGAGTCACGTATAGTGACCTGTACGACTCATCCACATCTCATCAATCAAGTGCTAGCACGTGAGTCGGAGTCACCTATAATGACTTGTACGACTCATCCACATTTCATCAATCATGTCTCATCAATTAGGTGTTAGCACATGAGTCGGAGTCACCTATAGTGACCTGTACAACTCATCCATATCTCATCAATCAAGTCTTGCACACGAGTCAGAACCACCTATAGTGGTCTGTATGACAGGCTGGGTGTAGAAATACGCTCAGTGCTACGATCACGTGAAGGCTGTGCGACGTATCGCAAGTAGCCTACGAGTCAGAACTACCTATAGTGGTTTGTACGACATGCTGGTACCTACCTTGGAATCCAAGGTTAGCGTAAGGTGCGGAAGGTGAACGATCACGTGAAAGCTGGCCATGGCCTCAGGCGGAGCACTAACACCGGGATGCAGGACAATGAATTCTACTTAAATCCATTCATCACTAATTACCATTTGATCATATCAACAATATATACTCACCTGAACTTACCTTGGCCTTCTCAGTGTTGTGCATCACTGTGCAAGCTGTATTAGATCACATACTAAAATATAAATTAATTATAGCATAACACTTATAAAATGTAAAACCACAAATTCTCATTTCATTGTACAAAGATTTATAACCCACATTCAATCACCAAATCATAAGGTTAAAATTTCACATTTTTCACCAGATTTCTTTACATTGCTCAATTTTCCAAACAAGGCTTTTGTCTTGAATATTTAATCTCACTTATTGCATGGCTGCATCTAATGTTTCGTTAGACTGCCTACGTACCCTAAACATGGATCAAACCAATTGTAGTTCACAATAATTACTTGTAGGTAATAGCGTATGAATATATATTGTGATATAATCTAAACTCAACCCTCTCATAGTATTTCATAACATATGAATGTATATAACATGGTATAAATTTCTTAATTCCATTTAAAAGTATTTATGGAATTATCAATCGCATATACAAATATATATTAAGAAAGAAGATCCACTCACCTGGAGTCTGTGCTACAGCTTCCTAGCACAAACATTGAGGTGTCATGAACGATCGGCGCCTAGAAAAATTATCAAATCACATCTCAAAATTATTTTCGAAACAATACATAACTTACATAGAACATATGCCTACGTAATTCGATTCGGAAGATCCACATATCAGATTTCTAATCCAAAACTTCCAAGGATCCACATTATGCTTCCAGAATAACATATTAAAATTTCGGAACGATCCAACGGTCGGATCTCCACCAATTGGCAAAACCAAATGGTGGTTAACATTTTATTTTACGATCTTACAAATCCAATTTGGGAAGATCCGTACAACGGATTCCCGATCTGTACAACATATTCCCAATCCGTAAATTCCTACATTTCTCAAATATTATGAATAACACCCTATTAAAATTTGGTGACGATCCAACTGTCAGATCGTCGGTTCATACATTGACCTATTAACGTATCTTAGAGAATTTAGGTCCTAACGATCAATCTACGTCAATCCATTCTTAAAACTGAATTCAAGGCATTGAATAACGCTTAAAAATAGCATTGGCGGCCTCATTTTCCACGCGCCGTCGTGGGTGGCGATCAAAATTTAACTTTCTCCAAAAATTCTCAAAATTTGCAGAATTGAAGATCTCAATGAGTAGAACAACTTTCATACTTGTGAGCAAGGCCAAGTTGGCCTAGAAAGGCTCCAATTTCATCAAAACTCGTCGAAACCCTAGAATTAGGTGTGCTCCAATTCGACCTCCAAAGCAACTCCGACGCCTCAACCACTGCTTGGGTTTTGTTCTAGGCCTCAAGAGGGTGTTATGGGTGGTGGTAATTGAAGAAAAATGTTTCAGGATTTGGTGGATTTCAAACAAACCCCCCCCCAGCGGCACCCATGGGGGTGTTCATCGCGAAATCTCCACCATTTCTTGTAAATTTTGACTAGAATTGAATGTTGGGACATGATAATGAGGTTTGGTGATGGCAATTAGGTGAAAATCGTCGGAAAAATGGGTGAGAATTGCCAGAATTAGAAATGGGTCGTGAAATGGGGCGCGGGTCAAGGGGGACCTGGCCGATCCCCTTCTTCTCCTCCTCTCTCATTTCCCTCCTTACTCTATTCCCTCATTGGCCACTTAGTTCTCTTTTTTCTCTCATTTCTCTCCTTTCTCTACTTTCCTTCTAATCTTAGCCACACATGTGGCACTCCAGATTTTTCTGGAGCTTGTCAATTAAATGGAAAATATCAATTTTGCCCTCGACTTCAAACCTTAATAACTTCTTCATTATAACTCCAAATCATCTTCCGTCTGTGCCCATGCGTTTGTAGTGACGAGTACTATAAGGATATGCCAAGAAAATGAACCTTAAGTGTCTCTACAAGGCGGTCAACACTAAACGACGTATGTGCCTCGAAAGACATTTTCGTAAACTCACATATTAAAATTATAAAAATCATAATTTTTAGGGACATGCTGTTATAGTGGGAGTATTGCAAATTGATAATGTGTTGTCATATGTTATGAATTTCTCATGTAACAATGCATTATTAACTTGAAATATTACTATAATGACATATCAAGTGCAAGTAAGGCCATCTCCAACAAAATGGTCCAGAAGGCCAGATGGCCGAAAATAGCTCGAAAACCGTCTCCAACCGAGGGCCAGACCAAAGGGCTCATGGGCCCCACTGCACAAAAAAGGGCCAAAGGGCCAACCGGGCGGGGCCAAAATTTGAATTTCAACGATAACTAGCTGACGTTAGCTAATCGTTATTTTTGAATTTTATTTATTACATTTTTTAAATAATAAATTATGTTTGGCGCTCGGTTAGAGATGGAAAGAAATATGCCTCTACACTGTTCATTAAAATATTAATTTTTTAGAGAACCAGAGGGTTAAAACTAGCATTCTAGCCCTCATTCGGTTGGAGATGGCCTAAGTTGCTCCTCCAAAATGTTCTAATTCATGGATAACCCATCAATAATTCATTTGTTTTAAAAATCATGCTTTCACAATAAGTTCGAAATTTCAAGCTTTCTCATTAACTATTACTCCAAAAATTATTTAGGAAAAGAATATTTTGGTCATCAAATTGGTCTGATTGGCATTGAACTGATTTCAATTTTTATTTTAGTGATTAGTAAATAGAATTATTATTCTTTCGTTCCATTTGTTTTTTAATTTTTTATGTCTTAATAAATGTGGAAGAATTGGAAATGAGAATAATTCAATTCCCCTACATGGTTACAAAATATTTATTTTTTATACGACAATATATTTTTATTAATGTGAATATAAGATTTAGGCTAAATCACAACAATGAACTAGTAAAATAATTTAATATCGAATTTGTCATTCACATAAAGTTAAACGTTATACCCCCTACCTGCAAATAGAGATTAGAGACAATTACCACAAGTGTCCTCTTAAGGTTGGAGCTAGTTTGGGATTGCGGTGTTTAAAAAAAAAGAGGGTAAATTACAATATACCCTCTCAGGTTTGAAGTCTATTACAATCCCATACAACATCTTTAAAACATTTTACTTTCATACCTCAAGTACTATTTTATTTCAATTTCATACATTCGTTACATTTTCCATCTATTGAACCGTTAAGTACTGACGTGGCCGCCACATATATGCCACGTGGCTGCCAAATGTATGCTACGTGACAAATAAAATAATTTTTAATTTTTTTTTAAAAAAAAACCTGAATTTTCTCCATTTTTTTTTAAAACTTGAATCTTTAACCAAAAAAAAAAGTTAGAAAACCAAAGCCATCGCCCAAACCTACAACCCGTATCCCCAATTCCTTAACCTTCATCCCCTCATTCCTCAGCCTTCAACCCTATATCCCCACCCCCACCCCCCGGCCCGAAGCCGATCCCAGATCCCATGTCTAGCCGAGATTCCGCCACCCCCTTCCCGGCGACCCACCTCTCATCCTCTCATCTTCTTCTTCTTTTTTCTGGGTTATGCGTTTTTTTTCCTTCTTCCTCCATCTTCTTCTTCTTCTTCTTCGGGATGAACTGAGTTATGGGGTGCTTCTTCAGGATTAGGGATAGAAATGACGTTGCAGATGAGAGAAGGGATAAAGGGGGTGGGGGTCGGGTTTTGGGTGCGGGGGTGGTAGGCGCGGAGGAAGGCTGAGGAACACAAAGGGGTAGGGTGAAGTCCCCGCCGGGAGGGGGAAGGTGAGGTGAGTTCTCTGTGAGGTGGGGTGGGTGGTGGGGGAAAACGGAACAATTCTGGGTTATGGGGAGAGGAAAAGAGATTTGGGTTTTGGGGGTGGGGGGGGTTGCGGGTAGATGGAATGGGATTAAGTTTAAAAAAAAAATTTGGTTGAGAAAATTCAGGTTTTTAAAAAAAAAATTATTTTATTTGCCACATGGCAGACATTTGGCAGCCACGTGGCATATATGTGGCTGCCACGTCAGCACTTAACGGTTCAATGGATGGAAAATGTAACGGATGTATGAAATTGAAATAAAATAGTACTTAAGGTATGAAAGTTTAATGTTTTAAAGATGTTGTATGGGGTTGTAATAGACCTCAAACCTGAGGCGGTAGGGTATAATTTACCCAAAAAAAAGCAACTTATTAAAAAATTTGAAACATCAAATGTGGTTAGTAAAAAAAAAAGTGATTTTTCAAAAAAGGCAGTCAATGACAGTAGAAAAGCAGAAGTAGGGTCTACCATGCTTCTAAAAAAAAATAATTTTCGTGCCCATTTAATGAAAATTGCAAATGACAAGTATATTCCCACATATTTTACAAAATTACAATCTCTGCCCTTGTATTATTTTCTTTGACAATTATTACATTACATTAAATACCATATATTTTTTAGTCATTTGACATGTTCACAATAATTTATATAAAAGTTTACCAAACACTCAAACACTGTTTTTTTGGTTAAAAGCATTTTTACAAAAAAAAAATGTTTACCAAATACACATCAACTTTATTTTACAGTTATTTATTGTCACGACATAGCAGAATAAGGTTTTTTTTTTTAAATTTTTTTTAAAGCACAACAATACCAAATTGACCATTCATTTGGAATTGTGGTGCTTTAAAAAAAAACAGCTTATTAAAAAATCTGGAACATTAAATGTTTGGTAAAAAAAAAGAAATTGCTGTCAATAGTAGTAGAAAATCATAGAAAAGCAGAAGTAAGGTCTACCATGCTTGTTTTCTTTCAAAGTATAGTAATCAGTACCATTTAATAAATGTTCAAATGGTAATTATACTTTAACAAATTTTACAAAATTACAATCGTTGCCTTTGCATTATTCTCATGGTAAATTATTATTCATATTAACTGTCATATCTTTTTTAGTTATTTAATATATTCACAGTAATTTATATAAAAGTTTATTAAACATTCATACACTATTTCTCTTTTGTAAAATATAAAAAAATTTTATTAAATATTTATCAACTTTATTTTATAATTATTTATTATCACGACACAACAGAAACTGTTTTTTTTAAAAGCACAAGAATGCCAAATTAGCACTTTGAAAACCCTAAAATGTTTAATTGCTAGGTTTTAATTATTTTATTTAGAAGAGAGAAAATGAAAAATCTAAGAAATGGGGTGAGTTGGGTTTTGCCCGAGTTAAAAGCCAAGGTCTTTTTGCTTCTTAAGCGCTTGGTTTCCACCACCCGCCGCCTGGTGAAACAAGAACAAAGGAGAGGCCTTGGGGGTCTATCTTGTATTCCAAAGTCCTCCTTTTCGCGTTTGTACTAACGATAACCATACCAATCTCTCATCTGTTTCCATTTTTTCCACAGAAAAAAAAGTGCACAAGAGAAGAAGCAAAAAAGAAAAAGTTGCATTGCTTTTGCGGTTCTCTGGTTTTGGCTTTGGTTTCATACGCTGTGTAGAATTTTGGCGATACCCAGTTGAGTATTTATCTGATAGTTTGTGAACCCACATCAAATCCCAGAGAGCAAAGCGTAGGAGAGGACAGAGCCCTTTGTAAACACCGCCATTGTTAACAAGGTTTGATTTCTCTCTCTCTCTCTCTCTCTCTCTCTCTCTCTCTCTCTCTCTCTCTCTCTCTCTTCATCCCTCCTTATTATCTAGCCTGTACCCTTAATAGCTAAGCAGATTAGCCTCTCATTGGTTGAAAAATTTAATTATTATTCTTTGGTTTTATCAGACAACTGGGTCTTGCTGGCTATAACTGATAAGCCTATAAGTAGTGCTAGTCTTACTTGTTCTTGCTACTACATTTATTCTGCGTTCTATGGGTTTGTCTCAGTCTTAAAGAGTTGGGTTTTCTCAGATTTTGATAGCAGCAGTCAGCAGAGAGAGGTTCCTTTTTTGTGTGTGGAAAAAGATACAATTTTTTGACAGCAATAGACAAAATGAAGTACGTATTGGTGACGGGTGGTGTTGTTAGTGGACTCGGAAAAGGGGTCACAGCCAGTAGTATCGGATTGATCCTCCAAGCCTGCGGCCTTCGTGTTACATCCATCAAAATTGGTACTTTTCTCTTTATAGTGTTTTCTCAGCTGGTTTTGGTTTAAATAAGCAGCTTTTCGTGTTGTTTTGTCCTTTGGATGTGTGTATAAAACAATTTTGCAAGGTTCTTTTTTATTGTACTGGGACTGGTGTCGTTTCGATGGATTCCGACATTGTCACAGTACAAGTTTCTTCCACTAGCATAAGGGCATGCTTGGGATTGCTTCTGGAAGGGATAAAAATGCTTTCTGACAGCCAGAAGGCATACATTTTTTGAACATGCTTACTATCATAGAACTGCTTTCTGCAAAAGCACCTGCCAGATGCTTTTTAGGAAGCACTTCCTTGTGATTTTCCAGGCAGCACTTCTGATCTTTAATAAAATTTCAACGTGTTTATATGCTAGAAGTGCTTTCTGAAGAAGCAATCCCGAACAGACCCTAATTTCTTGAATATAGTTATGTGATACTATTTTGGATGTCAATTTCTCTGACAGAGAAATTATATTAGTCAATCACGATATACTTCACCTCAGTCTCAGCACTATATCGAAGTGTTCGTGCTTGTGATGTATCAAACTTACTGGATATTTTACCACATATCCTTATACAATTTACTTGTATTTTTATTGTAAATAGAAATATAAGTTTTAGTGTTTCTTCATACATCAGTATTTGCTTATGTTGAGTTTTATCTACGTATGCAGATCCTTACTTAAACACAGATGCAGGGACAATGTCTCCTTTTGAGCATGGGGAGGTGTTTGTCTTAGATGATGGTGGTGAGGTAGATTACCTGATAAATGGATTTAATATTTCATGCTTTTGTTTAACTTTTGTGGGTTTTGGTGGTTTCTGTTGGTAAGGTAGAATCTTTGGTCATGAACTGTTTGTTTTGTTTTTGAAGGTGGACCTGGACCTCGGAAACTATGAGCGGTTTCTAGATCTGACTTTGACCCGTGATAACAACATCACGACCGGAAAAATTTATCAGGTTATTTTGCTTGCTGCTTTCTTTTTGTGTAGCCATGTTTGATGTTTTGATATAACTAAAGTATCATGTAAAGCCATGCCAAACCACTTTCTTCATTTATTATTTTCTTGGTTGTTTTCAGTCTGTTATTGACAGAGAGCGAAAGGGAGATTATCTTGGAAAGACTGTCCAGGTCAATATGAACACTCTTTGTTTTTTTACCTTTCCAGTATTTGAATTTTTTTTCTTCCTGTTGTACCTGACTTTAGTTCTCTTTACACTAGGTTGTTCCACACATTACAGATGCCATCCAAGAGTGGATTGAGCGTGTGGCAATGGTACCTGTCGATGGGAAAGAAGGTCCAGCTGATGTTTGTGTCATTGAATTGGGTGGAACTATAGGTACATTAAAATCTGTTAGTTGTTTGGGTTGATGTATCTTCCTATTTCTAAATAGTTAAAATACAATCTGATCGAAATAGATTAATTAACATTTCGCTTCCCATATTGCAGGGGATATTGAATCAATGCCTTTTATTGAGGCCCTTGGCCAGTTTTCATATCGTGTAGGTAAGACCAGGAAATTGATGAGGATTGTTTTTTGTATTACATATATACACACACACACACACACACACATGGATACAGATATGTAACCTAAATTTGTTATCTCTTTGATTTAACTGGTTTTCTTTCTGCAAATGTTTCTTGTATTAGGACTTGAAAATTTCTGCTTGATTCATGTCAGTCTTGTGCCAGTTCTCAATGTTGTTGGTGAACAGGTAATCGAAACAGTGTCTATTGTGCTGTATTATAAACATTGTGCAGGTCAATAGTAGTTGTCAATTCCACTAATATGGAACCTGCCAAAGCATAGTCTATGACTCATGCATATTTTTGACTAAATTTTGCAGTCAAATTCCTGCTCTAGTTAACTTTTTGTTTAAATATTGAATTTGTAGAAAACAAAGCCTACACAGCACAGTGTTCGGGTACTCCGAGGACAGGGTTTGACACCTAATATTCTAGCTTGTAGGAGTACGAAGGTCTTGTCTTCTGCTTTCCACTGCTGATCTCTTTCTCTAGTAGCTTGTGGTTGCAGAATCTCAAGTTTGTTTTCTTTGTCTTTGACAGCCACTTGAGGATAACGTTAAAGCAAAACTTGCTCAATTTTGCCACGTGCCGGTACCATAACGATATAATATGAATGCTAATGTTCTTCCTTTGACTTTAACTGTTATTTACTAATTAGGAAACGACCTTATGCAGGCTGAAAATATTGTCACTCTTTATGATGTTCCAAACATTTGGCACATCCCTTTGCTTTTAAGAGTAAGTGTAATGCTCTTGAAACAAAATTTGGCTGTACTTATTTACAGCAAGATTTTTTTCATTTTTCATTTTCTGTGTTCTTATCTTCTGTTGTCACAAATAGGATCAGAATGCACACGAAGCAATCTTGAAAGGATTCAACCTTCTTGGGTTTGTCTTGCAAACTAATTATTTGATTTCCATATAATATCTTGCTCTCTTATTTTGCTGCATATGGATGCTCCCCATACCACGGTCTTCCAGTAACAATTTTGTGCTGCTTCAAACTACCTTTTAACCTTCCCTTAATTAACAGTGTTGCCAGAGAGCCAAATTTGAGGGAATGGACAGCAAGGACAGAAATTTCTGCCAATTTACATGATCCTGTGAGATTTCAAGACTTCCTCAATTTTGGATTTTGATTTCTTTTATGTATGTAATACCAGTATCTTGATCTTAACTGTTTATGTGCATTACAGGTCAGAATAGCTATGGTTGGAAAATACACGGGTCTTTCAGATGCTTACCTCTCTGTTTTAAAGGTAAATCATTTTGTAATCTCATTTTTATTTTATTTCAGACCTCTTAGAACATTAATTGCATAGTATAAAAATATGAGATCAGATTCTAATATTTAGCTTCTTGTTCCAGGCTCTTTTACATGCTTCTGTTTCTTGCCGCCGTAAACTTCTTGTAGATTGGGTTGCAGCAGGTGACCTTGAAGATGTTACTGCTGAAGAGGTTAGCACTAATTTTAACTTACCATATTGCCATAAATTTAGTATAGTGAAACATTTCCGAACGAATAGCATTTTTGTCCGCACCCTTCTTAATATTATTTATTTACTAATTTAATGCTTGCAGGCCCCTGAGGCTTATAAGGCTGCATGGGATCTATTGAAGGTGATCCTTCTATAATTTTTTTGCGTTGGATGGTCCTTTTTCATAATGTTATAATGGCTGTATATTCAGGTAGTGCTTCCTTCATTGATCCTCTAAATGCTCTTCATTACAGGGTGCTGATGGTGTTCTAGTTCCAGGAGGTTTTGGAGATAGAGGAGTGCAAGGGAAAATTCTTGCGGCCAAGTATGCTCGCGAAAACAAAGTGCCATACCTTGGCATATGCCTGGGAATGCAAATTGCTGTCATTGAGTTCTCACGATCTGTTCTTGGTATTGCTGATGCTAACAGCACAGAATTTGATTCTGAAACTACAAGTCCTTGTGTCATATTTATGCCAGAGGTATGCTATTTTATACTAGTTCAGAAGGTGATATAACTTTCATACTTGAATTGGCTTTAGTTTTTCTAAAACTGTCTTTTTTCGAAGGGTTCAAAAACTCATATGGGAGGAACTATGCGTCTGGGTTCTAGGAGGACTTACTTCAAGGTTACTGACTGCAAATCTGCAAAACTGTGAGCACTTTGAATTGATTTAAACTAACATCTTATATATACAGTACATATGTGTGATGTATGTGTTTCTATAAACTTCATGGACCCCCATTATACCTTCTTAAGTCATGCTAACATAGCAATATGGTTTGGGTTCATGTTTAGGTATGGTAATGTGGCGTTTGTTGATGAACGACATCGACATAGATATGAGGTAAGTTTAGTTCATCATCAGGCTTCAGCACATGTAATTTACATGCATTCTACAGACCCCACGTACAATGATAAAGAAAAGGAATTGTCTTCTTTTTCATGAAACAGACTTTGTGTTATGTGTAGGTCAATCCTGATATGATATCGCAACTTGAAAATGCTGGTTTATCGTTTGTTGGCAGAGATGAAACTGGTCGGCGCATGGAGGTAAGTATATGTTGATAGCTGTATATGAATCCAAGTGGCTGAACAATTTGGTTTATTCCATTTCTTGTAATTATGAACATATAATTATTTAATAACTGCAGATTGTTGAGCTGCCTACCCATCCATACTTTGTTGGCGTTCAGTTTCATCCTGAATATAAGTCAAGGCCTGGGAAACCTTCTGCTCTGTTCTTAGGTATTTTTGGGTTCTTTGTTCCCTTTTCCTCCCACTGCTTTGCTCTGAGCTATTTTTTGGTCAGGCCGCATTACATTCATGAAACAAGTAATCTATCAATAAAAGTTGCAAGAATGAGAAATTTCTTCTATCAAGTGTTAGTTACTCTGTTATGTAATTAACTTTTCTGGATGATTTAGTAAGACATCCATAGGTCATTTTGAGAGGCTAGGTGGCATGTTGATTACATCTTTGTAGAAGTCTTCGGTTGCTTAATTTAGGGTCTGTTGGTCCTGATGACTCCTCTGTCGCTAAGCTGGCCATCAGTGAGGACAATGCCTCAAGAGGACAAGACAATTGTGCTTTACATCAACCCCCAGCACATGGGGGATACGCTGGGGGATGAAGTGTAGAGTTCACTTTATCTTTTTTTTTGTACGACAGTGGTTCATTGTCAGAGAACCACAATGGTTGTAGCATTGACTATTGTCTGTTTTCAGTGACCAGGAAGCTTGATTTTAAGTTGCGTCTAGTTTGGCTGACGGGATTAATTTCTTGTTGTCACAGGACTAATAGCAGCAGCATGCAGGCATCCAAATACAATCCCACAAATCAATGGCCATGTACCAAAGCCAGTTGCAAATGGGACGAGTAATGGACACGTGACGGTTAAAGCCCACCAAAATGGACACGCTTTCAAGCCGTCCAATGGCCCCTTAAATGGTGTGTATAGCAACGGTAATGGCGTCCACTTTTGAGAGAAAAGTCGGTGATGGCCTCGTGGTATTGGTTTCTCCGGAACTGCTTTTGGTAGGTGTCGGTTATGTGTACAGACGCTGAGTATGGGTAGATGGCGTAGCGCTAGAGGGGCTTGTCTTCGGGATGAAGCTGGATTTTGAGTTTTTGAATGACACAGCTGGTAACTCCAAAGAAGATTTGGCTTGAAGTTTGATGTTGCTCCATTGAACTGTTTATTTTTATTTTTTTTGTTTTCTTTCAATACATGTGAGGGCTATTGACAGTGTTGGCCTTGGCAAAAGAGTAAAGGCAACATTTTCAGTTTTCAACATATGTTTTTTAAAGAATTAACATGTTTTGTTTAATCTGAATAATTATTAAGACTAAAGAGCTGTGTTCCCCTCTGATAGTTTCTTACGTTCCCTTTTGTTTGAGATCAATTGGATGGTGGGGGGATTTGTGGTTAGAAAAGTAATCTTTAGACTAGTCTATTGACAATCTTGTCACTAGGATTGTGTTACACGTTTTCTCGTCTAATTGTGTCACAAGTTTGGCTGATGACTTGTGACTTGTTCCATATTTCCAAGCTAGGACCATCTCAAAGTAGGATGGGCACTTGGAATCGAAATCGAAACATAGACCAAACCAGATTGGGTTGAATACTTTTGTTTTTGCAATTTTGAAACAGTTTCGATGATGCACCTTTGATTGACCACATTTTCTATGGAAGTGTTGAATTGGGCAAGTTAATCATTTCAAGTAAAAGAACTTTTGTTGTTTTTTGTTTTGTTGCTTTTGCAAACTTTTTAAAGCTTATAACAATTGAAGTAATTCACATTTTTTTTTGTTTTGTATTGTGTAAAGTTGACCAATTCAAATTCAAGCATTGCCTCTTTTACTCTTATTCCACAACCACAACAACAAGCTCCAAGGCAATCTCAAGCTTCTAACAAGGTTCAATGACTTCTCATCCATTGGTTTCATTTTCACATGATCCAAGGTCTTTAGAAGTATTGCCTTCTCAAGTCCGTTTACAAGCTCAACAGCCTCCTAAACCTTCTAAGAGTAAGTGTTGGAAAAGAAAGGGAAAGGATTGAACAATGCAAAGTAGTAACTTGAAAGTTGAAACAACTATAATTTACGAAGATATTGAACTCAAGTGCAAAAGAGGTGAACACATCGCCCTATACGCAACCCAACCATAATTTATTACAACAATTTACGATTGAGAAAAAGACAAGAAGCTTATTTCCCAAGCTACTTTCATTGTATATAGCGTCTTGCAAAGGTGACCACAATGGATCCAATTGTATCATCTCTCTAACAGAGTCGAGGACTTGCTAATATAATTAGGTCCCACCTAGCATTTTCTTTGCATAAGCAATTGCATAGTCATGAAGGGACTAGAATAGTCCCAGGCCTCATCTTGACATTTTTTTTCCACGCAAAAAAATTGTGTTATGTTTATGATTTCCAAGATTTTTCGATAGACTTAGGATTCAAATTCACATTTTTACTTTTAACTTCGTTCATCTTGTTTGATTTGAGGTTGGTGACTCTTATGGAGTTTAGGCAGTCTATCTATTGCTTGTGAGCCTTGAGAAGGACGCTGATCAGTGGATCAGTGGAAAGAGAGAAGAAGAAAGTTAGAGAGGCTTGAAGTTTAAGGAAGAGGATGAGGACAACACCATACTAGACCCAACAACGGCGGTCGGTTGCTCACCACATGACAGAGTTATTTTTGTATGATAATAGAACATTTCAAATTAAGACTTAGGCCATTCTCGACTAAAATCCTGCCTCGCCATGTGCACAAGTATCTAATGACTCGATAGGTTTTTTTTTTCTTACTTTTCGCTTTTCAAGGGAAGAAGTGGAAGGGAGATGGAGAGGAAGGGACCGAAAGAATAAACAAGCAACAAAACTAGGAATCAATTTCTCCTCTTTTAATTAAAAGAAAAGGTAATTTAGCTAAAAGTCAAGAAATTTTTTATTATTTAGCCATATATCAATGACATATTTTTGTTTTGGACTTAATCAATGATATATTTTTATTAATTACGCATAAGTCAATGATGAATGCCATATGGGCTTTAAATCATTAAAAATAGTTAGAACTTGACTCTTCTATCATTCTCTCTCTTTCTCTTTCTATTTATGAATGTCATATAAGCTTTAACTATTATAAATAGTTAGAACATGAATATTCTATCATTCTCTCTCTCACGTCCTTCTTTTACATGGAGGAGTGTACTCAACTCAAGAAAACGAACACTGCATTGCAGTGTCTGAATCTGAATATGAAAAACAGAATCCAAATGTTCGAATATAAAGAAGCATAACAACCACAAATGCAATGGAAGGAGTCAATGAACTGGAATTTGAGGTGAGATGGAAAATACCGGAATTTGGGACATTAAGGTAAATTGTGATGCGGTTTGGAATCCACAATCACATAAAGGTGGAGTGGGATGGGTTATAAAGGACTTTACCGGCCTACTGCACTCTGCAGGAGGATTGGGAGACTTGTACTTCCATTCCGCTGAAATGGCTGAAGCTACTGCATTGAGGGGAGTGCTGCAGTAATGTGAAAGGAAGATATCCGATCTATTGAGATTGAAACTGATGCAAAGCCGATCGTGCTGATGATCAGTAAGGCAACTGGAACGGATGCACCTTTGTAGGGTGTCATTCACGACATCTGGAATCTCGCTTAAACATTACAAAATGCAGCGTTCAAGTGTGCCTATGCTGCTCATGTTGTTGCCTCTTATGTCTCTAAGTGTAGAGATGTCCATGTTGGAAATTTTGAGTTTGAGTTGAAATTTCTTTGTTCTACATTGGTCATTCTCAAAAGCTTTCTTCACTTTATAAGGCTTTGTCCCTTATAGAAAGTGATTGGAGAAGAAAATTGGGCTCATCCTTGGAGTTGGGCTTTGGGGTGTGCTAATTAAGTAGTAATTAATTATCAAAAGATGGGCTTTGAGCCTTGGGGCTTGGGCTCTAATAATTAAATAACTTAATTAATTATTTTCGAATTTAATTATTTAATTATTTTTTGAACAGAGTCATCTTTTCAGATGAAGTCTGCAATGAATAGAAAAACGCAAAGAGCACAACACCCCCTCTGAAGAGATGTCTCCTAACAGACACACCCCATTTTCATACCTGTTGCAAACATGCATCCATACATTATATATACATCTATCTGCTTGAAAAATCATCAATCCTTCTATATCAAGCATACTGAGAGAACCACAAATAAATTCACTAGAAGTCTAGTTTTCCGGTGCTAGAATTATAAACTTAGATTGTTGAATCCTGGTGGAGCAGACGTCTATAAAACTACAAGCACAGGGTAGGGACGAAATTTCTGTTTCAAGGACATTGCGGTACGCAAGCCTCGATCTTCAAGTTGTCTGTTTTTATATTTTTGTATTCTTATTCATACTCTGTTGAATCCTTATTCGCATTTATTTATTAGCATATATAAATTATCCTTGATTGTTGATATATCTTCAACAGTCTATTTATGGGATTGTATTGGCGCCCAGGTTTCATTTTCAATATTCTGGTGTAAGATGTAAACATTTAAATTAGAATCTAATAAATTCTATCTTTCAGACAAAAAAAAAAAAAAAAAAAAAAAAAAAAAAAAAATCAGGAAACGGACACTATATTAGAGTGTCTAAATCTAAATGTAAAAAAATAGAGCCAGGAAACGGACACTGCATTACAGTATCTGAATCCAAAGGAAAAAGTCAAGAGTCACGTGTGGTGTGAAGGGTAGGAGACGTGTGAGTATGGAAAAAACAGATCCAGGAAATGGTTTGGGCTGGTTCAAATTGTTTGTAACGAGAATCGAATCTAAGATTTCTGACTTACAAGTGAAGAGGATTACCACTAGACCGTAGTACTAAGTGGTTGATATATTGTTAATATTGTAACTTTTTATTGATTTTATACAAAATCACCATGAAAGAAATTCAAAAGAGCGTAAAATTTAGTACATTACCATCAAAATAACTTCATACATATTCTGCAGTTTCTGAAAGCAAAAAACTTCCAGATTTGAGAGCAGACAAGTGACATAATGAAAGAAAAGGCAACTACAATTATAGGTTTCATAAGTTGCATGATGTTTCTCGATCGATGGATTCAATTCTCCAATTGTGTTCGGCGCTGCTGGGATCTACGGTGGATATCAGTAAGTTCTTCTTGTGGAAGTCGTACAGAGTTCGCCGGTGGCCAACACTTATATATGTTATGCCCGCCTTTTCAACCTGCTGATATAAATGAGCCTGCCAACAGAAGCACAACCGGGAGATTGTCATTAGAACTTGGAATTATATCATATTATCTTCGTAGTGATTCAACAACTATGCTTCTAGGCCTCATGGGAATAAATTGAAGCAGGTGGACATCGTATGCATAAGATATCGAATGAGTACTACAAAACCAATACTCCAAAAAAGACTTGGAACAAGTTCATTAGCCTATCAACATTTTACAGACTAGATTATTCGTTTAAGGTGTTCCTGTGCATTGCGCGAAATTTGACTAAATATTGCATGCATGCATCCATTCCATGACAGCAAACGGGTAATAAGGTTTTACTATAAAGGACTAGGGAGATAAACAAATGAATGTTGAAAGTCTTAGGAAAGAGCGTGGTAATACCTCATTGGCTTCATCTAAAGCACTGGTAGATTCATCCAGTAGAACCAATTTTGGTTTGGAGAGCAGTAAGCGTGCAAAAGCAAGGCGTTGCTGCTCTCCAAGGGAGAGAACACTAGACCAGTCATTTGAAGTATCCAAACTGCTGAATCGGGATAATAAATTGCCAAGTCGGACATCCTCCAAAACCTGTATCAGGTCCTCCGTTGTGGGCTTACTAGACTTTTCACTCGTATGTTCTGATTTTGGTGCCTGCTTCAAGAAAGGAAGGGACACTGCAAAATTACAAAACAATTGTCACTACTGATTATAGCTTCCTCAGCAGTCGGCACACGTACCATGTGGCGAAAGGAGTTGAAGTCCATACCAGTTGGTTTAGTACCGTCTGCTGTGGAAATCGCATCCTCAGCCCATGTAGGATAAAGCAACTGTTGGCGAAGTGTTCCCAATACCATATATGGTTTTTGAGGAAGGAAAAATATGCCTTCATAATTCCTATTTGAGGGCCTTCCAAGTTCTCCATATTTATCACTACCAGTATCTACCTCAAGAACTACTACACCAGAAGAAATGGACGGTTGATTATCTTCTCCGTCCTTCACATGGAATATGATTTTTCCTTTTCCAGTACTCCAAAGACCACACATAGCTCTTAACAAAGATGTTTTACCGCTCCCACTTGGTCCTGTTACCTGTTCAAATGATCATATACGGGAAAAGTTCTTCAGCTCCCAGTCAAGATATACTTAGTAAACTAATGATAAATTCAATAGAGCAATGGAGTTACTAACCAATAAATGCTCATTCTTGTTGATTACCAACGATAGATTCCTAACCAATGCAGTACCACTTGGAGTTTCCACGGTCAAGTGCTCTATATCCACTAACTTTTGTTGCTTTTCTATGGGAATGGATCCATTTGACTCCGGTTCCGGTAAACTTTTAACGTTACTATATATCAGACTTATCCCTTCTGAGGGGTCAGAATGGCGTTCCGACTTGCTCCTATCCAACAGATCGTCAAATTCACCTGTATGTTTCAGATATCACTAGGCAAATAAGTATTCAAAGTTAGCACACATCTACGCCATTAAAGATTTCCTTGAGAGGGGCCATAAGAGAAAGTATTGCCATATTGAACATCATAGATAAATATAGGGAGGTGTTATTGGCACTCCAAAAATCTCATTCTACACTCCTCAGAAGTGTATTTTTCTTTCCAAATATAGAAAGTTTGTCGTGTAGAATGAGATTTTTAGAGTGCCAATGACAATTCCCTAAATATATTAACAGGGTCAGACAAAATGACAAGAACACATTATTATGAATTTGTAGACAATAAAATAAATGTAATTAACTTGAAGAGTTAACCTCATAACTTCAAGTATAAAAGATTTGTTTTAAAAAAGTGGTAAGTGCAACATAAAAGCTATGGTGAAGAATAGAAAAGTTGAGTTGAAATTTTGGTCACATTCTAGTAGTTTTACCATCCCTAGTCATAAAAAATATTATTGAAGATGGCTTCAAATGACCTCAACAAGTAGAAAAAGTTATACGATGTGGGCAAATGACGTCGGTAACTATCTGACTGAATCTAGGAAGGCAATAACCATGAACAGAAATTAAAATATCGATAAGAAAACGTGCCAATATTTTGTCCATGTCTTTCTAGTGAGACTCTAGTCCATATTCATTCAATCCAAAGACCCCGTTATATCACGCATATTAGAAAACTTCCTTATGAAGTTCTATCTGGTCAAATAAAAGTTATGTAACAGATCCTCGTTTTAGCAAATATATAAATATACAGAGACAATACCAAGTCGATTAATTACAGCTGCAAATGCACTGATAGCCTGAATTTCGTAGACAATAAGGGAGAAGTCATCAAGAATATGATTGAAAGCAGATGTGGACTGATTAATGACACCAAACCCAATTTTGCCTGAGAAATACATAGGGGCAACAACAGCAGCGGGAAGAATCTGAACAAGATAGATGTACCAACTGGTGAAAAAGTCGACATTTCTTGAACATATCAACAATTTCTGCAAGGTTGGAATGAGTAAAACACAATCAATTGGATGTGCATGGCACAACAGTCTACATGCATAGCAATTCTGAATCAGTAAAAATTTTAAATGCAAACAGAAATCATGCTCTAGATCAAACCTCGTGGGCATCCGCGTAACAAAGGTAACTTTGAAAAAAACAGCAAGTCTTAAGCATAGCTGCATGCAGAGAAGTGAAAACGGAAGAAGATAAAATTATTCATACACTCATATTTTTGAAAGCACTTGTGAAGCGTTGTAGCAAAAGTTGCATTTCATTTGCTTCACCGCTATAGAAAGCAATGGATTCAGCATTTTCTCTGACGCGCACAAGTCCATAACGAAAATCGGCTTCCTTTTTCTCTTGCAAGAAGTTTAAAGAAACCAAATTCTGAAAACACGGATACGACGTTTTCATTAAACCGAGTTTCAATTGCATACAACATGGGAAATACCTTTTGGTTAAACAGAGGTAAAGTTACCTTTCCAAGAAAGATACTTATGGCTGTTCCACCAATTGAATATACAAATAGAACAGCAAACAACGGAGGATAGATACTGAATAAGATGTTACTGAACGAGATGAGATCTATCACAGCATCGAAAACTGTAACAGTAAAGGATAGGGCAGTCCCTGTAAACGAATTTAGATCATCGACAATGCGCTGATCTGGATTATCAATCATTGATTGGGATTGAATTTTATAAAAGGCTTGGTTGCTTAGGTAACGGTCCATGTAATGTTTTGTCATCCAAGCTCTCCACCTCAAAGAAAGAGTTTGTCTTGCATAATATCGCAACACAAAAATCTGCACAAAAACTCGTCAACACAGGAAACAAATATATCAGTAAGACCAGGTCATTGTTCCCATCAAGGTATTAAATATCGATGATATCGGAAATATTGATAGTCCAAAAACACGAAAATTTCGATAGAAATATCGAGATATTATCGATATCGATAAAAATTGAATAAAAACCACGAAAATTGTAAGAAAAACTTGAAAATTTTTTATTAAAACTTTGCAGGATGTTTATTTAATCAATTATTTATTAGTTTATCACAAAAAATGGAAGGAAATGCATTGCATGATGAATTTAACTGATTTAAGTTGATTATATAGCGAGCTAGCAAACATTGTGAGTGTAGAAAATATGTAAATATTTTAGCATATTTTCACAAAAACATAAGTGATATGGTGATCAATGTGTTAAAGGAGTAAAATGGGAGGAGTTCGAATCCTCTTGATGTTTTTTTAAATATAGAAATTTAAAAAACACGGAAATTTCGATGGAAATATCGGGATATTATAGATATTTAATATCTTGGTTCCCATGTCTGGAAACTTGTGAACAGTTTACCCGGAAAGCTAATATGCGTCTAGCAAATTTTAAGTTATTGTCCACTGTGGGTTGCAGTTCACTGGCATAAACCTCTGGCAAAAGTTTCACCATTCATTGTTCTTTTGTGGTCTTCTTTTTTGGCAAAATCTTAGCAACTGCCTTTTTGTATTTTCCTTTCTTGTGATTACAGAAGGATGAAGGCGAAGACCCGAAAAAAGGGGAAAAGAACTAAGCAGAGGAGTGCTCACCGGAATTCCACCAGCAAATGCAGCTAAGTAGTAAAGCAGCTGCTTCGTGAATTGTTTTTGGTTCTTGTCTTCAATTTATCATCAAAATCCAATCACGGAAGCAAAAAGGAAACAAACTTCAGTAAAAAAAATTAACTTAATTAATTACCAATAAGATTAACAAATGAGAGAGAGACCGGAAAGGGCGTTATAGAAGTCGCGGCCGAGGAAGTTGAAGCCGACGCTGATGCCGGTGCAGGCGAGAGTGAGAGCGAAGACTACGGCGAGCCGGATCCTCGCTTGCACCTTGTCGTCGGAGGACCAATAGGGAGCCGCCACCTTCCAGAATCTTCGGAGAAGTGGCCGCAGTTTAGGCCCTTCCTTTGGCTGCAATAATGTGACCAGCCATTAGGAAGAAGAAGAAAGAAAGAAAATCAAATCAAAGAGAAAAAAAAGTAAAGATAGAGCGGACCTTTTCTGTAGCTGGCGGAACTGGCGGCGGCAGTGCAGAGCCCGAGGTGGCTGCACAGCGCCCAGGTGATGATTCGACGTCGTTGCTTCTCTCTCTCCTCCTCATCATCCAATTGCAGCCGCTTCTACTAGTGGTGGACATGGTGGACAATGATGGAAATCTGGGGAAGATGAGCCAATGAGCATTTGAGGTCTTGCTCCTCTTTCGACTCCGACGATTACTCTCACTCCAATGTGGAGGCAATGGCGGTAGTTGGGGGAGTTATAGGCGGGGGAGGAGGAGAATGAGACAGAGTGTGCCTGCATTATCATTTTTTCCGTTTGTCTTCTCTTTTTATTCAAATCTCCGGTGATCGAACTGATTTTCCTTGGGATTTTCCTTCCATCCAAACAAGTCCTTGTGTGACAGTTTGGTTAGCATTGCAAATGTTAAATGAGTCTTTGCCCGCAGACTGCAGTGCAGATTCTTTTCGGCAGATTTCGTCGTACAAATGAACCAATTACACAACGCCACTGCTAACGGTAATTTGTCCGGCTGCATTTCCGCTCCATAAAAAATAAATTGTCCGATGAATTGATGTTTAAAAAATTATTTTTTTAAATTAACAAAAATAGTTAAAATATAATATTAAATAATATTAAATTGTCCGAGCAATTGATGTTAAAAATTATTATTTTATACTAACAGAAACAGATAAAATATAATATAAAATACCATTATCTTATATTTACCCTGTATCTGATGACCTTTCATGGGAACAAGGATTCTCGTCGGATCCCTTTCTTAAGAATTTTAGAAATTTTGCAATCGTGTCCGTTTATCGTAAAGTGTGCGTCAGTTTTCGTCAAATATAATTTATATTTGAATTTTAAATTATTTTTGACCGCATGATGTGCGCTGAACGAACACGATTAAGAGATTCCTAGAAAAGGGATCCGGCGAGGATCCTTGTTCCTTTTATGGACCTCAACGGAAAGAAATTTCATCCAATGGCTCATTGGTTTTGGTCCCTTAAAAGCTATAATAATTTTTTACTGTTGGATGAAATTTCAAAGGCCCAAATCACTTGATTCAGTGACCTTGGTGGAAGAGATCCAGAGAGGATCTCTTTCCAACCTTGCCATCTCCTCCTCGTTTTCTCTGTAAATCTCTGTTGACCTAGTCCACTCCTCCCTCTATTTCTTTGTTCTCTCCATCTTCTAGAAGGATTTATTCAATTGAGATTTTGAAATTTTTTAGAAGTGTAGTTAAATTAAGATTTAGTAGGATTTTGGTAGACTTTAAATTCGGATTTAGTCCATTAGTATTTTAAAAGAGGATTTTAATGGAGTTTGAAATCATAGATTTATATTATAATTTTTTATGGATTTGTATGGATTTTATTCGTGGATTTTGATGGATTTGCATTGTCTTTTCTTTTCATTTTTCTTTAGAAAAATTTCTCCCTCCGTGCCCTCTAAAACATGATTATGTAGCTGCTTGCTTTAAGTTGGCTTGTCAACCCTATTCGCACTTTTTAAATTTTTTTTCATCCATTTCCTGTCTCCTTGAAGAATGATTGGTTTTGATTCAAATTCAATTTGAGGCATGGACGAGTGATTCAATTGGATTTTAGGTGCAAATCAAATTCTTCTTTTTTGGTCTTGATTTTTTTACCAATGGATCGATATGTTCTTACGTAATAGACGGTGGGTTTTGAATTTTGATTTTAATTTGCCTATTGAATTGGTAATCAAACTTCTTGGTTTGATTTGAAATGGAATATTTTCATAGCTCAAATCAATCTCCAACTCTGTTAACTAACGTCACTTCCATGGCAGATTCAATGAGTTTAACTGATCCTTTACCAAATTGAGGCATAAAAATATAAAGAAAAATAGTAGAAAGGGCCAAAGGTGTGTGAGTGAGTGTTGATTCACCGGTATATGGACTAGAGAAGTAGTTCTGATGCTGCTTACGGCTGAGAAGTGAGAGCTGAAAAGAGAGAACGAAATGTAAGCTTGATAGAAATTCTAGGGGTTGAGGTGGGATTGTATTTGGTGTTGGGTATATATACTTCATGCTCTTACATTCAACGAAATCCATAACGTCATGAAATCCTACCAAATCTTTATTATTTGAATACCCATAGATTTAGACTCATTTTAAAAATGTCATTTAAAATCTCACTTGACTACCTATGGATTTGGATGGATTTTTAAAATCCTTTAAAAACTAATTTGACTACACCATAATTTCAAAATCTTTTCAAATCTTTTCAAATCTTTTTTCCAAAATCCTAATTTACTACACTCTGATTTTAAAGTCTATTAAAATCCTGTCACATCCTAATTTTAATCGTAATTTTAGTTTGACTAAATTAGAATTTAAGAGGATTTTAAAGGATACATCCAAATCTATCGGTAGTTAATTATGTTTTAAAAAAAATCCACCAAATTCTATGTGTAGTGAGAATACCAAAGATTTATTAGGATTTTAATAAATGACCAATTTTGATGGATTTGAAGGTAGGTGGTATAAATACTAAATGCCATAAAGAATCCAACTCTACCTCATTTGATTTCTTTACACGTTCATCATAAAGAAGAGGAACTGTGACGACCCGTCCCTAATTTTTCTATGTAATTTCTCCCCGAGTGTGTAAATTGACTTTTATTCCTTTGTTGGAAAAATGACGTGGACATGATTATGCAGCTTTAAATTATTTTTCTCGCGATCATAACTAAATAGTACTTGTTGTTGCGAACACATGAGCGCAAGTTAGACCTGAATCAGATCTATAACGAAAAAGTTAAGCACAGTCAAAGTACATTAATACCGGGTAGAATTGTACACACGTGTCTACTAAATAATCAATGTTAGAAACACTATTTTTGATAGGAAATCGGATTTTCTTGCATGCCTTTATTGTGTGAAATCTGAAAACCCTATCCTATCTTCTTTTTAAATTGGACCCGTGTCCCACATTTCACTCACAACCAATCTTTTTCCCTCATTTTACTCTTCACCAACCAATCAGACTTTTTCCCCAAATCTCTTCCCTAATAAGATCTCTCTTATCTCAACCCAATCAGAAAACATATATCTCTTATCTTCTCTCTTTCTCTCTCTTCACCTGAGCTTCTTCATCTCCGCAATACACATGTACACCATAAAAAACTCATAGATTGAACCAGTGACCACCACCATCGTGATCCTCTCATCCTCACAAACCCAACCGTACAAACCGATCTTGAAGTGGTTGAGTTTTGACTTGCCAATTTGGAAGGTCCGAATCGGTGGCTTTATTCTGACAAGTTTCAAGCCGAGTTACAAAGTTTTAGGATGTGGGAAAGCTTCTACACAACTCCTTAGGGTCCATAGACTAAGTTTGAGGTCGAGTTGATGTCGAAACAAGCGAGTTTGAGGAGTCAAAGTTTAGGCCGAATCTTGCGAGGCTTTTTCAGGCCATTTCCCGTTTGTTTTTGGACTTTTAGAAGGTATAGACTTGTTCTACTCCTCAAGAGCTTTATTTCCATATAAATTTCTTCAAAAATGGTTGAGAAATGAACAAGTTATGAAGGTTTGAAAATTTTCCAAAAACCAACGAAAATCTCCAGTTTCCGACGAACCAGACAGCTGTGGCAGACGGCGAGGCTCACCGGAGAAGACTAGGAATATTCCGTCAAAGTTGACAGAATATTCTAATGGCTTCAGGTAGCGCTGTTACTATTTAACAAAATATTTCGTCAATTCTGATGGAATATTCCTAATGTCCATTAGGGTTCTTTCAGGCACATGCATGTGCATGGCCATACGTGTGCCCGAGGGTTGAGCGGGGCGTGAGGGCACATCCGGCCTCTTGCTGGCTAGTGGTTGACACGTGTGGGTCTGTGAATTCAAGTAGAATATTTTCATCTATTCAAACCTTCCGTTTGAGCAAACTATGGGGAGTTATTCCTAACTTTTAGTGTATGTCTTTATTAACTAATTAGTATTAGTTGTTTTGCATATAAGGGAGACTTACCCCGAGGACATACGAGCACAAGCAAGGCTAGGGGGCTACGATCCTTCGACATATCAGTGAGTGGGCACTTTGTTTTCGTATATATATAAACTTTATAGTTTCCACAAATGCTTTTAAATTGATTTATGCATTTTATGCCATGTTTTATTAATTTTAAAAATGCTGTTATGTGATTAAGATTTATATATTGTCATGGCACATTCATATGCATTTTTACATGCTCATAAATATTGTATTGTTGTGAAATGCTAAAATAATCCTACAGGATGTGCAGGTAAATTTAGGTAAGTTTATTATGTTGTTTGGAATTGTTGAATCATTATGGCATGCTTATATTCATATAGCCTGCTCATCATTGCTACACCCCAGGTGTTAGTGCTCAGCCCAGAGCCAGGCTAGTCTTTCACGTGTTGTTCACATTAGCACTGCACACTTACCTTGGATCCAAGTAGGTGTTAGTCATGTCGTACAGATTGCAATAGGCAATTTTGACTCGTATGTGATAACGAATAACGCTAGTCTTCACGTGATTGTAGCACTAGATCGTATATTATTACACCTAGTCGTGTTGTACAGGTCGCATTAGGCGACTCCTACTTGTGTGCTAGCATAGATTGATAAGCAATAGGTGCAGTGGTACAAGTTGCATTAGGTGACTCCGACTTGTATGTTAGTATAGATTGTTGAGCACATGATTATATTTATATTGCTGTTGAGTTATTGTGCTATTGCATATTTTTGGATTTTACTGTTGGCATGCATTTGATTTCATACCTATATGTAATATGATTTTCTGGAAACTATACATGTTTTACAGCGAGGGATTAGTATGTTCAGAAAATAAATGGATTTTGAAAATCTGTATTTTTATGCCTACTCACCCTTCTGTTTTCCGCCCTCCAAGTCCTAGATAGCTGAATCATTCTGTGGCGTGCTAGAATTAGCCGGCGATTCTGACATATCTCCATTTTTAACATAGGAACTTATCACAATTGTGTAATAAGTACTTCTCTAGTTCGACCGCTTTACCCTTACGTTATCTATGCTCTGAACATTTGTATTTTATGGGTTCTACCCACTACTGCGCACTCACTTTAGTAGTTTAATTAAGCTCCTGTTACGGTTTTAATTTATTCACATTCTCACACTTCTGGTTACGTCACCTTTGGGTGACGGCCATCATGCCTCAACTTTGGTCGGGGTGTGTCAGTAACAGTCTTCCTCTCTTAAACGAAAAAAGAATAGTTTTCTCCTCTGAATTTGTATAAGGACTTTTTATTATTTTCATGGTATTTCAATATATAGTCGTCCTCATTAGCATGTAGACACAATACTTATTTGTACTCAGTCTTGCCGCCCCACCTTTAATTCCCTTTCATGTGCTTTGTTTTATTCTTATAGTTTAATTGATTTGTAGAGATTTCAAATAAAATTTTGATTCAATTTTGTCGATATCTCAGGGGAAGAGATGAGATTTGTGAATGCTAAAAATACACTACAAAATCTCCCAAATTTCCTCAAATTCCTCAAAATTTTAAAGTTCTTTGAAAAAAATCATACTTTAAATACCTAGAATGTTATAAACTTCTTTAAAATCCTAATTGAATACATCAGAATTTCTAAAGATTTTAATAAACTAGGTTGAATAAAGCTCAAGATTCATTTCATTGTGTAATAAAATTACATTGAGGGTTATACACAATACACTTTGCTTATAACAAATCTTATATTATCTAACTAACTCAACTGTACTAATCAAAGCATAACAAACTTAAACCATTCTTATTTGGTGTATTTACATAATAACCTTAATATGAATTAAAATAATTAAAATTAAGGAACTTTAACGAAAAGCCACATTTTTACACTAAAAGTCAATCCTGGTGCTATTCACTGTGTCCTTTATTTTGTCCTTATCGTTAAAACTCAAAGTTTTCAAGCCATTTTCATTAGTTTTCGTTTAAAATTATTCAAAATCTCAATTGAAAACACTCATTTTACTGTCTCTTGAATTCTTAGTTTCTACCTCCAATAATTCGTCAACCTGCTGGAAAGTTTATTTTTCATCTCACACACACACACACACACACACACACACACACTCTCTCTCTCTCTCTCTCTCTCTCTCTCTCTCTCTCTCTCTCTCTCTCTCTCTCTCTCTCCACAAAAAGATTAGTTCTTGAAGCTTGAGTATCTTCCGGTAGAGTTGAAAGCATTTCCTAGGATGTAATTTTGGGCTTGCAAATATGATACTTTTGTACTGAGATGTTGAGAGAATAAGTTGGTAATTGGTGGTTTTTCTTAACCTTTCTGTATGTATGGCAAAAGGATAAATCGCATAAGAAAAGCTTGGAGGGAAAGGAGAGAATTTTAGAGAGAGAAGTAAAGGGAATTATATTTCACACACTAAGAACCAAATGGCTTGTACACAATGGTTATATAGCAACCATTCATATCACTACAATTACAATAATACCCTTTAATAGTTTTACTCCTAACTCTCAATCACAACTAAATCAACATTTTACAAATTAACAAGTATCACCATCTTAGTATATCTAATACTCCCCCCTCAAACACTGCTGGGATCTTCACAGCAGAGTTTGAATAATCAAAGAAGAATCTGATGGATGAACTGATGACTTAGAATGTGCAGAAGATGGATTTGTAAGGTTGATTCCATGTTGATTGTGTGAAGATTGCAAATCAGAAACTCCTGTATTGAGACTCATGCAAGGTTTGAGATACGCAGGGCTATGTAAGCCTTTAGTAAACACATCTGCAACCTGGTTTTTAGTTGGTATATATTGAATTGTCAAATCTCATTTTTGGACTCTCTCTCGTACAAAGTGTTAATCAGTGTCCAAATGTTTAATCCGAGAATGAAAAACTAGATTAGAACATAAGGCTGATGCTGAGAGATTATCATAGTGTAATGTAGGAGGACTAGGTATGAACTAATGGACATCCTTGAGCAGTGATCAAACCCAAAAAATGTCAGCAGCACAATGAGCAAGTGCTTTGTATTCAGTTTCTGTTAAACTTCGAGACACCATTGATTACTTCTTAGATTGCCATGATATGGGGTTGGATTCAAGATATACAACATATTAAGGTTCTAAAAGACCCTAGGCGCTAGTCGGGCGGCGGGCTGGGGCCTAGCGTCTAGGCTGCTAGGCAGACTAGGCGGATTTAAGTAAATCTATTATATTTCATGTAAATAAGTGTCTGTTTATACTTAAAATATATATAATTTCATCATAAACTATAAAATAGAATGACATACATATTATTAAGTATTGAAACATAACGAAAACATGGGGAACAAGCCTATCATGTGTGTTCATTTAAGTATTCAACAAGTCTCTTACAATTTATTGAAAAAAAAATAAATTCAAAATGAAAGTTATCTATTTTCTGTCTAAGTGAGTTGCAACCCAGGCGGGTCTGGGCGGCCTAGGCGGACACCTCAATAGGTTTAGGTGCATTTTCTTAATTTTCAAACACCTAGGCATTAATCGGGGCGGTGACCTGGCTAGCACCTAAGTGTGGCCTAGGCGGGGCTAGGTAGGGATTTTGAGAATAGTGTAACATATCCAATGATGGACATCCTTGTGTTAATATCAGCTGCCCAATCAGAGTCTAAAAAAGTTGATATATGAAACTCATCCGATTTTGTATATCCTAAACCACAGTCTAATGTACGTTGCAAGTATCATAGTATTCTCTTTACAAGATGCATATACAAATCAGTAGGACTTGTTATATATTGGCATACCACATTCACTGCATTGGAGATATATGGTCTTGTGAAGGTAAGGTATTGTAAAGCACCTACTAAACTGCGATAATGAGATGGATTTGATAACAAAGTTCCTTTAGCTGTAAGTAACTGAGAGTGAGGTTTTGAAGGAGTTAATGTTGGTTTACAATTATCCATGCCAGGTTTCTTCAATAACTCCTTGGCATATTTTGATTGATTGACAAATAATGAACCATCTGAATTGTACAGGATTTGAAGCCCCATAAAATATGTCAACATTCCCATGTTTTTTAGATAAAAAACTTCTGCAAGCTGTGTAACAACTGATTGAATCTTTGTAATAGATGAACCAGTGATTATAATATCATCCACATATAACAAGAAAAGTATCACATCCCCATTATCAACCTTGACAAACAAACTGGAATCAGATAAGGAAGTTTTGAATTCCAATGCTAGTAAGAAACTTGTAAATTTGGAATTCCATGCTATTGGTGCTTGTTTTAGGCCATAAAGCGACTTAATTAATCTGCACACATGATTTGGATGTTTAGAACCCACAAAACCTTGAGGTTGCTTCATATAAACTTCTTCCTCAAGGTCTCCATGCAAGAATGCATTTTTAACATCAAGTTGTCTTAACTCCCAGTTGAATTGAGCTACCAAAGAAAAAATAAGTCTCACAGTTATATGTCTAATAATAGGGCTGAATGTCTCTGAGTAATCTAAGCCTTGTTGCAACTAACATTGCCTTATACCTAGACAATGTCCCATCAGGATTTCTCTTCACTTTATAGACCCATTTACTTCCAATTACAACCCTATCTGAAGGAGGAGGAACCAATTTCCAAGTTCTTTGTGATTGTAATGCATTAAACTCATCCTGCATTGCATTATACCACTGTATAACACTAGAAGCAGCTTTAAAGTTCTTAGGTTCATCAACATCTTGTGTATCAGCTAGGAATGAGAAACTACACATATTGTTTCCAAATATATCTTTATCATCAGAAACATGTAGTTGAAGTGAAGACAGCTTAGGCATAGTAGCCAAGAAGGATGAATAATCTCTTCTAGTTATAACACTTGTCTTAAGTCTTGTTTGAATAACATTGCTTGAGGCAGATTCATTAGATTGTATATCAGAATTAGAGATAGTGAGAATTACCTGAAGTTGTGCAAGATTGAGGACATAAAGTAAATGAGGGGTATCGGTTGTAGAGGAAATAGTAGAATTTGAGCTTGGCAAGGACTGTGCTTCTCTTTGGTGAATAGGAAGTGGTAACTGTGAATCCAGAATTTGCTCATTTAAAGGCAATGGAGAACTATTTATAGGTTGTTGCATCCTGGAAGATTCTGAATCAACCTGTTGACCACTTAAAGATACTGAATTCACTAATGAAGTTTGAGATGAAACATTAGTAGTTGATGAACTACTTAATGGGATTGGAATTGGTACAACTGTGTGTTTAACAAAATTGGTATTGTTGGTTCCCCAATTTATGGTGAAACTTGGAGAATGGAAAATCACTTTCATAAAAAATGATGTGTCTTGACACTATACACTTTCTTGTGATTAGATTGTAGCAAATGATTCCTTTATAACCTTTAGCGTATCCCAGAAAAACAAAGACTTCAAATCTGGGCTGCAATTTGTGATCATTATATGGTTTGAGCCAAGGGTAAACTGTAGACCAAAAAACTCTCAAAGTTTTCAACTCAGGTTGTTTCTTATATAATTTGATATATGGGGAATCCAATGATAATGATTTGCATGGCATCCTGTTAATTAAGAACACAGCATGTGCACATGCATAATACCAGGAAGAACTTGGCAATCCTGCTGTGGTAAGTAGTGTAATTGTTGTTTCTACAATATGTCTGTGTTTTCTTTCTACTAAACCATTCTGCTGTGGAGTATGAAATTAACTGTTGTATTCCTTTTGCTGCAAGAAATGATTTGAATGAATGACTAGGGTACTCCCCACCCTCATCAAATTGTAAATTCTTAATAGAGATACCAAATTGATTGGATACATATGCATAGAAGTTAACAAATATTGCAAAGACATTTGATTTATTGCACATTGGAAATATCCAAACATATCTTATATATTCATCAACAATGGCTACATAGGATCTGTGTCCTTCTAGAGATTTTACAGGAGATGGTCCCTATATATCAGTGTGGACCTTTTCAAAAGGGAAAGAACACTTATTAGTCCTAGAAGGAAATTAAAGTCTAGACATTTTCCCTTTGATACAGTGAGTACACAAACTATGTTGACTGTCTATATCTACTGGTATACTAGACTGCCTCATCATAACAGACATTATTTCATTAGTTGGATGACCTAATCTTTGATGCCACAGATTTGACATTCGATGACCACATTAAACATGTTCTCAGTATTACTAGATCATGTTTAGAGCGCCATTTTGCCTTGAATTTCCAAAAGAAGAACCATAGTGAACCCTCCATTGAAATTCTTGCATTTGAAACCACCATTTGCTCTATAGTTATTACCACCATTTGACCTGTAATTGTTACCACCATTTGATCTGTAATTATTGCCTCCATTGTAGTTATTACCTCCATTTTGACCAAACGGTTGTCTTGCACTAGTATTAGTATATCTAATAGATTTTGGGTTCTAGGCAGCTGTAGTTTAGCTCCATTGATATGTTGGGTTGTTGAGAAGAAGAAGTTGCAGTGTCTGGGTTTTTGACGTGGCATGACGTCAAACCACTCAGGCGCAAGCTCGAGCAATTCTTGCCTGATTGAGTAGTCTGGCACAATTGGATCCACGTGTAGCCTAGGCCCAAACCTCAAGCAATACGTAAAAGGGAAATTTTATTTAAACTCATTTAACCTCTTTCTACACTCAACTTAAATTTTAAATATTAATTGTCTATTTTACCCTATTGCATAATTACTATTAAGTACAAAATGAAATTAATAATAAAAATCAAATTTATCAATAGACCCACATACTATAACTAAAGCCTAGCATCACTCTTTCTACACGGCAACTGATGCCATGCTTCTTCAATCTAAGGGACACACCAGAAAAAAAAAAAAAAAAAAAAAAAAGCACGACACTACAGTTCTGTTAACTGGACGGAGCGAATATCAGAGAAATGCCACTGCGAAAAACCTTCTATTTGCAGGCTACAACAACTGGGAGAGGCTGCTGCTGAGGTACATTGCGCTAACTTCATTTCTTTCCTTGTCTTTCTTTGTAACTTGGTAGTAAAGACTGTTGATGTTTGGTTAATCCGTTAATGATACAGAGGACCTTCTGATCAAGGAACACTTGCCACGGTCTTCAAATCCCAGAAGCGATCGGACTTGATAAATGAAGATTATCAAATTCATGGGAGCACGGGAGATCAATGGAGTGATTTGGTGGGTTTCAGCAGATGCAATTTATGCAGCAACCATAGACTCTAATTTTTGCAGCAACACATCACATACGCAAAACATCACATGCAAACATTATGCAGCAGCCCTTCTTTTTTATAAAGAGAATGGGTGTAAAAATAATTTTACATTTTGAATTGGGTTTGAGAGGGTAGTTTAGGTAACAAATTTGGGTTTAAAGAGATATTAATTCTTTAATAAAAAACAATATGGGTGAAGAGAGTAAGCTGGGTGTAGAAAGAGGTTAAATGAGTTCAAATAAAATTTCCCTACATAAAATGATGAAGAAAATTAACTCACGATTTAGGTGGTAGCTCTCGCACCAAGTGTGCTTAACTTACCGTCGAATGGACTAAAATACAGTCTTGTGCTTTCATAAGAGGTGTCATTTTTTGTGTTTCATAGATTAGCCTACAAAGTCTTGAACTTTATCTTTCCCTCCTTCACATATTGGATGAGTTCAATTGAAATTGTCGATAGAGGCCGAGAGTTCTCACCGGAGCAACTGTTTACGAATCAATTCGGCGATGAAGCCAAACCTGATCGTAGGAGGGTACGTACGAGACTGTCGCAATTACGTCACTGGAGACAATAATTTTGCAAGCCTTAGAAAAAAATTTCATTCATTGATCAATAATTATGTCACCGGAGAGCTCATAAATTCGTTCTACTACAATTTCTTCAGGAACTTATTGTCTGAATTCACCCTAAAACCATGGATTATGACAGGCAAATCAAATTCCGATCTAAAATCGGAGGTTTCATTGTTTCAAGTTCAAATCTTTCCCTCATTGTAGTCTCCTTTCGTATAGAGTTGTTATCGCTTGCAAAATAAATGTCCCAAACCCTAACTTCAACACCTTAATCATAGAGTTGTTTACATGTATTGATTCTTGGGTGCAAACATCTATTGTAAATCATTTTGAAAGGGAAAAAGGGAAAATAATTTTCGCACACCTATTCAATTCAAACATCAAAAATAAACATAGTGAAGAAAAGGGCTGCACGGAAGTGACTTCACTTTTGCAAAGTGTACAACGTGCCTGACTGGAAGAGCTATAAACTGCTGCACAAACTAAAGGCAAAAGGCTTGCATGTAATGTTTGAATAGTTTGTAAGTGACATAAAGTGGAAAGTTTTGTATAGAATCTGATCATATATAAACCCTAGAAAGTTTTGCAGAAACTACATATGCTACAAAGGACCGAAAACACTTGCACCAAACCACAGAAACGGAACAAACAAGTGATCTAATGTAAGATAAGGCAGCTACAATTATACTCTTTCTCGATTGATGGATTCAATGCTCCAGTTGGGTTCCGCGCTGCTGGGTTCTTTTGGGGAGATCCGTAAGTTCTTCTTGTGGAAGTCGTATAGAGTTTGCCTGTGACCAACGCTTATATATGTTGTGCCTGCCTTTTCAATCTGCTGATATAAATGAACCTGCCAACAGAAGAACAACCGGGAGATCATCATTACGACTTATATCATGTTATCTTCATAGTGATTCAACAACTATGCTTATAGGCCTCATGGGAAACAATTGAAGCAGATGGACATCCTGTGCATATGATGTCGAATGAGTGGTACAAAACCAACAGTTTGAAAAAACTTGGAACAAGTTCATTAGCTTATGCGTATCAACGATTTATAGACTAGATTATTCATTTCAGGTGTTCATGTGCATAGCGCAAAGTTTGAGTGAATGCGTTAGGGACAATTCCCGAAGATGCTCTGGGCTGAAAAGTCCAATAAATGGGGGAAGGACTAGGAAGATAAACAAATGAATCTTGAAAGTCTTAGGAAAGAGTGTGGTAATACCTCGTTGGCTTCATCTAAAGCACTGGTAGATTCATCCAGTAGAACTAATTGTGGTTTCGAAAGCAGCAAACGTGCAAATGCAAGGCGTTGCTGCTCTCCAATGGAGAGAACACTAGACCATTCATATAAAGTATCCAAACTGCTGAATCGGGATAATAAATAGCCAAGTCGGACATCCTCCAAAGCCTGTATCAGGTCCTCCGTTGTGGGCTGACTAGGCTTTCCACTCGTATGTTCCGATTTTGGTGCCTGCTTCAAGAAAGGAAGCGACCCTGCAAGAATTACAAAACAATTGTCACAGCTGATTGTAGCTTCCTCAGCAGTCAGCACACATACCATGTGGCAAAAGGAGTTGAAGTCCATACCAGTTGGTTTAGTACCGTCCGCTGTGGAAATCACATCCTCAGCCCATGTAGGATAAAGCAACTGTTGGCGAAGTGTTCCCAATACCATATATGGTTTTTGAGGAAGGAAAAATATGCCTTCATAATTCCTATTTGAGGGCCTTCCAAGTTCCCCATATTTATCACTACCAGTATCTACCTCAAGAACTACCACACCAGAAGAAATGGACGGTTGATTATCTTCAACGTCCTTCACATAGAATATGATTTTTCCTTTTCCAGTACTCCAAAGACCACACATAGCTCTTAACAAAGATGTTTTACCGCTCCCACTTGGTCCTGTTACCTGTTCAAATGATCATGTACGGGAAAAGTTCTTCAGCTCCCTGTCAAGATATACTTAGCAAACTAACGATAAATTCAATAGAACAATGGAGTTACTAACCAATACATGCTCATTCTTGTTGATTACCAACGATAAATTCCTAACCAATGCAGTACCACTTGGAGTCTCCACGGTCAAGTGCTCTATATCCACTAACTTTTCTTGCTTTTCTATGGGAATGGATCCATTTGACTCCGGTTCCGGTAAACTTTTGATGTTACTATATATCAGACTTATCCCTTCTGAGGGGTCAGAATGACATTCCGGGTTGCTGCTATCCAACAGATCGTCAAATTCACCTGTATGTTTTAGATATCACTAGGAAAATAAGTATTTAAAGTTAAAACACACCTACGCCAAGTCAGAAGAGAAAGCATTGCCATATTGGACATCATAAGTCAATTTATTAATAGTGTCAGACAGAATGACAAGGTACATATTATTATTAATCTGTAAACGATAGAATAAATCTAATTAACTTCAAGAGTTAGCCTCAGAACTTCGAGTATTATGGTGAAGAGTAGAAAAGTAGTGGAAATTTTGGTGACATTCTAGTAGTTTTTGCATCCCTAGTCATAACAAATATTATTGAAGATGGCTTCAGATGACCTAAACAAGTACAAAAAGTTATACGATGTGGGCAAATGATGTCTGTAAGAAAACGTGTCAGTATTTTGTCAATGTCTTTCAAGCGAGAGTCTAATGCATATTCATTTAATTTTAAGACCCCGTTATATCACGCAAATTAGACAGCTTCCTTATGAAGTTCTATCTGGTCAAATCAAAGTTACGCAACAGATCCTCATTATGTGTGTGTGTGTGTGTGTGTGTATATATAAATAAAGATACAGGGACAATACCAAGTCGATCAATTACAGCTGCAAATGCACTGATAGTCTGAAATTGGTAGACAATAAGGGAGAAGTCTGCAAGAATATGACTGAAAGCAGATACTGACTGATTAATGACACCAAAAGCAATTTTGCCTGAGAAATACATAGGGGCAACAACAGCAGCGGGAATAATCTGAATGAGATAGCTGTATCCACTAGTGAAAAACTCGAGATTTCTTGAACATATCAACAATTTCTGCAAGGTTGGAATATGAGTTAAAACACAATCAGTTGGATGTGCATGGCATAACAATCAACTCGCATAGTAATTTTAAATCAGTAAATATATTAAATGTAAACAGAACATGCTCTAGATCAATCCTCGCAGGCATCTGTGTACCAACAATAACTTATAAAAACAGCAAGCCCTAAGCATAACTGAATAGTTCTTAGGCATAATGATGCAGCTCAGTCTCTTGAATGAGCCACACATATCACAGTGACATCAACGGAGATCAAGACCTAGGCACTGAAGTTTAAACATCAGAAACAACGAGATCAATTTTGGAAACTGGAACGTGATGCTTATCAGATGAGATACATGTATATAACGTACTTAAGAAATCAAACGCATGTGTTAGGCATCTTCATCTTTCTTGCTTTTTGAATAAGGGTAATGAGAGCCCATACATGGTGATACACTGATAATAAACCTATGTTGTGAACCCACTTCTCCATTGAGAAGAAAAATTACACGTAGAAAAACAGAGATTTTTAGTGGATGTTGAAGCTGTTTATAGGGGTTATCAGTAGGCATCAATAATCCAATGACACCAGCACATCTGCCATAAATCAATCCAAGTGTAATTAAAGTAGATCATGTAGTTTAAAGTGAGTACACTAGACGCACAACGTAAAATTAAATTTGTGAGAGAAAATTATTCATACGCTCATATTTTTGAAAGCACTTGAGAAGCGTTGCAGCAAAAGTTGCATTTCATTTGCTTCACCACTATAGCAAGCAATGGATTCAGCATTTTCTCTGACGCGCACAAGTCCATAACGAAAATCAGCTTCCTTTTTCTCTTGCATGAAGTTTAAAGAAACCAAATTCTGAAAACACAGGATACAACGTTTACATTAAACCGAGTTCCAACTGCATACAACATGGGAAATACTTTATGGTTAAACAGAGGTAACGTTACCTTTCCAAGAAAGATACTTATGACTGTTCCACCAATTGAATATACAAATAGAACAGCAAACAGCGGAGGATAGATACTGAATAAGATGTTACTGAACGAGACGAGATCCACCACAGCACTGAAAAGTGTTACAGAGAAGTATAGGGCAGTCTCTGTGAACGAATTTAGATCATCAACAATGCGTTGATCTGGATTATCAATGATTGATTGGGATTGAATTTTATAAAAGGCTTGGTTGCTTAGGTAACGGTCCAGGTAATATTTTGTCATCCAAGCTCTCCACCTCAAAGAAAGAGTTTGTCTTGCATAATATCGCAACACAAAAATCTGCACAAAAAGTTGTCAACACATGTAACAAATATATCAATATCAGTAAGACCAGGTCATTGTTCCCATGTCCACATAACTGCATAGGCAAACGAATCAACAACAATCGTACGAGTATGAACCCATTGGCGAGGATCAAAATGCAAAGAAATGGAAACTTGTGAACAGAATACCCGGAAAGCTAACCTAGCAACTCTTAAGCTTTTTCCGTTGTGGGTTGCAATTCCCTGGCATAAACCTCTGGCAATAGTTTCACCATTCATTGTTCTTTTGTGGTCTTCTTTTTTGACAAAATCTTAGGACTTGTTTGGTATTGTACTTGAATCCAACTTTTTAAACTCAAAAACAATTTTTAAGTTTTAGGTTTTAAAAACTTGTTTGGTATGACTATTTTTAAAAACTGAACTTAAGACTAACTCAAAAATATAGTCTATTTCTTAAAAACATAAAAAGTGAGTTTTTAAAGTTTTTAAACTTAAACTCACTCATTTTTTTTCTTTCCCACCTCCCTTCTCACTCCAAATATATCTCTCTTTTCTTCTTTCTTTCTCCTTTTTTTTTTTACTTTTTTCATCTCTACTCCAATCCAATTAAGTTTAAGTCGTAAGATTTAAAATTTTTAAATTGCAAACCAATCAAGTTTTTGAGTCTTAAAGAAAATTGTTTTCAAGAAATGTTTTGAGGAATGATAAAATTTTTCAAATAAGATACCAAACAGACCCTTAGCAACTGCCTTTTTGTATTTTTTTTTCTTTCCCTTTCTTGTGATTACAGGAGGATGAAGGTGAAGACCCCAAAAAAAGGGAAAAAAAACCAAGCAGAGGAAGTACTCACCGGAATTCCACCGGCAAATGCAGCTAAGTAGTAAAGCAGCTGCTTCGTGAATTGTTTTTGGTTCTTGTCTTCAAATTATCATCAAAATCCAATTACGGAAGCAAAAGAGGAAACAAAATTCAGTAAAAAAAATTAACTTAATTAATTACCAATAAGACTAACAAATTAGAGAGAGACCGGCGATGGCGTTATAGAAGTCACGGCCGAGGAAATTGAAGCCGACGTTGATGCCGGTGGTGACGAGAGTGAGAGCGAAGACTACGGCGAGCCGGATCCTCGCTTGCACCTTGTCATCGGAGGACCAATAGGGAGCCGCCACCTTCCAGAATCTTCGAAGAAGCGGACGCAGTTTAGGCACCTCCCTTTGCTGCAATAATGCGACCGGCTCATTACGAAGAAGAAGAAGAAGAAGAAGAAGAAGAAGAAGAAGAAGAAGAAGAAGAAGAAGAAGAAGAAGAAGAAGAAAGCGGACCTTTTCTGTAGCTGGCAGAACTGGCGGCGGCACTGCAGAGCCCGAGGCCTCTGCACAGTGCCCAGCTGATAATTCGACGTCGTTGTTCCTCTCTCTCCTCCTCATCATCCAATTGCAGCCGCTTCTACTAGTGGTGGACATGGTGGACAGTGATGGAAATCTGGAGAAGAGGAGGCAATGCGCATTCGAGGTCGTTGCTCCTCTTTCGACTCCGACGCTCACTCACACTCCAATGTGGCGGCAATGGCGGTAGTTGGGGGAGTTATAGGCGGAGGAGGAGCAGAGTGAGACAGAGTGCGCCAGCATTATCATTTTTACCATTTGTCTTCTCTTCTTGGTTAAGTCTCCAGTGATTGAACTGATTTTCCTTGGCATTTTCCTTCCATCCAAACAAGTCCTTGTGTGATAGTGTGATTAGCATTGCCAAATGGGTGTTTACCTGCAGACTGCAGTGCCGATACTCTGAAAATACAAATTATCCATTTCGGCAGTTTTCATCGTACTAATGAGACCAATTATACAACGCCACCGCGAACGGTAATTCGTCCGGCTGCATTTCCGCTACGTAAATTAAATTGTACGTGCAAAGCAATTGGTATTGAAAAAATTATTTTTTAAAATTAACAAAATAATTTCTGTTGGCTCGTTTTCTCCGGCAATCTCTGTTGACGTCTTCCACTCCTCCCTCTTTTTCTCCGTCGTCTCTAATTCTCATCAATTCACCAACCTGGCGGCAAGGTTCTCTCTCATCGCTCTCTCTCTCTCTCTCTCTCTCTCTCTCTCTCTCTCTCTCTCTCTCTCTCTCTCTCTCTCTCTCTCTCTCTCTCTCTCCCCTCTTTATATCCACAAAAAGATTAGTTTTTGACATTCTTGAAGCTCGAGTTTCTTTCCGTGGAGTTGAAAGCATTACCCAGGATGTAATTTTGGGGCTTGCAAATATGGCATTCGTAATGTGACGTTGAGAGAATAATAGAGTAATTGGTGGATTTTGGGTTCTGGGCAGCTGTAGCTTAGCTTCATTGATAGTTGCTGGGAAGAAGCACAGACGAGCCTGAGAAGGTGATTTGGGAAATTTAGAAAAATAGTCAAAATTTTGATGATGAGTGGAATTTGAGTTCTTATAACAAATACTTTCTGAAATTAATTTATACAATAAAAAGATCTTTAAAATTAAGAATTGATCAATATAGTCTATGAATATAAATGTTTGAAATCAATATTGTCCAACTTTTATTAATAATTGATATGACACATTCGTAGATTCACAAATTCAATTAAATACAACCACATTTATGCCTGTGTGTTGCCACCTTTGCGCCATTTAGACAAAAAAAATTAGGATTTTATATTACTTCGAAATAATTATTAATCATAAAAATGTTCATCTTCTTCTTTCCCTCCCACCGGAGCAACCACTTCCATCTCCTACTTCTTTCTCCATCACCACCACCCATTCAAACTTTAAGTAATCGCCTCCACCACTTTCCGTCGAATCATCGATGATTTCCCCAAAATTGGAATTGAGCTCGAGTGGGACGAGCCTATATTCTGAAGCTGGAGCTGAGTGGGACGAACCCATATTCTCGAGCTGGAGCCGTAGCACTAGGTGCCTATGTTTACTTTTTTTTTTAATTTATTAAAAGTATTAAAATCTTCAATTAAGATTGTGAGTTTCGTATTTCACTCAAGGTTGTCTCTGTATGTGAAGACATATACTATGTCTGTGGTGGGATCCTATCTTTTATGAAATCACTTTCTGATCCATTAGGAATGAGATTTTTTAATTTTAATCTTTTAAGAAGATTAAAATTTAAATAAAAACCTAATGTTAGATTGAATATTGATTTTAGTCCCTAATATATTCTTAATTCAAAATAATTAATGTGCATTTTATTTAATGTATTCCATTAAATATTTAAATTTATTAATACACAAATTTTAATTTATTTTTTTGACCAAAAAAGAGTTTTTTAATTTATTAATTTTATTTAACATTCTTCAAATTTGAAATACTCAATTAATGTACCTAAATGTTGGTATCGAAATACGTGTACCGAAATGTATTATATTGAACTAATATATTTAAATGTTAGTATCGAAATGTATGTACCTAAATATATGCACCGAAATATTTAATATTAAATTAATGTACCTAAATGTGTGTACCGAAATGTATTATATTGAATTAATGTACCAAAATATTTGTATCGAAATGTATGTACCTAAATGTATGCACAAAAATGTATTATAATGAATTTAATATACCTAAATGAAGAAGATAAAGTACATCAAAATATATTGTATAACAAAAATTAATTTATCTAAATGTTCACAACAAAATATATTACGATGAATAAAATTAAAAAAAATTATAATGAAATAAAATTAATACATTAAAAATTAGAAAGAAAAAAATAAATAATTAAAAAAATCAAAATATAATTAATAAATGAGGTTATTAATGTATCAATGGACTAAAATTAAATTTTGATCTTATTCATAATTTTTATCTAAAAGTTATATTTGCCAAAGATTAAAATGAAGTTTTATATTGTTCTTATTTAAACACTCCACCAGAGATACTCTTAATCAACACCACACTCCATCGATTACCCTAAAATCTCTAATTCTTATACCACAGACCCATATTCTCAAGATCCCCAAATTTACACCCCATCGACGACTTATGAAAATAATACGTGGGTTTCCACTTCCAAGCAACATCTCCAAGTTCATGATTCCCCACAGCTTCTCCTCACGCAATTGATCTGGGTCTCGATTCAACGGTCCAGAACAATTGTCAAATGAGCTACCAGATTCAAATGAGTTTTGATTTTGTCATTCATACTACGGTCTAGTGGTATTCATTTTTATTATAAGTGAGAGATTTTAAATTCGAATATCGTAGATGGTACATTCGATATCAAATTAAATTGCTCATTATGTGGTTTAACAGAAGTCCTTCCCAATATACCGTAAAGCGTATAATTGTACTTACAAAAATAGAAAAAAAAAGAGTTTTCGTTTTAATTAAAAAGAAGATTAACTTGCAATCCCATTTCGTGTCATATAATCATATTTGCTACTGTGGTTGTTGCAATTGATGTTTTTAATTTGCTGTTGGGAATGAATCACATGACTCTGTAGTTGCAACGGAATTCCAGCAGGATGACCTGCAGTTGAAAATAAATTAGGGAAGAAGGAGGATGACCCGCAACACTCACCGTCCTCTCGTTCAGTTCGTCATCGTAATTCCTCTGGGATTTCTTTCTGGATTCATGGGATGGTAATCCCTCGTCGTCCCTCTCGTAATTTAACCTTCTGGGATTTTTGAGTCGTAAATTACTCTCAATTTTCTTTTATTTTTTAATCCACGAAGGACTCAAAATTATGAACGCAAAAGTGAGTCAAAACCCAGTTACAAAATGGCTTATCACTTGTTCTCTTCACCCTCTTCTTTCTTCTACAACCCTCAAACCAGCAGCAGAGCCATGATTTTTCGGGGAGAGGGGTGAACTTAAAAGAATGCAAGGTTAAAGAAAAATGGTAACAACTAAATTTTTTTATATAGTAATGTTTTCCATAATTAATCAATACAAACAAATTACAATTGTTGCCGGCGATCTTTCATGTCATGAAAACGTCGCATAATAGGCTCATTATCAATAAAAGCAAATACATCTTTCTCAATGTAAACAACTATGCTATCACTCAAACATTGATCTCTCATTTTGTTACGCAATGGTGTTTTCACAATCTTCATAGCAGAAAAAGCTCTCTCCACCAAAGCGGTTGCAATCGGTAATACCAAAGCCAATGTAAGAAACTTATACTCTAAGATAAAGTTTTCACACCTCCTGGTCTTCACTAACTCTTTTGCAAGATCACTAATTCCTCTCAATGATGAAAACTCACTATGCATCTTCATATCATGAATGTAATTGTCAAGTTGAATTGGAAGATTAATGAGGTCCATATGATCAAAATCTTGAGGATAAAGTTGGGCTAAACGAATAATTTTTTCTTTGTCAAAATGCAAAATTATTCACTGGACTCAAACATGCCATACAAAGAAGCAACTCGATGTTTACCTCATTGAAGCGATTATGCAATTCATTTAGTTACATATCAAGGACTTAAAAATAGAGGTCTATACGATAGTAATAGAAGTTTGTGATTTTTTGGAGCTTTACTTCTTGATTTTCCAGGTACGAAATGCAAATCCTCCATGTTAGGAATGACAATATCATGCTCCTTAGAAAACTTTTCAACATCATGAAACAAGTCCCCAAAGTCATCATCTCTCAAGGATTGTAGTCTTTGCTTGCATACTTCTACTAACGCCATAACATTCACAATATCTTGATCTTTCTTTTGCAATGCTTTTGATAACTCATTTGTAATTCCCAATATAAGTCTCATCAAGAAAATGTGAAACACAAAATCAAAAGTTTATATATCTTTGAATAACATAGTAGCTTCACCGAGATTATCTTGGTTGCGATCACTTTTAATTCATTCAACCACCTCCACTACGGCTTCAAACATAACAATAATGCTAACTATAGTACCATAATGCGAGTTTCACTGTGAACCACATGGACGTATGAGGCTACTTTTTTTATATAATCCTTTACCCGTTTCAAGATTACCAAGATCAAGAGCTTTCTGAATTTGTTCTTATTGTTTATCTCTCAATGCATCACGGCGCTTGCACAAAGATCCAATAAGATTCACCAAACTACTAGCATTGATGAAGAAATTGGCAACATCCTCATTTTCCTTTGCCATGAATACAAGAGCTAGTCAGAGTTGATGTGCAAAACAATGAATATAAAATGTTTGAGGGTATTTGTTCAAAATCTTTGTTTTAAGACCATTTAACTCATCTCTTATATTACTAGCTCCATCATAACCTTGTCGTCATAACTTGGACATACTCAAATTTGTCGTAACAACCATCTTGTGCAATCAAGTGCTCCACTCAGTAAAGTGTGATAATTAACGCGAGCTTCATCAGTTTGCTTGATCACAAATGTTTCAATGTGTTGTTTTTTGTGTCATCAAGTCTTTAGCTTGTTGCATAGTTTTATTATGAAGACTTCTAACATCTCCCTCATGGACTCGAAAATTTTCGGGTCATTTCCTCCAATTGTAAACCCTTTTCAGTAAAGACATCACTTCCACTACCACCCGCTTATCAAAATCACATTTTAAAAGATAGTAATAACGGAAAAATGCAACATCTTTTACTATACTATACTCCAACCACTTAAAATTACCAAACCAACCTATGATAAAACATCGATTGTTGCTAGCTTTTCTTGGCATAATGTGAGACTTAGGTTGACAAGGTTCCTTTTGGAGGTAGTATATACGAATTGCTTCATGACAATTGAGTGGATAATTAAGCATTCGACGTATCAGTCCAGGGTCTGCAGGAAGACTAGCTAATATTTCATCCAACTCAATATTCTCACTTTGTTGTGCACTACTCGGAATACTAGAAGGATGACTACTCGGAATATTTGAAGATGGAGGAGGACTACTCGAAATATTTGAAGGAAGATGAGGACTATCCAGAATATTTGGAGAAGGATTTAAGCACTGTTTCTTATAATATTGTTCCATTACGTAACTGTATAACGAAAGAAAAACAAATATATCTCATACTCTTAGTTCTAGAATAGACTACGAATTTAATTAATCAGTACCAACAATCATATCATATGAATAATCAAGAATATAATTTTTATCCTAGAGTAGAGTCTGTAGACTACGAATGTAATTAATAAGTACCAACAATGCATTTGAATGAAGTTTTTAGTTGGTTGAATTGGGGTTCATTAAGTTAATGTAAATATGATGTAAAAGTCTTCACCATGTTCAGCTGTTTTTTTCTTCTTGCTAGACCATGTGTGATTCAAGTTCCTATATATATAATGTATCAATCCTCTTTTATGTACTACAAAAAAAAAAATCAATAATCATAGTATTCATATGAATAATCTATAATCAATAACCATATAATGTATAACCCTATAATCCAACATCAATTAAACAAAAATTTGTATTCAATAATCAATTGGGGTTTGAAATAAATTAAAATTTTACCTTAATTGGAATTTGGAGCGGCTATGCATGTGCGTGTTGCGTCTGGTCTTGGTGGCCAACAACCAACAGAATGGGAAAAGGGAAACGGGTGGGACTTGGGACAATTTTGGAAAGTAAAATCTGGGACAAAGAGGGTTTTGTCGTGTGGGGGAAAATGGGAGTAAAGGTAGGGGGACTAGATCTGTTATCTGGGAAAAGGGTGGGGTGGGGGTTAATTGAAACGGGGTGGGATTGGGATGGGGATGGGGACCAGTGGTCCCCCCGTTTTATTTTTTATTTTTTTATTTCATCAGAGCAAAACAACGCCGTTTACCAAAAAAAAATTTTCTAGGCCCAAAACAAATTTTTTTTTTACCAAGCCCAAAACGACGTCATTTTGGCCTGGATTTTAAAATAAAATTAAAAAAACCCTGCCCGAGATGCATAGGTTTTTGGTTTCAGAACCACCTCACCGCTGTGCTTCCCAGTTTCCCGGCGAACCAATGGGGTTTAAGCGTCGCTCTTGCTTTTGTTTTCCAATGAGTAGAGGGGTGGCCACCCCCCTTCGTTTCTACATAGCTTCGCCCTTGCCTCAAACTCCCTTATGCTCTCTCCCTTCTTCTTCCCTGACTAATTTCTGACTCAAAAGCTCTGCAGTTAACACCCAGAGACTCATTTTTCCTTCACTGCAAATTTCAGTCATGATCCTATCTGCAAATACACTGTGTTTCTTTGCAAAGGATAGTTGCACAAGAAGCCCAAAACTCTAAAGCTCCAACAATTGAAAATATTCAGAGCTCATTTCGAAATTCCTGGTCTTCGAAAAGCTGCATCTGGGTCAGGAAAGATAGTTTAGCCCTAGTTTGGTACTGATGTGATTCTGAAAAAAAAAAGTGGGTATCAAAAAAAGTTGGGAGCTTTTTACGTTTTGTAAACATTCAACTTCAGCTTTTTTTCACGGTTTTGGGTGAAAAAAAGCCAAACATACAAAGTTGCAAAACCCAGCTTTGAAAAATCAACTTTTTTTTCACATCTGTGTTACATAAAAGTTTATCAAACATTATAATACTGTTTTTTTTTTCAAAAGCACTTTTACAAAAAAGTTTACCAAACACTCTGTTGCTTTATTTCACAGTTGCTTATTCTCACAGCACAGTAGAAAGAAGCAGTTTTTTTTAAAGCACAGCAATACCAAACCGGCACAAAACACAGTTGTCACTATATTAGCAAATTAAGAAATAAAACTTCTCATCGCTTACGTGTACCACGCGTATGACCATGCACAATGAAAAATTTCTCATGGGTTAAGCTTTAGTGTCAGCCTGACAAATGGTGTGAAAGTAGTAGAGCAAAGTAAATAGGTGTGAGTTCCAGTAAAAGGCATTATAATATTTTCATGTCAAGTTTTGTTTAAAATTGTGAAAGTTATAATTGTTCGTTAAAATTTTATTCATAATCTAAATTTTAGTTACTTTTTAAAATTTCTTAGTGTTTTGAGTTTTAAACAAGGTTGATGTGAGCATGACGTCAGACTACTCGGATGCAATTTCAGTCAATTCTGGTCCCATCGAGTAGTCCTGTACAATTGGGCCCACAAGTTAACTGACTAATGGGGCTGGGAGAGAATTGTTGGGGTCTTGGGCTCCACTATGACATTTCGGGAGATTTACATACGGGTAGAGCTGAAAATTACACCATGAGACACCTCAAATACATGGAGTCTCGGTTTCGTAAGAGTTGCAATTTTTCTTTGTTTTAAAGATTAGTTTACATTTGTAAGTGAGAAGTTTTATATTCGATTCTCGCAAAAAACAAACTTGAACCATTCATTGTAAGGCATAGTCGACCCCTCCTCTATAATATTGTTTATTAAAAAAAATTAGCTTACAAAGTCTGGAACTTTCTCTTTCCCTTCTCCACATATTGATGGGTTCAAATGAAAATGTCACAAACGGAAATGTACCTGGCCGAGAGTTCTCACCGTGGCGACTGATCATTCATGGATCAATTTGACGACAAAGCCAAACCTGATTGTAGGAGGGCACGTATTAGACCGTCAAGAAAAATGGATTAGAAAACGAAAGGTGCAATCTTCAAAGGACAACAAGGAGAATTTTGTAAGCCTCAGAAAAATATTCATTCATTGATCGATAATTACGTTACTTTTGTTTTTTTTTTCATTCATTGATTGATAATTCCGTTACTTGAGAGCTCATAATTCATGCTACTACAATTTCTTCACGAACTCATTGGCCGATTTCACCTGGAAACCATGGATTATGACAATCAAATCAAATTCCGATCTAACATCGGAGGTTTCATTGTTTCAAGTTCAAATCTTTCCCTCTTTGTAGTCTCCTTTCGTATAGAGTTGTTATTGCTTGCAAAATAAATGTCCCAAACCCTAACTTCAATATCTTAATCATAGAGTTGTTTACACGCATTGATTCTTGGGTGCAAGCACATGGGTGGATTTTTTTGCCAAATTGTTGTGCCAACCATGCCATACCGATTTTGTGCCAATTTTTTTTTTTGTGACAATTAGTAATGGTACGGTATTGTACCGTACTAAAATTTCATGGTACGGTATTGGTAATGGATACCATTATCAAGGTATTACCGTACCGTACTAAAAATATAATATAATATATAATTATATAACACATATGTATAATATTCTAATAATTTGAAAATAAAACCCTACATACACAGAGTCACAAACTACTCACTTTCTCTTGTTTCAGTCATTCTACTTCTATTCTCTATGCTGGAGACAAAAACTCACCCACCCATCTCAGATTCTCCCATCGAACAATCTCATCCATCTCATCTTTGTCTCTCCTATGACTCTGTCTATCAACAAGGTTAGTTCTCTAGAGTTAGATAAAATAAAATAAATTAGAAACCCTAAATTGATAAATTGGGGATTTGTAATTGATATGTTAAATGGAATTAGACTCAATCGATTAGGAATTGCATAACCTTTTGATTGAGTTGTCACTTGTCAATGATGCATATATTTTTTTTCTATGCTTTTTTGCTTTTGGGTTGCTGGGTTTAGTTTTGAGGTTTTAGGTGTGAAATGTGAAGGGATGAGGGATTAGCTTTAGCTGGGTGCATCCGTGTGTGACTGAAAGGTGTGAGATTTGGAGCTGTGTGGGGTGCATACAGCATGCCTACTATCATTTCATATATAAAAGCGAGATAAATACAGGCAGGGAATTTCCTTTTTCCATAATCTAATTGCTTACTTTGATCATGACTTTTTTAAAGGTGCTGCATAATTCTGTTTATTTCGAACGACTTTAATTAATGACTTTGATCATGACTTGTTTTTCTACTATATTTGGATATGATGTGTATGCGATATAATGTTGTGTTTTATTTTCGGTATTAGGTCAAGATGAAGTCTAGGACAAGCCAATCTCTGTGTGGCTTTACTACTAGTACACCTTCCACCACCCAACCCCAAACACTTGAAACACAACCTCAACAACAAAATCAAAGAGAAAGGGATGAAAGTGTGGGAAGTGATAAGAGAGATGTGCCCGATGAATATGAAGATGTAAGTGGGTTGCGATTAGAGTGTTGGTTACATGCTAAGAGAGTGAAAAGAACCTTAAGTAAAGAGAAATACATTCACCTTGCAATAAAAAAGAGGTTCTAACAGATTTTGTCCTAAAAAAAAGTGACAATTACCATTGTCATACTATGCTAACCAAACTATTTGGCAATACCGAACTTCGGTATACCAAAAATTTGGTATGGTAATAGTAATAGATTTTGCCAAACCAAAAGTTTAGTATGGTAATTGGTACATAGGTTTTGGTATGGTAACCGTACCGAACCCATCTAGCATCCATCAAAAATAATTTTGCAAGGGAAAATAATTCCGTACATTTATTCAATTCAAACGGTAAAAATAAAAGGGATGCGCGGAAGTCACTTCACTTTTGTCAAGTGTACAACGTGCCTGACTGGAAGAGCTATAAACTGCTGACAAACTAAAGGCAAACGGCTCGTATATCATGTTTGGATAGTTTATAAGTGACATAAAGTGGAAAGTTTTGTATAGAATCTGATCATATATAAACCCTAGAAAGTTTTGCAGAAACTACTTATGATACAAGGGACCGAAAAACACTTACACCACACCACAGAAACAGAACAAATAAGTGACCTAATGTAAGAAAAGGCAGCTACAATTATAGGTTTCATAAGATGTATAATGTTCCTCGATTGATGGATTCAATGCTCCAATTGGGTTCGGCGCTGCTGGGTTCCGTGGTGGAGATCCGTAAGTTCTTCTTGTGGAAGTCATATAGAGTTTGCCGGTGGCCAACGCTTATATATGTTATGCCTGCCCTTTCAATCTGCTGATATAAATGAACCTGCCAACAGAAGCACAACCGGGAGATCATCATTACACCTTATATCATGTTATCTTCAAAGTAATTCACCAACTATGCTTCTCGGACTCATGGGAAAAAATTGAAGTAGGTGGACGTCATGTGCATATGATATCGAATGGGTGGTACAAAACCAACACTTCGAAAAGACTTGGAACAAGTTCATTATTAGCTTATGCGTATCAACGGTTTATAGACTAGATTATTCGTTTCAGGTGTTCGTGTGCATAGTGCGAAATTTGACTAAAGGCGTTAGGGACAATTCCTGAAGATACTCTGGACTGAAAAGTCCAACACAAGTGGGAAGGACTAGGAAGAAAAAATGAATCTTGAAAGTCTTAGGAAAGAGTGTGGTAATACCTCATTGGCTTCATCTAAAGCACTGGTAGATTCATCCAGTAGAACCAATTGTGGTTTCGAGAGCAGTAAACGTGCAAAAGCAACGCGTTGCTGCTCTCCAAGGGAGAGAACACTAGACCATTCATATGAAGTATCCAAACTACTGAATCGGGATAATAAATAGCCAAGTCGGACATCCTCCAAAGCCTGTATCAGGTCCTCCGTTGCGGGCTTACTAGGCTTTGCACTCGTATGTTCCGATTTTGGTGCCTGCTTCAAGAAAGGAAGCGACCCTGCAAGAATTACAAAACAATTGTCACAGCTGGTTATAGGTTCCTCAGCAGTCAGCACACATACCATGTGGCAAAAGGAGTTGAAGTACATACCAGTTGGTTTAGCACCGTCCGCTGTGGAAATCGCATCCTCAGCCCATGTAGGATAAAGCAACTGTTGGCGAAGTGTTCCCAATACCATATACGGTTTTTGAGGAAGGAAAAATATGCCTTCATAATTCCTATTTGAGGGCCTTCCGAGCTCCCCATATTTATCACTACCAGTGTCTACCTCAAGAGCTACTACACCAGAAGAAATGGACGGTTGATTATCTTCTCCGTCCTTCACATAGAATATGATTTTTCCTTTTCCAGTACTCCAAAGACCACACATAGCTCTTAACAAAGATGTTTTACCGCTTCCACTTGGTCCTGTTACCTGTTCAAATGATCATGTACGGGAAAAGTTCTTCAGCACCTAGTCGAGATATATTTTGTAAACATATGATAACTTCAATAGAACAATGGAGTTACCAACCAATAAATGCTCATTCTTGTTGATTACCAACGATAAATTCCTAACCAATGCAGTACCACTTGGAGTCTCCACAGTCAAGTGCTCTATATCCACCAACTTTTGTTGCTTTTCTATTGGAATGGATCCATTTGACTCCGGTTCCGGTAAACTTTTGACGTTACTATATATCAGACTTATCCTTTCTAAGGGGTCAAAATGGCGTTTCGAGTTGTTGCTATCCAATAGATCGTCAAATTCACCTGTATGTTTCAGATATCACTAGGCAAATAAGTGTTTAAAGTTAAAACACATCTATGCCATTAAAGGTCTCCTTGCGTAGAGCCAGAAGAGAAAGCATTGCCATAATGGACATCATAAGTAAATTTATTAACATGTCAGGCAAAATGACAAGGTACATATTATTATGAATCAATAAACGATTGAATAAATCTAATTACCTTGAAGAATTAATCTCAGAATTTCAAGTATAAAAGATTTGTTTTTTAAAAAGTGGTAAGTGCAACATAAAAGCTATGGTGAAGAGTTGAAAAAGTTGAGTTAAAATTTTGGTCACATTCTAGTAGTTTTTGCATCCCTAGTCATAACAAATATTATTGAAGATGGCTTCAAATACCTCAACAAGTACAAAAAGTTATACGATGTGGGCAAACTTATGTCTGTAACTATCTGACTGAATCTAGGAAGGCAATACCCATGAATAGAAATTAAAATATCGATAAGAAAACGTGTCATTATTTGTGAATGTCTTTCTAGTGAGATTCTAATCCATATTAATCATTCAATCTTAAGACCCCATTATATCACGCAAATTAGAAAACTTCCTTATGAAGTTCTATCTGGTCAAATCAAAGTTACGTAACAGATCCTCGTTATAGCAGATATATAGATAAAGATACAGAGACAATACCAAGTCGATCAATTACAGCTGTAAATGCACTGATAGCCTCAATTTCGTAGACAATAAGGGAGAAGTCTCCAAGAATATGATTGAAAGCAGATGCTGACTGATTAATGACACCAAACCCAATTTTGCCTGAGAAATACATAGGGGCAACAACAGCAGCGGGAAGAATCTGAATAAGATAGCTGTATCCACGGGTGAAAAAGTCGAGATTTCTTGAACATATCAACAATTTCTGCAAGGTTAGGACATGAGTTAAAACACTATCAGTTGGACGTGCATGGCATAACAATCTACATGCATAGTAATTTTAAAGCAGTAAAAATGTTAAATGCAAACAGAACATCATGCTCTAGATCAAACCTCGCGGGCACCTGTGTACCAAAAGTAACTTGAAAAACAGCCAGTCTTAAGCATAACTGTATAGTTCTTAGCCATAATGATGCAGCTCAGTCTCTTGAATGAGCCACAGATAGCATAGTGACATCAACAGAGATCAAAACCTAGGCACTGAAGTCGAAATATCAGAAACAACATGATCAATTTAGAAAACTGGAACATGATGCTTATCAGATTAGATACATGTATATAACGTACTGAAGGAATCACTCGCATGCTTACAAATTAAATTATAGACGCTAAGTAACACATGTTTGGCGTCGTCATCTTTCATGCCTCTTGAATAAGGGTCATGAGAGCCCATACATGCTGATACACTGATAATAAACCTATATTGTGAACCTACTTCTCCATTGAAAAGGAAAATTACATTTTAAAAAAAAAAGTGTTTTTAAGTGGATGTTGAAGTCACTTATAGTTGTTATCTGTAGCGTCACTAATCCAATGACACCAGCACATCTACCATAACTCAATCCAAGTGTATTTAAAGTAGTTCAAGTTGAAAGTAAAGGACCAACAAACGAAATATGAACATTATTTTATTAACGGAAAAATGAACTAAACAAAATTGCCAGAACGACTACAAGCTCATGACTACATCTTGACTAACTTTTTCTCAACAATAAATTATAAGCTATGTGTATAGCGATAAAAACCTAAGAAATCCTAATGCGTAAATGCCAACAATACACTAATACAAAATCAAATCAAATCTCTTATTAATTTCCTAAATAAACCTAATAAATTCCAACAGATCATGTAGTTTAGAGTGAGTGCACACACAACAATATTGCTTTAAAATAAATTTGTGAGAGAAAAAGGATTCTTCAGTGTAAAGGCTAGTGAGTTGACTGCATGAAGAGAAGTGAAAACAGAAGAAGATAAAATTATTCATACACTCATATTTTTGAAAGCACTTGTGAAGCGTTGTAGCAAAAGTTGCATTTCATTTGCTTCACCACTATAGAAAGCAATGGATTCAGCATTTTCTCTGACGCGCACAAGTCCATAACGAAAATCAGCTTCCTTTTTCTCTTGCATGAAGTTTAAAGAAACCAAATCCTGAAAACACGCATACAACGTTTTCATTAAATCGAGTTTCAATTGCATACAACATGGGAAATACCTTTTGGTTAAACTGAGGTAAAGTTACCTTCCCAAGAAAGATACTTACGGCTGTTCCACCAATTGAATACACAAATAAAGCAACAAAGAGCGGAGGATAGATACTGAATAAGATGTTACTGAACGAGATGAGATCTATCACAGCATCGAAAATTGTTAAGGAAAATGATAGGGCAGTCCTTGTGAACGAATTTATATCATCAACAATGCGTTGATCTGGATTATCAATGATTGATTGGGATTGAATTTTATAAAAGGCTTGGTTGCTTAGGTAACGGTCCACGTAATATTTTGTCATCCAAGCTCTCCACCTCAAAGAAAGCGTTTGTCTTGCATAATATCGCAACACAAAAATCTGCACAAAAAGTTGTCAACACAGGATATGTTATATCAGTAAGGCCAGGTCATTGTCCCATGTCCACATAACTGCGCAGGCAAACGAATCAACAACAATCATATGAATATGAACCCATTGGCGATGATCAAAATGCAAAGAAGTGGAAACTAGTGAACAGAAAACCCGAAAAGCTAAAGTTTTTTCCATTGTGGGTTGCAATTTACTGGCATAAACCTTTGGCTACAGTATCACCATTCATTGTTGTTATGTGGTCTTCTTTTTTGACAAAATCTTAGCAACTGCCTTTTTGTATTTTTCTTTCTGGTGATTGCAGAAGGATGAAGGCGAAGGAGAAGTCGAAGACCGGAAAAGGGAAAAAACCTAAGCTGAGGGATGGGTACCAAAGTGAAAGTGCAGCAGTTGGTGCTCACCGGAATTCCGACAGCAAATGCACCCAAGTAGTAAAGCAGCTGCTTCGTGAATTGTTCTTGGTTCTTGTCTTCAAATTATCATCAAAATCCAATTTCGGAAGCAAAAAGGAACAAATTTCAGTAAAATAAATTAACTTAATTAATTACCAATAAGAATAACAAATTAGAGAGAGAGAGAGAGAGAGAGAGAGAGAGAGAGAGAGAGAGAGAGAGAGAGAGAGAGAGACTGGCAAGGGCGTTATAGAAGTCGCGGCCGAGGAAACTGAAGGCGACGCTGATGCCGGTGGTGGCGAGAGTGAGAGCGAAGACTACGGCGAGCTGGATCCTCGCTTGCACCTTGTCGGAGGAGGACCAATAGGGAGCCGCCACTTTCCAGAATCTTCGGAGAAGCGTCTGCAGTTCAGGCACCTCCCTCTGCTGCATTAATGTGACCAGCCCATGAGGAATAAGAAGAAAGATAATCAAATCAAACAGAAAACGTAGAGAGAGAGAGAGAGAGAGAGAGAGAGGGGACCTTTTCTGTATCTGGCGGAACTGGCAGCGGCGGTGCAGAACCCGAGGCTGCTGCACAGCGCCCAGAAGATCTCGAAGAAGAGGGTGATGATTCGACGTCGTTGCTGCTCTCTCTCCTCCTCATCATCCAATTGCTGCTGCTTCTACTAGTGGTGGACATGGTGGACAATGATGGAAATCTGGGTAAGAGGAGCCAATCAGCATACGACATCGTTGCTCCTCTTTCGACTCCGACGCTCACGCTCACTCCAATTTGGCGGCAACGGCGGCGGTTGGCGGAGTTATAGGCGGAGGAGGAGCAGAGTGAGACAGAGTGTGTTTGTTGTACCTGTATAATCATTTTTTCCCTTTTTTTTTTTCTCCAGTGACTGATTTTCCTTCCATCCAAACAAGTTTTTGTGTTAGAATTGATACTTGCAACTATCATAATGAGTGTTTACTTGCAGTGCAGATTCTCAGAAAACATGAATTGTCCGACCAATTGATACTTGCAGTGCCCCTTTAAGCACTCAAACTTGCCTTGTAATTTCTTTTCCCCATTGACCATTCTTGAGAAGAATTAGTTGAGATGTAGAAATTTTTAAGTCAAGTCTTGCTCTTATTCCATTTCCTGGCTTTTTGTTTAGTACTATTCTCCTTGTACAATTGACCTTTTCTGCAGAAAAGGAACTTAGGCTCATAATGCCGTAGGAACTTGGACAATCAAATAAATAGAACGGGACTGGATGCCTGCATATTTTATGTATTTGCTGACCCTAAAAATTACTAAACCTACGTGGCGCGCAAGCCGATTAACTAATAAGCTAACTACGTCCTTTAGTTGTGTGTGGGGCGTGCCAACTCGTCGGCCGAGCTCGGCCGGGGAATAAAATGTGTTGACGTTGCGTTGAGCGCACGGATGACTTCTCGATCTTGCGATTGCGGCTGAGGAAGGAACACGTCTTGGCCTTAAGGTTCTAGAGCCTGAAGACAAGGCTGCTGGTTTTGCGAAGTTCACAAATCGTCGGCACCAGATTTGGTCACAATGATTGTATTTGTAAGAGTGAACTCACACCGAATCGACACCAACGTATAAGGGCACATGTACTAGAAACAAATATATGTCTTAATTATGAATGTGGTTCGGCCGTCATAATGTCAAACTCTAAAACCTACTTGCGAGTATCAAATCATAAAGCAACTCGGTGTTCAAAGCGCCGAACCCAGTAATCTGTAACACCTCACTTCGCCGAAAAGGATAATGAGATGACCTCTGTCAATAAAGATTCGAAAACCCTTCTCGACCGAGACTTGGATAGTTAACCAGTCAACCTCGACGCAGTGCTGTTTATCCAAACTGAAGATGCTCCGAGATCGGTTGATTCTACAGCAATAGTGCTGTTTATCCAAACTGAAGGTATCACCAGTCGCCTTCACAGTGCTGTTTATCCAAACTGAAGGTGTGTCGGCGAAAAGGAAAATAAAAATCTCAAGATTGTCGAGAGGTTTTGCGTAGAGCGAGAGTTTACGCAGGGCATATTTGTGTGTTGAATTGGAGGGGTTTCCATGTTGCACGACCTCTTGTATTTATAGTGACTGTGTGCTAAGTAACCAACCTGTGTAGTTAGTTCCAGTCGAAAGCAGAACACTTTTCTTGAAATAGTTATCACACAAAATCCCTTGCCATTATCTCGATATAGGGTTGGCAATTGTACTTTCCTTTTATTCAGACTAGATACACTAATCACTTGATAAGGCTCGTATTTAGAGTTGCTGTTAACTTCAAATTTTCATGCACCACGTGCCATATCCTATCACCCATTCACCAGATTATCATCATGATAATTCCAACTTAAACTGAAATGTGCCATTGCTAGCAAATTGAAAAGTGCGGCATCTCCTTTATTTTTGCTCAGATGCATCCATGCATGCAACGCAACTTGCAAATTAATTGCATTAATATTTACTTGTTTTATCCCATCCTTTTTTCCAATTAAATGCAAACCACGCATTATCAAAATATCCAACCTAATCACATCTTTTCCATCTTTTAAAAGGCCACGAGTTCCTAGTTGATGCAATTTGTTTGACTAGATTCTTGGCAGGATGCCAAGTTTTATTCGGTCCCACCTTCATTCATGCATATAAGCTAACCTTCTGCCACATCATACCACCATTTCCTTATTCCATCTGTAAGTCTATCATGACATGACCCATATCCCAACCATGCCAAGCAATAAGAGTCTCAACTCGAACTGTGTTATTTTATTTCAAGATAAATCACTATTAAAAGATAATTATGATAAAAATCATAATGTTATCTTTTAATATTAATAAAATTATCTTCATTTTTTTATCGATGGTGTGGAGGTATGCTTACTTCTTGGCCTCAATTACTAGGACCGACAGTGTAAATTTGGATCCAAACAGTATCATATTATGCATAGCAATTTCTTTGGCATAGTATTTTCTTGCTACTCAGCATCAATCAATAGAAAATCATGGCTTGCCACTAGTTATCCTTTAAATATATATATGTATGTATAATCTGTCGTCGGTTTTCAAGTTCAACCATCTGGATGTTGCCTTGTTCTACTAGACGTAGACATGGATGCTATCAATCAAAGAATAGCTGCATGAAGCCTGCTGCTGGGAGCAGCCTCACATTTAACTCTGTATATGAGAAGATCAATGCCCGGTTGTAGCTTATTAGGATAACAGTATCTTTAAGGTTGTCTTGTAATTAGGGTTTACTTTATAGAATAAGTGAGAGTTACCTTCTGAAAATTTAAGCCCTTGTCATATTTTATAATTTTGAGTTTGAGTAGCGTTGTTATGGACGATCTTATGTTGAAATTATCATTTTCTTGTGTTGGGATGTTTTTTTCTTCGTGCAGCGTTGTGAATGCTCGATAGCTATAGTCTCTTGTGTTAGATTAAAATATTGCTCAAATAAATGAAAAACAAAACAAATGTCGAAGAAACTCAAAAAGTTTAATCACTGGAAACAAATAATCTAACCTATGTGGAAAGAGATTCAAAATGGAGTGTAAATGAAGAAGCGCGCAGCATGCTTATGTATGCAACCTTAGAATTCGTAAAGTTGAAAAGAAAAAGATTAAACATATAATTGTGATAAGAGAACATCACAATCGATGAACTGACCTCCCCCTAATGGGCTCATAGAATTTTATGAGAAGACTTGAGATGTATAATTTTTAAGTCAAGTCTTCCTCTTATTCTACATTTTTTTTTCTTCTCCTTGTCCAATTGACCCGTTCTGCAGAGAATATGGTTACAAACTTGACTTAGGAAAATGGAATATTTAGAACCATAAAAATTGTTGTCACATTATTTTTGCTTCACTTGAGAGAAATAATGATTAGAAAATTAGGTTTATATGGTTCTATATATATGAGAAATCACATAAAGAAATTTGTGAAAAATAAAGATAATCAAAATGAGAATGGAAGAGTAACAAATTATATGGAATCGAGGGCTTAAAATAAATTAGAAAAAATAATTTCTACACATTTTATTTTTATTTTGTACACACTTTTTTTTTTGCCATTAACTTAAGCAAATCATAAGCCGATAGTGTGCGAAAAGTACAAAATATATACATATACCATTCTCAAATTTAAAATGTCAATTTAATTATTTTTCTGCTGAGCTTTTCTTGCCTCGCATTAAATATGTCTTAGTTAAGCTGATCCTAAAAGTTTAAAGTAATTTTAGAAACATATTAGTGTGATTACATGAGAGATTTTTCAGTGTAATCGAAACATGGGATGGTACACCACGTGTCATTATACAAATGGTGGGATATATGTGTTTTAAAATTAATAACTTAAAACATAAAAAATTTCACCACTTATATAAAAATATGGTGCATCACCTATATTCCGATCGTGATTACATATACATATTCAAAGCATCATACATTACAATACAGTTGCACTTAACACATAAAACATTTATTCTGCTTGCTTCACTGTGCTTTAAATATGAATATTCATATTGCTAAAAAAGTCTAACATTGATTACCTCATATAAAACTAGTTTATTAATTAATTAATGGGAAGTCTCTCTCATATAAATTGCTTAGCTTGGTGTGCTTTCATTGCCGAATCTTGAAGTTTTCAAAGCATGTAAATGTAAGTTCCAAATGGAAGAGAAAATTTTCATTATAACGAGAACACAATACATTAAGTGTTTTAAAAGAAGTGGTGAAATTTTTTATTTTTTATGTTATTAACTTTTTAGCACACATATCCCATCATTTGTATAATGACATGTGATGTACCACCTCATGTACCAGTCACATTGAAAAATTTCTCCAAATGGAGATTAGTTTTGAAAGGACAAAAGATTTATAGTTAAATATATAATGATAACATTGATAATTTTATAAATATATAATAGAGGTTGAACTCGTGCATGCAAGTGTTACATTTTTTAAGCTACATAAATGAAACTTGCTAATTATATAAAGTATAGATCACATCTTTCAATCTCACTTTCTTTCATATGGGGTGGCATTAATTGCTGCGCATGTTACTAATTCATTAATATTATTATATATATTTGATTTAAAATACATTTTAAGATATGAATTTATCATTCATCTATTATACTACGTAAACTAATAACTTCATACAATCATGCGAATTTTAATTTCAACAAAAACTAAAAATATCACAAATTTTGTCCACACCAATTAACGCTAATAAATTATCGTTCATCCATAATATAGTCCGACGACTAAGCTTTATGTGTAGTTCGACTTACCTAATACATTATCATCATTTCATTAAAAAAAATATTCTAATCTTTACTATCAAAGAATGTGTTAGTTTTTTATGTTTAACATTAATAAGTACCTTCAAAATGAAGTAAATAAAGTTTAAATAAACATTTATCAACCAACACACATTTTTCTCCAATTAAAGAATTAAGTAATTAACGACTTAAAATTCATTTAAAATTTGTATTTCTTCTCTTTCCCCGTCTTTTCTCTACCATGCAAATATTCCTAGGTGTAGAAGTTGTCCCAATGACGCAGTCAACCACCCTCCTCTCTCACCAGTAGTTTCCTTTACGTTCCAGATTGAAAGATAAAGTTAACCCCCTCTTACACGACAAACAATCTCTCTCTCTCTCTCTGTGAACCAAACCAACCAAAACTTTCTTGTTATCTAGTCTTCCACTCTCCCTCCACCCCCAGACCGTTGCGAGGTCCATTCAAAGACACAACGTCATTTTCTTAAAACTAAGGCCAACCTGCGCGCCTAGGCCCCCACGTTGGAGGCACCAAAATTTTCTATATTTGTATATACATTTTAAATCTAATAAAGATATCAACAAAATAAAATCATAGACAATTAGAAAAGAATTGGCTAAAAAAAAAATAAATAAAATTAGTATTCAGTTTCTAGTTACTAATGTTCATTGACTGAAACGTTATTAGTTTTCAGATTTTAATTAAAGTTCCTAGCATTAATGCAATAATGAATTTACATGTCAGTTACATTATTTTTTAAATAAAAATTAATAATTGATTTAGGATTTTAATCTCACACCTTTATTGAACTATGTTGATGCACAAAATCAGTGAGGACTTTGGAACAACGTAAAGTGTCAAGTTTGTGACCTTTGCTCGGTTGCTCCGGTCACCAGTCATGATTAGTATGTAAAGAGATAGAGACAAGGAAGCAAATACAAGTTGTACGTGGTTCACCCAGATTGGCTACGTCCACGGAGTAGAGGAGTTTTTACTAATAGTGAAGGGTTTACACAAATACATAGGTTCAAGCTCTTCATAAGTGAGTTCTAATGAGTAGTTTTGTACAAATGACATTAGGGATTTATCGTAGGAGAATGATCTCCTTTATAGAAGAAGAGAGTCTCTAGCTTTATTCTAATGTTGCCATGTGTCGCGCTGTGATTGGCCTTTGACGTTGTCATGTGTCACGTTGTGATTGGCCTTTAACGTTGGCATGTGTCGCGTTGTGATTAGTCTTTTGGTTGAAGGGAAACTCTTGTGGGTCCTTGACGGTATAACATTGACCGATGCTCAGTAGTTTCGGGATTGGTCAAGTATGGTACAAACAGTGCTCCCCTAAGTTCCCGAATAAGGGAAGCTTATCGGTTGGGGACTTGCAAAATCCAAGCCACTAAGTAATCACGAAACTTCTAAGTATCGAAGTGTGGTATCATTTTCACTTGCCTTACTTGTAATTTCGGGCTTAGTCAAATGTGATACAAACTATTCTAGTAGGAGTCCCCTAAGTCTCCGAGCGAGGAGGGTTGCCGAAAGAGGTGCCAAGCTAGGTAAGCAATCATGGAAGTTTGATTTCAAGTTATGGTTGATTGCTCTCTTTCTCCTCCTCTTGCAAGCAGTAACAAGGACAAAGAAAGAGACATGGAAAAAGCATGATATAAAATACTTTTACTTTTGAAGAAGTAACAGATGAATCGACATGTGTTTTGTTGCATTTATTGACTTTCCACATGCTTGATCTTGAACTAGGTTGGAGGATTTTCTGGTTTCCTCCAAAGGTTTGAATTTACTTTCCACAAGCTTTATCTTGAACTGGGCTGGAAGATCTGAGCAAGGAAAATGATAGTTCCCTAGAGGTGGTGGCGATTTGATGGTGTTGCACGGCGAGGATTTAGTCTTCTGCGAAGGTGTCAGCGAAAGGTTGTTGAAGCTTCTCGAGCATAGCTGGGCATAGTGGGTTCATCATTGATCATTCTGCTGGGCATAGTGGGTTCATCATTGATCATTCTGCTTTAATCTTTTGCATAGCAGAAGTGGTGCGCAACATTTGCATTTGAATGGTCCTCAGAGCATCACTTCTTAGCGACTCATCCATGCTTGGCATCTTCAGTGTAAAGAGCCAACATCATATTAAATGTTCTGAGGTATTTGCGGAGGAAATTCGAGACCTAACAGTAGTTGAAGATGAGTGCTCTAGAGCAATGCTAGGTAAGCAACCAGGCAAATGTTTTGAGCAATTAGTTCCAGATCGGAAGTTTGATTTCAAGTTCCGACTGATTACTTTCTTTGTCTTTGTCTTGCAGGTAACAGCAAGGGCAAAGGAAAAGATTGGGAAAAAACATGATATGAGATACTCTTGCTTTCAACCCTGATAATATGAGATACTTTTGCTCTTGAAGAATTGTTTTCTTGCTGAGGAAATGAGTCGAGCATTTTGGGTGACTTGGTTTAGGAAGTATTCTCGAAGAGGAAGAAAATAGAGTATTTCGATATGCTTTGTTGAAGATACATTCTCGGAGATGAGGAAAAAATTAGGCATTCTCGCAAATCTGGTTTGCCATGGAGGATAGAGGTCGACACACATAGGGATTTTCCCAATAGCAAGCAGTGGTGCTATTTCTTTACCTTTGTGGGTAATAATAGGGCAGTAGGGACTGCAAGATTCACACGTCTTAACTTTGTCAGAGATCTTTGACAAAATTACCCATGTTATCCGAAAAGCTGATGTTGCATGTGAAAATTATTGACAAATTTTATTTGGGAAATTTGGCTCTTGAAATTTGGAAAGCAGTGTCTCTTCAATTTTTGGACAAGCGGCCATGTTGCCTCTTCTCTTATAGGGGCACCAATTGTGTTCAAGAAGCACACTCAGAAAGTTACTACCTGTAGAAATTTACCCCCTATTTTTTGTATTTCCCATATTTATTGGACCTCCTATTTCCTTCATCATTTCTGAAAATTGCTTGCCCCTCTAACCGTCATTTTGACTTAAATGTTGTGGAAGAGGCAGATATGTCTCCTCAAAACAACATGTGACACCCATCTTTATTATCCCCTAATGGTCCTCTTACCGTTGAGGACTCTGTGATGAAGAATGACATGACCATTACGGTGGTGGTCAAGAATCTTCTCACTCCCAAAGATAGAATATTTTCCAAGTGGTCGGATGAATTGGCTGTTTAGGACTCTCTGGCTTTCAGTGTTCAATGTGTGGGTTCTGTATCCAATATGAGCCAACGCCTACTTGCTCGAACCTGCCAAGTTGAATCATTAACAGTTGAGATTCGATGGCTCAAGCACGAAAATAGACAGTTGCACATGCTTGCAAATAACTACTCTATGAGCATGAAAAGAAAACTTGACCATCTGCAGGAGTCTAAGAGTTGAATTTTAAGTGATCATCAAAGATTTATAGGTTTATTCCAAAGGCATATGTTGCCTTCATCATCTGGAGCTTTACCAACTATTGAAGCTCCAACTGATCAACCTCTGGTGCTTCCTCTTTCAGGGGTTCTGCCAAGTACTGAGGCTTCTCATGAGCAACCTTTGTGAAGGCTCCCTCCTGTTTGTCTGTTTCGATTCATGTGTATGCACATATCTGTAATTTCTCAAAGATATCAATAAATAATCTTTATTTCATTCAGTGTATTGTGTTAAATACACTAAGGCATACTTCACTAAGCTTTTGAAGGTTTTTTTTTTTTTTTTGTGGTTGAAGCTTTGTAGGTGAAGCTTTCTAAGTGAAGCTTTTATGTTTTGTAGGTGAAGCTTTTATGTTGAAGCTTTGTAGGTGAAGCTTTTAGTTGGACATCATTAATTGGTTTTGCTTCACACTATCTTGATCAAGGGTGTGTGAAGCTTTTGACATTTGTAGTTGCCTCCTTTGTGTTGAAGCTTTTGTTGGGTACCATGAATTGGTTCACATTGTCTTGATCAAAAGTGTGTGAAGCTTTTGTCATTTTGTAGTTGCCCTTCAACTGACCCTTTTTTGTTGTTGTTGTTGTTGTTGTTGTTGTTGTTGTTGTTGTTAAGCAAAGTGTGAAGCTTCATCATTTCAAGGTGTGTGAGGATTCCTCCCTCAAAGTGTGGGACACTCTCTCCCTTGGGTGTGGGAAGCTTTTATAGGACCTTATAAATTGATTTTGCTTCCATACTCTTCACTCTTGAAAAAGAGTGTGGAAGGCAATTTACATGTTGTAATAGTTGAAAGTTTGGAGGAAACATATAAATAGATTTTGTTTTCTCACTCTTGAGCAAGAGTGTGGAAGGTAATCTACATGTTGTAGTTGTTGGAGGTTTGTTGAACTATATAATACGATTTTGCTTCCACACTATTGAGCAAGAATGTGAAAGGCTTTGTTGAGTTTGTATATGCCTTTTCCGAGTTGTAAGGCTTGAAAATTTTCGACTTGAAAATTTTCAATCGCTTATGAATACTAAGAATCCACAGGCGCAGGTTGTACTCGTCTTCCCTAATTGGTGAAAAAAAGGTCAGTTCTTTCATCATTCGGTTGGTGAAAAGAGTGGTAACTTGCCGAGGCAAAAATATTTATTAATGTAAAACCCCAGAAATTGTATATTAGTTTAAAATATATATATATATATATATATATATATATATATATATTAGTAAGATTGTGGAGAACACGTGTGGGTGTTCTAGCCTTTCTTTCTGGGTGGTTTCGATGCCTTCTTTCCATTAAAGGGCAGAGTGGAAGCCTGGGAGTGTCTTTGGGTGTCGAAGAAGAAAAAAAAAATGCATAGAGAAATTTCTAGACATTCGGTTAGCAATTCGTTTTCACCTTCACGATCAACGTCGAGTTTATCGAATGAAGGTAAGAATTTAAAACTTATTTGCAGTTTCAAAAGTATATTTTGGTTGGGGATTTTATGTTAATAACTTTGAAAATTCATGTTTGAAGTGCTAAATGGTTAAATTGGGAGTTTTGGAGGTCTCAAGGTTGTTCGAACAGTATTGCTGAAGAAGATTGAGGTAAAAATTTTACTTGATTTGAAGTTATGATTTCAATTATGCATTTGGTGGTTAGATGGCTTTCGAATTAGGGCTCCTGAATGGGTTTCAGGGAGAAGTTGAATTAAACTGTGATTCATGGGATTAACTAAGGATTCGGTTATTTTGGGGATGTGCAGGCACGGTACAGGGGGAAATTGAGACCTGTTAGTCTGTTGGTGCATGTGAACTGTATGTTAATATGTTTTTTTTTCTTCAGAGTAGGTACTCTTGGCTTAAGCAAGATCAAGAGATAAAAAGTGAACAGATTGTGGAACTAGTTAGTACCGGAAGCTTGGAATATCAGGTAGGGGGACTCACACCCTGGTTAGTGGTTTTCGGTATGTATTATATATGTAGATATGGATGCCTGCAAACTGTGCATTGGTTTTTGGTTGTGGTTAGAACTGCATGTTAGGAAAAAGGAGTTTGGTTTTTCTAGCATGTGATTAATGTTATTCTGAATTGTAATGACAACCTGAGAATGAAGGGAGCTGTGTGACTACCCTGGGCTTCAATCCCCTAAACCTCTGGAGGGTCTATACAACGGACTAGTACCATTAACCGTAAGGGGACGGTACTGATGTCTATGTGGTATAGATGGTAAGTGGACACTCTCACTACCCTACCTTGTGTTAAGATTACTTGAGAATTTATTTAGGGGGTAGTTGGCCGCGTGTTCGGTTGTCAGGACAAAAAGAAATTAGGGATCCCACTATAGTTATGTGTATGAGCATGAAATAAATTTTAACTCAAGCCAAAAGATTTTGTTGTGCAAATTATTTCTGTTCTACGTAGTACAAAGGTATATTTATTTTCAAACCTAGCTAGGGTGCCTCCCGAGGGGGTGCAAATGATTATATGTGATGCTCACCCCTACAATTTCAGGTGCTGTGCGAGGAACAATGGAAGAGTTGGACTAAGGTGTGCGGGTTGTAGCTTGTCAACTTAAAAGCTTCGAATCAGAAAATCAGCTTTTGAAATGTAAATATTGATTTTTCTGGTTTCAGTGAAAAACTGTTGGTGTATATCCTCTTTGCTTCTGTACATTTGTAAACCTATCACTCCTTTGGCTTTTGTAAATTGAACTTTTGGGGTTTTGGTTGTAAAAAGTTGCTGTTGAAATGGTTGGAACGTTTTGGTTTTCACTTAAAACTCTGATATCTATTTATTACAAATTTTATTTTTAGCCTTGCGTATTTTAAAAATACATGGGAATTATCATGTTCTAAACATTGGAGCATATAAATCTCATTTGTTTTTAAGATTCGCGGCGCTGTTGCGATACATTTTGGGTCGTGACAGAAAATGGTATCAGAGCAATGTTCGTAACATGTTTAAAAAATAAAAAATAAAAATAAAAAAATTTTGGTATTTCACGATTTTACTTATTTATTTATTTAGTTTTTGCAGCATTTGTTTCTTTGAGACATTTGTTTTTTTCGATATACTTTTTCTTGAATTATGCATTTTGTTTTAGTTGTTGATTTTGTTGACAAGATGCCACCACAACCTGAAGACAACCCTCGCACACCACAAAATGCCCCTGATGAGCATCATGTCGATTTACTCAACGTCCAGCCAAACCCTCAAGTTAATGCACAACAAATGGCTGAGTTATTTCAAGCCTTTTTGGCTAGTCAACTAACAAACCAACGAAATGAGGAAGAAAAAGAAAGTGAGCGAGAGGCTGCCTATCTCGATCGTTTCTTGAAGTTGAAGCCTATGAAGTTTTTGGGTACATCTGATTCTGACAAGGCGGAGACATGGATCAAGAACATAAAGAAAAAGCTTGATATTTTGAAAGTGCCAGCTAAGAATCGAATTAATTTAGCTACTCATGTAATGGAAGGTGAAGCTGACTCATGGTGGGATACCGTTTGTGATCAAAATACAGATAAAGAAATGACTTGGGATGATTTCGAGCAGTATTTTTATGATAGATACTTTCCGGTTGCTCTGAAACAAACCAGAATTAAAGAATTCTTTGAGCTGGAGCAAGGCAATATGACAGTGGCTGAATATGTCTCTAAGTTTACAGAGTTGGGTAAATATGCTAAGGCTCTAGTAGCTGATGAAAATATGAAAGCAGTAAAGTTTATGTTGGGCTTGAAGGATGGCATCAGAAGGTATATCGTCGGTCAAGGAACCAAGACTTATAGGGAGATTGTGGATGCTGCTTATGCAATTGAGCAGGATCATCTCAGCTTTTTGAAGAAGAAAGCCTCAGCTGCTGCATCTGGGGGAAACAAGGGTAAAAAGAAGGTGAGAAAAGAATCTGGAAGTTCTAGTGGAGGTGGAAGACCAAACAAAAGGCAAGCTGGTCCCGAATGTTATACTTGTGGTGAGATTGGGCATATTAGCCCAAATTGTCCCAAAAGAGAAAGCTCTGGTTCTGCAGTTGTTAATCGATCTCAAGTTCAGCAAGGAGCTAAAACAGAAACGGTTCAGCAATCACAACGCAATCAGCAGGCCTTTCAGAGGACCAACCGAGGGAACCAAGATCGTGGAGCTCGAAATCGTGCAACCGCAAAGGAAGGTGGCCGAGTGTATGCTTTGACTGAAGATGATGAAGCTACTGCAAATAACAAGATGGTGCTGAATGGTACGATTCTCTTCTCAAATACTGAAGCCAGAATATTATTTGATACTGGTGCATCACATTCATTTATATCTATTTGGTTGGCTAATTCCTTAGGGTTGAAATCTGAACTAGTGATGAAACCATTAACCTTAAGTGTACCGTTGTTGGGGAAAGTACATATAAATCAAATCTTTAGGGGGTGTAAGTTGATGGTGAAAACTCAAGTTCTTACAGTAGACTTGTACCCTTTAGAAAAGATGAAGTATGAACTGATCCTAGGAAGGGATTGGTTAAGAAAATACCAAGCCCAAATTGATTGTGGAAGGGGAAAGGTTAAATTAGTAACCCCTGAAGGGAAGGAAATCTCCTTAAGGGTGAATGATAGTTGCACGACTCCGAGTTTATTATTGAAGAATTGTTTCCAGAACAACAAAGTATTATTATGTTATGCACTCATCATGTCTACTGAAGAGAATACTAAGGAGTGGATGGTGGTCCCTGTAGTAGATGAATTTCCTGAAGTGTTTCCAGAAGACTTACCAGGTGTTCCACCACATCGAGAAGTGGAGTTCAGAATTGATTTGATACCAGGAACTGAACCTATCTCTTTGCCAGCATATAGGATGTCACCGGTGGAATTGAAGGAACTTAAGGTGCAATTAGAAGAGTTACTTCAGAAAGGATTTGTAAGAGAAAGTACTTCACCTTGGGGAGCGCCGGTTTTATTTGTAAGGAAACAAGATGGAACCTTGAGATTGTGCGTCGATTATCGAAGGTTGAATTTGGTGACGATAAAGAACAAGTATCCGTTGCCAAGGATTGATGAATTGTTTGATCAACTTGTTGGGGCACAATACTTCTCAAAAATTGACTTAAGGTCTGGGTATCATCAGTTAAGAGTCCGAGAAGAAGATATTCCTAAAACAGCTTTTCGCACTCGCTATGGTCTTTATGAATTCGTTGTTATGCCGTTTGGATTAACGAATGCACCTGCTGCATTCATGGATCTCATGAACCGTTTGTTTCGACCCTACTTGGATAAGTTTGTGATTGTGTTCATCGACGACATTCTTGTATATTCTCAGACACGAGAGGAACATGAAACTCATTTGCGGATAGTTCTACAAACTTTATTAGAGAACCAACTCTATGCAAAGAAGTCAAAGTGTGCTTTTTGGTTAAGTGAAGTGCGTTTTCTTGGGCATGTAATTTCTGGAGAAGGAGTTTCAGTTGACCCAAGTAAAATAGAAGCGATGTTGAATTGGGAAAGACCTAACAATGTCTTTGAGATTCGAAGTTTTCTTGGGTTAGCTGGATATTATCGAAGGTTTGTAAAGAACTTCTCCAAAATTGCAACTCCACTGACTGGTTTGTTGAAAAAAAGGGTAAAGTTTGCATGGAGTGAAGATTGTGAATCTGCATTCAAAGAACTTAAGACAAGGTTGACTACTGCTCCAATACTGGTGTTGCCAAATAATAAGGATCCATATGAAATTTTCACAGATGCATCGGGACAAGGATTGGGAGCCGTGCTGATGCAAAATGGAAAGGTAGTTGCTTATGCCTCGAGACAGCTGAAAACACATGAAAAGCATTATCCTACACATGATCTAGAGTTAACTGCTATAGTTCATGCCCTGAAGATTTGGAGATGTTATTTATACGGTAGTAAATTTTATGTGTATTCAGATCACAAAAGCCTCAAATACTTGTTTACTCAACGTGACTTGAACTTAAGGCAAAGGCGATGGATGGAGTATATAAAAGATTATGATTTTGAATTGTTGTATCATCCTGGAAAAGCCAATGTAGTGGCTGATGCGTTGAGTAGGAAAACTAGAAGTATGTTGTCAAGTTTAATGTTGGCTGAAAATGATATGTTTGAAACTATTGAAGCATATGACTTAGAGGTTCAGCGTGCAGGTGTTTTGACTAATCTTCAATTGGAGCCTCAGTTAGAACTGGAATTGATTGCAAAACAGAAGGACGATTCAGAAATTGAGTCATTGAAGCGAAAAGTAAAATCTGGAGAAGCCTCAGAAGAGTGGAAAGTTTGTGAAGATGGTGGTCTAAGGTATAAAGAAAAATTGGTTGTGCCTAAAGATAAGAGAGTAAAGGAACAAGTACTGAAGGAAGCTCACAATACTCGATTTGCAATGCACCCAGGAAGTAACAAAATGTACAGAGATTTGAAGAGAAGGTATTGGTGGAAAGGGATTAAGAGAGATGTGGCCGATTATGTTAGTCAATGCTCAATCTGCCAACAAGTGAAGATTGAACACCAAAAACCATCTGGTATGCTACAACAATTGGCTATTCCAGAATGGAAGTGGGAAAGCATTACAATGGACTTTATTACTGATCTACCGAGCTCAAATAAAGGGCACAATGGAGTTTGGGTGGTTGTGGACCGACTTACCAAGAGTGCTCATTTCTTGCCCGTGAAGATGAATTCACCTATCGACTACTTTGCTAAGCTCTATATTGAGTGGATTGTTCGATTGCATGGAATTCCTAAGACAATAGTTTCTGATCGAGACTCTCGATTTACTTCACGTCTTTGGGAAAAGCTACAAGAGGAATTGGGCACATAACTTAACTTGAGCACGGCATACCATCCACAAACAGATGGACAATCGGAACGGGTCATCCAAATTTTGGAAGATATGTTGAGAGCTTGTATTTTGGATTTTGGAGGAAAATGGAGTGTATATCTTCCACTTGCTGAATTTGTCTACAATAATAGTTACCAGAGTAGTATTGGTATGGCACCTTATGAAGCTCTGTATGGAAGACCTTGTCGATCACCAATTTGTTGGGTTGATGCAAAAGATCGAATAGTTTTGGGTCCAGAGATCATAAAGGAAACAACTGAGAAGGTTAAACTTATTCGTGATCGACTCAAGACTGCACAAAGTAGGCAGAAGTCTTATGCAGATAGGAGAAGAAGACCATTGGAATTTCATTATGGTGATTTTGTATTTTTGAAGGTAAGCCCTCGAAAAGGGATACATCGATTTGGAATGAAAGGAAAATTGGCACCGAGATATGTTGGTCCCTTCAAGATAATTGGAAGAGTAGGGCAGGTTGCTTACAAACTGGAGCTGCCACCCCAACTTGGTCATATCCATAATGTATTTCATGTCTCCCAATTGAAGAAAAGTGCTCCATAAATTCAGCATATTAAGCCATGGGTAGACTTACCGTTGGAGCCAGATGGAACGTATATTGAAGGTCCAGTTTGTATTCTTGATCGGGAAATAAAGAAGCTTCGGAGTCGAAGTGTATCACTTGTCAAAGTAAGATGGCAACATCACGGAGTTGAAGAAGCTACTTGGGAGTTAGAATCTGAAATGAAGCAAAAGTATCCCCACTTGTTCGAGTGACACTGAAAATTTCGAGGACGAAATTTATTTTAAGGGAGGTGGATTGTAAAACCCCAGAAATTGTATATTAGTTTTAAAAAAAATAAAAAATAAAAAATAAAAATATATATATATATATATAATATATATATATATTTTAGTAAGATTGTGGAGAACACGTGTGGGTGTTCTAGCCTTTCTTTCTGGGTGGTTTCGGTGCCTTCTTTCCATTAAAGGGCAGAGTGGAAGCCTGGGAGTTTCTTTGGGTGTCGAAGAAGAAAAAAAAAATGCATAGAGAAATTTCTAGACATCCGGTTAGCAATTCGTTTTCACCTTCACGATCAACATCGAGTTTATCGAATGAAGGTAAGAATTTAAAACTTATTTGCAGTTTCAAAAGTATATTTTGGTTGGGGATTTTATGTTAATAACTTTGAAAATTCATGTTTGAAGTGCTAAATGGTTAAATTGGGAGTTTTGGAGGTCTCAAGGTTGTTCAAACAGTATTGTTGAAGAAGATTGAGGTAAAAATTTTACTTGATTTGAAGTTATGATTTCAATTATGCATTTGGTGGTTAGATGGCTTTCGAATTAGGGCTCCTGAATGGGTTTCAGGGAGAAGTTGAATTAAACTGTGATTCATGGGATTAACTAAGGATTCGGTTATTTTGGGGATGTGCAGGCACGGTACAGGGGGAAATTGAGACCTGTTAGTCTGTTGGTGCATGTGAACTGTATGTTAATATGTTTTTTTTTCTTCAGAGTAGGTACTCTTGGCTTAAGCAAGATCAAGAGATAAAAAGTGAACAGATTGTGGAACTAGTTAGTACCGGAAGCTTGGAATATCAGGTAGGGGGACTCACACCCTGGTTAGTGGTTTTCGGTATGTATTATATATGTAGATATGGATGCCTGCAAACTGTGCATTGGTTTTTGGTTGTGGTTAGAACTGCATGTTAGGAAAAAGGAGTTTGGTTTTTCTAGCATGTGATTGATGTTATTCTGAATTGTAATGACAACCTGAGAGTGAAGGGAGCTGTGTGACTACCCTGGGCTTCGATCCCCTAAACCTCCGGAGGGTCCTATACAACGGACTAGTACCATTAACCGTAAGGGGACGGTACTGATGTCTATGTGGTATAGATGGTAAGTGGACACTCTCACTACCCTACCTTGTGTTAAGATTACTTGAGAATTTATTTAGGGGGTAGTTGGCCGCGTGTTCGGTTGTCAGGACAAAAAGAAATTAGGGATCCCACTATAGTTATGTGTATGAGCATGAAATAAATTTTAACTCAAGCCAAAAGATTTTGTTGTGCAAATTATTTCTGTTCTACGTAGTACAAAGGTATATTTATTTTCAAACCTAGCTAGGGTGCCTCCTGAGGGGGTGCAAATGATTATATGTGATGCTCACCCCTACAATTTCAGGTGCTGTGCGAGGAACAATGGAAGAGTTGGACTAAGGTGTGCGGGTTGTAGCTTGTCAACTTAAAAGCTTCGAATCAGAAAATCAGCTTTTGAAATGTAAATATTGATTTTTCTGGTTTCAGTGAAAAACTGTTGGTGTATATCCTCTTTGCTTCTGTACATTTGTAAACCTATCACTCATTTGGCTTTTGTAAATTGAACTTTTGGGGTTTTGGTTGTAAAAAGTTGCTGTTGAAATGGTTGGAACGTTTTGGTTTTCACTTAAAACTCTGATATCTATTTATTACAAATTTTATTTTTAGCCTTGCGTATTTTAAAAATACATGGGAATTATCATGTTCTAAACATTGGAGCATATAAATCTCATTTGTTTTTAAGATTCGCGGCGCTGTTGCGATACATTTTGGGTCGTGACAATTAAGCACTAGTTGTATCTTCCACCACCTGCTTGGTGATACGAAGGTGAGTTCATTCATCACCTAGTTAGTAAAGAAGAGTGGCAAGTTGCCGAATCTTAACATTGTTTATTAGAGTACTGGTTGTGCTCTTCATCACCTGGTTGGTGATATTAAGGTGAGTTCCTTCATCACCTAGTTAGGTAAAAGAGTGGCAAGTTGCCGAATTTCAACATTATTTATTAGAGTACTAGTTGTGCTCTTCATCACCTGGTTAGTGATATTAAGATGAGTTCCTTCATCACCTAATTGGGTAGAAGAGTGGCAAGTTGCCAAATCTCAAAATTATTTATTAGAGTACTAGTTGTGCTCTTCATCACCTGGTTGGTGATACAAAGGCGAGTTCCTTCATAACCTAGTTAATAAGAAGAGTAGCAAGTTGCCGAAACCCAAAATTGTTTCTTAGAGAAATGATTGTACTCTTCATCACTTGGTTGGTGATACAAAGATAAGTGTCTTCATCATCTGGTTGATGGAAAGAGCGGCAAGTTGCCGAGGCACATTGTATCACGTGCCAAAAGGAAGAAATGTATGTTGACACACTTTCGTAGCTCAGTTGGCTTATGTATGAATGTTTTGAAGGGTATGAAGATTATGTTGATTGACATGAGTGATGCTTATGACATGAGTGATGTTCATGACATGCATGTTGTTTATGAATGTTTTGTTATGCATGAAGGAATCCATTGTTTGGATATGTGAATCTTGTTAGTTATACCACTTAGTTTCACTTACTTAGTGTTGAAGTATGTATGAAAACTGTCGAATGACTTAGACCAAGTGTTCCAGTGTTAGGAATGTAAAAGACTTAGACGAAGTTGTCTGAAGTGCATCTTCATTTAATATTTGCCGAATGACTTGTGTTACAAAATATGTCAAATGGCTGAAGGTTGAAACATTTGTAATGTTTATGCCTTTCTATAATAGCCTTTTCCTCAGTACTTAGTCCTCCACTTTGAAAAAAGCTTGACCCCATGATCCTAACAGTTGAATGTACGTTCATCCTTGATTGTCTTGATACGAACCTTTATTGCTCTTGTTGTAATAAGCTTGCTGAGAGTAAAAATTCTTCCTCTTGCCACGAGGCGAATAAGCTTGGTTACCTGGCAAGTTGCCAAGTGGGGCAAAAGGGGATGCAATGATTGTTTGGATGACTAAAACTTCCTCACTTGGTAGAACCTGACATTCGTTCCCCACTTGTTGATATGATTTTACCTTAGGAGCGTTCCCTTGGTATGTTCTTGCCTCGGCAAAGGCATGATTGTAAGCTTGCATCATCACCTTAGAGTAAGTCTTCCAAATGTTAACATTGATCATGTACTTGAAGAAGCATTCACGCATGCCTACCATGAAGGCCATGAGTGCTGTTTTATCATCTGCCTCAGCACAACGAGAATACTCATGACTAAAAAAATCGGCATATTCAAGCAATGACTCAACTGACTTCTGACGAATGGTGTATAACTCATCAACGGAGTGTAAACGATCAACTTGGAAGATGTGTTGAGCCATAAAGAGTCTTCTTAGCTCAGCGAAAGAATCTACCATATCAGGTTGAAGATGACAATACCAATTAAGAGCTCCACCAAAAAGTATGGAGGGAAAAATGAGACATCATTCCTAATCACTGTATCTTTGGTATGTCATGGTGGATTCAAAGAGGTGGATATGTTTAATTGGATCTTCTCTCCCAGTATACGATTGCAAGCCAAACTTCTGTTTTATTTCTTCTCGTAAATGGGTGCAAATGATTCTCCTCGTCAAAAGGCCTAACCTTGGCTGATTCTAGTCAAGTATTGTAGCGTGATGCTCGGCCTTCAACTTGTTCACTTCCTCAAGAAGATGCAGGATAAGAGGGTCCTGAGTGAAGTCAGGTGCCATTGAAGCTTTCTTTTGTAAGTTTCCATCATTTCTTGAAAGTAGGGAAGATCGGTCATGGACATGTGACCTTTTTTTAGACTCAACATATTGATAGTCAGAATGTGCATGTTGAAAGTCCCCCGAGTCACTCATGCTTTATGTTGCCCCAAGGCTTGTCGTTCATTTATTGGATTGAGGGCTGGCCTGGGTTGCGGTAAAGGAACAAGTCCTTCAATGATCATTGGGTCATTAATTATTGAGCCTATGCAGATATGTTTTTGTCGATGCTACTTCAAGAAGTCTCGACAATCACGGTAAACAGTTATTAACCATTCCATTCCTTTTGCAAAGAGATGTCTTCCTCCGCTTCTCTTGCTTTGATTTGAAACAACTAGGTTGAGAAAAGTCTCATGTTGATCAATATCTTGGTGAGAAGATCATTTAAGAGCGCCTATGTTGAAGACATGTGAACCTTCGCGTTTGGGGGTAACCATATGGTGATTTATAGTCACAGGGGCGAATGGCTCATGGAGCTGAGTCTGTCTAGCCTCATAAAGCATCTCGAAGAGCTTCTCATACTGTTCTTGGAGGATCTCATTCCTGATCATTATTTTGTTGTTTTGAGCTTCAAGCTCTTCGACCTTAGCTTGAAGAGCAAACTTTTTTCTTTCCTTCCTTTGTTGCCTCACATAGGCACGAAGGGGTGTCGTTCTGTGTGTCGTGGCTTCCTTTGCTCCATATGTTAGAGAGGGATGCCTGACCAAAAGATAGTGTACGAACTATGAAAACCAGCTTGATGAAACTGGTAAGAGTAGGAATAAATGTCGTTCCCACAGACGGCACCAAATGTTGATGTACAAAATCAGTGAGAACTTTGGAACAATGTAAAGTGTCAAGTTTGTGACCTTCGCTCGATTGCTCCAGTCACTAGTGAGGATGAGTATGTAAAGAGATAAAGATAGAGAAGCAAACACAAGATGTACGTGGTTCAACCAAATTGGATATGTGCACGGAGTAGAGGAGTTCTCATTAATAGTGAAGGGTTTACACAAATACATAGGTTCAAACTCCTCATAAGTGAGTTCTAATGGGTAGTTTTGTACAGATGACATTAGGGATTCATTGTTGGAGAATGATCTCATTTTTATAGAAGAAGAGAGTCTCTAGCTTTATTCTGACATTGACACGTGTCGTGATGTGATTGGCATCTCACCTTTCAAGCTCTTTCCCGTAGCTCTTTTTTTACTCTCCTTTTTGGTGAACATCACCACCACCACTCCAAAGCTTCATCAACACCTCCCAAATTCTCCCAAAAATTATCTAGGACCATATGAAACTCCTTGGTGGTGCCATACTCGGACGAAACAAGGTTCCCATTTTAGCATTCGATAAACTTTGGCGAATTGAAACTTCTTAGACCACGGTAAGCTCGGGATTTCTACCATTAAAATCTCCCTTGCATTCCAGTGCATTCTACTACCAGTCATGCAAGTTTCTATGTGTTTAAAGGACAAATATCTAATCCGTCATATTTTCCGGCAAGTTGTAGGATTTTCCATGCCAAACCCAACCAAACCTTGTTGATTTGGTCAAGTTTGAAGGTGTAGAACAACTTCCCACAATCTCTAGGCCACAGATTTGAGCTTGCATGCATGCTCGAATCCCCTATGTTTAGAAGATTCAAGTCGGGCAGTAGCTTTAGGCCATTTTTCGAGCAGCTCCGGCCAACTTTTGGCCTTAAAATGGGTATAATCTTATTCCTCTCGTCCTAAGCTTCGTTTTGATATATTATGGGTCAAATTTAGTTGTATAGCAACTCCAAACAGAACATTTGAATTTCTTCCTAAAATTCCAACGAAAATCACATTCTTGTGCAAACTAGGGGAAATTAGGTTTATTACATTAATTATTATCAGTTTAGTGATTAGTGTACTAATTTTTCCGTATAGGAGTAGACCACCCGGAGGAGTACCGCGGGCAGAGTAGTTGGACGGTTATGACCTATATGTATGTGTGAGTGGGTCTTTTCGTTTTTATGTATATGTGATTTTTCTCAACAACTGCTTTTATATACTATGATGTGACATGCCATGTTTAGCTTTGCAAATAGACTTTTCGTACACTTTATGTTTTTAATATTATTTCTGAGCACAAACTTGTGGCATGACATCCTTGCATTTTATCTACTCATTATTACATGTTTGCATGGTATGTCTTAGTTATTTGTACTGTCTTGGGCCAAGGACCAGCTTCACGTGTAGTTCACATGCACTGTTACATTCACTTTGGATCCAGAGTTAGGTGTCAGCCTGTCCTTTTTTGTGTGATGTTTTGGACTTGTATGTGATGCAACTAGCGCAACTCACGTGATGTAGTAATAGAATGTAAAACCTACACCCAGCCTATTCCATTGTTTGAATATCTCTGCAATGGACTTGAGTGCCAACATAAATTAATGAGTATTGATTTCTTATAATAACAAATTGAGATTTGATGTTGAGATACCTTGTTATGCCTACATCATTTAGCTCACTTGTGCTGCAGGGTACTTATTACATACTATTATTATAATATTTTTAGGAAAGCATATACTTGTTTTACAACGAGGTGTTACACTTTTCGAAAAGGTTTTACAAAACTTTATTTTTAGGTCCACTCACCCTTATTTTTCACCCTTCCGGGATTTTAGTGCTAGAGGTTTCGTGACGACAATGATTGTTGGTAAAAGATGTTATGTAGGAGACTTCTCCCTTCGATATAACTGTCCTTACTCTTCCTTTACTGCAATTTATCTATGCTCTGACATCACTTGTGTGATATGGGTTCAATCCCACTCACATGCGCACTCTAAAATAGTCACGTATAGGTTTTAATTTATTCACATTTTCCATATCACTATACTTTATAACTCCATCACCTTCCAGATGTCGGACATCACATTGCGACTCAGGTGTCCAAGTGGACACTTCGGGTCAAAGTGTATCATATATATATATATATACACGTGCAATATATTGGAGAGTATAATTTATATTGTAATATTTTTAATCCAAAAATTATTGATTTTTTTTATTTAAAATCTCATTAATACAAACAACTATAGTTTTCGTTTTAAATTTAAAAAAATATATAGTAACCTACATAAAAATATATTATCACATTAATTTTAGGGATTTCGATCAAAAATTAAAAACCAACAAGGTTTCAATTAAAGAATATTAATAGTTAGGGACCATATTTAAAGTGTCCCTTAAAAAATTAGATTATGTAAACTGAAGTGTACATTTGCATCTAAAAACGCAAGCCGTGTAATATTTGTATATCTTTTTGTAATATTACTTTTAATAATATTTGATGTAAAAATAGACATATATTTAGCGAATTTTCTTTATACATATCAATGTACAAAGAATCAAATATCAGAGAACTCTATAGCCTCACTTGATATGCTTGTTGCTGAGAAGAAGCAGCATAGACGAGCCTGAGAAAGAAGATGCTGTAGTGTTTGAGTTTTGAACGTGACTGACAACAGTACGACGTTAGACCACTTGGGTGCAAGGTCGGGCAATTCTTGCCAAATTGAGTAGTCTAGTACAATTGGGCCCACGTGTAGCCCAACTAATTGGGCTGGGGAGCAGAGGACTGTTGGGGTTTTTGGGGATTCAATTGCCCAATTCTCAAGCAATCGGTTAGGGGTGGATTTGCTAATACACAAGAAAAACTTTGGTAAATTGTCGGATTTTATAAAATAAATTTACATGTAATTACTATTATAGCATCTTAGGCAATTATACAATGTCAGCTGAGCAAAATTAACTCACTCACGATTTAGGTAGCTCTCGCACCAAATGTGCTTAACTTACCGTTGAAAGAAACTAAAAAACAACGAGTCGTGCTTTCATAAGAGGTGCCATTTTTCCTTGTATAGATTAGCCTACAAAGTCTTGAACTCTCTCTTTCCCTCCTCCACATATTGGATGAGATCAAAAGAAAATGTCACAAGTTGAAAGGTACCTGGCCGATAGTTCTCACCAGAGCAACTGACCATTCACAGATCAATTCGAGAAGCCAAACCTAATCATAGGAGGGCACATACCAGACTATCACGAAAAATGATAAGAAAACGAAGGGCGGAGTCTTCAGGGGACAACGATGAGATTTTTGCAAATCATATTCCTATTGCACATCGAAGGTTTTTGTGTTTAAAGTTCAAATCTTTCCCTCTTTGTAGTCTCCTTTCGTAAGTTGTTATCACTTGCAAAATAAATGTCCCAAACCCTAACTTCAATACCTTAATTACGCACATTGATTCTTGGGAGCAAGCATCAATCGAAAATCATTTTGTCAGGAAAAATGATTTCCGCACACTTATCCGATTCAAATGCCAAAAGCAAACGCAGTGAAGAAAAGGAATGCGCACAAGTCACTTCACTTTTGCAAAGCGTACAACGTGCCTGACTGGAAGAGCTATAAGAGCTCGAACTGCTGCACAAACTAGAGGCAAACGGCTCGTATGTCATGTTTGAATAGTTTATAAGTGACACAAAGTGGAAAGTTTTGTACAGAATCTGATCATATATAAACTCTACAAAGTTTTGCAGAGACTACTTACGATACAATGGACCGAAAAACACTTGCACCACACCACAGAAACGGAACACAAAGAATAGCCGATTGAACGATTCATACAAGTACAGTGTCATCAATGGCTCGAAAAGCATAGTTCGAAACAGAGCATGGCAACAGAGATCAATGAATAACTTCTTCATGCTAGGGACCTCACTGCTGTTCCTGTGGGAACTCACCTGCTTTTGCTTCCCCTTCGGACATTCCTTGTGTTGCGCCCATGCCCATAACCTCACCAGGGGGTGGGTGATCGAATTTGCAGGATGCACCATACTTGCACGTGCCAGTTTTCAGGTAATACACACAGATAACAACACCCTGTAGAAAGGTTCTGCCCTTATTAGAAATCTTACATACCAAGATTTCAGACAATACATAACACCTTGATAGACTAAAATTTTCAAAAGAAAATATATTCGATATGGATTAAATGCGTTAGGATCACTTCTGAATGAACAAAAGGGTAGTTGTATCTTCTACTATCGACATTTCTCCAATTCAAGTACAAACGGGGAGATCCTTTTCCCCTATGAAAAAGCTTTTAGGACCTCGGCCCAAGTACATGAACTAAAACATAATTGTGGAAAGGAAAGAAGTCCAGAACAACCCAGCACAAAAAATACAGCATTATGCTAGTTTTTCTAGTTCACTCATCAATCAAGGAACTGTCAAGAGCCTAAAGCTAACGTTAAGAGTGTCTACAGCCACATGGTTCTCTGTTATTAAGGACCTTTCACAATGTTTGAGGCATGTTATGCAAACAAAGAAGGCAGGTGAGATTTGGTCCAACAATTGGGGGCCAAGCGCCAAATAATGCACAGAAATAGAAATATCAAGCCGTTTGAGGAAAGTTACAAAGTTGCTGGAGAAGAGTTCTCAAGCTTTTTGGAAAATACTAATACTGTCCTGGACCCCTCTAATAAAAAAAAGACTTGGTACAATCGCAACAACTGTTCTAAAGAGAAGGATCATACCTCTCTCCGAGGTAGTCCAGCAAGAGTTAGCTTAACGTTTGCATCTTGAACTGGCACTGCCTTCGGTGTCGACAGCGCCACTGCTGACCTATCAATTGGGTGATGAAATTTGCATAGTTCGCCAAACTTACATTCCCCTGTCTTCATATAGTACTGCAGCATGAAAAAATCAACAAACATGAGAAGTCATAATTAGGGTTCCAAAGTTTCAGAAAAATGAGAATCATTTATGGACAAATCTGTACTGGCAGAGTTAGACAAATCTGCATATAATAAAAACAAACAAATAGTTCAAGATGAAGTTTTACAACCACGTGCATTAAAAAAAAATTCATTTAACTAGAGGGTGAAAAAGAAAGCTTACATCACATTCAATCTGTCCAAAGCGTTGAGGATACACAGTTGGGCCCACTCCCACCTAAAACAAAAAATTAAGTAACATGAGTAAACTTTTAAGCAAACAAATACAAAGATGGAAGTTTTACAACAATGTGCCATGGCCCTCCCAGTATGTAGCCATGTGCTATCTTTTCTTCTTTTTCTTCATGGTGTAAACAAAAAGCAGTAAGTCAAAAGATACAATGTGATTGGTATATGTACCGTTGGCTGAGCCAAAGTTTGATAAATGGAGGCAGCCGGATCAATGACTCCTATGTTCAGACCTGCAGCCGGAGTGGATACAATTGGATGGCTGATTGCAGCAATTGGAGGATTGATTGCTGTACAAAAACTTTTAAGCAATGAAATTCTGATGCCCCACCGTATTTGATAAACAATTGAAACTATGACATGCGAAACTGAACCCAGGAAACTTGAACATCAGAATCTTAAATATACCATATCTATCAGGATGATTGTAGCGGCAAGTTGCCCCATACTTGCAACTGATTCAGAAAACAAATCCATTTAAGAATTCTCGGTCACCTTTCAATTTAATCAGAGTATATTACTTCTCAACAAAACTTAGACATATGCTCACCTTCCAGTTTTCAGGTAGAATGGACAATCAGGTTCACCCTGTTAGAAGCAAGAGATACACAATCAAAAGAAATTCACAAAATTATAAAGCTGTAAATCAAAACAAGAAAGATTGAACAAGATGTAGGCAGTTAATGAGGGAGTAATAAAAGGATCATGCAGTACTTCATCCCTCCATTTATTATCAAAGGTACATTACCGGTCTTACAGGAAGCTCCTTGGTGTTATATAATAATGCAGGGGTAAATGAAATAGGAGCCTTAACAGAAAATCCAGTTCCCTCGGTCTTGATAGCCATCCCGGTTTCTCCAGCTTTGTTCTCTTGGTTAGCTGATGGTATTTGGATATCTTTCGGGTGATGAAATTTGCAGGTTGCACCAAATTTACATTGCCCAGTTTTCAAGTAGAACTGTTTAAAAAATATAGAATGGAATGTAAACAAATCAACATTATAAACAGATAGATAACGAACACCACAGAAGTAATGAAAATATATCTTACTGCGCATGGGGGTTCAGATGGCCTCTCAGGTAAGGTAAAAACATCAGCATTTTCTGAAGCATCCTGAAACCAGAGTTAAGCATGAGAGAATAAGTCCAGATTACAGTCAAGTCTTGGATAATATATATATATATATCATCTGCACTTACAGAAGCAATCACTTTGTCCTTCGGATGATTAAATTTGCACCTCGTACCAAATTTGCATCTTTGAGTCTTTATAAAGTACTGCAACATATAAATGGAAAAGAATCAATGAACAGTTCAAGTGCTTAAATGCATTATTTTTGCAAAACGAAGAAAGAATAGAACTTCTACTTACAGGACAATCTGGTACTCCTGGTCTCTCGGGAAGGACTTCAGTTGGAGCAACAAGTGGAACCTAAATAAACCAGAGATTAATTTTATTTGTATAGCAATTGATAGGCAAATAGAAAATATCCCGTGAACAAAATTAACAGCTGCAATCTTTGATCAACAGCTTCTGTTTCTATATTCAATAGATTCCTAATGAAGATAATATAGGAGGCAGAAAAGAGCAAACACTTCCTCTATTTAACATATTTCATGCAGAAAACTCATGATATTAAGCAAGTAGGTAATCATGAGATTGGACCCCTATGCACATAAAATTGAAGGCAATAATATAGGTGTAAGCCTAAAAACTAGGTCCAGCTAGTCATGAAATCTTAGAATAACATAAATCATACATTTAATTAATATATTCGTCTAAATTCGTACGTCATCTTGCAAATGGTTTATCAGATGACAGCCCTTTTTACATGATTTTAAGCAAAGTAAAGTATGTGTCTACAATGATGTCAAAGTTTCTAACTTGACTCCATGAACGTTATGTCACCATCTCCAAATTTTAGCAACCTGCCAACACAGCTTCCAAGCAATTCTTAATGCATTCCCACAGCCTTCACAATCACCAATAACCAATTTGTCCTTCAAACATATCAAGGTACAAGTACTATCCTCAACTTGTCAATTCCTACACACAACCCAATCACTTGAACTTTATCTTCAAATCACCACAACAACTTCAACATAGGAGCAAAATCTCCCCAAAGAACCAAAATTCAGATTTTGGTGCAGGACAGTGTTCTAGAGAGACCACCCAAAAGGATTCTCAAAACTCAGTAACACAATGAGTTTTGAAAAAAAAAAAGCATGTGCTAAGAAGAAACTCTTCGAATAATCAATAACACTTGCAAAAACCTCTGAGACTATGGAAAAATATAACTTACTGTTTAAAAGTGAAAACACCCAACAACCAAGTCCAAAGCTCAAAACTAACGTTAGTTATATTTTATTTTCCAAGGGTAAAACTACCCTGCTACATTCTACCAAATTCATCAAATTCAAGACCTAGGACAATTTACTGAGCAGACATTCAGCAAACATTAATCAAATCATTCCACCAAAATTCTGCTTAAAAACATTCTTGCATTGGGTGTTACCTTTTCTAAGTGTAAGAGTTTAGCTGACAAATCTTCCTTCACAATATACGGAATCAAACCAAATATGTTGAACATAGCTTAAAGAAGGTATAATGTTCACAATGAAAAACATGATAGACAAGGTGTAGTGGGACGGGATTAGCCAACACAATGTACCCAAATACCCTCTTTCTAATCAGCAGTTCACTACATGACTGTTTAATCAGATGTCAAAATACAGCTAACTGGGGTCAATGAAATGATATCAAATTATAAAGAAATCACAATTTTTTTTTTTAAAACCAAAAATTCTGTAAAGTCCAGTAGGTATAGTGGATTAACGAAAGAAAGCGAGAAACAATAGATTCCCTAACTACTGACTTAAGAACCAATTCAGCCTCACTGGCTGAATTTTGTACAGAATTTAGCGGGTAGACATACTATAGAACAAATAGATACAACAGTAAAATTTCAAAATAAAAAGTTGTACTCTGATGCAGACTATAGAGCTCTATAATGTATAAGAAAGTATAGACATAAGCAAATAAATCTCATCATTATTCATTAGTATGTATTTGTACATTCAAAGAACAAAAATACAATGCAGTAATAACAACTAGTTTTAAGATACGATCAATTTGCTCAAACTAAAGAAATTTATTTTAGATATAAAATTTAAGAAGTTATAATACTAAATACTAATTTTGTATGTATAGTATGATAAAATACCACTATAGGCATGTAATATAACAATAAACAGTCACCTCTTTCCAATCTGGGATTCCACCCTCAGGAACCCAAATAGGATGGTCAAATTTGCAGCTCTCTCCAAATTTACAGGTTCTTGTGAGCATATAATGGGCACAATCCTTCTCTCCTGGCCTCTGTGGATATATAGGCAAAGTGCTTGCACCCTCGTATCTAGGGCGCTTGGCTAACGCAGCATACCAAGCTTCTTGCCCAATCGTATTATAGGCACCCATATAACTCTGATGGTAGAGTGCTATAGTAGTAGACACGTATATACAAGAAAACCAGAGGAAACATATAGGTAACATTATAAGTATCGCTTTAAAAGTAATTTTGAGTATGAAAGTACATATATTAAACATATATATAGATATTCTTATGCTTCTGTAATTTCATATAGAAGGCCCTAATTGCCAATATAAAATCTCTAAACTACCGGACATTAAGTACTTAGACATATAAAAAAAGAATACCCAGATGAACCCTACAATAATCCGTTGTAAATTTTAACTACACCCCATTACTAACCCTATAATAATCAGACATGCCTTTACTAAAACAGTTCCATTTGTCCTTCTTTAAGGTGAAATCTGGGGTGAAACGACTTGATACAAGTAGGCTTGAAACACTAAACAGTTTCAAACATTACTAACGAATTCGAAAAGCATATTCGACACACTTCAAGAAACGTATACGCATACAAGATTATGTTAGAAACAACACAAAATTTAAGCTTAGGCAGTAAAGGCAGTCCCACTCTTTGAACTCTATGTTGCAATGATTAGAAGGTGCCAGCAAATGTGTACTAATTCGAAATTCATTACCCAATCCTAGTTTAACGCCTCAAGTAATGTACTTTAACATATATAAAATTCAAGATCCCCACTGTTTTGTACAACAAACAAAAACAATTACACCCAGAAGGACAAAATATGAAAAAATGATTGCAGTCCAGTCCCCAAGCAACTTTCCCAGTAACCAAACAGAAAGTGGAAGTAGAGTGATAGATAGCGGAGGAGTGAAAAGCAAAAACCTTCGGAGGGGCGTTTGACGCCGGGGACGCCGGGCTCGACATCTGGAGCTGGCCATGCGGAATGGGGAATCAAATGCGGCGGAAGATACATGGAGCTAGCTCGGGCGTGGTGGTCGGCGAACGGGTCAGACCCGGAATAGTAACGGAGGGCGGGGTCAGATAAGTAGGAGTCGGTTAGGGCGCGGGAGGAGTAGACGGAGGAGAGAGCGGCGGCGGTGGCGGCAGAAGTAGCTGATTGAGCAGCAGCGCCGAAGCCGTAGAGATGGCTGGACATTTGATCGAGAGGTGTAGATAATATTAATTGCAGATTGGACCTGGTGCCCTAGAAAGTAGAAACTGTGAAATTATTCAGGACCACCGTTGTCGTTTTAATGGGACGTGTCCCATTTGGAGTTTTGGATTGTTCTCGATTTTTGGACGGACTATAGACTAAGGGTTAGGTGAAGTGACTGCTAATTTGCTAGTGACCAGGAAAGTAATGATACACACGCATCTTGGTTTGATATTTCTCGATCTATTTTTTTAATTTAACTTATTAGCTCTATTTTTCGCAAAATAAAATAAAAATTCAAGTGAATGTTGGCAGTCGCAAGACTTATTTTTTACTTATTAAATTCATTGATTTAAAAATTTCCGTCTAACGCCGTTTAGGCTTTATTTAGGCACTAAACTGTTAGTCACCGCACCGATTAATGTTTAGGCGTTTAAAAATTAAGAAATGACACTTAGACTTATTGAAGCGCCCGCCTAGATCACCTAGGCACCTGCCTAGCCCGCCAGACCCTCTCAGACACCTGTTTAGGTTGCGACTCACTTAGACAGAAAATAGATAACTTTCATTTTTGCATTTTATTTTTTTAATAAATTATAAAATACTTGTTGAATACTTAAAGGAACATACATTATATATTTGTTCCTCATGTTTTCATTAAGTTCCAATAGCTCATAATATATATGTCATTCTATTTTGTAGTTTATGATGAAATCATATATATTTTAAGTATAAACAGACACTTATTTACACGAAACATAATAGATTTAATTAAATCTACCTAGCCCGCCTAGACGCTAAGTTCCAGCCCACTGCCTGACTAGTGTCTAGCGTCTTTTAGAACTTGATTAAATTTATTTGATCCCAACTTGCATCCGACAATTTACGAGTAAAAATGTTTTCATTATAGAAGTTTAATCACTTGCCTATTTTTCTTTCTAATTGGGTGGAATATAAATGACTTCCCAACTGATTATTCATGTGTGGCTCTTTAGATCAATTTTATTGTCGTGGTCGTTTAAAAATTGAAAATTTTATTACATTTAATACAATTATTGAAAGTCCATTTTGACGTCTGATGTAAACATTCCAATTTATCTTTAATAATATTTACTCTTCAACAAAAAAAAATACGTAGCTAAGATATTCAAATTTAGCAAGAAATTAACAACCTTTGTATAGGCCGATTCTCGTCAAATTATTTAAATTTTAAGATTTGTAACTTAGATCAATTAAACTAAACTAATTTAATAGTAATCAATGAGAGAATAACGAGTAAGCATTGCCCACTTTAGAGGTAAGCCAAAATGCATTCATTGGAGATACTCTTAATCTTACCATCAACTGAAGTTGTATACGACGTTAATGCCACTGATCACGTATTTATATTAGTACCGACGTTAGGAATCGGATCTTCTCACGTATTTATATTAGTATCGATCTTGGGAATCGGATCTTCTTGGCTATTTTAGCATTGCATCGTGATTAGAATTAGTTGAGAGTATCAATCATATATTGGAGAAAGAAGAAAACTTACATGTACTTATAAATAATGTTGCTATTATTCATATTACCGATTAGTTTTACTATAGAACTTGAGCTTTTTTCATAGTCCCAAAGTAAATTGTCTCATTCAGAAAATCCAATAAACACACATGCTTCATGTCACTCGATTTGTATTGTTCATGCGCTAGATTTAAAAATTCGTCACACATTAAGAGACGTATTAAAAATATCAATCTCACATTAGACAAAAAAAATCTTTATAAATTAATTACTTTTTATATTGTTCAATTACTTTTCATATTATCAATTGATTTATGATTAACATTAATTTTGTGAACCGGGAAGGTAAACGAGAGTAAAGCTTTTTATTCTTTTCTCGCATGAAAAAAAAGTTACGACTAACTATTTAATTGACTAGCATGAAAAAAAAGTTACGACTAACTATTTAATTGACTAAAGGTTACGTTTTAGTAAAAAAAAAATTAAAAAAAAAAAAACTGACCTTATCGCTTTAGTAAAAAAGCCACATCGATTGATGAGCAAATAAAGTGGATTGATGAAAGTTTGTCGTAGTTTTTATTTAGATTAATTTCGAGTGGAGTATCGCTCGAACAAAATAAAAGGCAAAGAAATTAACTATGAATTTTTTTTTACATGAGATTGGATACATAAGCAAATACATGTAAGATGTGCGTACGCTAAGGGTGCAACTCAATCGGATGTTGAAAGGTCAATCAAATCCTAACTCAATTTTTACGATTCGTGTTCGAGTTCGGATTGAGTTTCACTCGGATTCATTTAGGCTCGGATTTAATTAGGGTAGAATTTACTTGAGTTGAATTCGAATTGCCTAACTTTTTCAAGTTTAATCTTATAATAACTTAATTTCCACGAATTTTTAAAAATAATTAAGCCAAATAGTATCAAAGCTAGCTAACTTTAATTTCATAAATTCATCTACTATAAAACTTTAAGATTTAAAGACTATAAATATGAGCTAATTAATCAAAGCCTTTTATTTCCTAAAAGCTTAAGTAATTATAAAGGGTAATTTATTAAAAAAATATTAGAAAGCGCGTTGGCTTTTGAACTTTACTCTCTTGAGTGTAGTATGAGTATTAATTGATATAAATTATAATCTGATTAGATTAGATTTAGTTAGTCAAATTAGGTTAGGTTGAGGATGGACATGCAAATGATCAACCTAACTCAACCCAATCAATGAACGAGTTGAAATTGAGTTGGAGTTGAAATTGGGTTGAATTCGGATGGGTTATAACAAAAAAACCCCACTTGTTCGGATTTAAAGTCGAGTTAAACACAAACAGATTCATATTGACCCAACCCAAGTTGCCCTAGCTTACGCTGATTAAAACATACTATTTAGTATTTAGCCGGGACACACGCACACGACACGCACATCCTGAGCGCTGATCATTAGCCAGTGCCGGTGGCACCGAGGTCCTTTTTATTCGGGTCTTTACCGGCGCCAAAGACGGGGCCACCTTTGCCGGCAGCATCCTCCACCTTGTCTTGGAGCTTGTCAATCTGAACGCCACCCTGGTCCTGCTGGGATCGTAGCTCCGTCCTGCTATTGTTCTCCCCTCCTTGAACTGACTCGTACGTTGTCGCCGTCTGTGACCCCGGCGGCTGAGCTCCCTGTGCTCCTGACATACCTATGAACTATGATATCCGATGATCGAGTAATTTGCCGATGAAATGACGACCGTTGATTTATATATATATCTTCTTAATTTGCTTTGGTGATTTGAGGTTACTCTCTGTGTGTGTGTGTGTGTGTGTATATATAGGCTCTGATACTCGTGGGGATCGAGTTTACTGATTCAGCAATTTCAGATGATGACGCCTGAATTGATTGTTTCTGCGACACCTGTTAGGCTGCGTGGCAACAATGCATGCCTTGCCACCGGTAAGCCTAGAGCCCCATACGTTTCTTATGCAAGCTACTACCATGTTTTTCATGAGAAAAACATGCATGATGATCAAACGTCGATAATTATGTGTCTATGTATTTCATCGTGTGATTATGCTCATGCTGGACCGTATCAATGTACTATTCTGCCATAATGACCGACATGGATTTAACTACATAAATATTGTAGAAAACTGTTAAGAAAACACTTTTAAAAGTAAAATTATTTTTAGACTCGCTATCATCTCGTGCATTTGAGATAATATTTTATAAATTTGACATGTGAATCGACGTTAATTATGAGATAATAGATAATTTATGGATAATCCCACTTTTAAGATAATCCTTTCAATATTTTTCAATATTGTACCATGCGATGGTTTTACGTGAGGGATAGTTTAAGGAGAAATTTTTTAGTTTGCCCGGGCAGTACATCATAATACAAAATTTGAGAAATGGATACATCACATTATCGCATACACCACCAATCCTACGAAGAAACCCAACAAAGCACCGGCCGTGACTTCTACTTCAGTGTGGCCGATCGATTCTTCTAGCCGAGTTGAAGTATTGGTAGCTCGTTCTAAACCTTCCTCAGCATTAGTTCCTAAGCCAGAAGAAATCCGCGTCTGAGTAATTTGCCTTTTTATCTTGTTGGACTGAGACCCTAAGGGGCCATTTGTTGCTTTTGATGAGAAAGAATTTGCTTCCTTAGCCAACAGAGACTCAAGGCTATCCGACTTTAACGACGATGATGTTTTAGGTTGAGAGATGATTCTACTCTATCCTTCGTGGGAGCTGAGTTCGCAGGCGTGTTCATGGACAGTGTTTTGTTCAGTAATTTTGCATGAGTGCCAACTTCTCTTCTCACCCCCTGAAAAAGTAAGGATTTGCCTTTAGTTTGATCATTATTTTAAGACAAGTATTATTAACTGTTATTTTTAAGAAAACCGAGGGTAGTGGTGTTCAAGGATTCATACAGCCACTTAAGGCAATGTTGTTGTAAAATATACGAACTCTCGAAATTAATAGGTTCAAGGAACAAGTGAGAGAAGAGATGGATTAGAGGTGTAAAACTGTGAAGAACATTTATACCTGAGCATCGTACATCACAAGGCCTGCATAAACAACAGTTAGGCAAAATATTGAATCTGAAAGGCCCCTGGAACGAAACAATACAGTTACCAGTAAGATATCCGACAAAGATATTCAACTATAGATACATAGATGTTTATATCCATCAAATCGAGGAGAAAGAAGACGGGTCGTACGTGAATACCTTTCAAGGCCAATGGTTGTTGCAGTAGCCACCATTGCCTATCCAAAAATGGTAACAAAAAGCGAGTTCATCAGCGTCAACTAATCAGTATTCAAAACCCAACTCAGTAAAATGAATTAAGAGCCTGTTTGAAAGTGCTTTTTGTGCCGATAGCACTTCTAACAATGTTTGACAGTCAAAAGCACTTACATTCTTAATAAACATTTATATGTTCTTCTTCCAGCAAAAGACGCCTCATGAGAAGCAGAAGTGCTCTCTAACTTTATTACATTGTTTACTGACTGAACATCGAGTAAAACAGCAGTAATAGTACAGCAAAAAGGGGGCTTACAGACGAATGAGTAGAAGGGAATCCCCCAGCCTGAACGACCGCCTTGAAATCAAACTCTTTGCCATACAAAATCACGGAAGTCACCGGCTTCGTGAGCTGCCCAATCGCCGCTGAAACTCCAGCCGCAATCAAAACCTTCCCAAAATCCAAACTTTATCTCAGTGATGAACTTCAGGGACCAAAAGAATCACAAAAAATGCAGCAATTCAGTAATTCAATCCAGAAAATCGTAAAAAGCAAGAAACTTTAGAGGTTACCTTGTTATGTGCGAGCTGAGTGATTTCGTCCAGCAACTGAGCTCTGAGACAAAAGGGTGCAGTTAGACGGCGTCGTTTACAAATGGGGTTGTGGTGGTTTTCCGAGTAGGGAAAGCCAGAGAATTGTGTAACGCACTGGAGTTGGAGACGCTCCAAAAACGCAGCAACATTGTATCTCACTTTGTCGGCGTCCCTCTGTCACTGTCCATGTGAGAATAAATAGTCACAAGAATACACCAAAACGGTGCCGTTTACGTTTTATTTGCAGCGGTGGTTGTTCAATTTTGACCCAGCTGAAAATATGTGAGCATTAATTTCTTGACTTCAGGTGGAAGTTACAATCTTTTTCGTTAACTTTGTTAAAATATCGATTTAGGGCATTTTTAAAATAGGTGCTAAAATATAAATTGATATGGGTCGATGACATAAATTAGCAATAAGAGGATTGTTGTTAAATTTAACAACTTCAAAATTAGTTATTAATATTTTTTATTGATTTAATCACTATTATAATTAATGATGTAATTGACCGGTGCATTTGTTTATATCTATGTCTCTATGGTGTTTTCAATCAAACTAAGGTGAACGGTTCCGATTTAATAAATTTGTATTGGTTCTAATCATTTATTTTATAATATAATAAAATAATAATCTAAACATCAAAATTTTAAAATATGCTAGGCGCTAGTCGGGCGATGAGTTGGAGCCTAGTACCTAGGCGGCTAGGCTGCTAGGCGGATTTAAGTAAATTTATTATATTTTGTGTAAATAAGTGTCTGTTTATACTTAAAATATATATAATTTCATCATAAACTACAAAATCAATTCACATATATTATAAAGTATTAGAACTTAATGAAAACATGAGAAACAAACATATAATATGTATCATTTTAAGTATTCAACAAGTCTCTTACAATTTATTGAAAAAATAATATGCAAAATGAAAGTAATTTATCTTCTGTTTTAATGAGTTGCAACCTAGGCTGTGCCTAGGCAGGTCTCGACAGGCTAGGCGGTCTAGGCGACGCCTCAACAGGTTTAGGTGTCATTTCTTAATTTTCAAATACCTAGCATTAATTGGGGCATTGGCCAGCCGCCTAGTGCCTAGATGAGAATTTTTAGAATACTACATAAAATAGAGCTCTCTTTGTCAACCAAAAATGAATGAAATTGCAATTATAACCTTGGGAATTAAACTAATTTCACACAAACAAGGGTTTGCTATTTTTTCATAGAGTAATGCTAGGGAGACTAAATTTATAGACAAAAATTGCAAACTAAATGATGTGTTACAATAAAAAATGAACATGTTTATCAACATTTAAATAATAATTCAATCATCAACTTACATGTCATTTAGTTTACAAAACTTTAGTCTACAAATTTAGTCTCCTAACATTACTCTTTTTCCTGAACCTCACACCCATGCCATCCTATCATTACTCTCTAAACTCATTCTCTCTCTTTTTCTTTCTCATCAACTGCCTACTCCCTTTTTTTAAAATGTCTGCCAACCCTGTTAAAAGCAAATAACTCCTCCTATAAAAAGATTAAAATTAAAACAATATTTGAGAAAAAAAAATTATATTTCTCACACATAAAGTGTGTCGCCATTGCTAGCTTAATTTAACATATCATCACATATGTGTTCTTCCTATTAAATGATAGGACGGTGAGAAAATTAAGGACCAAGACTTTTGGGGCTCACGTAAGGTCTATATAAAGGAGTCAAGTACCCCTTATAAAGGGTTGGAATTATATACATTAATTAAATGCTCTTGTAATCTATATTAAATCACAATAGTGGATGTAGTCCATTTTTAAGGGTGAACCACTTAAAATGTGTCGCCATTACTAGTTTAATTTAACATATCATCACTTACAACATTCTAACCAATGGGTTTTGCAAGGTTGGTAACATAAATGGTGCTTTTAAGATCTTCAAGGATACGCAACTGAAAGGGCTCTCCCCATATTCTGCTACAAATGGAACGCTTATAGATGGACTTCAAAGGGTCGACAGAGAAGAGGAAGCGTTTGTGGTCTTTGATCAAATGACGAAGAATGCGTGCACGCCTAGCTCTGCAGTTTATCATGGATGTGCAGTGAAATTTTATCAAACGAGAGCTATGTTATCATGGATACGCAGGACACCGAACAAGAAGCTTGGCAGGAAGTCTCTTAGCAAGTGAACTTTTGTAGTTAGGAAGGTGATAGTTTTGGCAGAAGAAGCCTAGCTGCAAACCAAGCTACAAGAGCGGGTAAGTTCTGCATCTTTTGATATGCCTTGTGTGTTCAAGACTCGAGAATTATTTCTCACCAACATTCTCTATGCTGGTCTCTGTTTCGCAGTCTTGGTAGAAGGCTCTATTATTTATGATCATCTGATTAGAGGTTGAACAGTGGATTAATGATTTTATAACAGTTTAATGATTTGTTGAAGGCTGTTACGGTTCCATAAAAATCTTAAAACTTTGATCGTCTATTGCTGTTGTAGGTTCCATGTTTTCTTAACAGTCCTTGTAAGATACGGTTTGATAATCCTTGAAGGCTGAAGCTCATCAAGTAAAGAACACAGAGTGAAGCATGCTCAGGAAAATCGCTTGCACAATCGGCGTGTATGTGATAAATGTTCCAAGGGCAAACTATCTTATGAACCACTGAGAAAGTGCATCGTGGTTTTCTCAATTGAAGTGTAGGTAGGTCGAAGGAGAGCAATTTTCAAGTAACATGCCACGCAGCCTTTGTGTCTGTCTCTCCTCGTTACGTGTCACCACTCGAAGAAAGTTGCTATTTTCTCAATTGATGTATGCATTTTTTTGTTTCAACAATTCATATATGTTTAATTAAATAGTAAATCTATTATGATAATTACATTAGAAATATTGAGCAATACAATGTCTTTGTAAGTGCAAAGTAACCTCTATAGAATAACAAGAAACTTTTGGGTATGGTGCCTGCCTCGTACGACAACACCCTAGGGATGGCAACGGTTCGGTTTGGGGACAGAAATGTTATATCCATCCTCATAACCACGAAAATTAACCATATTCATAACCACAAATTAACCATCGGGTATTATCCATAAACATACCCACCGGGTAACGGATTCCCCATCGGTTAACGGGTATATTCATCTTCATCAATACAAAAAATATATTCGTTCAGTTAAGACATTATAAGTTAATAGATATTAATTTCGTCATTAAACATTTGAAGCATAAAGTGATCCAATGAATGGATCTTATTAAGTATAAAAATTAAAAAACTGATTATGTTGGCTTGTTTTTTATATCTCACATAAGCACTATTGAGTTCACATTGATTTTGATTCAAAACTTTACTTTCTTACAAAATGCAACTTTTGTATTCTCAAGGTAATAGTTGGGTGAATAATGGATATACAAATATATATATATATATATATATATATATATATATATATATATATATATATATATATATAGGAGGAGCTTAAGGGGAGGGATTCCCATTTCTTTTTTAAAATGGAGACACGCTCTCTACCGTTAGATTTAACTTTAATAAAATTGTGTGGTTGAGATTGGGTGGCCTGTGTTTTAATCTCAACCACACAATTTTATTAAAGCCAATCTAACGGTAAGGAGCGTGTCCCCATTTTTTTAAAAAAAAATAGGGATCTCTCCCCGTAAGCTCGCTGTGTATATATATATAATATTATTATATTATATATAAATTATATTACTTACTAATCGGGTCGGATTCGGTTATGGATATGGCTTGGGGACTTCTGTAACCATAACCGAATAATATAAACGGTTTTTCCCCATATCCAGAATAAACCCAAACTTCCATACCCAAATCCGTTACATTCGGGTGATTATCCACGATTATCGAGTTTAACTGTTAGAATTATCATCCCTACAACACACGCCAAACACTGTGCTTCGGAAATGTTGAGAGAGCCCACCCATATAGAGACCTATCTAACATTTTCTCCAATATGCCATTATTTTGGAAACCAATTTGTATATTTGGCTTCTGTTTTGTCTATGCTCTTTGCTACCCTTGTGTTGGGGGTGCAGTTTCCTTACTCACATCACATGAGGGAGTAATTCTATGGTCTGGAAACCTGTGTTTCTAGCCCCACCCCCACGCCTCCTCTCACATAGTAGTACTCTTGAATTCTGCACACAAGGCTCTCTCTACATGAGGACCTAAGGACTGCTTAATTTGATTTCGTTAAGAGGTGATAATAAATTTTTCACCCACTTGACTTACTATGTATCAATAAATCATTTTGATGTGCTACTTAAATTACAAGTTTGCACTGTAAAGAGAAAGACTTATATGACACTGGTATATCATCATTATGGCGTCTTGTGCCTGTTAACGTATGGTCCTTTTAGACTCACTAAAATAATACTTAATCATTGTTGTTGGGCCTAATAAGATGGTCATGAAGATAGCCTACTAAACAATGAGAAGATCAAGATATTGGACCTACGAGTTACCCCAACGAATCTAGATAATAGAACACCAATCACAAGAACGAAAAACAATTGCCACCACCAACTGCTCATAGCCTTGGATTGTCTACAGACAATAAGAGACAAGCACAAAACTTAAACGTACTTTCCCACCGCTCGAGCCTATTGGCGGTTTTGACAACTTTCTAGCACAAAGCTCTAAGGACAAGTCAATCCAAACGTCAACTCCCAACCATACGTTGACCGCCAATGAGAAAAGAAGTCTATGGAGAAATGCAAATGAAGTCAAGCACAGCGCTCCGCTAAAGTACTTTCCAACTACTCTTGGGCCAGTCGTGCACTTGGAACGTGTTGACCCAGGAAACCATGTAATTAGCTCCGCACAAATGTCACTTCATTTACACTTGTTGAGTGGATAATGGAAGAATAGCTTGCAAGTCGTATCTATGTGTTCGTCCTATTAAATGATAGGGCGGTAAGAAAACTAAGAACCAAGACTTTTGGGGCTCACGTAAGGCCTATATAAAGGGTCACCACTTAAATGCTTTTTGTTCATAACCTAAATTTATATCACAAACCCAACAAAGGTTGGCCATACTGGATTAGGTTGATCTCCCAATTTTAAGTGCTAACAGAACCAATGATAAAATTATTTAACGGGCCCCTTTGAACCGACCCGGCTTATGTGGGCGGGGTTTAACCGAAGGCGGAACTGGAAGTTGGTGCTTCGGTAGGGTTTTAGGTTTTAGCAGAAACAAGCTTTAATCTCTGCTCACAAGAACTCGTCCAAAACCTCCGAGTCAGTGACTCAGTTTCCATTTTTTATTGGTGAATCGGTGACTCAGTATCCATGAGCAAAAACAAAACCTCGACAGTAAAGCTTCAATGGTGAATCCCAAGTAAGTCCTCTCTCTCCATTCCCCTTTTGGTTCTTCTGCAATTGGAAATTCATGAAGGCGTCGTTACTGCAATGAGTCTGAAAGTCTTCCATGTGTATGTGGATTTCGTCCATTAGACTGGGTTTTCCCAGAAAACGCATTCACCTCACACAAAACAATCACAACCGTTCGATCTTCGTCCATGTGGGCGGCGGTGGTGGCGGTGTTGGTGCTTTCAAGTGGGCATCTTCCCAAGCGGCACTTGCCCTCTGGAACTCCAGTTCCTCCCACTCTGATGAATCATCTGATGATAATTCTGTCAGTGTCTGCACCACAAACGCCGCCACCAATGCTGCCGAGAGAACCCATTTCTTTTCCGAATTAGATACCTCTGGGGTTGTTAACAACCTTAACAGTCTCAGAAACGAACCCAATTTGGCAATTTCGTTCTTTCACCGGGTGAAAGGAGATGGCTTTCGACACAATGTCTACACGTATTCTGCGCTTATTAGAATTTTGTGCTATTGGGGTCTGGATAGGAAGTTGGATTCTCTCTTTGTGGACCTTATTAATTGCTCTAAAGACCTTGAATTTGAGTTTTCGGATTTGATGGAAGCGATTGCGGAGGGGATTGAGGTTTCCCCATCAACAATCCGAGCTTATGATGCATTGCTCAAGTCTTTTGTCAGTTTGAACATGTTCGATGAGGCTATTGATGTTTTATTTCAGACAAAAAGGCGTGGGTTTGTGCCACATATCTTTACTAGCAATTTTCTAATGAACCGCTTGGTTGAGCACGGTAAAGTGGATATGGCCGTGGCTGTATATAAGCAGTTGAAGCGGATTGGTTTGAACCCTAACGATTACACTTATGCGATTATCATCAAGGGACTCTGCAAGAAAGGTAGTTTGGAAGAGGCAGTGGAAGTGTTTCAGGAGATGGAGGAAGTTGGGGTAACCCCTAGTGCCTTTGCCTACACAGCATATATTGAAGGGCTTTGCACCAATCACAGGCCGGATTTAGGGTACCAAGTGCTCCAATCATGCAATGGGGAAAATGTCCTTATCGATGTGTATGCTTATAACGCTGTCATTCGTGGGTTCTGCAACGAGATGAAGTTTGATGAAGCTGAAGGCGTCTTTCTTGACATGGAAAAGCGAGGGCTGGTCCCTGATTCATATACCTACAGTGCAATGATCTGTGGCTACTGCAAGAGTTCCAAGTTGTTAAAAGCTTTGGCTCTCCATAATGACATGGAGTCAAAGGGTATAAAAACAAATTGTGTGATTGTTAGTTTGATTCTTCAGTGTATGTGTAAGATGGGCATGCCTTCTGAAGCGGTGGATCAGTTTAGAGAATATAAGAGCTTAGGTATCTATCTTGATGAGGTTTCGTACAATATCGTAGTGGATGCTTCGTGCAAGCTGGGGAAAATGGACCAAGCCTTAGAATTTCTTGAAGAGATGAAGTGTAAGCATATGGTTTTAGATATTATGCATTACACAACATTAATCAAAGGCTACTGTCTCCAAAGGAATGTTGTTGAGGCCGTAAGTCTGTTGAAGGAAATGAAGGAAAAGGGTCTGAAGCCGGACATCACTACTTACAATGTACTTGCTGCTGGGTTTTGTAGAAATGGCCTGGGAGCCGAGGCGCTTGACCTTTTGGATTATATGGAGGCACATGGTTTTAAACCAGACTCTGTTACACACAACATGATAATTGAAAATTTATGCATAGGAGGAAAAGTCAAAGAAGCTGAAGGTTTTCTAAACAGTTTGGACTATAAGAATGTAGATACCTATTCTGCCATGGTCAGCGGGTACTGTGAAGCCAACCATACAAAAGAGGCCTACGAACTTCTTATTAGGTTGGCAAAGCAAGGAACTTTAGTTAAACAAGGCGTTTGCTTTAAAGTACTCAGTAAACTTTGTACAGAAAGTGATAATGACAGAGCTATTTTGTTGCTTGAGGCAATGTTGGCGTTAAATGTGGATCCTAAAAGAATTATGTACAACAAAGTCATTGCTTCTCTCTGCCAGGCTGGAAAGGTGAAAAAGGCCCGTTGGGTTTTTGATTCTTTGGTTGAGAGAGGGTTAACTCCTGATGTGATTACCTACACAATGATGATGAATAGCTACTGCAAGGTGAACTGTTTGCAAGAAGCCCATGATCTCTTCCATGATATGAAAAAAAGAGGGATTCAACCTGATATCATCACTTACACAGTTTTGCTCAATAGTTTTCCCAAAAGAAATGTAAGAAGGGTTAATTCCTCTCGAGATGCAAGTGGAGATAAGGAAGAAACTTTTGATGCTTGTACTGTTTGGAGTGAGATGAAGGAAATGGAAATAAAACCCGATGTAATTTGTTATACTGTTTTGATAGACAGGCAATGTAAAACAGACAACTTTCAGGATGCTATTGCGCTTTTTGATGAAATAGTGAACAGAGGATTAGAGCCTGATACAGTGACATACACAGCTCTTCTGGCTGGTTGCTGTAGGAGGGGAGATGTGGATAGGGCTGTAACACTCGCTAATGAGATGTCCTCTAAGGGAATGCTGCCAAATGCCCGGATACTTGCGATTCTACAACATGGAATCCTAAAAGCTGCAAAAGTGCAGTTTCGGAAGTAATAACTCTCTTTGATTATCAATGCCTGGATAGACCCATGATCTGTAAATCAATGAATTCCTAATGGCATAGCATGGTAAGTTTTCTATTAAGTAATGTGGATAATTGTATGAATTTGCATAATGCACAGCTTTTTGTTATTCTATTTTGATGGATGGCAATTATTCTGCAGCTGAAGTGGTGTCCTGGAAAAATGATATGGCTTGCCTAAAATGATTTGGTGGTCACGGAAACAGGGATATGTATACATTTAGTCCTTCCCAGACCCAACACCGGCAACCAAGAATAAAACTTTGTTTGTAGGTTACCTGGAAGTCAATTATGCCTAGGTAACACTATGGCTTTGCCTATGATTAAGATTTGTAAAGTGTTCATACTTAACTGTCCTATTTGTTTCTGTGATTCATGTCACCAATCTAACTTTTGAAATTGCATACCGAACAGCTTTTGTTGTTTCAGTATGATGGGTGATCTGCAGTGCTCAAAGTGACTTAACAGTCGTGGAAATAGGGATATGTATACATCTAGCCCTCCCAGGACCCATTGGCAGGAGCCTTGTGCACTGGAAGTCACTTGGAGAAGAAGAAAGCTCTGTTGGTCGGTCAGCTGGAAGTCAACTGTTCGTATAGGTATAATACAGATTTACATATGATTAAACTGCATAGTATGAGAGTTGTAAAGTATACATATACACATTTCTAGTTTCGTACATAAATTTGCATATAAGTTCCTGTAATATGTTCCTCACTAACATACAAGAGAATCGTTCTTGTCATTGTATTCACTAGCTTGTCTTCTGCCTTCATCTTATCCATCTAAAGTACTTGATTGCATGACTAGAGTTCCGCTTTCCTCTTTTTTATCTTAAAATATTTAGAATGGGAACGTGAGAGTTGAACACTAGCCATGACTGCGGCAGTAGGTGTTCTTACCACCAGACCCTTAACAAAGTTCAGTAAACCTCTTTATGGGGTTTAAATTATTTCTGTTCTGTACTATCAGCGTATACCCATTATAAATGAATCATAGATATTTTCTTTGATCCTTATCAAGATTTTCGTTTTGCTTTCTGTTCATTGCAGTGCCTAACTCGCTGTTTCTGGTCTGTATATTTTGTTAAGATGTCAAGAAAGAATAGTCGAAAAAAAATCTGAGCTTTGAGGTGTACTTGTTTGCAGGTCCGTTTCTGCATAAGCTATACAGAGCAGATCGCAGGATGGATGAAGTACCAAAAAACAGTGGACAAAGTTGCTACTGTGACTAGGGAAAAAACATGACCTGAAAGAAGATGATGGCAATGCCAAGCTGCCTTCACCTTCAAATTTTGTGGTTTAGTACTATAGTAAAGATTGTCGTGTACGTATACATGTGTTAACTTACCAGTCCGACTGTTCATGAGATTTAAATTCATGACCTCCTCGGACAATATCGAAGACTGTACTACTAATCCATGGGCATTGGCGATTGATGTATGTATTTTTTGGTACAAAGGAATTGATGTATGTCTTTTTGTTATACGAAAATGGATGTATGTTTGATGTCTAAGCAAATTCGCAACCGATAAAGAAAAATTACATAAGAAATATAAATATTGTTAGTTGTGTTCCATGATGCAAGGTTAGTGCCAAATAATAAAACATAGTGGTTAATGATGCAAGGAGTGTGATATCTACGCATTTAATTTTATTTTTCACAATTTTTTAATTCTCAGTCATCAGATCGGATGAATTAAAGAAGATCAACAGGCAAATTATCAAGGGGTATGCGAGAAATAAAATGGGATGTGTGAATAGCACACCCCATGATGCAATTTTTAAAGTGAAGGGTATTTTCCCCATGGAAACATCATTGTAACGAAAAAAATGTTGGAGTCCCGCATCGGATTAAGTCCTCAAATATCTAGCATTATGAATGGCAATTTTAACCGTTTAACTCGATAACCGTGTATAACCGTTCGAATGGATTATATTTGGGTGTGAAAAGCCGGATACATTTTGGATATGGAGAAAAACAGTGAATATTATTCGGTTATGATTTGGATATAGATATAGGAGTTCTCAATTCATATCAATACCCAAATCCAAAACCAAACCGAATAATATATAATATAATTCACCGTGAATATTATTCACCATATCTATTACCTTGAGAATACAAAAATTGCATTGTGTGAGTTGCATTTTGTGGTAAAGTTCAAAAGTTTTGAAATGAATCAAAATCTATGAGAATTTAATGGTATTTATGAGAGATATCAAAGATCAACCAACATTATCAATGTTTAGCTTTAATTTTTATGCTCCACAAGATCCATTAATTAAATCCTTTTCTACATCAAATATTTAATAACGAAATTAATATTTACTAAAATATAATGCGTCAATTGGGCGAATATAGTTTTTGTATTAATGAAGATGGATATAACTGTTAATCAATGGGGAATCCGTTATCCAGTGGGTATGGTTATGGATAATACCTGATGGTTAATTTGTGGTTATGGATATAGTTAATATTCGTGGTTATGAGGATGTATATAGCATTTTCGTCCCCAAACCAATCCGTTGTCATCCCTATCTAGCGTCGTCTTGTAACTAAGCAGAATATTAAAGTGATTGATGTGTGGTGGAGCCTTGGCAAAGTGGGTATATGATGTTTAAAACCTACTCACCACCAGTTAGTGTGTGAGATCACATTAAGCATGTCCTAAGCTACTCAGGTCAGTGACACTCCATTCATTATGAGTAGGTAGCAAATAAGCATAACTATGAATCGATTGGTTGGGCCCATGGCCCATGTTCTGCATATGAAAAATACCTTACCTAGCTGCTTGTTTGGCCAAACTCTCATGTCCGCCACCCGATTAGTGTCTTTTTAAACCTTAGTCATAGTAGAGTAAAGATTAACGTATGTATATACATATATGTATTTTTAATTCATCAACTATTTTTTTTGTTTTTATTTTTTATATACAAGCGAGAGTAAGAGATGGTGAAATCAAACCTTGAACTTTGGGTGCAACGGAAATTCTCTTAACAATGCTTGAGTCACAAATCACTTCCTATGAAATTCAAACCATAAATTTGTCCCAACAAAATTGATTTATGTTTCTTTTTTATCTTTTCTTTTATTATATGAATCAAGTCTAGATGAGATTCAAACTCAGAATCTCCTCCTAACAAAATCGGACGATTGGTACCATCAATCAAAATGGTCGTTGGTAATTGATGTACTTTCAAGGTTTATTAAATACAAGAGGCTTGTAATTCAGTTGTTTAGAAATATTTCTACTTGAAATCTGATGTTAAATTTTTTAATTTTAATTTTAAGATCATTCCTATAAATAAATAAAAAATCAGTATTTAGTGTGTGAGGTCCCATGAAGCATGCCCTAACCCATCGACTTGGGCACCCCACCCATGATAAAGTGGGTAGGAAATGCAAACCGTTTCTTGTTTTGGTCTCAAGTAAAGAACGGAGGATACCGAGACAAATTCAATGAGACCTAGTGAGCCTGGATGAAACATGAAACCTTAATCGCACGGAAACAAAATCCAAGCAATTTAAACTTTTAAAGAAATAAGACTTTTGAGTCCCACATCGGGTAAACCCTGGTTGCCACAACTCTTTATAAGGAATTGCATTAAACTTCAGTATTGCTGAGCCTGGTGGCACAGGTTTGTAACTAAGCAGGGCATTAAAGTCATTGATGGGTGATGGAATCTTGGTCAAGCAAGGCCATGGTGTTAGAAATCTGTTCACCACTCTTGTGAAGTCACTTTAAGCACGCCGTAAGCCCCTCGGGTTAGTAGGGGCACCCCACCCTTACGAGTGGGGTAGCAAACAAACAAACACACAATGCAAACACGGTTTCAATCGACTCTTTGCCCTGCTACACAATCTAACTCTCAACTCATCAGCCACAGCGCCAATAACTTCTTCGGACTTTTAAGAGCATAACAACCTCCCACTCTGACTTCTTGTTGGGCGGCCCATCAGGTACTGCAAAGCAATTGGTAAGATAATAATGTACCTATATGGTGTGTGTGTGTGAGAGAGAGAAAAGAATACCAGATTAACTTCTATACAAGCACTTTAAACAGTCAGAAGTCAAACTCAGAAATCTTGAAGCTCTCTACTGAATTACCAAAAACCAATTTCAGTTTTCCAGGTCCTTCTATGATTGCATCAGTTGCTCGGTACTGATCACCAAAAGCATGTCTCCCAATACATATTGGTATTGTCCAACCTGAAATGAACACTAACTTATATTATAGTTCTTTTTACATACAAAGGCAAAATTTAGATGACAAACTTATAGCAAACCTGGAACAAGACGGGGAACATTTCTGCAGATAATAGGTTCTCTAAAAACAGTACCTACAGAACACCAAAATGCATTGCCTACTTACAATCGGTCAAACACAGAATGTACAATGGTAAATACTAAATATTAAGGGAGTATTCAATTGACCATGTAAAATGTTCCTTATGGTCCCATTTGGACTCCTCCACATCTGTTTCAAGTTGAACTTCTTCACACGAGTTTCACCTATAAATATCCAAAATAAATGATCCAGATCATCACAATAGTACGTTAGCCAAATCGTGTCCATGAAAAAGGGCCAAGTAGTCCATTTATTAAGGAGAAATGCACATTGTCTCTAAATTTAAGAATCTATATAATACCTGGAGTTATAGTTGCACACTTTATTGCTACATTGTACCTACGATAACAAGCAAAAAGGGGAAGCAAATTTGAGCATCAACAGGTGATAAAGTAATTTTCATGAAAAAATTAGTTTCAATAAAGATGATAACACAATTTGACTTGTCATTCCGTTCAAAAGTATATGACAAACTCATGTCGAGCCCATTTAAACACGCCAAACTTGTGCCAGTAAAAAAGGAAAAAGAAAGCATCAACAACTAAAATGAAGGGAAGAAAAACAGTAATGTTCATGAAGGGTAGTTGAGTATAGCAAAGCAACTGTGAAGGGAGAATAATAGGGCACACTTAAGAGTAGCTTTGGCACTTTCAATTGTGACTCTATCATTGGTGGCATCGCGATTAAGAATCCCAAGGTCGAAGTACTTGATATCCGACTCCAGGAAGGGAAAAATAAGTTGTGGAACACGAAAACAAGTTGCAGATTCATCAACAACTCTATGAAATCACAGGGAACACATCATAACAAAATTACCTTGTCTTTTATCCATGTCCAGAACACCCGAGTCATTTCATCTCCTGCATCACCGGAAAATAATGCATCATAGCTTAAACATAGATAACAAAAAGTTGAATAAATCTGTATCAGTACAGCTCCAAGCCTCCGGCAAAGATATATACATCTCAATTCAGATGTTGCATTGCATCTATGTCCTTACCTTCTAATAAGATAATTTGCACGCAATTCGGCCGAAACAAAAAAAAAAGAAGTTTAATCATTTAAATCTATGAGCTCAGAAACATCATAGTAGTGGACTGGTGGGTAAGGCAAGAAAGCCCACAAATCCTGTAATTCTAAGATCATCTACTTATGGAGCATGATAGTTGGGGTGTCCTTAAAACATGGATTGAAGGGCATGCTCTGATCAATGGGATCATCCAAAAACACCACTTTGATAATTTGGAATATGTCTATCCATCCATATTTTCCAGATTAATTCAAGCATTCAAAAAAGCAGAGAAACATGCCATTTTTGAGCAGCTTATTAAACAAGAGTTCGCAACAAAACAATGGCGGAAAATAGAAATCAGAGAATCAGATGGGAGTGGAGAGAAATCATACCGCCCATTTCGACAACTGGGTTGGTCACCTTTATCTTATCGAACGCCTCCATTTGTCCCCTGACACCAAAACAGGTCAAAGTCTCGTGCTTTTTGCTTCGAAAGCTTTCGGCTTTGGCGAGAGATAAAATCGAATCAGTGAAGAAAAGTGTATATTTGTTGTTTACTTATTGAAAGTGAAAGGTCGGAGGCTGATATGGGATCTGAGAAATGAGAGTGCGTGATGACAAAAACGTTGTATTTCTCGTTCAGATTGAAAGTAGTGAGGCCTCAGAAGAGCGTGTCAATAATTGCTCGCTCACTGTCATTCATTTGGATTAACGAGGAGCAACTCTGACTTTTTACTATTCGGACTTTCTATACTCAATCTTTAAACCATCTCCAACCCTGACTTAAAACCTAAAAATATTTAGTCCAAAAAATTTAGGTTTTAGCCCAGAAACAGTCTTTCTACTCCAACCTTTCTGGCCTAAAATTTTAGCCCCAAATTATCAAAGAATGAATTAAGACTATTTTTTTTAAATTAACTTTTTTAAAAAAAAATTATGTAGACTATCCTAAATTAATTTATGAACATTTTTACCTAAAAATATTTAAATTCCGATAAATTTTGAAAAATCACTAAATCAATACATGAAAATCACGATAAACCACATAAACTTTAAAAAAAAAACAATTAATAAACCACATAAACTTAATACAATCGAAAACTCATGGACTACATAAACTTAATAATGATATCCACCATCTTGACTTGGTGATGGACTTGGGTGATAGTCTTGAGATGAATCATCATCTTGAAATATACTCCTTGTGGCATTTCTTCGTACAATTTCTTTTTGCTTACCACGTAAGTATCTCTTCCTCTCTGGAGTGTATTTGTCGAGGTCCTCCATTATCAAATTAGTTTCGTACCTTTCTTGCTCCCTATCCGCTTCTAGCTTCATGGCCAAAAACCTTTGGGCCGATTCTTCTTGCCAACGGCAATGGTTTTCGTTCATTCTTGCCATTTCGCTAGCAAATTGTGCATAACTCGGATCTTGGGACTTCCCTTTTCTCTTTGCTTCCTTTTGCTTATCTCTACCCGAGGGCCTTGGCAAAGAAGAAGTTGGGGTCATTTGGTCGACACCTTCATTGACATCATTTTGGGGTGGGGCTTCATTATGAAATAATCTTCCACATTGTTGATTCGCATCAGTTCCCCACCTCGGACAATCCTTGAGGATGTTCCAAGCATGATGCAACTTAAAAGCTTGATTTTTTGGTGTAGTTCTTGTCTTGTAAATGGTCATTGCTTTGTCACCCTATGCAACAAATACATAAAAATAATTAGTTGCAAAATAATATTATGTACATGACAACTAAAATATCAACAAAGAAACTCACAATTTTTGAGGCGCCCCTTCCTCTAGGCATATCAACCATGGCTCTCTCCAAGCTTCCTTTCCACAAAGTGCATGCTTTGTTGATAATCTTCCACCGATCATAAACACCACCAACTTCCCTTCGACCGGCGTTGGAGTTTTCATGGAACTTATCAACGATTTTAGCCCACAAATCCTTTCTATTTTGATTGGTGCCGACGACACCATCTTCACTAACAGAAATCCATGGCAAACATAAAGCAATATCTTCGTCAAAGGTCCAATTACGACCTCTAACATGCTCTTTTGCCATCTTGAAAACTTTGGAAATGAGAAGAAATAGTAGAAAGAAAAATTGGAAGAATTGTAGGATAAAAGTGAGTTTTGTGTGGATGTTTGAACAAATACATAGGTATTTATAGAATTTTTGGTTGAATTTTAAGTTAAATAAATTTTTAAAATTTTTTTAGCCGTTGGATTTAAATTTGGACCATTAGATTTTTTTTTTTACCGTTAGATTTGATTATATTCGATCTAAGCTGTTGGATTCAATAAATATATAAATATAAAACAAAAAAATAATAATTGAACCTGGGCCGTTGGATTAACCAACAACCCTTTTAAACACAACCCTTGGATCATTACAAGTAGCCGTTGGGCTGCTTTTTGGTTGCTGACAGACAGGAACACCCCACATGGGGCTGTCGGCTAGCATTCAATTGCCCAGCGCGTGTGGCGCGTGGGCGGGTGGAGATGGGGAAGTGGGCAATACAGCCCAGGTTTCACTCTCAGATGGTGGAGCCCGTTTTGATTTGTGGCCTAAAATTGGGCCTAAATTTGACATTCATTTGGGTTTTAGGTTTTAGATTTTTTTTAAGTCATGGGTTGGAGTGGATTTGGGGGGGGGGAATTTTGGGTAAATTTTAGGTTTTAGGTCAGGGTTGGAGTTAGTCTAATAGCTAGGTTTTTCTTTTTTGTCAAACTAAATTACTTCCATTAACTAGAAAGGCAAGTATAAGGAAAGGGCAACCCAAAAGGCAGTCAACTACCTAAATACAAGTCTAACAACAAATAAGAAAACACAACAGATAGGCCTAAAAGTGGCTAGCAGCCACCAGATGCGCCTTCGGCGTAAGGCACCACTACTACCAAGAGAACAAACCAACGAAACAACTAGATTAACGGAAAATGGGAGTGAGCGAGTCACCCACGCAGTGAGCACTCACATAATCCTACCAAATAGCCACCCAACACCTGAGGAGAAGCACATGGGCCTAGTAGCAGAGGCCGGTGGTTGAGGATGCGCGACATACAGTAGCATCGAAGCAGGAAAGGGCCATGGAGGTCCATATTTGAGATGAGACCAACTCATGGGAATTGAGACAAAGTTCTAAGAACAAAGCTCAAGGAAAGTCAAAACAAAGACCAAAGGAGAAAAAGTGTTGAAATTAAAATAATAATAAATTAAGTGGAAGGATGGGGGAAGGATGAAGGAAAGAAGGGGGAAGAAAGAAGATGCAAAAAGTGGAGATGGATGGGAAAGAAGGAAGGAGGGCTAGAAAAAAGTGGGAATGATGGGGGAAAGATTGGGAAAAAGGGAAGATACAGAGGGTGGACAAGGAGGAGGAAGAGGGAAGGAAGACTAGAAAGAGGTGAAAGTCAGGTTGCCGCCAACCTCAAGCCGAGCAAGGAGAGCCAACTAGGAGGGTTTTTTTTTCCTAAAGGCAGAGGGAAAAAAAATAGGTTTTAGAAAGAGAGGTTTTTTCTGTCACTAGATTAATAGCTAGTTAGCATACATTTTTCTACCTTGAGTTGTGCTATGTATAGTCATGCACAAAACTTCTAGGGTGCTCTAGAGTAACGTGCTCCAGGTGTTTTAACTATTTGATCTTGATTTTTATACTTTTAAATAAAAATCTAACAATTAAAACATCTAGAGTACCATGTACTCTAGAGCAATCAAGAAAGAACCTAGTCATGCATGGTGGGTCTCTTTTGTATTTCTCGTTGTGCCTAGGTGGCCTCATGGTTGTCATTAGAATTTTTCTTCATACCTCATCAATGTGAATAGTTGTCTCATATTGAAAAGTGTATATAAGTTATGAAACGACTTATGAGGAGTTGTGTTACTCTCTTATTGTCAATTAATTTTAAAGTGGAACTTTAAGTTTATGGCATTAGAGTCTCGCGTGTTTTTAGTATTTTATATTTTGGTAAATTACAAAAAACTACCTCAATTATTGGGTCGAAAACAGTTTCATACCTCATCTTTAAAAAACTTCAATGTCTTACCTTTACTTACGAATTTGTTGCAATGTCATACCTCCCGTCAATTCCTCAGTTAAATGCTGACGTGGTGTGTGACGTGGCATACTTTTTTATTAAAAAAGTAATAAAATATTATTAAAAACTTTAAAAAATATTTAAAATATTAATTAAACATTAAAAAAATTAAAATACAATTATTTAAATATTTTTATAAAAAGAAGGTGGGACCCACCTACCTTCTTCCCTCCCACCCATGTCCCCCCTGCACCCTTCCTCCATTCACTCCAGAACCCCCAGCACCCTCTCTTCATCCATCTCATCCTCCTCCTACTGCCTCACTAACCTCCCCACACCTCTTCCCCTTTCTCTCTCGGTCTCTCCCCCCCCCCACCTTCTTCATATCTCCTATAAATCTACGCCCAGAGCTATCTTCCTTTGTTTTCCTCTTTCTCATCGTCTGTTTTTTATTATCACACCCGGATTTTCACTAATCGTCGCTACCGTCTGTCGATTTTTTGATTATTTTGTTGAACGATATGAGGAGGGTGGGAGGTGGTTCTGGGAAAATTTTTGGGGGGGGGGGGTGGGATAGTTGGGACGACGACGATTTCAGATCTTCGAACGATATGAGGATGGTGGGAAGGAGGGAGTCAAGCGATGGCATGGGATCTGGGTTTGGGGAAGACGAAGGGGCAGCGGTGGTGGGGTGGTGAAGGATAGAAGCTGGGAAGAAGGGGGTGGGGTCTGGGTTTGGTTTTATGGAAGACGAAGAGAGAAAGGGGGAGAGGTGTGAGGAGGTTAGTGAAGTAGGAGGAGGGGCAGGGGGAGGAACGTCATGGGAGGGAGGAAGAGATGGAGGAAGAGAGAGCGCGGGGGAGGGGGTGTTTCTGGAGTGAAGGGAGGAATGGTGTCGGGGAGGGGGTTGGTAAAAGGGTGGGAAGGGGTTTCAGGGGAAGAAGATGAACATGGGGGAAAAAGAAGGGGGAGGGAGGGTAGGTGCGGAGGGAAGACGAACTGGGTTTTTTTTTTTTTTTTTTTTGGTTGCAGGAATGGGGATCTGGGAAGAACATGAACATGGGGGAAGGAGAAGGGGGATAGGGTGGGGAGGGTAATCGAATCTGATGGTTTTTTTAATTATTTATCAATTTTTTTATATTTATAATTATTTAAATTAATTATTATTTTAATATTTAAAAAATATTAAATGATTTTTTAAAGTGTTTAATACTATTTTATTAATTTTTTTAATAAAAAGTGGACCCCGCCTCATGCCACGTCAGCATTTAACTGAGGAACTAACGGATGACTAACGGAAGGTATGACATTGCAACAAATTCGTAAGCAAAGGTATGACATTGAAACTTTTTAAAGATGAGGTATGAAACTGTTAACGACCCAATAGTTGAGGTAGTTTTTTGTAATTTACCCTTTATATTTCGAATGTTCACTTTGGGTTTCAGAATACCCATTTTGCAGTCCCAAAGGCCTGCTCAAGTAGGCATCTTTACTAAGTGCAAGGAGATGTCTAAACAAGTCAAGGGTAGAGAGTATTATACAAGACAGTACTGCTATCTCCCCATACAAATTCTAAACAAGTTTACTATGACAGCATACAATATCCAGGAGTTGTATCATTAACACAATCTACTTTTCAATTCAGCCTGAGGAGATCCATAATCAACAGGAAATTTCGAAGCAACGGAACAAGTATTAGTCCTACTTTGAACAATTTGACAGTATGTTACACCAGAACAGATACAAATCATATACAATGTAGTACACATCGTGACACGCCCCGACCCTGATATTTCCCGAACATCAGGATAGGCACGTGTTGGCCGACACCCAAGGGTGACGAAAGCCATTTATTGGGTGCAATTGCTGAAAATAAGGGATAAATAAGACTTATGAACATAAGGAATAGACATTTAAGGAACGAGTTTAGAGCATACATTTCTAAGAATAACATAAAAAACGTTTTAGGAAAATATACGAACAATGGAATAATACCCATGTGGAGTGAACTCGAGAATAGTTGAGCAAACTTGTCTTGACGCTGGGATCATGTACCTCGAACCTAAATCCTGAAGGGGGCGCAAAACAAGGGTGAGTGGACCAAGTTTATATACATACATAGTACGAAAACAGTTATGAACATACTAACCCCCACAGTTATATAATGAAAACTACTAGTATAATAAGTGATAGCTTACTGAAAACCTTAGCATGCCATAAACATCTCACAAGATATATCGCGGAAAGACATCGCGTAAAACCAAAGCATAAATCGTCTCACAAGTCGTCTCATAAGCGTGGTGTGCTGCTAGTAAGATCACTGAATAATAATATACTCCCGGCCCAATGCCTGCACCTAAGTCTCTGTGCCCGTAGCCAGAGACAACTCCCTCCCGGCCCAATGCCTGTCTCCGTGTCCCTCAGCCTTTCGCTAGGGATTATTTCTCCCGGCCTAACTGCCAACACCAGATCCTCGCCCCAGGCGGCATAGTGTCCACTAGGTACGCACAAATAGTTACGCCTCTAAAAATAACCACTTCATAGTATAGAGTCATCCATCATCTATACTATAAAGAGGGATTTCTAAAACATGTTCTAGCATCCTATCGTCATCCATCGGATAGTCTACCAGTTCATGGTTTTTATAGAAAATACGATATATCAAAATATAGCTCAATATAGGCCAACAATTAATTCCTCACAAAATAATATGACGATATTCAACATTTCAGTAATATGCTTAACATAAAATTAGTTCATAAACTCGTAAGGCATGCTTTTCAATTATGCAATTAAATCATAAAAATCATGATAATTTTAGAAAAGGTCCACTCACTGACAATCCATAGCAGCAACGCCATGCGGTAAGGAATCAAGAATTCCCCCACTAGCAACTTCACCTAAGCAGGAAAATGTAAAATTAATCATACTACCCAATGATAGAATTTTAGGAAATAGAAATGGGTCTTGGATTTGGATTGAGGTTTAGGTGTGGGTGAAATAGGATTAGGATCTATTGGTTTTGGGCTTTGGGTTCTAAGGTGTTGGGTTTAAGAGGGGTGGTTTGGGACTAAACCCAAACCTACACTCACATACCCACACACGGCATACGCACCCACACAACATATATATACGTGTAACACACACATAACACACACACATATATCGTACACACACACACACACACGCACAGTACACCCATGCACTCACACACCTTCACGCAAGCACAGCCCAAAATACACACACACACATATAACATAACACTACACACACACACGGGGTATGTACAAACACCCACACGTACATACACATACTTATGCACACTCTACAAATTCTATCATACTACCTAACAATTCCCGCTTCCCAAACTCGTATTCATTCAATCTGTCCTCCTTACTCTTTCAAGTCATACCTATGATACCATTATGCACTGATTATTGCCTCGTTATTATTGTATTTACAAATCCTATAAGCTGAGCGTGGGATTGTGTTATCATATACCCTGTTGGGCCTTTTTGGTTATTGTTTGATCTCCATGGATGCTATTAGATATTCTGAGATCTGTTAATACATGGATCTTTGTAATATTATGTAATTATGTTGCTTTTGGCTGCCATTGTTGCAAGCCATTTCCTTGTATTTCAAATTAGATGATTCTAGGGAGGTTGGCTGCTGGAAGCTCTCGAGGAGTCCCAACAGAAAGAATGAGGTCTCTCATATCATTTACAAGTTAATGGAATTTCTACTCAAATTAAGTGGACGCTAGGGAAGATGGAATAACTTACATACTTGGAAACACATACATGAACACAAAGAAAGGATCTAGTTTGATGAGAAGGTTTGCGATCGACTATGGATATGAATTCTTGAGAAGGAATAGCAGGACATCACGTACTACACATACACACACCAAGACGCTTGTACATACCTGCATACACTCACACATACACGGACCTACACCTACACAAGCACATCAACACACCCACACACTCACACACCGTATACACACACACTCGACACACACGGCCCAAATTTAGTTCTAGGTCCAAATTCAATAATCTTCCATCCAAAACATAACTAAAATTTATCCTAAATACTTAGGAACTCATCTACTTTTCTTTAAGAGGAGGAGAGGTCGAATCTACCTCGGGTTCGATAGTTTTTTTTTTTTTTTGTTCGGAAAGTCGTCGGAACTGCAGAGAGAAATGGGAAGCATGCATGCAATCAAAACAGAGATTTCCAAAACGTTTTACATCTCAAAAACTTCACAAATAAACCCAAAACTTACCCAGATGCACTGCAACGGGTTTTAGAGGAAGAAGAACTTTGAATCTCGCCGGAGTTTGTCCGGAGAAGAACACCGGAATCTGCACACTTGGTTCGAATGGGAAAACGGTATAAACTTCAACCCAAAACAGATTAAAGCTCAACTACAAACACATTTGGGTTGAAATTGTACCTGAGATTCACCCTGGAAAAGCTTGGGGCTCTCGGAGCTCACGAGTTCGAACCCTTCCCCGTCACCGATCACACATGCAAGGGTATCACAAGATTTCCCAGGCCATGGTGATGCAGGAAATGGGGTTTTGAAGCACGATTTGGTGAAGAAATGGTAAGGGCGACGGTGATGTTCTCTCGGTGCAAGAGGAAACGGAGAGATAGAGAGTTTTTTGAGACTGAGAGAGAGAAGGAAGTTTTCATAAATTGTAAAAAGGAAGGACTCGGGTAGAGAGGAAAAGAAAAAGAAATGGTGTAGTTGTAATACCACACAGGGGTATTTTTGTATTTTAATATAATTTTAAAGTGGGTTGCTACACATCGACAAATCCTTAAACAGAAATCGACGCACATAAAGAATGACACACAAAACTTTAGATGCAATTTCCATCCCTATATATGTGTTTATATTTCCCCTTGCCTAGAAAGAAATCAATAGTATTCTGTCAACAAATGTTTTCTCTGTGAAACCCTCAACATGTAATGATATAAGTATATATCTCATTGGGTTGCAACGTTTTTGTACAATGTAGTTTTCCTCCCGCGAATGTAAAATATCATCCGAAAGGAGTGCTAGAAGTACTCAAAATCTACATAAGATGAATCATTACTACCGTTCTTCTTATCACTTCCCACGTCTGTCATCTTTTTGTCTGCAGAGTTCGCCTCCTTGCTGGCATATTGTGAAAAGTCTACCGGTTCTGGAACATGGGGAGGCATGGCACATCTCACCAGAGCCCAGTTCACTCCCTCGAAAAATGGGTGTTGCTTTATTTCTGTGGCACCCCTTTTGTACGCAATTCGTTTATGTGGTTCTTTCACCAAGAGTCCTCGTATGAGATTACGCGCCACAACGCTTACTGGTGGTGTTTCTGGGAATTTCAGGGGCTGGCCTACAACGTTGAAGAGTGTGGCACGATTTCCTTGACCTTTGAAGGGGGTTGTCCCATGTAAGAGCTCGTATAAGAAGATACCAAATGTCCACCAGTCCACTGCACTACCATGGCCCTCTCCGCGAATAATCTCTGGGGCTAGATATTCGTGTGTTCCAACAAATGACATGGAACGCACATTTGTAGGCTCAGCCATCAGTTCAGGGAGGGATCCATTAGCCGAAAGGCCAAAATCTGATTTGGATTTCCGGTTTTTCTTGGTAGGCAAAATGCGTGGAAAGAAATTGGAAGGCTGCATACAACCATGCACAGCAAGGTCATCGTCTAAAATGCCCCCGCCACCACCACCACCACCGGCAGCACCACCATTGCTCACATGGGCAGATGAAGACTTGACTAGTGTAGGATTGACTGAACAACGGAGTGAGAGATCAAAGTCTGAGAGCATGATATGACCCTCGTCTCTTACTAGAACATTTTCCGGTTTTAAATCTCTGTACACAATTCCTAGCATGTGCAGATACTCAAGTGCTAACAAAACCTGTGATGCATAAAACCTGCAAAAGGATAAAAAGTAAGAAACATCTTGCCCAATCTAAACAGCTAAACTTTCATCATGCTTTGATAAAAGAAATCTCAGAGTCAGCATATAACATATGCAGTTCTGCACCTGGCAAGAACCATTCTTTTCCGTGCCATTGTCCATAAACACGGAAATGAAAGAGACCTTTAATCTACGTTATGTATCCAACCTTCAATGAAATAACTCTTGCATCTAAAAAAAAAAATTTAACATGACATCTACATCTCTTCAAATGCAAGAAAGGTACTCTAACTGTGCAACTTAAGCAGTGAATTGAAGCATCAAACTAGTATTTCCAAGACAAACCTCATTAATCATGCTTGTAAGGAAATTTAATAGTACAGATCAAAGATCAAGTACATATTAAAAGTTAATCACAATCAATAATTAACTAAATATTATGCAATCCGAAGAACTGGAAAGGTACTAACCGTGAAGCTTCCTCTGTAAAATGCTTGTTTGGTTGCTTCTGCCGAAGAGAGTGTAGATTACCTCCACTACAGTACTCCATGACCAAGCAATAGAACTTTTCAGTTTCAAAGTAAGAATAGAGAGTGGGCAAGAATGGGTGGTCAAGAAGTCCAAGTATCTCTCTTTCTGTCTGTGCTCGCAACAGCTTGTTTCTACTAGCAAGAGATGCCTTGTCCATGACTTTCATGGCAAAAAACGTGTTTGTTCCTCTGAGTTCAACAAGATAGACACTGCCAATATCTCCATATCCTAGGCGCTTGAGAAGCCGAAAATGGCTAAGATTAAGTGGGGAACCTTTAGAGACCATGTTAATGGCATCCCACCGCACATCACCACCAGTATGAGGCCTGAGGGGTGTACTGGAGGAGCTCTCTAAGCTGTCAGAGCGGGAGCTACTGCCGCTTTGGGTAAGGTTGGTGACAGAATTGCTACTTTTCATACCTCCTGTAGCCCTTCCTGTTGAAGTGGTTAGAAATTCAGAATTTGCAGGTGCCATTGGGCTTGGAAATGGACGATTGTTGGTGGTTGTCTCAGCTGTAGTCTTGGTACTGAGTTCTGTTCCTTTGGAAACTTGATCCACTTTCTGAGGTCCACCTGATGGATTATTATTAGTTGAACTGGCATTAAAATTTCCTATTCTATCCACATTTTTGGGATAGTTAACCTTATCATTTGATGAATTGGCACCACTCTTGACCTGAAATTCCATCTTGGTTCCACATTGTGCTTCTTCTGATGAGCTATAGCTCATCTGCATTAGAGCAAGAAAGAATTTTAAGACATAAATATTGCTAGATTAACACCTTTACAGAACAAAAATACATGACAAGAATCAATAATCAATATGGAGCGCTTACCTCGGAAGAGTCAGAAAAATTGGATGGATTTGAAGACATGAATTGGGGTAACAACGACAACACCCCTTAAAGGTAATTCCTGATCATATCGTCAAAACAAAACAAAAAAAACCATTACTTGTAGCACAAGATAATGTCGATTTAACCTACACTCACGCAACAACATCCGCAGTCTTCAGCACGTAAAAGTATACTGTACTCATCAAAACATCATCTACCAAACAAAACCGAACCCTCTAACCATCCAATTACAAGACCCTTTAAACTGACATCCTCCGGAGGAGCAAGGAGCCCAAACTCCTCATTTATGATCATGTTGGTAACAATCACCATTAAAAGAATAAAAATCCTCTGCTACAAGCAACAATATATTCTACTTATTTATGGTCAAAGAACATACATTCTTTGCATGATCAAAGCATAATAATATCAAAAATCAAAACCAGTATGTGGTGGGCACGTAGGAGACAGAGACGCATAAACCAAAGTCAATACACAGAAATTAAAACTGCATTAATTAAATCAAATTAGAACTAGTCATATCTACACAGATAAACTAAGCAACAAAATCAAAGAACAAAAAAAACTCAGCAAAAATAAATCAATGCAAACGCAAAAACAAAAAAAGAAACCCGTCTGCAACAAAAGAAACCCAGCAAAAATAAAAGAAACCCATCTGAAACAAAAGAGTGCAGGGAATGCAGAACCCACCAGAAACTCAATGCGGCAATGAAAACCGATAAAGCTGCAATCTTTATCCCCTTGAAGCAGGGATTGTTTGTTCCCCAAGCAACTGTCAAAGGAAGACAAAATCTTTACTGAAAAATGGAGAGAAAACGAAAGGAGTCATGGGAGATGGTGGGAATTGGTGGGAATTGAGAAGGGGAATGAGCTGGTTCTTGGGTGGACCACCACACAGGCCCGGAATCAGGAGGAGAAGGTGTGAAGAGAAAATGGGAGAGAAAATTGTGGAACAAAACGAAACTAGAATTAGGAAAATCCAATTTTTGATTTTCCATTTTATAAATGTGAGAGAAATTAAAGATTTTGGGAATTTTGGGATTGTGTGTTTTGGTTAACTTGAGGAAAGAGGGGGAGGCAGGGAAGGAGGGAAACGGTCATAGCCATGGGGATGGATGGTTGGCCGTTTAATCCTCGGTGAAATAGTGGTCGGAGGGGCTTCTGCTCTCTGTGGACACCACTAGTCTCTAGCCTTGCAACCGCATGACCTGGCCCCTCACGGGTCCAGTGATTGGTGGACACGTGCGATGTAAATTTTGAGAAGAAATTCGAGATGAGCTTTTTGTTTGGAGAGATTCTTTGTTCGGCACCCAAACAAAGCATTTATAAGAGTAGGGTGAGACCAAAATTTGGGAAATTGTGAGCCCGACAAATCATGAGGTGGGGTAGAGGGAGTTTTTAGTTAGGAGTGTGTTTTTACTTCTCACATACCTCTTATTAATTTATGTTTGTTAATCTTCTTCAATTTATCTGATCCGACAGTCGAAAACTAAAACGGTGTGGGAGAAGTAAAAATGGATGTGTGGATATTACACCCCTTTAGTTAGTGGGTCGTAAAGGACACGTGATCAGGTCTCCCTATTTTAGAATTTCTCCTTTACTAGTTATTGTTGTTCGGTATGGGATACCGAACCAAAGCTTTTGTCTCGATTTCCAAACCAAAATTTTCTGGAATCTCAATTTCAATACCGATCCCAAACTAAATTTTCAAGAATCCTAATTTTCAGAAGTTCCGAAATAGTTTCAGAATTTCGGGACAAGTCGGGAATCCCGAAATGGTTTTGGGTTTTTGGACTAAAATTTGACATATTATGCTTTTGGGCTAAAATTCAACCTTTTATATTGAAAATTTGACATATAGACAGACCCAATCTGCCAATCTGTTGGACTAAAATTTGACATATAAGTATCTGCCTATTTGTTTCTACTAATTTGTGCACAAATCTGCCAATCAAATGACAATGCTTAATTAAGTATTTGCCTATTTGTTTTTACTAATTTGTGCACAAATTTGACATAGTTTCATAGTAGCATCTGCCTATTCAATTTCTACTACACATGCATGCAATAAAAATAAATTAAGTACCAAATCCAAAAGTACAAAACTTAGTTACAAGCCAATGTTTTAAAATAAATAAAGTAACAAACCCAAAAGCAAAAAAATTAGTTACAAGACAAAGTTTCAATAATTAAGTTACAAACCAAAAGCAAAAAAGCAAAGCTTAAAGTTTACGAAGATTGTTGGCCTCTTCGGCCCCTTGATCTTGTTGATGCTTGTGGATCTTCCTTCTTGTTGGTACTTGAGTCATTCCTCTTGATGTTGATGGTTGAGCCCTTCCCTTTACAATGGGTGGTCGTGGAGGTAGTGATTGATTTTGACGTTGAACTTCAACTTGAAGTGGTCGAGGAGCATACAATGGGTGGTCCAAGACTTGAATACAAATATGTCCCACAATACACTCTTAAAAGCAACAACAATTAAATCAAAGGAACATACAATTAAATAAAACTCATTTGAGAAATTTACCTGTTGATAAATAAAACTCCAGCACAGAAGCTGTAGTAGCAAAGCAAAAGAGCCCAGTTCCTTCAAACCTTCACCAATCTGCAAAAACCCAAGAACCTGAACTATTAGATCAATTAAATAGAATCGGATCTGTGAAAGCAAACAAACCCTGATCTAGAGTTCAAAAATTAAATTTCAAAAACCCTAAAATTACAAACCCTAATCTAGAATTTGTAAATTAAATTTCACAAACCTTAAATGAAATTTCAAACCCTAAATTAATTCCCATATTTATTTACCTGTGTCTGAATCTAAGAGAGAGAATCGCGTGAGAAAGTCAGTGAGAGAGAGAATCATGAGAGAGAGTTGCGATAGAGAGACTGGTGGTGGTTGTGGCTTTGTGTCGTGAAGGAAAAGTCCACTGTCGAAGAGAGACAGTGGTGGATGATCCGTGTGGTGGTGGGCCGGTGGATGGCTGGCCGGAGTTGGATTTGAGTGAGACTGAATTGAGAGACTGAGTCTGAGTGAGTGGGAATTGAGAAATGAAATGAAAGTTTGAAACTGGAGTTGAGTCCTCGATCGGGAGAAAGCTGAAAGCCTAACAAGGAATGGATGGACAACATAGATTAATTTGAAACAATCCAACGTTCAAACTAACTCTAACTATAATTAATAAAATAATATATATTATTATCTGTGTAAATATATATATATATATATATAATAATTAAAAATATATATTTTCGGTTTAGTATGGGAATACCGAAATATTGGGAAGACAATCCCGATTCCCATATAGAAATTTCAGTATTTTTTCGGTATGGGAATACCAAAATTTTGGGAAAATCGGTTTGGGACATTTTTGATTTGGAATTGGTATTTTTTTGGTTTGGTTCCGGATTTTTGGGGATTTTTTCCACCCTTAGATATGGTAAGCCAAAATACCATTTGCTTTATTGCTCGTTTACTAATATGTAATCGATAAAATCGGAACAAAATACCATTTGCTTTATTTCTCGTTCACTAATATGTAATCGAGAAAATCGGAAGAAGGGCATAGGAAAAGTGAGAATGAGAACAGTTATTCTCGTAATCAGTTTAATTATTTATTTTCTAAGAGGGGTGTATTCAATTGGGATTTTGAGGGATTTTAATTCTTTTAATGAATCTAGGGGTATTCAATCAGGAATTTAAGTGATTCTCTGAAATTCAATGTGTATTCAATCAGTATTTTGAGATAGTTTATTAAAATCCTCAGAAATCTAAGTGTATTCAATTAGGATTTTAAAGAAGTTTATAACATTCTAGGTGTATTCAATTAGAATTTGATTTTAAAGAATTTGAAAAAGTTGAGGAATTAGAGGGAATTGGAGAGATTTTGTAGTGTATTTTAAGCATCCACAAGTCTCTTCTCTTCCCAAGAGATTTTGAGGGAATTGAATCAAAATTTTACATAGAATCTCTACAAATCAATTAGACTCCATAAAAATCCATGAATTTATAAATCTATCAAAATCTCTCAAATTCTCAATTGAATACACCCCCCTTAGTGTTGGAGCCACATGTTTTTTTGTTTATTTCCATGTTAGTAAGCGTAGGAGATTTCAAAAATTATAATGATTTTTTCTGTGTTTACAAAAACAAGAGAATTCTTGATTTGGCATTGCCCTTTTGTTTTTCTTCTCACATCTGTTGGATTTTTGGAAAGGAATTGAAAATATAGGTGCCTTAGTATTTTGAAAAAACTCCAGTAAAATAAAGATTGAATTTTTTGTTTTTATGACGCAGATTCACTAATGTTGTGCCCAATGGTGTTTCATCATGTAATGCATATGCCCATTTCCATTGCACTTTTGATCTAGTTTGGTCTTTACGATTGAATTGAAATGGATAACTGACCATATTCAGGGTGTATCAAGAATAGTGGGGTCATTCATTTTTTTCATTTTATTTCTTTAGACCTTCTTTGCGACTGAAAGGGCGAACCTTGGTACAACAGAAATATTTTTCCTTTAGGTCATAAGTTTGAGTTGTGAAAACTGTCTCTTTACAAAGCAAGATAAGACTGCGTACGATAAACTTTCCCACTAATCCCCCCCCCCAAAACAACCCCCAATTGACCCTTGCAAAGCGTGGAGTCTTTTTGGCTAGGAGTTACTCCTTTTAGAGCTTCCAATTTTTGCTATTTCTTCTAGCAATAAGTTATATTTGAGAGTTCTATTACTATTTGCTACCTACCAAGGAGCAGGCCCCGCCCTAGCCTAGGGCAGCTAGGGCGACCGCACGGGGCCTCAAAAAATTGAGGGCACCAAAAAAATTTAATTTCTATTATTATAATGTTATGTCCAGTAAGTATATAAAAATATAAAATTGGATATTTATCATAAGTTTCATTTGCAACAGTGTTTCGCTACTTTCTTGCAATGGAAAGGAACACGGGTTTGAAACTCAAAACTGCCTATTTTTTTATGGATTTATTTCATCTTTGGTTTAAATAAGTAGCTATATTTCTATATGTGCCTTTGACGAAAGTGGTTTTTACAAATTCATTTTCAGTTAATTACCACCCTTTGGAAAATAATAATAATAATAATAGCCACCCAAGTTCAGATCAAAATAAGGGCCTTTTTTATATTTCTATATGTGCCTTTGACGAAAGTGGTTTTTACAAATTCATTTTCAATTAATTACCACCATTTGGCAAATAATAATAATAATAGTAGCCACCCAAGTTCAAATCAAAATGAGGGCCCTTTTTTGGAACTTTAACAAAAAGCTCTCGGTACTGTTTACTTTAATGAAAAACCACATTTTTATACTAAAAAGTCAATCTTGATACTATTTACTTTACCTTTTATTTTGTCCTTATCGTTAAAGCTCAAAGTTTTCAAGATCTTTTCATTCATTTTCATTTTTCTTTAGCAATGATGTACAGTTTCAATATAATGTTAAGGTTTAGGGTTACATTTCTTTCTTATCCAAGAAAAATGAGTTATATTTTTAATAACATATATGTGGTATTTGGTTTTTCAATAATTTTTTTGGTTCATTCATTGTTTATAACATTATATATAAAAATTAGAGAGAGAAAAATATGATAATTCTTATGAGGCCCCAAGGGACAGTAAATTAAAAAATTATCCCGATAACTATAAGTTTTATACAAAAATACCTTTCATACTTTAATTGATTTTTGCTTGTGAAATATTTGTGTACCCTTATATAATTACAAACTAAAGTGTAATGTTATGGCTTATATGTGAAATCTATTTTTTCTTCATTTCTAAGTAAGAGGTCTTAGTTTTGAGTCTTTTAAATGACAAGTTAGATACCAAATTATCGCCAACCCATCTTGTTGCTTAGCAAAATCCCTCACAGCTATCGTTTTATCAAAAAAAAGTTATATCGGCATGCATAAATATAAACACTAAAACAATTGATTTTTTTTTTCTGACGTGGAGTTATACTAGGGCACCTTTTTTGGTACTACCCCGGGCCACAAAAATCTCAGAACCGGCCCTACCAAGGAGTTTTAACTTTTGACATGAATTTTATAAGAGCACCTTCCAAAAGAATTTGATGTGATTTTCCCATTTGGAAATTGTAGTTCCTATTTTGGGCATGTATACTTTTATAAAATAAATAGAGGTCGCACTTGGTGCGATGGCAAGTGCCTTCGCCCATGAGCGGTAGGTCTCGGGTTCGAGATTTGGGAGCAGTCTCTCCATAAATGGGGGTAAGGCTAGCCGACATTCACCTCTCCCAGACCCTGCGTAAAGCGGGAGCCTTGTGCATTGGGTACGACCTTTTATACTTTTATAAAATAAAAAAAATGAATGCAGATGAGGATCGCTTCTGTCTGTATTGCTGTGAAATCAATTGTATGAAAAAATTTCAACAAATTTTCATGTCTCCTACTTATTACCTTATTTGATCTTTCGTTTATATTATTCCTTTAGAAGGGGACGTACAATGCAGAAGAGAGTAATAAAGCTTCAAAGCGAGCTCGTGGGCAACGCTTCTAAGGTAATTTAAGCTGATTGTTGGATACAATAATTACCATTATTCATGTCGAAGTTCATACTAGTCCGTAGAATTGGCTCGAAAAATGCATGCTGATTATTGTCCTGCTAAAAGTAATCTTCTTTGTCTTTCTAACCTTTCAAAATGTGTTAGATAATGAGGATACCATATTTTGATATTTTACGAGTTCGTGATTTAATTATCCTTGTTCTGTAACACGAATAACCCCTTGCACAAACTTTGGATATATTTATTTTATGTCAATGTGACAGATATTATTGGAGGCTGTGAGTTTTTGACAAGTTACTAACTTGAGGATTACAATCAAAGCTCAGTCTGCCGCTCTCTCCCACTTCCATATCAACTTGAACTACTGCCGCAGGACTCCTGCAGCAGCTGACACGAAACCCCTCTGGTAAGACCCCAATCTTTGAAGAGACGGTCTCTTCAATAGAGTGGTGACGGAAAACACAGCTCGATGTTTTCTCTGAAACTCTATGTGGGGTATTGTTGGAAATTTTGAGTTTGAGTTGAACTTTCTTTGTCTCACATTGGCCATTCCCAAGTCATCTCTTCACTTTATAAGGCTTTGTCCCTTATAAAAAGTGATTGAAGGATAGGCTTTGAAAAAGAAAATTGAGCTCACCTTTGGGGTTGGGCTTTGGGGTGTGATAATTAATTAGTAATTAATATATAATTATTTATCAAAAGATGGGCCTTCGGGCTCTAATAATTTAATTATTTTTGGATTTAATTAATTTTGAATTTAATTAAATTATTTTTTGAACAGACTCATATTTTCAAATGAAGTCTGCAGTCAATGGAAAAATGCAGAAAGCACAACACCCTTCTGAAGAGATGTCTCCCAACCAAGGTTCTAAAAAACGCTAGGCGCTAGTCGGGCGGCGGGCTAGCGCCTAGCGCCTAGGCGGCTAGGCGGCGCCTAGGCGGGCGCCTAGGCGGCCTAGGCGGATTTAAGTAAATTTTTTGTATATCATGTGAATAAGTGTACATTGATACTTACAAAACACAGAAAATGTACAAAAAAATTTATTTCTTTCAATTTCCAATCTTATGTCCAATGAGCATTCTCATTGCTTGTAATATATAACATCTGTTACGACCATGCCAGGAGTGCCGGTGTAAGTAAATGCGGGTTTGCATGGAAAGTTGCAGGGTCAGCTCTCTTCAAACTTCACTGGATCAAACAATGTGATGCATGCCCTTTTCTAGTGTCACCCTCTGTCTTGAAGGAAATTTTGTAACTAAGAAATGGATCATGTAATCTAGCTAGCCTTTAACGATTGTTTGTGGTCAAGAAATGTTGTACATATTGTAGCATTTTTGTATGCATATATAAATCCATGGTTGGTAACTTGGTATGTTCAGAGGATGTCTGTGCAAGAACGTGATCGGAACTATCTCCACCAGATGTCATGCTTCAATCCAAACGTGTCCTAATCTGGAAAACCCACCTCAATTTCCTGCGAACCAAATGTACAAATGTACAAAATCTCACAGAATCTGGAAAACCAAATGTACAAATGTACTATCTCCACCTTAGTTTCATGCTTCAATCCAAATGTGTCCTAATCTGGAAAACCCACCTCAGTTTACCATGAGTCTATGACACACATACATCTCACAAAATCTACATCGATACGCAAATGTACAAATGCTACACAAACATTTCACATAATTAAATTAACATCAATGAGTACGAGTGATAGGCATACATTTCATAGGATAGATAGATCATAGAATTAACAACAATGAGTCAAATGTTCGAATGCTACACATGCATACACGGATTGAAAAGAAAATCGAACTACGAAAGTTACTAGGCATCAAACTCTTCTTCATCATATCCCTCCAAGACCCTCTCCGTGTCGGACTCGAACTCAATTTCTTCATCATCTCCTTCCTCTTCCGTGTCCTCATCCGATATAAAATCTTCTTCATGAAGTTCTCTTACTTCAACATTTTTAGAACTCCCCCTAGGCTCTAAGGAACTACCTTCCTCCGATGTCTCTCCAATTCCCGAGGCAAGCTCAAGTTCTTCATCACCACCCTCCACAATCCATCCTTGAGCCATACTAGCTTCACTTGCAAGTAATATGTCCACTTTCTTCTCCTTCTCTCTTTTCTTCTTGTTCATAATCCTTGCATTAAATTGGACATACACTAAATTATTTAACCTTGTTGTATCTAGTCTATTCCTTTTCTTTGTATGTATACCTTCAAAAGAACTCCAATTTCTTTCACAACCGGATGAACTTGTAGTCAATGAAAGTATCTTTATAGCCATCCTTTGCAAATAAGGCACACCATTTCCATAATTATACCACCATGCAACTAATGAAGAAAAAACACACAATTAGTAATGAAAAATAAGTAGTAAACTCATATTTAATAAATAAATTACAACTAATCAATATTTTGGAACAATTTTAGAAAATAATTGGTGCATCAAATTGTCCTGTCCTAATTCCTAAAGAATAAAGATATTTCAAAAGAAAGAGATTTTGGAGATCTCTGCAAACTTCACCGTGCATGGCAGCATGAGAAAGCAACCTATATGCTAAATAAATCTTATTCCAATCTATATGCATGCATACGGAAGAAAAGCATCAACAATACAAAAGTGGTTTAAACTTAAAAGCTTCCAACAGTGCTGTTTAGTTATCAAACACCAATGAACTAGAAAAAGGAGGGAGGCACTAAAGAAAATATAAGCATATGTGATATTTTGAATAATATTCATACCCGGATTATAGCTTTCATCATTCTCAACGCATCCAAGTTCGGCCAAATGTCTTCCAAATCCACCTTCCTTTACTCTATACTTGTGCATCTCAACATTTATCACTTGGTTTTGAACCTCATAGTTATCGGGGAAGAACTTCTCAACACAAGTAAAAATCCCCTCCATGACAATTGGATCATGTTGTATGCTTTGATCTTTGAAGAAATAATAAGGGTTCAAGAGGTAGCCCGCCAAATGCAATGGACTATCAAGCCGCTCACGAGCTTTTTCATCAATAATTTGAAGAATTGGTTGATAGTTGACCTCATTGTTCTTGAATGTCTCTTTAACCTCCATCTTTGCTTTTTTTAGCTCTCCATACAAAAACCCCATTGATGGCTTCTTATCCCCATCCACAATTCGAAGTAGCTTGAATAAAGGTTCAAACACTTTCAAGCAAAGTGAGACCCCACTCCAAAAATGTGCACTCACTACGGTAGCATAAGCCGCTTTCCCCTTTGTAGTCTTGACATGTTTGCATTGTTCCCATTCATCACTAGCAACCATAACCTTCAAGTCTTTCTTCTTATCCATCAAGCTTTGCAATGTGAGGAAAGCAGTTGCAAATCTAGTGACTCCGGGCCTTATTATGTCTCTTTTCTTGGTATGCTTCCTCATCAATGCCAAAGTTTTATGATGTGCATAGATAAAGATAGTGAATGCCTTTGCCTTGTCAATAACTCCTTTGAACCTAGGGAGATTACCAATCCCTTGAAGCATGAGATTCAAAGTATGAGTGGCACAAGATGTCCAAAACATATTAGGCCTCTTTTTCTTCATCATGTTTGCCGCCGCCATATTATTAGAGGCATTATCGGTTACCACTTGAATCACATTTTGAGGCCCAATTTCTTCAACACACTTGTCAACATATTCAAAGATATATTCCCCCGTGTGTGCTTCACTAGAGCATTCCTTAGAAGAAAGAAATACGGTGCCTTCCTTGCAATTGACACATAAATTCATTATGCTTCTTCTTTTTCGGTCACTCCAAGCATCGGTCATGATTGAGCAACCATTCAAAGCCCACTCTTCTTCATGTTTCTTAAGTGACCTTTTTACTCTTTCTACCTCTTCTTTCAATAACGGTTCCCTTAATTCATATTGGCTTGGAGGTAGGTAACCCGGGCCAAATTGACCAACCGCTTCCATCACACGCTTGAAGCTATCATTATCAATAGCATGGAAAGCAATACCGGCTTCATACACCCATCGAGCCACATATTGATCCACTTGATGTGATCTTTCTTTCCAAATTGCATCATGGATGTTTTGTTGCCGACTCTTCTTACTTCCCTCACTTGAAGAATCGGGATTGATGGAGGATGCAAACTTATCCATAGGTCCAAGAGTGCGAGGCCTTTTCCTTGACCCAATCACTTCAATGTCTTCTTCTTCTTCTTGAATTTGTTGAAGTTGCACCTCTTCCCTCACTTCCATAATGTGCTTATCCCTTTGTTTCTTCTTATTTTTTGCTTCTTCTAATGCGGCTCGACATTTAGCTTTATCTTCATCCGAAGACTTTGTACATGCCGCTACATTTCCCCTTATGTTGGCTACATGTTGTTTTAATCTATGTACTCCACCACTAATGATTTTGTTACACAACTTACATTTCACCTTATCTGAGTTCATAGGATTTGCCAAGATCCCATATTCCCATCCCACATCTTCCGAGCTACGCTTCAACACATTTTCAGATTGGGAGGAGGATGACATTGCAGTAGATGCTCCACAAGATGAAGTACCCGTCATGACACGAGAAGAAACAATCCTAAAATTCATATAAAATAAACATGACAAACTTTTAGTTCTTAATCTCCCACAAAAAACTATCACAGCATTTTAATTTATAAGCCAACTCAGATTGTTTTGTTATTCTATTTTGGTCAGCTTGTCAAAAGGCAGAATCTGTGGCAAAAAAATAAGCAAAAACACACTCTAACAACAGAAATTTTAATCACTGGCAGACAACGAGCTAAGTGATAATCCGAGACTCCGAGTCCAACTTAGTTATGATATTGTTTTGTTTCTTTTTCTATTGTGGTCAGCTTGTCAAAAGGCTGAACTTGTTTTAATGGTTCTGCATATTGTACTTGTCCTAAGAAAATTATAAGTAAAAGGATGTCTGGCTCTTAATTTGGGAAGAGAGAATCAAGAACTGAAATTCGTAGCTAGCAATTATAAGACAAGCTCACAACAAGTACATGAACTAGGATTCTAAGAAAAGTGAAACTCCAATCTTTATATCCAAAACAAGATTTCTTTTCAAAATAAAATAAAATGACCAACTTCTCATTTCTTTTACAGATACCAAACCAAACACATTAAGCAGCATTCAATATTCATGATCATGCAGTTTTAGGTGCCACTCATTGAGTCATTGCCAATGCTAAATAATCAAAGTTCGGCTAATGCCAAGAAATTGTGACAGAGACAGACGATGTTCTTGTTTATATGCAGTTTGGGTCCTCGTTGTCATAACTCATATGATATATTTATGCATCTATAATTGATAAAAAAAAAAAAAATTAGACTAAGATGTGCATTTGGATCTAGCAAACAACCAATATGGTCTAGTTCATACTTCATACTACCTAGCATAAAAAATACTATTAGAATTATGTATTAGGATCTGAACAACCAAACATCCGGTCCATCCCTTTAGAACTCCGCAAGTCCAATATTATCAAATATCTAATAAGAAGTAAGAACATCCATTATCCATAATATGCACAGATTAGAAATGTTATGCAAAACATTTATATAATACATATTATAATTTATAAGCCATTTGAAACAAAATGCAGAATCAACTATCAAGAATCAACATAATTCCATCTCTGTCTACTCTATGTAATTAATAATTATCAGTAGACAAATAAGTTTAACAGATTGTTGTCAGATTCCCCTCAATCCAATTGCCAATTGGTTTCAATTTCAAATCCAAAACTCTGTAATTTTTCCAATACCTTAACAAATTCTACATTTACAAATCTGTACAACAAAACTCACTTTTTGGGGGCTTCGCAACCTTCGCTGTCGCTGCTGCAGAGTGCAGAGTCAGGCAGGGGGCTTCTCCTCTTCTTCGTAATCGACGACCTCCTCGACGTCGCAAGCTCACAGCCAAGCTATGGAGATTGGAGAATCGAGAGGCAATGCAAGAGTAGGTGGAGAGAGTGAAGAGTCTGGACTGGAGTGGATACTGTGGAAATTGGGATTGCAGCGATTGCTCTCCAAGTCGCGCAGGTAAGTGCAGTGTAGTGCAGAGGAGGAAGAAGAGACGAAGGGGACGAACGACGAAGTCCTTGGTTGGTTTCTGAAATTAGGGTAGTTGCAGCAGTAGGGCACGGGATAAAATTTGATGGAATTAGAATTTAGAAGTTAGAAATTTAAAAAAAAAAAAAAAAAAAAAAAAAACCGCCCAGATCCGCCCAGCCGCCTAGACCCGCCTAGCCCGCCTAGGCGGCGCCTAGGCGGCCGCCTAGAGCTCGGCCGCTTTTCAAGCCGATTTTCAAAAAAACGCCTCGGAGGGAGCCCGCCTAGCGCCTAGGCGCCGCCTAGGCGGCCGCCTAGGGCGCTTTTTAGAACACTGCTCCCAACAGTCACACCCCATTCTCATACATGTTGAGAACATGCATCCACACCCTATATATACATTCATCTGCATGACATTTATATCCACTGAAAATCATCAATTCTTCTATATCAAGCATACTGAGAGAACCACAAATAAATTCGCCAGAAGTCTAGTTTTCCGGTGCTGGAATTCTAAACTTAGATCGTTGAATCCTGGTGGAGCAGACATCCGTAGAACTACAAGCACAGAATAGAGACGAAATTTCTGTTTCAAGGATATTGCGGTACGCAAGCCTCGATCTACAAATTGTCTTTTTTTATCTTTTTATTCTTGTTCATACTCTGTTGAATTCTTATTCGCATTTATTTATTAGCATATATAAATTATCATTGATTGTTGATATATTTCCAACAGTTAATCTGCATGAATCCTTATTACTAACCAAGTAATGAAAGCATGCTTGGGATTGGCTCTACAATGCTGGGAATGGCTCTACTATGCCAAACAAGGTGCCACCATTCCTCAGGGCTGGCACAAATCTGGAGTTTTGGGCTTCAAATTGGGCCAAAACACATGCTTACCCTCTTGTTCACGTGAGGCCTGGTGCCAACACGAACCGTTCTGCTAACTGGTGGAGAATGTCAACCCAAAATCGAACTGCTTGTTAACGGGTGGTTTGAGAGCTCTTTTAAATCCATGATTTTGACTACACGCTTATGAAAAAGAAAACAAATAACACTACATAGTACAAACAACGCCTATCAATTATCATCCAAAGTTACTGAAAACTGTTCTTACTCTTAAAAGTTTAACTAGTGAGTGACTTGCAATTTGACATGAACCGAAAAATTATCTTAACAGATTCAATTGTATCAATCTGAATGGATCCACCCAAGCTCGAAACCGTAATATTTCATGTGAATTTATGTTCAAGTTTATATATACAACAATAGCTCATTCGAAACATACTCCTAAAAAGTCCATAATCCAAGTGGAGGCTTATAATAATGTTCCAAAGATAACATTTGAGGCAAGGTCAAATAATGGGGACAGAAAGGGTCAAAATCTCCATCTATTAAGGCAGATTTGGTGGCTACTAACTCTCAAGTCCTCTCAACATCAACCATGCCAATTATTCTAGTAGTTGTTTCCAAATCTTGCCTTTGAAATATGAACCTCTTTTGCTCCTCCTAGTTGTAAATTATTATATATCAGAATGGTGATTAGACAATTATTAACCACCATTATGCTTCCTTATTCCACTCACAAGAGATTTTTCAGTGTGCCAGAAACACGGCTTGTTACACCAAGTGTCATAATATAATTAGTTAAAAACTTGAAAATAAAAAATTTCAACCAATTGTATTTTATAACACTTGATGTACGTGGCCGTGTTCCCTGCACACCATAAAAAAAAATTCCATTCACGACTACTCTTTTAATGTTGATTAGCCTGGTACAATTTAAATAAAACGAAAAATAAACCCCAAATCCTTGGTGATAAACAGCTCATTTTTCTTCATTAGTTGGATTCGCATACGTATATTTGTACTATATATACAGCCTTTGACTTCCAACAGTATATAATTTCCTCTTGCGCATTCTTGGGATTTTTTTGTCCTTTAATTTTTAAAATTAATATATTAGAATATTTTAATTTATGAAGAGAGATATTCAAACTCAAATGCTAAGCACCAGAGCACCTCTATGTTCAATTGACCAACCTACATAAGAGGGAATCATTTAGTCTATTGAAAACTAGGAAGATTGACTTTGATTGCGCACCACGTTATATAGCTTAAATCAAAACACAAATCTTGTTGGAAATGTTGGCTAGAGAGTGAAAATTAGAGTAAGCTAATTAGACGCGTAGTTCTTGACTGCGATTATGCTTTAATTGGAAAAGTTTTAAGTCATACCATTTGATCATGTATCTTGTTCAACCTCTCAATAAGATGTTATGTACTTATTTACTTTTGATCTGATTAATTATTAATTTAGTGGTATTTATCTCGTTAGTTCAGATGGCCTAACAAGCATATCGACGCAACTATGTAATTGAAGTATATTGATAATATCAACAAGTTAGTGGAGCGGACAACTTGACCTAAGTTCTCTCAATGGCATGCTCTTATGCTTTCAGAGTGGAAATGATACGTTTCTTAATTTCACGACAATTCATCTTCTACCTTCAACTTAGAGAAGATTTCGAGTTGACATATATTTCTTACTTTAACATATGTTAAATCTAGTGAGTCATCTAATCCAATTCAATTCTAATCATCATCAAATGAGGCCTCTGTTGGTTCGCAATCTAATAAGTCATCAATTCCAATTCAATTCTAAGAGTCAAAATTATACCATCACCATCAATTATATACCTACATATATAGTCCGTACCAGTTGGTTACAAGCCCTTTGCTTGTAACCCGGTCGAAGAAATGCATGGATTCAATCATCTCCAAACATGCATGGACAGAGCCAATCAAGGCTCATTGGGGGCAGATGATCCCATTCAAGTAATTCGTTTGTTAATTACAGACTTCAGTTATATAAAATACATGCACTATCTTTGTAGTAAATATAAGTATCTAATTTTCAACATACCTTCATACTACTTCACTCCATAATATGGGCAAAAGTGCTCTTGTTTTGTCATTCAAACCAAAAAACCCTCTCCCGCATATCATGTTGGAATATTTTTCTCATCACTTTGCCACTTTCCACTACTAGATTGAAATGTTTGTATCATTGAAATTGTGATACATCATCATTTGAAATTATCCCTATCATCATATTGGGTATTAAGCCATCCTATAATAAGGTCTTCTCAATTATTTTTCAGGGATGCCTCTACTAAAAGAAATTTCTAACTTCGTCCCTGCCTCCAAAGTCCATGCGTCCGTCTGAAAATGAGTGTGTAAAACAACTTGATACAAATTATATGGCGAGAATGTGAATCAGTTTATGAAAGGTGAATTTCAATGAATTTTATAAAAGAGAATATTGACATTTGCCAAACTTTCACTTTCAGCCAACTGGCCACGTTGAGCAAGTGAAAACATCACCCGTCTCGCTCCATGCAGAGGACTTGAGATGAGCATGCATGTTAGTAAAGGAGGCAATTCTTACAAAACATCTTCAAACTCAAACCGTGTCCATCCTTCAATATTTCAGATAGGCATGCATCCAAAATTATATCTTTAATCATTTTTATCTTATCCTCTGACATATTTAAATCTTATCTGGAAAGTACAAGAGTTTTATATATGCATGAGTTTGTACAGATGCTTGTGCTTCTTCCATGTCAAACAAACAAATAGTTTTTAATGACTAAATTATTGCATCAAGTCTTATACAAACGGCATCATTATGTTATTACACAAAATCTTATGATAAAAATCTCATATTTTAAAAGAATATTTGTTCATTTCAACTCCTAAAATTATTGATCACGGTTGCCACACACATGATATTGTGGAAAAATGGAACAAATGGTACGTGGAGTTATTTAGTCAATTACCACCTAAGTTTAAATTTTGAATTCTAGCTAAGTGGGTATATATGCTTATGTCATGTGCCATTTTTTTACGGAAGGGTGGATGTGAATGGATTTAGGTGCCAAACACAATTTGGAGTTTTAGGTATCAAACCGTAAATGTATTCAGTTTAGGCGGTAATTGCACAAATATGAAAAAGTACAGGAGCCATTTGTTGGAAATTTTATTTCCAAGATATAGTAAGGCTAGGCATTTACATATAAAGGGAGACAGTACATGAATACGCATCAACCATATTCCCATATCCTTCATTAGAAAATTGTGTGGTGGGAAATGAAAATAAAAATAATATTAAAAACAAAGAGAGGAAATGAAAATGAAAATAATTTTAAAAACAAAGAGACAGATGAAATTAGAAGTAGAGTTTTTTTTAATATTTTATTTATTTATTTATGAACAAACGATAGTATGTACCACTAAGGGTGGAGGAGTGTGCTGAGCCTTACAATGGGCTTGCTATAATAATGAGGTTCAACTTCACCTTTGGCAATTTCGAACCTAAAATCTCTCACTTACAAAGTAAAGATGAATACTAGTAGACCGTATTTCTAAATGATAAATCAGAAGTGTTTATTTGGTCAAACGATAAATTTATTAGATTAAATGTTAGATTAGGAAGTCGAGTTCAAATCTACGTCGTGATATAAGAACAATACTTCTCTTCTGTGGTAAATGGTCATTTGCAGTGCCAAATCAGAAGTTGGGTTGAAGGCAAAATACTATATATATCCCCAACTCAAAAAATAAAGGCGCCTCCCTTTATGGTTTTCCAACCTCTCACACTTTAATCTCTCTGGTTGTTAATTAACACCCGACAAATTAGGCCTCAACTGCAAAACCAGAAACCCCAGCCTCACACTTGCTCCCTTCCCAAAAATATAAAACCTAATTTTAGCTTTGTTCCCGTTTCTCCTCTCCTGTTTATATATACTCCCATATTTACAATTTTTTCATCTGAGTTTTGTTTCATTTTCCTGATGGCGAAGGTGAAGCAAAATTCAACCCTTTTCACTATATTCCTCCTCTCGGTAATCCAAGGCTTCGTGTTCGTTCATGCATTCAACGGCGCAAGTCAGGGAAACGCCTTGAAGCTCAAGCTAATCCACAGGTACTCTCCACATTATAATGGCTTGCATGAGGATGAGAAGCCTAAAACCCAGCAGGAGCTCTTGAGGTTGCTCCACAGCCATGACGTTGTCCGCCATCAAATGATGTCACACAGAAGGCAACAACATGGAGAAGAAGAAGAAGTAGAAAGCCTTCGTGATGATCAAGGGGTAGTTGTAAACAGCAGCGGGAACACGACGAGGCGGATGGTGTCGGAAAAAAGAGGCTCCATGGAAATGCCGATAAGTTCGGGTTGGGATTACGGTTCCGGGCAATACCTGGTGAAAATTAAAATCGGAACGCCGCCACAAAGGTTCATGTTGATCGTGGATACCGGCAGTGACTTGACGTGGATAAACTGCCGATATCGTTGCGGAAAACGGTGCGGCACGCACAAAGGAAGGTTGCAACGCAAGAGGGTTTTCCATGCAGATCTTTCTTCTTCCTTTAAATCTGTACCGTGTTCTTCTAATTTGTGCAGGGTTGGTCTGTCGGGTATGTTTTCTCTCAACCGATGCCCCACCCCATCGAGCCCTTGCAAATATGATTACTCGTACGTACGCTTGCTTCTCAATTTCCCCATTTTTCGGCTTATTGCTTCTTTGTTTTTGTTTATGAAATGTCAAATTGAAGAATCCAGTTTCCAGTTTAGGATCAGTCCAAAATTTTGGTTCAAAAATGGGATAAGAGAATATCTTAATAGATGTATGATTGGACACTAAGTATTGTGTGTGGTACTAGAACATGATTTAACGAGCATTCTCATGCTATACTAACGGACTAATTACACCCTGTGACTGTGTCTTAGTATCATACACTATATTTTTGTGAAAATTATTTAAAATTGAAATGGAAATGGAAGAGAAAATCCAAACCAGAAGTAGCTGGAACATGTGTCTTTTCTAAGGTATATAAATCCATTTCGTTTTTAAAGCCGACCTAAAATTGTTAGCTAGGTAACTTGTCTTTATTGAAGTTGGTTTTAGTTGTGAAACAATATACTAAAATATTAAAGTCGGCATAGACAGAAATTACATGGTCCTGTGTTTGTCCGGGATTTTATAGGGTCTTTTGTTTAGCATCATCATCTTCGTCCCCACTGTTGTTCATTGACCATTTTGCTATGGTTAAAGGATAATTAGGATTTTTCCAAAACTCAGAAATCAACACAGAATTAGTTAAAAATTTAACAAGTCTCTATGCACAATCAGATACAATTGTGGGGTACCCCAAATTCATCAACTGCAGAAGATGTAGGCGCTGCGTTTTACCTACATCCAGCACAAGATTTAAATGGCACTTATTGTAAGTAGTTGAGAGTCACATGACGCACATTTTTGTACCGAACACATAAGTTTGTCCCCTTTTGGATGTGATTGCGGCTGCAGTAGGCAGCAAATGCCAATCGTAATACGACTCACATGCGATAGTTTGATCTACATTGTTGGTATGTTCTGGCGGTCATAAGATGTCCAGAGATTTGGCTGTTGGATATCTTAAATCCTAAATCCTAAATCTTATCACCCCATTTCTTTTATACCTCTTCAGGTGGAGAAAGAGATTGAAAGTGCGGGAAAGTGCTAACCTAATATACATTATCAGTTCATAACCTAATAACAACTCAATCTAAACATATTTATGAATGACCAACAACTTAATTTGTTTTTTTTTTTTTTGGCACAATGCTATTTTGTTAGGTACCTAGAAGGGGCACATGCATTTGGGTTGTTTGCCAATGAGACTGTATGGGCAGGCATGGCAAGTGGCAGGAGAACCAAACTGGAAAATGTGATAGTTGGTTGCACAGACCACATCAAGGGCGGTGAAGGGACTGGAAGCATCAGAGATGGTGATGGTATATTGGGATTGGGCTTTGGTAGGAACTCATTCACTACAAAAGCTGCCCTAAACTTTGGTGGCAAGTTTTCTTATTGCCTGGTTGATCAGCAAAGCCCCAGAAACGTCTCAAGTTATCTCACATTTGGTGGCCACAAACCAGCTAAATTGCATAAACAAATGACCTACACAAAGCTGGTTGTTGGTAACTCTGAAGAGAAGGGGTCGTTCTACGGCGTAAATGTGAAGGGAATCTCAGTTGGGGGGAAAATGTTAGCTATACCACCTCGTGTGTGGGATGAAAATCTTAGAGGTGGAACCGTTGTTGATTCAGGCACAACCCTCACATATTTGAAAATGCCGGCATATAACGCTGTCATGGATGTAATGACGAGGGCTTTGTCGAAATTGAAAAAATTGCCATCAGAAGGAGACCCTTTTGAGTTTTGCTTCAGTCCCAAGGGATTCAACGAGTCTTTAGTGCCGAAATTCGCAATTCACTTTGCAGACGGAGCTAAATTTGAGCCACCAGTGAAGGCCTATGCTCTTAATGTAGCTGTTGGGAGGAAGTGTCTAGGTTTTGTGCCAACTAATGTTGGTCCCTCAGTTATTGGTAGCATAATGCAGCAACACCATTTGTGGGAATTTGACTTGGGGAGGAGGACACTGGGCTTTACTCCCTCCCCCTGCACCTAGGCTTTTGTTCAAATACTGGAATTGGATTGATCATGTTCTTGTAATAATTCTTTCTATTTCTTCCCATATACAATTGTGTATGAAACTCATTACAATTCTTCTGATGACGTCTTGTACTTGATCATAAATCATAATTGGGGTTTCATCCAATTGATTCACATACCTTTCTTTTCTTTCTGATCTTAATCGAATATTTCTTATCAATTCTACAAAATAACTTTTGTACATCCATGTTAGTGACCAATTAATTATTGGTTTAGTGCATTATCTCGCTTTGTAATACTAAAAAAAAATTTCAATTTCAATTCTTGTTTCTGTTACAAATAACAATGGACCAAGTGAAAAATAATGTTGATACTAATGGACGTTGATAATAAAATTTCTCAAACATAATCAATATATGTCGGATAATATAACTTGTAGAGTAGAGCAAATTAGAGAAAAAAATTCATAAACTGACAATAGCATAGGATCAATAATGCATGCAGTTGCTCTTATCCGCATTGCACATTATTGCTATACACGAAAAGGCTGAGGTAGGGTAAGGAGCCAAAGGCAACTAAGGCAAAGTGGTGTGAGCTTTAACTTGCCCTTAAGAAGAAAAATTCTTGAATCCGTTAATGCGATCTATGTAATGAATGATTGTCTACATGGGAAAGTGAACACAGCGTTATTAATTGTGAATGATTGCCTTCTCTACCTGAATAATTGAACAAATAATATTCAGATATTTGGAGTCCAACAAAATATTGTATGAGTAGATTCCAAAATATTGGTCCACCACGGGAACAGATGCTTCATGTAAATAGCTTTCATGATTAGTTAATTAGTAGTGGAGTGAGCTTCTTCTTCTTGTTCCTACAAAACGTGTGAGATACCACTCCTGACGTGCACGCTTCTAATGCGAGGATTAATGTCATTAGTCACCAATCAAACTTTGTCGTTATAAAAGATTGGTTGAGATTTACTTGTCAAGGTGTTCCTTGATCTATAACAGTTTAAAGACAAATCTATTGCGTTAAGCAACGAATCCATATTCCAGAAAGCATAATTGTCTAGATCATGCATGCAATTAATTCAAGTTTTGAGTTTAGATCATCTATTGCGCTAACCTAAGAAATCATTTTGTCGTACAATACGTGTGTTTATTTATGAATATATACTCTGTCTTTTTTTTAAATAATAAAGTATCATATTTGTTGATGATAATAACATGTGACATGCGATTTATCACACTTAAAATATCTAAAACAGAATAGTTGTTGAATTTCTTTACATTCTACAAGTTAGATTGTAACATCTATTATCTCAAAATTTAAATTTTGACCAATAATGTGAATTGAAGTTTATAGCTGTAATAATGGTAAAACAATTTATTTCTTTAAATCTAATGAACATAAAATTCTTTTTGGGAAACAATATATTTAACCGTTCGATGTGTTTCGGATTAACAGTATGCACTATTCACATTTATCAGATTGTTTCACATAAAATTAAGAGATACGTATACTAATGTAAAGTTTAGATCAAAAAGTAGTGATCGATGGTTTAGGTAATGGGTGATAGGTATGGACAAAATGGGTGATAGGTAATGGTGAAAATATTAATTTTTGGCATGGGAGATGGTTAGATTTTCCAATAGTTGATAGGCTTGGTATTCCACCAGATTTATGCAAGGCTGTTTGAACTAAAGTTTCTGATTTTATTGTGGATGGTTGTTGGATTCCCCCATCTACTTTACATTCATGGCTAGTGCCCATTTGGGATGATATTTCTTCTATTGGGCTGCCTTCAAAGTCTGGGATTGATGACAAAAGGGTTTGTTTGTCTGCTTCAAATGGTGACCTTTCTTTATCTTTGGCTTATGATTTTAAGCGTAATAAATAACCAATGGTTCAATGGGATCTATGGGTTTGGCAATCTTGCTTTCGCCCTCGTACTTCGCTTACATTGTGGAAGTATTTACATGGTAAGATGTTAACTGATGATCTCTTGTAGCAAAGAGGTTTTGCTATAGCATCTATGTGCTCTCTTTGTTGTGAAGGTATGGAAACTGCTTCACATATTTTCTTTGAGTGCTCTTTTGCAAGTCAAATTTGGTCTACTATTTTGGAATTATTCAGAGTTCAATATTTATTTCAAGATATTTTTAACTTTTTCCATTATCCTTTACAATAAGGTTTTGGTACCCAAGTGCAGCTACTTTGGTGGGGTATGATTGGAGTTGGTTTTTATTCTATTTGGCATGTTTGCAACACTGTTCGTTTCCATAAGGAGGTTGTTTCCATCAATTATGTTGTAAAGTCTATTAAATGTCAACTTCTTGAAATTGATTATCTCAATTTCTGCTGTATAAAGAATTTTGTGGAAGAGCTTTGCATTCTTCATTTTATTGGTGTTCGTGGACGTCCTGCTAAGGCTCCAAAAATTATTGAGGTGTTATGGAGCCCGCCTCTTCAGTCTTGGATCAAAGTAAATATTGATGGTGCTACAAGAGGTTCCCCTGTGGTTGCATTTGGTGGCATTTTTTGAGATTTTATGGGTAATTCTTTTGGTTGTTTTGCGGGTTTAATAGGCTTGGCCTCTTCTTTGGATGCCGAACTACGCATTGTTATTCATGCTGTATCTTTAGCTTGGGATAAATGTTGGCATTCCTTATGGATTGAATGTGACTCATCATCGGTTGTTCATCTTCTTTCTTCATCCTCACCTTCCTTGACATCTATCATTTGAAGGCTTTTGGTCAGTTAGCATAATTGTCGAGTTTTACTATCCTCCATGCAGATTTAGATTTCTCATATTTTTAGAAAGGGTAATCTAGTTGCTGGTTGTTTGGCCAATTATGGTGTTGCTCACCCCGATGTCCATTGGTAAGATTCATGCCCTCATTGTGATGCAGCTGCTTATTCTCACAACCTTTTTAAGCTTCCTTGTTATAGGTTTTGCTAAAAGAGGTTTTGAATTGTTGTTATGATTTTTTTAATGGTCCGAGTTTGGCGTTCCCCTTGACATATTGTATTTTACTTGTTTATCAATAAATTCTCCTCAAAGTCACTTCCCATGATAGCAATGCTGGAGTGAGATGGACTTTGTGGCCAAATTTAAAAATTAAAAAAAGAAAAAGAAAAGTAGTGATCGATGAGAGGGTTTGGAAGGGCATCATGTAAATTTATATAAATAGAAAACTAGATTTTAATCCTTAAATAAGATGAAGTTTAGAAAAATGTCTTATACAAGATTAAAAATTGATTTTAGTCCCTAGACTCTATTTAATGTTAGCATATTAAATGTCTCTCTTTTTTTATTTATAATTTTATGGTGTTCATAAATTAAATTTTATGAAAATATTATAAATTTTAATTCTCATTATGGTAAGTATCTTATATAAGAAAATATTTTCGTAAAGCTTTTTCGGTACACATGTTTTTGCATATTTTGTTATGTGCCACTAATTGATTACAATATATTGAGGTACGAACATTTCAGTACAGTAGGTTAGTATAAAATGTTTAGGTACGGATATTTCGGTACACTAATTTATTATGATATATTTAGGTACCGACATTTTGGTATACTATTTTAGTATCATATATTTAGATACGGAAATTTTTTGGTACACTTATGCTTTTGCATATTTTCTTATGTGTCACTAATTCACTACAATATATTTAGGTACGGACATTTTGGTACACTAATTTAGAGGAAGTAAAATAAATATAATGAATTAAAATGTGTATAATAACAATTAATTTTAATTTTAATATAATGATATTAAATAAGATATCTATTAAATATTAAAACAAATATATAATTTTGAATTAAGTACACATTAGAGAACTAATAAAATTAATATCCAATCTAACACTAATTATTGACTTTTAATCTTCTTTAAAAATTAAAGTTCAAAAACCTCTTACATAAATGAAGGCGCATCCTCCGTTACCCTAACAACTCTCATCTCGCACTACTTTTATCATTTTGTGGATAATTTGCCCATCACATTAATAAGAACAAGTACCAATCCATCTATCTAACTATATAAGATGTAAACGTCTATCTAACCCATGTGCATTGAGTGAGGTCAATCTTCAAATTGCTTTAAAAAAAATTCACATTAATTTATAAAATCTGCAGGAACCTTGTTGTCGTCTTCTTTGTCACATGCATAGACTACTTGACCTTCTGAGCAGAGTCGTGAGTTGGACATGGGAGCAGGTAATTAAGATGATCATACAATTAACTTGAACTCCTCCAGAAGGATAGCGACTAGCACATTGGCATACATACATACATACCCCCAGAAGAAGCACCAATATGAAGAGAAACTTTGTATTGTGCTCGGAACATAAGTGATACATCTTACACCACGTGTCGTTATATAAGTAGAGGAAGTTTTATTTTTCAAGTTAATTTTTTTTAAAACAAGTATCTCACAATTTGTATAATGACAAGTGATATACTAACTCACTGAAAAATTTGTCCAATGAGCAAGTTTGGAATTTTATTGGATTCCTATCACATTGGTAGGTGTATTTATTTGAAGCTCCTCTAATGGAATGGGTCTTTGAAATCTTTGGAAAGGGTGTGGACTCTTTATTTTGAAGATAAGTTTGGAAATGTTTAGGGTTTGGTAGCGGCTATAGGGAATGCGTTCTTTCCCGAATTTTAACCTGAAAATTTAAATTAGTTTAAAATTAAATATTACTTATAAAAAGAATAACAGACTGAGAATGTATTCTTGCAAACTGCAAATTTAGGGTCTTCCTAACGCTTTTCGCAACCTCTTCTCAATTTTAACTGATGCATTCAACAACATTTCAATGAGATAAACTCATTAATCAATATAACATGTAGACACCACTTAATCAATATAATATGTAGACATCACTTGTTATTTCAAATAGTACACAAATACAGTACAACAACACGGTCTCCGTAACATTTTATGCCTAACAATATGATAGAACATCAAATAAAGGGTTGGAGTTGCTCTAAATGTTGTCTCTGAGTTTCATGGTTTGTGCCTGTAAATTTCAAACTTTGTTTGGTGTCGTTACACAAACAAAAGGATGATGAAAGATAAAATATGTTGTGTCGCTATGAATGCATCATGTGAAGTTATACAACCATGAACTCAAATTCAGCGTGAGAAAAGAGATGGGCTGAGCCATCGAGCATTGGGCCTAAGTTTAATAGTCTAAAAGTTGACTCTCTGGCTTGTAAAACTCTTGGGCTCTTAATTTCAATTTTTCAGCTTAAAAACTAAATAGAGAAAAGATCTTAATATATGATAATCCCTAACCATTTGATTAGGACAATATACGTAAAATAAGAGTTTGTTTGGAAAAAAAATTAAAATGACTAAAAGTACCTTTGATGAAAGTGATTTTGTAACAAGGCACGTCTCCAAACGGGCTATGTCTTTACTGTTAGGAACAACACAATATCTTGGAGGTCCACTAAACAAACCCTAGTTAAGACGTCTTAGAGCTCATTGCCATAAAGTACTTACAGTTTTTCATCCATCATTGAGTTCCACGACGACCTGTGAAGAAAACATTGCATGTATTGACCAGATCAAGCAAGGATGCATTAACAAAGTCAACACCAAGCATATTGTGTACTTCTCGCATCAACATGAGCATAAGAAGATTAAAGTCAAACATATCTAGTCCCAAGTCAATCTTGCCGACCTCTTCGCAAAGTCGTTGTCAAAGTCAATCTTCCATAAGCTTGTTTGATGAATTGGTATGTGCAGATCTTCTCATTTGCAACGCTTGTCCTTCTCAGGGGAGTTTTGTCGAACTTAGGGGGAATATCCTGAATTATAATCACTAAGGTTTTGCTAATCTGACAAGGTTTTGATGAAGCACCCACATCGGGATGGCCCTTTGTATGTTGTCGACTACTTACATCCTGAATATATTAAGTACAACATGTTGCATTAACTCATATTTTTCTCCTTAGACTATGAATTATACCCCATTGGGTTTTACCATAGCCAGATTTGGTGAGACTTAATCCTACATGCAAATCCCTATATGGAACTCATGTGCTCACCATCAGTGCCTATGAGACAACTTCATCAACTACTTCAACTTTATGGCTAAAGATTTGATATGACTAATACTTGAGTATTTACGCACTCGAGGGGGAATGTTGTAACTAATATTTAATGTAGTGTGATTGTATAAATCTGAAGTAGAGTTAAGTTAGGAATCCTTCGGAATCTATAAGATCTTTCCCATTGGATTTTCTATTACTTAGAGGGTAAATTATTCTCTCTCCTATTACTATAAATAAAGACACTAAACACACTAACCATGATGAATATCACACACAATTTCTCAAACTCTTCTCTTCTCTATGCCGTCTCTCCCTTCTTCGTTTTCTCTAAATTTTAGGCTACAACATATCTCTACTTTTCTATTATTTATAATCAAATCGAAACCGCCACCATATTCAACGTATAGGTGCTTAATTTAATTAATATCACAATGCTTATTCATAGAATTGTCTTCTTTTCTTAATGTTAAATTCACTAATTTGGGTCAATTGACTCAATTATGCATTTTTTTCTAAATGCTATCGAAGATGATAAAAAGTGAAACAAAACTTGTGACGCATAAATGAATGTTCTTAATAATTATTTGGTTTACAAGCTCCGGCTAGATGGATCTACTCCTTAGCCAAACAGTTTGTGTTTTCCCTTGTGCCTTCATTTTTCAAAAGTCTTATCCAAATTCTGTGGAAACCATATTTTTAATGGTGTAAAATATATACAATCCTGATTCAATATTTCAAGTGTTAGTGAAGCAAACACGTGCAAGACAATCGTGGCACTCCAGGCTCTCCTAAAATATTGTTCTAATAAATTGGGGATGGTTGGAATTGGATGGCTGGATGGCTGGGAAGGAACCCTTACCCACAAAGAAAACTTTCACATGCCCTCTTGTGGTTGGTCCCTCTAGTTCTACTCCTGCTGTTCATAAATTTCCAACACCCTACCCAACTATTTTATTTTTATGCTGACGATCAAACTAAATTATTGAACTATTCAAGGTCATTTTGATTTTAAAAAATTTCCTGCGTCCACAATTGTTGAAAAAATATAAAAGCCAAGCCAAATCATTGAGTATGGTGGCACATTTATAGGTGAATCATATCAAAGTCCAAGTTCCACCATAGTATCTTTAAAAGTTAAAGGGACTATAAAATAATAATAATAATCCGCATCCTTGCAGTGATGCTGCACTTACACCTGCTTGATGCATTTTAAAATCTTGATCGATCGATGACTTTATTTTTATTATTTTTCTTTCTCATTTGCTATTATTGCTACTTTCTGTAAGATCGATGGAACTAGATATATATATATATATATATATATATTTGAACAAACGATATTTTTTTATTCTAAAAGAGAGGATTAGTTTTGCTCACAATTGGCTAATAATAATGTAGTTTAAACTCGCATTTGATGAGAATTGAACATAAGAATTCTCACTTATAATGAAGACACACACATATTTTAAGTGTGCATATTTTAACCTAATTTGCAGTTTCCACAATGATCATTTTTCATTTTGTCAACACAATTATCATGAACTGTATTAGATTATAATTTACATGTCCTGATAAATTTGTTTTTAGAGCAAGTAAAAGTGATTTGAGTCTAATACAGTTTAGGCACAACTTACTACTAATTAATCATGGTCTTTCCCTCTTTAGTCCTATCTACCAAGACCTTTTAAAAATGGTTCAAATTTTCAATAAAGAACTTTTAACTCTTAAAGTGATGTAAAATTCAGTTTTGGTCCAACTTAATGATTATACGTGTGTCAAGCTTCAGAGTCACATATGATTAAAATCATAACATCAGGATCATCATTAACTTTAAGAAAACTAGGGTCACATCTCTTTATTCGATTAATGATCAATTATAATGTTATTTGACTAATCCTACATTTTCTTTTAACAAACGATAGCGTTAGTGGGTTAAATTATAAGATGATAGGGAGAGAGAAATCGGTGGAGACTACAGCCGCACCAGAGTATATGGAAAAATTGCTTTCCGCTACTACGGAAAAGCGTCATCTTCGTGTATAAAATTATTTTCGAGACGCCCTAGAACACTCACAGTATCACCATTAATTACGATATGTTTTTGCATAAGTGAATTTTTTTGTTGTTGAGAAGAAGTACGATATTCATTGATAAAAGAGAGGGAATAAACGTACATAAAAGAGGATAGTGCACAACAATGGGCCTCAATAAAAACCTTGAAGGGAATTCCAACACGGACGAAGAGAAAAAGAGCATCCCGCACCTATGCACAGTTCAGCGTATAATGTTTATTATGCCTTTTTCCTTTTTTTTTTGTATTTTTAAAAGGAAAGACGTTGTAGGTATACATTGGTATTGTCACTTAGTACTACGGTCTAGAAGTATTTTTCTTTACTTGTAAGTTGTAAGTTATAAGTAAGAGGTCTTAGGTTCGATTATTGTGTAAATAATATTATTTGTTTAAAAAAAATATACATCACTATTTTGAGCATATCTCCGGAATGCTCTAAAGCGCTCTTAATTAGTATCACCGTAAATTACCAATCTATCTTTGCTTAAAGGTTTTTGATGCACAATTCAGTGCATCATGTTTATTTTATGGAGTTTATTTCCTAGGTACAATCTTAAGGAACAATTAAGAGAGAACTTTAAGATATTTAAAAACTGGATGAAATAAAAAATGAAGGATGAGGAATGTAGAGACCGAAGATTGGTTTTACAGGGGCCATAATATGTTGAATGGTATTCATTCCACCACGAAAAGAAAGAAAAATAAATAAATAAATGGAGATTTTGAAATAATAGGAATTTTGGGTGCCTGCATGGGCTGGTGATGACGCACATGAAAGCTACGTGTATGCAGTGCAAATATATAAAAATTACTAAAAATAATTTAAAAAGGCAGCAGCTTCATGCTTGATGTAAAAGTTAAAAACTTTAACCCATAAAAGGATGATGGTGGTGATAAAAAATAGAAAGATTCCACAAATAGGCAAAAAAAAATGGTAAACAGAAGTAGAAAGTAGAATCAGAATAATATGTCTGCATAATTGCAGAAACAACAATATATCATAAATATTTAATTAATTAGTTTCCATATTTAACAAGAATAAGGAGAGGCCGTGGAGGCGTCATCACCGTCCATTTGCCATAAATTGTTGTTATTGACTTTACTCTGTCTCTGTCTGCTGTTAGCTGTTTGAATTGAAGCTCTTTCTTGTTCTTGTTGTTCTCAAGTAAAACCATTTCTCTCTCTCTCTCTCTTCTTCTTTCCAATTCAAAAACTTTGTGTTTTCTGTGTTTGTGATTTGGTTATTGTTGTTGGGGTTTGATTGGAATTTGCATTTTTTGGAAAAAAAACAAAAAATCCAAAAGAAAGAAAAAGTGGAAATTAAGGAGTAAAAGCAGCAGCAGAAGAGTAGGATTGTTGGAGTTTTGGGCAGCAGAGATTACAGAGCGCCAATTTTTATCCGGATTTGTTGAGTTGTTACAACGCTAGATGTTTTTGATAGATATAGATAGACAGAGAGACAGATTTTAATATTGTTTCAGAAAATATAGGATTCTCTTCCATAACAAAAACACCCCAAAAAATATCTTTGTTTTTTATTTTTAGTTTGATTTTATTTGATTGATTCGAAGGATTTTCTTTGCCTTTGGAAAGAGGCCATGGCTGCTGCTGCTGCACCTCAATTTCATCACAACTGTATGTAATCTCCTCTTCTTTTCATTTTTTTGTTTTTGTTTTTATTTCTGTGCTTGTTTGAGCATAACTCTTTGATCCTGATTTTGTATGATCAGCTCTTAGAAAAGGGGAGGAAGAAGAGAAAGATTCAAACCCACATGTCCAATCCACAGAATTCTTCAATTCCAATCTGGTATTGTATGCCATAATTTACTTTCACACCCCCTTTTTCTCCTCCTGTTCTTCCTGCTTGTTTCTGTCCCGTCGATTTATTCAATCAATGTGGCTAGAAACAAGAGGGGAAGTGCAAGGGGATAAAGAGGAGGGTTAAAATTATTTTCCTTGTTTTGGTGCAATAATTATTTGGTTTTTAGGCCTAAAGCTTTGCTTTGTACCATATATTGAGTTACCATGTTGAATATTTAGATTTCGATGCGTGATTCGTAGTTTTTATGTCTGCTTGCTTTATGATCCATGAAAATCTAATTTGTGAATTTGTTTGTTTGTGTGTGTGTGTGTGTGTATCTTTAGGCTCACAGTAAGGATGGGAGCCCATCTGATACAGCATCATGCATATCGACCGTGGGAGATACAAATGCCAGTGTAAAAAAAAGTGATGCAGATGCAGATTATGAATCCCTGACTTCTTGTCCGGCAACTGCATATTACGGATACTCATATCCAGGTTCGCTGCAGCTTCTCATAACTAGAGTCCTAATTCGTGTTCTTGGATTACCTTAACATCTTATCGTTGCCATGTGCACAGGTTATGAAATGGAAAACAATGGATACTATGTTGGTGGAACCGGGATGGAGATGCAATATCCGGTAAGTTCCCTCGTCTAATTCGCAATTGCGCACGAAAATCATTGATGTGTATATCTGGATTCATATGGCTGTTGATTTGAAATTGCCTTTAGATTACTTCTGGTCTCTGCAATTTGTAACAAATTGATCTTATAGTCACTATTGCTCCATTTAGGTCATGCAAGCAGATAATGGATCTTTTGTCTACTTGATGCCAGGATTTCAGCCTGGTTATGATCCCTACTCACCGTACATGCCCATTTCTCCAATTGGTAGTGATGGGCAATATGTTGGTCAACAGATGTATCCCCCCCTGAGCCCCGTGTACCAAGCTCCTATTTCCCCCGGATATAACCCTTCTCTTCTTCCTTATGGGGAGTTCGTCCAATCACCCTACTTGTGGGATCCATCTCTTGTTGTTGGAGATGGAACGCTTGGGAGTTCCCACAACAGAGTCTTAGAAACACCGCCCTATAAACCTAATTTCTCTTCCCCTAGTCACACTCGTTCTCCACTCTCTAAATCTCCCAAGCCGTTGGATGTTTCATCAGGTTATGGTGCACGAAATCAGTCAAAACCAGCAAACAAGGTAGAGTACTATTTCTTTGTGCCGGTGGCGTTATATTCTCTTATCTTGGGCAATTTTGATGATTTTTTCAATGATCCTAGGCCTCGCTGCGTCCCCCAAGTCTTCAAACGGAAGCACAAGCGAAAGGTTACTTTCCGGTATCAAAGGTTCCGGTCTATAACCAAGAGACAGGCGGACTGCTCTATCCAAACACTTCCCCGACTTTAAAAACAAATGTAAAGGGCTGGGGTGGCTCTGATAAGTTGAAACCAAGAAGTAAGGCTAATGGCGTTAAAGATGTTAATCTATTTAATGAGAACAACCATGGTCCCAGAACAACCAATCCTAAAGGTGCATTGGTGCCCGGAGCCGACAAGGAGAAAGAAAAGTCTGATGGCATAGCCTCTGTTATCAGGAAGGATCAATATAACCTCCCTGACTTTCCAACCAAATACGAGCAAGCACTTTTCTTTGTCATCAAATCTTACAGTGAAGATGATATTCACAAAAGCATCAAATACAATGTGTGGGCTAGTACTCCCAATGGAAATAAGAGGTTGGATAGTGCATATCAAGATGCACAAGAGAAGGTGGCACAGAAGGGCTACAAGTGTCCCGTCTTCCTCTTCTTTTCGGTATGCTGGAGAATTAGACCTTATATTTTTATGCTTACTGCAGACTTTTGGACATTTGGTCTCTAAAATGATTTACTAATGCCATCTTTGCTTTGGTCTGTTTTATGATGTGTTTCAGGTTAATGCTAGTGGTCAGTTTTGTGGAGTAGCTGAGATGATTGGTCGTGTCGACTTCAATAAGAACATGGATTTCTGGCAGCAGGATAAGTGGAATGGTTATTTTCCGGTCAAGTGGCATATCATAAAAGACGTCCCAAACCCACAGTTACGACATATAATACTTGAGAACAACGAGAACAAGCCCGTGACCAATAGTAGAGACACTCAAGAGGTGTGCATAACAACAAGAAGTTTGATTTTATTGTATTTTTCAGCCAGTGTGATCAAGCATAAATCTGAGATTACATTTGTATTTTGCAGGTGAAACTTCTTCAGGGTATCGAAATGCTGAACATTTTTAAAAATCATATGTCAAAGACATCAATACTGGATGACTTTGATTTCTACGAAACCCGCCAGAAAATGATGCAGGAGAAGAGGATCACACAATCTACACCCTACTACGAGCTGCAGGTATGCCGCGACTCTTCCTTTCTCTCGATTCCTTTTTATCAACGAAAATCTTTTCTAGTTTTCTAATACCAGTGGCATGTTTAAGTAAAGTTCTTGCATATATGCATAAAGGATTAAGAATAAAGCAAGAATAAAGCTAGTAACAAAGTGGAGAGTGTTGTGCCATTCAAGTTGTTGAAATAGGGATGACTTTATTCCGCACTGTCTTCTTTTGTCCCCTGCATTCCTCCCGTTTCTTTAGGCATTGGATTCGATAAATCAAAGAAAAAATATATATAGACATAAACAAGGGGAGGAGTGTAGAAGGACAAAGCCGGAGAGTTAAAATTTCTTCTTTCGGTTTGCTTGTAATTTGTTTTCGTCGTGGAATGTTAACCAGGAATTGTTATTTATGTTGCAGCAGAAAATGAGTGAGTTAAGTACCAGTGCTGAGTAGGGGCCTCAGGTTGAAGGCAAAGGAAAGGATGCAGAGATATGGGCATATGACAGATTATAAACCAGAAAACAGAAGCCAACGGTTTTCGAGCAGCAGTTAAAATATGTAAATTTGCAGATGAAATTCAAAGGCATAAGAATGAAGATGCGTTGCTGTTTCTCTTTCAAGTTTCCGTTCGAAAAAATTAGATACAAAATGCTGGTTTTGGAAGCTCCCAACGATTCATGTATATGCCTGTGGAATCCGAGTTCTCTCTCCCTCCTCTGCCTGCGTACATATAGCTTTTGTTCTTTCAGCATAAAAGTGTATTTGGTTCTTTGTTTCGTGTTCCCACCTCTTAGTTCTCCTGATATTCACATTTGTAACTGTAAAAAGACAAAAAAAGGAAGACAAAAAAATGATAGTTTATTTCTCATAGTATTCATACAGCTGAGCGCAATGGCCTTCGAGAATTCATAAAGATGACGCTTCTGAAATGATCTAGCTGGAGAATAATTAGTTTACGAGCTTTTTTTTTATCGCATATGTATTGTGACCGTACCTAATATCGCAAACGACTAATTTTCCCCGCAAAAATGTTGATCGACTCAATCCAGTCCGGCGAAGCAATGAGGTAGCCGGAAAGTTTGAGACCAACCATTTCCGGAAAACTTGGCAGAACTCCAAGACAAAAGGCAGAACTATGATAGTCCAAATGAATTTTGGTAAACGTTGATATAACGAGCGAAACAGGTCACGTTCGTGTCCTTCCCGCAACAAGAAAGCACACTATGCAAAGCATTAGGCAGGTGCGCCACGGTCAAGGAAGCAAAAATGGATTTACATGCTACTCGCTGAGCATCATCACACTAATTCTCCAACAAACATCTTTCCAAAATCCATATTCGGTATTTCGAACATCGTAAATTCCGACACCATCCCTTCGTGCTCTTTCAACGGCAGTATGGGGGGATGAAGTGCAAATTTCTTATAAATTTTGGTCTCACCCTTGATCGCCAGATGTTGACCCACGAGATCGTCCACGTCCGCGTCCACGTCCAGGAGGGACACGTCCAGGTCTCCCACCTTGTCTTCCAGCTGGTCCTCCACGACCTGGGCTTGGTGATGTAGAAAGCCCTCTGGCCTGTTGTCTTCGGAGTGCATTCGCCACGGCTCGTTCTGTTATATTTATGGTAGTTGACGGATTAGTCACTGGAGACACCTGTCTCACCTCTTCTGCTGCAGGACTGGGACTAGTTTGTTTTGAAACGCTAACTTCCGATGTGGTACCTGTTGAAGTGGTATCCACGATTACTGAGGTAGCTTCGGCAGCCTGATCAGTCTCCATCGCAGTTTGGTCATTACCATCAATTGACTTATCGGAACCATCAGCGGTTTCTTCAGTTGCATCAATGTCATCATTTTTCTCATCATTAAGAATCTCTGGAGAATTAACCTCACCGATATCCACAACAGAACCAGCAGCAACACCATAATCATCGCCCCTAGCTGGGGAAGCCTCGGGAGTTGTTACAGGTTCAGGTTGAACTTCCCCTATTTCAGGACTGCCCATCGTATCACCACCTTCAAGCTCAGAAATATCAGGGACCAGCTCTCCCTCTTCTCGGTCTCCTCCAAAATCACTGGACTGTTGCTCCTGCTCAACCTGATCTTTAGCTTCATCGTGTGATGGCATATCTTTTCCATCAGATCCATCCACATTCTCCACTAAATCACTATCCTTCTCAAGTTGTGATTCAACTTGACTCGAACCATCAAACTGTCTTTCATTTGGCTCTTCAACCTTCTCCCCAGCAGTCTCAGTTTCTTCTTTCTCAGCATCAACAGCAGCTTCCTCATTTAAACCTTGCGGCAAATCAACAGCGACGTCTAAATGTTCATCTTTGACTGGAACACTCCCAAGATTCTCCGAAGTAGTAGATGGCTGCCCTTCACTCCCCTGTGGCGAATCTGAACCTTTGGACTTCTTTGACACAGGTGCTGCCACATCAGGACAAATTTCCCCTTGATTATTTGTTTCGTCACGGGACTCAGAAGTAGATGAAGAAGCCAGACGTTTCCGAAGCAGTGGTTGTGTCAAAGTAGCATTGCCTTGAACTTCCATTTCATTCGATGGCGCTTGTTTTCCCCCATTGCGGGTCCCTTCCATCTCTGACATCTCTACATCACCTTGTGGTTCTTCAGGTCTTACAAGACGGGGCCTAACCAATCTCCTTCCTGGTTTGCGAGTTTCGACATTGGTTTTGGGCAAAGTGATTCTCTTTGCGCTTTCTTCAGTCGCTTTGGATGCTAAGCCCTTCGCAGGACTCATTGAAGGCACAACAGTGGGTGCTTGAGCAGTACCTGCATGGCACACAAAGGTTAACGAATTTACACATGAATAAAGAACTAGCAGCATTTACCAAATAAACGATGGAAATAAAAAATGAAGTACACCAATCCTCAGTATAAAAAGAATTGCTCAACAAAAGTACCAGAGGTAGCCACTAATGAATTATCTGCAACTGGAGGAGTGTTTGCCAGAACACCATGAGCTCCAAACTCATTGTGAACTGAATGTGCTGTCTTTTCGAAATTTTCGACAGCTAAGCTGTAGGCAGCAGCAAGACCATCCAGTATGGTTCCCGATAGCAGTTGAACAACTGAGGTGCCCTGAGATACATGGAATATACTATTAAAACAAACCGAGGTGAAATAGCAAGTATAAAACATGGTTTTGAAATATGATGAACAAAGCACGTAAAACAAGTTAGAATATAGGTACTCGTAAGTGAAAGGACTCTGCTTTCCGGTTTGATAAATAACAATCATACCTCGGGGAGACTGTCTTTTGCATGTTTTAGCTTTTCAAGCTCATCTGAAAGCTGCTTCAGAGCCTGCTTATGCTTCTCAAGTTCATTCATGAACTTCGTCTTGTCCTAAAGCAAAAAACATCACATGCATCACTTCGTAATACAGCTTATATCCGCATTGAGATTAAAGTACTAAGAACACGTCCAGCTGAATTCCAGAAGTAAACCCTAGGATATACTGGTAGAATGCTTTAACTGATATAGAATTTACTACAACGGCCAGATAGAAAACCTGGTCAACATTAGTATAGGAATCCGTTACAGCCTTCTCAATCTTCCTGCGATTTGCTTTCTCCACACGATTTTCGTCCTTCTCCTTTCTCAGCTCCTCTCTCTGCCTCTCCAAATGCTTTTCCAGAAGCTGGCGATCATAGTAAATAAGTCACAACTTGCTAAAGAGGTCAAGGAGATACAGAAAAGCAAAAATGTCTATTAAGTTCAACCTGAATTTTCTGGTCTTTCTCTTCTCTAATTGCCTGCTCCCCGGTAGTATCCCCTGATGCTCGTTTCGCTGTAAGATACAGTCAAATAACAGAAACAGATAGATGAGTGGATAATAACATATATCACAAATGAGTGGAAAAGGACTGATGGATGGTTTAAACTTACCTAATTTGAGTTCCTCCAGCTGTCTAGAAAGAGCTTGATTCTCCTTGCTCAGTTCCTCCTTTTCCTTTGATAGTGTCTCCTTTTCTTTTGAAAGGGTCTCTTTTTCTCTTGAGAGCATTTCAAGCCTCCTCTGCAGAATTAATGAATGTTAATCACCAACCAACAAATAAGAAAAGTTTTCACCTTATAAGCACAACTCCAAATGTCAAAAACTAGTGAAGAGAGGATTACATATAAGCAATTAATTTCAGGTAAAAATTGTTCCTTATAAAGGACATGAAACTTTTAAAAACCTTATACTGAGCAGTCATTTTCCTTTGCTTCTCGATATCTGATTTTAGACTTGCCTGTGCAAGGAAGCCATGGGAAGGGTATACATCAGAATTGTATAAGAAATCAGATAGCAAGCACTTCTCCAAATCTGGTCATAGAATACAAAAACTAAGGTGTACCTCAACTTGCAAAGCGTCACTCATTCTCTTCTCCATCTCAGTCAGTTCCAATCTGGAGTTAGCAATATCTCGCTCCAGACGCGATACAGTCTCTAACTTTTCTGAAAGAAGTTTCTTGACTTCTACTATTTGAGAATCCTTCTCCTCCAATTTTTTCTAAGGACATAAATGATGAAAATAAAAAAAAGATGTATCCAATAACAATGATAAAAGTACGAACAAGAAATCATATAAATATTTGAAGGGAACTGAAACAAAGTAAGATACAAATGGACGCACACCATAGTTTGTTGCCCTACTCACATAATTAATGTACAGATAATCAAAATAAAAAAAGTAAACCAAAAAAGGGACAAACAAGTTAGGAAGTTTATCGCATGCATTAACATAAGTTACATAACCATTTGATAGAACATCAAGAATAGGTTAAAATACACCCGTAATTTGTATTGCTTTTCAACATCTTTTTTAAGTGGACAAGGATTCACACATATCAACGATAAAATGTCAGTATAAGAGGCGAAGATATAATAACTAACAGGAGCAAAGCAAGCTTAAAGCAATTAACATTGCTTATAAACGTGTCAGCCTACCTGCAACTGACGAACATCCTCCTTTGTGCGATCATAATCTTGAACATCAATGTTTCTATATCTTTCAAGTAGCTTCAAGAAAGAGAGTACATTAGAATATTGGATGTGTTTATTTAATAAACGCATGCCTACACTGCAGCAGGTACTGCCACAAAATCGGCAGACTGTACAACTTTTCTAATGGTATTTAGGTCAAAATGACTCTTTCAGCTACCAGGCATAGATATACAATTATTGAAATCTACCTCTCTGTACCATTACTACGTATTTCTATGTTTATATTAGGTTGAAGTGTGCAGGGAAAGTTCATAGAGTGTATAGTTCTCAGAATAAGACAAAATCCTTGAGAGGGAGAGAGAGAGAGAGAGAGAGAGAGAGAGAGAGAGAGAGAGAGAGAGAGAGAGAATCCCCCATCATGGACTGTTAACATATAGTTTTGCAATTACTAGATGTAAGTGCTAAAGAGAGACAGAAAGCAGTTCCAAGATCAATACCTCACGAACCCTCTGTTCTGAGTGTTCTTTCTCTGACTTTTGCATTTCAATTTCTTTCTTACAGGCTTCCAACTCAATCTTTCTCTCCTGTAGCAATCTCTCTAGGTTCTCAGTCTCAGCATTAGCTTGTTGTGATATTTCACGCAATTTCTGAAACAAAATAAAAAAATATGATGAGTCACATTTACATTGATGAAAAACAATTATCTAAACAGAGAGAATCCTCAAATAAGGACTTTCAGCAGTCAAAATATTCAAATACCTGGCATTCCTCAAAATTGTGCTTGTTTTCTTCTCTGAGTTGGATATTGCTTTCACGAAGTAAGTTAATTTCTCTAACCTGCAAAGACATTTCATCATGACAGCATAAAGTTAGAAGGGGGAAATAGTAGGTATTGGGATATAATCTCAAAATAGTCCGCTGTGCAATGTCCACAGAAACACAGAATAGAGAGTTCAGTGTCAAATAAAACAAAAGTCAAACACTTCTGTGGAATATACTGACACTGCACATGTGGTTTGAGAAGCACTACATTACAACAAAATAATGGAAAGAGATATAGGATAACAGCTAAAAAGCATAATATACATCTGGACTTTGAACAATACTACACGATGAAATGAAACTAACTTGTAGTTGCAAGGATTTCATTTCCTCCTCCGTGAACAATGATCTTGAATTCGTGCGCTCAGCATGAAGTGATGACTTGGCTGTTTCTGAAGCCTTGAGGGCACTCTCAAGCTACAAAAGCAAATATAAAATGAGTGCATGAATTCAACCAAGGACCGATGAATAACCACGATAGCACATAAGAAATACACAAATCACAACAGACAAACATCCTCAGGCTAAATGCAAGAACACATAGTACCCATCACATGATTGGAATAAAAACAAAGAGACCTCCTGAAAATTTCTACGACAACATGGCAACATTTACAAGGCTTTTTTCATGTCAAGAGTTAAAGTTTAATCACAACCTCATTTTTTCATTTGTATAAAATAACAAATAATGGTGGATAAGCAAAAGAAAACGCCTTTTACAAACTCACTTGTGACTGTAATCGAAGCTTTTCTTGTTTCAATAAGGAAATCTCTGTCTCCGCCTGTCAAGTTGAAAACAATAATAATATCGAATTATACTATATATGTCTCTGCCTGTTAAGAGAGGATAATGATAGCAGCAAAAAGAACTTACAATTTCTTTTGTCCGTCGAAGATAACTTATCACATTTTGTAAACCAGCATCACCAGAAGTATCTGGAGCAGTGCTTGCAGAAGTTCCAACTGAACCATGATCTCTTTCAGTCAGTTGAATGTGCAAAGCCTCAAGTTGACTGTGCAGTATTTTGTTCTGCATATAAAGTTGGAGCTTCAGAAGAAGACAAGGGAATATGAAAAAAGAAAACAAATCAAATATGGCACAGAAATTCAACTGAAATGCAAAGTTCAGTCACAAAATTTCATCTTCCGTATCAAGTCCTAAAACTGGTTATCAAAGACCGGACCTGGTTTCAACTACTTGACTCGTACAGATTATTAACAGCAATTTACTCGACCTCAAGATATTGACATAAAACTGACTGGAAAAGACGACAGTCTGCAAATCATAACAAAAGCAGATTAAATATGCACTTCAATAACCTGTTCATTGATTTCATTGTACTTCTTCTCGGCAACATTTTTGGATTCTTCTAACATTCCCTTCTCAAATTCCCACTTAGACTTGAGTTCATTCTGTAAGTAAAATAAAACAAAATCAGCTTGCATAACACAACCAAACAAGACTTGCAGCAAACCGACAATTCCCACGAGAGAGTAAAGTTACATTTTGACTTTTGAGTGCATCAGCCGATTTACGCAACTCTGACGCTTCTTCCTGGAGCGTAGCCAAAGCCTGCGATGTCTTAGTCAACTCCTGTATTGTCTCCGACTGGAGGATAACCTGAACGAGATAAAGAATCATTCCTTAGCCCAGCCATCAGTGAATAAAATGTATATGAGGGTGAAATATATGTAAAGCATGACAATCTCAAGTGCTGAACAGCTGCTGAAGGAAAGGTTCTAGAAATCATTGTTTGATTGACATCCTTTATTGGGATAAATCCAGGTATTAGAGCCTTTGACGACTAATTTACAAGTGCATGTACAACTTCTGAAATAACATTTATTTACATATTCAAAGAAATATTCAGCTGATTGGACTCGATCACAGCCTTAAAATATAATTCCCACAAGCAATGCAAGTAAACGAGAAAAATCTACCTAAAAACCCACTATCAAACCACGACCCCATAGAGTAAAAGACTTTAAGAAGCTGCTGCCAAGAAAACCCCAACATTTCAAACCTTGACAGGACAGGCCAGTTGGACCAGTTGAATCAATGAGCATCAATTGTCCCAGTTTGGATAAGTTAATAAACCATTTTTCTAATTGAACAGCAACAATCACTCAAACCTTATTATACAAGAAAAAGCATAAAAACACATGCAGATTAACCTGTCTTTCATAATTGGCCTGAGCAGAACGCCATCGCTGATGTTCTTTCTCCAAGTCTTCTTTCAAAGCAGATATCTGAATCTCCAGGGACACAATTTGGGAACTACAAATAAAACAGAGATGAGATGCCAAATGGAATAATCAAATTCATGACATAATGAAAAATAAGAGAAACCCACGTTTTAGTTGAGGTTTCTTCCTTTAGAATTGTAATTTCTGATAGAGTGGAAGAAAGAGCTTCTTCCTTCCCTGCAGCTGCTGAAGCAACTTCTTGAGACCTCAAACTACACTCGTGTTCAAGTTCAGATACTCTCTCTCTTAGAGAAAGAAGTTCGGCTTCAAGCGATTTCTTCCGTTTTTCAGCCTGTAAAGTATTTGGGATCATAATTCAGTATAACTGACAGACGTTGAAGTACTAATTCATCCAAAATCATATACACACACTAGTACCTCAATCTTGAAGTTTTCATGGGCAGATTCCATCTGTCTCAATGCATCTTCATTTACCTGAGCTATGCTCTTATACTGTGAAATTAAAATAGATATAAATCATAAGTTTGAGTAGGCTTTAAGATATTAAGCAAGTCAAGGAATACTAAGCACCTGTAGCATGTGATCCTTGTTAGCTTGCACTTCCTCTCTCAATTTTTCAATCCCTTCCTTTGCAGCACGCAATGCCACCAAAGCCTAATCAACCAAGTCAATGTCCGGATCAACTGATTCAAACTCCATACAAAACAATAGTACACGCTCCCAAATCGAAAACAACCACCGTCAACAAAATGAAAATAAACAAATGCATAGATTGAATCTCTGGAAATTTGAAATATCAATATCAGTACCAAAGGAAAAAGCAGAAGCATTATATTACAAATGGCAACCCCGGAAAAATAAATTAACAAAAAAAAGCAGGCAACATTCAAGAAATAGGCAGGTAAACGGCAGAACTTACCTCATCACTGGTCAAGGAGGAAGATACACTCCCACCATCGACATCAACAACCTGCATCATACGTAAAGAGATGCAGGGGAAAACCATATCAGTCAGTACGTATCAAGGAAAATTGAAAAATGTCTAAGAATATGACATATACCACAAAAGAACTTCAAACATGTAAAGAATACTGCTTATTAGAAAATATACCTTCACATCTGAAGATTTACTCCTTCTGCCCAGATCCGTCAGTTTAGCCTGTGTTATCAATAAAAAATTCAAATTTTAACTTGTAAATCATGGAGATTAAATGAGATAACAATGATACGTGAGCGCATTCTGTCTGCTAATTGAAATTGTGCTTACAAACATAGAGGGGAGAGTATATATAGAATATGAAAATGAAGGGGGAAAGGACCTCAGCTACAGCAGCTCTAGTCTCAGCAGATGCAACAGCATGCAAAGCATTAGCCAACTCTTTTCCCATTTCTTCAACTTGTCTCATGGCGTTTTGTATGGACTGCTCACGGTCAAGTGTGAGAGTGCGGGCATTGTTTCGCTCTTCTTGTAGATCTTTCTTGACATCAGCCCACTCCCTCTGAAAATGTAATCATACTTTGTAATATTTACACCCTTAAATAACAGACCTTAACATAAGCATGGTTTCAATTGGAACGCTTCCACATGGATCAAATTAACAGTGTAACCCAGAGAGAAAAAACCCATAGACAACAACCCCATCAACCAGGAAGAAAAAAATCTGAAGCATCACATATACAAATGAAGTTAGAGGTGAAACCAAAGGTGGAGCATTATGAGTACATACCTCTATTTGTTTCGTATACTCTTCTTGTCTTCTCCTCTCAGCAGCTCTTGCCTCCTGTAGTTGCACGATATAAAATCAAATACATAAATGAGATGTGAGGGATGAACATAAACATCCAATAAAAATTAACTTAAAAAGAACAAAAGTGCAATGAGCTACCTCACGAATTTCCTCGGCACTCTGAATAGTGTCCAAGGTAGCCTGCAGTCTATGGACCCTTTCTGTCAAACTACGAACTTCATCACAAGCTCGCTTCTCAGCATGTTCCAACATTTCCTTTTCATGCTTCAAAACAGACACCTGTATTGAAACAAGATGTAAAGTGAGAACTTTCAAATGTGACCATGCTTTGTAAACTAAGATAATAAGAGTCACCTCCATAGTCAACTTCCTAGTACGCTCCTCAGCAGTTTGAACAGATTCAGAACTTTCACGCAGCTTTCGTTGGTAGTCAACTATCAACTGGGAGAACTCAATGTTCCTTGCTAAAACACCGTTTGTTTCATTTCTCTGATAATTTATGCATTATCAGCAAAAACATAAATTAACACTTGAACAGAGATTAGTCATATAACACCGCACCAATATTAAATTTTAAAAAAAAAATATATATATATACACATAGAAATATAAAAACGAACCATGAGCAGAGAGAAATATTTGGCAACAGATTCTAACAAAAAGATCACCTGATGCTCAAATTCCTTCATAAAGCTCTCAAGTCTCTCTCGAGAAAAATTTGCTTCCAAAGCCAACTTGTCACGCTCTGACCGCAAAGATGTGATCTCGCTCCTGACCATAAAACACCAAGTATTATTGAACAGGAAACTAAATACATGAGGTTGACAGAGCTTATAACTAATAAAAAAAGAGAGCAAAACTACATTGCAGAAACATACACTACACTATTGTAACGAGTCAAAATAATAGTAGGCAGCAAGATTATGACAATAGTAACTATTGAAAAAATTGACAAGAGGTCAAAAGTCTAGATAAATACCATGAGACGTGCACATATGAAAAACATAATTAAGTTTACAATAAAACATCTCTGAGGGAGGACAGTTAACAAATTTGTTTACCTGGTCTTTGCCAGATCTTCCTCCAGACATTTCACTCGTTCTGCAGCCTGGTCTTGGACCTTTCTTGTAGCTTCCTACATTAGTTTATATTTTCTATCATATTTTATAGCAGTACAAATTACCAAGTAACAACAATACCAAACATGCACTTCCTTAGATAATGCCTAATGATCACAATACCTGAGAACTCTCAAGGAGAAGCTTTACGTCAGTTCTCCTTTCTTCTGCAAAAAAAACAATAAGTAAGTTGTACCACAGTACCTTTTTGCATTGAAGCAAAATACGTCTCAATTTACAATACTACTCCATCTACTAGCGAATCTGAAGATAGTCACAGCCTTTTTAGAGGTCTATATGTGTGTATAAATATGTAGAGAGAGAGAGAGAGAGCATATTTATGAATTGTACTTCCTTTGATTTTCAGACTTTTAAAAAAATATATAAAGTTTGCAAGAGGCAGACCTGGAATAGCCTCTTCTATACGAGGACCAGAAGAATGAAGTTTATGCTCCTCTTCATATAGCCTTTTGTACATTGCAACCTAGGTAGAAATTATGAAGATGCAAGAGGCAGGTCAATCCTTTCATTATCAGTATGTGATTTCCATCACAAAGAGTTAAAAAAAATAAAAAATAAAAAGTGAAAATGACAAATATGTGCGCCCTTGCTCCTCAGAAGGCTTAAGAAGAGCTTACAGAGGCATGAAGGGATTCAATCATGCGCCCTTGCTCTTCAGCTCTTTGTAACACTGCCGCAACTCTAGAGGCAGCTTCATCATTGTGTTTCTTTATCTCCATTTCAAAATTCTCCTGTAGTTTAAGATTCACACCAACTCATGTACTAACTACTAAGCTAAACAAACAAGCTCCATACTGACAAACATTGAAACTCAGACCAACCTTGAACTCCATTTCCCTATTTTCAAGCCGGTCAGAGAGATTGCGAACAAGGCTCCTGAGCTGCGTATTCTGATCAACTAGTCCATTTATGTCCTTGAAGGTCAACTATTTGCATTGTTTACCCAAAAGAAATTAGATAAAATCAGCCATACACCAAAAAAAAAACTAAAAGCCATATGTTTTAAGTGGCAAATTAAAGAAAATGAGCATCAAGCTTACAAGATGTTCAGATATGACCCTCTCAGCATCAGATTCAGTGTTCATCTCAACAGCGGCAACAGTACCATAGTCATGACTATCATGACCAGATGATATCCCACGAAGCTGTATATCACGGCATTCCTTCAGAAGGATTGTCACCTACAAGTTACCATAGAACACAAGATAATTAAATAATGGAATAAAACAAAAAAGCACAAAATTTAAACTCATCATGACCAATAAAGCTTGAACATTTTTGCAATTAGCAGGAGTGTATTTTCTAATAGACATTGAAAGATAATAGGACACCACAAACTATGGCAACAGGTTATATTGTAAAACATCATGCAGTGTAGTCAGGTAAAATGTATACAAGCACTGGATTTAGTACAATAGCATATTGATGCATGTGTAAGACATGTATTATTAAGTGTAATGAAATTCCCAAACTTACATTGTAAAATTATATCATGCATAAATTCTATACATCCATTGATTGAATATTATTTATATTAACTACTACAAATTTGATAAATTTTAACATGATATTTTTTACTAAAGAAAATGATCAAATGTTCTTACAATTCTAAAAACAAATTCAGAATGTAAAAGAAGACATAATCAGAAAGACGTTAAATGAGTCGCACTAGACTTTTCTGAACCAAAATGATATAATTCTAGAGACAAATAATAGCACATCATCTTGAAATATAACAATGGGTATTTGATTAATATAGTGAATTATCTTGTGATACCTATGAAGCATAGATACGGATATGGATACAATGTGTTACAAGTTAATGTTCGTGCGTAATGTTTTACCATGATCCACTTAAATGTCTGATTAGTTAGTAAAATGTGGATGATGATCTGTGAGTATTTTTACTACTGGTACGTTGAACCAATGAAGGTTATATAACATTGCCACTTTATGGACAAGCAAAAGACAAGATTTTTTTAAAGGATAGTCAATCAAACGATAACGTATCTTATTATCAGTCTGCGCTTTTCTATTACCTCTCGCTGGAGATCAGCAATCTCTTTTCGTGCAAACCTGTAGTCACGCTCATGCTTCCTTACCTCAGCCTGGAAAAGAAATGCGTAAGTAGATATGGCAGAGAAAAATGAAGTATCTCAAAAATCAGGATAGCGTCAAAGACCTTTAAGTCCTGGATGGTCTTCTCCAAGTATGCCTGTTCAGAAATCGAGTTCTGCAATTTCTGGTTGATCATAGAATATGCCTCAACCATTCTCTCATGTTCAACTGCAAAGATGACAACAATAATTTCAGTACAAAAAATAGCATGTTGTAATTTGTTTTTTAATAATAAACACATGGTTCAATCATATGATCAATCAGAAGTAAAAATAATAGATCTTTTTTTGTGCTCTTGTTAGCTTAAACGTGGATATTTATATGAACAAATTACGCAGCAGTAAAAATTGTCCAGAACAACTAGATGAGGTGCCAAACTCGTAAACCAGAAGTACTCTTTTTTGTATAGCCTAACAGTGAAGGACCTAAAGACGGCAAATGGTGTTGTTGCAACTGAAATTGGGATCACAATTGAGATGTACAAACCTGCTCAGGGAGGCAACAAATGTGCTCTGTTCTTTATAATGGCTGTTCAGAGCTAATAAAGCATCACTAGTTGGACCTTTCGTAATCCAGGGGAATGCCTATTCATATACCACATAAAACATTTCTATAATTTACATTTTTGCTCCTCATCCTAGCATGCAATAGACTTCTCAAACACAAAATGTCAAACAATAGAATATAATGTCTCAATTCCTGATGCTGAGTAAGATTAATTCACTCCATCCTTATTCACGAAAGATGTTCATTGATAGCAATAGTAAAACATGACTGCTACCAATATAAGAATATACCTCCTATACAATATGTATATATATAAGAATATACCTCTTTCATCTAAAATGACTTCCGCTTTCTCCTCCAATTCAAATAGAACCTGCAATAATCGGAGTCAACACAGAAGTAAATCAACCTAACACAAAAAATTGGGTTAATAATTTGATAAAAGGTTTTATCAGGAAAAAAAAATTGTGTGCAAACACGTCCCCACAATTTTATGCAAGTTCAACAAAAACAGGCACTATGTTGAGTATTGTCCATTCCTACAGAGGGGACGTATTAATAATTTGATAATAAGCTTTTATCGAGAAATCAAAGTCTGTATGCGACAGAAGTCCCACAACTTTATGCAAGTTCAACAAACACAGGTACTCTATTGAGTATTATCCATTCCTGAAGAGAGGACGTATTATAAATCACAATGTAGATCATACCCGTTGCAAGACTGCCTCAGATTCCTTCCTTCCCAACTGCTCATGACGAAAGGCATCAACAGCCTCTTGGTACTTCGCATACATTTTTGCAAGCTATGTACGGAGGGGAGGCATTAAGTAGAAAAGTCAAGAAATAAACTACAAACAATAAACTGAAGAGATGACAAAATATGACTCGCAATATATTGAAATAACTACTTACACTCCAGCCATCCCGCAGAAGTGAAGCTGCTAATGCTGTTCCAGAAACACCAGCAGGAATCTTTGGGACAACCGCTCGATCAGCCTCTATAATGTCAGGGGATTCAAATGAATTCATCCATCTGCAACATAAAAATCAAAAAAGACAGAATAGATGCATGCGTATTAGTACAGTCTTATAAGAGCTCCAAACCAAAAATTCTTCGACCACTATAAAGTTGGACGTACGCTTCCGTGCTAAAACTACTGAGTGGAAGAAGATTAAGCTCATTAGATTTCCTGCTAGCTTCGATTTCTGCTTCACATTTTTCAAGTTTCGCTTTCAGATCTGCTGCTTCCTAAACTCAAAAATAACAGAGAAACATTGTTACGCACTGCCTTTACTAAATGAAAAACTAAACACCATAATGAAACTCAGACACCTTTTTGTCTGGACGTCCAGAGAAAATAAACAGGGCCGACAACATTATAACAAGGGAAAAAAACAATTACGAGCGATATCCCATCACCAGTAGATAAATAAAATATATATCCTCAGAAATAGAACAACAAAGTAAATTATGGCATACTTCAAATCATATCATCATACCCAAAAAAATTGCAGAATAACTATGCTCATGAAAATTTAAAAATATGAAACCCTTGCATCAATGGGAATAGGGGAAGAAACGCATCTACCTTCTCAAATTGATTTCTTGCAGACTCTACCCTTTCAAGTTTTTCATTGTAATCATTTTTCACTTGATTCAAATGTGTCTACATGATAGCACACAGAAAATTATAGTACAGAAACTCCAAATAAAAAATAAAATAAAGACAAACAAGATTAACTGAGAAATTATCACCTCCAAAGCCTTGATCACACCTTCAAGCTCTCCTGCCTTTTTGGACCATTCCTCAGAACTTTCTTTGTATAGTTCAACAAGCTTATTTAACTGCAAAAACAACAAATTTTCACATTAAATATAACAAAATAAGTCATTACAAAAGCCAACTATTGTCATACAAGTAACTAGTCTTCCACATTCTCAAAGAAGAAAACAAGTTACGAATGCTTTATTAACTAATAACATATATAACTCAATTCACATCGTCTCCAGTCGAACATATGGCTAAATAAAATAAATTTTAATATAAAAGACATTGCAAGGAACTCACTGTTGAGAGTTCAGCAGTTAATCGCTCTTCATTGGCTGCAGCAGCATCTTTAGATGAGTGTAGCTCCTATAAGTGTGAAATAAGTATGAACAAATCAATTCAGACATAACTAAAGAGCCACGCGAAACATATTTTAGAAGACCAAATGGAATGTATCCCCACCTCCTGTAAAGACGTTAGCTTGGCTTCTAATTCGGTCACTCTTTGCTTGTTCCATTTTAAAGAGCTAGAGCAATCATTGAATTGTCTCTCAACCTAAAAATATTAAAAATCACGTACATTCACAAAGAAGTAAATACAAAAATGTATGTGTATAGGCATGCTTACTAAGACATGTGCCCTGTCTGTATAAAACAAATCTGCCTCAACATTACACTTTATATATGCCCACATAAAACATAGACTGTCATAGTTAGAAGTACACTTACATCTGCAAGTTTAGAAGACAAATCTGCCTCAACATCAGCATGCGTTCTACGAAGCCGAATGAGACTGTCAACTTTCTCTGTTAACTCGTCATTAAGCCAGACATTATGCCTTTCAATAAGTTCTTTCTCCTGTAAATTATAAGATTTTCCATGGTAAACACATATACGCTCCAGAAGATGTCGAAAGATAGAAGGGACCTACTACTTAGTCTTGACCAACTTAGCCACCACCTTTAACATTATTTTCCAATGATGAGCAACTATCTAACTAAAATGTAGCAGCATAAGAGACACTGGAACGGCGAACTAAAAATAAGATTCTTTTTTTTTTTTTACGTGAACTATAAATAAATTTTACTTAGGATTGACCTGTGACAGACGAGTACATGCAGCCTTAGTGCGCGCTAATTCTGCCTCGGCTTCGCTCAAACGAGCCTCCCTTTGAGCGGCATTGTCAGAAGATAATACCTTCAGAATCAATAAAGAGGAGGTGAAAATGTCACTAAATGTATGCAAGATAAAGGTTTCAACTTCCACCTCGTAAATGCCAAATGGGGAAATGCAAGAAAGCTTACAATCCTGTCGATATAAGACTTGATGGTGGCATTCTTTTCACTTATCTCCAAGTCCTTCTGCTCCACCAACTCTATCAACTGCCTCTTCGATTTGTGCAATTCCGACACCTCCGCCTTAATCCTCTCTATCTCCCCATCCTTCCCAATCTGAACACGCAGCAACGCAAGACCAAACACATGAATACCCCAAGATCAAAATATACTCATACGTACAAAAACCGAAAACTAAAACCAAACAAGCATAGAATTGTAGACTATACATATAGTAACCTACTCAACAGTATTAACAAACGCGATAATTTGTTCATGCAAACCCTAAAACAGAAAGCAACAGAATGGAAAAACAATTGAAAGCAAAATCGAGCTTCGTACGGATTGGAGATGGAGCTGGTGCTTCTGGGACTGGAGCTCGGCGACCTCAGAGAGGCGGCTGTCGAGGGAGGACTGAAGCTGGGCGTATTGAGACTCGAGCTTGGAGAATTCTTCGGAGATGGAGAGATACTTCTGCTCGAGGAAGGAGCAGGTCTGCTCGGCTGTGATGGAAGCAGCGTCGTTCTGGGCCTTGACGGTCTCTAGCTCCCTCTGCAGGTCCCGAATATAGGCGTCGGCCTTGTCCGCCACCCAAACGGCGTCGTTGCCGTGGCGGGAGAAGTCCTCGTCGGAGACGAAAAGCGGCATCGTTTCGGTGTATCAGGTGGGGGTTGGGTTTTGTGGTACGCCCTAATTTTGGAAGGATCGATCAGAGTTCATAGGAAAATGGAGAGAAGAGGACGAATGGGAGGAGAGATTGGGAGAGAGAGGGAAAGTGACGATGGAAGAATTTGAAGGGGAGAGAGAAAAAGAAGAAATTTAAGATTAAGGAATTTCAAAATGACAAAAACTGAAATGATTAGATTTTCTTGTTTGGTTAATTTAAGAACAATGGAATTGAATACGGAATTTGTTATTTTTAAACTCTCAATTATAGAAATTGAGAAATGATACCTATTTACATGAAATTTAAACTTGGAAATTAGATGTCTCAAATTCCAAGTTTTTTTTCCACGCGAAAATTTTAAATTTCTATGATTATAAATCCAGCATGTCAATTTACAAATTCTAACTTTTACCTCAATTTCAAGTTTAATTTCCCCACAGTGAGAGTCCTGGAAATTGCCGCAGATTTTTTCTACAGGCCCCTCCGGCGGTCCGGCCCTGGGCTTATTGGAGAAGAAGATCTGGGCTTATTGTTAATCCTGTTCAGCCCTGCAAAACCTGCTATTACTGTTCGAGAACTGGCCTGGCTCCTTCTTGCCTGGGCTGGAATATAACCTGGGCTAGAAGGCCCAACATAGAGTTTGTTTTCACTCATACATGTGGCCTTTGTCTTTTATTTTGTTTTTGGTTTTCAATATATGCGTAGTTAGCCCATTTAGGGCTGGTTTGGTATTGATGTACTTTGAAAAAAAATTGATTCTGCTGTGCTGTAAGAATAAGCAGTTGTGAAATAAAGCAGCAGAGTATTTGGTAAACTTTTTTGTAAAACAGATGTAAAAAAAAATGGTTTTTCAAAGTTGAGTTTTGCAGCTTCCTGTTTTTGGCCTTTTTTCACCCAAAACTATGAAAAAAAGCTAAAGCTAAATGTTTACCAAGCACAAAAAAGCTGTCAGCTTTTTTTAAAATCACCTCAATACCAAACCAGGCCTTAGAGCATCTCCAAAAGAGATGTCAAAATTGTCACGTAGACATACAACATTTAAAAATGGCAGCAAACTCTCTTCAACTGAGCCTTCAATTTCTTATATGGCGCTGAGTCATTTGAAGGCAAAGCCTTTTGGTGTCAAATTTGACAACATACGTCAAATTTATTAAATGATTTTTAATAGATTAATATAATATATAATAAATGTTGTTATGTTTTTGAAATATTTGATTGGTTGCTTTAATCATTGGACTCTACAAAAAGATAAAAATAATAATAATAAATGACATTATTATTTAACATATTTGGTGGAGCAAAATATTGTACAAAATGTCAAATTGCCACATAAGCTATCAACTATCATTTTGATGTTTAAAATTTGACATTTCCTTTGGAGATGCTCTTAGTACTATTGCCTAATCGTATTCATCTTCACTTGTACATGAGAGGTTTTAGGTTTAGAAAAAAGAAAGAAAAACTATATGCATAATTACAATTTTTGTTCTCAATCTGTTAATTTCAATTAAAATTTTAAAGAATTTTAAATTATTTAAAAAATTATAGTGTTTAGTGAGAATTCTAAATGAGTATATGATATTTTATGTGTACTTAATCAAGATTTTAAAAGATAACATGGCACTTCTCGACTAGTTGCATATCAAACCTTGGTTTCATTTGCACTTGCATTCTTGCATAAGCACACTCGTGCCAAATTCTAAAATGTGGCCCTAAGCGCATGTTAAATTGGCATGTGGCTCTTTTTATTGAGTGCTTTTTTGTGCAACTCCTTCCAATTATGGTAATGCTCACCGCCCTACTTATTACTATTGAATGGGTTTAAATTTTAAGATTTGTGTCTATCCACTACATAGATATCAAAATTTAAACTATCCAACAATGATAAATAAGGTGGTGAGCATCACCATCACTTGAGGGTGGTGAGCAAAAATATTTCCTTTATTATTTAAGTGGAAAGAGCTTCTGCCTCTGCCATAAGAACAGTAGCAAGACTTAGAGGCTTGTTTGGTGGGCTGGATATGATTAGCCTTAGATAAAATTAGATTGGCAGATATTTGTAAGATATGACTTGTAACCCATGTATAAGAATAGGTTAGATAACTCACTTTATTATGGATTCATAACTCATCGTGTCTAATCATGTTCATCTCACATTTTGACACAAACAAACAAAAAATTGGACTCAAATTCATTTAAATTGGTCACAACCTATTCCAACCAGCCTACCAAACATAACCTAAGGGTTTTGGACCCCGCATAGGTTAAACTTTGAGAATATCAGTCGAAGCTGCATAAGCATGCTCTTTTTATTTGCAACCAATAAATAATGACTCCAAAGGTATTTTATTTTAACAGGTTCGTTGGAGATACTCTTTTAAAGAAATAAGAATTTAGTTCCTTTCTTTTATATTTTTTCCTTTAACCAAAACTTAAGTACGCAATTACGCATGGTGGTTTTTACTTACAAATTGCTTGTCCTCCTTCCTTCACTTTTTTTTCTTTCCATATTTTACAAGTTTCATTAGAAATAGAGAAGGTCTACGTTGATTCACTTGAACATTTAGCACATACTATAAATAACTTTATTTTTTGCTTAAGTACAAAATTTACAAGTTCTAAATTACCCTGGTGAATAGAGTATTCTTCTCTAACCCATTTCAATTTGCATTCATGTGAAACCCCACCCCAAATTTTTATGTAATTTCACAATTTCCCTAAAAGTTTATTGAAATTACAAATGTGTCCCATATCTCTATCCAATATGGAACTGCTTTTTAGATTCTCCTCATCCCTCTAACTACCGCGTGGCAGCCCTTAACCCACACCCATCTATTTCTCTCTTTTCTCCCTGAACTTTCTCTTAGCTCACTCATTCTCTCTCACTTTCACTCTCTCTTTCGGACCCTCTCTTATCCCCTTCCCTATCAACACCCACACATACCCAAAGAAACACCCTGACGACGGCACCACCACCCTCATCTTTATGAAGACCTCCCCTCATTCTCCCTTGTCTTTGTGAAGCTCGATGAAGCACAGAAACCCAAGAAACCTCCACGCGAACCCTATGACTCTCGAGCTAAGTCCGGCTACCTCCGACTTTTTTCATGATAGATCTCATGTATCAATCTCCCCCTCTCACCTCTACCTTCGTTTTGGTTCATCGATCGTAAACTAGGGTGGCGTTTTGGAGTCGATTGACACATGGGAAGCTCCAGCCCTTTTCCTCGGCAATAAACGAGTCAACGATCCAAACCCAATGAACCCAAGCCCTTTGGACCGTGTAGAACTCGAGCCTTAGGCTTGTTAAACCTAAACCTATTTAATTATTTATTTATTTTCTGAAACCCAAAGACCCTTGGGCCAAGCTTTCAAACCCAAGCCCATTAGAAACCCTTAACCCAATTAACCCTAGGCCGGACCCTTGGACCCTAGGCCTTTGGGCTATGCAAGATTTGGCCTTCGGCCCAAGGAATCCAAGCCCAGAAACCCTTTAGGCCCAAGCCCAAACCCAGTCCAACCTAGAAGCTCAGCCGTGCGTGGGTGGTGTGTAGGTGCTTGTCGGTGCCGGCGCGTGGAGTACACGCGTCACCGTCCATAGCGGCGCATAGCCGCCAAAATCGCCATCTTGCGGCAGCACGTGAGAACGCGTGGGTGGCGCGTGGGGGTACCCGAGGTTCCCATTTATGTTTTTCGACGTCTTGAATCTGTTTATGACATCCGTTTTCTGAAATAAAATCGTTTGAGTATAATTTTATTAATTGGACCCTTTATGTGCTTAGGTGCGATTATTAGTTGCGATTTCGTCCTTCCTATTTCATACGACCCTTCTAAAATGCATGTTTTTATAGTAGAAATGCATACATGAAAAACATGATTTAATGGTTACGTTTTATGAAACGTTTTATAAGTAAATTGGATTTACATTATGTTATTATCATGCTTTACTAAGAATATTTTGGAATACCATACTTTATCGAAGCTTATGTTCTTTGTAGTATATATGATGGATGACTATATACTATTTATGAACATGTTTTTACACTTCTTTGTACTATATATGATGGATAACTATATACTATGAAGATGATTTTGAGATATATGTACCTATATTTGGAAAGATTATGTTCAATGGTTTTGTGTGTATCTATTGGTCATTGTTCTGCCCACTGGGGATGATACTTATATTGCCTTTGAACGAGCATAAGTAGGGCACTGTTCTGTGCGTATAGGGATGATACTTATATTGCCTTCGGGCGGGGGTGTGTAGGGCACTGTTCTGTGCGTGCGGACGTGTATAGGGCACTGTTCTGTGCGTATGAGAGATGATACTTATATTGCTTTCAGGAGGGCGTGTTAGGGCACTGTTATGTGCGTATGGGCGATGTTGATACCAATAGTTAGCACATTATATACGAGATATGTTTTATGAAGGTTTTATGGCATGCTAGGGTTTTCGGCAAATCTATTACCTATTATGCTATTAGTTTTCATAAAACTTTGGGGATTTGTATGTTGAATAACTGTTTTAGTATTATTTATATATAACTTAGTCCACTCATTTTTGTTTTGCGCCCCCTCAGGACATAGGAACGAGGCGTACGATCCGAACTATAAAGCATTCCCCTACCAGTGATATCATATCATCCTCTCTGCTTTGACATCTATTGTAAAATCACCTCTCTATCTTACCTTCCACTTGTACTTTGGATTAGTTGTATGCTCTAAACATGTCATGCATCATTATTTTCATTGTTGGCAGTTGAATATTATTATTGTATTTTGTAAGACTTATATTTGAATATTACTTTGCGTAGTTGCGCAACGAAATTTATACGCATGTTTTACATGTTCTCAGTATATGCATTTATTAAATGTCTTGCGTCACCTTCGGGTGTTGGCCAGCACGTGACTATCCCGATATCCCTCAGACATCGAAATCAAGGCGTGTCAATTCAAACCATTTTTCTCACTCTTACTAGTCTAACTTCAAATAATAAAAGTAAGAGTACAAAATATTAAGGTCCATTATATAATTCCATTGTCAACACTAATCATGTCAAGCCCTCTACTTTGTCCAAAGATATATATACCACTTTCTATCCTCTCAATTATTGCACTTGAACACCCATTCTTATTCAAGCCATCCAATGTCCAGAGTGCCCTTCAAAATGTCAAGCAAACCTTTTTGAAAATTAACACAAAGAAGAAGATACCTAACTTATTTAGTAAATAAACATTTTAAAAAGTCCTCTTCCCTTTGGCGGGCCGGAAGGCGGAGAGTTTATGGATGTAATAGTCCTCTCCTTTCAAGGAAAGGTAGGTGTCTGGCATGAAACCTTTGATAAAGTGCTAATCTCGCCTAATCTTTTTCTATTTGAAAAAAAAAAATTTTAAAAAGTAAATATATTATTAGTCACTAGTCAGCAATCAGAATAGAAGTACATGCCAATCGATTCAAAAAAAAAAAAAAAAACACTCAAAACCTCTCACATCAAATCCAAGAATACAATGGGGTATAATATTCCCCCAAAGAAAAAAAAAGGAGCTAGAAAAATACACTAACAACTCAATTACCAGAGCAATTGAGAGATACACATGATGGTAGTATCCCACACAGCCTGTTAAAGGAATTCAAATAATTCAAAGTTTGATGGATCACATGGAAATAAAAGGCTAAAAACTGACACATCCAACACATGCCTTGCCTCCCAAATGCATATGCACATGATGTCTGTCTCCTCCTTCAGCTCCCACTACACCACCACCCTCCATCCCAAACCTTTCTTTTATCTCCAATTATCAATCACATCTGCTTACTTCAAACCCATTAATTAAAAGTAATTATGAATACTAAAATCAGTCGTCTATGCATACGAATCTGAACCATTAATGATAGATTTTCGATACTAATCGTGAATCCTAACTGTTGATGCATTTTCGACACCCTAACTAAAATCTCACATATTTAGTCACAAACCATTCCTCTAATCTACATTGTACACACAATTCACAACCATCGCAAGTAACTACTATTTTTTTTCTCTTCGATATAGTTAGCAAACTATATGCACACGCTTCTCTAACATATTAATCATCGAACGCATTAGGGTTTATAATTTTGTCCATGGTTTTCTTCTTCTTTTTCTCTCCTTGATGTCAATAATTCTACAGAATTTCTTCCAATGTGGGACGGCAGGCAGCCAATAAGGTGCATCGGAGGTGGCTGTGGCAAGTGATCAGATGGTCGTTCGTGAGGCCTGAGGCTTGCATGAATGAATGAACTACTGTTGGACCCACAAACCTAAATCCCCTCCTAACCATGTCTCTGCTGATCGACTCTGATTTGGATGTCTTCACTGGGATTTTGTAGCCTAATTTATATTGTGGTGAGATGGGCTTTTCATTGACAAATCCCCATATGTACTTGTCAAATGATCCAAATTCCTTCTTAATCTGCAAGTAATTAAAAAAAAAAATTGAGTTCATTAGTATAAATACAACACTTAAGTACTACTACTAAACTAAGCCATATTAGCTTTTCCAGGTGTTAAAAGAAAAAGAGATATATATTATATAATATTTGCAGAAAAAGTTGTTACTAACGTTCCTACCCTACACTGAAAGATGAATACATATAATTATTTAAAACGTCAATAACAATTCTTTATTGTTGTTATATATTGCAAACATCATGCACAACAGGTGGAATACTGCACCAGTCGAGCTTTTCACCAAACAATAGAAGAAAAGAATCATAGATTATGCTTTAACCCAAAAAGAATATTAGATTAAGTAAGATGTTAATGATGGTCAAGTCAATATTCTCTTTAATAACATTACATTATTTTCATGGGTTTTCTTAAACTAATGAAAATGTTCTTTAACAAGTCCATAAAAAGAAGGCGTGATCATTGATCAGATAAAAAAAGGGTCCTTAAAAGAAGGGCACAGATTAGATGGAAAAGATTTGATGAGAGGACAAAAGGCAAGAAATTGCAGATTTTGATGCTTCCTTAGTATTTTTACCTCGAGAATTCTGTTAGAGTTGTCTACAACCCCTCGGATCCTGCTGATTTCAATGCCATATTCTGAAGCAATTGACATCATCTGTTTGTCACTTAAATTTGCCACAGTTTCTGCATCAAATCCTGAAAATGCATCCCTGCAGAGGTGGAATGTATATAAAAATGCAGTTTTTCAGAAACATACATGTTTGATCCCATCTACCTAATGAGAAGAAGCATGATAGTAAAAAAAAGATAAATGATTACATCATCAGTCCTGCATTTATCCTGAGTTGTTACGTGATCAATTATTGTGAGAAGAACGTTGTATACAACTGTTACTTTTTGTTGGTAAAAAATTGCACGACAACATCAAGGACTCACCTGAAATCTTGACGTTTTTTCAAAATGGAAGTCCAATCTGAGCCAACTTGAGCTCCAGTTAACACAAGCAGTTCAAACAACATCCTGCAACAGAAATAAATTGAAACTAAATGAGTAAAAAGGAAAATAATGACTACTTTATCAGTCTGGTATTCACCCTAATTGTTCTTGATCAGTTATTATCAGAGGAATCGGTTCTTCTTTTTTTTTTTTGGTCCAAAAGAGGCTCATTTGGACTTACTTGTCATCATGGACAGGAACTCCCCATTCTTCATCATGGTATGCAACATAGATGGGATCTGAGGATAAAGATAAAATTAAAATAAAACAATTAATAATCAGTTAATTAGGAACATTATTTATAATTTTCATATCACAAATTGAGTCCAATATTAAAATTTAAGGATTATAAATTACCTGAATTAGCCGTGATAAAGCTGCACCTTTTCTCTTCTTCAGCTGCCTTGGCTTCTACATTACCAGAAGCATCAACAGGAACAACCCCTTCAAAGTTGGCAGACTTTGACCTGCCGTAATGGGCAATCCTCATCTTCCGTTGTGCATGCTGAAGCGCCATCTGTTCCCTCCTCCCAGCAGCAATGCTGCCAGGTGCCTCGGTGATCAAAGAAGAGGAATAACTCAACGACGCCTCGATATTAGAAGCAGAGAATCCACCATTACCCCCTCCGTGATTATGATCAGCAGCATCAACATCAACACCATCGCTAGCGTGCTTGAAACTCTTGGACTTCTTCCTCTCCAAAATCTTAGCTCTTGTGGTTCCTCCTGGTGTCACAACTTTTTCGGAACTCGAATTGAGGCCATTAGGGTCATTTCCTCTCTTGATTGCTGGTGGCCTTGGGGACTTTGACTTGGGAGAAATGGGAGGTGTTAACAAAGATGAAGCTGCCTTGTTGGTAGTCCTAGGACTAGTAATACTAGCAGAAGAAGTTGGCAATGGTAGTGGAGGTGGTGGTGGTGTCGATATTTTCTTAATCGAACCACGCCGGTCTAGGCTAGGAATTCGGTTGCAATTAGGCTGAAGGACAGGCCTGCCGTTGATTCTAGACACAATGGGTGTGACTTCAATCCCTAAGGTCACCTTGGCCTTTGAGCTGCACATATTTCTTATGTAATATGTATATATTTTGTGTTTGGGTATGCAAATATCTATGTGTTGGCTGTTGGGTAGGTTTAGCAATTAATAGAGAAGAAGGCCAAAAACTAGGGTTTTAGGAAAAATGGGTGCAGAAGGGAAGAGATCAATGGAGGAGGTGGTGTGGGAGTGAAGGAGGGGGAAAGGGAGGGAATGGGGATTTTATAAAAGGAGAGGAAGTGGGGACAGGTAAAGGGGAGGTTGTGTAACATGGGGAGGTTGGGGCCTGCCTACTTACTTGGCCATTTGGGATTATTTGCCGTTAATTATTGTTAATAATATAATTTGTTTATGTTGTTATTGCATAGGGAGAGAATCAAATTGAAATTAAAATCGGGATTTGTTGGGTAGGAGGATTATGGGATTATGTGCTGAAGCCACCATGTTTTTTTCACTTGGGAATTCCCTCCTCTTCCAACTTTACAGAAGATATTTGGATATATTCTTCTGATATGCCAGAGCTTAAAGCTTGAGTGGTGGATAAGGAAGATAACAATGCAAGTAAAAGACCAATGATTGATACCCTCTTTTTAGCTGGAGGGAATCTCTCATCTCTCTCTCTCAAATATTATTTGGTGAGGTGAAGCGAATGTGAAAATACTCAGCTACTTATGTGTAATGAGTCATTGTTTATTATAGATAAATTATAATTAATACGTGTGTAATTTTTTTTTTTTTACAACCGTAATTTCTATGTAAGAATGAATAACCCTTTGCATGTAAGCATATCCTCCTTACATGTAAGAAATCAAGTATTTTTCAAGGTAACGTAGGTTCCTTTACATGTAAGGAGCCAAACACTGTTCAAAGTAAAGTGGAGAAACTTGATTCTTTTAACAATCATAATTGCCCTTTTGAGTAAGCACAAGCTATAAAGTTATTGAGGTTGAACTGTGGTTAGGGTTTAGTAGTTGCACTAATCAAATGAAAGATATTAGGAGTATATACAAGACCTTTCTGAATTACAACTAATATCTTTATGTAATCAATAGGATTCTCACACATACGTTTCCAGACAAACTGGCATATTGATCCCTTTTCTTTCTTTGATCTCCTTTTTTTCCTTTTTCCAACTTGTTTTTGTTTCTTACAGCCTGGAATATGTGCTTTTGAAAATCTGCAATAAGGGATGAAGTAGCAAAATATTGCATAGGAAGAAAGGAATAACATTAGCATAACAAGGTTTTACACATAAATGTTATGTAAACATATTGAACCTGCATATTTCAACCATATTAGTCATTTAATTAGGGAATTACATCAAATGACTCCGTTTGATCAGTGATCAACTTTTTTTATTGTTGAACATAGCTAATGTTAAACTATTTGGTCATTTCGGACCAATCTGCACTTATGTTCGACCATTAATTTATTCAGCCCAATAAACATACATTTGACCATTCACTCGACTCAGAGTGCTTAATCTTTTCACATACAAAAAGAGTTAGATGACTCGTTAAATTGAGTCATTTGACACATTTCTCCACTAATATTTGCTGGATGTGATGATGCCAGCTCAAGCAGTTATTGAAGCCAATACAAATCATGGTCTCTAAGCTATGGTGTCGTCAAAGTGCATATAAACTGTCCTATTGGGGATCTGTGCACCTTCTGTACATTGAGAGGATGACATGTGTCATCTCTAGTTCATGTGTTTTGTGAAGTCATGAGCAATTGAGATTTGTACTCAAACTACCGTAAGACTTGTTGATCCTCATTGATGGTTTGTGGACCCTTAATTTAATGTGTGGCTTAAGCCTTTCTATCCTTTCACACTTCCACAAAGTCACAGACTCACATGGCCTGCAGGAGCATGAGAAACCTTGCTTCCAAGTGAGAGTATAGTCCCAAAAGTCAGGATTCAGGATTTGAAAACTTAGACCTGCAGAAGCAATTTTGATGTTAGAATTTGAATGAACGTGTTCTTGGCCTATTTGATGAGGATGACTTACCTTGGGATATGATATCTAGGCTATGGGAAGCTTAAAGGGAGGGATCTCCATTTTTCTAAAAAAATGAGGACACGCTCTCCACCGTTGGATTTAACTTTAATGAAATTGTGTGATTGAGATTGTGTGGCCTGTGTTTTAATCTTAACCACACAATTTTATTAAAGTCAATCTAACAGTGGGAAGCGTGTCTCTATTTTTTTCAAAAAAATGGGAATCCCTCCCCTTAAGCTCCCTAATCCAAGCTAATAATACATTGTTATGTGATAAAGTTAAACACAATATATGATTGATTTAAAATATTGAGATAGTAGCATCTCGAGTTCTCGCAAATGCATGGATTTGTGTATCTTCTACACAAATCTACTATTAAGTACTAATCACCAAATCACATTAAACTCTTTAACCCCCATTAGGCTAGTGGTCAAGTCTAATTGGGTACACAAAAACATGTCACATGGAAAAAGAATAACTACCAACATGGGGTGTTAACAGATAGCAAGCATCTAACTTTTCATATTCCTCTCGTTTAACATTCTAATTTGTATATGGAAATTTTGTTGGTGTGGACCAAACCCTCGTCTAAAGTTTATCTACAAATCACACCTCTCCCACCGGAAGAATTTCCTGCATAATTGATTATGATTGATTTGATAATTTATTGGATTATTTTTATTTTGCCAAACAAATTATAGTTTGACAGTTAAAATTATTATTATTTTGGATAAGAACTTATCTTTTTTAAGAAAATTAATTAAAAGGGTTTGAAAACTTTGTATTTTAACGATAAAGACAAAATAAATGATAACATGAATAGTACCAGTATTGACTTTTTAGTGTAAAAATGTGGTTTTTCGTTAAAGTAAACTGTACCAGAAGCTTTTCGTTAAAGTTCCCATCTTTTTTTACACGAAATTATATTTTGATATATGCCAACGAGAAAAATTGCATGTTATAACAAATAAGATTCTAATCATTCAATAGTAAATACTTTTTTAGTTAAGGAATGCCAACAACCTTAAACCTTTCTCGATTCTCCAATGCACCTTACAACGATAATTTGAACCGTCTATTTTAAGTTCTAACTGCATATATGTGCCTACCAAAACCTTAATATATTTCAGCAATAATATCACACCAGCAGTGAGACACCCCATGTGATACAAAACCGACATTTAAGCAATAATTAGTTATCTTCTTCAGACAAAAACAAAGCAAAAGCATGCAACAGACAACTTCCATTATACAACCCCAGCCGTGTGTCCTACTTCCACTTCATCCTTGTATTCTTCTTCTTTTTTTAGTCATTTCCTAGAGCCTTCCCTTTTGAACCATCCAATTTGGATTGTTCGTTTTCCATTCAATATTGTGTTAATTCATCGAAATCGAATTGATGAATCTAGTTTCATTTGTTTTCCCTTCCCCGCGAGCATATGGTAACCACATTTTGTTGAGATGATACGCACCAGATTTAATTTGGTAGCCACATTATCTTGACGTAAAAGACTATATGCTTTATATTTATTTTTATTATTATTATTTTGTTTGTAAATGCATCTGCAATTTGAAACGTTGAGCCAACAAACCAAACTAGAATCAAGGTATAAAATATCCATAATATCCCGATATTTCGATCGAAATTTCCGTGTTTTTGGACTATCGATATTTCCGATGTCATCGATATTTCCATCGAAATTTCCGTGTTTTTAAAATTTCTATATTTAAAAAAACACCAAGGAGATTCAAACCCCTCCCATTTTACTCCTTCAACACCTTGACCACCATATCACTTATGTTTTTGTGAAAATATACTAAAATATTTACATATTTTCTACACTCACAATGTTTGCCAGCTCGCTATATAATCAACTTAAATCAGTTAAATCCATCATGCAATGCATTTCCTTCCAATTTTTTGTGATAAACTAATAGATAATTGACTAAATAAACATCTTGCAAAGTTTCAATAAAAATTTCCAAGTTTTTCTTACAATTTCCGTGGTTTTAATTCAATTTTTATCGATATCAATAATATCTCGATATTTCCATCGAAATTTCCGTGTTTTTGGACTACCGATATTTTCGATATCATCGATATTTAATACCTTGACTAGAATGAGAGAAGCAATAACCACCTCACGGATGAAATGTTAATCTACTTGTATATGTCTCTTTTTCGTCACTTCATCTTCCTCGTTTTACTGAAAAGTTGCTGATCTTCTGCAATGGTTAACAGTAAGCAAATTTATTTCTTATAATGAGGTACAAAATAAAAAGAACAATGTAACCTAAATCTTGTTCTCATTTCTTGCATATTCATCTTATTCAACGCTTCTTTGTCAACGAGATAACCAGGTCGATGAACTGGCAATTCTCTATTTCCATGTGATCAAGGACATCTTCTTCAAACCTGCGAAACAAATCGTCCATAGCCACTTCTCCGAATCGGGTTGCCAGAATAGGCTCTCCCACAGCCCTTATCCCAGCGGCAAGTACGGCAGCCCTTGCCTTTTTATCGAGGCCACTGTCAGCATGCTTTGTATAGGAGTCCCAATCTTTTTTGAAAACTTCAAGGCTTTGCAAAGTAAAAGATCCTTCCGCCTCGATGACATCTTCAGCCTCCTCTGCTGTAGGAAAATACAATGGCATATTGAATGTGTCCAACTTTTCCTCCTCAATCAAACCCTCTAAAACCATATCATTGAGTTTGAGTCCGACAACTTCCCAAATGGTAAGCGGATCATGGCTCTTTGTGCTCCCCAATGTTGTGAGGACCATACTTCCTCCGGGTACCAGCTCTTCTGCTCGTGATCTCAAAAACACTCTGAAGTCCTTTGTGAATTGCTCCAAGTACTGCTTATACACAGCAGGTGGGCTTGTTTTCGCTATGTATATGTTCTTCTTGTTTAGTCCCTCTCCTTCCTTAGTTATCAAACCTTTTGGAGCCTCAGAGATCCACATAAGGGCATAACTAGAGTGAACAAAGTGGAGAGAATTGTTTGGAAAGAGCCTGCCATAGAAAGAACCAGGCATTGCAGTAATGAAACAGGACCCTAACTGCTGTTCCTCAAGTTTCTTATAGAACCCTGGCAATGACCTGAACAGAGTGTTGAAATCGTTTCCGGGAAGATCATTCAAGAAGGCTTGGAGTGAAGGAGATGGACGGTTCAGTTTTCGGAAAGTGGCATGGATGTTGTGTATGATTTCTGATACCACCAGAAGGGTGTTGGGTCCGGAAGAGCATCCCAAGTCTGCTATTTTCAAACAGTCAGAGAAGAGTTTGCTACAAAGCTGCTCTATGCTTGCCTTAACTATGGGCTTCACCATTGAAATCGCAGCTCTTTGAAGTAGAGAGTTGGTTGCATAGCTTGTTTTCCCAACTCCTCCATTCATGTGAAGGACTAGCTGATCTACCTCCATTTTAGTTTGTATTCTCAAATAATGCTTCTCTGCACTCTTGCTCTTCGACTATATGCTTTTATTTATGGGTTTCATTTAATTAAATTAATCATTTCGTTATGTCAAACTTGGCTACGAAATTACTTTGAAGGGTAAAAGACAGTTTACTATCATCATATTTTGTGGTTTTCAAGTACATCAATTTTTTTTCATCTAGGGTCATACTTAAAGTGTAAATTTTGGGACAATCTCAAACATCCGTTAGTCAAACTGTTAATTGTCTGTTAAATAATGACGTGACACTCGTGTGACAATGACTGGCCCGCCACATTGACATCGTGGAGTTCGCCGAGATCATCAATGGCGGATCCACCAAGGAGCTTCGCGACGCGTTCGACCTCTACGATCTCGACAAGAACGGGCTGATCTCCAAGAGTGAGCTGCACGAGGTGCTGAAGCGGCTGGGGCAGAAGTGTTCGCTCAAGGAGTGCGCGAAGATGATCGGCTCCGTCGACGCCGACGGCGATGGCCACGTCAACTTCGCCGAGTTCAAGAAGATGACGACTCGCAACTAAAAGCGATCGAAGCGATTGGATCGGTAAAGCAAACAAAACAGTAGAAAAAACAAGACCAGTATTAATTAGTTTTAAAATTAGAGTTTAATTAGGGATTTGGATTTAAGCGTACAAAAATATTGGAGTATTATTGGTGCTACTTGATTGTCTTTTCGAATATTTTTCTGGCTCGTTCTTATTTTGCTTAATTTTTGAAATTTTTTAATTTTATTTTGTGTTTTATTGTTTGGTTCTTTTTTTTGAATTTGTTATATTTGGTTTTTAATTATTTTATTTATTTATTGTATTGGTAGATGTATTGCGCAAGTGGGTGGCCGTAGCAAAAGGTTGGGTGGCATTAACGACAAATGGGTGGCGATGCCGTGTTTGGGAGGGAGAGTGGTGGTAAAACTAGGGATGGGCAACGGTTATGGCGGGCGGGTAACCGCGGTTATTTACTCATAACCGTTTATGCTCATACCCGTATAACCGTTTACCCGTTGGGTAATTGCCTAAATGGTTATACCCATACCCATAACCATTTATAAACGGTTAACCATACTCATAACCGCATACCCATTTAACCGTAACCGTTTAATACCCGTTTACCCATTTACTCTTTTTAACCTGTTTATATTTTTTTTTTACCATTACCTCTTTTTCACTCGTCAACATATTTTTTAACAACCTGAAAATTAAAAAAAAATTGTCATAATTTTCTTTTTAACATGAATTGTTAGGAAAAATATTACAATTTTTGACCATGAAACATAAATCATGTTTTTTAACAATCAAAAGATGCAGCATTCAAATTGAAGAGATGTGAATGTTGGGTTAATAACCCAACTTCCCATCCCGTCCCCACATGTATATATATACATATATATATATATATATTAACCCAACTTCCTGTCCGCATATATATATATATATTAACCAGATGTGAATGTTGGGTTAATAACCCAACTTCCCATCCCGTCCCCACACACACACACACACATATATATATTAACCCAACGCATATATATATATTAACCCAACTTCCTTTTCCCTGTCCGCATATGTATATAATTTTTTTATTTAAAAATATTCAACATTACATATATGAAATAAATGGTTAAACGGTTACCCGTTTATAACCGCGGTTAATACTCATAACCACCCATTTAAATTTCACGGGTAAACGGTTATACCCATAACCGTTTATTTATCTAAACGGTTACCCATAACCGTAACCGTGAAATTTAAATGGGCGAGTAACCGCGGTTACCCATAACCGTGGCTATTTTGCCCATCCCTAGGTGGAACCGAATATCATACGATTATGGTCATGTGGTCATAGCTGACCTGGTCCTCAACGCGGAATTGGGGTTTTGCTTTGCTTGCCTGTTATGCTTTTTCTTTTTCTTTACAAGTAATATCATGTTGGTCCCATGGGTCCTGGATGCTGGATGAGCGAACTGCGTGACCGTGCGATTGAAGGCACAAATCGTGTTTTTTGGTACCGTTTGGTACGTGGGACGGGACGGAACGGAACGGAACGAGGCGTTCCGTCCCACGTTTGGTGCGCCTAAAACGGGTGAAACGAGCTGTTCCACGGGACGAGTTTTGGGTGAATTTTCGTTCCACCTCACCCCCTGAAATAACTCGTTCCACATCCGTGGAACACACAATTATAACCTCTCCATCTCCTTCTTCTTCCTCCTCATTTCCATCCGAGGGCATCTTTACTCCCTCTCTGTTCTGTCCCATCCCGTTCCGTCCCGTCCCGTCCCATTCCGTTCCGTTCCGTCCCGTCCTATCTGCATACCAAACGGTATCTTTAGTTGCGTTTTGGTTGGTCTGTATTCCTTCTCGTCCTATTTATTATGTTCGGACTAAAGAATTTCTTCTAAATGAACGGTTTAAATTTGAGGTAATTAATTATATTTTTTATAACTTATTGTTAAAAATGTGGTAGCATGCTTTCTAGTAAAACTATCGACCCCAAGATGTTGGAGGCGAAGCCAAAGTTTTGGGATAATGCTTTCTAGGAAATTGATGTTGATTGGGGTCTACGACTCCTTTGATGCAAATTTCTACGTGGGAATTGAATTCTTGCCAAAGACAAATTGTCTTATGTTCGATTCTTAACAACAATAAATTTGAACGATATTATGCAAGTTCATTATGAATAATTGTATGCCCCATCATATATATGTGAATGCGATATTGCGATTGCTCTTTTGTCGCGAAAGATTTTTTTTCCCCATACTATAATAAGAAAAATTTAAAAAGTAATGTTGTCCTTAAGACTATGGACTTGGTCTTCGTCAAAAAGTAGGAATTGGATCTGCTCTGGATCTTATTGTCCGAAACCTAGAAATCAATTCATATGAACCGCACAAATTGAATCTAACGGTCCTCATTAACTTATTTATTGGCACATTTGATGATCAAAGAAAAAAATAGATATGAAACTGAGGTACAATTCTATCAATATATGTACCTGCGTACGTAAAACACATTTATATTTGTTAAAAAAGGTCTATTTTTTATTTTTTTATTTTTTTACCATGTGCTCATATACCAATTTGATCATTGTAGTAAAATCACCGTCTCCTCTTCCCTCCCAGAATAAATACTCATATCAAACAACGCACCAAAACCATCCGTAATTAAAACAAGAACTCAAGTTAATAGCTGTATTCATCCCAAACCCTAAACCCAAACCACAAAAACAACAAAAACTCAAATCTGAAAATGTCCATTTTATTACAATCTCTCCTAGATCAGCCCAACTTTTTGGCACCTTTTCAGAGTTTTCGACTCAGAAATATCCAACAACACCACATACATGGACTGGAAGGAGACTTCAAATGCTCACATCTTTGAAATAGATCTCCCAGGCCTTGCAAAAGAGGACGTGAAGCTTGAGCTGCAAGAAAACAAAGTTCTTCGTGTTACCGCAGAGAGAGAACTGGAGTCTGAAACGGAAGACCCCAAGCAAGAGACGTGGCACTGTAAGGACAGGACTAGTGGAAGCTTCTCGAGGAATTTTAGGTTGCCTGACAAAACCAAGGTCGATGAGATTAAGGCTTCAATGCGTGAAGGGGTGTTGGTAAGTACAGTGCCTAAGATCATCTCAACTCTGATTTAAAATCTAAAAATATTTAACTCAGAAAATTTAAGTTTTAGTTCAGAAACAACTTTTCTGCTTCAAGCTGGTCTAAAATTTTAGTCTCAGATTATTAAAGAATGAATTTAGGCTAATTTTTGTTAAATTAACTTTAAAAAAAATTATGTAGACTATCCTAAATTAATTTTATGAACATATTAACCTAAAAATATTTAAATGTCAATAAATTTTGAAAAATCACTAAATCATTACATGAAAATCATGATAAACCACATAAACTTAATACAGACGACATTTAATAAACTACATTTAAATTTGGATCGTTAGATCTTTTTTTTACCGTTATATTTGATTATATTCGATCTAAGCCGTTGGATTCAATAAATATATAAATATAAAACAAAAAAATATATTGAACTTGGACCGTTGGATTAACCACCAACGGCCCATTTAAATCCAGCCGTTGGATCGAAAAAAGTAGCCGTTGGGCAACATAAATGGCAGACACTCAGGGGGACAACCCCAACATGGATGGGCTTGGTTGGTAGGGACGCCTGGCTCGTGCAGCGTGTGGGCGAATGGGTTTTGGGGAGTGGGCTTCATATCCCCAGTTTTAGTCTCACTTTGTGGAGTCCACTCTAATTTGTGGCCTAAAGTTGGGCCAGTATTTGGCCCTAGGATGAGTTTTAGGTTTTAAGTTAGTTTTATTTAGGATATGGGTTGAGTTGGGTTTTGAGGGGTAAAAAAAAAGGGGAATTTTAGGTTTTAGGTTGAGGAAGAGGAATTGAAGAAAAAACACAAACATAAGAAGGTTAAGATGATGAAGGACATGGTTCCAAAGGACTTGGACGTTTTGTGTGCTGCAAAGCTTAATTAGAAAACATAATGCGTAATGCTAGGGAGAATAAATTTATAGACTAAAATTGTAAACTAAATTATGTGTTACCAATAAGAAATGAGTACGTTTATTAACGTTTAAATAATAATCTAATCATCAACTTTTATATCATTTAGTTTATAAAACTTAATCTACAAAATCTCTGTAGCATTACTCAAACATAATTGATCTGATTTTGCTTATTTCTTTGGTGGTTGTAATTTTTGTTTAAATGATTAATTTGTATGGCGTGAATTTGTGTTGCTTGTTATGTTAATTAATAATACTTTATAAAAGCCTGTTGATTTCAGGTTTGAGTGCAGATTTAATATTTATGGTGTGACCTTTGCAATATTGTGATTCTAATTCCATTGGAGTGAGTCTGATGTCAACGTTAATTAAGCAATCCGACAAAAAAAGAAGACGACTAAATTGGATTAATAGTTTTAGTGGTGATAGTATAACTAAATGATAAAAATTTAAATTTAAATCCTCGTGATCAAGTCCGTTATAATAAGCTCAAAATTAACATTTCGGTCCAATTCTCCGTTAATTAACATTCTCACCCCACCCCAATCCCAACCCCTCCACCCCCTACCCCCTCATTTTTTTTATTTTTTTTTAAATTTTCTAGATAGCTGTTAGCAGTATGTAACACGACCCACTAAGAACTATAAAATTTTGAAATGGGCCCTAGATAGTAGAACACCACGAAAATTTAAGAATATTGATCAGTTTATGTTAGGATCAATCATTAACAGGTAAACAAATATATAACAATTGTATGAATTATTTCGAATGAAAGTTTCACACTAGATACAATATATCCAACATATAAACAAGCAACGAAATTGAATAATAAATCACAACACACTGACTTGTTTTTGGAAGATAGAGGCTTGCAGAGCAATCTCCTAAGACAGAAATTCGCCCCTACATGAGTGCAATAGTTCAACGGACGTCTATCTTGCAGGATACAACTATCTAATCCAAGTTCTTGCACTCGAACTTGGATTCTTGGCGAATTGGTTTCGGTGGTTTCTCTGTGAAGTATGAAAGGGAAACGATGGAAAATTGTTGTTATTTGGTTTCTTTTCTGACGGCCATTTTTATAATGGCGTTTTACTTGAGCAGTTAGCCTTCATGTTTATAAAGAATGGGCATAACCGTTCAAGTGATCAGTTTTATCCTTTCGGAAATAATTGAATGCAAAAATTCAAAAACAAAAAACGGATACTTGTGTTTTTCGTCCATCTAAGCCCAAAGCCAATCTTTGACATTTTATATATATACCCAAACCCTCCAAGTCTAAAGTCCAAGGTCCATGGCTAAGGCCCAATTCTTTTCAAACTATAAGTGAGTGTTGACACTTATAAAGAGGACTTCAACTTTGAGTGTGGGCAATGTGGGACTAAATCACACTCACAAGTTCCAACAATACCCCACATTTTCTATTCAAACTCTAGCAATACCCCACATTTGAATAGAAAATAAGATACTAACTAAAGTATTAACGTCGTTCCAGAGAACTTAGATATGATATGCATCGGGATAGGTGTCTTTTGGACTTGAACCTTCTCTAGTGAATACTTATCAGATTAACTTAATGAAGCAGTGAATTTAATATCTTGAACTGATCATTCTTTACAGTAAATCGAAACAATAAGTATCACACATATCACATCTTGACACACTTCAATTCATACGGTTGTGTTCATTTTGGTCCTGAACAGATCCTGATTTCATGAGACCTTTAGAGAATTGTAGCCATAGCAATTCTCAAAGATGCGACCCCACATCAATCTTACATAGGTAATGCTAAATAAGAATAGTCTGTTCTATTCATCTTAACCATAAGATATTAGAATTATTAAGAATAGCAATTCACCCTCTACGTCGTACAGGTAACACACTGTTTTCCATCATAGGAATGAGTAATGATTGTGTGTTTCTTACTTTGAGTTTTCCTCAGCTAGTTTGCCTATTGAACCTAGACCATGGGATCTCCAATTAGCTAGGTTAGGTTTCCGTCAAGTTGTAACTCATTGAGTTGGCTTTAAACCCATTCCCCTCGATGTAAATGCCACTTGATCCTTGGATAGGCCTTTTGTCAAAGGATCGGCAATATTCTCCTTAGATTTAATATAGTCAATGGAAATAGTTCCATTCTTGAGTAGCTGTCTAATGGTTCTATGTCTTCGTCGTATATGTCTCGACTTCCCATTATACTCAGCATTTTTGGCACGACCTTGTGCAGCCATGCTATCACAATGTATACATACTGCAGTAACAGGCTTAGGCCATAATGGAATATCTTCTAGAAAATTTTTAAGCCATTCAGCTTCATCAGCAACTGAATCTAAGGCTATAAACTCTAATTCCATTGTTGAACATGCTATACATGTTTGCTTAGATGATTTCCATGACACAGCTGTTCCACCAAGTGTAAATACATATCCACTTGTAGATTTACTGTCTGTGCTTCCTGAAATCCAATTTGCATCACTATATCCTTCTAATACTGGGGGATATTTTGTGTAATGCAAACCATAGTTTATAGTATGCTTTAAGTATCTTAATACCCTTATTAAGGCATTCCAATGATCTCTTCCAGGATTACTTGAGTATCTGCTTAATCGGCTTATTGAATAAGCGAAATCAGGTCTTGTACAATTCATAATGTACATCAAGCAACCTATAACTTGTGTATACTCTAATTGAGATATACTTTCTTCTTCGTTTTTAGTAAGTTTATGAATGAGATCAAATGAAGTTACTGCAGGTTTACAATCATAATGTCCAAACCTTTTTAGAACTTTTTCGTCCATCTGAGCCCCAAGGCCCAAGGCCAATCTTTGACATTTTATATATGTACCCAAACCCTCCAAGTCTAAAGTCCAAGGTCCATGGCTAAGGCCCAATTCTTTTCAAACTATAAGTGAGTGTTGACACTTATAAAAAAGACTTCAACTTTGAGTGTGGGCAATGTGGAACTAAATCACACTCACAAGTTCCAACAGTTTATACAGTTAAGCATGATTCAATTAGGTAATCCAGACAATAACTTGTTATCAGATTCTCATAACAAGCTCCTAAAGTTTCATCAAACTAACTTGACAAAGTAGAACCTACTATTTTTTGCTGAAACTGAACCCATCTGTCCATACTTATTCCAGCCAAAGGCGAAAGAATGTCCATCCTAAGTAGCGAATACAGTGTGATTCCTCCCGGATGAAGCTCTAACAACTTTGTACCTGCAACACAAATTTTAAAAAAAATTGAAGAGTTCTTCAAACACAACCCACTACGCAATTCAAATGGATCGGCAAGCATCAAAGGTTTAAGTTCCAATTCTATAAATCAGGTGATTTCCATCAAGAAAACAAATTGTTCAACATTAAACAAGCAAACATAGTTTGAAAGTTCCGATGCTACAGTTGGAGGATTTAAACTCTCCGTTAACATTCTCACATCTCTTTTGGTTATGAAGGTTGAATGGGTTAACAGATTATTAGCAGAAATATTAATTTTGGGTTTGAAACATAACGGACTCCACCGCGAGAATTTATATCTAATTTTTTGTATGGGACCATCACTACTAGGGACATTTAATCCAATTTGGAAAGAAAAAAAAATTCTACTTGTCTAAGCCAAAAATATATAATATATGGCAACTCTTAGTATAATATATCAGCATTTCAATATATATATAAATTTGGCAATGTATATTCTCTTGGCACTAGCTAGCTAGCTGGAGATTTCGGCAATTCCCAGTTACATGTAGTGAAAATTTGTGAATGGGCTCTCTATGTTTCAGCCAAATAAGTAGCATGCAGAGAGGAACTTATTTAGGACCTGCTGCTGAAGCTTGGAAAATATAGGAAACTAACTTTTTTGTTAACACATTAAAGATTGTTGGCCACTGTTCAAGATTTTGAAACATAGTCTTAAGTAGTTTATGAGCACTCTCGACACGCCTCGAGCAATGCCTAAACCCCACCTATGAGCACTCTCGAAACGCTTCAAGCAATGCCACTCTCGACACGCTTCGAGCAATGCCTAAATCCTGCCTATGAGCACTCTCGACATGTTTCGAGTAATGCCTAAACCCCGCCTATGAGCACTCTCGACACGCTTCGAGCAATGCTCAAACCCCTCTGGAGATGTTTGAGTACTTAATTCTAAAATTAGAAGAAAAAATGGGCTGCCTTCGAGGCCCATTTAATACGATTAAGAATTAGCTACTTTCCAGAAGTGTCCCATAATTGAAACCCTAATCCTAAAATATCCCCTTTGTCAAAAAAATCAAAAAACAAAAAGATGGAAAAATTAAGCTTCATTACTTTCTCTTTCTTTTATAAATAAGGAAAAGTTCTAAATGACAATATGCAACTTGCTAGAATGTTTAACTGGATAAAAGGGATTTATGCGTTTTGGACTAATATCAAAATGCTTGATTACCTCAACACGCTTGATTACTCAACCCTCCAATTGTTTTAGAGGAGAAATTTTTTATTATGACTGGAATATAGGTGGTATACTACGTGTTTTTATATAAGTGGTGAAAAATTATATTTTTTAAGTTATTAACTTTTTAACACGCATATTCTACTATTTATATAGTGACACGTGGTGTACCATTCTGTATTCTGATCACATTGAAAAATCTCTCGTTTTAGAGGTTGAGAAAGTTTAAATATTGGATGGTTTGTCAAAGTTCAAATAAATATATACAAGTTAACCAAAAAAATAATAATTAAATAAATACAAATGTTTAAGACTTAGGAATCTTAAAGAGCTAATATATATTAATTAATTTGGGATCCAGGTGTGGAATTTTTTTTTTTTTTTTTTTGGAAAACAAGATCCAGTTGTAGCTTGTGATACAGTGATGGAGCTCACGGTATCCCTGGGGTGGGTTTTCTCCGCTAGAACCTTCCCCTAGTGGGGTGGATAGTTGGTCTCAGCGGATGACCCGAATTATAAACAGTATCAATCTGTACAAAAAAATTTTAAAATTTTTTTTAAAAAATGACACTTCCAAAAGCTACGTGTTTGCAAGTTATTTTGTGTGCGTTAAGACGCAATACTGCTTCTCACGTATTTACAAAACCCCACGAACATGTCAACTCAGTTTTTAGAGCTGTATATAAAGTCAAGGCTGATTTAGGTTAAGGTTAAGCACACACAATAATACCAAATACCAAAAACAAGTTTTCATAAACATGAAGTTGTGCTGTTCTACACTGTCTTTTGTTCTTGTTCTGTTGGAGCTGTTCATGATCGATGTTGTATCATCGACTAAGTTACCTGTAACGACAACTCTCAATGTAAAAAAACCTCAAGCCAAAGCTGTTCGCGCTGAAGATCTTCTGTCATTCAATCACTATGTTAAAACATGTCCGCAAGCTGAGGGAATCATTCAACAAAAAGTCGGAGATTGGATTCAGAAGGATTTCACTTTGGCTGCTAGTATCATTCGCTTACACTTCCATGACTGTGTTGTGAGAGTAAGCATTCGTTCGCATTGACCTTACTTTTCTTTTTTGTTACTTGCATTAGAAGGAATTGAACCCATAACCGGTCCTATTAACCGTTAAATTTTCATACAATGTAAAATGTCACTTACCATATACAAAAGTACAAGATCTAGATGAAATTCTAACAGTTAATATATGGAAGAAAGGGTTAGAGAATATAGTAAATGACATGTATTATATGATCGTAATGAACATTGCACTGCAGGGATGCGATGCATCAATTCTCCTTAACCATCAAGCGAGCGAGAGGAGGGCTTTTGCCAGCAGGACACTCAGAGGTTTTGAAGTAATTGACGACGTCAAAGCGGAGCTTGAGAGGCAGTGTCCTAAAACCGTCTCATGTGCTGACATTCTCACTGCCGCAACCAGAGATGCCACAATCATAGCTGGCGGTCCATTTTGGGAAGTCCCCTTCGGACGCAAAGATGGTAAAATTTCAATCCTCAAGGAAGCTGACACTGTTCCTCAAGGACAGGAGAACATAACTCAATTGATCAATTTTTTCCAAGCGCGCGGCTTGAACGTGCTTGATTTGGTCACACTCTCCGGGGCACACACCATGGGCAGAAGTTCTTGCCACGCCTTCAAGCACAGGCTCTCAAATTTCAATGGAACGAGAAAGCCTGACCCTTCACTTAACTCTATGTACTTGAATAACTTCTTGAAGAAGAAATGCAAAAATGACTTGGACTTGGTTTATCTCGATGCCATAACTCCAAAGACATTCGATCCAATGTACTACTCGAATCTCAACAAGAAGTTGGGATTGCTGTCAACTGATCAGCTGCTCAAGTCGGACAAAAGAACCGGTCCTTTTGTTGCTGCATTGGCGTCTCAGCCGTCACTTTTCGAAAGCCAGTTTTCGGTGTCAATGGTGAAGCTTGGAAATGTGCAAGTTCTCACAAGACCTAATGAAGGTGAAATCCGAGTGAACTGCAATTTTGTCAATGCTAAAAAATGATGTCGAGGACATGATTATGTTTTTTTGTCCCATTTTTTCTAGTCTTTGTGTTGTGCGTTTGTTTGTTTGTTTGTTACCCAGTCATAATGGGCGGGACGCCCTTTGTTTTTGTAACATAAATTCTCTCTGTGCGACATTACATCTTATCATTTTTCAAGATTATTGATATGGAGCTTAGGGCAATACACAATTCAAGGTGTTATGGTTACTATTAAAATATACGTCTTTTTTTTTTTATAATCACGCAGCTATTGCTTGTTTTAAGTTCAAATAGCATTTGGCTTAACTTTTATCATCCACATAACAAAATATTACCCAATTTATGAAAAATTTCTGGTTTTCCCCTCAGATATTGATGACGGAGCGAGTGCATGAACACACGACATCAAGTGTATGATAATGTTTTAAACCACTTAGCAAAAAGATACTCGAAGTAAGAAAATAACATAACATAGCATGGTTATGTTGTTGTACGAGGAAGTAGTCTAATTACTTATACGCACATGCAAGGTCCTTTCTTTTTTTAATGTGAGAACAAATCGGGTGAAGTGGAGCACGTGTGGCTATTAGACTTTACACGTAGGACAACCTGCTTTGATAAGAAAGTTGAGATTCTACTATAAAACCAATTAACAACATGGAGAACAACCAAATTATTTATAAGCACATACAACGTCGCTTTTTTCAACGTAAAATAGGCACCCCTCAACAAATGATACTATAAATTTGATAATGTTTTGTGGGGAGGTTGAGAAAATACTACAAATATTTTCAAGATAACTCTGAATTTAACTTGTGCCAATTTTAAAAGATAGATAGTCATTGGCACAAGATCTTGCTAATATGGCAAATATATCATGCAGCAATTGGTATGCAATTAAAAGCCGGAACGTGCATCCAAGTCCTTATCCTGTTCTTCTTAGCCGGCGCCAACCCAAACCAAAACCCATTTAAAAAAATTAATTCAACTCGTATATTAATCAAACAAAAGGATTTGTATATTAAAATATTATTGTAATTCCGAAATAAATAAATAATAAAACTGTAATTTTAAGGTAATAATAAACAGAGGATCACAATGCAATTCTCCTTCTCTCCCAAAAAAAAAAACCAAAAAACAGAGTGAGATTGATCGGAAATCTTCAGAAATGGTGAAGAAGGCAGTGCTGATAGGATGCAACTACCAAGGAACGAAGGCGGAGCTCAAAGGCTGCATAAACGACGTCAGGCGAATGCACAGATGCCTCGTCGACCGCTACGGCTTCTCCGAGGACGACATCCAAGTTCTGATCGACACCGACGACTCCTACACTCAGCCCACCGGAAAAAACATCCGCCGGGCCATCACCAACCTCATCCGATCCGCCGATCCCCGCGACGTCCTGTTTGTTCACTACAGTGGCCACGGGACCCGCCTTCCCGCCGAGACGGGGGATGACGATGATACGGGATATGACGAGTGCATCGTCCCCACTGACATGAACCTCATCACTGGTTTGACTCGCTCATTTCTTTTCTAAATTCTTTTCCGTCGCAGTTTTTATTTTTGAGTTTTACTGGAACCGATTATTGTTTTGATTTGTATCTGTTTTTTTTATAATTCCAATGGCTGAACGTATCAAAATAAAGATGGACGACATATCGATCAAACGTCGATCAACAAATCGGTCAAACATTAACGAACATATCAATCAAACATTGATGACATGTCTATCAAATATTGACGTCGTATCCATCAAATACTAAAAACTGATCATTTCAACAATCGAGATTTGTAAATTGATCATTTCAGCCAGTTTTCTGTTTTTTTTTTTTTTTTTTTAGTCTCTGGTGAACAAAAGTGGTGGATTATGGATATAATTTGATCATATTTCAGAAAAATTAATATCTGCTTGATGATCCAAATTTTTTGGATGAGTTAAATCTGTTTGGTTGTAATTCTTGATATAAATGTGTTTGGGTTCTTGATCTGCTTTTCTGCTCTTTTTTTTTTTTTTTGGGGTTAAAGTCTGCTTTTCTGCTTTTACATCGTGTTAAAGTATAAGATTAAGTCATTTCTATCTAGTGTTCTTTCTAATATAACTCATATTGCTTATAAAAAATATAAGCATAATGCCAACTAGGGTTGATTCAGTTGGTAAAGGCGTGCTTGAGGTTAACCCCCAATCTAAGTCGATTCATGCTGTCAGTAGTTCTCGTTGGTGCGCAATCTGTAAATTCCGACGTAAATTTATATCCGTGACAGCTGCCAGTTAGGTGTCACGCATAAATCCCTTCGGCTTGAGATTGTGGGTATGCCTTGGTACTAGTGGCGAGAGTAGACAATCTCCCCTTAAAACTTTTTGTTACAAAAAAAAAGTTTTAATCTGAATTTGGTCGTATATGAACGTGAATCTGATTGCCTTGTTTGGTATGGGGACGGTATAACAATTGTTTTGGATGGTATTTGTAACAGATGATGACTTCAGGGAGTTTGTAGACCAGCTGCCAGCAGGTTGCCGGCTGACAATTGTATCAGATTCGTGCCACAGCGGGGGCCTCATTGATGAAGCAAAAGAGCAGATAGGGGAGAGCACCAAGGGGCGAGGGCGCGAGTCCAGCTCCGGTGGTGGTGGATTCAAGAATTTTCTGAAGGACAGGGCTGAAGATGCACTGGAATCTCGTGGGATTCACATCCCATCTGCATTGCGCCACGGTCGACATAATGATGAAGAACGGAAGACGGAAGGCAGAGAGATCGAAACTGAAGACGGGGTCAGGATCCGTGTCAAAGGCCGGTCTCTACCACTCTCAACTCTCATAGAGATACTCAAGCAGAAAACAGGAAAGGATGACATTGATGTTGGGAAGCTGAGGCCAACACTTTTCGATGTTTTCGGAGAGGATGCCAGCCCCAAGGTGAAGAAGTTCATGAAGGTGATCATGGGCAAACTCCAAAACCACGAGGGCGCAGGCAGCGGGTTATTGGGGAAGATTGGAAGCTTGGCTCAAGGGTTTCTTGAACTAAGGCTTCAAGAAAACGATGAGTACGCAAAGCCCGCTTTAGAGACAGAAGTAGGCAGCAAGCAAGAGGTTTATGCCGGAGCAAATCATCGCGCCATTCCTGATGGCGGGATTCTCATTAGCGGTTGCCAGACAGACCAAACGTCCGCGGATGCCACGCCTCCCGGAAATGCAGCTGAAAGCTATGGCGCTCTTAGTAATGCAATTCAGAAGATACTCTCAGAGCAAGACGGAGCCGTTTCGAACCAAGAGCTTGTTCTCAAGGCGAGGCAGGCTCTGAAGAGACAGGGTTTCACTCAGCGACCTGGCCTCTATTGCCATGACCATCACGTCGATGCTCCTTTCGTGTGCTGATCTGAGAGTATAAATATTTATATATACCACGATAAATAATTTCAGTGAGGCAGTTTGTGCTGTTCTTTCGGAAAAGACTTGCATAAAATTGATTCACCGCTATATGACGTCTCGGTTGAGTAATGCGCTACATTATTAGACTGAGACATCACGGCTTTGATATTTTTTGCTAGTTTTATCGGATTTTCAATTTTATCCATTTGAATTTTAATGATTTTGTTTTCTTCTTTTTCATCTAATAAATATCTTAAATGTCCTTGAACATAAAGCATTTTTTTATTTTTGGGTACAATTTCATTCACAAAATGTATGATGATGAACAAAAAGGGGAATTTTCTATTTCCTCTACCATTTGAATTAACTGTATGATAGTGATACAAATTGATTGCGGCAAAGCTAATGACCAAGAGAGCCTACTAAATCTAACCTCAAATGCTGTAAAACGTCGTCGGTGATATACAAAATAAATAGGGCAAAAAAAGAGACCGGCAATGGAGGTCGAGAAACAAATAAAATCAAAATCAATGACTGCACGGGGTCATTACGACGCGCAGAAAAATCATCTTCGCTTTTTCTATTTCTTGGGTATTTGGCTTCTGCCTTCGTTCTGGAACCATTCCTGTGCTTCCAAGATTATCACGGCGTCGAGTAGCATAGCAACTCGGCAAAATTTACAACCACACTACTGCGTCATCTCAGTCGTCAATTTCTTGAACCCAAGCAAAATCTGAAACGTGATCAGGGCATCCTCGGTCAAGTAAACTTCTAAAGGGAACCAACGAGTTCATGAACTTCATATCTTTAGCCATTTACGAGTTTCACTTGCATAAGAACTAGGCTAAGTTAGCTAAGCACCTCAAGAATAAGTAAATGCTCGGCGTTAACAGAGATTGAATTGGAGTGGCTTTGAAATTGTTTACCGGTCAAGGGCGCTAAGCAGAGGAAATATGAAAATTAACAAGGGAAATGGAGAGACCTTGAAGTACGGATTCCACTGCTGCATTTGGGACAGAGAGACCAACGATTCTGCAGTTATCTGTCGTGGTTTCTATACGCACAACACGTAGCCGCTTGTGGCTTTGCCGTTGCTGGAGAAATTGTCACACGAGTTATCAGTAGTTAGAAATGCATATTTGCACTTATACTAAATATAAAATTATTCAGGAACAATTAAGTGCAATCACTGGCACTTGGTAAGAGAGCATTTCATAGTTGTCCACAATGAAGAAAAGGCAGTCTGTAATTTGTTAAATTTACGTCGCTGTGATCACCAGGTCACATAAACTAGCAGATGAAAACAAGTTACCTGCTTAGAAAGAGCCTTCTCAATAGTGCCCCAGACGGGAAGAATTAAGCCACCTAATACATTTACTTCCTGCAGTCTTCTGCCAACAGTACAGAAGTTGCCAAGCTTACAATTGCGTCCATGCATGCACTGCAAGTAATGGTGAAGTCACAAGATTATAACAATCAGCAAATGAGATGTATAAACACCTGAGGAATTTTCAACTAGTCGGTTTGGACTATGAACTGCTAAATATACGACTAGCAGATATGAGTTGCTGTTTGACACGGAAACAATATCCAAGTCTTCAAGGAAGAAAGAATGAGCCAGACATGCGGTGCATGGTTAATTAAAGGTCAAAATGGCCATGAAGGTTTACATATTATACAAGATGATTTGACAAATGAGTGCCTTTTTTCCATTTTGATTGAATAATAGTCGATTTGAATACATAAGAAATACAAATTTTCAGCATCACATTATACATAATAGCAACAAAGTCATTTAATAACAGTAAAGTAACTATTTGCACCAAAAATAATGCAGCCATTTTGAAAGTTTACCAATATCTACCTGTTTGGACGAAACTTCATATTCATCTTCCCAGCCACGACGAGCCTTCTCTAATGTTGATGTTTTTCTGTATTTGCTTTTTAGCTCTGACAGAGGCATTTCTCTGGATAGGGAGAAGCAGTAGGTGAAAGTGAAATATATTTATTTTAAAACAAAGATGAATGAAGCACATAAAGCATAAATTTGGTACCTTACTGACTCTCCCACCGCAGGACGAACTATCTTGTACAATCCGGAAGTAGAACTGAAACATATTTAGGGTAAAACAATGAAAACAGAAATGAAGTAGAAAGATACGCTAATTGAAGCACAAGAACCATGAAGGGAAAGTACATTATAATAATGCTAAAGAAAAACCCAGAAGAAAAATAATATTAATAATACATTAATAATAGAACGAACGAGGATCCTCTCCGGATCCTCTTTGTGAGGATGCCGGGGATCCTCAAATCGTGTCCGTTTATCATACATCGTGCAACCAGTTTTTGTCAAGTACTGTTTATGTTTAATTTTATATAAAAATATTTAAAATAATTTCTTCTGACCGCACAATGTATGATGAACGAACACGATTTGAGGATTCCCAGGATCCTCACAAAGAGGATCTAGAGAGGATCCTCATTCTAATAGAACATATACAACTTCACTTGAGCAAAAATCGGCAGAACAATACATGTTTCAAACCAAAAAAATATGCATAACAAACTTCAGATGCAGTACCTCTCAAAGGCTAATATGACATGACGTCTTCCCAACCATTCCCTCCTAGATTCATAGAACCCATCATTGGCAGAACCAAGTCCATCCTTTTGTTTCTCTTCAAGCATGGCACTCGCAGACTACAAAAGATAAACATAGTTTAGTATGTGAATTGGCATAGACATAGTAATAAGCCACCACTCAACTAGTCACTTGAAAACAAAAGTACCTCCCACGTGACCCCACGATCCAGGGTAAATGTAAAAAGCACTGTCGAAGCTCCAGACATTTGATCTACGTAAACAGTCTGCAACAAAGTGGAAGTCAATATAAATATAAAATGTAAATCAGACAAGCAACAATTAAGCAATGCATGACCTTTGGAGTTCCTTGTAGCTCTATAACATTAGCTTTCATATCAACAATCCCATTGTCCAGATTCCCTTCAATGCGTGCATTATGGACAATATGATCCAAAATGCTAACGAAACACTCAAACAGCCTGTGTATTATAATGATATCAGCATATGAAACCCAACTTTAACTACTATAAGTAAACTATATTTTAATTGACATGTCAATCACAGACCTATTCTGTATATCAGGCGGTACTCCTAAAATCCGATTGAGGAAACGTCCAACATCATGCATATCTGATTCAATTATACGGCCAGCGAGCCTGCCATGATCTTTCCCATGAGCTACATAATATATAAGAAGAATACGTCACCACCAAGAAAATAAAATATAGTTAAAAGCAAATTCTCTGTGACATTCTATTATGGAAAATAAAATTTTTAAATCAATTAACTGTACTAACACTATAAAATTTAGAACAAATGTGGGGAATAAAATGGAGCCATTAAATATTCTATCCAGCATAGTATGGCACATTAGTTCAAAACTATTACCATCCCTAACTATTCCTACAAGAACAAGAGCAGCTTTAGCCTTCTCAATAAAATCTTGGATTGTTTCCGGTTTTTCTGATGAACATCCTAGCGGCACAACAGGCAGAGAATCCTGAAAATTGACTTCTAGTTATTTTCCATCACAATTTAATTTTTACTTGTATTCATACATTATGGAGAGAGATTATTTTTCAGAAGAAGTTCATACAAACCTGCTCCATGATTCCTCTATACATCAACATCAAGGCCTTCTTTCCATAAGCACTATCGTAGTTATAGGCACTCAATGATAGCCCTGCCCTGCATTACATCAAACCAAATAATGAGACAAGCAAATCACACACGGAATGGAGAATAAAATTACAATACACGTTCTTATACCACAATAATAACAACTACCAAATCTACATAGATGAAATTCAAGTAACCTGCGGTCACCCTGCGTTAGTGCTCCAAGAGATTCTAATCTCTTTGCTACAATGGATGCAAATCGACGCTCTCCACCAAGGTTAGTAAAGATAAGCCTGCAAAAGAAATAAAGGATGTAACCAGGTCATCAACTGGAAAAAAACAACTAACCATGCATGATTCTCATATCTGTAATAGCGTGCATTTAATAACTAATTAGTAATCACACTGATCAGAAAACGACAAACGAATAAATAGAAAATTTTCTTATGTTATCTCAGTTTTATTGACTAAGAAACAAAACTCATTTGGTTGTAAAGCCGGCCCTTGAGTTGGATTGACCAAAGATTAAACCAAAACCTATCATATGTCAGATAGAGGATTCAGTAATTAAGGATATTTGGCTTCACTAAAAAACTAACAAAGGATATCAGGATCTGATTCCTTCAACTAGTCACTCTGATACATCAAAGTGTACTGGCACAGTGAACAAGCCTTTGCTTCTAACAGTAAAAGGTAGCTAGGTCACAACTTTTCTAGAAGTCATTTCCAAATAAAATGTCCAGAGAAAACTAGTCAACACTAATTTAGCAACCAGCATAACACTGGTGAGCCAAATAAAAGAAACAATTTTTACATGTAGTGTCTATCTACCTGTATTCAGGAGCGGAGGCTTGATTTGACCGATGAGTTCTTCCAAACTGTTGAATCGCTCGATCAGCACTCCAAGGAAGTTCCAGAGTAAGATGTACCCTTCGTCTCTGTTGTTAAATTTTAGAATGCTTGTAATTAGATGAGGGAGAAGTGATGAAAAGATGCTATCCAGTTTCACTCCGCTGTAAGCCAGCAACTGTTGAGAAGATAAGTTTTAGTTCTAGAAAATATAGTCATACCTGATTTGGAGCTCTTCTATCTGCCTGCAAAGACACGCCAGCAGATCCAGCTTCAGAAATGATGGCAACCAACTTCTTGCTGTCCATGAAAAGCTGCTTCTCATGCATGTTTACCATCTCCATGGAAATTTCCTTCCTAAACCGAAATACAGTTTAGCCAATTTAAAAATGACTTCAAATAAGTAAGAGTGAAAAAAATACCATAACTCACGTGTTCCGTGCCTGATAGGTAACTCCTTTTCCACCAGATGCCCTCACAAGCATACCTCGCCTTCCAGTCATTTCTGCTACTTTATCAGGGCCTCCAAGCTGACACCCACCCCAAGAGAAAAATAAGAAAAAAATTCTGCTCAATAAACAGATAAAGTTGAGGTATTCTGTAGAGTGTTGTAGAATATGAACATTAGTTTACAATCTGGAATGAAGCAGACAGTCTTGGCAAAGTGACTCTTAGATGGGATCATGTTAGAGCTTTGTAAACGGAACAAGACTGATTGTCAAGTATAGACTGAAAATGGAAATAAACAAGCTACCTTTCAATCAATGGCCTCTTTTGCCTACCATCTTTTTTTTTAATGGTAGGACCCTTTGACCACCTATTTTAAGTCTTTGAATTAAGAGTTACATGCATATACATTGTCATGCCTGCTCATGCTGGCCGGAATGTTTTCATATCAAGTGTAAGATACCTACATAGTATTGTTATAAACAATTAAATATGCAGAACGGAAATTAGCATTTCCTTTGAATCAGTGTGACACAAGCAACCCAGTTTGAAATGCAGGACCAGTACTATACAAAAAGAATGGTACAAATCGGTGTGAACAAAACCAAAAGGGTAAATCCAGTCAGGGGTTCTCTATTATGGAGCAAATTTAATGACCTATAAGCACCATTAGTAAAGGAAACATACAAGCCCTTGAGATTAAAACGGATACATTTATTATTTTTTCATTATGATGCTTATGAAGAGTATGCTTAATCCAGTAGGACTTTGAATGAGCTCATGGATATTGTTTCGCCTATCTAACCATTGAGGATTTCTTAAAAAGCAAAGCAGGCGCAGGATCCAATTTTTGAGCCTTAAAAAGACTCGGAGGTTAGAAAAAAATAAACCTATCACAAGTTGAGAACTGGATTTAGTTCTGAGCAAGGTATAAAATATCGATGATATCGGAAATATCGGTAGTCCGGAAACACGGAAATATCGGGATAATATCGATATCGATAAGAATCCAATGGAAAACACGGAAATTGTAAGAAAAAGTTGGAAATTTTTATTGAAACTTTGTAGGATGTTTATTTAGTCAATTATCTATTAGTTTATCACAAAAAATTGGAAGGAAATGCATTGCATAATGGATTTAACTGATTTAAGTTGATTATATAGCGAGCTGGCAAACATTGTGAGTGTAGAAAATATGTAGTAATTAATGAAAGAAGTTTAAACACACCATAATCATTTATATATAATGAATTAGTACAATATTTTACACTCATTTAAGCAAGGGATTAAGCAATGTGAGCTGTTGCTCCGAACCAATAACAATTACGCCGAACCAATTACAATCATTTATATATAATGAATTAGTAAATAATTATTGAATAATATGTTATTTCTTATAAAAGAACATACATATATGAATGTTTTATGTACATATCTAATATGTTTGAATAAAAAAAAAATCTAATAATTTATAATTATATAACATTTATAATTATAACTTAAAACAAAGAGAGAAATGGATGTTTATCCAAAACCCTAATCAATGTTTAACGCGCTTGAGTGAAACTTAGTAAGTCATGTTCATCATAATTGAAAAACAAATTAAGTAATCCAAACATGAAAGGGAGAAAGAACCCAGAAAAGCAAACATGAAAAGAGCGGTGCTCGTCGGAAAACTGGGTTTGGGGCCGAAGGTTTGGGCAATTTTCAAAGCTTTGTAACCTCTTCGTTTCTTAACCAAATTGAGTGATTCAAAAGCTAAAATGTAGTTAGGAATGTGGAGAAGAGGTTCATACCACAGTCCAAAATATCGGCGATAATTTCATTATTTTAACTCATCCAAATAATTTCGTTGAAATATCGCGATATTATCGGAATATTTCCGAAAATATCACTATATCAGCATTTTAATATATTATTTAGGAAAAATATCGCGATATTAAATCCCAAATATACTTAAAATATTAATTTAATATCACGTGAACCATTAGTCCACTTATTAGATATTAAACTTACAAAAACTTATACTAAACCTCACATTAGCCAAAAGGCTGAAAGGTTTATCAAATAGGATTTGGAATGAACGTTTTATAGCCCAGCGAGCAGGCTCCCAGCCAATCCACAGGCGATGTGGGACTGGCAAACTCTTCTATTGCCCAGTTTTCCGACGGGAACCCTCCTTTCGAGGCGTTTTCCGGCCAAACCACGGCGATTTGGCCGGCGTGTAAGGTATCAATCTCTTCATCTCGTCGAGTACTACAATTTTCACTTAATTTGGTTAAGTAACGAAGAAGTTATGGATGTTCAAAGTTAGGGTAGAATTCCGGCCCTTTAGGCAGCACCGCTCCTTTCGAGGAATTTTCCAGCCAAACCACGACGACTTGGCCGGCGTGCAGGGTATCAATCTCTTCATCTCGTCGAGTACTACAACTTTCATGTTTGGATCACTTAATTTGGTTGAGTAACGAAGAAGTTATGGATGTTCAAAGTTAGGGTAGAATTCCGGCCAAACTCATAAACCGTGGTCGTTTGGCCATCTTTCAGGTCATTTTCCGGTCAACACCGGCCACCACTCGGTCCTCACTTGGTATGAACCTCTTCTCCACATTCCTAACTACATTTTAGCTTTTGAATCACTCAATTTGGTTAAGAAACGAAGAAGTTACAAAGCTTTGAAAATTGCCCAAAGCTTTGAAAATTGCCCAAACCTTCGGCCCCAAACCCAGTTTTCCGACGAGCACCGCCCCTTTCATGTTTGCTTTTCTGGGTTCTTTCTCCCTTTCATGTTTGGATCACTTAATTTGTTTTTCAATTATGATGAACATGACTTACTAAGTTTCACTCAAGCGCGTTAAACATTGATTAGGGTTTTGGATAAACATCCATTTCTCTCTTTGTTTTAAGTTATAATTATAAATTATTAGATTTTTTTTTTTATTCAAACATATTAGATATGTACATAAAACATTCACATATGTATGTTCTTTTATAAGAAATAACATATTATTCAATAATTATTTACTAATTCATTATATATAAATGATTGTAATTGGTTCGGCGCAATTGTTATTGGTTCGGAGCAACAGCTCACATTGCTTAATCCCTTGCTTAAATGAGTGTAAAATATTGTACTAATTCATTATATATAAATGATTATGGTGTGTTTAAACTTCTTTCATTAATTACTACATATTTTCTACACTCACAATGTTTGCCAGCTCGCTATATAATCAACTTAAATCAGTTAAATCCATCATGCAATGCATTTCCTTCCAATTTTTTGTGATAAACTAATAGATAATTGACTAAATAAACATCCTACAAAGTTTCAATAAAAATTTCCAACTTTTTCTTACAATTTCCGTGGTTTCCATTGGATTTTTATTGATATCGATATTATCCCGATATTTCCGTGTTTCCGGAGTACCGATATTTCCGATATCATCGATATTTTATACCTTGGTTCATACCAAGTGAGGACCGAGTGGTGGCCGGTGTTGACCGGAAAATGACCTGAAAGATGGCCAAACGACCACGGTTTATGAGTTCGACCGGAATTCTACCCTAACTTTGAACATCCATAACTTCTTCGTTACTCAACCAAATTAAGTGATCCAAACATGAAAGTTGTAGTACTCGACGAGATGAAGAGATTGATACCCTGCACGCCGGCCAAGTCGCCGTGGTTTGGCCGGAAAATTCCTCGAAAGGGGCGGTGCTGCCCAAAGGGCCGGAATTCTACCCTAACTTTGAACGTCCATAACTTCTTCGTTACTCAACCAAATTAAGTGATCCAAACATGAAAATTGTAGTACTCGACGAGATGAAGAGATTGATACCCTACACGCCGGCCAAATCACCGTGGTTTGGCCGGAAAACGCCTCGAAAGGAGGGTTCCCGTCGGAAAACTAGGCAATAGAAGAGCATGCTAGAGTTTGCCAGTCCCACATCGCCTGTGGGTTGGCTGGGAGCCTGCTTGCTGGGCTATAAAACGTTCATTCCAAATCCTATTTGATAAACCTTTCAGCCTTTTGGCTAATGTGAGGTTTAGTATAAGTTTTTGTTAGTTTAATATCTAATAAGTGGACTAATGGTTCACGTGATATTAAATTAATATTTTAGTATTTTAAGTATATTTGAGGTTAAATATCGCGATATTATCGATAATATCGCGATATTTTTCATAAATAATATATTGAAATGTTGATATAGTGATATTTTCGGAAATATTGCGATATTATCGATAATATCGCGATATTTCAACAAAAATTATTTGAATATGAGTTAAAATATCGTTGAGTGAAAATAACGAAATTATCGCCGATATTTCGCCGATAATATCGATATTTTGGACTGTGGTTCTGAGTACCCTCTCCATTATGCCTACATAACTTATGTCACTGTTATGAAGACTGAAGAATAAGACACTCTTCATGTCTCAGTTGACAGAATCATCCCCTTCTCTCTTTGCAGTGGCAAGAAATCTGTCCTGGAAAAGATAGCTCATTTCTTTGATATCCTTTATGATGTCAATGTCTAGGCAACATTATGCCACAGACATACACCATAGATATACAATAAGAGATGGCTATTTTACTATACATAAATTTATGACCAAAACCTTCCCTTCCATAAGTATGGTCAAATCAAACTTATGGAAAAGACTTGTTCAGTTTGGCCTTTGGACCTAACTCTTAAGGATTTCAGAATCTAACACTTCTACAAAATGAAGATAGAATTAGACTACAACATGGCATAACACCCTACAATATCTAACAAAGTATAGGCAAGGCTTTTCCAGTTGGATTTTAGGGAAAAAGAGAACAAGCATGGAGGCTCTACGAAGGTGGATGCAATTTAACAATGAACAAGTGATTTAGTATTTTCAAAATTACATGAGACAGAGAGAGAGAAAGAACATCGCCACTACCTGATCAATGATATCATCCAAAGGATTGTTCGGAAGATCCAAAGAACGAACTATCTCCAATATGTTTAACTTACGAACCAAAGCTTCTTCATACCTAAAAGGTTATGAAAATCTCATTGATGTGGTTATAAAGTTATAAATAAGACATCAACATGTCATGAAAAATTAAGTTATTAAATATGAAACTATTGTGGGGAAAAAGACAAATTAAACAGACCTCTTCGTAAGTACAGCTATATACTCTTGTCTTCTTTTCAAAAATTCATCTGTTTTTTCCTTGCATGAATGGCATGACCAGTCTACTGATACTTCATCTGTCACAGGTGGGATAAGACATGCAGCATGGACCAGTTGCCCACAACAGGAACAATGAAGCAGTTTCTTTCTTTCCTGCAGCATCTCATGGATAAGTAACATATTGTAAGAACAACCATCGTAACATGCCAAATGGAATTACCTCCTCAGATTGGCAAATTTCACAAATTTGAAACTCATCGTCAGATTCAGTAGATTCCTGAGCAGAATCAGCTGCATTAATCAAAGAAAGCTTGGGAATAAGGAAAGGTACTTGAGTAGTTGCATCATTTTTCAATTACATAAAATAAAATCCGCTATAATTGATGTGCCCTAAAAGGAAAAGATTCTAAATAAAAATATATGAACAGTTAAGCTGAATGCTTCAATAGGTGCACTCTGCAAACAGGCTAAAAGTGATGCATCAATAAGAACCATAGAAGTATTTCCTGCAAGGTGACAATGAGAATCCAAACAAAACATGCTTGCAAACTTATTCTGAAGAACAGCAAGATACCAAAGACAACTTATATTAAGGGCCCAAATTCAAGCATTAAAGATAAGCCAATTTCTAGGAACTCACTTTCAGATTCTTCATCACTTTCATCATCACTTGCAGGTTTCCATTTTGCAACTTTCCTCACTCTCCCTTTCATTGAAACACCAGGAGTTGCTGAGTGCCTCTTCCGCTGCAGCTCCTTCACACTATCTTCTCCTAGTATAACTCTAGAAAGTAAATTGGTAGTTACATTAAAATAAATGATTGCAAACAATAGTAAATCGCATATATACCTTCGAGAGGTTCAGGCTTTTCAGGCAAGGGATAATTTTCCTCAACAAATTTCAGTAAAAGTTCTCGAGGTCCGGAAATAAAATCATCAAGTTCAAGACCCTGCTTAAGCAAGGAACACAAAACTAAATAAAATGCACAAATCAAAAGCCAAGTACAACAAAATAACCAATTCGCTCACATATTTGGTCACAGCTTCCTCAGTTCGCGCCTCTCCAGTACTCTGAAGGCCAATAACCACACACTTGCCATCCATCAATGCTTGCTTAGCTAGTCTTACAGCAGCCGGCACCTTAGCTGACATGCACATGTGTCTAAAGAAACGCTGCAAGATATGCACAAAAGCATAATAAAGAAAAGAAAGTTACTAAAAAAATCTGAAAGCATATTGTGAAAAGTTTAGAAAACTGTAATTTTAAAACAACAAATATCCAGGAACATAATCTAATACCACACCTGATGGCTGGCCCAATATAATCGCCACACTTGAGTAGAAACAGGCTTTTCATTAGCAAGAAATTCAGATGCTGTTAGTATATCCTGTCGCAGTTCTGTCCAAAATTCTGCTGCTTTTCCATACATGTCCTAAGAAGACAACAAAGTAACATAAAAGAATAAAAAACTGTGCTTATAATTAAAATTTCAAGTAATCAGAGAGAAAATTTTCCCCCTCAACATCAGAGCCACAAATAAGACATGTATTGTATACCATCATTTCAGCTTCTAGTGGCGCTTCAACAACTTCAAACTCTGCCCCTTTGTAGCTAAGAGTACGGCATACATACATCCCCCTGAAATATCAAAACAAGCATTTTTACATCATACCAATGATGGCATTATGATAAGGGCGTTGAGGACTGGCATTTTGTAGGGCCCATCCATAATGAATGGAATCCAGGATAGGATGGATTGGCCGAACTTCGCTGCTCGGCCCTCTAAGAGATCGACTTCTAGTAGGTTTGGCTTGGAGCCGTGATGCAACCGCTGCTTGTGGGGGTAAAGCCCACCTCAATCCATTCCCTTGGAAGTTGTGCCCAAATTTCAACAATCTAACCGTCTATCTTTCATGTCTTTCCTCAAAGATCATGTCTACTAAAAATCACTCAAATTCGAATCATATGACCATTGGATTAAATGGCAATCATTTTAATAGTGTTCCCTTGTAGAACCACATTTGTACATTTTCTTCATGAAAAATGAGTGTCTTAATGATTTTGGCCTTGTCTAATTTTTTGCAAGGATGATCTATGTATGGTGAATTGACATACAGATGGTTCGGATCGTTGAAAAAAGTTAGGGAGTGGGCCCTAATAAAGTGTCTCAAAAAGGTGTGTTTCCCAATCCTACCCATATACATTCCAGCTGAGATGAACACTACGTGATCTATATATGATTTAAGAGCTGGAATGTAACCCAATTTAGATCCTTATTACATTGCTTTTGCTCCTAATGTATATTTTACACGTAATTATTCTCAGCCTTGTTACCTTGCTTTCATATCCATGGCAACAAGTTCGAGTGCTCCAACGCCTCCTTTCTCAAGAGCACCTACACAAGCTGTGCTGTTAGAAAAAAATGTTCTACTTTCTAAAAGAAGTGAGTAAAAGTTTATAAATAAGACAAATAAATGTATGAGTATTCCGTGAAAAAACCCACCTAGAAATTCACGGAAATCGGAAAAAGATGTTCCAGGGCCCCAAAGACCAAGGCGTACCATGTAACCCAAATTTCGTGGTTCAGACGCACCAGTTGCTGAGCAATAAATAACACGAGCTTCAGGAAGCTTAGCCTGTGACAATAGAAAGAAAAACATTATGGGTTAATAACTTAATGCTATTCTGGCCCTTTTACTGCAAAGGTATATTTATTATTGTACAGAGGAACCATAGCTATTGCAGTCAGGCACATAATGTGTCAGAAGAGGAGTTGTATCAGATTTTACAAAGTAAAATACAAGATGCAGATTCTGCAAACTCAAATATCTTAAATATGCCTATTAAATTACCCAAAATGAAATCATTGATCTAAACTTTGAAAGGTAACTATAAACAAAGAACAGAAGGCAATATATGTGCTTTCAAAAATCTGATAGGACAAACCTGAATTTCAAGAACTGCTTCACCAGTACGTGTTGGCTGACTTCCAGATTCAGGCACCAGATTTTTAGCCTTGTGGCACTACAATGAAGCCATTGACCTTTAGCATGAAAAGCAGAACATATTGACACCATGGAATATTTCATTCCATCAATTAAACCATGGGTTAAAAATCTTCAGAAAACCATTTAAAACAAAAATATACTACCTCATCAAATACGACAAGACCATTAAATCCCGGTCCACACCACTGCACAAGCTGCCCCATACGTGAACGACCTTTCTCAGAGGATGCAATGAGGCTGCTGTATGTCAGAAAAATAACCCCCTCCTTGACGCCAACAGACTTCGAATCAAGTTTGGAATAAGGCAGTTTGTTCAAGGCATGTACTGCAAACAAGATTATATATATTGTGATATTGTTCAGAATCATAGAGTCTCCCGTGATGGAAGAAAGGCTCAATCCCAATTGGAGATTATTTTTTTAAGTTCAAATCAGCAACCTGCAGCTAAACCTAAGCAGAGTCCTGATGCCCTACCCTATCTGAAAATTTAATCTGTTTTGAACTGTCTTCCTGTTCTATTTTTGGCACGTGTTGTCATCTCATGCCACAACCCTTTACCAAACAATGTAATATAATAAGCACATCCAAACGCATGCCAAATCACAGAGTTTTAGAAAAGGTAACGATCCTTCACATTTTGAATAAAAGCAATCAAGTATCCTTTTCTAGAATAAGGGAAATCCAAGACTTAAAGCATAGTTTGAGTAGCATTCTATAGAATTACTATCACCACTTACTTACCAGTTGCCACCCACAACTTTGGGCCAAATGCATCTGTACCATTTTTCCCTAGCAGTTCTAAGCTTCTTTCCACTACTAAATCATCCTCACATAATTTCCAAATGTCATTAAGCTTGAACCAAATTATGACACCACAAAACAAAACCATTAACACAGCAACACAGTGAACACACTGTGCAATAACTTCATGTACTACACAGATGAGGAAGAAGTTTATATATGCAATTTTACATGAATGATTTTCACAACTCGTCCCGGTATATGAAATTGTACTTCTAAATACACAAATAGAATTAGACCAAGCATGTTTAAAAAAGTGCGCGCACACACACACACACACAAGAAAACTAGACCAAGCACAATTACCTTCAATGCAAGTTGCACCTACATCATCTAAGTCTCTTCTCGCATCAAACTTCAAGTCTGAACCAACAGAAACCCACCTGTTTTAGAATCAACGCAGAGAGGAGAAAGCATTAAACAAAGAGTTGAAAAGCATAGTTCCGGCCTCGAAAATATTAAGTATTGCAATTCCAACCAACAAAACAAAAGCCAGTTACTAAGTGCTTTTTACCAATATTAACGTAAAGAAAAATACGGAAACTCCCACAAGTAAGATTGTTTGATAAAGAAACCCATGTGTTTGAAATTTTTATCCAGTCACAAGGAACAAAACTTAGTAAAAACAGGCAACGTTTTAATGTGGTACTTTTTTTTTTTTGGTCACTGAACAGACAGTAACTAATACGATATCTTTTTTTCAGACATAGTGCATTTACTTCTGCTGCTAGTGTTTTAACTTCCCACGTGTAATATGTATCAAGAAGACATTTCTATAAGTGATCTTCAAATGTAACTAACAATCAGTAATTGGCTGACAGTAACAGTAACTAAGCAACAACTCCAATTGATGGGAGCTTAAAATAAGGCGGCAGAGATTATTTTTTCCATATCATCCTTTTCAATCCAGGGGGGCACTGTTTTATCCCTTTATGCAAACGACTCCTAAAATCCGCCCACAAACAGCAACCAAAAACTTACACTGCTTTCCTCATCCCACGGTGCCAATTCTCCCATATTAACCCTGCTATTGTTCGACCTTTCCCCACACCAGCTCCATCCCCAACGAAGAATCCTGCCCTCTCACAACTTGGAAGATGCTGCAGGTGTCTCTGTCAAGGAAGCAAACACAACTTTACAATGGAGCAGACAATTTACAAGTAATAAAGCGTCGCAAGCACAGGACAGCAACCTGACAAGCATAGACCAATGTCTCAATCTGTAAACATGACAAAGCCTTTAAATTTTCCAAATCATCCTTGATTTTCAGATCATAAGTGGGCTCAGGTGGCTGCACAGCAGCCAAGGACGATGTTTCCACAACAGGATCTGGATGAGGAGGGCCAATGGATAGTTTTGGAGGGCGCTACATAAAAGTAACATAAAATGTATATGAGATGCCGGTTCAAGTGGTTTAAATAAAAGTCAAGACACTGACATTGTCAAAAAGAAAGAAAACTCCAAGATAGAACTTGTAACCATGAAGCCTCAGCACTTATTAAACATAAATCACATCGTACTTGTTAATGGCAAACAAAAACACTCACATAGTCTGTAAATGTTTCTCCTGCCATGCCACCTTCATCCTCTTCTCGCTCTACTTCGATAGCGACCTGACATGTTTGATGCAGCCAGGAAAGTATAAGCCTACATGTATCTGATAATATCATTTCAAAAGATAACATTCTATAAGAGTGCTCATTTTTTAACTTCGTAGAATAAACAAAGCCACGATCAGAAACATGAATTTGCTTTGCGGACTTAAGATAGATGCTCCTCACTGACATATATTTTCATAAATGGACTCCAAGGAGTGCAGCACCACAATGCTACAGTAGTGATCCTATATAAAACATAATCGGTCCAAAAGATATGCAGCTTTTGGTGATTACAATTAAGCTTTGGTCAGTTCTGAAAATAAGTTATACTTTACTGGAAACAGAAATGGATTTTATATTTGAGTCCCTAGGCTTTGCCAGTTTGAATGCTGCACAGTGTCTCTGAACCGAAATAAATCTTCTTTAATTTAAGTGACCTGGTGGAAGTTTCACCCCTCACCCCACCCAAAAAGTTTCCCTTTCATGCGGTTAATTTACTTTAAACTCCAATGGAAACCAAAGATGTAGGAAAGGCAGAGGCTTTGAACACATAAGTGGACATTTAAAAATTGTTAGTGATCAAACAGTCAGCCACACCAAAACCGGAATCAAAGTATTATAAACAAGAACCCCATCCCCAAATACAAGTCCCCTAGTTGAAACCTCCAATACATAGGGCTCATTTGGAACTTTTAAATGACTAAAAGAGTTTTTAAAGAAAATGTTAAAAGGGTTCCAAAACAACTTGCCGTGCTTCTTGCAAGGAGCACCAGAAAGCACATAAGTGTTCTTCCAGGATTCACTAGCACTTTTACTAAGGATTGGTTCCAATAACATTTTCACCAAACATACTTTCAGCGTTTTTAAAAGCAATTCCAGACGAGTCTATACTAGCTAGAAACTGAAATATTCATCGTAGGAAGTAATGGAACTACACAAAAGTGAAACTTTCTAACATATATTATTCAGAGACTTGGAGTCTCTCGCAAAAAATAATCCACAGTATTCACCCCCTAAGTCCTAAGCCTTTTACTTGTTCTAACTACCAAGAAACCATATCTATTAAGGATTATGATAACAAAGCAAAATACTTCTAGCTCATAGTGCATTTGCAATTCATACTTCCAGATTCCCGAACATTCTCAGCAACCAAACACTTACCTCATTGACCTCCTCCGGTGGAGGAGGCAGGGGCAGACGGGGCGGGAAGAACTGCTGGAGCTTCGAGACATCGACAGCCAGGTCAACTTGGCACTGAGGGCATCGGAACCTCGCGAGGCCATGAGGCACGTTGAGGATGGCCTTGCAATTAGCGCAGGGAAGCTGGATCTTCGAAGGATCAACGCCGTGAGGCGCAACATGGGGCGGCGGGGTTGGCAGCGGAGGCAGAGCGCGGGCCTGGGCATATGCCTGGGCTCGGGTCATCAGCTCGGGCGGCAACATTTGGGGCAATTGGCAGGCGTCGCAGGCGAATTCGGTGACCCCCGCGTCCAAAGTCAGGATCTTGCCGCAGCCGGCGCAGCGGACCTGCACTCCGGCTGGGGTTCCAGCGGTCTGCGATTGCAGTGGGACTGGCGGAGGTTGATGCTGCTGCATCATGGTGAATCAGTATCGCCGCCCCCTCCTCCTCCCCTTGCTTTCAAACGGCTCAATTGTTTGGGGGAATGGTTTGGATTTGATTGAGAGAGAGAAGTTAAGGCGCGAAGAGAGGGTTTGGGAGTCTTGGGGTTTCCCACTTTCTTTCTGTGTTCGCGTTTTTGCCTCCGTGGACTGTGATTTATGAGATCAGTGTGACGTTGATTTCGCCGTGTCTCGCGTATTGGCTCAGCCTGGCACGTGCACAAGGTATGTGACCTTCTCCATTTTCTATTTCTTTTTTACCAAGCACCGTAGAATGATTTAGTAGTTAGAGACGAATTTCAGATTCGTATTTTATACGTTATATCTAAGTTCGATTTCTAACACTGGTGAATCGCACGATGATGACAAGGAAGAGGCTAAAATGCCTATGTGAATCTTCTCGGCCCCTAGAAAAGTGGACTGTCATGGCTAAGTTACCAGCTGATGTTAAGTATTAGGTTTATTGTTTGACTTCCCTTGTCAAAATTTGTAAATGTTACCACACATACTCATAATTTAGAGTTAGAGTACAATGCTGATCTAGGATTTCTACTAGAATTAAATTGTCAAAGCTCTAATCATCTTCACTACAAAAAGGTTTGATTCATTTATTTGCATATGCATGTCAAGCTTATTTTTTCGGTTTCTTTTGTTTAGTGTAATTGTCTAATCATAAATTCCTTATGTTGTCTAGTTGTTTAGGCACGCAAATTAAGACAGTCCACATAGGCCTTCTGTCACCTTTTTCCGTGCATGGATTTCTCATCCTTGATTTGAAAAGCTTTCTTTGGCTTGTAACACGTGTCTCCTTGTACCTCTTGTTTGAAACATCTATCTTTTCCATTAAAAGGTTTTTCAAGGTTTCATTTATCTCTTGGCTAGGTTATTGATAGTTCAAGAAAAAGAATGCATTTAGCCTAGAACTACCTTTTAAGTTTCAAAACCGAAACTCTAGCCACAAACCAACTCATGCACAAATACCCAATCACTGCATATTAGGGTTGCATTGTATTCATGGTTTTGCATTAAGTTGTAGGTCTAATCTTCAAAGTTTCATAGCTTTCTTAGACTAAGTATTTGGATTCATGTTAGGTTATTTTTCAACTATTTGACTGAAGAACCTGACTAGTCATTGAATCCTCATTTCATGAGCACATCATAACATCATATCATTTCCTTGATCGTGTTGATATCGGCGCCACAAGGTGAAGAGCTCAGGAGGAGCTGTCACTTCGTGAAGATCGAAGGAGTTCATCTTGTGTAAAGAAATGTTGCACAAAGGTCAAGTTGCTCTATAAATAGGGATTTTGAAATTGAGCTTCTATGGTCTTTGTATGAACCTTGTTTACACTAGTGAATTGGACTCAGCGGAGAGTCTCCGATTTTTTAACCCAGAGGTGGGTTTTTCCGGCCAAAAAATTCGTTGTGTTCAATACTTTGCAAAGTTACCTTTATATCCAAATAATCATTGTTAGAGATAAACTTTGTAAGGTGTTGATAGGAACATATTTATGTGACTTTATTAGTTTGTTTCCTTGCATTTACTTAATTAGTTTCATCTTATTAGAATGTTTTAAGCTATTTTCGTGTGTTTGTAGGTTCTAAATAACAAAGTTAGCAAAGAAGTGCATTTTGGTGCAATTTGGAGCTATTTTGGGGTGAAATGGATTGCATGCATGGGGAGTATAAAAAATGGATGGTTGTGATTCATTCTCACCAACAAAAATGGATGGTGGTGATTCATTCTCACCAACAAAATGGATGGTAGTGATTCATTCTCAAAGCCTATAAATAGGCTTCTCCATCAAGGCCAAAGACACCAATTTACATTTACAACACATTCCATAAACAGCACAATTTCTGCTGCAAGTTTCTTTCTTCCTCCATCCATTTCCATCCACCTATTTTCCTATTCATCCTCTACCACCCTTCCATACTCTCTCAACCTATCCAATCTCTGCCACATCCCCTAGACCATTCAAACACCACAACCACCTTGGTGCCGCATGTTTGCAAGAAAGGAGGAGGACTTGGAGCTGTGCTAACCATTCAAGACGTTGGATTGTTGGAGCGTTCTAGGTGTCTTCTACTTTTGTTTATCATGTTTAAATTCAATTATAGTTGTTTAATTGCAAATATGTGGAACTAAATTCGTTTTGGCTAGAGGTTGATTCAAAGCCATGAACATATTTGTAATATGAATTGATTACCTTCAGTTGTGATTTCATGAGTTGTGAATTCAATTTGCTTAACTACTTGATTTATAACTTATTCTTGTATGTCGATTAAGGATGCATACTTAGTTTGCATGCATTTTACCTAATCGTTATGAACTTATATTCACAAGTAGTGGAGGTTGCTAGTCACAATCGCGTTAAGTGAATTCTTGGCAAGAGTATCATGTTGTTCATAGTTACGAATGCCTCGTCAATGCTTATAGTTTTCACAAAGCTTAATGATCTTTGATTGTATCTCTATTGTGCTGTTCACGTAGGGGACTTTTGAAGAATGTTTTGAATTGTTGTATGCACTTTTCCGTCCAATTCAATAACTTAAGGAAAACTTGAAGGTTAAAAAAGTGTTGTTCACGATTAATCTGGGGTGTTGAGATTCATGGTTTATTGAAAGAACAACTGAAAATTGGTTTGTATGCAAGTGTGTCATGTGTGGAGAAGAACCCTCTAGCTAGTCCATCATCCATTCAATTCGCCAAATCTGTCTTTTGAAACCATTTTTATAAAGTTTGTTTTGTTTTTACTTTAAATTCGTCAAAACCCAAACCCCCCTTATACTTAGTGTCTTTTGGTTCCAATCTGTCCAATTTGGTTTGTTTTCGTTGTTTTTAGTTAAGTTAGAATATGTCCTAGTTTGTGTCTAGTTGGTTATTTGAGTCTAGTTGAGTGTCTTTTGCTTAGTTTTGTGTTTTTTTTTAGTCTTGTTTAGTGTTTTAAAGTCAGTTTTGAGTAGATTAGCAACCCCTACTAATCCCCGGCCTAGAACGATCTCTACTTACATCTTTACTACAATTGTCAACAAGAGGGTTTAATTTGAGTGTTGTTTGCATCGCATCAGGTGTGATAGTATTGACACTTTGTTAACTAAGTAAACTTAACTTAAGAACCAAGGCTAAAACAATAACTGGAGATCACTTGCCTTGCTTTAGCAATATCAGTTTACTTGGTTTATATGCTTGTGGCTATCTAACAACTTGTACTTAGTTAACTAGTTCATCTGCCTAGTTAATACAGTTGGTTTCAAAGTTTTTACTGTAGGTAATCCGCCTAGTACCAATTTCAGCTTGTCCCATTTAAACAAAAGAATTTAGGACTTTAAAACTTTATAGAAAATGGACTTTCTACTAACAAGAGATTAAGTCAACACAACTTTAATGGTCATACTCTTTGCCCTTTATGTAATAATGCAGAGGATGACCAATTGTACCATTTTGTTTATTGTACCCAGCCACAAGAAATTTAGAAATTATGTAATAACCCGACTCCATCTCCCTCAATTACAAGCATTAATGATTGGTTAAAAGGGCTTCTATATAAAGATTGTAACATCCCACATCGCTAAGGGGAGAGAATCCTATAAGCCTTATATGTATATTCCCATCTCTACCTAGCACAAGGCCTTTTGGGAGCTCATTGGCTTCAGAGTTCGACTCCGAAGTTAAGTGAGTTCGCGCGAGAGCAATTCCAAGAAGGGTGACCCACTGGGAAGTTCTCGTGTGAGTTCTTAGAAATAAAATCGTGAGGGTGTGGTTGGGGCCCAAAGCGGACAATATCGTGCTACGGCGGAGTCGAGCCCTGAAAGTGGTCAGACCCGGATCGAGATGTGACAAAGACGATATTTCTGATCTTAGTAAAAATCTTATATGCCAGGAACAACTTTGTTTTTAAACAAATTAAACCCGATCCGACTCGTTATGTGATGACGGTTGCTATAGTTGGTAAGGATCTTGAACCAGAAACCTATCAAACGAAAAATGTTGTTAACACATTAGATGGATATCTCATGTAGAAAGTTTTTATAAACTCAACTTTAATGGTTCAGTGGAGGGCAATTCAACTGCAGGATTTTATCACCAGGAATCATCAGGGGTACCCTTCTCTCATTGTCTCTCGTCATCTAACACTATCACCATGGTGGAAGCATTGGCTTTTTGGGATGCTTTGAGTTTTGGCTTACGAAATTTATAGTGAAAGGAGACTCGAAGATTGTTATTGATGGCTTTTATGGAAAGTGTACAACTTCGTGGAGAATTAAAACCTTTTTTTTAGGACATAAAATGGCTTGCTTCCTTGCTCGGTTCGGTAGAGTGGAACCACGTCTTTAGGAAAGCAAACTTCACAACATATGTCGTTACTTTCCTTGAGCATCATTGTAATAATCTATATGTATGGGTTGAGTGTGTTCCTCCCAAGCTAAAAATGCTTTTTTTGTATGGCTTTCAAGACCTTAGGTGTTAATGAGGTCTCTCTTTAAATTAATTGCACTTTTTTTAAATAAAAAATTATATATATGAGCTTGTTTGAAAGTGAATAAAAAATTATTGAAACGTTTTTAGAGAAAATATTTTTTTTTATTTCAAAAGTACTTAAAGTTCATCTTACAAGAAGCACTTTTAAGTGTGTTTTTTTTCTTCAATATTCACTTACATTTTAACTAAAGATTGATTTCAAAAATATTTTTATTAAAAACACTTTTAACTATTTTAAAAGCATTTCCAAAGAGTCTTATATTATTCATTCTTCTTTCTCTCATATACGTTTCCTATATCTAAAGAACAAAACTACATAATAAAAAAATAAATAAAAAACAAAATGATTATCCTCAACTTTGACTTTCTCATTCCCATTAGCAAATAAAAACAAAAAAAAAATCATTTTTTAAATAAAATAGTTAAGAAGGTTTGAGATTGTCCCTTTAGAAACGTTGTACAACGAGACTATGTGCGATTTCACTAGAACAATGGATGAAATTTTGTATGACGCATTCCTTAAACTCCATTTTTTCTATATGACCAACGAAGGAGAATATTGTGAGAGACACTAACTGGGAATTTCCCAAAAGTATTTGGATAAGAATATGAAAAGGCAAAATGGATGTTGGAGCATCTAAGCAAACAATATGCGTATTAGTAACCTTTCAATTTTCCTTCGTTTCATAAGTTTTATCATTTATAAATTATTGTAAATTATTCCGCTTCTTGTAAGTAAAGAGTTATTTATCGTTCTATAACAACATAATTCAATTTTATTTTCCAAATATCATAATACAAATTGTTGCTCTTTATCATCGTATAAATATTATTTATAGAAGTTTCATTTAATATTAAGATCGTTTAATCATTCGTATGTGTCGAACAAATAGGTAACTATGGTAACAATATTCTCATTATTAACCGTCAATTTGTTTTTTTTTATTTATAAATATTTCATATGAATGATTAATTGTCTCCAAATCGAAAGAAATTTTGTACAAAAGATCTTCAAACTATGACATTTATACAGTGAAATAATCAAGGTTCTAAAAAACGATATGCGCTAGTCGGCCGGCGGGCATGGGCTTAGCGCCTAGGCGGCTAGGCGGATTTATGTAAAATTTTTATATATCTTGTAAATAAGTGCCTATTTACACTTAAAAAATATACTTGTATGGATAATAAAAGAATGATAAAATGCAAAAATAGAAGTTGAAGAATTGTCACATCCCCGCCCGGGCTCCACCACTTCTCGAGCTCGACTCCGCCGTAACACGATATTACCTGCTTTGGGCCCCTACCACACCCTCACAGTTTTGTTTATTGGAACTCACACGAAAACTTTCTAGTGGGTTAGAGAGTTCCAATGAACTCCGAAGTCAGTGAGCTTCCAAAAGGCCTCATGCTAGGAAGAGGTGGGAATGAGTGGGAATGTACATATAAGGCTTACAGGATCCTCACCCCTAAGCGATGTGGGATCTTACAATCCACCCCCTTAAAGGGCCCAACGTCCTCGTCGGCACACTTTCGCCCAAAGAGTGGCTCTGATGTCAAATTGTCACATCCCCGCCCGGGCTCAACCATTTCTCGGGCTCAACTCTGTCATAGCACGATATTGTCCACTTTTGGCCTCTACCAGACCCTCACAGTTTTGTTTATGGGAACTCACATTAGAACTTCCCAGTGCGTCACCCATCTTGAAATTACTCTCGCGCGAACTCGCTTAAATGAACTCCAAAGCCAGTGAGCTCCCAAAAGGCCTCATGCTAGGAAGAGGTGGGAATGTAATATAAGGCTTACAAGATCCTCACCCCTGGGTGATGTGAGATCTTACAAGAATACACAAAGTATATACATCCAAAAAATTCAATATTTAAAAAACAGTAAGCATATAATCATATAACGAGGAGGATTTTTGGATGATCGACTAAATTATTTTTGTTCATGATCCTTGCATTGGATTGGACATAGACTACATTATTTAACCTTATTGTGTCTAGTTTATTTATTTTCTTTGTATGTATCCCTCAAATAAAGTGCTCTAATTCGTTTCACTATTGGATGAATTTATAGTAAATCCCGTTTGCAAATTAGATACATTATTTCTACAAGTATACACCATCATGAAAAAAAAAGCACACAATTAATTAAAAAAAATAAAAAATAAAAAAACTGCCAAGGACCGCCTAGGAGCCACCTATGATTGCCTAGGCGGCCGCCTAGCTCCAGACTGATTTTTCGAAACGATTTGCCCTAAATTGCGGGAGGCTTTCACCGCCTAGCCTAGATGCCGCTTAGGCCGATTTTTAGAACACTGGAAGTAATATCACATCGTCATGTGAAAAGGCATGGCACCTTATATGTAAAAAGTCAAATAGTGTCATAGTTGCTAAATCATTTAGCCCACAAAACACTCTTTGAAAAAGAAAAAAAAACATGTGTGAAGTGCAAATTTGAAATTAAAAAAAAAATCTATATATATAATTGTAGTCATTTTATTTCTATCTTTCCATACATAACCGAAGAATGAAAAAGATTCTCGAGAGTTTCTTTAATCAATCATTTTCCTTCTTCTTGTTACTGGATATCTCGTTCGTACACATCTTCTTTTTGTTTCTCGAGCCTATAGTGAGTTACATAAATATTTATAAAAAAAATTCTATATATGCATAACTTAATTAAGTACAAATTTTAAAAATATCCAAGTTATTTTCTGGTAAGAAGAATTGTGTATCTTTTTATCTACCTTCTTTTTTTATGTCCGGTTAAAAACTTCATTTCTTTAATACATACTTTCTTTTATATTCTTCTATTCTACTGTTCAGTAGACGATATTGCATTACAAAGTTAATTTTCACATTAAATTTTAGGGAACTTTAACGAAAAGCTCCCAGTACTGTTCACCTTAACAAAAAACCACATTTTTACACTAAAAAGTCAATCCTGGCACTATTCGCTTTACCCTTTATTTTGTCCTTATCATTAAAACTCAAAGTTTTCAAACCCTTTTCATTAGTTTCCTTAAATTTTATACTCGTAAACATACCACAAAAGAAGAAAAACGTTTTAAAAACCCAAAAAGAGTTTTTATACGTGAAAATGCCGCATCTTAATTTCGCACAGTATTCCAAAAATCTGAGAGCGCCAAGGGTGGAGGGTGACGGTCACGTAACATTCTTTTACAATCGAACCCTTTTATTCCTCCTCAAAAAAGTCTTCTGCTTTGTTCATAGGCAGCAACAAAATAAAGGATATATTCCTAACCTCACTTCCCTGACATTTCTTCCTTTTCTTCTTCTGAATCCAAATCAGACGGAATCCATAGTTTTTCACTCTCACGGCTCTATTTAAATCCCTCTTTTGTCCTCCGTTTTCTCTCATATTTACTGGGCTTGCGTTGAACAACAAAGGAAGAGTAGATGTTGCCATGGGGAACCTCTTGTCACATTTCAAGACCAAGCAGCACGGCCCTGGGGTTTCTAGAAGTATCCCCGTTGGCGCCGCCGGCAACAACCACAGCGTAACTGGCAGAACGCCGTCGTATGATCCCGGGATGTTCAGGAAACCGAGCGTAAATGGTACGAGTGCTAGCAAAGCAAATAGTGGTACGGAGAAGCAGCTCTCTACCCAGAAGCAGAAGTACGCTTTCATCCCTGATAACTTCACATCCCTTCAACAGGTTTCTCTCTCTTCTCCCTCCTCTCTCTAACAAATTATTTATTTTTGCAATTTTGTCTGAAATTAAGCAGAAAACATGTGAATTTTTTTTCGTTAATTTCACTTTTAAAAAAAAATTAGGGAATATCTTAACTCTTTGGGAATCTCTGTTTTAATCGGCGGATTGTTTATATCCTTCGGTTTGGTTTTGTTTTGTTTTGGATTTTATTTTGGGTCTTCTCCTCTGACTATCCTTTGGTATTGTCCAAAATTCCTTGATTTTGTTCTAAGGTTACTACGGACTTTTCAACGGAAAATTTTCAAATAAACAATAGTACAGTGCTAAAAGCGCAGATTGCGGCTTCTCATAAACAAAAAGAAACGTGGAAGTATCAAGTTTGATGCTCCGAGCTGATGAATCTATTTAATTGTAGTCGTAGATTGAAATTCTACGTAACCTCTTCGAGTCTAAAAAGAGATGAATAACCGTGATTGATCACTGATTACCTCTCTTTTTTGTAGTCGTAGAGTGAAATTTCACATAACCTCTCCGAGCCTAAAAGAGATGAATTGTCCCTTTTTTTTTTCTTTTTTTTTAACCTCTAATCAAAATTCACCAATATTTTCTGTACTAAATTTTTTTCTCAAAACTTTGAAATATACGACTTGAGGTAAAGAAAGCCACTCTCCTATTCTAAATGACTTTAATTTATACGGAAATTCGATTATAAGAAAGCACCAGAGCATACATATTGCAACCAACTAATCAAGCTCAATATATGCCCTTTTTTTTAGGAAGTTTTAACAAACTCACCCATTACTATTTATTTTTAACGAAAAACTATATTTTTACCTTTTCCTGATACTATTCAGTACACATTTATTTATCTTTTTTTTATTAAAACTAAAGTTTTTTTGAACTTTTCGTTTTTTTTAATTTTTTATTAGTTGACTTCAAGTTAGAGGCGGAGCCACGAAGGATCAAGATGGTTCCACGCCCATCCTGACATTTTTTTACTAAAAAAAGTTTAGTGTTATGGTTATGATTTTCAAATTTTTTTCGTAGGCTCAGGACTCCAATCCGATATTTTTACTTTAGTTTTGTTCGTCGGGCTTTTTGAGGTTGGTGGCTCTTATGTTGTGAGCTTTGAGGATGACTCAGGTTTGGAAATCAATGGAAGGAGAGACAAAGAAAGTCAGAGAGACTTAAGGTTTAAGCTTAAGGAAGGGGATGATGAGGACAACACCATATGAAACTCAAACGACGGTGGTCGATTGCTCATCACACGGTAGAGTAATTTTTGTGAGGTTAGGAGAGCGTTTTAGATTGAAACTTTTGACTCCGTTCTAGACTAAAATCCTGGCTCCACCATTACTTCAGGTGATGGCTCGAGAACAGTTTTCATGATAATTCGCTGCATATTAAGAGTAGGGTTTAGACTAAAATTGAGAGTAGGATTACCACTAAACTGAAAACTAGTTGATTAGCTCCATTGGCTAACACCATTTTAGGGTGGTTGGAGTTGGACCCATCTCGAGCAATTCAAATAACTAAGATCCAAACCAGTCGATGATCTCAAAGACATGATAGCATTATTGAAAGTTTCATCTCTCAATATGACTTGGAATATGTTATTGGATGAGCTTAAAGTGTTCCCTTTTTTGTGTTGATATAATATTGGTACTTGCTTTAAAATACTTAACAACATGGGCTCCACTAATATATATATATATATATTTATTTATTTGGGTTTCCTTATCAAAGAGTAAGACCTACTGCCAAGGACTTATTATTGGTTGTAACTTTCATCCCGTCAATTTAATTGAACACGTAAATTAATAACACCACAATACATCAGTATCACATAAAATTGTAAATGGATATCCACTCTTTTAGTCTAGTCTCAGTCCTGCCTAGTATTGACTTTGAGAGACTTTTTAACTGCTTTTAGTCATATCCAATTAGAAACCATCACAAAAATACACAGTTGAGGGGGTTTTTTTCTCTCGTACTCAAGTAATGGTGATAGCTCACCACACTCATATAATGCCGGTGCTCACCACCGTATTTATAATCGTTAGATGAGTTTAAATTTTAAGATACGGGTAATGAATAGACACAAATCTTAAAATTTAAATTGATTAAATGACAATAAACAAGATAGTGAACATTGCCACCACTTGAGAGTGCTGAACAAAAATGTACCCTTATTTGAGTGGTTAATTTTTATTTCTTTATTAATCATGCATGTTGCACGCATCCTTCTTTCCTTATATAAAAAGGATTTTGCATTAGTGACGTGTCAAGGCGTCTCTTTGAAAGCATAAGCATTACTCTATTTTTAAGGGCGTATTGGAAGCCAATGGGCAATGCCAGCACACAGACTACAAGCAAAGGGAGTGGGACTTGCTTTTACTTGGTTGTCCCACAACCCTACTGTTTATTCTTCTAAGTATGGAGTAAGGTTGTGAAACACGAGGGTTTTTACGGAAAGTGATTTTTGCGTACTCATTTTCTTTCTCTGCACAGTCTTGTGTGTCTAAATTTTGTTGATTGAATAAGTAAACGAGAATTAATAGGCAAAATTAAACAATATAAGCAGATGAGTGTATAGAATTAGTTTCCAATTAGTCTCAATCAACACCGAGTAATTTTGTCTAATCTCCAGTTGATATACAACGATGCGTCTGTCTCGTTGCATGATGTGTAACAGCTGACGATACTCGGCTCATCACTTCACAAGTTTTGGAACAACTGACAGTAACTCTGAATAAAAATCTGAAAGAAAAAAGAGAATATGAACATCTCCTTTAACATTGCAGAAAATCAATTGCTTCCTCTTTTTTTTTTTTCAGGTTACAGATGCCTTGAGAAAAGAAGGTTTAGAGTCGTCTAATCTCATCGTCGGAGTTGACTTCACCAAGAGCAACGAATGGACAGGTTAGCGGACGAAAAAAAAAACTGCACTACTGTTTGTATACACACACTTACATGCATTTTGTGTTTGGACGTCTTTGAAGCTGATGATTTGTTGTTCTTGTTGTTACTGCAGGCAAAGTTTCATTCAGAAACCGGAGCCTGCACGCCGTTGGCGATGAACCTAATCCATACGAGAAAGCCATCTCCATAATTGGAAAAACTTTAGCTCCATTTGATGAAGACAACCTCATTCCTTGTTTCGGCTTTGGTGATGGTAGGGGCCTTAATCCCTCCAGAGTTTGAAGCTCTGGACCTTTTTTGTTTCGTTTCGTGTTTTGATCATTGGATTGACTTTACCTCCCTCCCCACTTTTTAGCTACCACTCATGATCAAGAGGTGTTTAGCTTTCACACTGATCATTCGCCCTGCCATGGTTTCGAAGAAGTCTTGGCCTGCTACAAAAGAATAGTTCCAAATTTGCGACTTTCGGGTTGGTGTAATCTTTTATCTTGTGTTTTTCATGTATTATAGTTTGGATTATCACTTGAGTCAGAGATTTATAGACATATATTGTGTTTTAAGGGCCAACATCTTATGGACCTTTAGTTGAAGCTGCAATGGATATTGTGGAGAAAAGTGGAGGGCAATACCATGTTTTAGTTATCATTGCAGATGGCCAGGTTTAATATCTGATGCTCTCTCTCTCTCTCTCTCTCTCTCTCTCTCTCTCTCTCTCTCTCTCTCTCTCTCTCTCTCTCTCTCTCTCTCTCTCTCTCTCAACTAAGTACAAGTTTCTTAATTGTAAAGGTCACTAGAAGTGTCGATACTAGCGACAATGAATTGAGTCCACAGGAGGAGAAGACGATCAGATCAATTGCAGATGCAAGGTAGAACCTGCAACTATCATTTCCTTTGTTTTAAGTATGTCTATGCAATGCAGTTGTCATAGCTAAACCTAAGCAAATCTCGAAAGGCGCTAAATGTGTTGATTTACCAGGCACTGAGTGCATTATTACAGCAGGAATATTGAGTTGAACCTAAAAGATTTACTTTGAAAACTTATGCGAGCAGTTTCTATCCGCTCTCGATTGTTCTTGTTGGAGTCGGGGATGGTCCTTGGGAAGACATGAGGAAGTTCGATGACAAGCTCCCTTCACGCGAATTTGATAATTTTCAGGTATGAAAAGCTATATAGCACTAAGTTTATTGCCAATGGAGAGATTTTAAGCAGACATTAATCTCTAACTAGTTTATTTTCGTTTATAGTTCGTTAACTTTACCGAAATTATGTCCAAACACACAACTTCATCCGAGAAAGAAACTGCATTTGCTCTGGCTGCCCTCATGGAAGTCCCAATCCAGTATAAGGCAGCTGTTGAATTCGGTATTCTTGGGTATGGTTAGCATAAACATCATTTTGATTGGATTAGCCTCTAGCATGCGTATGCTTACTAATATAAGTTTTATTGTACCTGGAAAAAAGACGTACGGCAGGGAACAAGAAGAGAATCGTTCCACGCCCTCCACCAGTTCCTTACTCTCCTCGTGCACCAACTCGCGAACCAAGTGGTCTTTCAGCACCTGCAGGGGATGAACGAAGCGAGATGGTAGTTTCCTGTAATTTTTACAATTGCTATACAGATTACCGAAGCAAAATGTATTTGAGCTTCTTACAAATTCAGATAACTGACATACTTTCTTCGTTTCAATTTGAATGCAGCTCTGTCCAATTTGCCTAACTAATGGAAAGGACATTGCCTTTGGTTGCGGACACATGGTGAGCTGCATTAGCAGAACCCTCTCTCTGTTCTTTCCTGTCTTGCATGCCAATTGCCATTAACAATTATTTCATTGCAGTCCTGCAGAGACTGTGCACCGAGATTGTCCGACTGTCCAATTTGCCGCCAGCCAATTCGCAGCCGTCTCAGGGTTTTCACCGGATAACTGCACAAAAGGACTCGTGTTTTTATCAGATTGTGCATATAGCTTTTAGAGATTGTCTGCCTTCTGTCCGTGACACCCGGGTATCGAATTGCGCCAGATTGTACAGTCCTGCTTTCTAAATCTAATGTGTAATGCTGCTTCTATTTCTAATCATCTGTAAGATGTTTGGTTACTTAAAATTACTAGAACTTGTGAGTTGTGCTTCTTCTGTCAACATTCGCCAATTAGCGAGAACTTTGACAGAGTTCTAATTCGTTCAATTTGCAAAAAGAATCAAGTTAATACGAAAATGATGAGTGTAAACTTCGTTGAACAACCTGCATTAGGTCAATAATCCAGAACAATTGCTCTAACAGTGACATCGTTGATTATCCGTAAGCTTATTCAAATTGTATCACTCTTCTAAGGCACGACAGTCACATTAAACCGTCGCTGTTTCTTCTTCCATTATCGTATCCAATCTCTGCAATGTGTTGAAAATCTGGTCTGTATGCAGGTGAGATTCATCATCCGCTCCAAATGTGTGATGCATACAATCCACCTCGACCAAACTACTTCCAGTTGGCTTCTTGACGTTGCTGTCTCTCAGTAGCTTCCTCACTCTACCAGCATCCTCCCATCTACCTGCATCTTCATACATGCTGGCTAGAAGAATGTACCTCCCAGCATTTTCGGGGTCCAAAACAAACAACTTCTCTGCAGCTTCTTTGGCGAGTTCTACGTTATTATGTATTCTACAGGCTCCAAGCAAGGCACCATTTCATCTTTCCCTGCCTCCATGGGCATGCTTCTAATAAGCTCGACCGCCTGGTCAAGTAACCCAGCTCTTCCCAGAAGGTCAACTACACAAGCGTAGTGTTGCTCGCTTTTCGTCACTCCAAAATCTCCCATTTTCTTGAAAAGTTCCAAGCCTTCTGTGATCATCCCTGAGTGACTACAAGTGGACAGTAAACACAAAAATACAATACCATCCGGGCGTAAGCCAGACTCCACAAACTGCGAAAACATTTGGAGTGCCTCATCTACACGCCCGTTCATTCCATAACACCGGATAATCGCACTCCACAGGATCACATTTTTCTCGCCGATTCGATAAAAAATAACTCTCGCAGTGGTCACGCGACCACAATTTGCGTACATTTGTAACGAGAGCGCTGCCTAAAACAGCGTCGGCTTTCATACTTGACTATATAATGTAAGAATGGATCCAAAATTCAACTTCAATAGCCGATGCTTCAACACAAGCAGGAAGAATGCAAACAAGAGTGGCATGGTCAGGCAAGCGTGTGGCATGATCTTGCAGCACGGAACGAAAAACCATGAGAGCTTCATGAGGATTCCCACTTGCCGTTTACCCCGAAATCATGGAATTCCAACTGACATAATCTTTCTCAGGTATTTCATCGAACACTCTTCTCGATAACTCAATCTCCTCACACTCGGAATACAAGGCAGTAAGAGCATTCCCAACAAACAAATCCGAGTCGAGTCCACATTTCACGAAATGTCCATGAACAATCCCACCTCGTTTTCCATCTCTCATTGCACCGCAACCCATGAGCGCAAAAGGGCACGTGTACCGGTTTGCAGGTACACCACTGAACCGCACTTTATCATACACATTGAGGGCTTCAACAAAAGGACCCACATTTGCATAACCCTGAATAACCATGTTCCACACAAAAACGTCTCTCTCAAGCAATATATCAAACCAATCCGTTGCCATCCCTATCTAGCGTCGTCTTGTAATTAAGCAGGATATTAAGGTAATTGACGTATGGTGGAGCCATGGCAAAGTGGGTATATGATGTTTGAAATCTACTCACCATCAGTTAGTGTGTGAGATCATATTAAGCACGCCTAAGCTACTCAAGTCAATGACAATCCATTCATTATGAGTAGGTAGCAAACAAGCACAACTATGAATCGATTAGTTGGGCCCATAGCCCATGTTATGCAGATGAAAAATACCTTACCTAGCTTGCTGTTTGGCCAAACTCCCCTTTCCGCCACCCGATTAGTGTCTTTTTTAACCTTAGTCATAGTAGAGTAAAAATTTACGTATGTATATGCATATATGTGTTTTTAATTCATCAACTATTTTTTTTTTTGTTTTTATTTTTTATATACAAGCGAGAGTAAGAGATGGTGAAATCAAACCTTGAACTTCAGGTGCAATAGAAATTCTCTTAACAATGCTTGAGTCACAAATCACTTCCTACGAAATTCAAACCATCAGCTCGTCCCAACAAAATTGATTTATGTTTCTTTTTATCTTTTCTTTTATTATGTGAATCAAGTCTAGATGAGATTCAAACTCAGAACCCCTCCTAACAAAATCGAAGGATTGGTACCATTAATCAAAATGGTCGTTGGTGATTGATGTACTTTCAAGGTTTATTAAATACAAGAGGCTTGTAACTTAGTTGTTTAGAAATATTTCTGCTTGTAATTGAGCCACCGAATAAGTTTTCTAATCTGACGTTAAATTTTTTAATTTTAATTTTAAGATCATTCCTATAAAAAATCACTATTTAGTGTGTGAGATCCCATGAAGCATGCCTTAACCCATCGACTTGGGCACCCCACCCATGATAAAGTGGGTAGCAAATGCAAACCGTTTCTTGTTTTGGTCTCAAGTAAAGAACGGAAGATACTGAGACAAATTCAATGAGACCTAGTGATCCTGGATGAAACATGAAACCTTAATCGCACGGAAACAAAATCCATGCAATTTAAACTTTTAAAGAAATACGACTTTTGAGTCCCACATCGGGTAAACCCTGGTTGCCACAACTGTTTATAAGGAATTGCATTAAACTTCAGTATCGCCGAGCCTGGTAGCGCAGGTTTGTAACTAAGCAGGGCATTAAAGCGATTGATGGGTGATGGAATCTTGGTCAAGCGAGGCCATGGTGTTAGAAATCTGTTCACCACTCTTGTGAAGTCACTTTAAGCACGCCCTAAGCCCTTCAGGTTAGTAGGGGCACCCCACCCTTACGAGTGGGGTAGCAAACACACAATGCAAAAACAGTTTGAATCGACTGAGACCCCCCGGGTGTTTGTAAGGTAGTTGTAGACAATGAAATTTTAGTAAATAAATGTTGACCAATGGTCAAAATTTTAACACTCGTGTATTACATAAATTGTACACATATTGTGTGATTCGACGAAAATTCGAAAAGAGTTAGAAAAGCTGTCAAACAAGACACGTGTCAACACCTGGCAGAGACGGCTTATTTCATCTGGGATATTATATTCAAAATTAGGCCTTGGAAAATTCTATAAATAGAAGCCAATTTCATTCATTTCATTTCACCAATTCACAAATACATTTCTCTACTCCCAAATTGGAAGAGAATTCTCTGAAGTTCGTTCTTCGTTCTTCGTTCTTCGAGATCAAGCCCCAACGGCCCTTGAAGAAACGATCATCCATCCTAAGATCAAGCCCCAACGGCCCCTTGGATTAGCACAATTGTTCTTCAAGATCAAGTCCAGAAGCCCTTGAAGATCCATCCACCATTCATCGTTCATCCGTTCATCCGTTTCTTCAAGAACCAAGCCCAAAAGCCCCTTGAAGTTCATCCATAAGTTCATCCATAGTTCATCCATCGTTCATCGTTCTTCGTTCATCATTCATCCACCTTCTTCAAGATCAAACCCCGACGGCCCTTGAAACAACATTCATCCACCCTCCAAGATCAAGCCCCGACGGCCCTTGGAATCAATACATTCATCCTTCAAGAATCAAGATCAAAGCCCCCTTGAAACTCACCCATCGTTCATCGTTCATCATTCTACATTCATCATCAAACATCTGAAGATCATCACTGTTCATCCCAAGAATCAAAGCGCCAAACAGCCCCTTCGGATCAACACAAACAAATCCACATCACTGTTCATCCAAGGATCAAGCCCAACGCCCCTTTGGATCAACAGCCCATCAACAAATCCATACCTTACGAAGATAGAATCAGAGGAACAAATAGAGATTGTAACCCCAAAATTCATCAAATAACAAATATATTTTGTACACGTGTTCTTGTTCCTTCAGGAAATTTTCGTGTTTACAAATTTGGCACGCCCAGTGGGACCTTCTCTACCTCTCATCTCTATCTTCAAAATCCGAAAAGAAAAGCACAGATGGCATCAAGGAGGGCTCAAACCGTTCCCGCACCCAATGTGAAGAACAAGACTGTCCTCGCTGCAGGTAGGAGCATTTCAGAGGTTGTAACTCGAAGCAAGGCAAGAGCTTTCTTGGCCGCATCTTCCACCCCCGCATCAACTTTGCTGGAAAAACAAGGACACCCAAGGCACGAGCCTGTGATCACCCTAGCCTCACTGAAGGCGCCAAGGGAGAAAAGCCTGGGGAAGTACTCCGAGTCCCTGCTCTCTGACGCCGACTCGAGCAGCAGCACGGCCATGCAAGTCATGACCACCGGAGCAACTTCAATCGAGGAGCAGCTGGCTCAAATGAATGAGGCAATTGCAAAACTCACACATACGGTGGAGGAAAAGGACTTACAAATCGCCGCGCTTGTCAATCGATTGGAAAAAGAGAACGACAGAAAAGAAGGAGGCGGTGATGAGGAGGAACCTCCGACACAAGAATTCGAGGATAAACCAGACCAGGCAATAGCACCCGTGGGATCCCTGTCTATCCAACAGCTGCAACAAATGATCGCTAACACCATCAAAGCGCAGTATGAAGGGAGTTCACATGCCTCCATGTCATATTCAAAGCCCTACTCCAGGAAGATTGACGCTTTGAAGATGCCAAGAGGGTATCAGCCGCCGAAATTCATGCAATTCGATGGAAAGGGAAACCCAAAGCAACATGTCGCCCACTTCATTGAAACCTGCAACAATGCTGGAACTGAAGGGGACTACCTTGCCAAACAGTTTGTGCGCTCACTGAAAAGTAACGCCTTCGATTGGTACACCGATCTTGAGCCCGAATCCATTAACAGTTGGGAGCAACTGGAGCGTGAATTCCTCAACCGCTTCTACAGCACCCGCCGTACAGTCAGCATGCTAGAGCTAACAAGTACTAAACAATGGAAAGACGAACCAGTTGTCGACTACATCAACAGATGGCGTACGTTAAGTCTGGATTGCAAAGATCGACTTTCCGAAACCTCCGCCATTGAGATGTGTGTTCAAGGCATGCACTGGGGGTTACATTACATCCTCCAAGGCATAAAACCAAGAACATTTGAGGAGCTGGCAACTCGTTCCCACGACATGGAGCTGAGCATCGCTCATCATGGAAAAAAGGAGCCGATCACCGACTTCAAGAGGGATAAGGTGTTTACTTCGAAGGCGGACAATCATGGAAAGAAGCCCGCTAAGGAAGCTTTTGCCGTTGACGCTATCCCCACTAAAACTTCAGCGGCACCCGTCAAAATCTCCTCTAAAACCAAAGCAAAGGAGATAAAAAGAGGTGAGCCCTCCCGTACCCAAGAAAGGTACAAGAACACCTTAAAGGAATTGGAGCAGAAAACATACCCATTCCCAGACTCTGACATGGCCCCGATGCTAGACGACCTGTTAGAGAAGAAAGTAATTGAGCTTCCTGAATGCAAGCGCCCAGAAGAGATGAATCGCGTTGATGATCCCAAATACTGCAAGTACCATCGCATCGTAAGCCATCCCGTCGGCAAATGCTTTATCCTCAAAGAGCTCATCATGAAGTTGGCGTAACAAGGACGAATTGAACTCGACTTGGAAGACACAGTCGCAACACACACTACGACGATCGTGTTTGGGTCCTTTGATCCTGTGCCTCTTCAAGTAATGCACGACCATCGTCACGCAGCCCCTTCTGCACTACCATTGGGGGCAAACAACCAAGATGCACCGATTGAGGATAGTGAAGAATGGACCTTAGTGACTCGCAGAAAATCAAAAAAACCCAAGCCACAGGCCGCAAAGCCAAAGGTAGAATATGGGAGAAGACACCGCCGTCGCAACAATAGGAAACCCAAAAGAAGCGTTAGAGCTGCTAAGCCAACATACGCTGGGGAGCCTATGGAACAAGAGCCACGCATTCCCGTCTCCTTGCATGAGTACTTCCCAAAAGACTTCTTCCAACGGTACACTGTCACTACGTGTCACGTAATAGAGGTAAAAGAACCATCAAGAGGGGAAGTTATCACCACTGAAGAAGTAAAGACCTTCATGACCAAAGAAGGTCTGCCGACTCACGTGAGCATCGAGGAGGCATTGCGATTACCCGAAGAGATGCGGAAAGCACTGATGGTGGCCTTAGCAAATCCCGATGACCATGGGGTACAAGGAAACGAAGACGAATGCTCAAAACTTCAGTCACATGAATATACCGCATGCTGTGCCGCCCAAGACTCAATCAGCTTCACTGACGAAGATTTATTGCTGGGATCAAAACCTCACAACCGTCCTCTCTTCATCTCAGGATACATAAGGGAAAGCAAAGTCAAACGCATGCTTGTAGATGGCGGATCGGCCATAAACATCATGCCAAAGATTACAATGGCCACAATTGGCATCAAAATGGACGAACTGTCTCTAAGCCGTCTACTAATCCAAGGTTTCAACCAAGGAGGACAAAAAGCGATAGGCATGATCCGAGTGGAGATGACCATCGGTGAACTCAAATCAAGCACAATATTTCATGTGATCGATGCAAGAACTTCATACGGCTTGCTCTTAGGAAGGCCTTGGATCCATGAGAATGGAGTAGTGCCGTCTACCCTTCACCAATGTTTAAAATTCTACCGGGAAGGAGTAAAGGTGATTCGAGGCGATACAAAGCCATTTACCGAGGCCGAATCACACTTTGCAGACGCCAAGTTCTACATGGAGGAGGACATGATACCCGAAGCTCTCCCGAGAGAGGTAAAGTCCACAGGCAAAGCAACACCTAAAAAACAAGAATGGCAATCCGTTCCCAGAAAGCAAGGAGGGGAAGCCACACCATCTTCAAGCAACGACGAACTCGTGACAGCAAAAAGGGGTGAGACGCCTTCAAAAGAATCAAATACGCCCGTCTTCCGATACATCCCAATGTCGAGAAGAAAGAAGGGTCAAACACCATTCGAAACCGGGACAAGCAAAACCGACATGCAACAGTGCAAGGATGATGTGGAACTACTCAAGGCGAATGCAATTCTACCTCTAACACAGCTAGGCAGGACCAAGATTGCAGGACCACCACAAGATTTCATAAAAGCTCTGCCAAAGGGAGTAGAATCAAGCTTTCTCCCAACCAAGAGGACCGAAGAGGGCTTTGATCCAAACGCCTACAAACTCATGTCAAAGGCGGGGTACGACTTCGTTCCCTCTTCAAAACCTGGAAATAAGGTTTCAGATACTGTCAACAAAGAACGTGACCTCACCGAGACTCAAAAGAGGCTGAGAAAGCATGGTTACGGAGTTGACAACGGCAAAGCAGGAATCGGCTTCACGCCAAGTGCACCTGTGAAGATTTCGAGCAAGGCGAAAAATGCTAGCACTCAGCACATCAGCGTGAGCATTGAAGAGCCTAAAACCGCCCCTCGGATACCGGTCGTCAATAGGATAAATCACCCAAGACCCAGAATATCGGCATTGCATCGCATTGGTGGTCAAAGCCGAACCTCCGTCTTCAAGAGGCTTAACACGCCAACATCCCAAAAATCCGTTTTTGAAAGGTTGTCGGAACCTAAGAAACAAGGCAACATGGCTAGCTCGCCTTTGCAACGGTCAGTTTCCGAAAGACTGGAAGACAACAAAAAGCCTTCTAGAAGGAAGGAGACAGCGCCAAAAGAAGAAAAGCCCGACAGGCTAGCAGAAAAAGGCGATATTCGGAGTTCAATTCCTTCAAGGATGAAGCGTCAAGCAATCTTGGAGATTGACACAAAAGGACCACTAAAAGTAAGAAGGCGCACCATCATCCATACCGGACAAACCTCATGCCAGCAAGTCCAAGAGGACGGCACTGAAGAGGAAATCCAAGACGTCTTCCACATCACAATCCGAGAAGACGAAGAAGACGAGATCCTTGAGGAAGATGTCACTGCTGCACCACCACAGCTCGAAGACGGGGGGCAAGCCACGGTAGATGATCTCAAAGAAATCAACTTGGGCACAAGCGAGGAACCAAAACCTATCTTCATAAGCGCACTGCTAAGTACAGACGAGGCAGAGGAGTATTACCAACTGCTGTTAGAGTATAAAGACGTCTTCGCTTGGACATACAAAGAAATGCCCGGCCTTGACCCTACCATTGCTGTACATCACCTTGCAGTCAAGCCTGGATCGCGACCGATAAAGCAAACTCAAAGGCGCTATCGATCTGAGCTCATCCCACAGATTGAGGCTGAGATTGACAAGCTAATTGAAGCAGGCTTCATTCGAGAGGTGCAATACCCAAAGTGGATCTCTAACATCGTTATCGTCCTCAAGAAATCAGGACAGATACGTGTTTGCGTAGACTTTCGAGACCTCAACGATGCATGCCCGAAAGACGATTTTCCTTTGCCAATCATCGAAATCATGGTGGATGCAACCACTGGCCACGAGGCACTATCATTCATGGATGGCTCATCCGGATTCAATCAAATTCGCATGGCTCCCGAGGATGAGGAACTAACAGCCTTTCGCACTCCAAAAGGTATATACTGCTACAAAGTAATGCCATTCGGTCTAAAGAATGCTGGAGCTACATATCAGCGTGCAATGCAAAAAATCTTCGATGACATGTTACACAAAAATGTAGAATGTTACGTGGACGATGTGGTGGTCAAAACAAAAAGAAAATCAGACCACTTGAAGGATTTGCGAATAGTGTTCAAAAGACTGCAAAAGTACAATCTCAAGATGAACCCGTTGAAATGTGCATTTGGCGTCACATCTGGAAAGTTCCTGGGCTTCATTGTCAAACACCGCGGCATTGAAGTGGATCAATCAAAAATCAAGGCCATTCAAAACATGCCTGAGCCGAGAAACCTGCACGAGCTGAAAAGTCTACAAGGACGCCTAGCCTTCATCAGGCGTTTCATCTCCAACCTCGCAGGGCGCTGTCAACCATTCAGCCGACTCATGAAAAAGGATGTTCCATTTGTATGGGATAAAGCATGCCACAATGCTTTTGAAAGCATAAAAAAATATTTGTCAAGTCCACCTGTCTTGGGGGCACCCACACCTGGAAAGCCACTCATATTATACATCGCCGCTCAGGAAAGTTCAGTTGGGGCACTCTTGGGACAAGAAAATGAATCCCAGAAAGAAAGAGCGCTCTACTACCTCAGTCGAACTCTTACCGGTGCTGAGTTGAACTATTCCCCAATAGAAAAGATGTGCCTCGCCTTGGTGTTCGCCATCCAGAAGCTCAGACATTACATGCAGGCTTACACCATCCACTTGGTTGCTAGAGCTGATCCAGTTAAATACGTCATGTCCAAACTAGTTCTGACAGGGCGACTAGCTAAATGGGCGTTGCTTCTCAATCAACACGAGATCATCTACGTTCCAGCTAAAGCCGTTAAAGGACAAGCACTGGCAGACTTCCTCGCCGATCACCCGATCCCAGCCGATTGGGAAATCTCAGACGACTTGCCTGACGAGAAGGTGTTTTACATCGACATCTTCCCAACATGGACGATGTTCTTCGACGGATCCGCCCGAACAGATGGAGCGGGGGCAGGAGTGGTATTCATGTCACCACAAAGACAAATACTGCCTTATTCCTTCCAACTAAGCGAACTATGCTCTAACAACGTCGCTGAGTACCAAGCATTGATCCTCGGCCTCCAAATGGCAACCAATATAGGAATCACAGCCCTTGAGGTATATGGCGACTCGAAGCTCATAATCAATCAACTCCTGACCGAGTATGAGGTGAGGAAAGATGATCTGGTCCCCTACTTCCGACTGGCAACTCAGCTGCTGCAAAAGTTCGAGATGGTGACACTAGAACATGTGCCAAGAAAAGAAAATCAAATAGCAGATGCTCTCGCCAACCTAGCCTCTAGCATGACGCTAGGAAAAGGAGAAGTCGCAAATGTGCCAGTTTGCCAAAGATGGGTGATTCCACTTGCCACTGAGATACTGCTAAATGACACAAACGTCATCTCAGTACTCCTAGTCAACACCCAAGAATGGAGACAGCCGTTAATCGACTACATGGAGCACGGAAGACTTCCAGACGATACCAGACACCGCTCTGAGATACGTCGACGAGCACATCGCTTCCTCTACTACAAAGGAACACTTTACCGACGCTCTTTTGAAGGAGTACTTTTGAGATGCTTAGGTGAAGAAGAAGCCAGTCAAGCCATGGAGGAAGCACATTCAGGTATATGTGGAGCACATCAGTCGGGGCCAAAGCTACATTTCCAGCTCAAAAGAATAGGTTACTATTGGCCAAGCATGGTGAGAGATTGCATGGAATACGCCAAAAGGTGCCAAGCCTGCCAGTTCCATGCCAACTTCATACATCAACCGCCTGAACCATTGCACCCTACAGTTGCTTCATGGCCGTTCGACGCATGGGGGTTGGACGTCGTGGGACCGATCGCACCAAAGTCATCTGCAGGAGAAGCTTACATCCTAGCTGCAACAGATTACTTCTCCAAGTGGGCTGAAGCCATACCCCTGAGGGAAGTCAAGAAAGAAACTGTCGTCCGTTTTATCAAGGAGCATATCATCCACCGATATGGTGTGCCTCACTACATCATTACGGACAATGGAAAGCAATTCTCCAACCGACTCATGGACGAACTCTGTGAGAAATACAAATTCAAACAGCATAAGTCTTCCATGTATCACGCCCCAGCTAATGGTCTCGCGGAAGCATTCAACAAAACTCTATGCAACCTTTTGAGAAAGATCGTTGGTAGGAGCAAGAAAGACTGGCACGAAAGGATGAGCGAAGCACTTTGGGCATACAGGACGACACACCGTACGCCTACTCAGGCTACACCATATTCGCTCGTGTATGGCGTAGAGGCAGTTTTGCCGCTGGAAAGCCAAATTCCCTCACTGAGAATGGCTATACAAGAAGGACTGACCAACGAAGAGAACGCAAAGTTACGTCTTCAAGAGTTGGAAGCATTAGACGATAAGAGGCTCGAAGCTCAGCAGCACTTGGAATGTTATCAAGCACGGTTGTCCAAGGCCTTCAACAAGAAAGTTCGCCCGAGGTCATTTCAAGAAGGAGACCTCGTCCTTGCATTACGTAGGCCTATCATCATGACGCACAAGACGAAGAGCAAATTCACCTCAAAGTGGGATGGGCCTTACATAGTACAAGAAGTCTACACAAACGGTGCTTACATGATCGTGGAAGAAGATGGCTTGAGGATTGGCCCCATAAACGGCAAGTTTTTGAAGCGATACTACGCATGAGAAGATACCACGCTCCTAGCCCGCAAGAGCATAAACTGTGTACGGCAAAATCATCATCAAAAATCACCATATTAAAAAAAATCCATCATTCATTTGAACTACGTGATGACTTGATCCCTCCTTAAACCGAGGGTACGTAGGCAACTTGAAACTTCAAAACTTCAAGTACAGTCACATCATCAACAAAAACACAAACACTTTGAAAAAAAAAAAAGGGGAGGCAAATTCAAGAACAAAAAAAAAATGCTTTAAAGGAAGATGTTGGCTATAAAGCCTTGTTACAAAAAAAAAAGGGGAAAAGGAAAGATACTACTCAAAAGTTATGCTTCTAAAACTACGAAGGCGATCCTCAAGTAAATCCTCCAAATTCTTCAAAGACTCCACCTCAGTAGGAGACAAAATAGGCGATTCCATAGCCATGCCCTTCTCTTGCTCTAGATGAGAAATCTCTTCTTGGTGCTCCGCAAGCACTCTTTCTAGATGAGACGATTCGGCCTCCAACTGCTCTCGCTCTCGCACTAATGCATCAAGACGCGTTCGGACGGAAGCTAAAGAAGTCTCTACAGTCTGATAAACTCCCAAAACAGCTTGCTGAGAAGATTGGACTCGAGCTAGCGAGGAATCTATTGTCACAAGTTGCTGAGCCCTAACATCCGGATCCAATTTCTCCAAAGAGGTCGCACGCAAGGAAGAATACTCAGTCGAGGCGGCCATAAGTTCGGCAATTTTGGCCTTCAAGGTCGAAGAATCAACGTTGAGGTTGTCAATTACAGAAACAAACTTTGACAAATCCTCACGGAGCAACACAAGGTCTTCCAGCGGGCACTTTGAGATCCTACTGTCAATATGGCCCTTGATGTCCATGGCCGCACGGAGACTAGCCACCTCAGCCATCAGCGACTCCACCTGACGAGACCGGGCAAGAAGGCGCTGGCCCATGTTTGAAACTGTGCCTGCACACTGGACACTGAGAGCAAGAGATTCCTGAACAGCCAGCTCATCTGACCGCCTGGAAAGCATCCTATTGTCCCTTGGAGTGAGGAGATTTCGAGCAACCACCGTAGCGGTTATTTCATTCTTCATCATTGTGTCCCCGACTGTAAGAGGACCATTGGGGGATATGAAGGACGGACGCCAAAGGTTATCTGGAGAAGACAAGTCATCATCTTCTCCGACGTTCAAGTTTAGGCGACGGTCAGAAGGGCAAGACATTTTTTAGAAAGTGTTGAGGAAGAAGAGATCGGAAAGAGTAAAATTGCAGAAGTGCAAGAAGGAAGTGATTACAGGAGGGAGTTCAAGTATGAGGTGAAACAAAAAATTCGCGCCTCTATAAAAAGAAGAAAATGAAGAAGCGCTCCTCAGAGATCGAAGAAGCGCTCCTCTCGCAAATCAAAGAGTGACGCTCTTTTCTCGAAGGCCGGAGTCCTGTCTCAAAAGAGCCGTTCCTCTATCAAAAGCTGGGCTTGACTCAGAAATCACGTGGCATCAGCTTTTCCAGTTTGTCATCACTCGTCACATGCGTCGCATGCAGCTTGGAGCGTTGCGAAAACCACGAGCCGCACCCGGATTTGAACCCCGGTTTTCAAAAGATCATCATTCCAGTTTGTCGTCACTCGTCGCATGCGCAGTCAGCTTCGCGGAAATTACGGACGCGTTGTCAGAAAGCGCATAACGGGCACTGTTCATCCACCACCGGCTGCCGACAAATAGTGAAGGAATAGTTCCGGTTGTGAAGCCAAATTTCTATAAGTTTGACCTTCGCCTTCCACATCAAAGGCACACCTTCACACCCTCTCAAACTCTCAACCTCTCTTCATCTCCGATAATGTCTTCCCAAAGAAACCTTTCAAGTCACTCAGTGTTCTTCATCCCTTGGAACACCCCAGAAAACAAATCATCCAAAGCAAAAGTATTTCATATCAAAAAGGTTAAAAGCAAAAGTATCTCAAATCACGCTTTCTCCTCACTTTCATCTGAAGAACATGGAGAAAGTGAGATCCTGATTGCTTACCTAGTCTTGCTCTCGAGTACTCATCTCAGACCCCTCCCAACCCACTTCAAAAATAAACCTGTGTAGAGGTGCTTCTTCAAAAGCAAAAGTACCTCACAGACGAAGCAGGAGGAGTCTGAGTTGCATCCAGATGAAGGCAGAGTCTGAGATGATCCAAGAGTTCAAGAAGATGCCACACCTGCGTGGAGACCGGACTACTTGAAGCATGTGGAGACAACGTGCTGAATCAACCTTCAAGACCAAGCCGCGACGGCCCCTTGAAGAAAACACAAGTCCAATTCAAGATTAGAAAATCTAGCTGAAGATAAATGGGTAAGCTCAGACCGGAGTACTTGAAGCATGTGGAGACAACGTGCTGGAACCCTTCCCTGATTGCTTACCTAGCATTACTCTCGAGCAGTCATCTTCAACTAATGTTGGAAGCTGGAAAAAATGATGAGTCGCTAAGAAGTGATGTTCTGATGCTTTCATGGGAATTTTTGCAGCATAGCTAATCTCCACATTGAATGTTTTGGAGCGGCATCTCCAATTGCTTTCATGGGAATTTTTTCAGTATAGCTAATCTCCACATTGAATGTTTTGGAGCGGCATTTACAATTGCTTTCATGGGAATTTTTGCATTAAAAAAAAAAATACTGCAAAAGAAGATGCCAGACCTGCATGAAGATCTAACTACTTGAAGCATGTGGAGACAACGTGCTGAATCAACCTTCAAGACCAAGCCGCGACAGCCCCTTGGAGAAATCAAGACCCGATTCAAGATCAAGTGTCCAACACCCTTGAAACAACCTTCAAGATCAAGCCTCAACGGCCCTTGGAGAAATCAAAAGCCCGATTCAAGATCAGGTGTTCATCGCCCTTGAATCAAAACCAGTTCAAGATGAAAGCTGTGGAAAAATCACAAAACCCGATCCAAGATCAAGCCTCGACGGCCCTTGGATCAAACGTCTACATTAAGGGACTTCAAAGACGCATCTTCTACACGTGACAAGCACATGTATACGACACGCTTTGAAGTGGGGGCATTTGTAGACAATGAAATTTTAGTAAATAAATGTTGACCAATGGTCAAAATTTTAACACTCGTGTATTACATAAATTGTACACATATTGTGTGATTCGACGAAAATTCGAAAAGAGTTAGAAAAGCTGTCAAACAAGACACGTGTCAACACCTGGCAGAGACGGCTTATTTCATCTGGGATATTATATTCAAAATTAGGCCTTGGAAAATTCTATAAATAGAAGCCAATTTCATTCATTTCATTTCACCAATTCACAAATACATTTCTCTACTCCCAAATTGGAAGAGAATTCTCTGAAGTTCGTTCTTCGTTCTTCGTTCATCGTTCATCGTTCTTCGAGATCAAGCCCCAACGGCCCTTGAAGAAACGATCATCCATCCTAAGATCAAGCCCCAACGGCCCATTGGATTAGCACAATTGTTCTTCAAGATCAAGTCCAGAAGCCCTTGAAGATCCATCCACCATTCATCGTTCATCCGTTCATCCGTTTCTTCAAGAACCAAGCCCAAAAGCCCCTTGAAGTTCATCCATAAGTTCATCCATAGTTCATCCATCGTTCATCGTTCTTCGTTCATCATTCATCCACCTTCTTCAAGATCAAACCCCGACGGCCCTTGAAACAACATTCATCCACCCTCCAAGATCAAGCCCCGACGGCCCTTGGAATCAATACATTCATCCTTCAAGAATCAAGATCAAAGCCCCCTTGAAACTCACCCATCGTTCATCGTTCATCATTCTACATTCATCATCAAACATCTGAAGATCATCACTGTTCATCCCAAGAATCAAAGCGCCAAACAGCCCCTTCGGATCAACACAAACAAATCCACATCACTGTTCATCCAAGGATCAAGCCCAACGCCCCTTTGGATCAACAGCCCATCAACAAATCCATACCTTACGAAGATAGAATCAGAGGAACAAATAGAGATTGTAACCCCAAAATTCATCAAATAACAAATATATTTTGTACACGTGTTCTTGTTCCTTCAGGAAATTTTCGTGTTTACAGTAGTACACTGAGACTAATGCTTCAAACAATATCTATACAGAAGCAAATTCCAAATACTGACTTTCAACCACCAGACTACATACTGAGCTAGTACCTGTGTGCAAGATCTCGTGACCATGCAAAGATCAAAGCTATGCTGTTTGTGCTTGTTTCGCTTCCTTTCTGGTGGACCTGGTAATGACAGGTTACTGTACCATGGGCTGCTTCAGCTTCGATGGTCTTTCCATCAGCGCACACCTGGAAACAAATCCAAGTTTTCATACATCCAAACTCATAATTGTACCCCAACAAGCATAGTGAAATATTAGACAATTGATTACCAGCATAGATGTCATCAGCCCCAGAGATCCAAAACCTGTATCAAAGTTAACCAAACATTAGCAAACACATTCGCTAGGACAATCAAAGAAATAGCATTCGCTTCCAACAAACGCAGCACCACATGTTAAAAAGAGAAATAGTTGAATACTAACTCACAGACTTTAACAAAAGTAAATAGACCTTGGGCTAAGAAGTCACTTTGCACATCCCCATCATAATATTTGCATGCCCAAACATAACCTCCTTCACTTTTGAGAGCATAACAACCATGTCGTCAATAAGACGATGCTCATACCTTCAATCAGAGTACTAATTAGTTGAAAATCACCGGAGCTACACAAACTAATCAGCTTGGATGACAAATTATCTCACCAAATCCCTACAGCCTCATATCTTGATCTCCAATAAGGTTCATAAACTTCCTGGAAGATGTCCTTGAACCTTCATTAAATTCAAGAGTAAGAAAATGGCAATAAAAATCCTGTAGTGAAACGTTACATCATAGTCACACAGACTCATAAAGTACCATGGGTAATTATGAAAAGAAAAGACCGCACAGTGAAAGATGAAAGACAACAGGATAACATCATACCTCCCATCATATTTCTTCAGAATAGTATTTTTAGTGCTAAGATAAAGTGGCCACTTTTTCTAGTAGGCAGTGTTCATGGAAGCCTCAGCAAAAGCACGACTGCTCTCACAATTTAAGCAGAATAAAAAATAGCTGTTAAATCATTTATAGAGGTAACCCGTTTACCAGAACTTTTTATTTCTGCTTAAACGGAAAATTTGAACCTCGTCTGTGTTATACATGGACAATGCTATGACTCCAGCACCAGTAAACTTGTAAACCTCCCACTCTGTCTTCTCTTTGGGCCCATCAGGTACTGCAAAGCAATTGGTAAGATAATAACGTACCTATGTGGTGTGTGTGTGTGTGTAAGAAAAGCATACCAGATTAACTTCTATACAAGCACTTTAAACAGTCAGAAGTCAAACTCAGAAATCTTGAAGCTCTCTACTGAATTACCAAAAACCAATTTCAGTTTTCCAGGTCCTATGATTGCATCAGTTGCTCGGTACTGATCACCAAAAGCATGTCTCCCAATACATATTGGCATTGTCCAACCTGAAATGAACACTAACTTATATTATAGTTCTTTTTACATACAAAGGCAAATTTAGATGACAAACTTATAGGCAAACCTGGAACAAGACGGGGAACATTTCTGCAGATAATAGGTTCTCTAAAAACAGTACCTACAGAACACCAAAATGCATTGGCTACTTACAATCGGTCAAACACAGAATATACAATGGTAAATACTAAATATTAAGGGAGTATTCAATTGACCATTTAAAATGTTCCGTATGGTCCCATTTGGACTCCTACACATCTGTTTCAAGTTGAACTCCTTCACACGAGTTTCATCTATAAATATCCAAATAAATGATCCAGATCATCACAATAGTACGTTAGCCAAATCGTGTCCATGAAAAAGGGCCAAGTAGTCCATTTATTAAGGAGAAATGCACATTGTCTCTAAATTTAAGAATCTATATAATACCTAGAGTTATAGTTGCACACTTTATTGCTACATTGTACCTACGATAACAAGCAAAAACAGGAAGCAAATTTGAGCATCAACAGGTGATAAAGTAATTTTCATGAAAAAATTAGTTTCAATAAAGATGATAATTGTTTCAATAGAATATGACAAATTGTGCCTAGCACGAACAATTTGACTTGTCATTCCGTTCAAAAGTATATGACAAACTCATGTCGAGCCCATTTAAACAGCCAAACTTGTGCCAGTTAAAAAGGAAAATGAAAGCATCAACAACTAAAATGAAGGGAAGAAAAACAGTAATGTTCATGAAGGGTAGTTGAGTATAGCAAAGCAACTGTGAAGGGAGAATAATAGGGCACACTTAAGAGTAGCTTTGGCACTTTCAATTGTGACTCTACCATTGGTGGCATTGCGATTAAGAATCCCAAGGTCGAAGTACTTGATATCCAGCTCCAGGAAGGGAAAAATAAGCCGTGGAACACGAAAACAAGTTGCAGATTCATCAACAACTCTATGAAATCACAGGGAACACATGATAACAAAATTACCTTGTCTTTTATCCATGTCCAGAACACCCGAGTCATTTAATCTCCTGCATCACGGAAAATAATGCATCATAGCTTAAACATAGATAACAAAAAGTTGAATAAATCTGTATCAGTACAGCTCCAAGCCTCCGGCAATGATATATACATCTCAATTCAGATGTTGCATTGCATCTATGTCCATACCTTCTAATAAGATAATTTGCACGCAATTTGGCTCAAACGAACAAAAAATAAGTTTAATCATTTAAGTCTATAAGCTCAGAAACATCATAGTAGTGGACTGGTGGGTAAGGCAAGAAAGCCCAAAAATTGACCTAAATCCTGTAATTCTAAGATCATCTACTTTTATGGAGCACGAAAGTTGGGGTGTCCTTAAAACATGGATTGAAGGGCATGCTCTGATCAATGGGATCATCCAAAAACACCACTTTGATAATTTGGATAATGTCTATCCGTCCATATTTTCCGGATTAATTCAAGCATTCAAAAAAGCAGAGAAACATGCCATTTTTTAGCAGCTTATTAAACAAGAGTTCGCAACAAAACAATGGCGGAAAATAGGAATCAGAGAATCAGATGGGAGTGGAGAGAAATCATACCGTCCATTTCGACAATTGGGTTGGTCACCTTTATCTTATCGAACGCCTCCATTTCTCCCCTGACACCAAAACAGGTCAAATTTTCGTGTTTTTTGCTTCGACAGCTTTCGGCTTTGGCGAGAGAAAATAGAATCAGCGAATAAAAGTGTATATCTGTTGTTTACTTGTTGAAAGTGAAAGGTCGGAGGCTGAAATGGGAACTGAGAAATGAGAGTGCGTGATGACAAAAACGTCGTATTTCTCGTTCAGATTGAAAGTAATGAGGTCTCAGAAGAGCGTGTCGACAATTGCTCACTCACTGTCATTCATTTGGATTAACGAGGAGACAGATTCTCTGTTCTCTGCTCTCCCACTTTTTCATACACTTCTATTTTTTTTAGTTTTTATTTTTACGATTACGGTTAAATAATATCGACATTTTATATTAATTTTTTATATAAATAATAAGACAAAAAATAATAGTAATATAAAATGTAGATGTGGCTTAACCGTGACCGTAGAAATAGGAGATGATGAAAGTGTATGGAAAGTAAGAGAGCAGAGATGTATATTTATGCACTTGCTCATGATCATGGTTTAAATAGATCGATTTTGTTGGATAATGTACATTATGACACTAAATATAGTTTACTAATTATAAAACGTTTAATTAGTCGAATGTATTAATAGAATCATTTGATAACTTCCGCTAATGATTCTAACCAACATAAATTTTTTGGGTACAACAAAAATTTGTCTTCTCAAATGATGTCGAAGGGATTTGCAGCCATTGTAGAAATTTCGTTTTCCCTACGATTAGTATCTTCCTTAGAGGCGACAGAAAACGTAAAATCTTATAATTTACGATCAATTCATTCACTATTTTCTTTTTTAGAGGACAAATTCCCAGATTTAAATTATGTATCAGATGTACTAATACGCACTTCCATCTTTCTTTTATTTGTGCGGTCACGGTTAAGTCACGTCAACATTTTATATTAATTCTTTTTATAGAAATAATAAGACAAAAAACAATGGTAATATAAATGTTAACGTGACTTAACCGTGATCGCACAAATAAGAGAATATGGAAGTGTATGAAAAGTGAGAGAGCAGAGAATCTGCCTCCTTAACGAGCAGCAACTTTGACATTTTTACTATTCTGTTTATCTATTTTTTACTAAAAGAACTTTTTATTTACACGTACATTTCTTTTGAAATATTTTATGAAGTGTGATTATCCACACCCCCATTTTACTTCTCACACACTATTTTAACTTTCGGCCATCGGATTAGATGAATTAAAGAAAATCAACGAACAAAAATTAACAAGTGTGAAAAGTAATTTGGAGTGTGTGGATAGCACACCCTAATATCAAACACCAGCTTCCATGCTTGATTCACTGCACTCAACATACTTGCCAACTAGCTGTGCAACAACAAATGGATTTTGCTCAAAACCTCTAGTCATCTGGGCATTGATCTGGTGCTTGTACAGTGCTGTAGCAAGTAGGTATAGTGATAAGAGTCTCTGCAGTGAAGTGTTCTGTATGTTCTGCCACCAATGACAAACCCTAATAATCTGAAGGGTTCCTTCCATGAAATTAAAATCTCTGATTGCCTAGCTAGCCCATTAATTTGGGCTTTCAACAGGTGCACCATCACAGAAGGTACAGGAGTTTACCCAGATACCACCATTGCAGCAGTCTATCTGTCCACGGTAATACAAGCTCACAAATTGTTATTGGAATGGAAAAGGGAATGAGCTCTGCTTCATTGCTTTGTAGTCCCAAACCCTAAATGAGCAATTCTAATATTTAGTTCAAGAATTCAGGTTTCATGAGAGTTTCTCTCAATCTACTTTGGACATTGTTTGGCTCTTTAGAGCATCTCCAATGGAGATGTCAAAAGATAAATGTCCAACGATAATTTGATAGCTGACGTAGTAAAGTCAAATTTTCTCTTCTTCTAACCCATATGTTTTTTCTCTTCTAACCCACAAATTCTTCTAACACGATAAAATAATTAAAAAATTAATTGACAACACTTTTCCTAATATGTCAAATTTGACAGCAGAAAATTTATATGTCAATCAACTTAGGATTGATATATCGGTTGGAGCTTCTTCCTACCTTCAAATTTGATAGTGTGGCATTCCATACATTGGAAAATGCTCTAGAACAACATGTACATGAGAAACTATCGTATTCCGTTCTTGAATGCCTTTTTTCTCAGTGAGTTCTTACTGCACTTAAACATTCATAAAAAAATAATACACAGCTCGCAAAGTTCTGCTTAACCATAATATCAAAAACGCCAAAACCCATCCATGTAGTTGTTCTGAAGAAACATACAGATACCCTTGACAGCAGAACCTCCATCTACTTCTGTTCCTTCTCAGCTTCGGTGTTGCTTGGCTTTGGAATTGGTTGAATTCTCACATATGGATTCCTAGTCAACGTCTCTCCTTTCAGTGCAGCAACATAGCGGTCATTTGTGTTCTCTTTCCGCTGCAACTCCCCAAGGAATTCTGCCAATCTTTCTTTATTCACTTGCCCCATCCTCTGATTCACAATTTCAAGCAAAAAACCATCAGCATTTGTGTTGAGTCAGAGTACGAAACTGCTTCAAGAAACAACCCGAAATTGAAATCCATTTGAACTATACAAGGAAACTAGCTTTCAATGACAAGAAGTTACAAAACTTAATATCAGCAATTTGATGATATGTTACATGAGATTTGATCACTGTTTCTGATCCGCCAGGGATCAGTACTGGATGAGTTAAACTGCCTATGTAATGGGTGAGACACGAACAAGTGATGGTTGCTCAACAAGATTTGATTTGATTTATTCACATTATAAACACACAGGAAAGGTAAATGTTGGAACCAAGACATCTTAGAGGAGTTATACACGAGCAATTATCTGTTCAAGATTACAACGAATTTAAACATGAAAATGTAAACAATAAAGTAGGAAAGGCCAGGCTTTAAAAATTTAGTTCAGTGATGTACATTCTGAGCAAAACAATACATATCGAAGAAGCTAGATTACTTGGTTGAGTTGGTTCCATACCATCAAACGACGCAAATAAGTCGACATTATGGCACATACATTTACATGTGTTCTATACCAGTGAGTGAAAATCATTTAGCTGGATATATTTCCTCTATCCAGAGTTGGAAGCTTACACACAGACTTCAACAAACCATAACTTTTCAGGTCACTTCACAGAACATGTTACAACTTCACCAACATGTCAAGATTGCAGCTTTGAATTTGCATCAAACAAAAACAAGCCACACAAATCAATGCCACTTTCACATCATCTAATCATCAATTTGATCACCTAATTTATTCGCTATTCGAAACGGGGTTCTTCTAATTCTCCATAAATTAACAATCTTTGCGTAATTACAAGCAAAGCCCATTTCTTAAAACCGAATATAATGTCAGAAAACCAAGTGTGTTGAACAGAAATCGCACCATGGATTCAGGTCGGGCGTTGCGGCGGAGCTCGGCCTCGAGTTGTTGGTTTCCGGAGTTGGTCGTCTGCATAACGAAGTAGCCAATAACGCCAGGAACGACGCCGCAGACGGTGGCGAAGGCCAAGAAGAAGGGCTTCGAGTCACGGGTCTTGTTCACCAACCACCTCCATGTCCCGCTCTTCTCCCACAGGATCGACATTCTCGACTTCCAGCTCGTCGCTCCGTCTCTTCTGCCTCCTCTGGTTTTTGGCTCCTTTTTCTTCTGTTCAGGTTGAATTGGGCTCTCATTGGACTTAACACGTGTCTTTTTTACATGGACTAATGGCTTAGTACGTCTCTCTTTAGTTGGGCTGGACGTGTCACACCTCTACCCTGAGGCCCATTATTTTCAGGTGGGTTGTTAGGGTAGTGGCCAATCTGGTTTGGTTTGGTTAGTTTATTTATTTATTTTGACAAACAATATTATTTACACGGGGAGGGGGCGGGTTACTGTTAATAATATGGTTCAAATTTTTCTTTGGTGAGAATCGAACCTAAGACTTCTCACTAAATGAAGAGGAATACCATCAAACTATAGTACTAAGTAGCTGGTTTGGTTTGACGAAAGAGAGATTCAACTGACCTAAAAGACAAATCAAACCCTAATGATTTGTTTAGTTATAATTTTGAGCTTTTTAAAACGACACAGTTGGCAATTTTGGTCACCAAGCGTTAATATGATTCGAAACTCCATAAATATGTAGTTCGAGGAGTCTTCTTTTTAATAAGACTCGAAACTCGACAATTATATAGTACAAACTCGCACAATCATGATGTAAGTAATCATGTTTTATTAAAAACAAAAGTAGCCCAAACACGAGCTTATTGTCACCCTTAAATTACCGTATACCGAATTGTAACCAGGCTAACAAAATCGAAAAATGCAAAAGAAAAAGTTATTAGATTTTGTTTGGTTTTATTAGGGATTTTGACAAATCCAAATTGAACCAAAATGTTATATATAATTAATTTGACCATGATTGTGGAAGTAAAATTGAACCAATCTGAGCCATGTCTACCCTCAAATGTTGTGTTTCTAACACAATCCAACCATTTACTATATGTGGAACTACATTTCTATGGGAGAGCCAATTAAAAAAGTTCTCCGACATACTTCATGGAACCAAATTTCGATCTCAAGCCCTATCTTTCATGTGATTTTATCAATGTCTTACACCTTGTACGTGGTTGTCACTCTTTAGCAAAACCAATATCTACAAGCTTGTCTCTGTGTTTGAGATTGAGTTAATCCAACTTTAATCCTTCAAGTTGTTAGATAAGCATGGTCACAAAACTAAAGCTGTTACCAAATGACACACGTGCCCTCATTAGGACAGGAGGCATCATAGTCCTCCACATGAAGGCCGCATCTCATTGCTGGAAGGAAAAAGAAGAATCTAATTAAACATTTGTCTTTTCTGCACAAACTAAAATGATCGATATCGACGGAGATTGACAGAGCCGATATTTGAGAATCTTTTGTGATTGTTCAAAGCCAGCCCTCTCTCTCTCTCTCTCTCTCTCTCTCTCTCTCTCTCTCTCTCTCTACAGTCTTCCACAAGCGCCCACAACTTCCCCACCACCATCCTCCCTTTGCTTTGCTTTATCTCTTACCCTTGCATAAGATCATCATCGTGTGAAAGGTTGAACGGCTTTAGAACCCCATTTAAAACTCACCTCTCTCTCTCTCTCTCTCTCTCTCTGAGAGTTTAATATTGAATGACTAAAATACATGTTAGGAACGTGGTTTAGAAATTTAACATTGACTGAGAGTTAAAGTTTGAATCAAGGTTTTATATTATATTGGAAGCAAGTGCGATTCATCATTGGATTGGGGGGACTAGAAGAATTTGGAATCTCTTTATGCAAATGATCAAAAGCTCCTCCTTCAAGGTTGCTGTATGTTCTCTTAATCTTAGGCGTGAATATTGGGAAGGGTTGGGTTGGTAAAGATTGCAAAAAGTAATTCTTTCGGCAAAGACCTTAAAAACCTCTAGCTCCTTCTCTCCTGCTCTTAATCTCTGTCTAAATGCTATTGGTCACAACTCATTTGATGTTGTGGTTGAGGTGTAAAAGCCATAAAGCTATTTAAAGAAAGAAAAACAAATATAAAGGCCTGTTTTTCTGTAATCATCATGACTACAAGTTCACTTCTCAACCATAGGACTACTGTTGTACTAAGAAGCCAACGCTTGCCACTTTAAGCTTTGAACACAGACCGAATTCTAGCTAGCTTAGTTTGATGAGTACATCATCACATCTCTCATTAGACTATATTTTGAACATTTATGTGAAGAATCGGATCAATAAATGTGTCGCGTTTAACATTTTACCTTACATCGAAAGTCAAAATTTTAACATTGTTGGATACTAAGGTCGATTTCTATCTCTGACCAACTAGTGTATCTTACAATCAAGCTCCCTTATCCTTTTACACTTGAGGGTCTTTGAACAGCATTCATCACTTTGATGGCTAAAAACATGTCGAATATATATACAAAATAGAGAGAGACAGTTTAAGACATCAATTCTAAGGCGAGTACAATGCATTTCAACTCTTGGAATCCCTTTAAATATATATATATATATATATATATATATTTGTCAAAACTGTTTGGTCATCTAAGCAGAAAAACACGGTTCGTTAGATGCTCAATAAGTATCCGTATGGATGTGGAAATGCCTCGTGACAGGTTGCGTTATGGATTGGTAACCTTTACTTATTTTCCACATGCACCCACCATCCAGCTAACACACAATGGCTTACATGGTAGGGGAAACGGGAGGGTTTGAACAATGGACGCAATGAATCTAAGAGAAAGACTTGATCTAATTATCAAGGCAATCCACAACCAAATAATACTATTGTTAGTTCTAATATGTACTAGTAAATGATCTGATTCACAAATGTAGTACAAATACTTATGTAGAAAATTTGGTTGCATATGTTGAGAATGAATTCTGTATTGATGGAAGTAGAGACTTTGTATGTAAATTGAGTTATTCCCATATTGCCAATTGGTTTTATGGTAGAACCCCAACTTTGTTCATAGTCTCAGAGCATGTTGTCTCAAGTGTGAAATCCAATGGCCACACGCGCTCCATGTCACCTATTTGCGTTGTCCATGTGTTAGGCTTGAAAATTCTTCACACGTGAGAGGTCTGTTGAGAACAAATCTCACATTGATGGGATGAGAGATGCTCTTCGGGCCTTATGATATGAGGCAATATGTTAAGTTTGTGCATGCGATTGGTGTAGCAATATGGAATAATTATCCTACGGTTGACTGGCGTTCTTGGAAATATGTGCCCGAGAATGTGAATAATGCAGTGATGGATCAATTATTAGTAAGTTAAAAATAATTAATTTTGTGAAATTTTTTGTTATATGTTAGAATTAATTATGGCTTATTATATTAGCACCCCACAAATTGTTGAATAAACCCCACATACTTAATACACCTCACATTTGCTTTTTCAATGAAAAATTATCTTAATACACCCCCACATACTTCCCCATAATACCCTCACACCTCACATTCTCAATATACACCTTATATTTTCTACATGCACCCCATATTTTCTATACACTCCACATTTCTCAAATCTTATAAAGCTTTTAATTTGGACAAAAAATACCGACTTGAATTTTGACAAAAGATGCCGCCTAGGATTTAAAGCACATGTGGGTTGTTTTTAATTCCACCATTAAAACCCATGTCGTCTGTTTTTAATATTTGGTGGTAATTTTAGGTGTTTAATTCTTCATGTAATTCATGTGATCCCTAAAAGATGAATACGAACATATAAGCTTGAACAACGCAGCAAAAGCAAGATTAAATAATTATTGATGTCGTCAAAATCACTAAAACAATAAAAAAAATATGAAGTCTTACCTCATGTGAAGCTTCCGTCAATTTCATGTTTCATTTGTCAAAAATAATTTTTCTCAATTAACATGTTTGTAGTTTCATTAGTTAGAGTTTTGTTCAACCATGGAGGGTCGGAGAGATTTTGATAGTTGAAGAAGATAAATAATACGTTAAAAGTGATTTGGGGTGTATTTAGAATTTTTTTTTAAAACCTAATAAGGTCAAAATTGTCATTGCATAGTAGGATAAACAAATCATTTAATATTAAATTTTAATGTGGGGTGCATTCAATATTTTGTGCGGTGCTAATATAAAAAGCCTTAATTATTTGCATATATGTGTAACAGTGTAACTTCCAAGTCCGGGATCCCCTCCGGATCCCTTTATACCTAATCTACCAAGTCCGGGATCCGAGCCGTTGAAATTCGATTCAACGGCTACAAACAGGGCCCCTTTAAAAGTTATAATAATTGTAGCTGTTGGATCAAATTTCAACAATTTGAATCCCAGACTTGGTGGATTAAGTGAAAAGGTATCCATAGAGGATCCATTTTCCACATCTCATTGCTGGAAGGAAAAAGAAGAATCTAATTAAACATTTGTCTTTTCTGCACAAACTAAAATGATCGATATCGATGGAGATTGACAGAGCCGATATTTGAGAATCTTTTGTGATTGTTCAAAGCCACCCCTCTCTCTATTCTCTCTACAGTCTTCCAAAAGCGCCCACAACTTCCCCCACCACCATCCTCCCATTGCTTTCCTTTGCTTTGCTTTATCTCTTATCCTTGCATAAGATCATCATCGTGTGAAAGGTTGCATGGCTTTAGAACCCCATTTAAAACTCACCTCTCTCTCTCTCTCTCTCTCTCTCTCTCTCTCTCTGAGAGTTTAATATTGAATGACTAAAATACATGTTAGGAACGTGGTTTAAAAATTTAACATTGACTGAGAGTGAGTTTGAATCAAGGTTTTATATTATATTGGAAGCAAGTGCGATTTATCATTGGATTGGTGGACTAGAAGAGTTTGGAATGTCTTTATGCAAATGATCAAAAGCTCCTCCTTCAAGGTTGCTGCATGTTCTCTTAATCTTAGGCATGAATATTGGGAAGGGTTGGGTTGGTAAAGATTGCAAAAAGTAATTCTTTCGGCAAAGACCTTAAAACCCTCTAGCTCCCTCCCTCCCGCTCTTAATCTCTGTCTAAATGCAATTGGTTATGCACAACTCATTTGATGTTGTGGTTGAGCTGTAAAAGCCATCAAGCCATCTAAAGAAAGAAAAACAAATATAAAGGCCTTTTCTGTAATCATCATGACTACAAGTTTACTTCTCAACCATAGAACTACTGTTGTACTAAGAAGCCAACGCTTGCCACTTTAAGCTTTGAACACAGGCCTAATTCTAGCTAGCTTATTTGGATGAGTACATAATCACATCTCGAATAAGACTATATTTTGCACATTTATGTGAAGAATAGGGTCAATAAATGTGCCACATTTAACATTTTGCATTATATCGAAAGCCAAAATTTAACATCTTTGAATACTAAGGCCGACTTCTATCTCTACTCAAGTGGTGTATCTTACAATCAAGCTCCCTTATCCCTTTGCACTTGAGGGTCTTTGAACAACATTCATCACTTTGATGGCTACAAACATGTCGAATATATACAAAATATAGAGATAGTTTAATACATCAATTCTAAGACGAGTAATGCATTTCAACTCTTGGAATCCCTTTAAATAATATATATATATTATTTTTTTTCAAAACTGTTTGGTCATCTAAGCAGAAAAACACGGTTCGTTAGATGCTCAATAAATATATGCAGATAATTGAAACTGAATAATCCTTGACAATAAATCTTAAAACTGAATGGTTTTAATTATTGATCACATCCCGAAAAATAGGATATTCATATTATAAAGGGGATCCCGCAACTCCACTAATACTCGATGTATGTCTACCATAATATTGAAATGATCATGTTCCTATGGTAATTGATATGGAATTGTTGGATATCATTGTGGATGTGAACATGCCTCGTGACAGGTTGCGTTATGGTTTGGTAATGTCTCTACATTATCAATATGTTGCCGATGATTTTGCTCCTCATAAAGCAAGATCACCCTCATAAAAAAGCATAACCTAACCTTGACATATTTTCCACATGTACCCACCATGCAGCTAACACACAATGGCTTACATGGTAGGGGAAATGGGAGGGTTTGAACAAGGGACACAGTGATTTAAGAGAGACTCGACCTAATCATTAGGGCAATCCACAACTAAATAGTACTATTGTTCGTTCTAATATGTACATGTAAAAGATCTGATTCACAAATATTGTAGTACAAGTACTTATATAGAAAATTAGGTTGCATATGTTGAGAATGAATTCTGTATTGATGGAAGTAGAGACTTTGCATGTGCTTATAAGTAATTGAGTTACTCCCATATTGCCAATTAGTTTTATAGTGGAACCCCAACTTTGTTCATGGTATTAGAATATGTTGTTTCAAGTGTGAAATCCAATGGCAACACACACTGTCCACATCACCTATTTGCTTTGTCCAAGTGTTATGTTTGAAAATTCTTTACATATGAGAGGCGTGTTGAGAACGAATCTCACATTGATGAGATGAGAGATATTACATGTGCTTATAAGTACTTAATCTACTCTTTATATTAAATATTAATTTTATAGCGGAACATTTACCGCATAGATAGAAGCATTCAAATTAAACTGGTAAATTAGTATCCATCTTCTTGCTTTATGAAGATTCTAATCATGCGCGACTCAGTTAATCAGTTTGAGAGAGGGAGAGAGAGACAGAGACCAGTCAAAGATTTGAATCGTAATCATTAAAGATGTTAGTATGTCTTTACCCAAATGAAAATGATATTTTAAGGAAAGGAACTAAAGGTTCAATACAGAGAACACAAATTGGTAAAGAAAAAGCAGTTTGGATGGCAAGGAAAAATAAAAGGAAAATCATTATAAAGAAAGAACAAGCATCCTCACCGAATCCCTTTTAGAGATCATGCAATCATGTCTGTTCATCGTTTATCATGCAGTCAGAAATTATTTAAATTTAAAATTTAAATATAAATAGTATCTAATAAAAACTAACTGTACGATGTATGATAAATGAATACGATTACGGAATCCTAGAAAAGAAATCCGGCGAGGATCCTTGTTCATAAAGAAAAAGAAGACTGACGGTATGCCAGGTAGATTTGTTCATATGATCATGGGTCCCCCATCAAATCATCAACTGTTGAATGATAAAAGTGTTCTTTTTCCCTTGTGATGAAAAACAGAATTATCCGATGGCCCCGTCAAATTCATCCATAGTAAAGCTCAAAATAAAAGAAAATTATAAAAACTAAATATCTCATCCAATTTGTAGTGTGATCATGTGGTCTTGTTTGTACTATAACTTGTTTTTTGATTATGTGGTCATGTTTTAACTATAACAAGTTGTTTTTCCCTGAGATTACTGTGCATCCTTAATTTTTGAGAATGATAGAGAACAATTTTTATAAAACTATGTTTATTATCGCATGGCGTTTTAATTCAATAATACAATACAGTGTTTTTGGAATAAAAGGCTATAGTGATGATGAACTCGTCCCTCTAAATCATTTCCAACAAGAAGGTTTATGAGAGATTTAATTTGTGTTCTTTTAGCAAATTCTTTGTTAATTATTACTTGTATATTCATGTCGAAATGCAAATATTTCAAAACTGAAAAGGATCATTTTATGCTGTGACTCATATCATTACTACTTTTAATTGTTCAATGCCATGCATGAAGTACGTATGGACAGAATTGAATTGGGGTCCATTTTTAGACAAGTATTATACTTTGGATAAAATTATTTGTTCCGTAATCATATACCATTTGAATGCATATTTATGTTTCCATTTGATTTAATGCTAAAATATTGTATTAATTAATCCATTACGATCCACTTTCGTGGAAAAGTAGATCATCGTCATCATCATCAATCGTATGTTATACAAAAAATAGCAATACATGTATTGTTCTTAGCTTTAGTTTTAGGGAAGACTGTTATTTGTGCTTCAAGACAACCGAGAATTGTCTGCAAAGCGTACGATGTCCCTATATAAGAGAATATAGCTAGCTACTATATTTAAAGTATATCGATCAACTTTATATCTTGTCCACTTTAATATTTCTTATTCACGGTGATCTTGATCAAGTTAACATACAATTTCTCTTCAGTTGTGAGTGATTTAAACCTAATGAACTTTCATTTTCCTAGTCCTTTTTGTTCCGCATATTTTACACTATTCTCTAGTTCTTCCGATCGACTTCACGTGCAGTCTTTAACATCAATTGATATACATTGGCTAAGAAAGACAATCTCGTAGACTAAATTAGCTGATTGGATGGATTAAATTGGTGAATAAATCGTTAAACAAAAGGTCATAAAAATGTGTTTAATCCTATTTATTAGGTTGATCATTTTGGTTGATTCGGATCAATGGTATACCATAATATTGATTTAACCATGATTTTATTGCAATCACGTTGTCACATTAATCTAAGTTAATAGTATAATAGAATGTCCAAGACATAACAATCAACATTGTTGTAATAACGTAATTTTGTGATCTCATCATTATTATGTAACATTGGTAATCTTGACTATAAACATTTCGGTAAAAACCCTTGAACAAAAATAACAATGTTATTCTCAATGCACATTTGTAATCTTGACTATTATTGTAAATTACTTATGTAAAAATTGAATAACTATTCACAGAATAAAAATGTTCTTTTTCTATTAGGAAAATGCTTGGCTTTAAAGAATGAGGAGAAATTCCTCCTAAAAACACTTCGTGTTTATGATAAAAGAAGTTCATATTATAAATTACTACATAAATATCATGTCTGCAAAAATTCAATTAAAATTAAAGTAGTATAGTAAATCAACTACAATAAATAGATTTTTTATTTTTTAAGGGAAACTTCGCAAGTGTGATGGGAAGATACTGAGTAATAGTAGCAACCCCTTCAACTTTCGGAATAAGCACCACAAAGTTACAATTACCATGGGATATGACCAACCTTGCTTATAAAAAGTCTCGAACAAAAGCAATAACACCCAAACCAACAATATCATAACAAGACTGATAAAATGAATCAGGAAACCATCTGATCTTGGTACACTCGAAGGGTCCATAGAAAACACTACACTTTTAATTTCGTCAACTGAAGACAGAGAACAAAGGATTGGAGTTTCTACCTTACTAACCATAGGCGGAATTACACTACAAACATCATCAATTCTAGAAGGCTTGAAGGGGAATAATATAAAGATTGATACAAATTTACCACATAATCAACAATATCAGTCGGAGAAGAAAGCACATGAAAAATGCAGTATTACAATCACCCTTAGTAAGCCATTTGACTGGGGCTTGGTCTCGCTAGAAAGATTCTTTCGTATGTAGAGAATTAAGAACATTCGTCTTAGCTACAAATTCTTCATTAAACCTCTCTTGAGTAAGCCTCTAGGAAGCAATAATATTTTGAATAGTTCTAAGATTCTCCTTAGCAAGCATTCCGATGAAAATACAAAAAATATGATAATTCTAATCCCGAAGACAAAACTTAAGCCTTAAGCTTTTGCAACGTAACAAACATTATGGGACAACCATATGTAATAGTAGACTGCCAACACCTAGCCACCACATCCATAAAACCAGAATGCAAAGTCCACATGGATTGGAATAGGAAAGGACGAGGGCCTCCAGGTAAAACAATCGAGGCCGAAAAACAAGACAATTATGATCAGAGGCTACTCTTGGAAAAGAAGAACAACTAGTGTGAGGCCAACACATAGATATCGATCGAGACGCTAACCATGTGACCATGAAAACCCCGACCTTCAGCCCAGGTATAAAAAGCACCACCAGTGTCGATATGAGTAAATTCATAAATTAAACTCAGTAATATTGTGGAAATCCTCATAAGAAGTTCGAGCTGGCAAACAACCACCCACTTGTTCATGAGCGCTAAGAACAACATTAAAGTCGCCAATTGCCATCTAAGATACAATAGTATAAGAACAAATATCCAAAAGATCACACCATAATTTTCGACGACGGCTGGAAGTAATAGCCGCATAAACAATAGGAGCTAATAAAGAACACCACCAAAAGAAGCCTAAATAGTACGTAATATGTTGTGTAAGAGAAGAAATCACATAATGAGAGCAACAAGTAGGAGAATGTACAATTCACATATTAGGCAATAAATCACCCCTGTTGTTAACAACAATTAAAGATAAATCCAATGAATCCCAAAAAGCAAGATAGATAGAACCAACAGTAACTATAGGTCCAAAGATGCGAACCAAATCCGCATGATGAGAATGACAAACATTAGAAAGCTCTGTATGTGTATTAGAATTGCCGGCCGGCTGAGTTTCTAATACTTTTATAGATTTTTATCATTTGTTTTTATACAATTTGATAACTAAATAATTTTATATTTTATTATTTTTTTGTTGAGATAATTTTTACATAGTGATTTTTAGTATTAATGATTTCGTTTATATACAGAAAATTTTGTGAATCGACCATGAAGTATTTTGAAGAGAAATCACTCCTCATCCTTGACGAGCCAAATTGAACTCTTTTTTTATTCAAGTAATAAGTATGTTATTCACAATGCATTTTTATAATCAAATTTGTGTATGCAATTTAACTTGTAAGCTATTTATGAACTTCAATGTGGTTTCTTTGATTCAGTAACCGTGGTTGATGAGAATTGATTTCATGATGACCTCATTCAAGCAACTTCACCGCATGTTCAAATATATTAATTGCATTGCGTTATCCACAAATCTCTAAATAAGATTGCATATAGCATGAATGGCACAAACCTATAAAAAGCTTATCATAATTAATAGCAGTTTTAAAACAGGAGGAGCTTCCCTTTTTTCTCTTACGTTTATGGTCTCCAGAAGACGTCATCTAACTATCTAAGAGCTGCTATAATCTCACCGGTGATGTTAGAGAGACTAAAATTTAAAATTATTTTTTTTGTAAATCACATGATGTAAATTTAAAATTATTTTTTAGTAAATCACATGATGTACCGGTTGATGTTTAGATTTTTTATATAAATCATTAAAAAATGAGTTCAACCATCAACCGCCATATTATGTAATTTACAAAATATGATCTAAAATTTGGTCTTCCTAACAAATTAGAAAATGTTCATAATGAAACCTAATCTATACGTGGGTAAAGAAAAGAATATAAGAATGGATTGCAGAATACCCAAAAAAAAGCTGTGAAAAATGAGAACGTCATTGATTAAAGTATTCGGTAGTACAATACATCAAATATTGTATGTATAAAAGTAGCTAGAGTACTGTATGTAATAGGGTTTGTGATTGCAGAATGATTATTAAAATGAGAGTTTTAACGAAACACTTTTGATACTGTTTATTTTAACGAAAAAATATAATTTTACTCTAAAAAATCACTCATATCACTATTCACGTACAATATATTTTTATCATTTTGATTAAAATTCAAAATTTTTAAACATTTTTTTATTAATTTTCCTTATTAAAATACAGGATTAGGGCATGGCATTGCGTGTTGTAGGGTATGGACGGTTTAGTGGCCCCAGACGGCCTTTTGAGAGGGCCTCTGTATTTTGTTAGTTTGTGAGCAGACAAAAGAAGGGAAGCTTCTTATCCCTCCCTCTAGGTTTTCACACAAAACCTTACACATAGAATCTCTTCAAAAGCCAAGATCCAAATATCACCATCCTAATATTCCCTCACTTTTCAACCCCACTTCCCAGCTAGTCTTAACTACCAAAAAAACCACTCTCTGTTGGATCTGATCAATCATGGCAACATTAATATCAGTAATACTTTGGAAATCGAAGGGCAAATGTCTGGAGATGCCAACGGTGGCCTATATAGTCCATTATCGCACAAGCCAGTTTAGTTCAAGTCCAAGTCCAGTGTTTTGCGCTCTCTCTCTCTCTCTCTCTCTCTCTCTCTCTCTCTCTCTCTCTCTCATTTTGTTTAACTTCATCTCTCTCATACTCTCAAAGAGTACTGCAATGGCACCCATGAGTCTTCCTCCTGGATTCAGATTCCACCCAACAGATGAAGAGCTTGTTGCTTACTATCTAGATCGAAAAATCAATGGTCGCACCATTGAGCTAGAAATTATCCCAGAGGTCGACCTCTACAAATGTGAGCCATGGGATTTGCCTGGTATGTACTTAATTTTGTTTTGTGCCTCATGTAAATATATAATTCCAGTAATAATAATCTTTTAAGCGAACATGATAAAAGAAGTTGAGGTTTTATCAATCATTTAGAAATATATGAAATAATCCAACACTTTAAAAGCTCATGCAAGGTCTCTCGATTCACACTTTCAACTCCTTAATCCATTACAACAGGAATACAGAATTTCTCTTACTGTACATAAGTTTGACATATTCTGTTTACTGTAGATAAGTCGTTTCTTCCAAGCAAAGACATGGAGTGGTACTTCTACAGCCCGAGGGATAGGAAGTACCCCAACGGGTCGAGAACGAATAGGGCTACTCGAGCTGGGTACTGGAAAGCGACTGGGAAAGACCGGGCGGTGAACAGTCAGAGGCGTGCTGTCGGCATGAAGAAGACATTGGTTTACTATAGAGGTAGAGCCCCCCATGGTATTAGAACCAACTGGGTTATGCATGAGTACCGGCTGGTCGATTCTGTGTGTGGCAATGCGTCATCATCTCTAAAGGTATATATAAGTACGCATTATACTTGTAGTAGATCATTAGTTGTATGGTTTAGTATGGATCTAATTCCCTCCATTTTCCTTTTTGCTCCCTTAAAATTGGTAAATATAAGCATTTTTGGAGTTAGAAAATCTAATGACAATGATTTAATATAAGGGCGCTGCTTGAATTCACTGAAGAAAATCTACTTAAACTGTTTCATAAAGAGTGTGCAACTGTTGGTGTTTAAGACGCGCGCGCGAGAGAGAGTTGTACCCTTATAATTAGGGTTTGGAAAATTTTCCAAGAGAAAAAAAATTAGGGTTTCTCATATCTAAAGAAAGTTAATTATAGACAATTATCGTAACTACCATACAAGAATTATTGTAATTAGGGGTTTCCAATTAAGAAGTATATGAATCCAATGCTTGACTGATATATTAAAGAGCGCTTCCCAGTATACACTTTAACTAGTGTACAAAACAGTTAGCTAGAAATATTAAATATTCGTTTAAATGTGCTTTTAAAATTACTGAAAGTGCTGTTTGAAAAAAAAATTTAGGATTTCAAAAGCACTTGAAGTGCTTTATGCAAGAAGCGCTAATTATGTGCTTCCTATAGGAAGTACTTTAAGTGTTTTTTTTCTTCAGGATTTACTTGCATTTTTATTAAGGATTGGTTCTAAAAACATATTCACTAATTAAAAGGGCTTTCAGTCATTTTAAAAACACATAAAAATGAGTTCTAATTGAATTTGAACATCTTTTTGTATAATATCATCATCATCATATATATATATATATAAAAACATAAACAGGTCACAATTTACGCCATCATTTGTACTTATGTAATGTCTATGGACTCGAATAAAAGCAAATTTCAATGTCACTCTTTGTACTTTTTCTTCCTTTAATTTCTTTCTTGTCCTTTAAATGGAATTAGCTTATCAACTTAATGATTAAAGACTCTTCAGTCTACACTTTAGGTGTACTTGCTAGTATCTTTTTCTAGACTTTAGCATCACAAATATTTCTGCTCTTTTTCCCCTTTTCTTTCTGTGCTTGCTTTTCATTTCTAGTCTTTGTTATGCCTATAAGTAATTAAGTTACTTTTCATATTGCCAATTTATGGTGGAATTTTAACTTTCTTTATAGTATTAGAGTAGGTTGGCCTACGTGTGAAGTTCAATGGCCACACATGCTCTACGTCACTCAATTCGTGTTGTCCACTTGTTTAACTTGAAAATTTGTCACACGTGAGGGGGCATGCATGTGAGGTTCGTGCATGTTGCCCATGTGTTTAGCTTGAAAATTCACCACACATGATGGGGCGTATGAGGTTGTGAAGATAAAATAGTTTCACATCAGTGTAATAATAAACCTTGCAAGGCTTATAAGAGGTTGGGCTACTCTCCATATTGTCAATTGATTTTATGGTGGAACCCCGACTTTCTTTACTTACATGCATATATGTAATTTTAGCATACCATGTGTAACTTATTGGTTGATTTGTGGAACTCCAACTTTCTTCACTTACGTATATGCATATATGTAACCTTAGCCAGCCATGTTTAACTTCTTGGTTACAGGATTCTTACGCATTGTGCCGAGTGTTCAAGAAAACAATACAAATGCCCAAGAGTAGCAAAGAAGATACGCCAATTGGGATTAACAATGCAGACAATGATTCAATATGGGTCTCCAATGAACAATTGTTAGGGGAAGACACTAGTGGCATTAATGAGGGAGCTTCAAGAGGGATTGAAACGGATCAAGATGAGAATTATTCCAACCATGATTATCCCAAATTTCTATCTGACACCTCTTCTTCAGATCTCACGCAAGGCACACCTACTGAAACTGGCATAGCTGATGATTTACAAGCTCCATTTGCTTCTGATGAAGCAAACAGTTCAGCTGATCTATACTCTTTTGGTGTCCACTGCTCCTCAGATCTACTTCAGGTTTGTACAAATTACTATTTACACATTCATTTTCTCGGGACAATACATTTACGCACTAATAATAGAAAATGGTATATAATAGTCTATATGTTATGTTATCAAACTATTAATTTAAACATTATATTTGAGCAGACATGACCACATGATTAATAATTCAAAATAATAGTTTTGCAACCGTCTAGTGAGAGAGACCCCTACATATATAACGAAATAATATGCTCTTTTAAAGTCTTTTTAAATCTTCATGATATCATTGCTTCCTTTTGCCAAGGCTACATTTTGGGAAATATTCTACTTTTGTATATAGCTAATCTGCTTTACATATACTCTCCAAGGCTTCATGTTCACACCCCATACATATAATTTTAAGATCAAGCTACGTAAATGAATCATGATCATGGGCACATTCAAACACACGCAAACCTACTATGATTGGTTGGAAGTGGCCCATAAAACAAGGCCTTAGAGTTTTCTTTTGATCTTAAAGTAACAAAAGTTGCAAGTAATGAGTTATATCTTTTGCTAAAGCTTCATTCAAAAATCTTTATAGTAGACTGACTCAAATGGGCTTTCTTCATCAACATCTATAACTTCTTTTGACTGACTCAAACATCTTTCTTCCTAATTTTCCTCTTAGTGCTTCTCTCCATTTTCTCTATCCCCAATGCCTTTTCGTTTTAGTCATCTCCCTAACAATTTGAACGCTTCCCTATTTCTCTTTTTTGGAAGACAAAAAAAAAAAAAAAACTGTTTGAAATTGATTTTATATATTAAAATTCCAGTAATTACTTCTATGAAATTCAGTATCATAATTTGTTCACAATAATCTTCGTCATGTTATTTTCCATATACATGTCTAGTTAATGTGTGTGTGCATGTGTATGAACCAAAACAGAGTTTAAGTTTGCATCTTGATTTCTTTGTTTAAGACTCGTGTGATCAATACCAATTTATTGTATTTGTCTGCCAAATAATGCAGGAAACACATATACCGCCCAATGCGAGCTCACTGAATACCTATCAATTTCCTTACCCACCCTTAGAACTTGAAGACTTCCCGCAGGTCAATTTAGCTGCAGAGACAAACACAGCAAAGCCGGAAATCATCGACGAGTACATGTCGTACAAGTTCAAGGATTACATGAATGGAACATTTGAAGAGATCTTCTCTTTATGTTCCTCTCAAGACAACTCTGTGGCCCTCTCCATGCAAGACTAAGTACTACCTACTAACACTCACATTTTCATACTTCAATTCGTTGATACACAAAGGTAACAAGAAATAAAATATATTGTGTTCCATTAGCTAAATAACCAGAAGTGGTGGATTTATATTGCCAGAAAATGAGATCTTCATGATAAGGCTATATATAATGTACTTCACAATAAAGAATGAAGTACTTTATATTACTCCCAAAGCATACAATCATTATTTTTTTCGTTTATAATTTTCCTTGTATTGGTTCCCTCCTTTTGCATGTTGGTGTTGAATCGTGTTAGGTCAATTTTGGGAAGGGAAATGGATAAGCAGATTATATTGTAACGGTGTTATTTGGAAAGAAAATGAAAATGATTATTGGAACAAATATATTGTATGTGTCCCTCATTGGAAAATGGTTTACTATATATACATGGATCATAGACTTAAAAGTATAGCACTGCTACACTTATTTAAGCAACCAGTCAGATAACCATGAGACTTGGAGAAATAACTCAATGATGATGGTCGAGGATTTGAACTAATCAGGTTCTCTAAAAACCGTAGTTCTGATACAATATTAGACAATTACTGAAAGTCCAATTCCTTTGCGAAATATATGTTTTGGGTACTCTCGCTTTCTTGCTGTTAAGTTTTTATTGCGATGATTAATTCGCTGGGAAATGGTCAAAGAGTCGCCAAAAAGTTGGTTCCCTTGCCACAAAGATACCTCAAAACGTGTAAAATCTGAAAATGTTGGCGAGAAAAGTTCAATAAAACTTTGGTTAAATTGTATGCACGCAAAACAAGTCTAATATCTCCATGCAAAATTACACATAGAGTTCAGATCCTGAGATATTTCTCCACACGACATAAGTGTAGACTCGACAAAGCTAAAATCAATACTAGAACTTTCAAATATTGAAGCATGATCCATATCCTCAATACGCTTAATTTCCAAATGATCCAAGAGCGTCTCCTTTTCTTGCTGTAGAACTTCTTCTTTTCCCCTTGACTGCTCTCCCAATAGTATTCTTGGTGCTTCAAAGGGATCAGCACCAGAAGGCCAGATGTTACTATTTTCCAAGAGACCAAACACTGATAGGTTCACCGAGGAAGACGACGACGAAGAGGGAATATTATTGATCAGTGTGCTGTGATCAGTGGATGGTTGATGAGGCAACCTGGTGATGCCATTGAAGGTAGGATCCTCAACCCTAGTCCAAGAAGCATTACTGGGGTTTTGATCAAGATCATGATATTGATCAGTACGTAATGTCATATTAATAGGTGATGCATTTATTTCAGTGAAAGGCACTTGAATGGGTTGCTGTTGATTATGTAATTGCAGTAGTGGGGATTGGCTGCTGCTTGCGACCTTGTTAGAAGCTGATCTCTGATGATGAGAATTAGGAAGCAAGTTATGAGTTTTTGGGTCCAAACCTTGTGACATGAGCTTTTTCTTAATGCATGAATTCCAGAAATTCTTCACCTCATTGTCAGTTCTTCCGGGGAGATGCTTGGCAATCTGAGCCCATCTGTCACAACCAAACCAAACAACATCAAATTGCGATGAATCCACTTTTTCTTTCGCCTTTTTGGCATATGAAGAAATAGAGTAATGTTAGAGAAACACATTTAATTCACACTATATTAGTTGAAATTAATGGTGTGGTGTGTTGAATTATAAGTCTATAGCTGATTAGTATTAGTGAAATAAGATGAGTTTATTTGTGTATTCACTTGAGTATATTATTGCCAAGTGTGAGGTCAAAAGATGTAAGGCATATAATGCCATGTGTAATGATCCTAGTAAATAGCTCAATGTATGGCTGAGATCATTTTGTAGTGTAGGTATTCCAACCACTTCTCTCTAATAGTCATATATATATATATATATATATATATATATATATATATGTCTATATATATATGTATGTCTATATATATATGTATGTATGTATGTATGTATGTATGTATGTATGTATGTATGTATGTATGTATGGATGTATGTATACAGGGCCTTTAAGGGGAGAGATCTCCATTTTTTTTAAAATGGAGATACGCTCTCCATCGTTAGATTAACTTTAATGAAATTGTGTGGTTAAGATTAAAATACAGGCCACACAATCTCAACCACACAATTTCATTAAAGTTAAATTCAACGGTGGGGAGTGTATCCCCATTTTTTTGAAAAATAGGGATTCCTCCCAAAAAAATGGGGATCCCTCCCCTTAAAGGCTTCCTATATATGTGTGTGTGTGTGTGTGTGTGTTCCTATGCTACATTTTGTGGCAGAGAAGAGAACATTCAGAAAATTCTTCCTTCTTTTTCATCTTTTGCATAACCATTGAAAACTCTTAGAAAACCAGAAACACTAACATGGCCTTAGAGCCAGGTTCGATCAACTGAGCCTGGGCGTAAATCTGTGAGTTCACTAAGCTGAATCGAAGTTTGTTCGAAGCTCAATGAAGGTCGCCGGAACTCCATTACCATCTGAGAAGATAAATCGAAGCATTCGGGCCAAAGATGTCTAGATCTGAAGGCTCGGAAGTGAAGACCCCAATTTTCTCCGGTGAAAACTACAAGTTCTGGAGAATCAAGATGGTAACGATTTTCAAATCTCATGGGTTATGGAATATGGTAGAAAAGGGGATTACAACCCCCGATTCAAAGAAGAAGAAGAAAGCTGAAGAGTTATCGAAAGATGAAGCTGATGAAGAAATGAAGAAATGACCATTGTGTTCATGAATGACGTGAAGGCGCTATGAATCATACAAAATGCAATCTCTGATAAGATCTTTCCTCAGATTGCCAACGCTGATTCAACTAAGATGGCCTGAGATTTGTTGTATGGAGAGTATCATGGTGGTGATTAGACAAGATCTGTGAAATTGCAAAATCTGAGACGTGAATTTGAATATGCTAGAATGCGTGATGATGAAACTCTATCTGGGTATCTTACTAGACTAAATGAATTGATTAATCAAATGAAAACGTTTGGTGAAATTCTGTCTAATGAAAGACTTGTGCAGAAAGTTATGATTAGCCTTAGTAAATCATATGATCTCATATGTCTAGTCATTGAGAATACAAAGTGTTTGGAGACTGTAGAATTGCAGGAGGTAGTTGCAATCTTGAAGAGCCAAGAACAATGGTTTGATTTGCATATTGTTGATACAACTGAGAGAGCATTCTCCTCATTATCTGTGAGTCAAAAGGGGGAAAATAGAGGTAGCACTTACTCAGTGAAATCTCAGAGAAATTGGAATCCAAAGGGAAAGAAATGGGAATTAAAATCCAAGTTTCAACAGAGACCCTTTATAAATTCATCTCAAAATGTGAATCCCTCTCAATCAATGAACCAAGAAGTCATAAAACCTCAGTGCAAGGTGTTCTCTAAGTTTCATTTTGGTGAGTGCAGACACAAGGGCAAACCAAAATGTTATAAGTGTGACAAATTTGGCCACTGGGCTAGAGAGTGTACTGTAGAAAAAATAGTGCAAAAAGCTAATAGTGTAAATTAAGCAAAAGTGTCAGGAAATCTATTCTATGCTAACAATGCAATCACTGAGGCTAAAGTAAATAGAGAATGGTACATTGACAATGGATGCAATAACCATATGATAGGAAATGTGAATCTCGTTGTTGATTTGAGAACCAACATTGCAGGCAAAGTTCAAATGCCTATTGGAGTTCTTGTAAATGTTGCAGGAATGGGTTATTTGGTTATTGATACTGATAAGGGCAGAAAGTATGTCAGAGAAGTCATGTATCTCCCTAGACTAAAAGAAAACTTGCTCAGTGTTGGTCAAATGGATGAGCATAGATATTTCTTGTTATTTGGTGGAGGCATGTGTAATGTATTTGATGGTCCTTCACTGGATTGCTTAGTCATTAAAGTGAAGATGAAAGGAAACAGATGATATCTTTTGTCATTTCTATATGAAAGTCAAATTGCACTGAGAGCTAATGTAAATCATTCTACTTGGGTTTGGCACAGAAGACTTGGACACTTACATTTTGGTGGTCTTAAGCAATTGAGGGATAAAGATATGGTGCATGGTTTGCCACAGCTTGAAAGTCATAGTGGTGTATGTGAAGGCTGCCAATATGGAGAGCAACACAGAGATGAGTTCTCAAAGAATTAAGCAATGAGAGCAAATGCTCCACTTGAAGTTGTCCATGTTGATCTATGTGGTCTTATGAAAGTTGAGTCAATTGCTGGAAATAAATATTTCATGCTGTTGATAGATGATTATACCAGAATGGTTTGTGTATACTTTCTAAAGTACAAGTTTGAAACATTCAGTTGTTTTAGAAAATTCAATGCTATGATAGAACTACAATGTGGTTTTAAAGTAAAGTGTTTGAGAAGTGATCGAGGGGGAGAGTTCATGTCAATTGAGTTTGTACAATTATGTGAGAATGAAGGAATACATAGGCAATTTACTCTAGCTCACACTCCATAGCAGAATGGAGTTATAGAGAAGAAAAAAAAGGACAGTAGTTGAAATGGAAAAGTCTATGCTACATAAGAAGGGAATGCCATACTATCTCCGGGCTGAGGCAATGCATACGACTGTGTATCTATTAAATATATGTCCCACAAAGGCATTGGACAACATCACACATTTTGAAGCCTATTCTAGAAGAAAACCAGGTATTGCTCATCTAAGAATATTTGGTGCTCTATGCTATGTTCATGTTCCAAATAAACTTAGGCATAAGCTTAAACCTAAAAGTGTCAAAGGAGTATTTGTTGGCTATGCAACCTGTGAAAAAGGTTATACTGTGTTTGATCCAGTTACTAAGAAACTTATCTTGTCTAGAGACATTGTTTTTTATGAGGAAGCAGCTTGTGATTGGAAAGGAGGTTCTGTGCAACATATGATGCCTTTCACTGAGGGAAGATTTTTATATGACAGTCTCAGTTATGGAAATAATGAAAGTTCTATGCTACCACAAATTTCCCCTGTATCACAGTATCATAGAAGGAATACAAATGCTGAAAATTCAAACTCTCTAGCTATCCTGCCTCCCTTAGGTGAATCTTCCAGCAACATAAGTCAAGATGAAAGAAACACTCAAGCATTTGATCACACCCTATTGAAATGGAGAAAACTAGATGAAGTACTGGCTCAATGCAATCTTTGCATCATGGATCCAGATAAGTATAAAGAAGCAATGTATGATGAATCCTGGTTGAAAGCAATGGAAGATGAGTTAGCTATGATTGAGAAGAATGACACATGGAAACTTGTGGATTGTCCAACAGAAAAGCCTGTTATTGGAGTTAAGTGGGTTTACAAAACCAAATTAAATCTCGATGGTTCAGTCTTAAAGAACAAACCTAGGCTGGTTGCAAAGGGCTATACTCAAAAGCCAGGATTAGACTACAATGAAACTTATGCTTAAGTGGTTAGATTGGACACTATCAAGACTCTTGTAGCTTTGGCAGCACATAAGAGCTATAAATTATATCAGCTTGATGTAAAATCAACATTTCTGAATGGTGTATTGCAAGAAGAAGTTTATGTAGATCAACCTGAAGGATTTGTAGTCAAAGGAAAAGAAGATAAAGTCTACAGATTGTACAAAGCTCTTTATGGGTTAAAACAGGCACCAAGGGCCTAATATGGAGAAATTGACACATATTTCTCTCAGTGTGGTTTTGAGAAAAGCTTGAGTGAACCAAAACTGTACACCAAAGTAAAAAGGAAGGACATCTTGATTGTTTCTATTTATGTGGATGACATAATCTATACTGGAAGTGATAAACTGACGCTTGAAGAGTTCAAGGAAGATATGAAAAGGAAATATGAAATGACAAATTTGGGTCTTCTTCATCATTTCCGTGGAATGGGAATAATTCTGACCGACTCTAGCATTTTCATTCACCATAAGAAATATGCAAGTTCTTTGCTGAACAAATTTGGCATGAATGAGTGCAAGTCTGTGATCACACCTTTTGTGGCAACTAAGAAGTTAACCAAAGATGATGGAAGTGGTGCAGTAAGTGAGGAATTATACAGAAGTGTTGTGGGGAGTCTTCTATATCTCACACCCACTAGGCCTGACATCATGTATGCATCCAGTCTATTGGCTAGATTTATGCATTGTCCTACCAGCAAGCATTTTGGAACTGCTAAACGTGTGCTTAGATACATTAAAGGGACTCTAGACTATGGCTTAGAATATACAAAAGGCAAAAAAGCAATGTTGATTGGCTATTGTGATAGTGACTGGGGTGGATCACTAGATGATAGCAAAAATACATCTAGATATGTATTTTCTTTTGGAAATGGTGTTTTTTCTAGGGCTTCAGTCGAGCAAAACTGTGTGGCATTATCTACTGTAGAAGTAAAGTACATAAGTGTATCAGAAGCCACTGCACAAGCAATCTGGCTTAGGTTTGTACTGGAAGATTTTGGAGAACTTCAAACTGAAGCAACACCACTGCAGTGTGATAACACCTCTACAATTGCAATCACCAAGAATTCTGTGTTTCACCAGAAGATTAAACATATTGATAGAAGGTTGTTGGGTTTTTTTCCAGCCCATGTTAAGTTGTCCTAAGTCTATTGGGAATTAATAGTCTTAGAGGATTAAATTGTTTTTCCCAATTGGAGTTGTTTTCCCAGTTGGAGTTGTTTACCCAATTGGAGTTGGTTTCTCAATTGGAGAAGGATTCTTAACTAGATTCCAATTAGGATTAGTAATCCTTATTGAAGAAGACCTTTATTATGTCTATATAAAGGGGCTATTGTACTAGGTTTGAATTAGAGGAGCAAAACAATAAATTGTATACCACTCAAGGGATTAGAGTGAGAGAATATTGTAAAGTGTGTGCGAGAGAAAAGAAAAGAGATAGTGTATTTCTTGTTCTTGTTCTTTCAGGTTTTCCGTCAAGTCCTAGTTCTAGAGATTTGGCAAGATTATTGGTTGTACTCATTATTGATATAGTGAAAGATTGTTGTTGCTGTCCCGTGGACGTAGGCACATATTGCTGAACCACGTAAATTGTTGGTGTTATTTATCTTGGTTATTTATTTCTCGATTTCCGGAGTTTGTTCTTGTTTTCCCCATTCTTAAACGCGATATTCTCAACAAAGGTACCATTTTATTAAGGATGCACTGTAGGAAGGTATTATTGATCTAGTGTATTGTCCCACTAAAGAGTAGCTAGCAGATATCTTTACAAAACCTTTGCTTAAGGATCGTTTCAACTATTTCAGGAGTATGCTTGGAGTGAAATCAACTCAAGACCTAAAAGAGAGTGTTGAATTATAAGTCTATAGTTGATTAGTATTAGTGAAATAAGATGAGTTTATTTATGTATTCACTTGAGTATGTTATTGCCAAGTGTGAGGTCAAAAGATGTAAGGCATATAATGCCATGTGTAATGATCCTAGTAAATAGCTCAATGTATAGCTGATATCATTTTGTGATGTAGGGATTCCAACCACTTCTCTCTAATAGTCATATATATATATATATATATATATATATATATATATATATATATATATATACATATATATATTCCTCTGCTACATTTCGTGGCAGAAAAGAGGACATTCAGAAAATTCTTCATTCTTCTTCATCTTTTGCATAACCATTGAAAACTCTTAGAAAACCAGAAACACTAACATGGTGGTGCTACTACTAATTAATTAACAACTGAGCATAATAATTGATGTAATTCAACTACTGATCATAATTGACGGCCTATTATCTTACATTTTTTTAACATATAATATTATCTATACTAAGGGAAGGGGGTGAGCTAGCACTAATGTGATTTAAATTTGCCTTTAGCGGGAATTGAATCTAAGATTTCTCACTTACAAGTGAAGAGGAAAATCATTGAACCGTAATACTAAGTGACCCTTATCTAACATTTTTTAAGAAACGAAATATTATTTGACAAAAAATAAAAAATAAATGGTTAATTAAATCCTCACTTGTTGCCCAAAATTCTGTGAACAACGATGATAGTCTGTTCTTCTTCAAGAGTAAAGGATCCCCTCTTGAGTTCGGGTCTCAAATAGTTTATCCATCTCAACCTGCAACTCTTGCCACACCTCTGCAAGCCTGCCATTACCCCAAGCTAAAAATAAAACTTCTCACTCACAAACTCATGAACTTGAAAAATGTAATTAAGTACATGTATACCTGCATGTTTTGGGACAGAACTCCAGCTGCCATGACCATGGGTGGTAATGTGTTTGCTGAGCTTCTCATCTTCTTCAGGCGACCATAGACCTGTCTTCACCTTCTGTTTGCCGCAGCAGCGGTGGCCCATCTCAACCCAGCTTACACTCTTCCTGATTTACATTTTGTATTTCATACATGTTAAAGGCCATCACTCTAACGGGCGGTTTCTGTGCTTTTGTCATTAGTAATGAATTATCTACACACTTCGACAAAAAAAATATGAATTATCTACACACAATATATGTACATATATATAGACATATACTTGTTTATAATCAGATATAAATTATGTCAGTTTTCAATCCAAATAGATGGTCAATTATTTGATTACTTAATTAGTGTAAGAGAGAGACTCCTATGTACTACTTTCTGACCGACACATGCATGACCGAGGCCAAGGCAACCTTTAAGTATTATATGTTCGATATTCATAATTGATTGCTACACAATTACATGCATGCACATTCCTTCTTCAATAATGATCCTATTGTAAGAAAAAAAATGCACCCAACTTTCTTAAGACAACGTGCCCCATAATGCATTTTAAGGACTGAAACCATTCATATTTTAGGTCTCAATCAAAGGTTATCTCTAAAAAAATTATCCAAATTCAAAACTATTCTTTAGGAAAATGCCGATAAATAAATGGCTATACAATTACTAATTTAGTCAATTTTGACATGTATAATTACACCAATGAAGAAAGAACATATCCCTAATGTTAATAGAACACAAGACATCTACAATTATATGTGGACAAAATATATGATTTTTTTATATATACAACATATGCAAGTGGTGCATTGTTCTAGTGGTTAGTGTCTATTCCTCTTCAATTCATTGTGTACCAGATTCAAACCTTCTCTCTTCAATGTAGGTTTGAGTAATAATATCGTTTGTAATAAAAAAAATTATATGATTAGATAAACTGCTGCCTATGGTTATTCAAGCTTATATAAGTGCTTCTCAAAGGGTTCTTACGGTATCAAATTTTGGTTGCAGATGTGATTTAGACCAGCATGTCCATCCCCATTGCAACCAAGTTTAAATTTTCCTATCTGTAGATTAGAGTGGTTTATTTAGGGGCTAGCTATTTGATAACCATATTTTGTTTTCAGATCTTTTTTATACTAAAAATTTGTTTAAGAACTTTTTCCAGTTTTCGTATGGTTACAAAACGAACCCTAGCGGGCTCACATAACATAAAAACTGGTGATGTTATATTTAGACACGCAAAGCTTGCATATTTGCTGAATAATTTTATTATTTCGTTAAGTACGTCAGTTTTGTGTGTCTAAATAATTTGATTGTTTCATTAATGCCAGAGCTAGAAATTTATATAGGGATGGGCTAATTTATTTTCATGTAGTATGTAGTCAATTTAAGCATTGAGAGTAGGCTAAATTTTTGTTTTGTGCAATATTAGATCATAACATGCTTATTTTAACACCAAATTTTTGCCCTTCTCTTAAGCCAACGGTCGCTAATTACCACTTCATCACAAAACTCATGTCAAGCTTATGTTCATGTTATACCAGTGTTACGAGAATTGAACTCTGCAAGTCGAAAAACTGAAGGCGCCACGAGTTAAGTTTTGCACCATTCTCTGATGCTCTTGCAATCGCCAGTAGAAACCCTTCTATGAGTCACCTGCAACAAACATTGAGTGTCCTTCTCATAGTCCTTTGTCAAGTACACAAAACACAAAAATCATCACCTCGAATTAGAAACAACAGATGTAAAAGTCATGACCGCAGCAACAACTATGAAGACTCTCATCGGCATAATAAGAGAGCGACCATGACTGGAAACAAAGAGAGAAAGAGGGAAGAGATCTAGAAGGATTGCCCCCGACCTCAAAACCAAAGGCATGGGATCGGCAGCTACAGTTTTACTTTATAGGAGTAGGGTTTTTCTTTGAAGGTCTATTTGTTAGTGATCGAAATGATTCTCATAACTTTAATTTAATAAACCCAGAAAACTCAAGAAGCAGAATTATTTTAATTTCCTTGTAAGTAAATTATATGTTCTTTGATTAAAGTATCATGGATGACATATATGCGTGTGTCATATTGTCTTTTAGCATGATAATGATTTCCTTTTGGACAATCAAATCGGGTGTTGATAAGAAATTAGTCATGCATGAATGGTGCCTTCAGAAATTAATCACGTTATTCTCGGAATGCCTTCTTAAATAATGGTAATTATGTTACGAGAGTCTCGTGACTCACTAATTAGTGGGATAGCTCACTATTAATTATGTAACATATTTTACAATCGCGCTAATCGATGGGAATATCTTGAGTAGAGAATCTCTCCGATAAAAACTTTACCATGCAGCTTTAGCATTCTATAGGTTTTTCTTATTTCATGGTGATTTAAACATCCATGTGGTTCAATGAATGTATTCAAACTATGGAGTCTCCATTATGGCCAACAAGCCTAGGTAGTCATTAAAAAAGGGACCAAAGAATATATAGATATATGTATACATATATATATTTTTTCAAATGAAGAAAGATTAGGGAAGATTAACTTTTTGGTAATGGTCGCGTACGAGACACCTACTCTTCTTTGAAGGGGTGAGGACCATTACACTTAGAAACCCCACACCCCCTTCTCCACCAATCTTATTGATAATAAATGAAAGTAAATGAAAAAGATACAAGTGGGGAGACTATGTCAATACCTGCAAAGACAAAAGTGATCAACAAAAACGATAATAGAAACAAAACGAAATGTCACGAGCATGAGCAGAGGTTACAAAATCTAGAATCGCAGACACCAGTAATAAGCAAAACTAATTGGCCCAAATGAAGCTAAAAAATCTGTAACCTGATTTCCTTCTTTATAAACTTGTGTACACATAAATTGCATTTGACGAAGTCGCCAAAGACAATGAGAGCAATGATAGACTATACATAGATTAACTCCTTAAAAACACATAAAGAATACAAACTCAAAACATAGTTATTTAACATAGGAAAAATTAGTATCCGGTCCCTAGTTACTAATGTTCATTGAATAAAACTTTATTAGTTTTCAGATTTTGATCGAAGTCCCTAGCATTAATGTAATAATGAATTTATATGTCAGTTACATAATTTTTTAAAATAAAAATTAATAATTGATTTAGATTTTTAATACTCACACTTTTATTAAACTCCTAACTAATTTTCAATTCAAAACATTTCCAAATTAAAAAAAAATAGAATAAATTTGTACCCATTAGCTTTTTTAAAAATGCAATTTTTTAATCTATATGTACCCATTCATGTAATTTTTTTCAAATTTTTAATCTTAAAATTTATTCATTCTTAAATATACCAATTTGTTATATACAAAATGTACCATTTTTTAATATAAAATCTATTCAATTTTTTTGTAATCTATTTTTTAAATTATATGGGTACATTTTTTTTCTTTGATTTGAGAATGTATTCATGTCAAGTTTTGTGACATCCGACATCGCCCAGAGGAGTGATCCTTAAATGTATATTCCCATCCCTACCTAGCACGAGGCCTTTTGGGAGCTCACTGACTTCGGGTTCCGTTGGAACTCCGAAGTTAAGCGAGAAGGGGGCTAGAGCACTCCCATGATGGGTGACCCACTGGGAAGTTGCTCGTGAGTTCCTAGAAACAAAACCGTGAGGGCGTGGTTGGGGCCCAAAGCGGACAATATCGTTCTACGGTGGTGGAGCGGGCCCGGGAGGTGGCTGCGCCCAGGCAGGGATTTGACAAGTTTAATCGAAGAAATTTACTAATGTTATTAAGCCTAATATCTTCTTTTTTTGTGATTTTGAAAAATGTACCTATGTTTTGGTACAATAATTTTTTGGTTAATTTTGATGAATGTGTCCATGTTTATACACACACACACACAATAATATATTTATATTTTAATATTTTTAATCCCACAAATTATGATTTTTTATTTAAAATCTTATTAATATAAACAACTATAAATTTCAATTTTTAATTAAAAAATATAGTAACATACATAGAAATAAATTATCACTTTAATTTCAGAGACTTCGATAAAAAATTGAAAACCAACAAGGTTCCAGTAAAAAATATTCATAGCTAGGGACTGCATCCAAAGTTTCCCTTTAACATATCATAGATAATACTAGTCGAGACACTAATACTATAGACTAATGGTATTCTTTTATGTTTATAAGTGAGAGACCTCATGTTTGTTCTCATTTCCCGTTCCAAATGTCTTTGTATAAAAAAAATTACTGACCACAATTTATTAAATATTGAAACCACGGACAATATTTTGTTAAAAAAAGAAGAAGACATGTTGAAGCCTAATTAAACACAAGAGTTCTCAGTTTAAAACAACCCAACAACTAATTATCTTCTAAGAATAGGATCGTCACCTTTCTTTCTAACCCTATTCATTATTGTCTCTACATTATTCCAAGTATTTTAAATGAAAAATGACAACCACTCAATCTCATGAATTTGATGTTTCTTGTGGTTGCGTACATGTTTTGTTTTCAACCATCTAGCTAACTGTCTTTTGCAAATTTATCCATATCTTGGACGTCAATATGTAGAAAGAAAGGACCAATAGCAACTCACTTGTTTGCTAATCTGATTACTGCAATTGTTGTCTCTTAGAAGTTACAAATAAAATAATTAACGATATGAAATCGTTCGTTCTCATTTCTGCCTTACTCTTGTGATACTGTGAAAAGATCTGCAGTCAAATGGAGTGGCTCGCTGTACGTGCAGTCTTGCTCGACATGCATTGTAAATTTATAATTGGTAATGACACCATTTGGTTAATTAGGGTTGTCACCTTTAACCTAGCTAGGCTTATATTTGAAGTTTCTTAACAATCATATACGTTGTCTTGTATAGAAAGCGACCGAAATATATAAACTGTTAAGAAACTTCAAATATAAGCCTAGGTTAATTAAGTTCAGTTTCACAATTTGGAATAGTTCATGCTTAGACGTACACTCAATCTTGTATACAATATTCATACTACTGAGAAGATCAATTAAGTAGCACTTACTATGAGAAAATATGGAATAATTGGCAACAAAAAAAAAGGTAATGGGGAACGTCAAAAGTCGTTACATGTTTAGGCTGTTCTCTTTTGAATGCCAGTGCCGTGTAATTATATGAGAAATAGGACCTTGGAAGGCTCATACATGTCAACCAACAAACTCTTTTGAATAGACCATTGAAGGCTAAAGAGTCAAAGACCCAAATCCGCTTAATTTTCCGCATCAAAGAAATTAACCAACAATTCTTCGACTAGCACAGTCTCACAACAAATGTGGCCTTGATCTTTTAATCTTAGGTATACATGATTAGATCTAATACAAACATGTCATCTCACAAAGGCACACACATACAAGTTATATCCACTCCGAGTTAATGGCCAACGCCGTCCCTAATCAGTTTATCTCAAATTCTGGTTAATTTTCCTACACGTCACTTCTCTAACATGAAAATTGTTTTTCTTTTTTCTTGTACCAATGATTAATTATTGGCATAATCAATTCAGGAAGAGGATCCTCTTCGGATCCTCGAATCCTGTACGTTTATGGTTCATCGTGCGGCCATAAATCATTTTTAATATATGTATTTATCATTAAACATGAACAGTACCTGATAAAAACTGATCGCACGATGAACGATAGACACGCCGAATTCTAGGATCCCCATGATCCCCACAAAGAGAATCCGGAAGGGATCCTCTTCCATTAATTCATATCCAGTAACACGATCAAGATGTCACTTCAGCAATTTAAAATTTCTCATTTGGCTTCTTATTCAATTTCTTCCTCAACATAAAAATATGTACTAGTCAGCAATTTAACATAGTTTGTGTCCCTTGTAGGACAAGAAAGACAAAGGCTAAGTATATTAAGACGTCTAAATTTCACGTTGAAGATAACCGTGTTGAAGTGAACTAGTGGATGATCAAGCATCCACTTAAACTAACCGAATATTCTAGTGAAGATTAGAAACACCTCTGTCCTGAGTCTCATATTCTTCACAATGTTACCGACTTAATTATCTGCAAGCAAAATCAACTGGTCAGTGCTAGTCTGAAAGCAAGAAAATAATCGCGATTTAGCCTTAATTAAGCTTTGCTCAGTAATGTGGGTTTCTGTGGTGATTAGGGGACGGAAGAAAGTTCATAATGAAAATATTTGGTAATTTTTTTATTGTTAGGTTAAACTTGTTTAATATTTGGTATATATTTACATGAGGTTCTGTTTTGATTGGAAATTTGGAAGGCATTGTCTATAGTGAACTTATGATATTTTACTTTCTGTCTAAGATCACACATGAATAAAATCGGGTGATTAGTGAGACTTGATGTGCAGGCTTACTCAGATAAGCTTTCCCATGCCTCGTGATCAAGGCACACAAGTCATATGCTCATCACCAAAATTAAATATGTTCGAGTTACTTTACAAGACTTATCACGCACTATCATGCTCATGATATAGAATGAGGTAAGAAACATGGGACTTAGAACCCAAGGCACAACATGCTTACAAAGACCAATTACATCACAAACAGAAGAGGAAAAAGGGATTGAGATTATGCTATATTTTACTGTAATCTTGTTAAACAACACGGATTTAAACATGAGAGTATTTTCCTGAACAAATAGCTAGCAAGTAGCAACGCACAAACTATTTAGGTTAAACTGGATCAGTAGAGGTTTGCAAAGACTATGTCATCCCATGTACTTGGGCTCATCACTCAGTTTCACTAGGCTTGTTTGTCGCAAATTAGTATTTGGGCTTCTTCTTTCTTGTTGGATAGTATTTGGTCCTTGGGCTTCCCTTCACAAAAGCCATATATTTGTATTGTACAAAAAATGAAGAAGAAAGTTTCTGTGTATAATTGCAAAATGTGGATAATTCGTAGGGCTGGCTTCGGTTGGCAACCCGTGTCAAATTTCTTGTGCCACTTGCCAGCTACATATACATAATTACCGAAAATCAGTTACCACTAGCCAACTATCTTCTTGCGGTTGCCAAGAATTGGTTCAGCCAAAATTAGTGGCTGGTTTGGTTGGTAAATGGCACAACCGATGATTTGCAAATAAGCTACAAAAACAACAACTCAAGACCATGCACCGACCTGTAAACAACAAACCAGAAAAGAGAAAAAGAAGTTGGTGTTGCAATTTTTCAATTGATGATAAGCCAACATAATCATGACTTAACAAATTAAAATGAAAATCAAATCAAAACTTAATAAGCCAACAATAATGTCAGCAAACATAATCCAAATACTTATAAGTTCACAAACTCAAAAGTCTAACTAATGTAATTGTCTAAATTCAATTGTAGCAACTAATCCATAAACAAAAAACTCAAAACTCTTATAATCCAATTGTTTAAATCCGCGTTGTTTAACAAGATTACAGTAAAATATAGCATAATCTCAATCCCTTTTTCCTCTTCTGTTTGTGATGTAATTGGTCTTTGTAAGCATGTTGTGCCTTGGGTTCTAAGTCTCATGCAATTGGTCTTTGTAAGCAGATCCTTATTAAACACGAACATATTTAATTCTGGTTAATCATAAGATCCCCTTATCATTCCATAAACAAGTTATTTGTTTCTGGTTAATTATAAGAACCCCTTATTATAATCCAAAAACAAATAACTTGTTTTGATAATGCAACATCACTGAAGTAACATCAACCAATACATGTGAAATCTTCCACGAATCAATTCTTCGAAGCACTTGGATATCGACATTCCTGCTTGAGATGTAGAACCATCAACTATTTCAATTCAAATATTTAAAAATATGATTAGAATAAGAAGTAATATTAAATAATAAATTAAAAATATCAATAAACAATGGATTGAAGTACTATAATTAGAATTAGAAAAAAAAGAATTCAGTTCTTCACATGTCGAGCATGTAAAAAATACCTAAAATATCTAAATAGAAATAAAATAAAATATATATATATATATTGGTAGGTATGATATACCGTCGGTATACAAAATCCAATACCAAAACCATACCATTAATTGTTGGTTCAATATAATACCAACCGATTATGAAAAAATGCCAAAACCATACCATACCATTATGAACCGAAATGTATGGTTCGGACGGTAAATCCGTTTATAACAAAATTTCTCACCCCTAATAATTCGATGTGACATTCAAACTTTTACTTGTACAATTAGGATTGAAATCTACTCCGGATATTAGCGTTCATAGTACGTGGATTGAGAAATTTGAATTACTCAATTTTAATTTTAGGCCCCGTTTGTTTGGCTTCACTAAGTTTCATTGGATCAGACTGGACTAACTCTTACTCCACTCCAGCGTTTAGTATCACGCGAGACTCACATTAATGAGACTAAGTAGGATTCACATGCACTAAAGCATTCACTGTAGGTTCTTAGTGAGAGTCCCCGACAACCATAGGACTAGCTAAGACCTGCTTTGTTCCTCCGCTTCGCTCGTCTGCATCGCTACGCGAACTCCCTCTGTTTCACTCGTCTGCTTTGCTTCGCTTCGAATTGCCAACCTAATACGCCAACTCCCCCACCGGATCTCAAAACGCCGAACTCTTGCTCCGAGAAGAGTCTAGGTCGGCCGGATCTGGGGCCTAGGAAGATGACAGTGGTTTGACTTTGTGCTTCTCAACAATCCAATTCTCTCTCGAAGCCTCCCGAGCCTTTCAAAGACATGGTCTTTCTCTCTTATTTCTTGGTAATTACGTGTTTGTTTGCTAGAAAAGTGTTGGAAAACTAAAAATTCTGATTGATTTCGTTGATGTTTGAGATTTATAATCAATCAATTAATTTGGTTGTTGTCTATTTGGATACAAAATCAGGAACTTGGAAAGAAAATCTGCTTGGAATTGTGATTTTTATTTTCAATTTTTCTGAATAATGGGGTTTTCTGTATTATAACTCATGGATCTGCATGTCTTTTCGAATTGAAAGTAAATTAAGCTTTGTATCAATTTTGATAAGTAGATTTTATTTTGTATATGATATCTGATTTAAGATTTGTGGTTGATCAGTCAATTTGCTATTTATTTATTTATTCCATAGGGAATTATGGGGATAAATTGAGTAATTTTGGAGGAAAATTGTGTTTTTTATTTGTAATTTTGAGAATTTGGGTTTTGAAAATCAGAAGTCGCGTGGTTGGTGTTTTTCTGTAAAGGGGGAGACAAATGGTAAGTGTTGAGGAAGAGGACAAGTAATTGGATAGATAGATACAAATTATCAAAGTTTAGTTCCATTGAAAAATAGAAAAAGACATCAATATTGGATCTAAAATATGTTAGTCTTAGGTCTAGTCCGCCACAGTACCAAACACTTCACTATTTTTATCCTAGTTAGCCCAAGTCAAGTCAATCCAACTGAGCCTCTAAAGCTAGTCTAGTTCGAGATAATCTAATGCAACAAATGCACCCTTACTGTATCCATTAATTCATCCTACTAATCTACTTTACAAAAACTTGAACAACTTGAATTTTTTTTCTCCCGTGAAGGTTTGGATCTCTTGGTTTGCGAGCTTTCGATACAAAGATCCGAAGTGGATTTCAAATCGTACAATCATCCATATTTTGCATAAAATTTAGAATATTAGAATTAAAACTAAAAATTTAGTAATCGTATAAATCTATCAACTCCACACTCCACACTCCACAGCTAGTCACAGTCCACCCTGTCTAACGAAGAAAGACTCTTAAACCCCAAAATCTCCCGATCCTAAAGCCCATAAATCGCAGAAATGAGAGGAGGAACCGCCATTGGAATAGGCAGGAAGCTCACCAATCCATCCAACCTCTCCATTTCCAAAGTAACCCTAATCCCCTTCTCCACTTCCTCCAACGGCGGCGGCGGCGGCGGCGGCGGCCGAGGTCGTGGTCGCGGCGGCCCATCTCCCCCCCGTCAGTTCGACTTCGTTGCCCCAAATCGCGTCCCGGGTCAGTCCGATTCTAACGAGCCCAAATCTGACCCTCCTGCGTCCGTGCCCGGAATTGGCCATGGGCGCGGCAAACCCTTGGCTTCGTCCCAACCACCGTCGTCCTTCTCTTCCTTCGTCTCTTCCATCAAACCCGATTCAGCAGCTGGTCGCGTCCAGCCGGATCAAGTGCAACCGGGCCCACAGGCACGTGATCCGGTGGCCTCTGACGCCGGCCCCAGCAAACCCGCTGCACCCATTTTCTTCCGAAGGGAAGATGGGTCGGACCCGTCATTGCCCGGTGGCGGGCGGGGGAAACCAATGAGCCAACCGAGCCCGGGTCAAGTGCAACCGGGCCCACAGGCACATGATCCGGTGGCCTCTGACGCCGGCCCCAGCAAACCCGTTATACCCTTTTTATTCAGAAGGGAAGATGGGTTGGACGCGCCATTGCCCGGTGGCGGGCGGGGGAAACCAATGAGTCAACCAAGCCCGGAGCTCCTAGTTAAGGAGGTGAACAGGCATTTTGTGGCTCCGAGGTCCCAAATTGAGAAAGAGAACCGGCACATTCAGGCCAGACCCGACCAGGATCCGGCCCATAATAGAGCCGCGCTGAGAGGTCCGAAGTTGACCCGGGAAGAGGCGGTGGCGAAAGCACTTGGGATACTGCAAAGGGATGATGTTGAGGGGGGTGGTGGTGGTGGCGGTGACCGCGGTGGTGGAAGAGGCAGAGGGATGAGGGGAAGACGAGGAGGCCGAGGCAGGGGAAGGGGAGATTTTAGACGGAGTGACAAAGGCAAGGACTTGGATGAAGGAAAAGGTTCGGGGCTTTATCTTGGAGACAATGCTGATGGTGAGAAGCTGGCTAAGAAGCTTGGCCCTGAGATTATGAACAAATTGGTTGAAGGGTTTGAGGAGATGAGTAGTGAAGTGCTCCCTTCGCCGTTGGACGAAGCGTTTGTGGATGCCATGCATACCAATTATATGGTCAGGAGTTCTTCCATGTTCTGTATTTTTTTGCTTGCTAAGGAAGTTCAGAAAATGAGTAACCTGGTTCATTGTTGTTTTCCGGCAGATTGTGTTAATAATTTTGGTTGTAGTTGCATTTAGGTTGATGGATAACTTATAACCTTCAACTATATTATTTTTCCGACAGATTGTGATGGTTCATTGTATTTTCCTGGATTGCAGATAGAATGTGAGCCAGAGTTTCTGATGGGGGACTTTAGTAAAAATCCAGATATTGATGAGAGGCCGCCTATCTCTCTTCGGGATGCGCTTGGGAAGATGAAGCCTTTCTTGATGGCATATGAGGGTATTCAAAGTCATGAGGAGTGGGAGGTATGTTCTGTTGGTCTTTTGTTATCTTGTCCACTGATTCTGTTATTCTGAAATCAAATCCTGCATCTTTGTCTACAAGTCACGCTATATGCCTGTATTAGGAGCTTGGGTTTTGTTTGGCCTTCTTTTTGTGGCTTAAGCCATTGTAGTTCAATAGTAGTTAAATTTGATCTTCGGAATTATGGTTTGTTTGAAACAAGAAACCTTTTAAAAGTTATATCTGGTTTTTCTTTTGCTTGATTGCGTGCGCTGTCATTTTTTCTTTGTTAGTGAACATGTGCCATCTAGTTTTTCGTTTTCTCTTTTCTTTTTCTCTCTATGCTTTACCGGGTAGTGATATGATGAATTGAACTTATTCTTGAATATATATGCTTGTCTTAGAATTCATCACCTTATCTGTCACATAATAGTTAGTCAAGTTGTTTAATATCACTGAAATTATATCAGGGAGTTCTAGTTGACAGAATGAGAGTGACAAAGATTACTTTAACCATGATACAGAATGTATTCTTGTATTCACCTCATCTGTTTGTTCTCTAACTTGACATTTTTTCTCTTTGGCATGGATTTTTATTACCTAACGATAAAGATAAAAGTTGACACTTCCTATATGGACTTGGCTTTCTGGTTATAGTTTTGGACACTTCGTATACGCCTTTGGTTAAACTTTTGTTGACCTTTGCTTATGATTTAATTATTTTGTTATTATTTGAACCAGACGACTGTATTATGATGGATTTTTCAGTGTTAAAAATTTATTTTTCTGCCACTGGTTATATTTGTTTAATTCATGGCTATTGGTATGGTGATTTTCAAACTTCTAGCATACTCACGAATAATAAAACTACAGTTCTTGTAAGTGTCTGGCTCATTTGTGTCTGTTATTCTATCATCAGGAAGCGGTGAAAGAGGTGATGGAAAGAGTTCCATTGTTGAAGGAAATTGTTGATCACTACAGTGGACCAGATAGGGTAACTGCAAAGAAACAACAACAAGAGTTAGAAAGAGTTGCTAAAACTTTACCTGCAAAGGTACCTGAATCTGTAAAGCGATTCACTGATCGTGCAGTGCTCTCTCTCCAGGTATGTGTTTGTTTCTGTGCACATGTTATCTCTAGCTTATCTATGCATGAAAAACAGTATTGTATTTTATTTTTTTTTGGCTTGTTGCTTATGTTGGTTCTTTCGTCAAACCATCTTGTGTCACGTGTTGGAGGTACTGCTTCTTCTGTCTAGGAATTGTTTCACTGCATTGTGTGAGGAACGCCTTTAAAGAAGAGTTCGGTGACATGGATTTGACTGCATACTTAGATATATTGTAGGAGCATCTCCAACAATGGTGTTAAAAAACTAATTTAGCTAGTCAATTTAACTAATCATCTTTAACTACACTCTATTTTAACAAACACTACAATATCTTATTATTTAACAACTTAATCCTTTAATAATTAACTAATTAATTATTTAACAAAAAAAAAATCCCAGCCCACCACTTTCCAGAACCACTGCACCGGTTCTCTCTCTCTCTTGCTCTTCCTTTCTTGCTGTTTTCTCCATTACTCTCCTTTTTTTGGTCAAGATCAAATTCATTCAAGAAAGCCAAGTTCTCTCTCTCATCTCTTCCTTTATCTTTGTTTTTTCCGTAAATTTCTCTCTTCTTTTTTTGGTCAAGATAACTCATTCAAGAAAGCCAAACTACAGAAACAACAGGGCCAAAACATCGAGACACAACAGCAAAACATCAGGGAAACAATTGTTTTCAATAGCATTTACTAGAAAACACTCCCTTTCAATAGCATTTCACCAGCATGTCAGTACATTTTACTGCTTGTTTACTGGCCTTTGGTCGAGGTGTAGAGTAAGAATTAATCATCTCTGCGACATAATATTAAAATGCAATGCCAATTGTGCATACTTTTGTTGACTAAAGTTATTTTGCAATTCCTTTTAACATTAATGGAATGAATATGTTGCAACTTTGGGTTTGCTTTTCATTTTCAACCATTTTATTTTCTTTGTATTAAAATGTTCGTGCAAGAAATGCTACAGAAGCATTTGCTCATCACATTCTTCTGATGTGCAGAGCAACCCTGGCTGGGGATTTGACAGGAAATGCCAGTTCATGGATAAACTAGTCGATAAGGTTTCCAAGCACTACAAGTAACCTCAAAACTTTTATTGTTTAATGGTTAATTCTCAAAACGCCCACCACATAAACTCATACAGAAAAAGAAGTTTTAGATTATGCATCAAGTTTTTCAGTTCAATTTTCTTTTCCTCAGAATTTTGTGCTCGTAGTTCTTGTACTGAGCTTGTTTCGTTGTCATTAGCTAAAGAAAATGCTAAGTTGTCTTAAATTGTCATCTGCTACGGTTGCGGAAGAGTTGCACCATTTTTTTACTGTAATAAATTGCTCTCTATGCATCATTGCACTTTTGCTGAAGCACTTAAGCCTTTGTAGGGGGAGCATGTCGATGTCGTTCATTTTGATTGAATGCCAATAGTATATTTCCTGAGTGAGCTGATTATCTGGTTTTTCGTTTATCGGAAAGGTTGTCCGCATTACATACTAAATACATATCCTTTATCATGTTTATACATGTCAGTCTGGATTTGTTGCATTAATTTTCATCAGTGAGATGAGCTACATTTGCTGTACGATCGAAGCCGAACAAATTAGGCTCGACTTTAGTGCTGATTGCAACATAAGCAATTAATGGCTTGTTTGATAACCGTTTTATTTTAAGTTCTTGGTTTTCATTTGTTTTTTTGTTTTGTTTTTATAATGATGAAGGGAATGTATATGGAGGAATTAGGGTTGAAGAAAGGTGAGATTAAGGGGCGCAGGGAGGAGGGTGTAATGGAGAGAACGGGAGAAACAAAAACCTATCAAAAATTGCTCAATGTTTAGTTTTTAGTTTCCGTTGTGTATTCTTCTGTGCATGGATCGTGTTAATGGGTTAACTTGTTAATTGCTAGAGGAGAGGAGAATCAATGGGGGTTGAATTTACATCAGGATGCATAGGCATCATTACTTTCCGTCATTGCAATAAAGCGTCATCTGTATCTTTCTCGGCTTTTGTTCATCCCTCTTCTCTCCATTGTATTTTTCATTTCCAGAAATATTGAAAACTAAAAATTAAAAATGATATTAAATGGACCCTTGCGTTTTATGCTATAGTTCTCTTTTTTTCTTCTCTCTTTTTGGGATCAGTTGAGCCTATTTTATTGGGTTGTAGATATTTAAGGCCGAAAACACACTATACCCAACATAAAAGCAGCACAAAGCCCCTTTTTCTTTTTGTTTGCTGTTTAACGTCACGCTTTTTCCATCCACCGGAAAGGAGCATTCGAGCTCTGAACTTTTTTTCAAACGTAAGAAAAAGATGTACCAACCGCACAAAAAATTTCAACATTTTGGAACCTCTAATTTGTTTACACAATACCATATGTATAGTTGCTTTTTATTCAAAATAATTCTTGAGATTAGAGGTGGCAAATTAATTTATTGAGTTGTTAATGAATCTCGATATGACCTATTTAATTTGATTTTACCTTACACTATTATCATAACTAACAGTCTCACATATTATGGTGATTTCAAATTAAACGGGTTTTAACAAGTATTCTTTAACAACTCAATGGGTTGATTTGCCATCTCTACCTAAGATCGGCATACTGCTCACTTTGTTTTTTGAAAATAAAAATCGATAAAAATAGTCTCCAAGTTGTTCACCGTAAATCATTTTGGTTATTCACTAAAAAATGTCAATATTTTCGTTAAATTGTCACATGAACGACAACGTGATCACCTTTTTAATGACATTTTTGTCAAGGGAGATTATATTCACACACTCCAAATTACTTCCCTCACACTCTTTTAATTTTTTAATATTTTTCTATCAAGTGTTTGTGGTGGGTAAAAAATATTAAAAAATTAAAAAGGTGTGGGAGAAGTAATTTGGAGTGTGTGAATATAATTTCTCTTTTGTCAATCTAACCTCTTCACTTAACAAGAGTATTGACAAATTTTTATTTTTGCAAAAGGACCAAAATAATTTAAGTTGGATAAACTTACAAGCCAGTTTTCTATTTTTATTTTCAAAAAGTAAAGAAATTATGCTAATTTTAAGGATTATTCGGCTAAAAATATACAGTTGTTGAGAAGTGCAATGGATTCGTTGCATGTGGTGATCATTTTATCTTTATTTTTAGGGAGGTTTAATAAAATAATATTTTTATGGTTATTCTAGAGATCCTTTTGCCTCATTCACTTTCGATGTTGACATCCTGGAATCGATCAAAGTCTTTTCAATTTTGTAAAAGATTGATGGATGTCTCATCTGCTGATGCATGCGGCTGCCACCTTCGTTCATTGTCTTTTCTCTTGTCATTATTCGTGTCAAAATATTTTTTAAGATTCTCATACCAGTTACAATCTTCACTGAGACTAACTAAAGAAAACCCATCAATTTACTAATTAATTTGAGATTTTCATACTCTCAATTTCGCAGGATTGAGTTATATTCGTAGGTCAATTAGGTTGGATAGGGTAAAGGTAAGGGAATAATTTTTTAAATTAACTGATGTATTATCAATAGAAAATAAATACGTTTATGAACGGTTAAGTAACAATTCAATCAATCAACAATCTATCATTTAGTTTACACAATTTAATTTATAAATTTGGTCTCTATCTTATTACCTAATTAAATAAGTGAAACACTTTGATACAATGTCAAAATTAAGACGTCCATTATAAAAATTAATTGATCCATATTGGTTTAGTTTAATCCAACTAAACAACGTGACAGAATTGTGTGGTTGATATACACAAACTTCAAATCCAATATTTGGATCCGATCCCTACGGCTGTGTCATCCGTGTTAGGCACTACCACATTCTTTTGTACATTATTGATCATTGATGTATATCCTCGTTGTCATGTTGGAGAGCTACGAATGTGTGTAAAACTATCAGCTGAAACGAACCCTTGTCTTTCATGCAGAACAAATAATGGTAGTTTTGTATATGTAGTGTTAGTTGTTTCTCAATTCGAAGTATACAACTAAACTCATTGGATTGTTAATATATAGGGTATCCGTTAAGACCTGTTAATTTGATATCACCATAATATAGATGCGAGATTGATAGTAGTGATGATGGTGTAAGGCAAAATCAAACTAAATGAGTCTTAATATATACTGTTAATAACTCAATTGATTGATTTACCACCTCTACTTACAACTATATTTTTCTTATATTGCTTTAATTTTGACATCAATAATTGATTCAAATAATTGTTGAGAGTTAATCCCACATCGAAAAAAGAAGAGACATTACATGTGATACACTGCAGTCAGGTGCCGTGCACTCAGTTGTGGCATGGGTGCATAACTGCACATATTGCAGATACGTACTGCAGGTTTTGTGAAACAAACATTTGAGCTCTTAACGCAAAAACTACAATTCTTTCCATTAATCAAGAGTTCTTATCTAATATTTGAATATGTTATATTTAGAATAACAAAATATATGAAAACTCATCTTGATTCCAGAATATTCCTGATCTATCACTATCATTTCATGTGTTGAGAATGAATCTCACATTGATGGGAGGTAGAACTTTGCATGTGCTTATAAGTAATTGTGTTACTCGCCTTATTGGTAATTAATTTTATAGTAGAACTTCAACTTCTTCATGGTGTCAGAACTATATATTCTCCTAAATATAGACTTCTCTTTCTTGACAACTTACTTTTTTGCATAGATTCTGTTATCCTATTGCCTGCATATTATGTTATCTACATGGTATCAGAGCATTTTGTTCTAGGTGTGAAGCCTAATTACTGCACGTGTAACTCAGTTTGTGTTGTCCACATGTTGAGTTTGAAAATTCAACACATATGAGGGAGCGTTTTTAGACCAAATCCCACATTAATGAAATGAAGAACCTTGCATATATTTCTAAGTAATAAGACGAAATTACTCCCTATACTATCAATTAATTTTACAATAGAAACCTAAACTTCTTCGGCATGTGCTGAATGGTATTTCTAGAAATATTAGAGATTGATCCTTCCATTTCATGCTGTTTCACAAAGTCATAGTTGGCGGTGCAGTATTATCTTTTTATTTTTTTTATGTGGCGCAATATTATACATGCTAAAATCGAAGGGATAGCTTCCCTGGATATATATGTCAACCCAACTTGTTAATTAAGAAACAAAATTTGCGATATGATTCTTTCCAAGAAACCAACAAAAGTGGCCACATCGTTCTATGGTGTCACTGTTATTAATACTCCAATATTGTTGAACGCTCTTGAATGCAGGACAAAAAGGAATTAATTTACTACAACCCAATACTTAATTTAGTGGCTGATAGACAACACTACCAGATCTTTTATATAAATGCCGATTTTTCTGAATACGCAGCATGTGGAAGCATATGGACATATGCATTTATATTTGCATGTAAGTTTAATATGAGGAATACACAGATACTTGATTTTACAGTTAAAATATTTCCTATCAATAGCTTGAAAATATATGTAAATACATATTTGAAAAAAAGAGTATTGGAACCTTTTTGTTATAAAGAAGACCTTAATTGTATGTTTGAATGACGTAATTGCAATTTAACTAGCTAGGATTTCTTAGATGATGCAAGTTCGCTAATTAATTAAGATTTCAATAACTGACCACTTAGTACTACGTCTAGTAATATTCCTCTTCACTTGTAAGTGAGAGGTGATTCTTGCCAAAGAAGATTTTGAATCACACTGTTGCTAGCTCATTGTGAAGTTAAGCCCACCTTCTCCCCTTAGTGTAATAATATTGTTTGTGCCAAAAAAAAATTCAATAGTTGTACAAATTCGATTTTTTTCGTTACCATGAATGTGTAAAGATTAGAAAATAATACGAAATTGCTGATTTGATCATTAGAGTTTGTATGATAATCATTTGATTTTTAGCTTTGATCATTAGAGTCTTAATGATAATTTTTAACTTTTTAGCTTTTTTGTACGTAAAGATATAAAGAAAGTATATAGGAGATAAATAAAGAAGAAAGACAATTCAAACCAAAATCTCTACCTCTACATCCCATCCAAAAATGCAAAGCTAAGATATTGTAAGAGGCAAGCCTTACAAGACAAAGAACTAAGAAGTTGGCAATCAATCTAGACATGATCACCAACCGCATTACAAGCAACTGTCACTTTAAACTCTTCTTCATCCATCGTATCACAAATCCCCTTCCCTCTTGTCTCTGGCAAACAAACCACAAACCACCCACAAACCCCAATCACAACCCCAAACACTCCATACGACAAAAACCCACCGTTGGCTCTCCCGGAGGCCGCCAGCATGGGACTAAAAACGCCTCCTAACACCACCGCCTGCCTCACAATCGACAGAGCCGAGTTCCTCACGCAAGTCGGAAATAGCTCAATTGTAAATATAAGCAACACACCGAAAGCCAAGCATGCGCTGAAAAAGGACACGAGCTCGAACCCTATTTGCAACCGTGTCCATATTGGATGGATACCTTTTAACACGGACATGATGCTACAAACCCCACTAAGACTAGTGAAAACCAAGACTGAGGTTTTCCTGTTCATTTTATCGATGAAGAAGAATGTGATTAATGAAGCTGGCAATTCGGACAAGGCGTTGAGCGTGACGCTTAAGTAGAGATTGAATTCCAAGCTTCCCAAAGCTAATGGCATGCCATAATACACCATTCCGATACCATATCCGATTGCCATAACGGCGGACAATCTCCGAAAAGCCCATTTTCGCTTCACCAGAGCGTCAATTGCAGAGTAGAGATCGACCTTCCACGTTTCTTTCTCGAAGGACAAGCTCGAAATAAAGCTCGAGGTAAGTGATGTTTTGGTAGTGGTACTATTGACGGGTGCAATGCATTTTAGGGTTTCAATTGCTTCTTCCTTTCGACCTCGCACGAAGAGCCATCTTGGTGACTCACAAACCACAAAATGAACCGTTATAGAGTACAATAATGTGGGGATTGAGGTCCAAAAATAGTGTGTTCTCCATGAGTGAGCTCTGTGAGCGTATGCTATAGCCGGGAGGGAGAGAAACCCTAGAGTGAAGCAGAAGAATCCCATAACGCCAACCTGTCCGCGCCATCGCCTTCCGACGAGCTCTGTCGATAAGACAAGAGCGGAAGTACCGATGGTGGCACGGGCGAACCCGGTGATGAATCGGAGGACGGAGTAGATCCATATGTTGGTGGAGAAGGCAGTGAAGAAGGTGGATAAAGACATCATGAGACATGAGAGAAAGAGCATGTTTTTGCGACCTAGTGAGGTGTCAGCAAGTGTGGCCAGGGCCAGCCCGCCAATTAAACATCCTATGAAGAAGGCTGAGGCCGGCAGTCCCGTGATGAGTGATGAGGAGCACTCCAGGTTCCATTCGGAGATGATGGAAGCGTGTTTGGCCCTGTCCCAGGCCCATGCGTTTTGAGGAAGTTGGCAAATATTGGAGGCTGAGTTGCATGAGTTGGGTTGCTCAGTGAGGAGGGTGCAGTGCCATGTTGGCACTGCATCGGTGAAGACAGTGATGAAGGTTTGTTGGGCATCAAAGAACCATGAGAATGCTACAAGGAAGGCTTGGAGAAATTGGGCCCATCCAAAATCTCCGATGCACTGCTCGATCGTGGAGTCGAGGGATGGGAGGTGTTTGTGGAGCACAGGGGGTTCTGGCTCAGCCGAGTTTGTTTCGGATAGAAGAGGGGCTGAATCGGCCATTTGGTTCAGAGCTAAAAGCTAAGGTTTGAGCTATGATCTTAGTGAAATATATTGAAGGTTTTTATAGGCTGTTAGGCCAACTTTCTCAAAGTTGTAGTGAATAATGTCGTATTTCCCCACGTTTTTTTTTTCTCGCACATCTCTTTCTTTCCCATCTTCATTATTTGTCTAAATGTCATTAAGACAGTGATTAGCTACATGATCATTGAAATTTGACAATTAAGATATCCTATAACAAAAGGTTTGTTCATACAAAGACATCATAGAGTTTTATTTCGGTAGACTACTTGAATTGTTATAAACTGAATTTTGATTGTAAATTTTGGTAGATTGAACTGAATTAATTAAACAAGCATATCTTTTGGCAAAAAAATAATAAATAGACAAGCACATCTCGTGTAAGGAGGAGGATTGTCTGCCCCTCCTCCTTACCGTGTCCTCTCATGCTCTTCTGTTTTGTGTGGTCACGGTTAAGCCACGTCAACATTTTATATTGTTTTTTTATAGAGATAATAAGACAAAAATTAGTAGTAATATAAAATATTGATGTGAATTAATCGTGACCACACAAACAGAAGGGTACGTGATAATAAATGGCAAACTGGTGTAAAATATGAGGGAGTCTTCTGCCTGCTGCGCACATTGTTGACCCACGTTATTAGATATTATTCTCCTTAGTCATTTTTTATTGTATAACGACGCTTAGCCATTTTTTATTATATAACGATGTGACGTTGTTTCGTTGTATCATTATTCGAACGGTTCATTTCCTTTATCATCATATAAAGATCATTTTTAAAAAAAATTATTTAATTTTGAGACTGTTTAATTATTTATATAAATTAACTTAGTTGGCGGTAAATCGTGAGAATATTATTTAATATCATAATCATCAATTTATTGAACATACATAGATGGCTAAATGGTCTTAAAGTTAACTAAATTTTTCTAAAGATGATCTTTAGATGATGAGGATACTACATATCTCGTGACAAATCACTTACAGAGTTAAATAAAAACAATTAATAGGGGTATGAATCATTGTCGGAGAGAATACTTGTATCTCTATACATGTATAAATAGTAACAAAGAACAAATTATTTAGATTTGATAATTTCATGCATTTGAATATTTGAAGCTCCAATTAATATTAACACTAGAACAGATATAGTTTGAAGCTAAAATCATATAATAGTACGAGAAAACTAGTTATAATACAAATAAATTGATCACAATGCGCATCAAAACACATGAATTATACACACACACACACACACACACACCAAGTCTTGTCCTTCACATGCAAACGTTTTGAACGACTGAAAACTCGTAAGGCTCAACATTATGTGAAGGGAAACATACAAAAAAGGATGGTAGGTCGAAATTGGCTAAATTAGCAACAATTTGGCAATTGGCTTCTTAACCGGAATAACATTCAATGCTTTTGATCAGTAATTAGCCAGCAACATCGACCTTTTATTATTATATATGCAGACTTCCCAGTTCACTGGATGTATAATTTTGTTTGGATTTTATTTTCCACATGGAAGAGCACTTTAATAATGTTTAAAAGGTGGACGATGACTCGTGTAGTCAATATCTATGTATATCTTGACTCTTGAGTGCATAATAATACGAAAATATTAGTATATTGTGTTAAACAACAAAAAGAACAACAAGATGAGGTTCCGTTGCTTGCCCAACGTCTATGAGTTACTCGTGTTTCCAGTTTTGCCCATGATGACCTTTTAGGGCGCTCCTTGTTTCCAAAGGAGGTATTACCCCTTCAATAAAAATAGGGCACACTTGATGACACTCATTTGGATAAAAAAGGTGCCTAACCCATTTATACAATTTATCTCTCTTCAAGAAATTCAAAGCTCTCCCAACATCTCTCTTCCCCCCCTATTTTTTGAGGTTTTTTTATTTTGTGACAGGTAGATGGTGAGAGAACAAATGGAATCAGGTCTCTGTGTTTTCAAAGGGTGGTACTCTTCACACATCTAATTATACTTCTTACACATACTTCTCTATTTACGGCCATTGGATCAATTGACTTTACTAAGATCAATGAACAAAATTAATAAGACTTTGTGGGAAGTAAAAAGAGGTATGTGAATAGCACCACCCATTTTCAAATTACAATCCAAAAAATAAAAACTGCTATTGTTAGATTTTAGAAACAATGCTTATTTTATTTTAGAAATGGTTGTAGTCCTACATTAAGTGTGATTACGTAAATTCTTATGGGATTAGTATCTTTTAAATAGTTTATGAGTTGTAATGTATTACTTGAAAGACAAGGATTTTCCTTACTATTATAAATAAAGCCACGATAAAGTGAGAAATCATCACAACAGAATCACCAAATTCTCTCATCTTTCTCTGTATGCCGCCAGCCCTCTCCCTCTTTATAATCCCTCAGTAAAATATGTCTACAACACGTTATCAGCACGCTTCCATTGATGCACTAAGGAACTGAAGGTTCTGGTATGAGGTTCTTCTCTACAACTAAGCATTCAAGGGCTTTCTTCGTTTCCATCCAATCCAAATTCTTTTAAAATATGAAATTGATATTTTATAAGCCTTGATGCATAAAAACATTCACCATTATGCACGATTCTCTAATTCATCTATATATTGCGTATATTGCTTTATATATATATATATATATAGATATATATATCTTGTTCATGCATACTCAATATTATTATGTTAATTTTGCATACGTAATATTATCATATTATGTTTTATTATGCTATTGGAATTGCTATGTTGAATTGTGTGAGTACAACAAAATAAGAAAATAGAAGTAAAACCTAGGGATTTATAAAACTAATTGCAAGAAAGAAAACAAAATTGCAGCTGAGTCGCGCCACCAAGCCACGCCTAAAGGTGGGTAAACGGATTGGTTTAGGTCCGGTTCTAAATTCAGAAATTCTACTACCTGACTTGGCCCGCCCTTGTTGCATTTTAAAATGGGTCTAGTCCCTTCAAATTTAGATCCGATCCGACACGTGCCCACCTCTAATTGCGCCTCTTGCACAGAGCTAAAGTGACAATGTTTGGCATCAAGGCCAACAACCTAAAATTTTGGGTCAGCTGCATGTTGATGGTCCAAGCCCAATCCTTTGGGCTTCTATCTTAGACTGCCCAGCTTTTGCTAGGCTGTCTCTCCTTGGCCCAAGCCCTATGCAGGGCTTCTGTTCGTGTGGTCTGCAGCCTGATGTTATTGGGTTGTCATTCGCTTCAACCCAAGCCACGTTGGGCTTCTCCTTGCTTCAGCCTGCACCTAGTTTTGCTGGGATGTTCATAGCCACAACCATATTTGGGCTTTCTTACTTGTTGGCCCGCGGCCATCCAAACTTAATATGAGTTAAATAACACTATCGTGCATCATTTAGAACAAACTATATAATATTAAGTTAAATTGCAATACAAAAAATAAAATAAAATAAAATAGAAAAAAGTAAACACCAAGGCCTGCCTAAGGTTGCACTCACAAATCCTCACGCATCTGGGGAACGACTTTGTTGTGTAAATCAGCAACACATTGTACGCAACGAGACAGTATAAAATGAATCCAACTAATCCAATATATTCCATTTTGTCTACTGGCTGTTGTGCCACACAATCCCAGTGTTGAAATTTTTCAATTTCATATTTCTTTATCAACACAAAGTTCCAATGTTAAATCTGAAGTTTCTGCAACGGACTTACAAGTAATTAATTGATTAGGAGATATCCATGCACCCGATGTCTGGTGCCCAATTCCCTTCTACCTAATATCATTGTATAGAAACCAAAAAAATCCCTTAGTGACCAACCCCCACTCACATCCTATGCTTTCTCAAATAGGGTCTTATGAGTATATTGCAGTAAATAATTGATTTGAGCATGTGCATGCATTGTGATGAACAAATTTAGCCAAAGAAAAACTAACAATTGGATAACAAATCACATACTGTCTACAACTACAAGGAAATCAAATTTGTGTTCTTAATTCATTCGATGGATTATGGAGCCCCTCCTAGGATCCTATCATTATTCCATGAGATAAGAGTTCATTGTCAATTGAGACATGAGTAGGCCAACGATTTCTCCTCAATGAGCTCTTTTGCAGTTGCATCCAACCTCCCCCTCGAGAACTCGTCAATCTTGAGTCCTGCATTAAAAATAAGCAAGCGTTCAATCAGCGAGTGCACTGAAACAGCCTCATAGAGGATTAGTTGTTAAGTATTGCTAACTTTCACACACTTTAGAATAGAGAATGCTGCATCATCCGATGGAATTGATACGCGGTTAGATCTATCCATGAACTCTAATTTGAGATTGCCTATGAAGTTTTTAGCAACTAAAAGTTATCAGTTCAGTGCATTCGATAATCTATCCCAGCTTTATTTTCCAGAACCATTACAGTATGAAGATATTTGACTATCCTTAATGACAGTAATTTGTTGCTGCCTGCGCATGATTTGAGTTCAACACTCGGGGTTTTTAATCACTAAGAAGATAACAACGAACACAAATTATAACTTACCCTGCACAATTGACCATTGTCCTCTCTCACATGTAACAGGGAAGGAGTAAATTAGGCCTTTCTGAATTCCATAAGAACCATCAGAGTACACTCCCATTGAAACCCATGTCCCCTAGATGACAGCAAAGAAATATTAAATTTGTATAGATTATATGAAGAAACAAAAATACCACTAGCTTTGAAAGAAAATAATACTGATAAAGATAACAAGAAACCTTAGGAGTCCCCAGAACCCAATCACGTATGTGATCACAAGCGGAACTTGCAGCAGATAATGCACTTGATAGCTTCCGAGCCTTAATAATGGCTGCACCGCGCTGCTGCACAGTGGTGATGAACTCGGTATTTAACCTAAAGAATAACAAATGACAGCATATTAGCAACAAAATAGAAAATTCGATGAGTTGGAAGATCGGAGAATTTGTAACTCCATGGTTGAACAAATATATACCATTTCATGGAGTTGACCCTTTCTTATTTTCCAACACTCCCAAAATTATCCATGTTATATAACCTTTTTTTTTCATTTCATAATGTTTTTAGTGTGTTTTCGGGTCAGAAAAAGGAGGGTTACCATTGATCATTAGCCACAAGTTCCCTGACAGGTTTCTCTTCACTGCTATTAGTGACAGTTGCATGATTAACATCAGGATACTGAGTTGAAGAGTGATTGCCCCAGATGATAACATTCTTCACGTCACCAACTTGAACGTTTAGCTTCTCGGAGATTTGTCCCAAAGCTCTGTTATGATCTAGTCTTGTAAGACATGTGATGTTCTTCTCTGGGATTTTAGGTGCATATTCTTTCAAGATGAGTGCATTAGTGTTTGCTGGGTTGGCAACCACCAGAACCTACACAGTAAACTGGTAACGCATTACTACTTAAATTCTTCGCCAAAGAGAGAACGAAAAAGTATATACACGCATGTCGTACGGCTTCTCACCTTGACATCTGAAGCAGCATGCTTTTCTAGTGCTGAAGCTTGAGCCTTGTAGATTGATACATTTTTCGACATCACATCCTTTCTTTCCATACCTTCCTTCCGCGGGAACCCACCCACCATAATAGCAATATTGACATCTTTACAAGCTTCCTGAGCGTCTGTTGTAGCAACAACACCTACAAACATGTACAAGGTAAAGTTTAATAAGAATTATCCTCAAAGGGAGCATCTGTTTATGATAAATTCGTGTTCAACATCAGACTTTATAAAACATATATACCTTTGAGAAGAGGAAAGGCAGCATCAATCAGTTCCATTTTCACCCCATTCAAGGCTTCAGCTGCAGGTTCAATATCAAGCATGTGCAGAATTACAGGCTGGTCAGGGCCTAGCATGACCCCCCTCGCAATCATCGGAACAATAGCATACCCTATTTGCCCTGTTCAACATCAAGCATGAATCTTCAGCGAGTTTTCAAGATTTCGGAACTACTCAAGTTTTACATTTAAAAGCATGACCCTTTTCATAATCTCAATAAACTGAAAGACAATTATTACAAATGTATGCCAAGTATTTTCAATATCATGAAATTGGACATCAAGATTAAGCTATAAATTCAGGAAATCATCCAAGACGGGTTTATCGATATGAGAATATATGGCATGCCTGCAGCACCGGTGACCAAAACAGTCACAGGATCCTTCTCCATATTCAAGAAGCTCCACATGTATTTTACGAGCTTCCAAAAGAAGGCAATAGTGAACAGAACAACCAAACTTTTCTGAATCAGTACAACATTCATATTCTCCATTTTCTGAAGCAGTACTACAATAGTCTCCATTTTTCTCAGAAGACAAACAGACATGCAACAAAGAATTCTCGTTAAAATCAAAACAAATCCAATCCTATGTTTATATATAGGTCTAAGAATACCATCAATCAAACAAAGAATCTACAGCCTACAGGGACACCTCCTCAACAAGGCAACCAGATACCAGAACAAAGTCCACAAGATATTGTAAATACAGAATTTTTTTATTATATATTCCAAAGAAAAGAACCTATACATCCTTCTGTTTGGTCTATGCAAGAAACTAATAATAATAATGATATGAAATCTTGGAAAGTCAAATAATCGTGTTAGACTTTGGGAGGAGATTTGGGTTTTCTGATGATTAACTAGTATACCAATTTTAATGATTTCATAACAATAAAGAAGTAGAACCGAAATTTCGAACTCTTCTCAGTATATCCACATTTCCCATAAATCCAAACCGGGAAAAATACTGGAAAAAAGAAAGTTAATTTTGAAAAATATGACCATACCAGCGGCACCAGTGACAAGAACTCGAACTGGGCTTTTCGCCATTGTTGCAGAAAGTAGTTCTGGATCGAGAAAATGGGTGGAATTAGGAGTGAGGATGGGTGAGAAAAATGGCGGTGAGAACTGAGGAGGTTGTCAAAATAATAGGAGTGATTTTATAAATGAGAAGGAGATGAGGGGGTGAAGATTACAATGGCGAGAATCGAGGATAAAGATAATCAGATAACCGTGATGATAGGAGATGAGAGTGAGACTGTCGACTTACACAGTTACGCAGCAGAAATAGAAATAGTCGCCATGCAAACACTAGTAGGACGTCCACTTGTAACGATCTCATCTCAGCGACTGCGTCACTGTGGTTTGTTTGGCTTTGTTTTATTTTTTATTTTTTTGAAAATTGAAACAAAAAAGTTTTAAAACTCTAGCTGCTTTATTTATATGTACAAATTTAGTTTATTTGGAAGCTGTTCGGTACCATTTGTTTAATTTTTAGCTTTATCATTGGTTTAGAGATGGAGAGAAAATATATAAACAAACGTGAAACTAGTAGGGGTTGTGTTGTTGCCCTCGTTAGAGAAAAAGTAGTTGAATATCAGAGTGCTTAACGAACGAGATTACAAAAATTAATAGGAATATTATTAAACAAACTGAATGCCGAAACGACTACAAAACCTTAAAGGCTACGTTGTGAATAACTTATTTTCTAATGAATAACATAGCACCCTATTTATAATAAACTAACCCTAGTTCCTAATAAGCAAGGAAATGAAAACCTAATTCAAATGGGCTAAGCCCAAAACCGAACACTAAATAAATAACTATTTTCCAACACCCCCTGTCAAACTCATGACGGTATACGACATGGGTTTGCAAACAAGCAGATGTGAACTAACTCCGTTAGGCGGACACATACATGCAAACTTAACTTGACTTGACTTGATTCTTGATGACAAACTGATAAACTGACAAACTGACAAACTGGCAAACTGGCAAACTTGACTTGATTCTTGACTTGACTTGACTGGCAAACTGGTTCTTGATTCTTGCTGGCAAACTAATTCTAGTTCAAACTGGTTAGTGTTGAGAGTATGAAAAGAACCTGTCACTAAACGGACGAGATTTTCATATCTCAATTCTAGCAACGAAAAACAAACACAAATACTATCACTCGAGTGGTCACAATTCCAAACACTCGAATGACGGTCACAAAACAATTTCAAACAGGCCAACGAACAATTCATGCGAGCCTAAAAAAAACTTAACTATGTTTTTTTCTTTTCTTTTGCCCGTGTGGGCCTTCAAACAAAAACCTAACTACTTCTCTCTTTGGTTTTTTTCTCATTTTTTTCCCTTTTTTTTCTTCTGGTGGGTGTCTTCTCCCCAATCATGCAAAACCATGGAATGCAGCAATCGTGGTTCAGTCAATGGCAACGGGTAGGACCGGCGGGAATCTCTGGGCTTCTGGTTACAGGTCGAGGCAAGCGGATCGGACTCGGGGTTTTAGGCAATGGCTGAGGCGTGACTGGATGGCTTGGCAGCGATGTGGATTCGGACGGCAGATGTGCTGGGTGTCTGGTTGCAGCGGCAGCATGCAGATGAGGTTCGTGGGTCTGGGTGAGAATGAGAACGAGCAGTGCGGTGGTGGGTAGATGGGTTTACAAGTTCAGGGCTGATTTGCAGCGTCAGATGCGAACAATAATATGATCGTACAGGTTCGAGTTCTGGGCAGCAAGGCGGTGTGGCGTGGCTAGTGGTGCAACTTTTGGTTCTGTTGCAGATTCCACACAGGCGGTGAGACAGATGGGTTTCCATGCAACATGCGGCAGCGCTTGTTTTTTTGTTTTTTGGTTTTTTTCAAACTACCCACAAATAAACAGTCTAAACCAATCAAGGTAGAAACAAGATCCAAAAAGCAAACCAGAAGACGAAACTGGACAAAAAACATAGGCAAACTGTTACGAACAAACAGAAGCATATTAGATCTGAAAGAATCAAACATGCTTTGATACCAAGTTGAATATCAGAGTTCATAACGAACGAGATTACAAAAACTAATAGGAATATTATTAAACAAACTGAATGCCGAAATGGCTACAAAACCCTAAAGGCTACATTGTAAATAACTTATTTTCTAATGAATAACAAAGCATCCTATTTATAATAAACTAACCCTAGTTCCTAATAAGCAAGAAAACGAAAACCTAATTCAAATGGGCTAAGCCCAAAACCAAACACTAAATAAATAACTATTTTCCAACAAAAGTTTCAGTTGTTTATGATAAGGTGCAAGATCGAACATTTCTGAAAAATTAATGGAAGTTGGAATGCATGTAGAGATTTCAAATCCAATCTAAATTTTACGTCTTTTTAAATTTGCTCTCACAAAAGGAAAATCTTGAGTCCGTCATTGGGTGAAGGAGGGTGGTGGAGCAGAGGAGGAAGAGATGAAGAAGAATTTATGAAGTGTATTAAGTGAAAACAATATAAAACTGGAGGAGAAACCCACAAACCACACCGCCCAATATGTAGGAGGAGGCAGGGAGAGGGAGGCCTCTGATGAATGAGATGGAGCATTGGAGGCTCCAATCAGATATGATTGTGGTGGAGGAAGTTGAATTCCAGAACCAATCAGAGTCAGCCAGGTCACAGATGTTGGAGCTTGTGGTGCATGAGGTGGTGGGGGAGCAATGCCATGTAGGGATGGCATATGTGTCGACACTGATGAAGGTTTGTTGGCCATCAAAGAGTGATGCCAAAGAGACAAGAATGCCTTGGAGGAATTGTTTCCACCCAAACTTGATTGATTTTGCACTATTATTTGAGCTAGGGAATTGAGGAGATTGGTCCTCAGAGTTTCTGGGTCTTCCATGTTTGGATTGAGGCCTAAAGGGGTTGGATATAATTGCTAGCTAGAGCATCTTCAACAGAACTAACTAAACGCACACACTTTTAATTTATTTTTCACACATATTCTTACGACACACTAATTTAATAGATTAATTATCAACGAGTCAAATTAAATTTAATTATATGGAACCAGACAAAATGAATTTGTAGTTACCTTCTTGCATGTGTTTCACACAAGGTGTGCTCTTTCACTTAATTTCAACAACAAAAATATTCAAGTAAAGGGCTGGTTTCGGTTTGGGACCCGAACCAAAAACCAATCCCGAATTCTGATCTCGAAAATGTCGACTCGTATTTTATGTCCCGACCCCGAAGTCCGAACCGAAACTTTTAGAATCTCAAAATGTGTTTTGGGCGGGTCAGGAAATAAATGACGTTTTTTTGGGCAAATCATTTTTGGCCAATTAGCTGTGGAGTTGAAGCCATAATTCCAATAGATGCCCCTCAAAAATGAGGAATTAAACGCAATTACACAAGGAAAAACATCAATCATACCTTTATTTCAACTGGAATTGAAATGAACAATTAGACCCGTTAGAGTTTCCAATCTTGTTGTGGAGTTGAAGAATGAGGTCATAGCTTTACAAGGGGGTTCGAAGATGGAGGACATAGAGTGAAAGGGAGAGAGGGAAGTCGAAAATGGATTTAAATTCATCAAACGGCAATCATCTTTTCAAACATATATAAAATATAATATATATATATATATATATATATATATATATATATTAAAGTCGATTCAGTTTGGGATTACTGAACTAAACAAAACGTTTCGGGGCCCCGATATATGACAGAGGCAAAATGATTATACAAAATAAATAATGAGTATAAAATCTGATTCTGAGTTAAAGAGTAACAAGGTTATGAGCTTGGGGCCTAAATCACATGTGGAATGACTGTATATTCAGTCAGAGTGTCACTCAAAGGTGAGTGGGGAGTCCCCCACAAAACAGATTTGGCAGGGTCAGAACTCGACACATGTTCAAACTTCCTTTTTCTGTTTAGTTATTTTTGCATCTAAACGTACTTCCTCGGTACGATGAGAAAGCTAAGACAAACCATAACTTATGTTAAACTTTGGCTCGTCCCAACCCCAAGTCTCATTAGCATTTCAAGCTATGGACCAAACACGAACCCAAGCCCTAGTTTCTAGATAGTTATTTTTTAAAGAAAATTAATGAAAATTGTTTTAAAACTTTTAGTTTTAACGATAAAGACAAAATAAAGGGCAAAGTAAATAGTACCAAAATTGACTTTTTAGTATAAAAATGTAGTTTTTCGTTAAAGTGAATAGTATTTGAAGTTTTTCGTTAAAATTTCTTATTTTTTCGTACATATATTTTGGGTAAATTAAGATTCAAAAGTCTCAAGAATTGACTGATAACGGAAAAGCTTGGCATTCTAAATTCATATGCCACATGGGCTGAAATGCACACTTCCATGAGGATCTAAGCCAATGTGGAAATTACAACCCCCTTCCAACAGTAGCGGAGCCAGAATTTTTTTGTGAGGAGGGGCCTTACACAAGTATAGAAGAAGACAAAATGAATAGTGAATATAAATTTACTAATGTAAAACATCATAACATATATTCAAATAATTAAGTAGTCAAAATTAACATATGCATAGATAAATTTTATCTATTTATAGTAATTATAATTATTCTTGATGAATTTCAGATTTTGAAGCCATTGCATGATGTCATCTATATTACTGGAAGTATTATTAAACTCAATAGATAGAATTACTAAAATTTTTGCAAACCCTAAAAGTCAAGTAAGAGGTATGATAGAATAGAAACAAATATTTTATATAGAATAATAGTTTCATAAACCTGTTGTTCTTTATTCAATAAATTTGAGATTTGGAATGGCTAAATATATGAAACTCAAGAAGAATAAGGATAGCTCTACCTGTACTTGAGTGAAAGACGATTTTTTTAATTAAAAGTGAATAATGGGTTTTAATTTAGTGTCGTTGGTTTGCGATAAATGACCATTTGAAATATTATACTTAATTTTGGGGTGAGATTGAGATGAAAAGATAGATAAATGATTGGATTTTTGTGTTAAGTGTTGAGAAGGGTTGCAAAGTAATGAATATAGGTATAATAGTAATCTTCTTTATTATTTTCAAGTTAAGGTAGACCTAGGACTACTCTAGTCCTCATGTGCCTTTGCGTGTCCCAACAAATGAAAACCACACTTGAACATTTTCTAGGATTATACAAACAGAAAAAAAGAGAGCCTGGCTTGAAAGATCACCCAGACCTTAAACCCATCACATCCGCCGCTCCACCACCACTCACACACACCCAACCTCTCCTCAATCCGTCGTATTTTCTTTTCTTTGATGCCGACCTTCCACCACCACCAATTGCCTTGCTCATTTCATTTCGTTTGTATTTGTCTAATTGGAATTGGGACCAGCATCCGGCCCCGACTCTTGCAGGCCCCACCTTCTCCCCACTATCCCCATCAGAGCTCGACAGCCGGCCATCTTCTCCTCACTATCCCAATCAGAGCTCGACAGCCTGCCACGTTGACAAATTAGGGTTAATGTTAACTCTTCTATCATGCGAAAAATTGGTATCATTTATATTCTGTAGGTTGGGAGGGCCCACTTTGGTAAGTGTGAATACGTGTTTGTTGTTTTGACCGAGAGAAGAATCAAAAGATGAGAGGCGGATCCTTGTTTTTGGATTTGATTTTGATAACTGATCCGATCCGAGACTCGGAGTAATTAATTAATATGTAAAAGAAGATTTGGTAGATTTGTCCTATATGGGAGTGGGTGCAAAGCCTGCAGTCATTCAGCCTAGGTTACCATAATAACCTTCTGCAACTCCACGAGAAAAAAATTCTCCCGATTACGCATCTACCCAACGTTCATCCATATGTAGGTTAAATCAGTTCAACATGATCAATCTTCTTGTTTGAAAATTCTTCTTATAACGTCGCCACATGGTTTATAGTTGTTGTTACTAGTCCATAACGTTTTCCTCATGAGGTCTCCTTGTAAAAGATTCAAGCGTAATTTTTTTTTGAGACATTTAGTCAAGCACTTAATAAGCATGTCATTATTTTCCTAGTTTTATCGATAGCTTTCATTGCCTGATGCCGCGCATCACTTGACCCAAGCGTGTTGGTAAGACTTGTCTCAAGATCTATTGATAGCATCACTTGCCAAGGCCTGCCAATTTATGCCTAAAAGTCATTTTATTGAACAGTTTGTTGACATACTCAAGATCGCATACTAGAATGCCACAAGGTCCTCTGGAAACATTCTTTATATGTTTTTCGACTTCCATAGGATTCCGGGTCCCAGAGGAACTAACTAGGCTCCATGCATATGTTTGTATTACCAAAAACTAAATCATTGTCATTGTGTTCGTACTACAACCATATACAAAAACTATGGTATAAACTATATATGCCATTTAGCAACTCTATGTTTGCACTTGCCAAAAACGAATAAGAAATAATACTCCATAATTTTCTAGAAAGGGCATAAGGGTCCTTCACTGGTTAAGACATGAAATGGGGACAGGCCAACCCAAATAAGCCGGTAAGAAGAGAGGCTTTGAGCGGCTCAAGAAAGAGAATAATAAATATAGAAATAAAACGACAAGAGAGAGACACCTAAAGAGAGCAAGAATAAAGTAATAGACAGGCCAACATGCGATAGTGTGATTTTATCATACGGTAATATTATAGTAACTAAAATTTTTAAACTAGTAAAACAAATTATGTTATTAATTAATAAATTATTAATTAAATATCGATTAACATGTTTATTTTTATTAATAATATATTATTTAATTTGTAAATTTAATTTAAAATTTTGATTCTACTGACATTAACTCTTTGTAGTTAGACAGACAAGCTGTCCCTTTTGTCTCTCTCATCCCCATACAACCCCTCCCTCCTCGCTCTCTTTCCAATCAACTTTCATATAATATGATCTTCATCTCTTTTAAAACCTCACAACTCCAAACCTACATTAATCCCTTCCTTCTTTCCATCTTTCTCTTCAACCATATATCTTCATCTTCCAAATCAAACAACTATGGCCTCTAAGGCAAGGAAGAAGCAGATATGGTGTCCACAGCCACTGACGCCACTCATGGAAGGGCCGGACCCGGAAATGCAAGAGGAAGGTGGAAAAAAGGAGAGCTCTTGGGAAGTCATACGCGAATGGTTTAGGGCACAAAAGGGTGGTCCTCCTAGTCCCGGGACTAATTTGTCAGCGTCGGGATATGGAAGTGGTGTTACTATTCCAGCCAAAGGACAAGACTTGAGGCTCTTGCTTGGTGTTTTAGGCTGTCCTCTTGCTCCAATTCCGCAAGCCAATGGCCCAATTGATCATCACCTCCTTCACATTAAGGACATCCCATTTGTAAGTAAAAACCCAAACATTATATTATCATTGTCATTATCTTATACAAGCGATACTAGAATAGAGGGGTGCTGAGCGGAGAACCTCAAATGCATGCACGAGAAAATGCTCTCTCAATTTTTTTGGTACATATTGTTTAATTTAGTTTTTTTTTTATAAATAATATGTAGGAAACTTCTATAGCGCATTACATTATACAGCAGTATTTGGCAGCCACGGGGTGCTTGAAGCAACAGAAGTGTAACAAAAACATGTATGCAAGTGGGAGTGTGAAGATGGTTTGCTGTGAAACGGAGGTTTCTGCAGGAAGAAATGTGAAGACTTTGGGAACAAGAAGTGGGGAAAATGGGTGCTTTGTTCTTTGGCAAATGTTGCCTGGCATGTGGTCCTTGGAGTTGGTCGTTGGAGGCAACAAGGTGGTGGCTGGTAGTGATGGCAAGACGGTTTGGAGGCACACCCCTTGGCTGGGTACTCATGCAGCCAAAGGCCCCCAGCGCCCGTTGCGCCGCCTCATACAGGTATACATACAAAGCATTTCTCACAATAATCTTCCGACATAAATCGTACCACTAATTAATTTGAAAAAAAAAAAAAACCCAGAATATACGCTGTTATATTTAAGAAATTTTCGTAAACTTATAATGCTACATGTTAATGATTCCTATTATGATTTGGGCACAAATAACTTTTGATTTTGAACTATAAAGAGGAAGAACCGTAGCCTTCAATTATTCGAAATAGCCTTTACCAAACAAAGATAGAGATTGAAGGAGCAAATCACAATCCCAATAAAATGGCATTTGGCTGACAATGATAGAGAAAAACTGTTTCATGCTTTCCCTACAGACTTTTTTTTTTCGCTTTCTGAACAGCTCCAAAGGGACCAGAATGGCACGTGATGCCCTTCTTACTTCATATACTGGTCATATGTATTTATATACATCCAAGAATACCACATATGCTGAACTAAAGTGTCTCTGTATTATTTCTTGCTTTAACTTTTTCTTTTGCACTTTAGTAAGTGCTGCCGGATCTAGTGTGTCGGTGGCTTATACCAGCATTTTTTCACAACTTAATATCATAATTATCAATACTTTGTAGAAAGGGTTCTTTTGATTTAGGGTTGAATGTTTTGTTAGTGATGAATATACCCTTTAAATTAAATGAGGAAAAAATTTAAAAATCTTGGTTAAATGCTATTTGATTAAATTAACATTTTGAATTTAGAAAGCTTGCATTGCCGCCATAAAAACTTGAATTCATAGGAAACTGTTTGTCCATCAAAAAAATCAAGTGTTGAGATACACATTGGGTATCTAACTCATCTACATTACCTACAAATTTGGTATCAACTCATCACGTTACCTACACATTCGGTATCAAACTCATCACTCTACCTACACATTTGGTATCAAAAATTTAATAAATATCTCTATATTTAATTTGCAGGGCCTAGATCCAAAGAGCACAGCAAGCTTGTTCGCCAAGGCACAATGTTTGGGAGAGGAAAGAATCGGAGACAACGATTGCTTTGTACTAAAAGTCTCCGCCGATCGAGCGGCTGTGATGGAAAGAAGTGAGGGTCCTGCAGAGGTGATCCGACATGCATTGTATGGATATTTTTGCCAAAAGAGTGGCCTCCTCATTTATTTAGAGGACTCACACCTCACCAGAGTTGAAACCCCAGAAAGTGAAACTGTGTACTGGGAGACCACCATAGGAAGCAGCATTGCTGACTATAGAGATGTCGATGGTGTGCTCATTGCTCATCAGGGCCGCTCGATCGCCACAGTTTTCCGGTGTGGCGAGGTGTCGATGGAGTACACAAGGACTAGGATGGAAGAAGCTTGGAGCATTGATGATGTTGTGTTTAATGTACCAGGGCTTTCCATGGACTATTTCATTGCTCCTGCCGATATATTTGATGGTGCTCTACCATCACCATGATCATTAACTTTCTGCTCACGAACTGATGGAATTACTAGGATGTTAGTTTGGTTTTAATTACAAAAATATTGGTGGGTACACTTTGTTAATGTGGTGTAATATTTTGGGTTTTTTCTTCCGTTCTTCCAGTGTACTATGTAATATGTAGTAGGGTTTGAAGTCACTGAGTTTAAAATGACAAATTCAAGCATGGGATGGAATAAGGGATCTTTTGTATTCTAATCTATTCCATTGTCTTCTTCTTTCTTTTTTATTTTTTATTTTTTATTTTTTAAGAAATGTGTTTTATAAACGTGATTCCACACAAAATTATTAACGTTCCCCAATATTATGTTTGGTGGTTTGATAAGAAAAAATTGAAATGATGAATTGTCCTTCCACAATCAAGAGAAGTGGCAAGAACATGAAATATTTAACTTTCTTCTTTCTCTCCAGGGGTGGGCTGCCAAATCTAACAGAGTAGCCCATGTGTACTTTTATTTTTACATCGGCCTGACTAAATTTCGGTTTCAGACACATTTTAGACCTTTTGTTATGAGCAGGTTCAATTCAAGTATGAAGCCTAACAAATCCGTGGTTTAAAAAATTCTCTAAAACAAAAAATGAATAGATGGAGGAGGTCATTTGCAAGCCTTGGTTGTTGAGACTCGTGAGACCGGCTCCACATATAGAACTTCTGTAATTTTGGGAAGTTGCTTCTAACATGTTTCAAAAGTACTGCCACCAAGCATGCCTAACATATTAACCAAATTCACCATATAACATAATTAATATTATAAACATAATAATATAAAAAATGTGTGATGTTATTCACAATGTCAAAAAGTGTGTACATACTAGCTAGATCCATGCACAGAACAATTAACTGGTTGGGTACTCCGGTCCATTTTCAAATGAGAAAATATTTAACATAAATAACATCAGAGCTGATTTTGAGTTTTTGGATGCCCGTGGCAAAATTCACAAGAAAATTAATTTTATGGCTTCAAAATAATCCATAACTTAATTCAAAGACATATTGGAAATTGGGTTTAGCCTTCAAGTAACTCCAACCCAATAATATAAGAAAATGACACACTTTGATTTTTCTAATTTGTCTCTCATTCTCTCTACTCTATATTTTTTTTTTCTTTTGAACACGCTACCAGCATGATTGTTTAATACACGCATACATTTTCTTTATTAAACAGTCATTTGCCACAATAATAACTTGGTGTTTGAATATTTTCTTTAACTACCGCACCTATTGGGAGAAATCCCATTGGTACCTAATGTCTCCTTGTCACTTATATTGGGATTTTGGAATATTAACTTATCATATATCATGTGCCTACTAATGTTCACTGTTCTAAAAATCCCCGCTTAGAGTCGCCTAGGCCCTACCCAGACGGCTGGTCACCACTCCGATTAATGCCTAGGCGTTTGAAAATTAAGAAATGGCGTCTAGACCTGCTGAGACACCCGTCTAGCCCAACCAGACTCGCCTAGGTCGCGACTCACTTAGACAAAAATAGATAACTTTCATTTTGCATTATTTTTTTTTCCCAATAAGTTGTAAGAGACTTGTTGTATACTTAAATAAACACACATTATATCCTTGTTCCCCGTGTTTTTATTATGTCTCAATACTTCATAATATAAATGTCATTCTATTTTGTAGTTTATGATGAAATTATATATATTTTAAGTATAAATCGACACTTATTTACACAAAATGTAATATATATATATATATTTACTTAAATCTGTCTAGGCGCCCAAGTAGGCCCCACCTAGCCGCTTAGGCACCAGGTCCCAATTCGCCGTCCGACTTGCGCCTAGCGTCTTTTAGAACCTTACTAATGTTTAATGAATTCCTAGTCTATTTGGACTTAATATAAGGATGTATAGATGCATAAGGATTCCTAATATACTTATGATGTGCGTATCATATTACGTTACTTACGTTATATAAGTATGAGTTGTTGACTCCTTGTGTGCTACGAGCATTAAACATAGTACTCTCATTCAGTATAGTAACCTAATGTGTGTAAGATTCGTCAATAACAAAAAGAAAATGTCTTTGAAACCCAGCGATCCAATTGTGCAACGTAGATCTGTACACATCTCAATTTTTTTCCGATATGTGTGCATCGATCGAACTACGTTATTTTGGTTTTTTTTGTTGTTGTTGTTGTTTGGGGGGGGGGGGGGGGGGGGGGCGTTGAAAGTTGTCATATGAGTAACATGCAGAATTCAAAGTACTTATGTTAGACAAGTACTGCAAATGATTTGTGATGCCTTGAATAACAGCTTCTCCAAATCATAATCATATGCTGATCATGATTCCTAATAAATTGCAAAAATATTATTACTGCATGCAAACTGCTGAAATTATATAAAAAGAAAAACGTAATTAATCAATAGGTTTTTTAGCCAAAATGGTCCCTGAAATTTGCATAACACATCACTTTGGAACCTGAGATTGAAAATCAATAGAAATGGTCCCTGAGATTGTCCACCATCCATTATTTTGGTTATTTCATTAAAAACTTCGTTAAGTGTCCCGGAGTTCTTGGCCGGAAGTTTGGGCAATTTTCAAAGCTTCGTAACTCAATCGTTTCTTATCCAAATTTGAACCATAATATATCAAAATGAAGATAGGAAAATGTAGAACAAGATTATACCTATTTGAAAGCCCAATGGTTTCCGGAGATGGTTGGAAAGCCTAAAAGGTAACTGGTCCGCGAGAAAACTAGAAAATTCGCCGGAAACTGGATAAACTTTAAACGTTCATAACTTCTTTAATACTCAACGAAATCGAGTGATTCAAAAATAAAAATCATACTTCCCAATGAGACAAAGAGAATGGTACCTTTCATGATGGCTAATTCGCTATGATTTGACCAAAAAAGGCTCGAACGTGGCTAACTTGAGACCAAGACAGCCAATTTCAAGCTGTTTTCTGGCAAACCATGGCGAGAAAGGTACCATTCTATTTGTCTCATCGAGAAGTATGATTTTCATTTTTTGAATCACTCGATTTCGTTGAGTATTGAAGAAGTTATGAACGTTTGAAGTTTACCAAGTTTCCGGTGAGTTTTCTAGTTTTCCTATGGACCAGTCACCTTTCAAGCTATTTTCCAACCATCTCCAGCAACCATTGGGCTTTCAAATGGTATAATCTTGTTCTACACTTTCCTATTTTCATTTTGATATATTATGGGTCGAATTTGGTTAAGAAACGATTTAGTTACGAAGTTTTGAAAATTGCCCAAACTTTCAGCCAAGAGCTCCGGGACACTTAACAAAATGACCAAAATAATGGATGGTGGACAATCTCAGAGACTAAAGTGATGTGTTATGCAAATCTCAGAGACCATTTTAACTAAAAAGCCTTAATCAATATAGCTTCATATATAGCGATGATCATCATCGGCAGCTTTTGATGCAATGAGAGTACCCTTTAACTTTGCCCACATAAAGATAGAAGCTTCCTCGATATGTGCACGCGTGGGAGTGCGTTGTATTCTTCCTTGCTTTTAGGCTTTATCATCTTTTTTTCCCTCTCTCCCTCTCCCTTGAATTGTGTCTATGCTGAGATTAGAGGTAAAGGTGGCAAATCAATTTATTAGATTGTTAATGGGTATTCGTTAAGACGTGTTTAATTTGATATCGTCATAATATATAAGTGAGATTGGTAGTGGTGTTTATGGTGTAAGATGAAATTAAACTAAATGAGTTTTAGTGAGTACCCATTAACAACTCAATGAGTTAATTTGCCACTCCTAATTAGAGGGGAGCTTTCCTGCCAACTTGCAGTGGCCAGATTTTTCTCTGAAACCAATAAAGCCAATTGTGGCACCACTTTCTTTTTCCACACACGAAAGAGAACCCCCCTCTCACTCTGCATGGATCTAATCTACTTAGTCCATAATGGGATCACCTGTTAGCTAGAGGCAGTTAGATACACACATGACCTATATTAATTAGTAATTGGAATCCATGCATGATTGCATGTGGCTTGTAACTTAGTGGATAGAGTGTTGGGTTTCTAACCATACATTCTGAGTCCCTTGATTATTGTAATAATTTTGAATCCTCTCCTCTTAATAATAATAAAATTTAGAAAAAAAGAAAAAGAAAAAGAAAAGAATCCATGCATGATTATCAAAAATTCAAATTAAGTGCGCCAATAAAGAGGACTTTTTTTTTCTTTTTTTTTTCAATAAAACTTAAACACACAATACTGACATACTTGCTAATACATTTATATTACAGATGTGAGCTTTATGATTACATGTAGGACTCAAATATATCAAACAGTTGCATCAACAAGTCAGTTTGTGTGTATTGCGAGATAAAAGTCAATTACTATATATGTCACCTAAGTAAGTAGTTGTGTTAAAAATTGTTTAGTAAAGTGGATAAAGTATCATATACATATTGTTGGGTAAAGAAAAAAATTGATGAAAGGTACACTTGTTGTCCTCCTTGTATGACACCCAAGGAATGTGAAGGACTAAAGAGTGAAAAAGGAGCCTTGAAAGATATTTAGATATATACTATTGGTCGGCTTCTTGTAGGGAATTCTTTCTTATCTTTAAAAAGGAGCACGTCCTCCCTTAAGATCTTCCTATGCCAAATGAGTATTGTTCCTTAATAATTATATAATCAATTTGTTTTCTTTACTGTGCTCTATGCATGTGTTCGTTAGCGCGCTTATACGATTTTGTACTTTATTGGGAAATATGTTTTGTTAAATTCTTAGTTATTATTCCAAAGGTTTTGTCTGCAACAAGAAGATTAACTAACTTAAAAAAGCAGCATCATTGCTACTTGCTAGTCTTCATATATGATATAACAATAGAATTAATCTAATAAACACGGGATCACATTGACCACATACTACTACCATACCTGCAACTCAAAAAATGAAAAGGAGAGAGAGAGAGAGAGAGAGAGAGAGAGAGAGAGAGAGAGAGAGAGAGAGAGAGAGAGAGAGGGAGGGGGACATAAAAACCCTTCAAGTGCATTGCCTTGCCCTAATATATTATGGAATTCAAACGCTTGTAAAAGCCAAAGTATCCTCCAACCGTAAGATGACCTAAGCTATAACGTTCTTAAGACTAAACGTTAAATAGGAAGTTGCAGTTCAGTTTCTTTTAATTAAAGAATGCATGATGAAACCTTTAAATAAAATATCTTGATTAATGCCTACGAGAGACATGAAAGTTTGCATGCTGCATATCAGACTTGAAAAGTACAATCGAAGTTGTATTACTTGCAAGTAAGGAACAATACATTACTTTACTTTCTCAATCATACTTAATGAACAAAGAAAATATACCTGCAGGTTTTTATTGTTTAAAAAAGTTATATATTCATAACTAGTATTCAGGAATTAATGTTGCACATTGCCACTCATATATAGTACTTATTCATGTCAAGATCAAATTTTCCATGACATCCATGGAAATGTGGACATTAGGTATCAAGCACTTACAAGAATCACATTAAGATACAAATGTGCTGATAAAGTTAACAGTGTAACTTTATAGGTTTGCCGTGCATGGCATTTATATATCATACTTTAATTTAGTAGAAACCTAATATGACGTAATAACCATCATGAACATCCGGACTACAAAAAAAAAAACAAAATAAAAAGAAAACCTTCATGTCGTGCATGGACCAAAACCCTAGATCGATCACATCCTTCAAATCTTAATATTGATTTTGGGCTCACCCGAAAGGTGAATTTCTTCCTTGTCGAATACCACTGTTAATCATGGGGTTCATCCTGTCCGAGCCTAGTGGTGCTCTCCGTGGCGAAGGCCTTTCGAGTTTATTTGCTGAATCAAACTTCTTGTCATCTCCTTGTAACATTGGCTTGGATTCGTAAATGTCTGAAATAGAATCGATCTCTGAGCCTCTCTCGATAGATGGCGGAGCAATTTGGATTGAATCTGATGATTTGAAAGGATCATCCTGAGGTCCAAGACATGACGCGGCTGTTCCCAAGTCTTGAAGCCGGAGATCGTCAGACCAAAGCAAAGGGCTCTTGCCGCTACCACTATAAGGGCTAGGCCTTTTCTTTGATCCCAAGCAAATGTTATTATCGTTAGTCGGCATGAAACTGTGATCAAGAGGTGGCCTGTCCAAGTTTTGCTGAAGATCGAGGTGGTCTCCTCCATATATGTTAAGGTCTTGAAAAGATGGAAAGTTGAGAGAAGAATTGAAATCTTTCAACGCTCCCATGTCAGTAGGGTTGACACCTTGGTTTCCAATATTACCCTTGTAACTTCCTGCAGCAGCAGCAGCTGCCATATTGTTCTCACCAGCAAGTGTTTGGCAGGCTTTCTCTAATATGCTTTGCATGTACTTTCCCTGAGCCTCGATTCTCAACTGAAGGTGTTTCTGGACCTTTTATATATATAGTACAACATATTATAATCAGGATCAAGGTCATCCATGCATGAAATATATGTACAGAACCTTAATTACTTTTTAATTTTGATCACTGATATATTTAGGTACTAATGCATGAGTTGAAATATACCTCCAATTGTTCATGCAGTCTTCTCTGCACCTCCATTTGCATCCTAATCGCATCAAACATGTTGCAATTAATACTGTTAGATACAGTTTTTCACATACATTCCACAAGAAAATGCAAAACCCCCAGCCCACAACAAATCATATGAAAGGATATACCTAGCCAACCGAGTTTTACAATTAATAACAAATAATTTCTTTACATAATTGATAAAAAGGTTATACATACTTTCTTCAAGATATTAAAATTACTAAACGAAAACAAAAAAAAAATAAGAGAAATAAAAAGAATAGAGAATATATATACATACTCATTCATACTGCGGCCTATTATGGCAGAAGAAGATGCACTATTTCGTTGGAGATCCAGTGGAGATGCTGCCATGAAAATCAATGAAAAGAAATCAGATATGCCACATGAAAACTAAAATTTGTTAAATGAAAACAGTCGAAATTTGATACATGTATATATATGTATTGTAAGGAACCCTAGAAAGGAGTCATATATACTCATACCATGATCCTTGATTGAGTGGTCATTGAATTCCTTGTGAGGTTGCTTTCCAAGCCTAAATTTCTTTACAAGTAGGAAACAAAAGAAATTAATGAGAAGAATGGAAAAGAGAGAAAAGGAAATATCAATAGCCAACCGAAAATTGGAATGTTGTAAAAGTAGTAAAGAAAAAGAAGTTTGAAAAAAACATTGTGTGTGTATGAAAATTAAACCTGGAGGTGGCTCTTGAGGTGATAAAGTGTAAGACCCTTCACACCCATGACCCTCATGATAGTTTTAGGTGTAGCCTCTGAAAAATTGAGAGAAATCAATGAGCTTATGTGCATAATATGCATGAAAGTTTCATATATGATGAAGCTTGAAATGGTGGTATTACTGTCTGGTCCTCCAAGCTGAGTGACAGCATCGACAAAACGTTCATGGAGCTCGACAGTCCATCGGAGACGAGGCTTAGGGTCAGTGGTGAGGACAAGGCCAGAATCCCCTTGTACGCACATGGGTCTGTCATGGGAATTCATAGTTGATGGCTTCTTGTGGTGTTGGTGTTGGTGTTGGAACATTATTCTCTCTCTTTCTTTTTTTTTGGAGTTTTTTTTTCTCTCTCTCTCTCTCTCTCTCTCTCTCTCTCTCTCTCTCTCTCTCTCTCTCTCTCTCTCTCTCTCTCTCTCTCTCTCTCAGAGTTGGGAGCTCTGGGAATACCGAGAGATTCAAGAACAAATGCGATGCAAATAGGGAAGAATAGGGTGCGGTTTTGAAGAAGAGGAGGTGGGCTGCCTTTGGTTTCTCTCTCAAGTACTAGAAAGCACGGGAGACAAGCTAACCTTGTATAAAAGAGAATTGTTTATCATTAAAAATTAAAATTAAAATTAAAGCACACCTTAATCTACATTGTGCTGCCGGCCTGCCTTTGCCAAAATATTCTCTCTCTCTCTCTCTCTCTCTCTCTCTCTCTCTCTCTCCCCACCAATTTTACGCTAATTATACTTATGCCATAATGTTGATTATATATATTATAATGTAATTAGAGAGTATTAATTTTAGTGGTTTTTTTCTAGTGGCGTTTCTTTAATTAGTTTGTTATTTCCAAAAGAGGAAGAGATCTTTGTAGTGTTATGTATTCTGTTAGCATGTGAAGGCTTTTTTTATTTTTTATTTTTTGGCATTAAGATATGAATGAGATCTGAGACCCCTCATGGCAATGATGATGGGCAGTATATGTTGTACTTTATTTCCCCATTCTTTTTCTGAATCGTGTATACATATAACACTGCATATACATACACACACACGCACATATATATCCCCTCTTCTCTCCCTCATTATATATATAAACCTTCACCATAGTTTTTAGTATACTTACATTGAACCAATTATAAACCTATATATCCGACATCTATGGTGTTTAGAACACAAGGACATCCTTTATGTCATTACCAACAAAAAGGTTTCAAGTATCATTATTACCATTTTTTCGTGTTTGTATTAATTAATGTAAGATTCATTTGCCATCAACCCCATTAGTTTTCAAGTTTTCTCCCCCTTTTTCGTGTTCCTAGCTAGATTTGGTTCAATGAGTGTTTGGCAGTAAATTTGTCTTCGTTAACTAAAAATTAGTATTTATCTTATGTCATCCGATTTTAATTAAGCTTTCTTTTTGGAAGATTCCGACTCTGTCATTATTGAATGGTTAGGCATTGCATCAAGCTTTTGGGGCTGTATATGATTACAAGAACTTGGTTGTCAGAAAGATAATCTAAACGGAAATATAGATGTGACCCATTAGATCTTATCCTAAAGTTAAGTTGTTACTACACTTAATGTGCATGGTTGTTTAAAATAATCTTTATGCGTAGGGTTTTCATATCAATCGTATTTTCATACAAACATTTCATCACATAATACTCCATGAAGTATAAAATGCTGAGTAGGACATGTTTTCAACGTCATATATCCAAATATATTGTTGGCAAAACCCTCATCAAACACGTCTCAAGATTAAATGTGACGATAAACTATCAAATTAATATGTTGTATATATTTATAAGATTAAAGATCAATGAATCTGAATGCGGTCGATTTTATATATGGAGGAGAGAAAGCACTAAAAAACAAGAAAATAAGGAACCAAACTTTAGGGTTTGTGGTTGGTAATATATGAGGACGTGAGCATCAATGCATAAAGGGTGGTGTAATGTGGAGCTTTTGATGACATGAGGAGTAGGGGACCTTGGCCTTACTTCTTCTAAAGCTTGCTGGGCCTCAATCCCTTATCTCACTTTCCTAGAAGGGGTATGCTATTCACACACCCCTTATTACTTCTTATATACCTCTTGATAATTTCTGTCCATTGATCTTCTTTAATTTATTCAATCTGATGACCGAAAACTAAAATGATATGTGAGAAGTAAATGAGGTGTGTGAATATCACACCCCTTCCTGAAACTAAAGACTGCTCAGCTGCCATGCAATATATTTCTACTCCAATCCAAACAACAACAAACAAAACAACTCAAGTAAGAATATATTCCTACTCCAATCCACAACAACAAACAAGAAAACTCAATATTTAGGTCAAAACTAATAAGCTACCACAATGCCCCACTCACTCTATATACTAAAGGATGCAAATTAGGATGCGTATATATGAACAACGTGAAGAAAAAAAAGCAAAATGGAGAACAAAATAAAACTCCCTCTCTCTCTTTCTCTCTCATGCAAAATGTCAAATATCTACACAAGTCATTATATGTATTTACTAATTACTACTAGTACTTCACCCAAAAAATGGGGGATCAAACTGGAGTTTTTAAGTATAAGGGCGAACGCTTTTAATTATTTGAACTGAAGTACGTCCTAGTATATTTAAGGGGTTTTTGAACTTTAATCCTTCAAGAAGGTTAAAATCTTAAAAACAAAAATCTGGTGTTAGATTGAATATTGATTTTAGTCCCTAATGTGTCCTTAATTCAAAATAATTAATGTGCATTTTATTTAATATCTCCCATTAAATATTTAAATTTATTAATACACAAATTTAATTTATTTTTTGACCAAAAAAGAGTTTTTTAATTTATTAATTTTATTTAACATTCTTCAAACTTGAAAGACTCAATTAATGTACCTAAATGTTAGTATCAAAATATATTATATTGAACTAATATATTTAAATATTAGTACCGAAATGTATGTACCTAAATATATGCACCAAAATGTATTAATATTAAATTCATGTACCTAAAAGTGTGTACCGAAATGTATGCACCGAAATGTTAGTACCGAAATGTATTATATTCAATTAATGTACCTAAATATTTGTATCGAAATGTATGTACCGAAATGTGCGTACCTAAATGTATGCATCGAAATGTATTATAATGAATTTAATATATCTAAATGAAGAAGATAAAGTAAATCAAAATATATTGTATAACAAAAATTAGTTTATCTAAATGTTCACAACAAAATATATTACGATGAATGAAATGAAAATAAAAATTATAATGAAATAAAATTAATACATTAAAATTAGAAAGAAAAAGATAAATAATTAAAAAATCAAAATATAATTAATAAATGAGGTTATTAATGTATTAATTAGATTTTGATCTTACTCATGGTTTTTATCCCAAAGTCATATTTGCTAAGGATTAAAATGAAGTTTTCTATATATTTAATAATACTATTCAGTCACGAGCTATCTTTTTCAACTTATAGTTATCAATTCAAATGGTAGTTTTTTATTTATTGCGAGTAGGTTATAAAATGCACACTATCACATCAATTAACATTTAAAAATTTTGAAATACTAAAACACAACTACGGTTTTTAAGAAACTTTCTTATATATGTACATTTTCGTCTATAACCAGAATTGTACCGGTGACTGTATAGTATTTGCCTAAATCCCAATTGAGAATAAATGCTTTCTTCTTTAACAATCAAAGGAAGATTCTTCTCCTAAAAATCTAGAACTTCATGAGTTACACAAAGCTCAATATTTTAAGATATAGAACATTTTATGACCGTCCCATCTTTGTTTACAAATATGATTTGGCCCCATATTAGTAAAAGATGTTGACCAGGTCCTACCGGATTGTTCAAATCAAACCTACACATGCATGTCAGGTAGGAAATCAAACATTGCAGCGTAGATTTATTTTTGAGTTTCTTAGATTTGACCCTCCCCCTCCCCACCACCCTTTGCATGTAAACGAAATTGCTTTATAATTTTGGCACCCTCCTCTATCCAAAACTGTGTGAGAGAAACAAAGCATTTCAATTTAGAATTGGAGATTATTCTTCTTTAAATTAAACCACTAATTATAATATAATTCAAAGTAATGATTTAACTTTTAGTTGATAATAATAATGGTTTTAATTCAAAGCTAAAAACCAGTGGAAAAGTTGGTTGGCTTAGTTTATGGGTATGTTTGCTTGAATTTCAAGCATCCTTTCCTTTTTATGTGATCTATAGAGAATTATTCGATAAAATGAATATATTCCTTAGAAGGTGAATTTGTGGGACCCTACTTTATTGTACAATTTGAATACTTTAGAAAGCTTCCCGCTTTTCTATCGAGTTCCCAAAGAGGATTGGATTGCTGGACACAGCATGCATGCATGCATCAACCATGCATATGGTTTCGTTGTAGTAAGTATGTTTGATTTCGTGTTAATTAAGGTTTTGACGGACAGATACATATTATGTTTTATTGTACGTGTTTTTTGTTAATAATAAGATAAGACATAAAAGACTTAAGCTTAACATCTCAAGACTTGCGCCTTGGTTTGTGAGACAAAAACCCTCGACTTACGCTTTTGTCTCTGAAAACATTGGTAGCAACTCGATCAATGAGTAAGTGAACGACGAAATGATGAACTGATGATGATGTTTTTCTTTCTGTAGTTCTTTTTTCTTATTTTTTTGCTAGCAGAGAGATAATGGTTGAGATGATCATGATATGAGAAAACAGGTTTGATCTTGGAAGCATACATAACATATATAGGGAATATATGACATTCCTTTGTCGCGTCACTTTCATATCCTTTTCATAAGGGCCCTCTCATAACTATTTTGATTTTAATTTTCAATTTTTGTTGTCAAATTTTTATTATTTAGAAAACTGAAAAACTCGTTTACAACAAAGGAGCCAGCTAGTGGATGCTCTAGGCTCTAGCACACCCTAAATTTTAAAAGACGAAAATTGTTGGTGTTAAAATAAGCATGTTGTGGAAAACTTAAGCCTAATATATATTCACAAATTAAACAGAAAATTAGCCTACCCCCAACATCTAAATCTCACTTCATACTAAAGAAAATAAATTAGCCCACTCGTATATAAGTTTTTAGCTTCGTCCTTACACGTTTAGTGATTACTTTTTTAGAAGGTGAATTGTATATGGAGTTTGATGGGCTTTGCTTTCAAATCTAAATGTACTCAATATAGACTTTTTTTTTAGTACATCGATATTTTTATACTAGGGGGAGGGAGAGTTTGACTAAGCCACACAATGGGCAACCTAATTTGGTATCGAATTCGCCATCCACGAGATTCGAACCCAAGACTTCTCACTTCCAAGTGAAGAAGAATACCATCAGACTGTAATACTGAGTGGCAAAAAAAAATATATAGACTTTTAAGGACTCAACAAAAGTCACCATGTATTAAATAAGGACTTTTTATAACTTATAAAACGTCAATGAAAATATTGTGGTATTCAATTATGGTTTTTAACGAGTCTACAAAAAAACCAGTGTGTTCAAAATTTTATTTATAGTATAAGATCTTAAAATGCCATGGATTTTGAGTGCTTTTATAGTAAGTTTTTTGTCATAGCAAACCCAACCTCCCCCACCCAAGATTTTGATGGATTTCATTTTTCTCAATTCTTTGATGATGTACTCCACCCCCACCCTAATGCCGTATCATTATCATGTCACCACCACCATGTCACCACCACCATCTTACCATGACCATCTCCTTCATCCCCACCGCTATCATTGTCACACCATTGCCGTCGCACCGTCATTGCCATGAGCATCATCTCCACCATTACTATGAATCATCACAGACACCACAATCATCATGACCGCTACCTCTATCATCGTAACCACCCCATCACCACCAGCCTCATCCCTACTCCTCTGTCGCCCCAACACAACAATCACCACGTCTCCTTTCGCAGCACCTTGACGACCATCACCACGTGACATTTTCACCACCTTCATTGCTACCACCACCTCCTAGGATCACTTTGTGATGGTCGCGATCAGATAATTTCAATAATGAAAAGTTAAAAATAATAATGCATACAAATAAATTGGTCATAAAAAAATCCATGAGAATCCACAGAATTTTAATAAATTATGCGCGTTGAAATATCTAGAATTATACAAAAGGCTATCATTTTACTCTTACTTTTCTAAAAAGTATATCATTAGAATATAGAATTTTATGGTATTTATAATAGTAAAAGTCTACTAAATTCTGTCTTTCACTTCAAAAGCTCAACAAAAGTTCATATAAATATAAATACATTACACCCTTTAGAACTGAAAATAAAATCATTATCAAATGACCCCTAAATAATTATATACTCATCAATCCATAACACAGAGACAAGCTGCTGACCTACACTTGGGACTTGCCTATTCTGATTTTGTAATTTGGCGAATGATCATTTGGGACTTTCCACCAAGTCTCTACTCGATGTGAAGAAATGTTCCACACGTGTGCTTTACTTCACTCAAAATGCATTTTGCCCGTGTCAAGTTTGAAATTCCGCTACATAAGGAGGCGTACAAGAATGTGAAAAAATGTACGACATATGTCAAAAAGCTAATAAACCTTGCAAGACTTTATAAGGAGTTTAGTTAGTCCCCTCACTAACTGCTTTTGAAGTGGAACCTCAATCTCATCTACTAGTTTACTTTGTCAAAAGAAGACCCAAACTCGAACCTCATAAAACGATGGTCGGTTAGATACCTAGAAACTTTGCTAGAATTTCAATTGGTACAAAAAAATTCAGGTGAAAAAATAAAAAAGAACAAACATAATTGAAAACTTGAAACATCAAAACGGAAAATTTATTCATGGTCTAACAAAATTACATTGGAAATTAAAACATACTTCTCTGCTACAACGAAGACTTTTATTTTGTGTTCTACGCGAAATTACATCAAACTAAACACTTATTATCCAGTACAACACATTTTCGAAGTAACAAAGATTACATCAAGTTCCAACTTGTGTTTTAAGCTTGGCAATGATCCAGCTAGAAACCAAGCACATCAGTTACTGCTCATATTCCCCATGCACACGTATTTAACCTGCGATGCAGCATTGAGAATTGCCTTAATATTACATAGATTATCGTTCGTAGGGGAGTATTGTATGTAGTGCCTAACTATCTCGTCTATAAGACAGGTGCGAACGGACATTTTGCAACATTTGAACCTACTGATGCATCTGGACATTTTGATATGTTTTGTTAACTATAATCAAAGGGGTATATTAAGTAAACTTACTTCCAAATATTCATCCATCCCATACTTGGAACCTTCTCGTCCAAGACCAGATTGTTTGACACCTCCAAAGGGAGCCACCTTCATTGATATACAGATAATCTCATAAATAAAGCAATAATTAAAAAAGAAAATGCTGGTGGATGTAGGTTTGGGACCCACCTCTGTCGAAATTATGCCTTCATTGACACCAACGATTCCATATTCAAGTGCTTCAGAGACACGCCACGAACGTTGAATGCTATTTGTAAATATGTAAGCAGCTAACCCTGTAAATGTATGCGAGAGAATGTGTACATGAGCAGCAGGATAGAATTTTGAATGAAAAAGTTCACCAGGTTCTCAAGGGACTAATGGAGGATGACGTATCTAAGTATGAAAAGGAAGCTCGAAAAAAGAACCTGCATTGGTGTCATTAGCAATGCGGATAGCCTCCTCCTCAGTTTTGAAACGCAAAAGGGGTGCCACAGGCCCAAATACTTCCTCTCTGAACCAAGATAAAATGTTCTGAGTGCATATAATTGACTAAATAACAGAAGCCAACAGTTGCTGAGCACAACTACATAAAAAATTTCAGACCCCAAAGTAACCTTCCGATCATCTTACCAGAGTAACCAGTGTTAAGCTTCACCAGTTTAAATAAAAAATCTTAATAATTTGATAATGGAATTCAAATACTGTTTATATATCATATACCATTTTTCCAGGTATTTACCTTGATATTAGCATATCACTCTTGACATCTCTGAGAACTGTAGGCTCATAAAAAGTCATTCCAAGGCTATGCCTCTTGGCTCCAAGAACAACTTGTGCTCCCTTCAAAAGATTAATCGTCAAAGAATTCGAGTCATTACTGTTTCAATGAAAAGTTTCATTTGTTTTATGTCCTCAAGTAGTTGAATAAGTGAGACAACGCAAAAAAAAAAATAAAAAAATAAATAAAAAGAACTGTGGAATAGCAACATAACAGTAAAGAGGAAGATAAATGGCAGTCAACGTTTCATCCAACCGATCTTAGTTCCAACCAACTTCAATGCCGCAACAAAAGTCACATTTACATTTGTTCTTCAAGGTCAAGCTTAATATTCTTATGGCGCTAAAATGTAGAAAACCAACCTTTGATAAAGCATCTTGAACAAATGATTCGACCTGTAATGTGAATTTCCAAAGTGATATACAGAAATGCATAAGATTGAAGGGAAGATGTCATGTATCAATACTAATGGAATACTAATTTGAAAAAGAAAAGCAAACCTTTTGTACTGCTGCTTCATTTATTAAAGGGCCCTGCAAAGAAACAAAAACAATAGGTTAAACCATGGTTACATAGTGGTGATTCCAAGCATAAGCCCTGGAAACCAAAAAGGCGATCACGATAGATGCATGAGTGACTACCTGGACCACACCTTCACTGAAGCCATCCCCAACTTGCAGATTCTGGACAGCTTTCACAAAAGCATCCATAAATTTCTCATAGATACCTGAACAGATAAAAACTTAGTTACAAGCACTATACATTTTGAGGAGTCCTAAATTGCATGAAAAGCTCAGTACGGAAGAACCAAAATCAGAACATAAACTTCAGTCAAATTCTGGATTTGTTCAGACAGGAATGAAATTTGATCAGACAGGAACGAGAGCTTTAAGTATTAAAATAAGAATCAACAGATCTAACTTCACAACCACCCACTCTAGTGTGCATACAAAATCTTGTTTTTTAGAAGAAAGAAAGAGCATACTATATCCAAAAGAAGCCCAACACCAGAGGCCCCGCGCACACGGGGGCGGGCAGGGCACAATGATTCTTTACCGCAATACTTGAGGATACAAGAGTTTAAAACTCCAAAATAAAATGGTGTTGAAATGACTAGGGAGTAGGGAGCACGTATTGTAACGACGACTTTCAAGAATTAGCAGGCCTCACTATCACAAATCTTATACATGCCATTTGAAAGCAGCTGGTGCTTAATGGACACCTGAATTTCCAATGTTTATGGAAGCATACATCAATGATTAGTCTCAGAATCTATACATGAGGGAGCATTCACTCAACTAGAAAGTAATACAAACTGAAAAGCAACGTGATTTCAAAATGCATAAAGTTTGTAACTTATTAGTCAAATGTGTTCCCATCCTTACCTTCCTGTACGATAATCCTGTTTGCACAAACACATGTCTGTCCACTATTACGGAACTTTGCTGCAAGCTGCAAAAAAAAAAAAAAAAAAAAAAAAAAAAAATGAAGTTGCGTGATTAATGGTTCAACTGATGAATGTAAAAAGAAAGTACTTTCAAACAAACAAACAAAGGTACAAGGTACCAACAACACAAACAGAATATTTTTGTAGCTAACTTCGGGAACCTGAAATGAGAAATTTCCTGCTACAGAGCTAAAAAAACTTGAAACTACAACATTCACCAGACACTATCTATTCAAGAAAACATTACTGTGCACGATTGATGCTGTAATTCTTTGGAATCAATAACCAAATAGAAACCAAACTATTAGATTGGATGCATATATTATTTCCGTATCAAGTTAATGAACGGAGACACAATTAAAATAGGTGCAACAGTCAATAAATCAGCACATATATAATATGAAAACAACACAGTTACAATGCGTTTAGACAGTTTTACTCACAGTTCCTTTTACTGCTACATCCAGGTCGGCGTCATCAAAGACTATGCAAGGTGCATTGCCACCAAGTTCAAGAGATACCTAAAATAATCAAGAAACAAAAACAATTAACCACATGATGATTCCTCAACTGCACGGACCGTCAACTTCTTTCCAAAACTCTATATCCAATAGACTATATCTTTACCTTTTTAACAGTCCCAGCTGCACTGGCCATCAACTTCTTTCCAACTGCTGTTGAGCCTGTGAAAGTGATCTTTCTTACCTGAATAAGTTGTATAATGCAAGAATGGTTAGTGTATTATATTTCTATAGCCATATACCTCCACAGGAAAATTGCATTATTGTATTACATATGAAAGGACCGGCTTATGTATAAACTATATACCTGTGGACTTGCAAGTAAAGCATCGCCAATTTCAGAAGCATTCCCCATAACCACGTTCACCACACCCTATATCACCAAGGGTAAACACCATTAGAAACACAAGAGGCATTAAAATTCAACTGGGATGACTGATGACTGTATCAAAGTTTGGGAAACCAAATGTTCTTTATACAAGATGTAAAGTCAACAAGGAGCTACAACACATGTTTCATAGAACATGGTATCATGCATCAAGACTTTTCTTTCTAAAAAATTTCAATATTCAACACTGAGAGTGAGATGTAGAATCCTAAAAGCCAATCAATGGTTCAATTGAATCTGCAAACGGATATTTGGTCTCAACTATTCTTTTCTTTGGAAGAGTGAAGATGGAAACACATTTTGTGGTCATAAAAGGAATAGTCTTTACCAAAATCAAATCAAACGTTCATAAAACTATAATTATCAAAACATAAACACTAAGCACTAACCAAGAAATTAAGACACATTTCCAGCACTTAACAACAATACAAATGACAATCTATATTACATGTCAAGCTTGAGGGTACGAAATATTAACCAGAATGAGTATTAAAACAGATTCTGTGTAAGGAACATTACCTGCAACTCCAAGGCCAAAAGAAAACATCGTACACTATCCTTAATACTAAGTGTAAATGTGTGTGGATGTGTGTGCATGTAAGAAACATACCGGTGGTATTCCAGCTTGAAGGGCAAGCTCAGCTGCTGCTAAAGCTGTGAGGGGAGTATATTCAGATGGTTTTATGACTACTGTGCAGCCACATGCAAGAGCAGGACCAACCTTAAACAAGTGAGGAGTAGAATATGAGATTTTTTTAATGCTAGTCATACACTAAAAAAGATTGGAATGCTTGAAGTCTGCACAATTCAAAAATTCTAAAAATACCTTGCGGGTGATCATAGCCAATGGGAAGTTCCAGGGAGTAACGGCACCAACAACACCTACAGGCTGCAAATTAAAATTTAATAAGAGGTCAACGAATAAAAACAAAAGTAAATCCAGCCCCCTGCCTTCCACCCAAAAAGAAGGCCAAACAGCCTCTGTTGGTCTATTTTATGCTAACTTATAATAGCAATCTTTAAAACTGAAGTTGGGAACTTGATGGGTTTGAAGAGTTTTTGCTGATGTACTTGTATGATGGAACAGCAAGTTTAACATAAACAGAAATGTACCTCTTGTGTCTTTCTTTTGCTATTTAATTTTTCAGCAAACCACTAAGATATTCATTTCAAGTAATTATATAGGACATCAGAGATGAGCTAGTTCTCATTTGGAGTAATTATATAGGACATCAGAACACAATGATTCATAATAAATCACCTGCTTCAGAACAAACAACCGTCGATCAGCAAGAGTAGCAGGAATTATATCACCATATACACGTTTTGCCTCCTCAGCATAGAACTCAATAAACGCAGCCCCATAGTTCACCTGTAATATCCAATTTGTATTACATGTCGATGATGATGAACGAAAGTACAATGCAGAGCTTGCTTAAATTCCTTAAACAAAAATCTGAAATAAGATACCTCACCAATTGCTTCTTTTAGAGGTTTCCCTTGCTCCAAGGTAATGAGTTGTCCAAGCTCTTCTTTGTGGGATATTATCAGATCATACCTTGAAGGATGGGGAGGAATATGAAATACAAGATTCAGGATCAAATGAAAGTTCTTCAACAAACAGATATAGAATCACAGAACAGCAAATATACCATTTCCTTAGATATTTGCTCCTCTCAGAAGCAGTGAGGTTGCTCCAAGCTACACTCAGAAAGTTTAGATATTTAAATCAGTAAAAGAAATTTTTACAACCTCAAGCTATGTTAAATATGACGCCTTCTATATTTATGGTGAACACATAAGCATCATTAGCTCAGTTATAGAAAGTATGCTAAATGCCGAAGGCGAAGACAGATTTCTTCAAGAGTCTAATGCAATCACAAATTCACATATGGATCAGTTCCCATACAACTAAATGCACCATAGGCTGAAGATATTGCATCATTTGTCTCCTTTTGACCCATGCATGGAACAGTTGTTATAACTTCGCCGGTTGCTGGGTTGTGAACCTGCATAATAGGATATAGATGCAATATTTGAAACATTCAGAACCAGGTAACATTTATTAAGTTAATGTAAAGATCATCCAAAGGCATAGGCACCAGGCCAAACAAATACATACCTTTATAGTGTTCCCATCGTATGCATCAGACCATCTCCCCCCAATAAGGCCCTGGCTCCGTAATAGACCAGCACCATTAAGCTGAGAAACGAAGCTTTTCGCATCCATGCTAATCTGATAACAAAATCCCACATTCAAACTTTGATATATAATTATACACACACACACACAAAAAAAAAAAAAAAAACTTCAAGGTAGACAATTCTAAAAATAAATTGTATAAAGTGTCTGATCGTTCTACAATTTCATGAATATAAAGAAGAACAATCCAAACATAACCAAACAGTACTACTAGAGAAGGAAGAAACATATAATAATTTCATGTATGCTAAAAACAAGAAAAAGATTGAAAATGCAAGGGACATAAGCATAGTATATCAGCATTTTGTGGTTCCAATACAAATTGGAAAGCTCCTTCAACACCCCAAATCCTTAGTAACATCCATTTTTCAATCTAACCCATTGTCACACAGACCAATTTCGACCATAAAACAAAGCAATCAAATGGGGATACAGAAAGGAAAAAAAAACAGAAACTTTAAATTAAAAATTAAAAATTAAAAAAAATATAAAAAAACCCAGAAATTTACCTAAAGAATATTTCTCATAGAACATTGAGGCAATTGCCAACCTGATCATCCTCAATCAAATTGATATTCAATAACCAACAAAACCCAACTCAAATCTAATCAAACCCAACGTATACACATGCTTGATCATACTATACAAGCATAGAGAGAGAGAGAGAGAGAGAGAGAGAGAGAGAGAGAGAGAGAGAGAGTCACTTACAGTGCTGCTTGCTCACAGTTCAGAGTGTGAGGGTGTTGCAATATAAATACAGAGAGAGAGAGAGAGAGAGAGAGAGAGAGAGAGAGAAAGAGAGAGAGAGAGAGGGACAAATGACAAACGGGTGGTGGGTTACCTGGCGAGAGAGGGGAGTTGGGGATTGCATGTAAGGCAAATGTGAGAGGAGCTTAAAGGATCGACCTGCCATGGATGACGCTCTGAAGGTCATGTCTGATTCAATTTTCTGTCTTTTTACTCCTTTTCTGCTGCTTCTAGGAACCTCACCGCTCTCGTGTTTTTTCGATTGTTGCAGCTCACTGCTCTCACTCAAACTCGCGCTGCCTTCGTGACTGCAATTTTGACAAATGGGGCCGTCTCCCTGGAGAGGATTTTGTTTTAGAGCGTCAGCATTTCGGGGTGTTTGGCTACGAGCTTATTCATTTTCTGCATTGAGGTTTGATTCTCGATCACTATTGGGCTTCATTTGGTAAATCTTATGTTTCAATGGCTGATGTGGGGTACAATATAATCGTCAAATGAGATATTTTTCAATGTTTCAGGAATATAAGACGGTATAACACTTGTTATTATAAAGAGGGTGAAATTTTTTTTTTTAATATCCCTCCACTTGTATAATAACGTATGACATATGATATATGTGTCAGTGTTCCAATCACACTAAAAAATCTCTCCATGAAAGCACACTTTCTTTTTTTTTAACATTATTAGGTGGGAAATAAATTAGTCACAAACTTATTATTTATAAGATTCAAACTTAAAGTAAAGAAAAATATCAATAAAGAGTAGTACTAAGTGACATAACATCTATTTGGGGGAGGGGTGGACCTAACCTCATAATGGGTAAGCAATAATGTGGTTCAAATTCGCCTTTGACCGGAATCAAATCTAAAACCTCTCACTTACAAATGAAGAAGAATACCACTAGACCGTAGTACTAAATGGCAACATAACACCTCTTAGATTTGTAATTGTGCGTATAATTTACACAATGGCATTTGTAGGGACAATAGTTGTGCTAACCACTAGGCCTAGCACGTGTTTGTTGTGTTTCGTGTCGTTTATGTATAACACCTATTATCTTAATAGATTCTTAACAGGTCGGGTCACTTTACCCAACAGGTAAAATAACTCAACCCATTAAGAAAAATATTTTTTTCCCTTCAATTTGCACATACCACATTGCCACATAAATATTACTTCAAAACATAAAAGCACAATTGTCGTTAAGTGCATCTACACTCCAAAATAAGAGCCTAATAAAAAATAAAAAATAAAGCACCAATACACTACTACTCTACTACAAAATATCAAATGTACAAGGATATGCAAAATGAATGAGTTTTTCTTTTCAAGGTTGTGAAGCCTTTCTCATAAGTTAAAACATTATCAATGAAATTCAAAGCTTGCTTTTTATTCCTTTACAAAATTCTTCAATTTTCATCGATCATCATGGAAAAATTGTATTAGAACTTTAGCTTGATCTATTGTCTTCAAGAGTTATGTTGATGATAATTTCAATAAGATTTTCCACATCGTAATTCTCTTCCGCATAAACTAAGTATAAAAAAACCAAACATTATAAACCATTTTAATTATGAGAAATTTACCAAAATAAATAAAATAATTATTATAGTATTTTTAGGGGTATAAAATTTTAAATTAATATTTTACTTATCATGTATCGGGTTACTCACATGTATGTCTGGATTAACCCATTATTTTAATAAGTGCTTATCGGGTTACCTGATAATAACCTAATTCGTTATTGTGTCGACTCGATAACTTATTAATTTTATATCGTTTTGTGTCAGGTTAACATATCGTATCAGAAATTGTCAGACCTACTTACCACGGTTCATCCACTTGTGAGGATCGTCACTCAAATGACATGTTATACTTGAACGAGGAAAGTCATGAATAGGAAGTAAAATGAATGTAAATGAGATAGACTACTTGCCTGATCACTTTAATTCTTAATTTTTAGGTATAGGATTCCGAATTCTAATTTGCGATCACAATTATTTTGTATTGCTAGTAAATGTTAGACGACAAGAATTAGAATCATTTTGTATTGCTAGTAAATGTTTGCCATCACAATTATTTTTTTGAGTGAGGATTAATCTCAATGCTCGTTCCAAATAACTATATATGCAACCAGATCTTGCTGCATATTCTTTTCTCAATTTCACCATTTTCATGTAGTGATTAGAGGTCTCGACTCGGGGTCCACCACATACCGGGCCCGACTTCTGTCGTAGCACGATATTGTCCGCTTTGAGCCCCGACCACGCCTTCACGGTTTTGTTTTTGAGAACTCAGACGAGAACTTCTCAGTGGGTCACCCATCATGGGAGTACTCTCGCGCGCTACTCGCTTAACTTTGGAGTTCCGATGAACTCCGAAGCCAGTGAGCTCCCAAAAGGCCTCGTGCTAGGTAGAGATGGGAATATACATATAAGGCTTACAGAATCCTCTCCCCTGGGCGATGTGGGATATTACAATTATCACCATTACCAATCTCACATTTATATGTGGTAATATCAAATTAAACGGATCTTAACAAATGTCCATCAACAATCCAATTAGTTGATTTGCCACTTATACCTATGATTACCTATTCCTTTCTACAAAGATGTTTAAGAAAATAAAAATTTGAACACATGGACAGAAAATTTGATATAATCAATATGATATTATGTATTGAAAGGGATAAATTTTTCTTATTTACTATTTTAGCTTCTCAAAGTTAATTCTAACTCAAAGTATGTTTCAGTTGATTTTGGAATTACAAGTCACCAAGTTTTGGCAATGTAGTTAGATGGGAGAACAACTTACATAGTATGAACACATTGTTACATAGCGTCACGTGCCAATAAAGTGAAAATATGTGGACAAAAAACCTACACATATCGTTATTATATTACATGGAAAGTCACCGTTATAGTATTTCTGTATTATATAAGTCATTTTCAGTTAGATAGATATCAATGAAGATAATATAAAATAAAACTCGGGAGATTTGAGCAAGGAAAACAAGATGGACATTGATGACCCAACCATCTTTTTTTTTTCTTGTAAAACTGAGGATACTTTGGTATACCAATAAATTTTAGGACCCTTCCAAGTTTAAGGTTGATGTGGTATTTGATAAAGTGTGAATTGTACTTTAATGAGGACATTTCGAATAATGAATTATTATTTTTTTTGGTAACAAACATTTCGTATAATGCTGTTGAGAGTATACATCGCGTTAAAGATTTGAAATTTTGGAGCTATGCGTTAGTGTTAAAAGAGAGTTCTTTTGTATAATTAGAACACGATGCGGTGCACATTATTTATAATATGAGAATTTTTAATATACTTGAAACTTTAGCAGTATATAACATATTATTACACGAGAGTTTTTTAGTATATTCGAGAAGTTAAGCGCTACATAATATATTACATAAAGATAAAAGAGTTAATTAAGTATCAGATTGATCAAATTGAACAATTGATAGATCAAGATCATGTTGTTCATTGGGAATTGAAGAGGGGAGAACGATTAATTTCTATTTCTCGTTATTGTGGAATTCGTCATAAAAATGGATCACCCTTATGCGGTCAACAAACTCATACTAATGCTATAACTTCTATTCAAACAGTTTATGTACCTGCGGAGGATTTGACCGATCTTGCTTCGGCCATGACATTTGCACATTTAGATGCTACTGCCGTACCATTAAGGGGATTAGCTGCCAAGAGTATTTATCCATCAGTAGATAATTTAGATTCAACATCAACTATGCTCCAACCTCGTATCGTCGGTGAAGAACATTTTGAAACTGCGTAAAGGGTTAAATAAACTTTACATAACATATTATAACACGAGATTTTTTTAGTATACTCGAAAAACTTAGTGCTAATATATTATAAGAAATAGCGTAAATTTTTGTTTATAATGATGAGCAGTCATGACCAGCCTTGTCAATATTAAGTGGTTGCCAATTTAAGTATTCATGCATTACCTAAATTTCTGGTAGGCTTAGAGACTCATCCAGTGCTTATGTGTTGGGGCTAGGTTTACGAGTTCCTTCATTAGTTTCATGTTGGCATGTTGATTTAGTTTCATGTTGGCATGTTGATCATCAGCTGCACCAATCCATGCATGCAGCAATGATCCCCCTTGAAGAACTGAACTTGATCACGAAAACTGGATTGGAACATGAAAACTGGTATTTTTGTAGATTTAAAAGATTATACTGTCTTGAATAGTAAATGAAAGACTGTAGTATAAGAAAAAGAAATTGTCTAATAAGAACAAAAAAAGACTTAAATAATATAACTCTAACCGCTATATGAAGAAAAAACGTTTTGGGATTGGCGGCAATCTCTCTTTGGTCTCCTTTTTCTTTTCCAATTCGTGTTGCTTTTCTCGTTATGATCACTCTCTCGCTGTGGCGAGAAGAGTTTTCATAATTGTGGTCGTTTTTTCGCTTTATTGAGAATAGCATATGTGGTGTCTATGACTTATGGATCACACTCAAATCTTGAACAACGACTTTTGTTAAGAATTATGGTTTGTGGCAACCCGTTCCGGATTTTGCATATCGATAATGTGAATTGACAGATTTATCCTCGAACGTTGAGTACATATTTGCAAGTGAAGTTAGGGTGCGTTTGTTGCACTGGACTATCTCGGACTGGACTAACTTCAGGGACTAAGCTGGATTGGCTTAGACTAGACTAACATGGACTAACTTAGTGAAGCGTTTGTGGCAGTGTCGGACTAAAAACAGGATAATTAATAAATTCTAATATTATATTATTTAATCCCTTTTTATTAATATTTTATTATTAATTATCTCTTTTGTTTCTCAAAACTTTCCTCCTTCAAAAACCAATTCTACAATTTGAGATCAAATCAAAACAACTCCAATTCCACACAATTGCAGTGTGTCCCGTCGTCGAAATAGTGTCCCAAAACCAACTCCAATTCAACAAATCAGAGTGTCTCAGGCTGCTACCTCTATCTTCTTCGCCAGTCCCAACATCCTAGCATCTCAGACGGCGACCCCAAGCCGCTTCGCCGTCGTGGACGTCGACGTTCTTGGCTTTCCAGATTCCTCTATCGCAGTCATGTTCCTCACCCACTACTGGGTTCACAAAGATCTCATGATTTGGGTTTCAACGAAACCATCTGCGTGCCCACGACGGTCGGAGGCGGTAGAGGTTATGGGTCTTGTCGGAGAAGGAATAGATGGAAGAATGGCAGAGAAGGAAGACAGAAGAGGGGGCTCTGGGACTTAGACGAGGATAAGACGACAGAGAAGGAGATGGTCTTAGCAGTCCGGCCGAATTTGGGGTTCTTGGCGAAGAACTCCTAGCGAAGTCATTAATCCGAACGAGTCCTATCTAATCCCATTAAACTTAATCCTTTTAGCAGACCAAACATGGGACTATAGTCTAGTCCAGTCCAGTCCCTCCTAAGAAGGTCAAACAAACACACCCTTAAGGTATTGGTCCAATTGCATAATTTCTTAAACTATGAGGACCAATGAGAACTAAAGAAGATATTATTTTTTATTGGTGGTTTTTAGGCCACACACACACCACATATCCTCTCTCTCTCATCTCACTCCCGTATCTCTCTCAAACTCTCAGACTTTCACTTTCTCTCTCTTCTTCGAACTCTCTCTCTCTTCCCTCACGTACGGACAAGACTCAAAGACCATCAAAACCTCACGGATCGAAGGAGAGAAGACCACCATTGTACTCCTTGCAAGTCCAGGAACTCAGTGGTATCGATTTCAAGTGAGAACTCCCTCGATTTCACGTCAAACCATTAACCCCCGTTTTGGTCACTGTTCATTCACTAATTATAGGGTGATTTTTGGGAATTTTTAAGCTCATAGGGAGCTTAAGGAGGTTCTTAGGAAGCGCGGAGTGCTTCGTTAGAAGTTTTTGGACGTTGGAGCAACGAGATCGGAGGATTCGAATTTTGGCTGGAATTATCGAGGCATTTTCCAGCAAATCTTCTATGAGTTAAGGGTCGAGGCAGGTATGGTTTTGTTCGTCTTGTCAAGATCTTCCTTTTGATATAAAGAACGTTGAAAATGGTGCAGAAATGAGTGAGTTAGGACATTTTAAAAATTCCCCAGAAATTCGGCAACACTGTGGTCGCTGGCGAAACTAGTCCGACGTCTGGAGGTAGGAGATGACGCGCATGGTGCCGTGCCCCTGCTGGCGTGTGGGGGAGCTTGGGACCTTGGAAATTTTTTCTAAAAATTTGTACGGGTTCGTGACGTCGTGTAGGTCACATTGGTATATTCAAATACCAAAATTGAGTTTTGTATGAGAAGTTATTTCCAAAGCTCTGTATATGTGCTTAAATAATGCTATTTCAGTAAATTCTCATATAGGTGACACATATCCCGAGGACGATCGTAGCCAGGCTAGGCATGGGGTTACGACCCGGCTACTTACCAGTGAGTGGGCAGTTGTTTTCCGTATATACCTATATATTGCTATTTTTCCCAGAATGTGAACGTGAATGATTATACGTTTTGAAACGCCATGCAAAGTATCTATTTATTTTATTTATGCATTAGTGATTGCGTATAATTATGATGGTGTTGCAGACGCACAGGTAAGTGTAGGGTAAGTTTATTTACGAGCTATAATGAGAATGAAATGATGTGATGTGAATGATGAGATGTGTTGAGAGCTCATACACCTGCACCTTGATATTAGTGCTCCCACCCAGAGTTAGGGGCATAGTCTTTCACGTGATGTTCACCTACCAAACCGCATGCTCGCCTTGGATCCAAGTTAGGTGCACAGTCCTGTTGTATAGACCACTATAAGTGGGTTCGACTCGTATGTGACTTGCTAATCTTTCGCACAATCTTCACGTGATTGTAGCACTAGAGCATACTTATTCTATATACAGTGATGTTGTGCAAACCACTAGAGGTGATATTGATTTTGTGCAGGATATATATATATATATATAGGTATATATATATATATACACACACGATATGATCGAGTTGATTATGAGCTATATGATATGATGAGATTATTATGAGCTATATACAACCGAGGGCTGAGTTGATTATTTGGCACTTGATCACATCCATAGAGTTATAAATTGGGCATTCAGTTATGATACTTTGGCATGGCATACATAAATATTTTCCAGCATGTTTTCGAGGTTTATATATATATGAGTATATACTTTATTTCTGGGAAATTATACAGGTTTTACGGAGATGGGTTATAACTTTTGAGAAAAGAATGATTTTGAAAGTATTTGTTTTGCTGACCCACTCAACTTTGTTTTTCGCCCCTCCAGGTTCTAGGTAGTTAGTGTTCGTTGGTAGCATACGAGGATCTCATCGGACGTTCTGACAGAATTCATTTATGTAGGACACCCTTTGGTGTTATTCGAACTTATTATTCCTGCTTGATTGCATTTGACTTAGTATGCTCTGGTTCTGTATAAGCACTATAAATTCTCGCTCTGGCACACTATCTTAATTAGGTTGCTAGTGGCTTGGTTTTAATTCGTTTGAATTCCTATTATTAATCTTGCTTCCGCACTGTGCATATGGTTACGTCACGTTCACGTGACGGTCAGCACGCCCCACTTTCGGGTCAGGGTGTGTCATGGTTGGTTTTTTGTTTTAGTTTGTCCACATGACAAATGAATATGACGAGGATTCTCGACGTTTGTTAGATGTTTTCGTAGCAGTGCTTCTTTGCTGGCGATTGCAAGATCATCAAATGGTCGTGTGGTCTCTTTCTCGTGATGTGGTTACGGTGTTCTGTAACTTGCATGGTTGTTTATCTTTTGTATTTGTTAGGTGAGGAATTGTATTGTATTCACAACGAATATATAATTGTAAATTTGTGTGATGTTCTTTTGGCATGTGTGACCTTTTGGTTATGTTTGGTATGCATATTTTATGTACGTTTTTGTGGTTTCTTAATAAAATTTTATTGCCTAAAAAATTATATTTAAAGATTAAGGTTACAATAAAAGAATTGACTACAATACATACATATATTTAATACAATTATCATTTGATGGTCATATATATATATATATATATATATATATATATATAATTCATGTGAATATATAATTTAATCATCATTTCAACGTCAAGACAAAATTGTACTATAAAATATAAAACGAAATTGTCTGACTCCGATCTTCCCTTTATTATATCACCAGTTTACAAAAACGTAAATAATAAATTGAGCAAAAAAAGACTATATATTCTCACCAAACTATTGATATTATATAATATGATCTATAGTCTATAGGTTAAGCTTCTACTTATTTGTTAAATATTTTTTTCATAAAAATTGTCACCCAAAACTCCTTCCACATACTACTATCTTTAACCTCACAAGAACTAAAAAAAATGAAACAATGAAAAAGACTTAAAATTTTTGAGTTTTAACGATAATGACAAAATAAATAGTGAAATAGTATTAGGATTGACTTTTTAATGTAAAAATATGATTTTTCGTTACAATGAACAGTACCGATAGCTTTTCATTGAAGTTCCCTTAAACATAAAACAAGATAAAAATGCCCACACTCCAATCGTCTTCATGTCTTGTTCTCCATTTTCTTTGTAGGGACCATTTTTATCTTTTTACCTGTTACCATATATGTTTGTAAAAAATTCGATGGTTAACCGCACACTAATAATGTAACTATCTTATCATTTGTCACATCCCGGCCTCGGCGCAACCACCTCCCGGGCCCGCTCCACCACCGTAGCATGATATTGTCCGCTTTGGGCCCCGACCACGCCCTCACAGTTTTGTTTCTGAGAACTCACGAGCAACTTCCCGGTGGGTCACCCATCATGGGAGTGCTCTAGCCCCCTTCTCGCTTAACTTCGGAGTTCCGATGGAACCCGAAGCCAGTGAGCTCCCAAAAGGCTTCGTGCTAGGTAGAGATGGGAATATACATATAAGGCTCACTTCCCTGGGCGATGTGGGATGTCATTGGGCTCGCTCCACCACCGTAGCACGATATTGTCCGTTTTGGGCCCCGACCACGCCCTCACGGTTTTGTTTCTGGGAACTCACGAGCAATTTCCCAGTGGGTCACCTATCATGAGAGTGCTTTAGCCCCCTTTTCGCTTAACTTCGGAGTTCCTACGGAACTCGAAGCCAGTGAGCTCCCAAAAGGCCTCGTGCTAGGTAGGGATGAGAATATACATTTAAGGATCACTCCCCTGGGCAATGTGGGATGTCACAATCCACCCCCCTTAGGGGCCCGACATCCTCGTCGGCACACAAGCGGCCAGGGTTAGGCTCTGATACTAATTGTCACATCCCGACCAGAGGCGGACCACTTCCCGAGCCCGCTCCACCACCGTAGCACGATATTGTCCGCTTTGGGCCCCGACCACGCCCTCACAGTTTTGTTTTTAGGAACTCACGAGCAACTTCCCAGTGGGTCACCCATCAGGGGAGTGCTCTAGCCCCATTCTCGCTTAACTTCAGAGTTCCTACGAAACCCGAAGCCAGTGAGCTCACAAAAGGCCTCATGCTAGGTAGGGATGAGAATATACATTTAAGGATCACTCTCCTGGGCGATGTGGGATGTCACATCATTTGCAACAACAAAGTACATAAATATTTCAATTGTAGAAGACGTTTTAACACAATAACAAAAAATAATCATGTTTATGCATCTTAGTGTAGGTTCTATCATCATTGATTCTTCTTTTCCTAATAATTAAGAATGACAATGTGGCTGAGTAGGGACGGGGAAACGCCCTCATTCCCCTGACTCTATTTTTGTTCTGCCCCCATAACTACGTATTTTAACCGCGGATTCTCCACCCATGCCTTTGCAAAGGATAGTACCTCTAAACTCGCACTCGTTAACCCACATATCATGAAACCACAAGCTGGTGACCCAATGGTAAATGACGGATTGCGAGACTTTCTTCAAATAAAAAGCTAGAGGTTTTGGATTCGAAACCCGCTGCTAGTGTAAAAGCCAAACTTGTGGCCAGGGGAGGCTGAAAATACTTCTGTGAGTCTTTCTGGCTCCCATAAAGGTGGATAACCATGGCTTGCCATCAGTTATCTTTTTTTTTTTATAACCCCACATATCATGAAATTTTTATTTAATTAGTCAACTACTATATGTAAATAAAAAAAGCTAATAAAAATAATTACCTTTAAAAAAAATTCACACACTTATGGTGCTTTAACATAGTAGTGAAAAACAATGATGCATAAGTGCCTGGTATGGGTTTAATCCCCACTAATTCTTTCCTCTAACAACTAATAATTTAATCCACTAATGTTATTCTTTATCCAAGAAAAAACCTCCAATTCGTTGAATTTTTATCCTTCCATGTAATAGCATTGAAACATCCAATAGGGTTGGGGTCGGGGTCGGGTTAGGAGATGGTAATACCATCATCGCTCAATCTGCGGCTTGGGTCTTTAAAGAAAATCCCCAAACTGCCCCATTACGGACAAGTATCTACAGGAAACCAAACATGTAGAGTTTTTTCCTCATCCGACTAATAACTAATCATTTAACTTACTAACGTTACTATTTGGCTGATAAAAACACATTTAAGCTATATTCTATTTCAGTTTTCTTCAATGAACAAATTTTAGTAAATAAAAAAAATAAAGCAAAAAGAAAAATCAAATTGAAAAAGATTGGACACCGAGTCCAACCGTGTAATTGCATTGGACTGGTTGGGTACTTGAATGGTCTTTGTTTCTCTCTCTCTCTCTCAGAAATTTATTGTTCTTCTTTCTTCTACATAGAGAGAGAGAGAGAGAGAGAGAGAGAGAGAGAGAGAGAGAGAGGAGAGAGAGGATCGCCGGCCACCTTGCAGAGAGGGAAAGAAAGGAGACGCTTTCTTGCACATCCCTCTCTCTAAAAAAGTCAATACAAAATCCTCAATTCCTCAAAACCACCACCACCCCCATTTCCAACCCCTCCCCCCACCCACACCAAAAAAAAAAAAAAAACCCGTTCGTCTCTTTGATCGTCGCATACAATTCGAATCCATAGGTCGAGTGGGTTTTTCTTAATTTTCGGAAAAGAAAAGGAATTTAAAATCTCTGCTACGGAAGACAGGGTCGTCTCTGATGAGTTCCAATACGGCGCCGTCTAGCTCAGGAGGCGCCGGATCTGCGGATGCAACGTCTACCAGGAGGCATTCCAAGCGACCCAAATGTGATTTCCTTCCCAAGCCCTAAGCTTTTGTATTAATTTTAGGTTTTTAGTTCATTTCAGAAATACCCAGATGGTAGATTTTCAATTATCTGAATTTTATTGTTTCAAAATTTAAATTATTTAAATTACATGCTGTGCATCTCCTAGATGTTCCTGGTTGATACATATTTTCTGAGTTAGGTTTAGAAATTTAGAAGTCAATTATTTATCGGAGAGAATTTATTAAATTGTGAAAGTGAATTTTCGACCTAGGCTGCTTTCATCTATTGGAAATCAAGACTAAGGAGACTGGGTTTACGATGATCGACGCGAATAACTTCCTGGTTTTACAATTAAATTATAAGACTTGGGAGCATTAGGAACCTTGTATGTATATGGCATCTGGTGGGTTAGCTTAGATAATGGATAGTTAGGGGTCCATACCGCTCAGATTACTCTTACTACAATCGATTTATATACGGCACACGGAAACTAAAGTTGGAAATCTTTCTGTAACTCAGTTCTTGGCTACCTATGTGAAAGACTTGTCTATGGTAACAAAAGGGTATCTAATGTATACTGTTGGAGAGGTACTATGCGGCCTGGTGTGATAATAATTTGCAAAATAGATGGATGTGCCACATACATAGTGAGTGATTTCAGCCAAGTGTGACATCTGTGATTATGTAATCCAAGATGCTGATATGTAGAGGAAGCTTTTCCATTGTTTTTCCTTTTCTTCACCTGATAAGTTGTAGGACTAGGTGGGCATGGATGAAGCTGACTTTATGTCGTCACATTGCATTTCATATGATTCTCTGTAGCCTTTTTATCATTCGTAAACTAAAGATGTTATAAACTCGATCTTTTCAGATTCAAGATTTACTCAGCAGGAACTTCCAGCATGCAAGCCAATTCTCACGCCACGATGGGTATGTTTTATAGTATTGTATTCGATATCTCCTTAGTCATCCACCTTTGTGTGTTAAATTTTTAGTGGAACTTTTGCCTTATCTCTTTGTGCATTTGTTCATGTGCATACTTGTTCATGCAGGTGATCTCAGCGTTCATGCTCGTAAGCATTGTCTTCATTCCCATCGGAGTTGTTTCCCTCTTTGCTTCTCGAGATGTATGGCTGAGTTAAACCCAATTCTCTGCATAATTTGTTTGTTCTTTTCTAGTCCTACATGTAGATTGATCAGGAAAATGTTTCTGTCAGGTTGTTGAAATTATTGATCGGTATGAAACTGATTGCATACCAGCACCCTCTAGAGACGATAAAGTCAGGTTCATACAAGGGCCTGCAGTTAAAACATGCAACAGAACTCTAACGGTAAGGTTCTCCTTGTTTTTTTATGATCAAGAGATTTTAGTTGCCACATTTGTGATTAATACTTATTTTTGGTGGTGGTTGCAATCCTTGTCGAGCTAGCAAGGTATCTCTAGGAACTATGCAGCATTATGTGCATTTAGATAATATTTTTAATTATGACTGAGAACTTAATCCCCATGGTCACTGATGGATAGTTTTCCTGCGTGAAGGTATCAAAGCATATGAAGCAGCCTATATATGTATATTACCAGCTTGACAATTTCTACCAGAATCATCGCAGGTATGTCTGCTGCCTTGGCCATAATCCTCCATTTATGTTTAATATGGTTGATGCAAAAACCTTTATGTGGAAAGTTAACCGAAGGGGTGGATCAAGTTACTGCAAGGCCAAAATTTTATGATAGCTATATTGGAGCCTTGATATTTGTGGGCCATATATGGACAGAGCAGTAGGTAGACCAGGTTCAATGGAAGCTCTTACAGCAGATAATGCCATATGGTCCAAAGAACAGCACCCCTATGGGATCATGTCTGGCATCCTGATTATGTTGTAGTTGTTGTCTAGTAGAGAAGATATTGGGTCTTTTATTAGGATTTGATTCCTACTTGGTCTTGTACAAAATAACAAAAATAAAAAACTTAGTCAATCATGAGAATCTTAGTAGTATACACTTTATGTAAATCCATCTGATGTTGCAGCATAATTTGGTTTAAGGCATGCACACTAGTTCTTTGAAGAATTTTGTCATGTGCACAGTACACTATTCTCACTTCTACTACCGCCAGCAGTTCTCGTTCTCGAATAGTTTCACTGTGCAACTAGCTTGGATCTTCCCGGTAGATTGTCACTACAAATGGTTTTGTGTGAAATATTTATTATCAAGTCTGAGATCTTCATTTTCCATTATATATAAATAATATTATCCAGCCTGACTGCGGTTTTCTACATGTCAGATATGTTAAGAGTCGAAGTGATAAACAGTTGAAAAATTCAAAGTCTGAGAGTGAAATAGATGCTTGTAAGCCTGAAGATAAGGCAAATGGTCTACCAATTGTACCTTGTGGTCTTATTGCTTGGAGTTTGTTCAACGACACCTATCAATTTTCCCGCAATAGCCAGCAGTTGACAGTGAACAAGAAGGATATCTCGTGGAAGAGTGATAGGGAGCACAAATTTGGCAAAAATGTCTTTCCAAAGAACTTTCAGAATGGAACTCTTAAAGGTGGCAAGTCTCTGGATACCTCTAAACCAGTAAGCATTTTGCCCCTTGTCATCTCTAGTTTTGTAAACGTTACGGTTGCTCTTGTGCATCTTTAAAGAAACTGAGCCTGATAAAATGTTTTTTGTTTACTGTCAGAAATAGGGAAAAGTGTCTTGTATTGTTCTAAAGGTTATTTTTGTGCTGAAAAGTTTTATTTTAACTGTTGGGTTAGCAAACTGTTTTCTCAAGGAGGCAAGTGGTTAACCAGGTCAATATTTTTTGTTTAACAGTTAAGTGAGCAAGAGGACCTTATTGTTTGGATGAGAACTGCTGCACTACCGACATTTAGAAAGCTGTACGGGAAGATAGAGGTGGATCTGGAAGAAAATGATACGATAGAAGTGACACTGGAGAACAATTACAACACATACAGTTTTAATGGAAAAAAGAAGCTCGTGCTCTCGACCACCAGTTGGATTGGTGGCAGGAATGACTTCCTTGGCATTGCTTATCTCACTGTTGGAGGGTTGTGCCTCTTTCTGGCCATGGCTTTCACGGTTGTGTATCTTGTTAAGCCAAGGTAAACTCCTAAACCAATTGCCCTGCCTGTGTTTATCATGCAAGGAATATTAAATGCTATCAAGAGTTGCCTTACATGAACTCTCCTCTTTGTGGCATGATCTCTTGTATTATTGTCTGAACGGTCTTTCAAGATGCATAAGAACCAGCTAAAGAAACCCTGTAGATTACTTCATGTCGCGCTAGTTATTAGGGTAGATGGTATTTTTCAAAATAGAAAGATTTGGCATTTTTACTCCTTACCCGCTTGTTGCCTCAAGTAACACTCTTTGTTGGCAGCTTAAAGATGTTTGTTTTGCATGCTATGGACCAACTTTCCCTTGTGATTCTTAAGTTCAGTCCACTTTTGCTTTGCTTTATGGCTGGTGTACCATTACTCGGACTAGCTTTTTCTTCCTCTTAACTTTGATATTACTGGCCTTGATTTTCCAGCACAGCCTCCAATTTCGTAATATGTAGACACACACACACTCATCCACATTAAATCTGCAGCTTTGGCGAATATGAACTTCCCCATATTATACGTTGACAGATGACGACATGTTAACTGTACCATCCATGTTAATCGAACAGACTGTTTTGCAGTGATCAACTTTGTCAATGCCTAGACAATTTTGTCCAGGGTTGGATGTGATGTGGCCGCCATTTCTAAATGTTTCCACGCATTTGTTTTTTGATAGCAAACAGTTCAATGTTGTGATATGATGACCAATGATCCTATCTCTTGTTTCAGGCAACTCGGAGACCCATCGTATTTGTCGTGGAACAGAAACCCGGGAGGTCACTAAGGCGAGTAGAACTGCTGATGTCGACGGACTGGCTGAGGCGTTTCCCAATGACCCATTTTAATTATATGTATATTAGTGTTTTCAGTGTGAGCAATACATATCATTTTGAAAATAATTGTGTCATTTGGAGTTTTCTTTCTTTAATTTTTTTTCGCAATCTCTTTCGAGAGAATGACTGTATGAACGCATCCATGTATAATTCCAGTAGCAGCATTGAATACATCTATGGTTATGTCCATTGATCGATCGCATTGTGTATGCGCTGTTCAAAAATAGTATTGGGTTTTTGCTTGTGTTCTAATGCAATAAGTGATTGTCATCGTCAAAGGACCCTCAGAAGGACGTTAGAAAGGTATTTGCCTTCCGGGTAGGATGGGTCAATGGGATGATCGCATGCCGCTCCGGCGTCCCGTAGAACGGTTATTTTTCTCCCCGCCGCTGATGCTGCACCCTGATACAAAGAAATCAAAACAAACTGAGAAGGATGAAGAAAGGTTCGTCAAATCAAATATTAGCAAGTCGCTCGTTTAAAAAATGAGAAGCGATTGTCGCTCCATCCTTTTCTTCCCGTGCACTTGCAGAAACAAGAGGAGTGTAGAAGGAGAAAACGCGAGCTTGAACACAAAATCTATTCGTTTTGGCTGAAAAAACGATTTTTGGAACCTCACTTCCAAGACTGGATTGTATATGCTTTCTTTGGTTTCAGATATTGAAAGGCAGAGTTTTTTTTCCATTGTTCAAGAAAAAAAGCATCGACCTATTTTCCACTGAAAGAGTCATCAACGATACAAAACAGATATGAACCTGAACGAGCGAGTAATCTTCTTTATACGTATGAGGCTCCTAAGCCACCAAAAATCGGTGTTCATAGAATTTCATGGGATTAATAACCTCTACTGTATTTATGGGTGTCAAACATTTAGTGAAATTACCTGAAGAATACGCAAGAACATCCCACTTTGCGTCATAGCCCCCGAACATGAACAAGTCATGAGTAGACCGCCTCTCTTTGTCAGTTGCATTGCCAATGAATTTAAATTTCTATACATGCCTGATGCATTTTGTAAAACCTGGATTCAAAATGACCCAGTAAGAAGCGGTAGGTAGCCAAGATTCACAAACGAATCACCTATGGTCAGGTAGTTGAAGGAGTGACAGACGGGGGAACAAGCAATGCACTCATATTTGTACTGAAACAACTCGAATACATGCCACGGAAAGTAACAAATGCATTTAACTGAATAGTACCTTCTTTCGGGGTGCTAGTTTAGGAGGATCTAAAATGACAATATCCCATGATTCGTTCCTAGAAAGAGCACCCTTCATAAACTCACTTGCATCTTCCTTCAAAAATGTTATTCTCTGCGGATCCATGTTGTTAAGAACAACATTTTCTCTGGCTAGCTCAATAGCAGGTAATGATGAATCGACACCTGACGGAATACAGGAATGATTAGAAACTCATCTAGCTTTGAACATGCAATCTTAAGATGTCCCGCGAAGATGAATATATATAATCTAATTCTGGACGTCCTTTTGGACAAAAGTCTCACAAAATGACTATGTCACTGGTATTATAATGATTACTCCACGGTTTCATATGCATATTCTATGAGCAGGATGACCAAACAACAACAGTGGGATATAATCTAGCCTCCAATGGCAGTTCAGTAAGGATCAAACCTAGCCAATTTCAATTAAGTTCTTATAGAAAGACAGGTTCTAAATTCCAATTATTCATACCGATGACGTTTGCAGCACCCCCTCGTGCAGCATTTAGAGCAAAACCACCACTGTAGCAGAACATATCAAGAACTTTCTGGCCATCTGAAATTGTTGATATGAATTGACGGTTTTCACGCTGATCCGCATAAAACCCTGTCTTCTGTCCCTCAAGTGAAATGGAATAAAAGATCCCGTTTTCCATAACCTAAATAATTGCAACATGAAATTAAATATTCACATGCAACAGACCTCATATAGCATGAAACAAAAAGTATAAAATATGCTGTAAAATTTTGTAGGATATCCTACCTTTGTTCTTTGAGGACAGATAGATGGATCCCTTTCCTTGTAATTTGACACATCCAATCCTTCTTCTTTTAAAACTTCCAAAGATGGTCTCCAGTTTACATAATTAACTTCGTCAATTCTACAAATACAGGCCTCTACTTCTGCTTTGTACTTCTCAACCCAAGCAGCAGACGATGCCACTACCGCTATATCTCCAAATATATCAACTATTAATCCTGACAATCTGTGGTAAAAAAGTGACATCGACCTGAAATTAGTGAACTAGTATGTCCACATACAATTCCATGTAATGTAGACAACTGGTGAAAATAGTTATGGATCCACATAACAGTACTGCCACCAGTTACACTAAACATTTCAGATTAAATGATACAAATCCCACATGTTTCATTTACCCTAATTTAACTACAATTTAAAGTGCTCTTACCAAAAGATAACTAGTTTCTTCAATCCTAACACGCATACCACATAACATCCACTCATTCTCAACCTCTGGAGGAGCTGAATTATCACTGCTACGTTGAATAATTAAGTGCGTCTTTAGTTCTTTACACATCCATATATAGGTTTGGCCTTTCTAACAAAAGACAAGGGGAGAATCTTCATTCATACTCAATTACAAAACACTGACAAAAATCTCAATTTACAACTCAAGGTCATGTACCTGTCTGCTTCACTATTGACAAGACGGAATGCAGTTGTACTAACTGATGGAAGTCCCAAACTCTTACGTAGTTCTATAGCTTCATTAATTCTTGTCTCAAGCAGTTTCTCCATGTTCAATGCACATGACAAATCCCTGTTTCATAAAGGTTATCAATTTGAACATCCCTGTGAATGTAATGATAAATCAGAACTAGAAAGGACTCGTAGAATAGTACTACCTTGTTGCTTCCTCTTCGAGTTGCATCAGCCGAACACTGAACATGGAGACTGAATTGTACATGCCCCATCCTATTGGTTTTTCTGCCCCATCAGCTACCAACACAATGTCTCCAGTCCTGGGAGGTGGTCTACCAATTATTCTATCAACTGCTCCACTGTAGACCATTGGGCTGCCATCCTTGAATAATTGGGTCTTCCCCTTTTTCAGTACAACCCTCGCAACACCTACCAAGGGCAGCCCAATGACAAAAACGTTTTAAGAAATTTTAAGAAATTAATCAATGGATAGAACACTCCTCAAGAAAAGCATGAATTTCTAGCACCAGAAACAAATGAATGTTTGATTGAGTTACACACTTCTAAGGAAAGGAAACCAAACATCTTTGGCTGCCTCTAGCCCAGACCCTAGAATGGCTACAAGATATTGTTCTACAAAGAAAATAGAGCTTCAAGATTCAAAAGAAACCTGAGCCTGATCATCGCTCTCCACACATCAAATTATCGCCATCATCATGTATTGGCTATACATGGTAGAGTTGTCATCTTGAAAGGTGCAGAAGTTTATCTGCCCCTTTTTATCTCTTTTACTCTTTCAACTTTTGGGCTAGGCATGAGATTGCAATGGAAAATGAAAAGAAAGAAATGAACATGAATGCAACCATTCAATTTTCATTAGATGTCAGAGCAATCCCCTCCTCCCCCTCCCTGCAAACCATCAAAAGAAAAGGATGGCACAATCACCCAAGAATCAAGACCCGTTTATCGAATACCATATCTTGCATTTTAGCAGTCTAAAGGAATTACTTGCAATTGGTCATCAGATAACCTTCTAGTTCTAGCTGCAAAAGGAAATATAGTTTTCGTATCAAGCTCCATTAAATAGCAAACCGAGAAGAATCTCTACGAAAAACGAATTTCCGCAGCATTTGGAAATCGGGTCTGGTAATTGAGAAAAATTAATAGAATTTGAAGGCTAGGCAGGCATTTCCACAATCTGTCAAATTGGATTTGCTTCAGCAACCACATTATCAAGTAAAGAAACATTCACATGGTTTTGAGCTTGACTCATAAACACACACACACACACACAAACAAAGCTTTCTTCTTGCATATTACTTCTCATTGCCCATCATCCATTACGTAGATACAATACACAGTTTCAAAGCCATTTGTGACAGACCCAGTACCCAAAAGTAGGAGAGAGAGAGAGAGAGAGAGAGAGAGAGAGAGAGAGAGAGAGAGAGAGGCAGACCTTTAGGGTGAGCAGAAGCAAGTTCGTGAAGGGTGGAGGTGGTGCATGGTAAAGAAGTGGCAGACAGAGACTTTATGAGGCGGGCTGGAAGAAGATGCTGCATATTTTACGAGGAAGCTTATCTTAGCTCTTTTTCACGGCGTATCCGCCGTCCACATAGGAGCAAGTTCGCCAAGGGTGGAGGTGTGTTTTGTGTTTGCGGCACAGTTAAATGACAGATTTGCCCACCTAGGTTACGTGTCTATCACCGCCGAGGCTCCTGCTTTGATTTCGTTGGTTCTTCTTGAAGAGGTCAAACACTAGCCATACACGTGTACTCCCAATACCTAAATCACACATCGGACGGTCAAAACTCCACCTCTTTATACAACTAGAAGGTGATTCACAACTAAAGTCATTGAAATATTTCTTTTTTTTTTGGTACAGAGGAGGGCAGAGCCCGGCAAACAAACAAAAGGAAGCTAGGTAAGAACAGCCCTAGGGAGGGCTCTGCCAGTAGAATCAGAGGCTAGAAATATAGTAGCAGTGGTAGGAGGATTAGCAAGGACATGCAGGCCAAGGGGTAACCCATGACCCAAGTCGGCCAAGTGATCAGCTGAGGCATTCTTTTCTCTGTAGATATGAGTTACTTCACATCTCCAATTTTTTCCTATTGCTTCTTTGCAGTCAATGATGAGATTGTAGAGCGGGTGCGAATCCAAAATAGGTTTTTGGATCAGGGTAACAACATCCCTAGAATCACATTCAAGGATCACATCCCTGCAACCTTCATCCCAAGCTATGGAAAGGCCTAAATAGACACCCCAAAGCTCAGCTTCCATGATGGTTCCTCTGCCCAAGTTAGCAGTAAATCCCTTGATCCATTCCCCTTCAGAATTGCGAATCAACCCTCCAGCACTTATGTGGCTAAGAGGGTCTTTACAACTGCCATCTGTATTGATTTTGTATATACCAATTGGCGGGCGAATCCAATGAATTGAGATGGTTTGTCTGGGAGGCTTGCTAGCAGAGCACTTATTGGCATCATACCAATCCCTTGCAAATTGAAAGACAAAATTTTGTGGGGAGACAGGCAGTTGTTGTCCATCATTGAAGATAGAGTTATTCCTCCATTTCCAACAATACCAGAGGGTAGAAGCAAAAATAAGGTACCAAGGTAAACCATGGGTGGTGGTGCAATGTGACTTGAGGTTGATGGCCATCCAGCTCTGGAAATCAAGAGCAAAGGAATGGGCAACTTCAAACGGGATACCAACACCATTCCAAAGGGAAGGAGAATGCCTACAAGACCTGAAGATATGATCCATTGATTCCTCGACAGTAGGGCAGACTGGGCAGCACGGGTTATTGGTAAAGCCTCTTCTAGCTCTCTGCACATTAGTGAGGATTTTCCCATGACCAATAGTCCAGAGGAATGTCACTAGTTTTGGTGGGAGCTTAAGTTTCCAAATGAAGTTCCATTTCCAAGGAATAATGTCATCATCAGAAAAAATGGAGAGATAAGCTGTTTTCACCGAGAAGGTTCCAGAATTGTTAAGGCTCCAGATTACCTTATCCTCCCTATGGCTCGCAATTCCAACATGCAGACTGAAGATATGTTCCACAATATGATGAGGAAGACAAGAGTATAACAAGTCCACATTCCAACCAGAGTCCGTAAGGAAGTCTTCAACATACCATTCAAGCATGTTGTCTGAAAGGGGGATGGTGGCAAAACCTTCGAGTATGCCATACTCAAGCCAGTTGTCTTTCCAAAACAGGATTTTGCTTCCAGATCCGACTCTCCATCTCATACCATTAGGCAGGATTTGGGCACCAAAGAGGATTCCACGCCAAGTATGAGAGCAATTAGTGAATTTGGCAGAGGAAGCACCCCCCATGTCATAATGTTTAAGATACTTTCCCTTTAAGACTTGCGCCCATAGACCCGAGTCCCTTTGCATGAGTTTCCAACCAGTCTTGGCGAGGAGAGCTTGGTTCATAACATGGGTTTCTTTCAAGCCTAACCCACCCATGAATTTAGGTGTGCATATTGTTTCCCACTTAACAAGGTGAACCTTAGGATTTTCCTCAGAGTGACCCCATAAGAAATTCCTGTTCAACTTATCAATTTTATCACAAATAGAAACTGGGAGGCGTGTAGATTGCATTGAGTATGTCGGAATGGCTGAGGCAACAGATTGGAGGTAAACAAGTCTACCTGCCATAGAGAGGGTATTGCTCTTCCAGGTAGAAAGACGGCGTTGGACTTTTTCCACAATATTGCTATACGTCTCTTTGTTGACTCTGGAATGCAGTAAAGGGACACCCAGGTATTGCCCTAAATCAGAAGTGAGAGGAGACTCACAGATGTTGGCAATCTCAGTAGCCTTACTTCGAGAGATATTAGGAGAGCAATAGATACAAGATTTATCAAAATTAACCTGCTGACCAGACATGGCACAGAAAGTATCAAGACAGTCCTTCAATAATCTGGCTTGCGTTGCGGAGGCTTCCGCAAAGAAGATAAGATCATCTGCAAAAAAGAGATGAGAAACAGGCGGCCCATTTCTGGAAAGTTTAATTGGCTTCCATCTCTTAGTACTGATGCATCCACTAATGATATGAGAGAGTTTTTCCATGCAGAGCACAAATAAGTAAGGAGAAAGAGGATCTCCCTGTCTAATGCCGCATTGTGGGGAGAAAGACTCCGTGAGCTCACCATTAACAATGGCTTGGTAATTGACTGTGGTAACACATTGTATGATGAGTTCCAAAATTTTCCCTCTTAGCCCAATCTCCCAGAGAATACCTCTAATAAAACTCCACTGGAGGCGATCATATGCTTTAGAAAGGTCAATTTTCCAAGCCATGAACCCTTTTTTACCTTTGGTGCTTCTGTACTTGTGGAGGATTTCTTGAGCAACGATGACATTATCAATAATTTGCCTACCCGGAACGAAGCTCACTTGGGTAGGGCTGACAAGTTTGTGAAGTAGCGGTCTCAGTTTGCCCACCAAGATTTTAGAGATGACCTTGTAAAGCGTAGAGCATAGACTAATAGGCCTCAACTGTGTCATACTTGTAGGATTTTCGACTTTAGGAATCAGCGAGATGAAGGTGTTGTTGATATTGTCAGGGAGTTGAGTAGAATTGAAACAATCCTTGACCATAGTACAAACATCCTTACCACAGATTTGCCAATACTTTTGATAGAATCGAGCAGGAATACCATCAGGCCCAGGGGCTTTGAGACCACCAATAGCAAACATACAAGCTTTAATCTCATCATCAGTGATTTCCCCATTCAGGACCGCTAAGTCTTCGCTGGTGAGACAAGGGAAAAGATGAGGAATATTATCCATACCTGTTGTAAAACGAAAGGAGAAAAGGTCTTTGAAGTAATTGCCAACAATAGACTTAATAGTCTCTTTATCATCAGTCCACACTCCCTCAGAGTTGTTAAGGCCTTCAAGTTTGTTTCTTCTTCTTCGCACCACCGCAGAAAGGTGGAAGAACCTGGTATTTTTATCGCCCTCCCTAAGCCAAGTATTTCTTGATTTTTGAAGCCAAAAGAGTTCTTCTTGCTCAAGGATAGTACTATACTCGTTAGTGAGCTACTTTTCGAGGTCGAACAAGTACGGCACATGACCATTACAGATGGCCTTTTGGATTCCGCCTATGCGAGCTAGGAGCCTTCTTTTCTTTTGGAAAATACATCCAAAAACATTGTGGTTCCACCTTTGAAGAGCCGAAGAAAGGATGGTAGACTTGCAACTAGCATCTCCTTGGGCACCATTCCAAGTATCATTGATGAAGGATTCAAAATCCTGGTGAAGCATCCACATGGCTTGGAATCTGAAAGCTTTCAAATCGGGATTAGGAATATGCTTGGAGTGGAGTCCAAAAAGCAGATGGCAATGATCAGATCTCACTTTGGCAAGATGCCTAACATAAGCCTCCGGGAACAGGTGCCTCCAAGCAATGTTGCAAAGGCCTCTATCAAGTCTTTCCCAAACAATTTCACCATATTCATTCTTCTTGCTCCAGGTAAATTTAGCACCAATGAACCCAAGGTCCACCAAGCTATTCCTAGATATCCAGTTACCAAGACCACTATTTTTATTAACAGGCCTGCCCCCTTTTTTCTCTGAGTTGTGGATCAATTCATTGAAATCACCTGCAATAAGCCAGGGCATATTAGATGCTGCAGAAACCCCATCAAGATAAGGCCATAAGTGGCTCCTCACCCGGGGGCATGGAGAGGCATAAACCACAGTTAACATCCACTGGGTCTGTCCCTCCATTACAACCGCAGAGATCGTTTGGGAGGAGCAAGCCACAATTGTTAGCTTCACAGCATCATTATTCCATAACAACCAAACACCACCAGAGAACCCATTGGCATCAACAACATAATAATTAGAAAAACCCAAACCTTGTATGACTTCAACTGCCCTATCACCACTGATTCTGGGCTCCAAGATAGCAAAAATGTTCACTTTGTTCAACCTGACGATATCTTTAGCAGTAACAGAGAAAGGTTTTCCTCCAGCACCTCTTACATTCCAGACCATAATCATCATAAAACAATTAAAGATATAGTATACCTGAGGGATGACCCAGTCAAAGGGAGGATATCGACGCCTCTACCAGCGTAAAGGTGTCACCCACCATACCAGTTTGTTCATTTGCCATGGTCTCATGAGTCATAGCTTCCTCCAATGACCTAAGACCAGCATTAACATTGCTTCCACTTTCCAGCGGATTCGCCACTGTCATGACAGTATCATTATTCTCAATATCAGGCGGTTTGTGGCCATACGTATGTGTGCTTTTACCTGCTGCAGCCGTGGCGGCTAGGGGGTCAGCAACATTAAAGTTAAAGCCCCCCAACTCACTTTTTTGAATGTCCATGCCATTAACTTGGATGCCGTTGGATGTGGCAAGCCTAGATTTGGCATTGGCTTTCCTCAGAGTAGATTTTGGCGGCGGGGATGGGGTGTTCCCAAGCTTTAGTTTGGCATTAGCCGCCCCCAGTATAACATCACTAGAGCAACCCTTTTCCTTGTTGGAGATGTCCCCTAGAGCCTTCCTAGGTTTGCCTCTTTTTTGTTGTTTCTTAACAAGACCCACGGTATTCTCCAATATGTGTTCCTGATCATGAACAGTCTTATCTTTCTCAGCATTGATTGGGTCAGCTTCCTCGAGAGATAGAGGACAGAATCTTGAGCCAGGAGTGCTCAACTTCTTGGCATTTTGGTCCAACTTGGGTTTATTATCTGGCTTGGCCCGACGATTATATGTCACCATACTCCAGGGCCCGATCAAGGTAGAAGCATTAGGCTTCATGTCTTTCCCAACCTCAGACGGGCAACTTTCATCTTCTTTACCAACATTAGAGCTCATATTTTGGTCTTGGGCTAAACCCTCACCCATAGATTGGTTGGTCTCTGCTTCTGGAATAGTAAGATTGGGTTGTTCCCTGATTAGAGAGGGACACCGGTCACGACTATGGCCATAGCAACCACAGTTAAAACAAACAAGGTGTAAACCCTCATACTCCACAGCATACCAGCAGTTCTCAACCTTGACATTAGCAATAAGGGGCTTAGTTAAGTCTAATTCAACACAAGCTCTAGCATATTTACCTCTAACTTGTGAGGCAGTGTGCGCATCCACACGAAGGGTTGTGCCAATGAGATCCCCAATTCTTTTCATAGCTTCCGGGTTGAACCACTCCACGTGAAGCCCAGCAATTCTCACCCAGACAGCCATACGACTAATCGACTCACTATGGGGGTCAAACCCAGCTCTCCATTTTTGCATAACCAGATATTGCCCTGCAATAATCCAGGGTCCTCCGCACAATATATTTTTCATATCACTTTCTAGAGCAAATTTCACAATGAAGAAATTATTATCCAGATCAATTAGAGAGAAACGCCCTTGAAGCATGCTCCATCGTTGTTGCAGACGACCAAGAACAAAATTGTGGGTATGGGCCTTACCCATGATCTTGATGATGATGGCATTTCGCCATGGGCGAAGGAGTCTAGCTTTGACTTGGTCAGTGAATTTGATGCAGGGTCCACGTGGTTCCTCATAGGTTTCAAAATCCCCATTTCCAATTATGAATTGATCCGATTCCTCTCCTGGAATTCCTTCGATCGGTGGGTTGACATCGACAAGTCCCATCAATTTTGCCTTGAAATCCATTTTCGGTGGAGGTTCCGTAGAAGGATTGGCCTCAGTCTCCATCGCGAGCACCTCTCTACCAAGCTGGTTGTCGGTACGAATTCGTTTCATACCAATCGATTCAGCGATTTCCCTACATCCCTGCGAGTCTGGAGCAGAGAAAGTAAAGATTGGGTCAAGATTCGTCACCTCAGAAGTCTGCAACGATGCACGGAGAAATGTGGGGTGCTCCTGCGTCAGGCTTGCGGCAACCCCGCCCGAGGCGATGGAAGAGTAATGTTTGGAGTTTGTGGACGCCACGGCTGCTGAGTTTCTGATCCAGCCTGTGCGCCTTCTGTTCTTAGATCCAACCAGTGCGCCACGGCCTTTGGGGCTCGAACGATCCAGTCGGAGCGCCAAATCTAAGAGATGAAGCTCACGTAAAGCAATTCAGTTGTTGGATTGGAGAGGCATTTAGCTTTGTAGGTTAGGTTTTTCTTCATTGAAATATTTCGATTTCATTTTTCGTTGTTTTCTTCTCTCCTCTTCCAGAAAACCAGTGACGAGAAAGGCACTGTCACTCTCTCTCTCTCTCTCTCTCTCTCTCTCTTCGTGTTCGCCTCTTTTTTCCTTCATTGGGCTTCACTTTGTCAGTTCCCACAAGCAAGGAGACGAAACGAGGTGGGTTTCTCTCTCCTATCTCTCTCTCTCTCTCTCTCTCTCTCTCTCTCTCTCTCTCTCTTCGTGTTCGCCTCTTTTTTCCTTCATTGGGCGTCACTTTGTCAGTTCCCACAAGCAAGGAGACGAAACGAGGTGGGTTTCTCTCTCCTATCTCTAACTCACTGGTGATTAGGGATTTCTTTGTGTCTCAAAGCTTCCTCTGTATCGCCTTTGTTGAGAATTATTTCGTCGGTGCTTCCTACCTTTTCCGGTGAGTTTGCTGATTTTCTTGCTTGCTTATTCTTAATTATTTTTTTAAATTTCGTTTTGGATTTGTTAGTTTATCTGTTGTGCATCTCAGAGAAGAGCACTGTCTCAAAACTCAAAGGATTTATCTTCATTTTTTCCATTAGCCAAAGTAGGGTGTTTACCGGTTTCACCATACCCGAGATTACCCGGTTTGCAGCTCATGGATCGGGTCATAGTCCATCAATTATTTTTGTTTTATTATGGCAATGGATTGGTTTTGTTCTCTCTTGTTCAGTATGGCTGAATTGAAAGGAAAAAAGGAGAAACTTTTTGCACTGTGGCAATTTTGAATTCGACTTGTTGCATGATCAATACATTTAGGAAGAGGGATATGTGTTTTAAACGTTTTGCGTGTTGATCAACATGTAACTTGGAAATCCGAGAACGACCCATTTACCCTGGGCTCCATAGCGTATGGTTTGACATAAGTGCCCACGCTCTTAGTTCAATATTACAGATTGCCCATCCATATTGTAACTCATCCGCCTCCACTGCCCGCTGCTCGACCCACTCCCAGTTCGTCCGTCATCTCTCGCCATCCACCGCCACAGTGAGTGCCTATCTTCTTCCTTGTTTTTATTTTCTGGTATTGTTAATTGCAAAGTAAAAAGCTTGTTGCTTTTGATTGGTTTCGTGGCAGGTTTTGCACAGCACGGAGCTGTTGATACAAAAAGGAACCCACCTCAGATAAGCTCAGGTGAATCGAAAAAACCCATCTTTCTCCATTGATAAATCTGGTTTATGAATCTTAATCACCTTTTAAACTCTTTAAATTTGTTCAAGAGATGTTAAATATTTCATTTGGTAATAATTTGCTTTGGAAAAAGCAATTTTTGCTCTTAAATTTGAAATTTCTTAAGTAATTAACATCAATCTACTTGATACACTTGTGCAATTGGGAGTTTTTCGTTTCTGAATAACTGTCAGTCTTTGTTCTGCAATTGGAAGAAATGGGTTTCTCAAACAATTAATAATTATGCGGCCGATTATTTTTTGTGGTCTGATGTCTGTTTTAATGTGTCGGATAATAGAGGGAGAGTGAACAATGAATAAGGGTAAGATTTTCAAGCTAGCCAAGGGCTTCAGGGGAAGGGCCAAGAATTGCATAAGGATTGCCAGAGAGAGGGTGGAGAAGGCCTTGCAGTATTCCTACAGGGATCGCCGCACCAAGAAGCGAGACATGCGCTCCCTGTGGATCCAGCGTATCAATGCTGGCACCCGCATCCATGGAGTATGTTTCAAATTGTGCCCCTATTTTATATGTGATGCATTTTTGAGAGAATTGTAGAAGTTGCTATTCTCTTTGATATGGTTTTGGATTTTAATCCCAGTTTTTTTACTTTCATCAAACTGCTGTTTCTTTTGTCTGTATAGTTTTATCCGTTCACAGTTGATTTATTTTTGCAAATTTGATGAAGGGAGAGAGACAGAGAGAGAATACATGTGAAAACAGATGCACAATGAATATTTATTTGGTCATAGATTTTTGTGTTGAGCATTGGGCGGCCAGTACTTGTAATGGGTGGTGGTGTGGCAGTAGAGTAATGAGTCCTTGCATTTTGGTGAGATAGAAGTAAGTCAGTGACTGGGTGATGTTGGGCTGTGAACTAAGGCTCATGTTTTCAAATACGAGCCTCACCGTAAGTAGACCATGTAGGTAGGCTGCGGGGCTTTTAAAATATAGGATATAAAAGAAGTGACCTTACCTCCCAGCTTTGTCAATTCTCTGTCACTTTTTAGTTTTTACTTCTCTTTCTGTATGTCCTCCTTTTGGGTTCCTTTCACTCTAAGATTATGTTGAGGTCGTGTACTGTTGTCAAACCCGATTTATTGAAAATTGTGGATGTGGGAGCTATTCAATATACTGCAGAACAACGAATCTGTCTATTAGTTGGTTCATGAAGACTTTAGATTGCCTTTGGACATATGCAGATTGCAAGTTGTTAGGGGAAAACCACAAAATGTACTTTCCTTTGTGTGTTGGTTTTAGTCGTTAAAATGTGGGAAAACAATAAACTACCTTTTTTATGCTTAGATGGACATTGTCCTTGTAAGATAGAGAAGTATGGTTCATCTATGCAGGGTTATGTAAACCCAATAGAGTTTGTTTTGTAATGTTCTGTTTACTTTTTGTGTCTAGAGGTTGCTTATTAGCCTTGGTTGAAGAAAAGATGAAGACAATTATTGGTTCGCTTATTGTTCTTGTATTTATTGAGAGATGGAAATTTAGAAAATGGAGAGGAAAAGTATATGAATTTGATTAATGAAAAGTAGCTGGATAATGAAAAGTAGCTGGAAAATAAAAAGAATCGCATGAGCAATTAAGGGACCTCATTAGAATTCTCGGAATTGTTATACTTAGATACAAACATGATGAATTAGCGTGTAGATCCTGGCTTGCTTAGTGCTTTGAAATTTACTTCGAGTTTTTAGTTTCATCTTGGATTTCTCTGCAATAAAGTAGATTCAAATAGATTTTTATGGTTGGCTTCGAAAATCTAGGAAGTTAGGGAGAGCTTCAGCTGTTAGACTAATAAGATGTGCCGGATGAAATGTATCATTCCGGATATTCTGGCATGAAAGTATCTGTTGGGTGTCGAGCTATTGGATCAGTAGAAGCTGGAATATATTGCTGATTCGATCTTCTCAAGTTATTTGAGTGGTATCATGTGCTTTCCTATGTAAAAAAAATAAATATATATGTATGTATGTGTATAGATATATATTGTAGTGAATGATGATCTCCCCTATTATCTTGCTTCACTATTTTCATCAGGTTAACTATGGAAACTTCATGCATGGGTTGATGAAGGAGAACATTCAGCTGAACAGGAAAGTTCTGTCGGAGCTTTCGATGCACGAACCACACAGTTTCAAGTCCCTGGTAGACATTTCTCGCAGCGCCTTCCCTGGAAACAAGAGCGTGATGCCCGCTCCTCAGAAAAAAGGCCTCCAAATTCTTGTGTAATTGGCCAATTAGTTAGATAAAATCCTTCTTTGCTTAATATTTTGAGCTTTTGTGGAACAAAACTCAATGAGATTTTCTTTGTTTTGGTCCTTTATAACTTGATTAGTATTATTTGCCGTTAATGCAAATTTTGGTGAACCTGCAATTACCTCTATTTAACTCCTCCTCCGACCTTCCCTTTCCACCTCATCCTTCCTCTTCACTCCAAAATAAATTGGGGCTTCACAAATCAATTGATAAACTCAGCTCCTTATAAACTCATGTAATATTTCGTAATTTTTCGATGTGTGATATTCTTCACATCCTCATGCGCCCACCCCTACGTGTGGGCTAACTTACCATGATGCTATGAAGGAAACTGAGGTTTCAGTCAAAATCCAAATTGACAATATATGAAATGAATCTACTCCTTATAAGCTCTCACAAAATTTATCTTGTACTGCGATGACTTTTTGCTCTTGATTGTCATTTGCTACTATATACACTCCTTATAAGCACTTGCAAATTTTTTATCTTGCACTGCGATGATTTTTGCTCTTAATTGTCATTTGCTACTACATTATATATATACACCTCTTGATCGCCATTTGTTACCATAAGATAATGGCCTGCAAACAGGTATCCTAATAACCCTTTCCAGGTAGAAAAAGGAGAAGAAAAAAAAACAAACAAACAGAAAGAACTAGGTACCTTTATGCCAAAATTGGAAAAGTCATGTACCTCCGAAAAATTAGACCTCATATTGAAAAGGTAGAGTACATTTTACATGCTTTAGATTTGAGGTAATTTTCAAAAGGGGTTACGAAGTTTTAATTTTCTCATGTTGTACTGTAAGGTATTGAAATTGTATCAATTTGTGTCTTTAGTCTAATTGATTGTCTGATAATTTGTTAAACTGATGACTTGGTGAGTTTGTGACTTATATAGGCTACCATGTAGCCACATTTGCACCACATTGACAAAAAAAAAACTTAATCAATTAAATAGATGATTAGAAGTTCAAAGAGATAAAAGGTGTAAATTAATACAAATCCAAAACCTCAGGGTGCAACGTGAGAAATTGTGTTGATACCTGATTTACACCCATTAGAAGAGAAATTAGGTTACATCCCCGATTTTTCTGTTTCATTGATTGAATTTGAAACTTTATTCTTTTTTTAATTTTTGATCAAGGTGATTTGATTTTTATCCACATCATTATTTTGTTATCACATGTCAACATATTTAAATTTTATAATTAAAAAGTATTTAACCACTTCCAAATAGATATAGGGCTCATTTAGGCGTGCTTTTAAAATGACTGAAAGTGCTTTTAGAGAAAATGTTTTGAGTTCTAAAAGCACTTAAAGTGCTTTCTGCAAGAAACACTAGCTATGTACATCTTTCAGGAAACACTTTAAGCGCTTTTCCAAGATTCACTTGCATTTTTACTAAAAATTGGTTCTAAAAATATTTTCACAAAAAACGCTTTCAATTATTTCAAAAGCACATCCAAACGAGCTCATATATAGTGTTAGTGTAACAACCCTCTCAGGATTTACAGAACAAAAAAGGTATTTTGTATTTTTACTAAGTTTGGAGATATCTTCCTTTTAAAATGGTTTTAAATTCTTAATTGGTGCGCCCAAGGGGCCCACCTGTGAGCTTTGTCTCCCGGTCTCTCTCTCTCTCACCTTTCCCGTAACTCTCTATCTCTCTCTCTCTCTTTCTCTCTCACTCTTATTCTTCTTTCTCTTATCTTTCTCTTGGCTCTCTCTGCAACTTTCTTTTTCTCCCCGAGGACCAACCCACACACACCCGTGCCCACACCCCATCAACGACGACAACATCACCATCATCACCACGTTAGCTCCATTTCTCTCTCTTCGTCTCTGTGGAGCACAAAGAAACTCCGGCGTGTTCCTCGTCCTTCCGTTTTGGGTAAGCCTCAAAACACTCCAAATGCTTCTCTTTTCATCCCTTTAGATCGTTTCTGACCCCGTGGTTGTGTTTTAGACGTCAAACCACGAAGAAACACATTGGAGAGACTTCCCCGGATTTCCAGCGAGAAACCGACAGCTTTCGAGCCAATTTCCAACCAAATCACAGTGATTTGGTTAGTGTTCAAGGTATCAACCTCTTCGTCTCGCTGATTACTATAACTTTCCTTTTTGTTTCACCCAATTTCATTGAGTATTGAAAAAGTTATATTCATTTGAATCTTACCCAGTTTCTGGCGGTCTGACGGTTTTCGAGGTATTTTCCGGCCAAACCACGATGAGTTAGATATCGTACGAGGTACCATTCTCTTTGTATATTTGAGACTACAATTTTCATTTTTGTTTCACTTGATTTCGTCAAGTATTGACAAAGTTATGGCCGTTTAAAGTTGGTGTAGCTTTCTGGCCGAATTCCGGCCTTCTTCTTCCTTAGGTCTGGCGACCCATCAAACTTAGGCCTTTGGGCCTTTCTGCTGAGCCCAACCTAAACCCTTTTTCATTTCATTTTAATTTAATTTTAATTGTTTTAGTTAAGGCCCTTAGGCCGTTTTTAATTCAAGGGCCTTCAGCCTGCCCCCTTATTAAACCCAGAAACCCTTAGGCTAAAGGCCTTTGGGCTTTTTGAATCAGGGCCCTAAGCCCATTTTCTCTTAAACCCTAAACCCTTAGGGTGCGTTTGGTACATGGGACGGGACGGAACATAGTGGGATGGACGCATTCCGTCCCACGTTTGGTGCATTAAAATTATGTGGAACGCATGTCCCACGGAACGAAAATGGGTTAGATTTTGGTTCCTCCTCCTCCCCTGGAATGGGTTTTTCTATCCCGCGGGACACAAAATTATATTTTTTTGGACAACAATACCCCTATTATTTTTCATTAATTACATTGTCTACCTCCCTTTCTCTCTCGTAACCTCCATCTCTTCTGCCCTTGTCTCTCCCGTAGCCCTCATCTTCCTCCACCACAAACCCAGTAACCTAACTGCTAACCCAATCTCAGCAAACCCATTCGAACCCAACTATGGCTGCACCTTCTTCTCCCGCGCTGTCACCATAGCCAGGCCGACGACGACGACAACGACGTTGCACGGAGGATGATGACGACGCTGCAGGGAAGACGATGACGACCCATCTGAGTCCAAAAGCCAAAGCATTCGTTTTCTGGCGGAAATGGAGGTGGCGGCCAGGAGCGAGAGGAAATAGAGGCGGATGGAGCTGAGGCGGAGATGGGAATTCCGACGACTCGTCGTTGGTTTCGGGATTCGGAGTTTTAGGTATGTTTCTCAACAAGTGAAGATTGATTGACGACGCTGCAGGGAGGACGATGACGAAGCTGCAGAAATTGATTGAAATGATTTTTTGGGATTTTTCTGTGTTTGAATTTCTCTGTGTTTGATTTTTCTGTGTTTGAATTTTGGGATTTTTCTTGTAATTGTTTAGGGGTCTGATTGGTTGCAATGCCGCTAGTCTTCTCTTCTTTCTACACCGAATAGGCGATGTAAGCTCCATCAAGTTGAGAACTACAGCCACTGAGTTCATACTCGCCCTCAGCAATTGTACAAACAAGGCTAAGTTAGTCATTTAACACGAAATCCGAACCACTCCGTCCTATGCGTACCAAACATAACACGAACCTCCATTTCGTTCCGTTCCGTCCCGTCCCGTCCCGTTTCGTCCCATTTGTGTACCAAACGGTACCTTAAGGACCCAACCTAATTACCTAACTTTAACCTAATAACCTAAGCCCAAACCCTAAACTGGGTTTGACCCGTTTAACCTTTTTGACCCGTTGACCTATCTGATCTGACCGTTGGTCAGCGTTGACTTTGATCGATCAATGTTGAATTTTTCGGGTTTCGTTTGAAACCCCTTCTAGGCTAATTTCGACGCCCTGCACCCGTTTTTGAAGTCTGTTTTCCCAAATTCAATTGTTATAATAGAGTTTTATTAATTGGGCTCTTTATGTGCTTAGGGGTATTTATTGGTGACGATTTCTTTTTTGCTAGTTTGCGTGGCTCTTCGGCGGCTAAGTATCAGTGAGTGGACCCCTTCTAAAATGCATGTTTTCATAGTAGAATTGCATACATGAAAAGCATGATTTTATGATGACGTTTTATGAAATGCTTTATGAGATATCGTGCTTACTGAGGCTCTTTTGAATTATTACTATTTTTCCTATAACTCGTGTTCTCATAGAATATCTGATGGATGACGATATGATATTAGAACACGTTTCGAACACTTCTTTATAGTATAGATGATGGATGACTTTATACTATGAAGATGCTTTTCAAATGTACGCATGTTCATTGGTTTTGTGCGTATCTAGTGGTCACTGTTATGCCTGTTTGGCAATGATGATTATATTGGCTTTGAGCCGGGCGCAAGTTTGGCCCATTTGGCAATTTTATTGATATTAGCTTCGAGCCGGGCGTAGGTTGGGCCTATTTGGCAATGATGATTATATTGGCTTCGAGCCAGGCGCAAGTTGGGTCTGTTTGGCAAATGAAGGAAGAGTTCTAAATGGCATGTTTGGTATATGAAGAGTTTTGTTTGAATAAATATTGATACTGATACCACTAGTAGCACACTATATACGAGATACGTTTTGTGAAAGGTTTTATGGCATACTAGGGAGTTCAGAAAAACCTATTTTATCATATATATGTGTTTTCATAAAACCTGGGGGTTAGTATGTTGATAACTATTTTATTATATATGTATATCAAATTGGTCCACTCGTGTTTGGTTTGCGCCCCCTTCAAGACTTAGAATCGAGGCATACAATCCCGGCGTCAAGGCACTTTTGCATAGGCATCTTCGAGTCTTCTAAGTGTAGGACCCCATCCTTTGTTCATTCAATTTTTATATCTTTCCTTTTCTAGTATTCTAATTAGTTGTATGTTATTTTATTATATATGTATATCAAATTGATCCACTAATATTTGTTTCGCGCCCCTTCAGGACTTAGAATCGAGGCATACAATCCCGGCGTTAAGGCACTTTTGCATAGGCATGTTCAAGTCTTCTTGGTGTAGGACCCCATCCTTTGTTCATTCAATTTTTATATCTTTCATTTTCTAGTATTCTAATTAGTTGTATGTTCTGAACACACTCCTTAACTGCATATTAATTACCATTAAATTGGCAATTCTTATTTATTTATCATTCGCATGCATTCTAAATGACTTTCGTCACCCTTTGGGTGTCGGCCAGCACGTGACCATCCCGACATCACTAGGACATTGGGATCGGGGCATGTCAGTTAGAAATGTTATATTTGATATATTTATATTTATGACTAAATTTTGTAACATATATTTAATAAATTATATAATGTACCCATATTTTATAATTAAATATACCTTTTCTTAATTTAAAACGTACCGATATTTAAAAATAAATATATAACATTTTATTTGGAAAAAATAAAAATCTGATCAGATTTCACACAATTTAAATTGGAGGAAAGAAAAATTCAAAATCCCTACTTGATATCAACCTTTGCATGATTTTATGAAGTATTTAATAATTTTTGATTAAGTTTCTTAACTTATACTGAAATTTAAAATTTGGTCTTTCAATTAAAGTATTCAAATTAATAAAATTTCGATATAAGATTTTAGTAAATCAAGGACTGAAACCAAAGTTTCTCTTTTTAAAAGAGTAATCAAAACATGGTATTGCATTGAATAACATAAATCATATATCTGTTTTTTTTTTTTTAATTATATTTTAATAGGAAGCTTTATATATAGAGACAAATTTTTTTACTATGTTCAAGGAACTCCACTAGTTTTTAAACATGTCAAAGATAGACAAAAAAACAAAAAAACAACTAAAGTCCAGCCCAAAAACATGGAGACAATATTTTAAAATACCAGTTATACTCCTAAGGCTTTAGGGCTATTAATAAAACCTAGCCATCACAACTCCAACAAAATTAATGTGTCATAAGCTTAACCTATTATCAACTATTTCTGTAGAATCAGTTTTGAAATTATGTGCAGAATCAGTTTATATCCTTTATTACTAGAATCAATTCAACTCGTCTTCGATCATTTTTACAAAATCAGTTCAACCCGTCGTTGACAATTTTTATAGAATCAGTTCAACCCGTCTTTGATCATTTTTGTAAAATCAGTTCAACTTGTCTTCGACAATCAATCCAACCCATCATCGACCATTTTTACACAATCAGTTCGACCTGTCTTTGACTATTTTTGCATAATCAGTTCAACCTGTTTTCGACCATTTTTTGTAGAATCAGTTCAACTCAACCTCAACCATTTTTGCAGAAATCAGTTCAACCCGTTTTCGACTATTTTTGCATAATCAGTTTCAAATATATGTAGAATCAATTTTATATAAATTTTAGTAAAACCAATTTGTGTAGTTTTTAACAAAATCAATTTTAACCTAGAAAAGACATTTGAGTCTTCATTTTCATTTTCTTTCCGAAAGAGAAGTGACCTTATTTATCATAAACACTCCATATACTGTTTCCATAACGAGAGGGAAGATGCGGTTAGAAAAACTCCCCAACTTAAAGTTGCTAACCCAAACTCCACAAATCTCGAAATCAGATTAAACTTCAAATAAATCACCCGCAATGCAAATAAAAAATTAACACAGCATTTCACATCACACTAAATACGCGAATCAATCAACAACCAAATTAAAAACTAAAAAAATGAAACACACATCAACCTATTCAAAACATCATACTCTAATTTCTGCACCAATCTGCACGAGTCTTTCTTATTGCCTGACAGTTTGTATTCAAATATATATATATATATATATATTTTTTTTTTTTCAGTAGGTAACCTTACATTCCATCTAATTTCTGCACCAATAAGAACAAGAACCCTGTGTAATCATAGGAGCACCATATCCATATGACACATGAGATGATAACCACCATGTACTTGTAAAACTAAACTTGGAGAGTTTAACGAAGCTTTAGGCAATCAGACTAAAAGCCGACCATTAGTTGGTGATCTTCCCTCAAATTTTAATAAAGCTCTTATAAAACAATCACCAATTCACACTTAGTAAACACACAGACTTCCCAATTAACAACTCTACGAGTACACAGTCCACATATAGAAACCTCACCGGGTGCGACAACAACTGGACTTTGTGATCAGAGCCTTCCTCGAAAATGTCGTCGTCGTAAGCACAAGCCTGCCGAAGCTTGGGCTTATGCAACTGCTCCTGTTGCTGCTGAGTTTGGAAGTACGCCAGAGCACCACTGGTGCAACTCCTCCGGTTGAGAGTAGCAGTGGCAGCAACGGTCTGGGTTTCCTGGAGTTTGGAGCGATTGAAACAGGGGAGGCAGAGGCGATGGTCGGGAGGGACGTAGAGAAGAAGGAGGCCGGTCATTCGTCGCAAAGAGTGAGGGTTTGGAGAGGAGGCAATGGGTTTTGAATGCGAGGTGATGACGAGTGAGGGAATTGCAGAGAAAAAGAGCGAAGGTAGCAACGACGAAGGATGGAGATGGATGTGTTGAAAAAATTTAGGGTAAATTACACCATAGCCCCTCAGGTTTGAGGTCTATTACAACCCGGTACAACATCTTTAAAACATTTCACTTTCATACCTCAAGTACTATTTTATTTCAATTTCATACAGCCGTTACATTTTCCATCCATTGAACCGTTAAGTGTTGACGTGGCCGCCACATATATGCCACGTGGCTGACAAATGTCTGCCACGTGGCAAATAAAAATAATTTTTTATTTAAAAAACCTAAAATTTTCAACCAAAAAAAATATTTGGGTAAATTACACCATACTCCCTCAGGTTTGAAGTCTATTACAACTTCATACAACATCTTTAAAACATTTCACTTTCATACATCCAGTGCCATTTTATTTCAAAATAACATCTCCGTTAGATTTTCCATCCATTGGTCTGTTAAATGTTGACGTGACTGCCACATTTGTGCTGATGTGGCTGCCACGTGGCAATTTTTTTTTATTAATATTTTTAAAAACCTGAATCTTCTCAAAAAAAAAAAAAAAACCCTGAAATCGTCTTCCCCGACTCACCCCCTTCTTCCATCCATCATCACCACCCCCCCCAAAATCCCACTCGAGCCACCCTTTTCTCCCATCCCCCATCACCCACCCCCAAAAATTCCACCCGAAATTAGATGGATCTACTACAAAATGGTACTGGATGTATGAAAGTGAAATGTTTTAAAGATGTTGTATGAAGTTGTAATAGACTTCAAACTTGAGGGGTTATGGTGTAATTTACCTAATTTTTTTTTTTGGTTGGAAATTTTAGGTTTTTTAAATAAAAAATTATTTTTATTTGCCACGTGGCAGACATTTGGCAGCCACGTGGCATATATGTAGCGGCCACGTCAACACTTAATGGTTCAATGGATGGAAAATGTAACGGCTGTATGAAATTGAAATAAAATAGTACTTGAGGTATGAAAGTGAAATATTTTAAAGATGTTGTACGGGGTTGTAATAGACCTCAAACCTGAGGGGCTATGGTGTAATTTACCCAAAAATTTACCACTGAAAGGGTATTTTGGTAACTTATGTTCTAGAAATAAAAATATATTAATGATGTTATTTTTCACATATATTAACTTTTGTTTATCATTGAAATGTTTAAAAATATTGTCTCAATATAAGATTAAATATTACATGTTTTATTGTTTTAAAAAATAATAGACATGTTAATTACTTTTTATTACCTTTTTTTTAACAGACAATACATGTGATATCTTTTGATTGGGTTAAATAAGAAAGTGAGCATTTTGATACTTACTAGTGAGGGCCTAAGCCTTATCCTAATTTAATTGAGAAAATGAGTAGTATAAAAAATTTATTATAATCGTTAATCAAATTAGATATCGTTCAATTTCAAAAAAAGAAAATAAAAATTCTCATATTTGATATGAATATGCAATGAATTTATAATATTAATGACAATTTTCCTCCTTTTCTTTTTGCAAAATCATTAATTTCCCTTACATCCGCATACAATTAAGAGTAGCGCTATTCACATTATTTTACTTTTCACACAACCTGGTTAATATTTGTCTATTAATCTTCTTCAACTCATTCGATTTGATTACCAAAAATTGAGGTGCGTGTGAAAGGTAAAAATAGTGTGTGGATAACACCATTGTGCATATCAAAAATGTAAAATGTGTAAAGTAAAGCATAAGTAGTGAATTTGTTTATGAGGATCTTAGTCATTGAGTTTTGTTTGAGTAAAAACTTATATCAGACTTTATATTAAGAAAATTAAATTTGAGGGGCTAAAGTCATATTTTCAAAAATAAAAATTCAAAGCATGGTAAAAGACCAAAGGTGCACAAGGCTAACCGAACACGGAGTGAGACTTACCTTCACATGGAATGATACTACCTTGGTATTCTTAAAAATAAGAGAGTTTTAACAAAACACTCCCGATATTGTTCACTTTTAACGAAAAACCACATCTTTACCTTTCCATGATACTATTTACTATATCTTTAAAAATGACTTTTCATTAAAAGAGAATTTTTTTTAGATTTTTCATTAGTTTTCCTTAAAAATAATACACTGTTATGTGACAAAATTAAACATATATTATTGACTTAAATGGATGATTCTGTCGCATTGACATATCAGATGCTGATAAGTCCTTTCCCTAAAAATTCATTTTTAATCCCAAACTTTAAAGGAAGGATTTTGGAGAGTAGTTCTAAGAGATATTGATGTTTTTTTTTAATTTTCTTATATAACAATTTAAGATACAAGATTCTTTTTTGTGACAAGGACAATTTCATCTTATAATAAGTATGAAAATAAATTTATACTTTGTAATAGTTTATTTACTAAATAATATTCATAATAATTGGACGAAAAATACACATATTATATAAGAAATTTTAACGAAAAGCTCCCGGTACTGTTTACTTTAACAAAAAATCACATTTTTATTCTAAAAAGTCAATTCTGATACTATTTACTTACAACACCTTTTTATCTTTTCTATTAAAACTCAAATATTTCAAATCATTTTTATTAGTTTTCCTATTATAATATGCATCTAGATGCTTAGTACCTACACATATCAAATTTGGTATTCCGAAATTTGTCAAATGATGTTTTGTGTCGGTGACAAAATTATGGACATCTTGATAAAAAAAAATTATGGACATTGACATGTTAAAAATATGCTGTAATATGTGATATAACAAATCTAAAATAATAATAATATATAAATTAGAGAGCAGTAGGTGTCGAAGGTTCGAAAGAAAGCGAAAGTCGAGCAGAGGGCGCTTCCCCTGAAGAGATTTTTTTGTCGTTTCGTCTCTCTTGCTGGGCGTATCTTGTGCCATTTTTATTCTAATTTTCAGTTTCCATTTCTCCACCACCATTTGTAATCCAGACTCTCCAAAGTGAGAGTGAGCTTTTGGGGAGTGAGCTTTCTGGAGGTGTTGCAGCTATCACAATCTCTCTCTCTCTCTGCATGTCTTTCTCTCACCTCAGCACTCTCAGACTCTCCACCTTTCCCTCACCAGGTCTCTCTCTCTCTCTCTCTCTCTCTCTCGCCATTTTTCTGTGGTTTTGTTTTTGTTATGTTTTTTTTTGGGATCATGCATAATTTTCTCGAATTGGGTATTTATCTTGTGTTGAATCTTTGTTATCTTGAAAAAGCTTGTGTCTTGATGGTACTGATGTCCCAATTTTATAACTTTACTTGTCAGTGGTTGGTGAAATTGTACTTTTGAGTTGTTGGTGAATTTAGTGCTCAGGTGGGTTTTATTTTATGGGAATCCCCTACGCGTTTAGGCTTGATTTTGCAGACGCGTGTGTAGCCAAATTGACTAGAGCATGTGATCCCAAGTTAGAATCCCCTGGGCGTAGTTTAGATTAGATTAATTAGAATATTGCGCGGAAGAAGAAAATATAGGATTGATTGCAACTAGAAGAACGAAAAGAAAGTTCTTTAGTTAGTAAGCAATTAATATGCATTTTACTGGCATCTTGTGAAGGTATCAAGTTTGGCAGTTTGAAATATGTGTTGATGTAAACATGTGAACACTGACCTCTTGGATTGCTGCTCTTTAATATGTACCTTATTTTTAGAAAGAAAATCTGGACATTATTTCGTGCCACAAGCAGCTTCAACAATGCCGAGATTAAATGGGGCAGCGGAGATCGATGCTGCTGTTGTGGTAAGATTATCCTTCTAGTTCTATGATTTCCTACATACTCTTTTATGCTGTTAACGATATTAATTTGCTTCTTTTTATTTAAGCAGAGTTTTGAGGGTGCTAAAGAAAGAATAAAGAAGATGTTCGACAAGGTTGATCTCTCGGTTTCCTCATATGACACTGCTTGGGTGGCAATGGTCCCTTCTCCAAATTCCCCAAAGGACCCTTTTTTCCCTGAATGCGTAAACTGGTTATTGTGTAATCAACTCCATGATGGCTCATGGGGTCCTCCTAATTTGCAACCCTTGTTCACGACAGATGCTCTCTTATCTACCTTAGCATGCATCCTTGCACTGAAGCAGTGGAATGTTGGCGAAGAACAAATTAACAAGGGTATAGCAGTTATTCTTGGTTCTTGCTAAGTTTCCTCCATTAATGTTCTATAAATGAACACCTTAACATCCTTTTGTTCTTTTAGGGCTACATTTTATCAAATCAAATGTAGCTTCAGCTACTGATGAAGAACAACAATCTCCTGTTGGATTTAATATATTGTTTCCTGCGATGATTGAGTCTGCAATGAATTTTAAGATGAACCTTCCCTTGGGTGCACCAACCCTAGACGCCTTATTTCACAGAAGAGACTTTGAGCTGAAAAGGTATATTTTCATTGTATTTTATTTTCTTGTTTTAAGTTCGATTCCATCTTGTAGTAATTTATTTATTATTACATGCTCTCACTAAGCTATTGAATCCCGTGGGGCTCACCTTTTTGGATGTGGCTTTGTATATTAGAACCTCAGGAATTGTTCCTTCATCACAGGGGAAAGAAACATTTTTCTTTTCTTTTGATAGGAAAGGAATGGATGTACATGATATAATCAGTTCATATGCTAGTCAGAATAATAGAAATGTATCGGTGTGGTTATAATTTTGTTTTGCATCCTAAACTATTCTGATTGAGGATCTCTGTTCCAAAATGTTATTATTTAGAGGCTATGCAAGCAACTCAGAGGGGTGGAGAACGTTCTTAGCATATATTTCAGAAGGGTTTGGAAAGTCGCAGGATTGGGACCTGGTCATGAAGTATCAAAGGAAGAATGGGTCCTTGTTTAATTCACCATCAACCACCGCCTCTGCTTTTACTCACCTTAAGAATGCTGATTGCCTTAAGTACCTACGCTCTCTCTTAGAGAAGTTTGGGAATGCAGGTTTCATACTCAACATTTTCCATTAATTTCCTAATGTATTTATTTACTACATCAGGATAAAGCTTCCAATGTTTTCAACCTACCATTTTCAGTTCCAACGGTCTATCCTCTAGATAAATATGCCCGCCTTTCTATGGCTTCCAGTCTTGAAAATTTGGGTATTGATCGACATTTCAGGGAGGAAATTAGAAATGTACTGGATGAAACATACAGGTAATCTTTCCCATATATGTATACCCCAGTTTCGAGATTTATTAGTTTTCATCCATGGGGAAGCATGACATTACCCAACAAACAGAAGCTGGCTGCAGGGTGATGAAGATATATTATCAGATGCTGCCACCTGCGCAATGGCATTTCGACTCTTACGTGTGAATGGATATGATGTTTCTGCAGGTATTTTCAATTTTGGGTACCTTGGCTTTCATGACTATGTTTTAGCGAAAAAAATATGTAACTGATGTATGCTGTCTTTTAGATCCACTAACTCAATATTCAGAAGATCGTTTGCTCAATTCCCTTGGAGGGTATATGAAGGACATCGATGATGCCTTAGAGTTGTTTAGAGCTTCAGAAACCATCATACATCCAGATGAATCAGTTCTAGAGAAACAACATCACTGGACGAGTCATTTTCTGAAGCGGGAGTTATCCAATACTTTAATTCAGGGTCATAAAATGAATAAGCATATCGGCCTAGAGGTAGCTTTCTATGCTAAGCCTATCTTATTTATTTGACATCTTTAATCCCCTATAATCCCAAGATATTTCATAAATTAAAGCAAATTTTGATTGTTTTCAGGTGGATGATGCTCTTAAACTTCCTCGCTATGCAATTCTGGGCCGATTGTCAACCAGGACAGCTATAAAATATTACAACACAGACAGTACAAGGATTTTAAAATCTTATTATCGGTAAACTTCTAGTATTTTCTTCGACAGCTCCTCTTCTTCCTTTTCCCTTCCTTTTAAGAATTTAATTTGTTCTGAATTATTTTGAAGGACCAGTGCATATAACTTATTATTCCTTGCGCTCGTCTTATGTTAGTTGTTTGAATATTGGAAATGAAGATTTCCTAAAGCTGGCTGTGGATGACTTCAATAATTGCCAATCTATACACCGTGAAGAACTCAACCATCTTACCAGGTATGTACAGTACTCTCTCTCCCAAGCTGAGGTTCTTGTTACTAGTGTTTCCACCTGATCTTGATATAATATAAGTGAAGGAGAGTGCAGTTGTATAAGGAAGTGCAGAATATTGTAATTTATTTGTTTGTGATTTTACCTAAGCAGGTGGGTTGAGGAGTACAGATTAGACAAGCTAAACTTTGCCAGACAGAAGCAGGCATACTGTTACTTCTCTGCTGCTGCAACCCTTTTTCCTCCAGAACTATCAGATGCACGCATATCATGGGCCAAAAATGGAGTCCTTACAACTGTGGTCGATGATTTCTTTGACGTTGGAGGTTCTGAAGAGGAACTGATAAACCTCATACAATTGGTTGAGAAGTATGTTTCCTTTTCCCATTTGTTTCTTATTTCTGTTGGATCCATTATTGGGCAACAATTCCTGCTTGTGCTCCTAGTCCTTGTTAGTTGTTTCTGGCATGAAGGTCTTAAATTTTCATGCATTTGGGCTTCAGGTGGGATGTGAATGTGAGTGTTGATTGTTGTTCCGAGAATGTTGAAATTATATTTTCAGCACTCAAGAACACAATCAACGAGATTGGAGCCAGGGCATTCACGCGGCAAGGAAGCAGTGTGACAAGTCATGTGATAGAGATTGTAAGTTGAAAAACTTTAATTTGTCCTTGTCATCGTTGTTTCGATTAATATGATAAAATGTTTTTCTTAAAGCACTAGCTGTCTCCTGAACGACTTAAAATGTTTCAAGTACTTCACTTTCACGAAGTGTCTTACAATAACCTGAACACTCCCATAACATTGATTCTGATGGTACTTTATCGTGACTGTCTGGTCGATGATAAGACCGTTATTTGAGTTTTCTATTCATTGACTTCACGAAAAGAGAGTAAAGGGATGAAATGAGCTATGTTTGATTTTCCAGTGGTTGGATTTGATCAAGTCTATGTTCAAGGAAGCCGAGTGGTTGAGAAACAAGTCAGTTCCAACAATGGAGGAGTATATGGAAAATGCATATGTATCATTTGCCTTGGGACCGATTGTCCTTCCAGCTCTCTATTTGGTTGGACCTAAGCTTTCAGAGGAGGCTGTAGGAAGTTCCGAATTTGATCATCTGTATCGACTCATGAGCACTGCTGGGCGCCTTCTCAATGATATCCAAGGGTTTAAGGTAGACAACATCCCCCCATTCTCCTATAAAAGTAATAATATCCCATCTAAAATTGTAAACTCTTAACTCTTGGCTACGTTGCAGAGGGAATCTGCAGAAGGGAAGCTAAATGCTGTGTCCTTGGCCATGATTCATGGCAACGGCGTTACCGAGGAAGAGGCCATTAACGAGATGAAGAATGTAATAGTCAGCAAGAGGAGAGAATTGCTAAGATTAGTTTTGCTCGAGAAGGGTAGCGTAGTTCCGAGAGCTTGCAAAGATTTGTTTTGGAACATGAGCAAAGTGCTGCACCTGTTTTACGCTAAGCATGATGGATTCACAGCACATGATATGATGAAGACGGTAAATGCAGTAATGGAAGAACCTATCCTTCTCAGCGAACTGTAACTTTGCCGTAATAGATCTACAAATAACTGTCTTCTAAGTTTGCATCTTTATTCTGAGATTTAATCCAAATGCAGATTCCAAAATTGCTTATCCAATGCTATTAACAAAGTTAACCAAGTTTCTAGTCGACGAACCAGTCTCTCCTAAAGCAGCCATTGCCATCTCTCCAGTTTTCTTGCTTCTTTCTCTAAGCGCTCTCCCTCTTTCCAACTCCATCAACTCCCTCACTTTCCTCTCCAATTCTTCCCCGCTCACAAACCCATCCTCCTCCTCTCTCTCTCTCTCTCTCTCTCTCTCTCTCTCTCTTCCACCCTTATCGCCATTACCATGTCCTTCACTAGAACACTTCTGTTCAGATGCTGCTCCGCATACAGTGTCCATGCAATCAATGGTACCCCGGAAATCACTGCTTCGAGCACCGAGATCCAGCCACAATGTGTCACAAACCCACCCACCGATTCCTTCTTCAACACTGCTGCCTGCGGATCCCATGACTTCACCACCTTGCCCCCTGTCATTGGTCCTCTCCAAGAACCCTTCAGGCAACAGACCCCCCAAACCATAGTCGTCGAATCCATGAACCTGCTTTGTTTTCACATCTACCGGCGGCTTCTTCATCACCCACAGAAACCTCTTCCCACTTCTCTCCAACCCTTTTGCTATCTCTTTCAGTTGAATCGGCGAGAATGATCCCCTGCTTCCGAAACAGAGAAAATCACGGCACAACAGGCAGTCCTCCTCCCCTTCCACGGTAGCATTACCGGATTCTTTTTCTTCATCCATCAAGGGTCCTATATAGTTCACAGGCGGAGTGGGACCATCAGAAACGCACAGACCTTGGACTACAGCCTTTAGGGTGGAAGCAGGCTCGAGTTCTTCGACCGTGTTGACATGACAATGATACCGTCGGAGATTTGGGAAGATGTGAGCAGAAGTAGAGCATGTCCCAGTAAGCAGGGCGGTCTCTGTCGAGCATTGGCTGAATCATGTGGATGGCCTTCAGAGGGGACTTTAATCCGGGGATTTCGAAAACAGTCTCGGTGAGGTCCTAGAAAAAGGCGCAAGAGCTGCTGCATCAGAAGTGTAGAAGTAATGGGTTGGGATGTGGAGTTCCTTTGCGATGGGAAGCGCAGAGGTGCAGAAGAAGTCGATGATCAAGGCGCGAATGGCGGTGGAGGATTTGGAGATTTCTTGGAGGGCACCGCGGATATGGGGATCATTTTGGGTATTTTGAATGAGGGGGCGGGAGACGTTCTGGGGCCCGTAGCGGTGGAGGACAAGCTTGCCGAGCTCCCATTTGTGGAGCTGCCTAGAGCACTATTGCATCTCCCATATTTCTGTGAAAACCGATGCTTCTGCTGCTGCTGTACTTGATCTGAGAACCCTAAACTCACAGCCAAGAAATTCAGCTGAATAAATCACGCGTGCTCGTATGTAATTTGTTACAAGGAGTAGAGGCCGAGCAAAACTTAATTTGTTACAGGTAAAAGAAGTCAAGCAGAACGACAAGGAAGACCATGATTTGTGACGCATCCGCATATAATATTACGGACGGATCCACAAGCGTCTAAATAAAATATTTTGAAGGATTAAATTTTTCTTGACTGCAAGTATCAAAGACAAACACGAAACACGTGTTCTTTGTCAAGCTCGTAGAGAATCAATAACTACAACTGCCACATGTGTTGTTCATTCATCACAAAAGCCGAAGACCACCCGTGACGCTACTCATGGTTCCAATTTGTTCAAGATCAAGCCTAGACAGTTCCAGACCAAATTACATCCGATACAAGAACAAGTACTCGCAGATGAAACTGAAGATCGAAAGTTAAATAAAAAGAATATTCTTTTAAAAGAGTATTATAATCCTAAACAGTGTAAACACTCACTAGTACAAATATTATTTTGTATAAAAAAAACTGCTAGAAATGTGGGGGCACCATTTTGCTTGGACGTTTCAATGCTCCCCTTCAATTTCAAACCTGGTGCTATCACTCTCAAATTAAAAATATTCGCCACTTGTAATAAGTTTTTTTTTGGCTTAATTACACTAAAATTCATTGAGCTTTTACAAAACTCTTTCACATTTAAGGCATTTCACAAGCGTCCTCTCATGTTCTAATTCCCTTTTAATCAAAATTTTGCTTATAAATTTATTAATTTACCATTATAAATTACTTGAAACTAATAAAGAAAAACTTTATAATTATATACAAAATTATAAATCATTAAGAAAAAAATTTAATTATTACTTTGAATTTTTTTTTGTTTTGTCATTAGTTGGTAGAAAGAGGACTTAGGGATTGCCTAATCCCAATGGACTGAAAACTCGAGCAAAAATTGAGCAAAAATATCCAGCAAATTGAGTTATCCTTTGGTTGGGGCGGCAGAAGAAAACCATGGACCAGAAGTTGGGTGCCGAAATTTTTTAACAGAGGAAGAAGAAAGAGATGGTATTCTTCTTCAAAAAAATTTAATTATCATTTTGAAAATAATATTTTATTAAGAAATGGACGAAGATCTAATTCTAGCGCGATTCCATCGTCGTCCATTTCTATCGCACTGTGGGAATTGGATATGGTTCATTAGGGTTTTTTGTTTGGAAGAAACGAGAAGTTTGTAATGGGTTTAAGAGAGGTTATCCGCCACTGCGAACACCGATATGAATTTTTTTTTTCTCCAGCTCTTATGAATTAAGTTACTTCCCTGACCTTGTACAGTGTTTTTTCACGTCATCGATGCTGATGTGTCACGATTTTTTCTTAATTATTATTGGTAATGATTTTGTTAGTGTAATATTATAAATATTTTACATATGGTCGGAGATGGAGTTATCTTTTTTGGTTTGTTCAAAGTTTGAATGGGTTGTGGTGATGGAGAAAGGAGTAGACGGAGATGAAGGTGGCTGCTCAATTGGGTGGGACGGGAAGAAGAAGATGAACAGCTTCTTTTTTTTTTAATAAAATATTATTTTCAACATAATAATAATTTTTTTTTCTTAATTTGCTTTTGTCACATGGTCTTATTCTTGTATTTTTTTAAGTGTTTAATGATTTATATTTTTTTATTGTTGTAGGCATAATTTATTGAATAATTATGGAGGACTTACAGAGAGGGGTGTGGCAATGTTAGAGAGGAAGAGAGAGATGCATAATTGTGAGGTGTGTTATATTGCACCCCATTGTGCCTTTATTTATAATAATAGAGAAGGTTAATTCCTTACCATTTTAGAATTACAACTCTCAATAGGTAATCAACTCCTAATAGGAATATAAATTTTTTTCCAAGATATACTAGGATTTACACAAGCACATTCCTAATTTAATAGGACTGCAACACTCCAACTTGTAAATGGCGCATCAGGTCTTCGGCGATGAAGTAGGTAAGTTGATGAAGTCGTCAGCACAATGAGCGAATGTGAGTCCTAGATCAATGGAATAATGCATAAAAAGGTAAAACTCACAAAACCTCGCTATGGTAAAACCCAAGGAGGGAGAAAAACTCATAGGCTAAGGAAAAAAGTGAGAAGTTGCATTAAGTCAAAACTATACGTCAATTGGACGCAAGTAGAAGAGCTCACAAAGGTATGATCAGCCTAGGATGGGTGCCTCGTCAAAACCTAGTTAAGTAGCAAAAACCCAGTGGAAAAAATGCTCCTAATCATAAGGAAAAATAGTACATTAAGATTAGTGTGAGTATATTTCTGGATACTCCCCCTGAGTTTGACATAACTTCCAAATGAGAACTACAAGCATTGCATATGATAGTTAGGCATCCAAATTCCTTGGACAAGCTTCTGGAAGGTTGACTTCGACAGTGACATTGTGTAGAGGTCGGCAAGGTTGTTTTGGATCTGCTTGCATGGCTTCAATCTCTTGTAGAAGTCGGCAAGGTTGTTTGGGATCTGCTTGCATGACTTCAATTTCTTGATGCTTTGCTGATGTAGATGTAGACGCAATATGTCTTAGTGTTGACTTTGTTGATGTATCATGGCTTGGTCAGGTTATACATGCGGTATAATCTTCATGGATTGTTGTTGGGACTTCAACGATGGATGAAAAATAGCAAGCACATCAAATATGCTCAAGAAAAACTTCTAACCATGTCTCACTTGTGGTGTAGTGAAGTAAGGTGAGTCTTGGAACGATTTGAAGATTTCTCAATTAAGGTCATATCGTGGACCTCCAAGATATTGTGATATCCTAAACGGTAAAGACATAACCATTTGGGGATTTTGCCTTGTGTGGGTTTGATAAGTAACCAACGTCAGCATAACAAATAAGGTAAACATTATTCCGAGGATCAGGGGGTCGGATCCGCTCGAGATGCATTGCGATTTGATTTGCCCAAATTCATAGTACCTTCAAGGTACGTCTTTAATACCAATTTAGTGGTTGCATGTAGGCGCGGTGCTGCATCTTTACCAAGATCTACAGCGAAGGAGATGTCTTGTCTTAATACAATAAGCTAAGTACAATGAAGCGCAAAGTTGAACTTAGATATGGAATTTCGGATTCCATAACCTCTTCAAGGGTCTCATTTGCATATAACGTATGGACGATCAAAGGTATACTCAAAGGTGACACCTCCATGGAGTAGTTCGGCTGGTAGACCAAAATACTGTCAGAACAATGCTTCAACTTTAGGTTAAGACATAAATGAGTTTTCCAAGATCCTTCATCTTAAATTCTATCTTCAGGTACGAGGCAATTTTCTTAAGCTTTTTCGGAGTCTTAGTAAGATTCGTATTAACGACATAAACTGTAACTCTAGCAATTTGGAATAAGACTTCATAGTTTAACACGCAATGGCATAATTTATATCCATGACTGATCAAATAATCACTTAGACGGGTATACCACATCCATCGGATTGTAAGTGAACGCCTCAAACAAGTTAAGAGGGTGTTTTGTGGTTTGGAACTATTTGAACTAGTCCATGTAATTCTTTAGGAACTTACATGTAAATCTTCATATCTATATTCTCATGGAGAAAACACTAAATGCTGCTATCAATCACATGATGTTTGAGAGAAACCTTAAGCCATAAGACGTGCATCATATCGCACTGTTTCATTCATCTTATAACGCTTCATTTCCCATTTGTAACACAATAGGGTTACCTTGGGCAGTGTAGGAACGACAGGTCCAAAACACACTTTGGTAAGGATTTTAACTTCGATGTAATTTTGGTTGTCCAATTAGTTCTACGTTGTCACTTAATCAACGGAACACTGTTCGATATCGTTGTTTTTCATTTATGTCGGTATCTACCATATAAGTGAAAACAGCATCGATGGCAATCTTATTTCAATGCCATTTAGCTTATCCAACTAGTATACTAGACCAAGAACTTCAAGTTTCGGGAGTAATCCAGATTAATTTCATGAGATGGAAATGATTTGAGACAGCGATCAAGTATGGATTGATTATTGTGTCGTGTCTTCCTCTTCTAGGGAAGTGAATCCTACGAACCGAGTGATCTGTCATGTTCTAGGCTAAGACATATTGATTGGCTATTTGTCGGTGTACTGGATCGTCTAATAGGGCCATCCAAACCATCTAACAACGGCAGCACACCTTTCAGGGATGTTGACTTGATATTCGTTAAGTACGTCTATCTTTGCAGGCATGTTTGCAGCTGGTATATGATCTTGTCACTTTAGTTAGATCAGAGGAATGTGTCTGGAGTAACATTCTAAAGGCTAGAATTCATCGCACTTGCTTATCACACTTTTGCGGTATGAGGATCGAGATAAGACATAGTGGGCAACGTCCACGCAAATTCGCGTCATTCTACAGGAACGTTGACCTTCTTATCTCTCTTTAACGGCTAGAAGACTGTCTCATTAAAGTGACAACCTGATTACTTCGGGGTAAGGAGATGTGTCGTAGCATCATTGTTCGAACTAAGTGTCCCAAATGGTCATGCCAAAACAAGTAAACTGCTAATCACCCAGTTCCAGGCCGGCTGCATGTAGCGTGTTCTCAGTTGGGGGACAACCTGTTAGCCTCAAATCAAAGCTGCATGCTCATTTTTAGAGGTGGTGCAAAGATATTCCACTCAATTTTCTTCAGTGGTTCATTTATGATCATTGTTATCTTAAATATCCTTAAAAACTCAACGACATAGAGAATTTAAGGTCCCTTAAATGGTGATTCAGTACCATTCATATAACGAGGAACTTGCCAATGCTCTTAATTAGGTTGGATAGACCTGAAGTCATTGTTAGAAATGTGATTTAGGTGTAAAGTTAATGTGCTTAGTATCGCATTCATCCAGACAACTAACTTCCCTACATTCCTACCTAATCACATATTTAATTGAATTGGTCACATGTATTAAGAAACGTGATTCAATTTACTTATATTCGAGGACAATATCAATAATATTATCCATAACTAAAACATACAACAAAGTTGAATCCAAGAACATCGAAAAATGTTCACAAAGTAAATGGGTTACTAAGGGAATTTAACCAACAATGCTATCCATGTCAAAATTTTACTCTTCCAACAGTGTTTGGTAAAGCAAAATTAGTCTCACGTATTGACTACGAGAATGGTACTCCTTAACGACATTGGTAGGGGCACGAACAGGTGCATAACCAATGATCAATTCCATCAAGACGGAAGTAGATTTTGTAGTGTTAAGGTTTGGAAATATTATCCCTTTATTCTTGAAGTTTTAGGTCTTAGATGCCAAAGATCATGCTTCGAGCATGATGCCACACCTTGGCTGGCCCTGATTCTACCGTATGTTGTAAAAACAAACTTGAAATTGAACTGTGAGAGAGACATATTCAAATTGGGTTTGGTAGGCTCTAGCCGAATTGGGTTTATGATATATACCTTTCTCTCACGTTTGTGATAGTAATCAGATTTGAGAATTTGGTAAACTTCCACTTTCTACACTGCTGCTTCAGGAGTGAGTTAGAAACATGGAAGGACAAGAAAAGTATTCTCTTAGTCAAAATTCGATCAGATTTATAAACTTCAAAATTGTACATATTCATGGACGTAATCATGGTGTGTTTCAGGCAATGTCTTTCATGATTAGACAGTCCGCAGAAGCGAGCCAAAGAGCTATGGAATCCTCGTTTGGGAGGTACTTCTGTGGGTAGTTCTTCAGGCATAAATCTTCGAATGAAGATCACGACGGAGGCTTATTCAGCTCTTTCATGCCATTGTTGGCTTCAATGGTTTCTCAGCTTCTTGATAGTCAAGTGGAGATTCACGTCTTGTACCCCATATAAAGTGATTTATATTAGAAAAGTCCAAATCAGGAAAATCAAAGTTGTGATGGTTCGAAAATCCACTGAATTGGAGAGAACAAGATTGTGATTGGTGCTATGGGAAGGAATCATTCATAAGCATTAAAGTTAGAACATTCGAGTTTTAAGACATGGTTTTCATGAAAAACGTCGGGTTTTCATGTGTGTATTGTTTTCTGAAAACTTCGAGTTTCAAAGGCACTAAATTTGAAACTGCAGGTTCAATTTAGTTTCTGAACGTTTAGTTCATAAAAGAGAGGTTTATGCAAGAACACAAAATGCAATATACAACTAAGTGTAGTGGATTTGAGTTTCTTCGGGAACTCAAGTGTGAGAGCTTCGTTACTACGAAAGTATGTCAACAATTCAAAGTATAAAAGTAAATTATTGAATCGTTAATGTCCAAAAGTGATCTTCAGGTCAATGATTTTGGATTAATTATCAGATTAATGGATTGCTAGTCATTTTTAATTAATTCAATATATCCGGACCATTCGGGGTCGATCGTAGAAGAAAAAAATAATTATAATATTCGAGTTAAAATTATTTAAAATGCCAAAAAATTGCATTGGATTCAAAAAGCCATAGCCCAATGACATTGCGCTTTGGTGCCGTGAGTAGGGCACCAAAAATATGGGCTGAAAAGAAAAAAAAAGCCAAAAAATGGCTTTGGGCCTAGAACAAAAGGCAGCCCAGCAAAAATATGGGCTGAAAGTATGTCAATCTTAGTGAGTGTAAAATGTCGTTAAATCGATTACAAAAGTTAAAAAATTGAACCTGCAAGTATAAAAATTCTACAAGCCAAAACGATGTTTTAAAATTCCACATGGGTAAAATTGGAAATTGAATATATATGTTAGTGTGTGTTGGAGCAATATTAGAAAATATGAAAAATAAAAATATAATTCCAATGATAATAATCACATTCACAACATCAATTATATATGAGATTAACATAAACAACTAGAGAGAAAGTTAGAAAAACTAACAACTTTGGAGATTGAGGCTTGCATAAATGCAATGTCCTAAAGACAGAATTTCGCCCCTACTCTTGTGCTTGTAGTTCGGTAGGCGTCTGTCTCCCAGGATTCAACAATCTATAATCCGAAGTCAAAGTACTTCAATCTTCAGACTCTGGCAAACTTCATATATTCCGTACTCTCAAGACATGACTCAGAATTTGACACACGAAGACTTTGAGAAACAAAGTGGAGAAACCCTATTTCTCAAGAGTAAAAATTAACTCTAATTTTTCTATATCTCTAATGATAATGGTTTCATGAGTTTATATAGAATCCAAGTACTTCTTGTTAAAGAGATGTAACTTTCCATTTATAAGTATACATCATTTGACAAGGGAACACACCTAAACAACATAACCTTTCTAGAAATTGGTTAACACTATTTTTCATTCAATTATTAAAATTATATATTACAATATTTCATATCATAATATATAATTTCCAACAATCCCCCACATGAATGAAAAATTAGAAGAATTTGAGAGTACATGCGGACAAGAGATGCATCAGGAGAGGTGTCCTTTGGACTTGAACCTACCTTAGTGAATACTTATCGAATTTACTTGGTGACGCAGTGAATATGAAATCTTGAACTGTTCACCGCAGCAGTAAACCGAGACAATAAGCAACACACATCACTAATCCTAATATATTCCAGTTTATATGGTTGTGTTCATTTTGGTCTTGAACAAATCCTGGATTCATGAGAGCTTTAGAGAATTTAGCCATCTCATTCTCATAGAAGTGACCCACTTTTACTCTCACATAGGTGACCACTGATTAAGAATACTCTGCAATATTCCTCTTATTTATAAGATATCACTGTCATTAAGTATAAATATACATCCTAAAACTTCTGCAGACAACGCACTTCTTCCACCATAGGAATGAGGTATATAGTGTGTTAATTTCTTTGAATCATGCCCAACCAGTTTGCCTATTTAACTTAGACCATGGGATCTCCAATCAACTAAGTTAGGTTTCCGCCCGGCTGATTCATTAGTTATGTTGTCTTTAGCCTCATTCCCCTCGATGATCAACTTACTCTCTAGTCAAACCTTTAATAATTTGATCCACTATTAGCTTGAATACCATTAATGGTGTGCACAATCCATCTTATGAAATTATATTTCATACGAGAGTAGTTGTTTGACATTGTTTGAAATGTCAAGTCCTCAAAATTATATTAGGACTTAATTACTAAGTAATTTGCTAACACTAAGCACTTGGGGTAAACTCCCTCACATTTAAGGTATTTGTAAGAAGTTCTCTAATCTTACCATACCTTAAACAATTACTCATTACAAGAGATGACATCTCGAGTGTTATTCAATTGGCAAATTACTTTTAATCAACCCCCACAATTCTCTCATAATTGTGATTGCTGAAATGCATGAGATTAGTATAAACATATGTAGCTATTCTATCTTCTTAGACCTTAAAGCCTCACTTGTCTTTTAAGATAAGCACCTCGTTAGACCTTAGTCTTCTTTATTTATCAATTCAACCGTCGTTTTTCTAAGATGAAAGCAACTCATCCATAATGAATTCAAGCTCAACGGTCTGAATTTTTTTTTTTCTTATCCCAAAATCTTTCTTGCCATGACCAACCATAATATAACAAACTCATTGGTTGACAAATTTGAATGCACTTCTTTTGGCAGTATGTACACTTTCTATAAGGTTGAAATTCTGACCAGTCGCAACCTGGATGTAGTTAGACAATGTCTCTTATTTTGCAAGATAATTTGAAGACTTAATCTTCCAGTATCTCAAATAAGGACCTGCTTGAAGACTCAATCTTCCAAATTTTACAAATATGTATGTGTCTAACTTTTATAGCACATTCTAGTGCCTTTCATTAGATGATGCCAAGTGGTACATCTTTTCAACAACCCTAAACACACAATTTGGTGAAGAGGAAATACATTAAAACCTCCAGGCCCTCATGCCCATTCGATTATACTAGCATTGTATCTTTCTCATGATCAACGGTCTGGACAAATACAAGCACTATATGCTTATCAAATAGTATTGTTGCATAAATTCAAGTATTTATGCGTATGCATTCTCATCCTCATCTGAAATGGGCTGCAAACAATGGCATATGCAAATCAATCCATTTGATTGATACTAAAATTTTAGTTTCTGAACTTGCCACCATGAGTACAATACTACTTCGCAATAGATACATCCACAAGGAGGGTGATCTTCTCTTTCTTGAAGAAAGAACTACAACATAGTGGATTAAATGCATCAATTTAGATTAATATCATTTCATTAACAGGTATATCACCGTAACCGTTCCACATTTGCATATAAACTAATTTTTTTTTTATAATAAGCCATTTCACTTGCCTTAACCGTCACCTGTTTTGTAATAGAAGAGTCAACACCAAACCTGGTTTTTGAATGGTATTTCATAAGCGCTATTGCATTGCATTCATCGAAGTCAAATGATATGCTTCATATTGATATGTAAAGCATTTACTTATATGTGTACTGTCAAACAATAACCATACAGATGCATCTATACCAAACAATTGGTTTGTATTTAGCATTATATAACCCAGATTACATGAAAATCTTTAAAATAAAATCATACAAAAAATATTATATGTATCGTGTCTATATCATGTATATCACATACAAGATTATAGAACCAAACATGCAATTGTTTTGCAGTAATATGTTCTAATTATCATCAACAATTCCCACAACTCACTATATATACAACCAACTAACCCATCATCTAGCCCAATGATCATATTATATCTTTCTATGTAAATTGGAAAGATTCATGTTTCAGTTTTATCATTAGATGCAGTGATCCTTCCTTCTTAAAGAGGGCTAGGGTTTACGTCAAACACAACATATTCTATTTCCAATATCTAGCCACTGCTTTATGAGAATTGTCATATCTTCTAATTATTGCATAACTATTTCTGTCTTTAGATTGTTGGAGCAATATTAGAAAATATGAAAAATAACAATATTATTCCAATGATAATAATCACATTCACAACATCAATTATATATGAGATTAACATAAACAACTAGAGAGAAAGTTAGAAAAACTAACAACTTTGGAGATTAAGGCTTGCATAAATGCAATGTCCTAAAGACAGAATTTCGCCCCCTACTCTTGTGCTTGTAGTTCGGTAGGTGTCTGTCTCCCAGGATTCAACACTCTATAATCCGAAGTCAAAGCACTTCAATCTTCGGACTCTGGCGAACTTCATATATTCCGTACTCTCAAGACAGGACTCAGAATTTGACACACGAAGACTTTGAGAAACAAAGTGGAGAAACCCTATTTCTCAAGAGTAAAAATTAACTCTAATTTTTCTATATCTCTAATGATAATGGTTTCATGAGTTTATATAGAATCCAAGTACTTCTTGTTAAAGAGATGTAACTTTTCATCTATAAGTATACATCATTTGACAAGGGAACACACCTATACAACATAACCTTTCTAGAAATTGGTTAACACTATTTTTCATTCAATTATTAAAATTATATATTACAATATTTCATATCATAATATATAATTTCTAACAGTGTGCATGTGAGTAAGGCATAGTTAGGAAGGGAAAATGTAGATCCCACAAGTTGCAGGGAGAAAAGATTCGGAGGCCCCTTGCAACAAGATTCCATGTATGAACTAAGAGCAACTCCAGTGTAGGAGCCCTCCCCACAGGCAATACACTATTCAATCCACCTAGTGAACAGTAATTGCCTTAATGAACAGTGTATTCTCCTGGCAATAGCCTTTTTGCATCTCCACCCCTGCACTTGAATAGCCCTGGCAATTGGCAATAAAATATTAGTATTTTTTTATTTATAAAATAATACATAATATTTTTAATCGTTCTCGTTGCGCCACGTGTCATTATCCGAAAAGCGAATACCAATAATAAAAAAAGTCAAAATAATTTTATTTGTTATTTCGAATAAGATTTTTAATCATTCTCGTTGCGCCATGTGTCATTATCCGCAAAGACAATTATTAGTGGTGGATTTCCGATAAGATTTTTAATCGTTGTCGTTGCGCCACGTGTCATTATCTGAAAAGACAATTATTGGTGATGGATTTCCGATAAGATTTGTAACCAATCACGTCGTGCCACGTGTCACAATCCGATTACAATCTTTGAGGATAGATTTCTACCAGATTTTTAACGAATGACGGCATGCCACGTGGCATTATCTACAATCTAATCATTGCCCAAATCCTCCATATAATGAAACCCTCCATCCTCAGAAATCTCACACCAATTTTCTCAAGCTCTCTATCATTATCCATAGTTTTCTGCTTCCTTCTTCACCAAAATCTCTTTCATTGTTCATAGTTTCTGCTTCCTTCTTCACCAAAATCCCTATCATTATTCATAGTTTTTGCTTCCTTGTTCACCAATGTCTTATTCTTCTTCAAAGATGATGTGGGAAATCGATCAAGAAGAGGAAGAATTGTTTAACCAATCAGAATGAATGTTCAATGTCGGGGATTGGGCCCAAAATGAGATGGAAGATGATGATGAGCGTAGACGAAGAGATGACGAATCAAGAATGGCACGAGCCTCACATTCCCGTCGAGTCGTCCAAGGTGTGGCTCAGATCTACAGGCCCAACCGTGGTGGAAACATTGATAGAAACAGGCAACGACGAGGTCAGGAGCTCTTGGACGATTATTTTGTCCACAACAGTGCATTCCTTGATACGTACTTCTGACGTCGTTTTAGAATGGAACGACATTTGTTCAACAGAATCATGGGCGCTGTTTGCAACCATGATTCTTACTTTGTGCAAAAGCCGGATGCATTTGGTGTTATAGGTCTCCTGCCTGAGCAAAAAATTACTGCTGTTTTGCGGATGCTTGCATATGGAGCAGCTGCAGACCAAGTGGACTAGATAACGAGGATGGGAAAATCAACCATTCTTGAGTCCCTGATGAGGTTTTGCTCGGCAATCGAATCTATCTACACCAATGAGTACCTCTGGAGGCCTACTCATATGGACTTGGAAAGGCTTTTGAAGAATGGCGAGATGCGAGGTTTTCCAGGGATGATTGGAAGCATTGATTTTATGCACTGGATTTGGAAAAACTGTCCAAGTGCATGGCAAGGCGCTTATGGGGATAGAAAAGGATCGAAAAGTATCATTTTGGAGGCGGTGGCATCTTTTGATACTTGGATTTGGCACGCCTTTTTCAGGGTTCCGGGAGCTCAAAATGATCTTAATGTCCTTGCCCAATCCCCAGTGTTCAATGAAGTCCTGCAAGGAAAGGCACCAAAAGTCACATATTGGGTCAACGAACGTAAGTACGACAGGCCATACTACCTAACAGACGACATTTACCCAAGGTGGGAATACTTTGTCAAAACAGTGCCACGTCCACAAAGTGCAAAGGAAAAATACTTTGCAAGCTGTCAAGAAGGATGCAGGAAGGATGTGGAGCGTTGTTTTGGTATACTCCAAGCTCGCTGGGCTATTGTTAGAGGTGCTGCCAGAATGTTTGACGTGGAGTCGCTTCGATCTATCATGATGACGTGCATCATTCTTCACAACATGATTGTGGAAGATGAGTACGATTATGATGCTGTTGATGAATATGAGCCAGACACGATGAACAATTCCAAAACACGAATATATTGTGCTCATGACGCCACCGAAGAACCCGTACAACACGACCCAATACAAAGGGATGGACGTTTCAATGATAGAGTCATTCAACGATATACTGCAATGTTGCAATGCAAAGGCCATATATGCACAATGCTCGCCAAATTGACTTGATAGAACACCAGTGGAAATTGAGGGGTGTTGAAGATACTTAAGTTCATTAGTGTTTGTTTTTATTTGGGGTGTTTATTTGATTTCATGTGGTGTGTTTATTTAGTTCATTTAGTGTGTTTTTTATTCAGTATGTGATGTAATTTTATAAAGTAATAAATTCAATAACTTGGAAATAACATAAAGTACTAAATTCAATAAATTGGAAATAACATAAAGTACACAATTTAATAAATTGGAAATAACATAAAGTACACAATTCGATAAATTAGAAACAACATAAAGTACACAATTCAATGAATAAGAAATTACAACCTAAATTCAATAATCATCACTTAACCAATTTGTGGTGCTAGGATGATCTTCTCTTGTCGTGCTAGGACCATTTCCTCTTGCTCTCGCTTCTCTTGCACGCCTCATTCGCACCACGTCTTCTTTCTCTGACTTCCAAAAATATTTAGAATTTGGAGACTTCCCTTCTAAAGGCTCTTTCATAATGTTACGATCTTCCACAGCCATTATTTCTTCTCTTCTACGTTCCCTTTCTTGCCGAAGTAGTTCTCTTTCTCTCTCATCAGCTTCAAATTTTTCTCAAAAGCTGCAGCTTTTGCATCCTCTCTAGCCTTATCGGCCTCATATTTAGCCATTTCTCAGGCCCAAGTCAATTCACCTTGGCGGGCAAGGTCTTCCATATACTTTCCATAATCATTCTTTGAAGTATTACCTTTTCTCTTTGTAGCCTTTTTACCTTGAGGCCTAATTGGAAAACGGGTCGACCCCGACGCTTGTTCAACGGGGGGCGTTTCAGGCACTTCTTCTGCATCATCTTCATCATGATCATGCGAGGCATGATCGGGTGTAGAGTGTAGAGGGGTGTTGTTCATGAAAACTTCTGGACCGACAGGCACAACTCTGAATTTAGGACAATCTTTGACAACATTCCAACATTCAAACCGGGTGAATGTTTTGTTTTTGCTTTTGGTTTTGGCACCATACCAAGCTTGTGCTTGAAGTTCCTATACAATGCGGGAGAATAAATAATTATGATGAAAGTAGGTAACAAATAATTATAAGGAAAGTAGTTAACAAATAAATAATACAACATAATAATTATAATGAAAATAGGTAACAAATAATTAATACAAACAAATAAATAATATGAAAATAGCTAACAAATAATTATAATGAATGACACACCCGCACCCGAGAGTGGGGCGTGCTGGCCGTCACGTGAGTGTGACGTAGCCATGTGCACTGTGCGGAAGCTAGGATCGAAAACTTAGAACGAACTAATTAAAAACAAAACCACTAGCAACCAAGATACGATAGTGTACTAGAGGCATAAAAAGTATTTATACATAATCAGAGCGTTCTAGGTTCAACTGCAGTCAAGCATAAAGGAAAAGGGTTTAATTGCACCCTCGGTGACATACATATGAATAAAGCTGTCAGAAAGCCGTGAGTCCTCGAAGTGCCAAACTCGTTACTCTCGCTAACTAGAACCTGGAGGGGCGAAAAACAAAACTGAGTGGGTCAGTAAAACAATTCTCTTTTAAAACCAATCTTTGCTCAAAATATATATATATATGTATATATCCCCTCACCGTAAAACCTGTATAATTTCCCAGAATCAAAATATGTACTCAAAGTCCTTAGGTTCTCAAAATCATGCTGAAAGAGTAAGTATGCCACGCCAAAATATTCAAAACAGAAACTCAATCATAAACTAATGATGTGATTAAATGTCAGGTAATCATCTCAGCCATCGGCTGCATATAAATCTCATAATCATCTCGGCTCTCGGCCGCATATATGTCTCATAATTGTCTCAGCCCTTGGCTGCCTGTATGTCTCATAATCATCTCGGCTCTCGGCCGCATATATGTCTCATAATCATTTCAGCCCTCGGCTGCCTATATGACTCATAATCATCTCAGCCCTCGGCTGCATATATCTCTTATAATCATTTCAGCCCTCGGCTGCCTATATGTCTCATAATCATCTCAGCCCTCGGCTGCATATATCTCTTATCCCTTCTCATCAATCTCATCACTGCTAGTTTATCGATTCTCATTAATGCATGCTCTCACCTGGCACTTACCTGTGCGTCCGCCGCACCAACATGCGAATATGCAATCATTAATGCATAAAAATAATATATGAATACTTTGCATGGCATAAAATTCTCATAAACATTCATTATTTCTTTCTGGGAAAAATAATAATAAAATATAGGAAATACGGTAAAAACTGCCCACTCACTGATAGGTCGCCGGGTCGTAGCCCCCGCGTCTAGCCTGGCTACGCTCGTCCTCGGTGTATGTCTCACCTATATGAGAAATTACTATAAATACGTCATTTAAGCACATACACGTAACTACGAAATTAACTTCTCATACATAGCTCAATTTTGGCATACGAATATACCAACGCGACCTACTCGACGTCACGAGCGTCGCTATATTTTTAAAATAATTTTTTGGAGTCTCACGCGCCCCCACGCGCCAGCACAGGCACGGGGCTACGCGCCCCCCACGCGCAGGCGCGTGCGCGCCACGCGTCGTCAACCTCGAGCTCGCCGGAGCTCCGCCGGCGCCGGCCACCGGTCGCCGGAAACCTGCAACCTCGGTTTTCTCGGCCATTTTTGCACCATTTTGTCTCATTTTTCTTCCTACGTGCTCTAAATTAAGTGTAGAACAAGTCTATACCTTCAAAAACTTCGAAAACCAACGAGAATCTCGTCGGGAAATTCTCCAAAACCGGCCACCTCCGTTCTCGACGATCCCGACGTCAACGCTTAGCCAACGAACGTCTCCGAGCTTCCTTGGGACCTTCTAAGACTCGTGGTGAGCTTAGTTTTGCCTAAAACACAACGTATGAAAAGTTCATGAACAGTGCCAAAATCGTACATCGAGAGAACGGCGTGAAAACGAACGAAACCTTACCTGAAATGGGTGTCTACGTACTCGTAGGAGTCTCAGGAGTCGAATGGTGGTGATGGATGGTTCGATCTGTGAAGTTTTGGCCACCTTTGGCCTTGGCCGTACGTTTTCTGGGCGAGGGAGAGAGAGGGAGTCGACGGGGGAGAGAGAGAGAGTCTGATGGTGAGAGAGACAGAATAGGGTGTGAAAATAGTGTGTGTGGTCCAGTACATACACACACAAACACACGTGCTAAATTCCCCGAAGGGGTAATTCCGTCATTTCACCATTAATATTTAATATACGTCGGGACGGGTCGTCACAATCTACCCACCTTACAAAAATTTCGTCCCGAAATTTCATACAACGCATATACATACTAATACTCATAGAATAACCTCGGGTACATCTCTCTCATCTGATCCTCGGCCTCCCAAGTAGCTTCCTCCGCCGAATGATTCCTCCACAAAACTTTCACCAATCAAACCGTCTTGTTCCGGAGTACCCTATCCTTCCAATCAAGTATCGTGACTGGCTCCTCATCGTAGGTCATATCTGGATTAATCTCTAGAGGTTGCAGAGGAATCACATGCGATGGGTCTGAAACATAATGTCGAAGCATCGAAACATGAAATACATTATGGACTCTCGATAACTCCGACGGCAACTCAAGCCTGTAAGCTACAGCACCGACTCGCTCGGTGATCCGATAAGGTCCAATGTACCTAGGACTCAACTTACCCTTCTTCCCGAATCGAACCACACCCTTCCAAGGCGATAGCTTGAGAAATACCCAGTCGTCAACGTTATATACTCGGTCAGTAGCATGCCTATCCGCTAAACTCTTCTGGCGATCTTGGGCGGTTTTCAGATTAGCCTTAATAACCTGAACATTCTGCGTAGTCTCCTCTACTATCTCAGGGCCCACTAAGACTCTCTCGCCAATCTCTGACCAACACAAGGGTGTACGACATGGTTTCCCATAAAGTGCCTCGAACGGTGCCATCCCGATACTAGAATGAAAACTGTTATTATAAGCGAACTCCATCAAATCCAGACGCTGATGCCATGAGTCGCCAAACTGTAAAACTGAGGATCTCAGCATATCCTCCAAAGTCTGAATAGTTCTCTCTGATTGACCGTCCGTCTGAGGATGATAAGCTGTACTGTACAACAATCTCGTACCCAATGCCTCCTGGAAGGCAGTCCAGAACTTAGAGGTGAATCGAGGATCGCGATCAGAAACAATACTCGCTGGAACACCATGATACTTCACGATCTTCGATACAAATAGCTCGGCCAACCGATCCAACGAAAACTTTTCCCTGACAGGAATAAAATGCGCTGACTTCGTGAGTCGGTCGACAATCACCCAAACTCCATCATATCCGTTCTGAGTACGAGGAAGCTTGTACACGAAATCCATAGTGATATCGTCCCACTTCCACTGCGGAATGGGTAGGGGTTGCATCAACCCAAACGGCTTCTTCCTCTCGGCTTTGACTTGCTGACATATGATGCATCTGCTTATATACTCAGCGATTTCTCTCTTCATACCCGGCCAATAGTAGAACGGTCGAATGGTATGGTACATCTTCGTGCCTCCCGGATGCATCGCATAAGCTGAAATATGCGCCTCATCTAGGATATCTTTCTTTAACTCGGCATTATTCGGCACGTACATCCTGTTTCCCTGCATAAGCATACCATCAGATTCTCTGATTCGCAGGTCTTTCTTTTTACCATCATTTCTCAACTGAACAAGTTCTTGAATTTCGTCGTCGTTCGCCTGAATCTCAAGTATCCTGTCAATCAGGATTGGCCTAACTCGAAAGCTGGCAAGCAAAGCTTCTTCTCGTTCCACGGCTCTGGAATTATCAATCTCTAGCTGTACTCCAGTAGATCTCAACTCAGTAAGAAGAGGAACTCGGCTCGCATGGAAAGCATTAATTCTGCCCTGGGACTTCCTGCTAAGAGCGTCAGCTACCACGTTTGCACGACCAGAGTGATATTCAATCGTGCAATCGTAGTCGCTCAGTAACTCAATCCATCGACGCTGGCGGAGATTCAACTCCCTCTGGGTAAAAATGTACTGGAGACTCTTATGGTCTGAGAAGATCCTGCATTTCTCACCATAAAGATAATGTCTCCAAATCTTCAAAGCGAAGATGATGGCAGCCAACTCCAGGTCGTGGGTAGGGTAATTCTTCTCATGAGGTTTCAACTGACGTGAGGCATAAGCAATCACCCTACCATGCTGCATCAGGACACAACCTAGGCCGTTCAACGAAGCATCACTATAGATCTCGAAATTACCACCATCGTCAGGAAGCGTCAAGACAGGAGCGTGAGTGAGACAATGCTTCAACTGCTGAAAACTCCGTTCACAATCACCATCCCACTCGAACTTAACGTCCTTCCTGGTCAACTTCGTCAGCGGTAGCGCCATAATCGAGAAGTCTTTAACGAACCGCCGATAGTAACCTGCCAACCCAAGGAAACTCCTAACCTCGGTGACGGTTCGTGGCTGTTCCCAATTCTCCACTGCAGTTATCTTCTGAGGGTCGACCTGAATACCCCGAGCTGACACAACATGACCCAGAAATGCTACTTCGTCCAACCAAAACTGGCATTTGCTGAACTTAGCATATAATCGATGCTCTCTCAATTTCTTCAATACCAACGATAGATGTCGAGTATGGTCAGCCCTTGACTTAGAATACACCAAGATATCGTCGATGAAGACAATAACGAACCTATCCAGATACGGCTGGAACACCTTGTTCATCAATCCCATGAAAGCAGCTGGTGCATTAGTCAAACCAAATGGCATAACCAGAAATTCATAGTGCCCATAACGAGTCCTAAAGGCAGTCTTAGGAACATCGTTAATACTGATTTTCAACTGATAGTAGCCTGACCTCAAGTCGATCTTCGAGAACACACAGGCACCTCGAAGCTGATCGAAAAGATCATCGATACGCGGCAACGGATAACGGTTCTTAATCGTCGCCCGATTCAACTGCCTGTAGTCGATACACAATCTCAAGGTACCATCCTTCTTCCGGACAAATAGAACTGGGGCTCCCCAAGGTGAAGTACTGGGCTGAATGAATCCCTTCTCAAGTAACTCCTGCAACTGAATCTTCAATTCTCGTAACTCGGCAGGTGCCATTCGATATGGAGTCAACGAGATAGGATTAGTACCTGGCAACAAATCAATCGTAAATTCCACGTCACGATCTGGCGGCAATCCAGGTAAGTCATCAGGGAATACGTCGGCGAAGTGCCTAACCACTCGAACATCCTCCAAGCTTGTAGGAACATCGTCATTAAGTACCACATGAGCTAGATATCCCTGACAACCCTTCGTCAGCAACTTCTTGGCTCTCACAGCCGAAATAACGCCATGTCTAACTCCGCTGCGCTCACCAACGAAAGTTATCTCCGGTAATTCAGGACGATGAAAAGTTACTGATTTCCCGTAACAATCAATCTTGGCACGATTGTAGTGCAACCAATCAGTGCCAAGAATGACATCAAAGTCGACGATATCTAGCGGAGTGAGGTTAGCAGGCATAACCACGTTCTCCACTAACACGGGACATTCTGGATATACATAATCTACGTAACACTTCTCCCCTCTTGGCATAGCAACTCCAACTCATACCCCAGGGGTGAAGATTGAGGTTGAGTTAATTGAGCAAATGTATGAGAAATAACTGAGTGAGTAGCACCACAATCAATCAAGACTCTAGCATAATGACCGAGAACATTCAACGTACCCATAATCAGATCCGGGTTGTTTTGCGCGTCCTGAAGTGATAGGTTATGGATACGACCCTGGGTCTGCTGACGTCCTCCACGACCTCGGTTTGCGTGCATCCCACGCCCCTGTGGGTTTCGTCCCTGATTCGACGATCCAGTCTGCCTCGACGATCCAACACCACTAGAGGTAGTATCCAACTGCTGGGGCTGTCCCCCCGAATACCACTGAGAGCTACCTGCCGTAAACTGCTGCTGGGGCTGATACCCACCTGAGTACTGCTGCGGAGGAGGCATATACCCTCCGGAATACTGCTGCTGAGGAGGCATATATCCTCCGGAATACTGGCCATATCCACCCTGGTGGTAAGGATCCATGGGATACTGAGGCTGGTACTGGTCCGAAGAATACGGAATAGGATCCCCCGAGTAATGAAAGGCTCCACCACGACTGCTCTGAGCATAACCGCTCGGCCCAGGAAACTGCTGCTGAATCGGTGCTGGCGGCGGTAAGGCAGGCTGCTGGGGCCTCTGCTGGGACCTCTGCTGGCCCTGAGGACAATTCTTCGCCAGGTGTCCATCCTGGCCACAAGTATAGCATCCCGTAGTACCCCGCCGACACTCGCCAAAATGCCGATTGTTGCACTGACGGCACAACGGAGTCCTCCCAGAGTTCCCTTGCCTCTGACCTCTGGCACCACCGAAGAATCGGCCTCCACCTCTCTGCCCGGTGGAACTAAAACCTCCACTCGAGGAGCTAGAACTGGCCCCACTGCGTTTGAAGTTCTGAGTCTGCCGGGGACCTGGCACAAAAGGGGCCTTACCCTTATTATTCTTTCCCTGTGTGCCACCATCATCACTATCGCTCGGCAAATTCTCCGAATCCTCAATCCGAAGCAATATTTCATAAAACTCGTGGTAAGTGGTGCACTGGAACCCGGTAGCAATCGTACGCCATTTTTTCTTGGTACCCAACTTGAATCGGCGCAACATCTCTGCCTGATTGGCGGCAACATCCGGGTGATAGCGCGAAAGATCAGTGAAGGTACGGTAATAGTCATTAGCACCCAAATTCTTCTGTTTGAGATTGGTAAACTCCTGTTTCTTTCTATCGATGTAGGCTGGAGGAATAAACCTTCGGTAGAACAGTTCCTTAAATACCCCCCAATCGTTTGCCTGCTCCTCAGGCATGTGCTTAGATAACTCAATCCACCACGAAGCTGGTTCCTTGGTCAAAAACCATTTTGTCGTCTCCACCCACTTATTCGGCTGTAAATTCCCCTGACTCGTCAGAATTTCGAAAGTCTTTTCGAGATGCATGAACCATTTCTCAGAACCCTCAGGCCCTTCACTCCCGTCTAATGAGTTAATCTTTAAGTTATGAACTGACTCCAAGGGTGTCCTCTGAGGAGGGGGAGGAGGAGGACGGATAATACTCTGAAATGCATGGGCAATAGCTTCCCCTAGCTGAGCAATATTGGGGAACATGGGCTCAGAAGGACGACGAGGCGGCATAATTCTGACAAAAGACATCAAGTCATTAATATTTTCACAAAATATGCAAGACTGCAACCTAGCGCTCTGATACCAAACTGACACACCCGCACCCGAAAGTGGGGCGTGCTGGCCGTCACGTGAGTGTGACGTAGCCATGTGCACTGTGCGGAAGCTAGGATCGAAAACTTAGAACGAACTAATTAAAAACAAAACCACTAGCAACCAAGATACGATAGTGTACTAGAGGCATAAAAAGTATTTATACATAATCAGAGCGTTCTAGGTTCAACTGCAGTCAAGCATAAAGGAAAAGGGTTTAATTACACCCTCGGTGACATACATATGAATAAAGCTGTCAGAAAGCCGTGAGTCCTCGAAGTGCCAAACTCGTTACTCTCGCTAACTAGAACCTGGAGGGGCGAAAAACAAAACTGAGTGGGTCAGTAAAACAATTCTCTTTTAAAACCAATCTTTGCTCAAAATATATATATATATATGTATATATCCCCTCACCGTAAAACCTGTATAATTTCCCAGAATCAAAATATGTACTCAAAGTCCTTAGGTTCTCAAAATCATGCTGAAAGAGTAAGTATGCCACGCCAAAATATTCAAAACAGAAACTCAATCATAAACTAATGATGTGATTAAATGTCAGGTAATCATCTCAGCCATCGGCTGCATATAAATCTCATAATCATCTCGGCTCTCGGCCGCATATATGTCTCATAATTGTCTCAGCCCTTGGCTGCCTGTATGTCTCATAATCATCTCGGCTCTCGGCCGCATATATGTCTCATAATCATTTCAGCCCTCGGCTGCCTATATGACTCATAATCATCTCAGCCCTCGGCTGCATATATCTCTTATAATCATTTCAGCCCTCGGCTGCCTATATGTCTCATAATCATCTCAGCCCTCGGCTGCATATATCTCTTATCCCTTCTCATCAATCTCATCACTGCTAGTTTATCGATTCTCATTAATGCATGCTCTCACCTGGCACTTACCTGTGCGTCCGCCGCACCAACATGCGAATATGCAATCATTAATGCATAAAAATAATATATGAATACTTTGCATGGCATAAAATTCTCATAAACATTCATTATTTCTTTCTAGGAAAAATAATAATAAAATATAGGAAATACGGTAAAAACTGCCCACTCACTGATAGGTCGCCGGGTCGTAGCCCCCGCGTCTAACCTGGCTACGCTCGTCCTCGGTGTATGTCTCACCTATATGAGAAATTACTATAAATACGTCATTTAAGCACATACACGTAACTACGAAATTAACTTCTCATACATAGCTCAATTTTGGCATACGAATATACCAACGCGACCTACTCGACGTCACGAGCGTCGCTATATTTTTAAAATAATTTTTTGGAGTCTCACGCGCCCCCACGCGCCAGCACAGGCACGGGGCTACGCGCCCCCCACGCGCAGGCGCGTGCGCGCCACGCGTCGTCAACCTCGAGCTCGCCGGAGCTCCGCCGGCGCCGGCCACCGGTCGCCGGAAACCTGCAACCTCGGTTTTCTCGGCCATTTTTGCACCATTTTGTCTCATTTTTCTTCCTACGTGCTCTAAATTAAGTGTAGAACAAGTCTATACCTTCAAAAACTTCGAAAACCAACGAGAATCTCGTCGGGAAATTCTCCAAAACCGGCCACCTCCGTTCTCGACGATCCCGACGTCAACGCTTAGCCAACGAACGTCTCCGAGCTTCCTTGGGACCTTCTAAGACTCGTGGTGAGCTTAGTTTTGCCTAAAACACAACGTATGAAAAGTTCATGAACAGTGCCAAAATCGTACATCGAGAGAACGGCGTGAAAACGAACGAAACCTTACCTGAAATGGGTGTCTACGTACTCGTAGGAGTCTCAGGAGTCGAATGGTGGTGATGGATGGTTCGATCTGTGAAGTTTTGGCCACCTTTGGCCTTGGCCGTACGTTTTCTGGGCGAGGGAGAGAGAGGGAGTCGACGGGGGAGAGAGAGAGAGTCTGATGGTGAGAGAGACAGAATAGGGTGTGAAAATAGTGTGTGTGGTCCAGTACATACACACACAAACACACGTGCTAAATTCCCCGAAGGGGTAATTCCGTCATTTCACCATTAATATTTAATATACGTCGGGACGGGTCGTCACAATGAAAGTAGGTAACAAATAATTATAATGAAAGTAGCTAACAAATAAATAATACAACATAATAATTATAATGAAAATAGGTAACAAATAATTAATACAAACAAATAAATAATATGAAAATAGCTAACAAATAATTATAATGAAAGTAGGTAACAAATAATTATAATGAAAGTAGCTAACAAATAATTATAATGAAAGTAGCTAACAATTAAATAATACAAACAAATAAATAATATATTGTTACCTGATCCGCTAAACTTTCCCCACTTCGAAGATTAGCACTAGCTTGTGTCAAGGCGTCTCTCCACAAACTAAACGATATATTAAGTAATTTCCAACGACTGGACAGTGAATCTTTGGTTCTTTGCCCACCCATTTTCTCAATATAAATGGTATGAATAAGACTCCACATTTCTCTCAACTGCATCTCATTACCCAAAAGTGAATCATAAGTAATTTTAACCCAACTAGCACACAACGCAACATCTTCAAGAAACGTCCAATTCGTACCTGCAGCAGTACTCATTTTGTTTAACAAAAAATTTGGCTTCAAACTTTGAGAGAAAGATAGGAGTGTGAGGAGAAATAGTTGAGAAAATATGGAATTGTGGTGTAAGGTAGATATTAATGACAAGGTATTTATAGAAAAGTAAAAAAAAAAAAAAAAAAAAATTTACAGATTATTTACAATTTTTTTAAATTTTTTATTCAACTAATTAATCTCTGCCGTTGGATTTAAAAAAAATTGAATTCCAACACTCCAGATTGTGCCACGTGTCACAACGGTAACATTTCTGATTTTTAAAACTATTTTTTCTTTTTTTTTTTAAATTTATAAAGCAGAATAATATCAACCGTTGATCTGAGATCCAACAGTTGATATTAAATAAGTTTTTTTTTATTTTTATTACCGTTGAAAATCGGACGATGCAAATTAAAGATCTGTTGGGATCGAACGGACCGTGGGAAGCCACGTGGCTTCCCAACGGTAACAACAAAGACTGAAAAGTTTTTTTTTTTTTTTTTTTCTGAAAAGTTGTCGAGCGACGCGCCCCCACGCGCGAGTGGGGTGCACGCGCTTGACAAAAAAAAAATTAAATAATGGCGTGACGTCATCATCCACTGGGTGGCTGGGTCAGTCAATTTTTCACGGGCCCGTCCCTCGGGCCTCCACCTTCCCTCGGGCCGGAGCACGCTGGAGCTAGCAGGCCGGGTGGCGTGGCCTTTTTCGCCCACCTTCCCCCGAGCAAAGTCCACCGCTGGACTTGCTCTAACAAATTTGGAAAGATAAACGTATACCAAAAAAAAAATCGATATAAGTTCAATTTTTTAATTATATTAAAAATAGTTTAATTTATTAAAATAATTTTAATTTCTTAAATTCAAAATTATTTTATATCAATAATTATTTATTTGTTGATAACATTTACTGTAAAATATATATTTTTTAATTATCTCTTTAATTATTATTATTATTTTGTTATTTCTTGTTCTTTTTGTCACATCTCCGCCCAGGCCCCCACCACAATCCGGGCTCGACTCCACTGTAGCACGATATTGTCTGCTTTGGGCCCCCACCACGCCCTCATGGTTTTGTTTTTGGAAACTCACACGAGAACTTCCCAGTGGGTCACCCATCCTGGAATTGCTCTCGTGTGAACTCACTTAACTTTGGAGTTCCGACGAACTCCGAAGCCAGTAAGCTCCCAAAAACCTCGTGTTAGGTAGAGATGAGAATATACATATAAGGCTTACATGTTCCTCACCCCTGGGCAATGTGAGATCTTTAGGGGCCCGAAGTCCTCGTTAGCACACTTCTAGCCAGGGATTGGCTCTGATACCAAATTGTCACATCCCGGCTCGGGCCCCCACCACATCCCGGGCTCGATTCCACGCCCTCACGGTTTTATTTCTGGGAGCTCACCAGCAACTTCCCAAGGTGTCACCCATCATGGGATTGCTCTAACCCAAACTCGCTTAACTTCGAAGTTCCTACGGAACCCAAAGCCAGTGAGCTCCCAAAAGGCCTTGTGCTAGGTAGAGATGAGAATATACATATAAGGCTTACATGATCTTCACTCTCGGCAATGTGGGATCTTACATTTTGCTCCAAACCTCATTTATAAATTTTATTTTTATTTTTATAATCAACGTCTATCACATGTTAATTGTATTTATCCATCTATATAAAAGATTTTTCAATTTTTTATATTTTTTTATGATTAAACTGTATCACTGATTAATGTATCTTATTTGTAGGTGTAGTATGTTTTTGTATCTTTTAGTTAGGTTTCATATTTTGCTTATAGATATTATGTTTAATTTTTTATCATCCTATGGCCTAGATGTTTGTTCATTGTCTATCTATAACACAGACTAATGGCTCGTTTGCATGTGCTTTTAAAATGATTGAAATTGCTTTTAGAGAAAATATTTTTGGGTTTCAAAAGCACTTGAAGTGCTTTCTACAACTAGTTATGTGCTTCATGCAGGAAGTACTTTAAGTGTTTTTTTTTCTTCAGAATTTACTAGCATTTTACTAGGGATTGTTTTAAAAAATATTTTCACAAAAAGTGTTTTCAGTTTTTTTTTTTTAAAAACACATTAAAAAAAGCTCTAATTGTATTACATATATATATATATATATATTATTTTTTATAATCTACCTCTATCACAAAAGTTAATGAATTTAATTATTTATCTAAAAAAGAAAAAATTAATATAAAGATATGTAATTTGATAACTGAACTCAGTGTAAAGAACAACCTATATTTTTTAACCTAGATATAAACGCCCTAAAAAAATGTGCATACCATATTACCATGTGCCATTCCATATTGTATTCTACTAACATATGACCACGTGATATGCCATGTGCTATAGCATATTACCATGTGCTATCACATATTGTATACTATTTATTTTTGATGAATTTTGTACGTTATATAGCAAGTCTAAATTATAAATGTAATATATAATAAGACTCTCCAGTGTGAGAGTGGAGATTAAGCTTTCTGGAGTTGGCTGCAGCTATCACAATCGCTCTCTCTATGACTTCCTCTCACCTCAGCAATCTCAGATGCTCCACCTTTCCCCCACTAGGTGTCTCTCTCTCTCCCATCTCTTGCCATTTTTGTGTGGTTTTGTTTTTGTTATGTTTTTTTTTGTATATCAGTTTGCCGGAAAATTTAGAAAGATAACAATATTTTAAACCTGTATAGAATTATAACCATTATTATAATTTTATGATAATTATAACTAAAACTTGATCTCATACCAACCAAAACACAACCTTTAAACTACCTTACAATGAGAAATTAATCTCCATCATTTTTTTTTTCATTATTCTCTGCAACTTTTGAACTACTTTGCAACATTTTGGATTTCTCACATTAAATCAGAAAGAATGAAAGCATCCTTCGATTTTGTATAAGCAGCAGGGATTTTGCATAACTCAATATAGTGAACTTAACTGGGGCTATGGGACACAGCAGCCTTTGTTGACCTATATCTTCGCAAAGCATTAGAGATTTTGCATAAGCAGCATGGACGCGAGGAATATATTCACTTTGCATAAGCAACAGTGCCACAACAGCCTCTTTGATTTTTTTGTTTTTTTGTTTTGTTTTTGTTTTTACTTCATCCTTCCACTCTGGTTTAAAGGTTGCAGACATCTAAAAATGTAGTTAAAGGTTGCAGACATTCGAAAGTAGTTTAAAGGTTATATACAATAATGAAAACAAAAAAGTGATCGAAATTAATTTCTCCATTTGGAGCCAATTTTCCAAAAATAATGTGAGAACTCGAAAAACTCTCTCCATCTATATTCAAATTTGCAATCTTATAGGTTTTGTTTTAATTGGGGAGTAACCCTAATATTAAGGATATATTAGTACTTTTTCATAAAGTTTTGGTTATAATTATTATAAATTTAAAATGGTGGCTTTAATTCTACATGAGTCCTAAAATTTGGTTATTTTTCCAACTTTCTCATATTTGCCCGCTCCCCAATTCTTTTAGAAAAAAAAAAGTTTGATCTTTACATAATAATCAACAAAAAATTTCAAAAAAAATCATGCACTCAAACACGTACAATACCAGTAGCTCTTTCAAATGTTTCTAAAAGAAGAAAAAGAGAACGTGTTCATCACTGATATTGAAACGAAAAGAAAGTAAATTTGTATATTTATCTTTCTGCATTCCCAATACATTTGAGAAAATTTTTCTTATCAACGAAAAGTAAAATCATACTAATGCGCTTAATCATAGCACGCAGAGATTTGTAAACAAATTAATATTTCCAAACCACTATGAGAATTACTTATAATAAACCTATCTAGAAGTTGAAATTCAACCCGAAATAAACATTAGGCACATCACTAACAGTTTAGAAAGAGCGAAGGTGGATAAAAAAAAAACATAAACCCATAACTCACAATGAATCGATACTCAAAAGGCAGTAGCACAACAATCACATTAAAAAAATACATGTTTCACTAAACATTTGCATGCATATTTCACTTATAAAACCTTCAACATATCCGTATCCAAATAATTCAAAAACAAATCAAAGCAGCTGAACCCACACGATAAAATAACTCTTTCAGTTTGGATCTACATTCTATTAACTTTACATGAAGAGCTTATGTACAATAAAAAAGGCGGATCCCTAAGTTTCAACTATATACAATTTCAAAAATTGCCCACATTGATTAGTCTTTCAATTTGCACTTGCATTTTACTGACTCTATATTAAGAGCCTATGTACAACAAAAAAGGCAGACTTCATTCAACAACTTATTAAAGGATGGACTTCTAAGTACCAAATATATACAATATAAAAAATTGCCTGCATTGTTCTATTTTCCATGACTTAATTTCTAAGTTATCTGTTCTTGGGCTCATCACAAACTTTTCACATTGTTCTGTATCGCCACTGAGTACCTCGCTCTTCTGTGTACTTCGTTTTCCTGTAGAGACTCTTTTATTGTCGTTGAATATATTGTATGGCTGATACATTGCCAGTGAAAATTATGTGCTGTTTGATTTTAAATTTTTCGAAGATGCAAGCAGTTGAAGTCCTCTCCATATATGTCCTAGTTCCTATCCACCCTAAAATCAGAATTGAATAAAACACTCATCTTGTTTCTCTTATATTTGTTCTTTTCTCTTCTAGCGTAACATACATTGTGGTTGCTTCTTACTGAAGTGTGTATGGGCAAGAACTATGCTGTTATGTTTTCCCTTGAATTATCTTTTTCCAAATCCTTTACAGAAACGTGTTTCCAATTTTTGAACATCCTAATACATGGATAATGCTGCTTGGCCAACAACTCTCCTGCTCTGCTTCTTCAAAGCTCAAAACTTTCACACTCAATGAATCAAGTAGTCCTTGTTTTTAATACCCTTTTGGAGTTTGATTTTGAAGTTGTTAAATCTATTTTTTTTTTCTGATTTGAATAAAGGAAGGAAAATAATTTTGAAGAGGAGTATTTTTGTCATTTTTGTGCTTAGAAGAGTGTTTTTCCCTTTGAATTTTAATTAGGATATATAATTTTGTAGATAAGTGCGTAGTCAAGTTGACTAGAGTATGTGCTCTCTAAAATAATTTGGCTATGGCATGTGCTCTCCACCCTACGCGTGGTGTGTTTTTTGTTGTTGTTGTTGTGAATAAACGATGTTATCTACACTAAGTGAAGGGGGTGAGCTTAGCCTAATAATGTGCTAGCAATAATGTGATTCATATTCACCTTTAACAAGAATCAAACCTAAAACATCTCACTTATAAGTGAAGAGGAATACCACTAGACCGTGCCACTTGGTACTACCGTCAAGTAGTATTCCACTACACTTGTAAGTGAGAGATCTTAGGTTCGATTCTTGCTAAAGGCGAATTTGAATTATATTATTGCTAGCCCATTGTGAGACTAAGTCCATACCCCCTCCCTTTATTGTAGATAATATTATTTGTTAATAAAAAAAGTGGCAACGCCCTACGCGTAGTTAGATTAATTAGAACATTGCACGGAAGAAGAAAATATAGAATTGATTGCAACTAGAAGAACCAAAAGAAAGTTCTTTAATATGTACCTTCTTTCTTGCCACAAGCGGCTCCAACATTGCCGATATTAAATGAGGCAGCGGAGGTCAATGCTGCTGTTTTGGTAAGATTATCTTCCTAGTTCTATGATTTCCTACTCTTTTATACTGTTCACGATATAAAAAGTTTGCTTTTTTAATTTAAGCAGAGTTTTGAGGGGACTACACTAAGAATAAAGAAGATGTTCGACAAGGTTGATCTCTCGGTTTCCTCATACGACACAGCTTGGGTAGCAATGGTCCCTTCTCCGAATTCCCCAAAGGACCCGTTTTTCCCCGAATGCGTAAACTGGTTATTGTGTAATCAACTCCGTGATGGCTCATGGTGTCCTTCTAATTTGCATCCCTTGTTCATGAAAGACGCTCTCTTATCTACCTTAGCATGCATCCTTGCACTGAAACAGTGGAATGTTGGCGAAGAACAAATTAACAAGGGTATAGCCGTTGTTCTTGGTTTCTTGCTAAGTTTCCTCCATTTATGTTCTATAAATGAACACCTTATAGAACATCCATCTTGTTCTTTTAGGGCTACACTTTATCGAATCAAATTTAGCTTCAGCTGCTGATGAAGAACAACAATCCCCAGTTGGATTTAATATATTATTTCCTGTGATGATTGAATCTGCAACGAATTTGAAGATGAACCTTCCCTTCGGTGCACCAACGCTAGATGCTTTATTTCACAGAAGAGACTTTGAGCTGAAAAGGTATGTTTTCATTTTTTTTTATTTTCTTGTTTTAAGTTCGGCTCCATCTTGTAGTACATTGAGCTCACCGTTTTAGATGCGGCATTGGCTTTATTTTAGGGGTTTTTGAACTTTAATCCTTCAAAAAGATTAAAATTTTAAAAAAACCTAATGTTAGATTGAATATTGATTTTTAGTCCCTAATGTGTCCTTAATTCAAAATAATTAATGTGTATTTTATTTAATATCTCCCATTAAATATTTAAATTTATTAATACACAAATTTTAATTTATTTTTTGACCAAAAAAGAGTTTTTTAGTTTATTAATTTTATTTAACATTCTTCAAACTTGAAAAACTCAATTAATGTACCTAAATGTGTGTACCGAAATATATTATATTGAACTAATATATTTAAATGTTAGTACCGAAATGTATTAATATTAAATTAATGTACCTAAATGTGTATACCGAAATGTATGCACTGAAATGTGTGTACCTAAATATATGCACCGAAATGTATATACCTAAATATATGCACCTAATATATGCACCTAATATATGCACCGAAATGTATGCACCGAAATGTATGTACCTAAATATATGCACTGAAATGTATGTACCTAAATATATGTACTGAAATGTATTAATATTAAATTAATGTACCTAAATGTGTGTACTGAAATGTATGCACCGAAATGTTAGTACCAAAATGTATGTACCTAAATTTATGCACCGAAATGTGTGTACCGAAATGTATGCACCGAAATGTATTAAAATGAATTTAATATACCTAAATGAAGAAGTTGCAGTACATCGAAATATATTGTATAACAAAAATTAGTTTATCTAAATGTTCACAACAAAAATATATTACAATGAATGAAATGAAAATAAAAATTATAATGAAATAAAATTAATACATTAAAAATTAGAAAAGAAAAAGATAAAAAATCAAAAAATCAAAATGTAATTAATAAATGAGGTTATTAATGTATCAAGGGACTAAAATTAGATTTTGATCTTACTCATGGTTTTAATCAAAAAGTAATCTTTGCCAAGGACTAAAATTATATTATTTCCTGCGATGATTGAATCTGCAACGAATTTGAAGATGAACCTTCCCTTCGGTGCACCAACGCTAGATGCTTTATTTCACAGAAGAGACTTTGAGCTGAAAAGGTATGTTTTCATTTTTTTTTATTTTCTTGTTTTAAGTTCGGCTCCATCTTGTAGTACATTGAGCTCACCGTTTTAGATGCGGCATTGGCTTTATTTTATTAGAACCAATGTTCTAAAAAACGCTAGGCGCTAGTCAGAAGGTGAGTTGGGGCCTAGCGCCTATGCGGAGTCTCGGTGGGCGTTAGACAGATTTAACTAAATCCATTATATTTTATATAAATAAGTGTATTTTATACTTAAAATATATATAATTTCATCATAAACTATAAAATAGAATGAATATATATTATGAAATATTGGAATATAATGAAAACATGGGAGACAAACAAATAACGTGTGCTCATTTAAGTATTTGATAAGTCCCTTACAATTTATTGAAAAAAATAAAATACAAAATGAAAGTTATCTATTTTCTTCCTAAGTGAGTTGCAACCTAGGCTGGTTAGGAGGGTGCCTAAGCGGTCTAGGCAGGTGCCTCAGTAGGTGTATGTATCCTTTCTTTATTTTCAAACGCCTAAACATTAATCGGGGCGGTGGCCAGCCGCCTAACGCCTAGGCAAGAATTTTTAGAACAATGACTAAACCTCACGGAGTATTCCTTCATCATAGATATTCGCAATATAATCAGTTCATATGCTAGTCAGAATAATAGAAATGCATTGGAAAATGTAAGAAATATTTTTTTTTTGTATGCTAGGGTTTGACCAAGAAACAGAAAACCTAAGCTCTGATATTATGTAGAATTTTAATGTATTAATTCATTTAATATCTCACAATGGTATAAATATATACTAGTCAAGCGTTTTGTTGTACAAGTAAGCCTAAGTCCATGGGAATTTACAAAACCTAACCCCAACAGAATCCTAACCGGATTCTCCTATACTAACAGTTTTGCATCCTAAATTATTCTAATTGAAGATCTCTGCTCCAATATGTTATTATTTAGAGGTTATGCGACCAACTCAGAGGGGTGGAGAGCGTTCTTAGCATATACTAGAAACTTGTGCCCGCACGTTGTTGCGGGATTGCAACTGAATAAAAAATTATGCAACTTCATTAGCTTCATGATCTACGCTTGAGTCACGACTTGAGGATTACAAATGCCAAAGCAAGCACAGTTGAAGTACGTTGTTGACCCTAGTTGTTTTCCGATTGTACATTTACAGTGCCAAACAACAAATTGGTAGCTGGCGGGGGAAAAAATAATAAACATCAGTATTATTTCAATTCATCCTATACCCCAACCAAGCAAAACCAAATGCATACTAACAATATCTATAACTATAGAAATAAAGAACCAAACAAATATAACAAATGTAGAGAGACCTCAATGATCTGACTCAATTCATCATTGAAGACTTGGTCGAATTATGATTCGCTCACTCCATACCTAAATTAAAGAAAAGCAAACCAAGTTCAGCAAGAATTATGCACGAACTTTGTGAAATTATATAATGATACAACATTGTTAAGCAAACATGGATTGGAGTTGATTTTAAAGTTATTTAAAAGGGAACGGTAAATCTTATGCATGCCAAAGAAGATTGAGAGCAAAATATTACGAAACATTTCCAACTCGTTTACTTTTGGAGTGTATATAAGAGTGTGTGTGTGTGTGGGGGGGTGTGTATGTATATTGTTCTTAAACTAATATATTGTACAAAATTTGGGTCAATTTTCTGATTTTCACCAACCTAGTAAACTTTAGTTCTTCAACAATCGACATTCACATATCAAAAGAAGAAAAAAATTTAAAAACAGAACTTGATTACTCATGAATGAAATCACCTTAAATTGCATATGAATCACCATAGGTTCAGGTTCTTGCATCAATAGTTTTTGTATGTTAATCAAATGAGATTAAAAACAGAACTTGAAAATGAAAGCTCCACTATAACAAAAAGTGAAAACATTATCTAATCCTTCTCAACAACACATAACAATTATTATCTTGGACATGGCCAGATGCTTTATGTTCAATATTAAGTTACATAATCATATATCCCTGAGTATCATGACATAATGACGTTAACATCCTCTTTGGTTGTCTTAGGACCAATTTTCCCATTTATTGCCATTAAAAAAAACCCCTCATTTTACCAGTTATGCCACAACCAATGTTTTGAGCATGCAATACTTTTAACTTGATTATCATATGATGAGAATTGGGATAATATAATAAAGATATTGACAGCGGTATACAATAGCTCAGATTAAAATATTTGTAAGGAAATTCCATACCTACCAGCATGGAAGAAATAAGGAAAAATAAATGCATATTCTACTTTACCTTCTGAGTAGTACTTGAAAGATCTTTTTGAACTCTCCTGTGCTCATTCAAGTGGGAATGTTGTGATCACCCAAGTGCCTACAAAAATAAACATCCCATAAAATCATACAAAAGAAAAATCTAAAACAAAAGCAGTAATAACAAAAATGTTAAAAACTCTTAAAAGTTTCAATTAATAGTTCAAGACTTAATTCACATGAAGCTCTGTGAGTAAATTTGTCAGGCAAAAAATTTCCATCAACGCATTCTCTTACAAAATATTCTTTAAATACTGATTTCATGCAATCCAGTAGCTAAATGTTTAAACCAGAAAAACTTCTTTAACCCAATTAGGAAAGGAAGAAAAATTCCCTTCCCATATGAAACTACATCTCTAAATAATGAAACAGTCCTTATAAAATTCAAGGCTTGAAAATAAAATAAAAAAGAAATTCAAAAGAAATCAAAACAACTAAAAAAATCTAACATTTCTCAACAACCATTCAATAAAGGATCAAAAAATCATGCCGTCAAACAAATTTGAGAACCTGTATATTCCAAATTTAATTTCTATATGAAAAACTACTCTCCAATGATTTTTCTAACCAAAGGAAAAGAAGTCTCCAATGATTAGGTGATGTGACTCAATTAACATTTTTGGGATATATTTCTTGATTAGTGTATGTTTTATTAGCTATTGAGAATTGTAATAGAATCTTACCCTCATTTGTGGTTGAATTTGGTAGATGATTTCCTTGGCACAACTTGCATTGCAGTAACGAACTCTGAAAACCCCAAAAATCCCTGTCATTTCGTGTCAGCAATCGCCCAAAGCTTGAATGATAAATGAGAAAACAAAAGGTGAGTTCCAAACAATCATACCTAATCCCCAACACAAACAAATTAACTTCCAATAAATATCGATATAAGGGTAAAACCATACAATCATACTTTCCTAGTCCAACATAATAGTTTTGGTACTACTTACGGAAGAGAGAGAAGCATTTTCATTTCTCACAACCAAAACCACTTTTGACTGCAATTGACGCAACATATAGAAGTGCTTCTGAGCACCTGTAATGTGCTTTCAATTAAGTATTTGGACTTTTATAAAAAAATTTAAAGTGTTTTTACTAAATGCACTTATAAGCAATAGTGACTTCTACATAAGCAATCCCTATAAACAAAGAAAACTATAAGCCTGCTATCGCAAAAGAATGAAAACCTACTTGACACCAAAACTTTTCCACTTAGGAAGCACATCAACCAAGGTGCCGTTTACTGTATCTTTTTCAGGCATTGAAAGACTCGTCATGCCAGATGCAGACTGCTGCAGCCCAACTTGGACATCAAAATTCATACCCTTTACATCAGAAATCACTGCTTCACTTCCAGAACTTGTATCAGCATCCGATGGAACACGACCATTCTGCAATGAGTCCACTTGCTTCACCAGCGTGGGGTTGTCATGAGAGGCACCACTTGTATGATCATCACCAGCTGCCGGTTCGAGTTCTGGAACCTCTGATTCCTTAATTACCAGCTGGTGCATCAATAGTTTACCCTTCTCCTTCTGTTGAGCTGCAAGTTCAGCATGCAACATACAAATAAATACCTTAGATGAAATACCAATTTAAAAGAAAAAATGGAACACTTTAGTGTTGCATGTAACTATAAATAATTATGGAATGACATGGAAGAGGAAAAAGAATGTGGCATCAATAACAGAACAAATCCAAGAACGAAAGAAGGTTCTCTTGAGAAAATACAGAAAACCTGCTTGTACTGGTGGAGTCCCAGGACTCTGAACCTACACTGTCTGTTAAAGCAGCCCAGATTTCAAGTTTCCTGCCATAAATATAAAGTTGGTCTTTTTATTAAGATAAGGATAATACATACAGCCTGTATATACTCCTTAACTCTTTTCGGGTAACCATTTTTTTTCTCCTTTGCAAAAAAAAGAAACATGCTTCGAGTGAGTGAGGCTTTATAATCTGTATGTGGATGCAAATGTCATACAAATTATAATATATAGACACACACACACACACACATTGGTAAGAGAGAATTGCCTAGCAATTGAAAAAGGACTGGAATTTCTGGGGTATTTTGGGATTTCAGGAAATGGGCAGGTGTTGGTTTAGTGGGGTTTTAATGGATGTGAAAGCTGGGAGGAGCTTGTTTTCCAATTCAGCCATAACCTTCAAATGAAAAATCTATTTAACTAAAAACATTTTGCAGATGGTCTAAGAGCAGTCTGTACTAATCAAGTTTTCTACACACCATTATCGCTCAGTCGATTAAAATCTTCAAGAAAAAAGGTGGGTTGCTAGATTCATACCTCCCCACCATTTTTAAGTGAAGCCACAATGTAAAACATTTTCTGTAATTAAGTTCACTATATTATTCAAAAAAATCTATTTAACTAAAAACATTTTGTAGATGGTCTAAGAGCAGTTTGTACTAATCAAGTTTTCTACACACCATTATCACTCAGTCGATTAAAATCTTCAAGAAAAAAGGTGGGTTGCTAGATTCATACCTCCCCACCATTTTTAAGTGAATCCACAATGTAAAACATTTTCTGTAATTAAGTTCACTATATTATTCAATCATCTTGTACTTCTACAAATTCTACTAAAAAAAATAGGCAAAACATCTTCTTCTGTGCAAAGAGCAGGGAGAAATAAGGAGGAGCCCTCCAGATGCGCAAAAAAAAAAAAAACGATTTATGGGGTTGGATGGAGTGTGCAGGCTGCCAAACTTGCTGGGGATTTTTTTGGTTCGAATTAGAGTCTAGTAGGAACATAGAGGGGGAGGAAATGGAGTTTTCTCGATGTGATGTCGAATTCGAAATTATAGATAATCGTCTTCCTCCTCGCAAACAATAAAACCAAAACAAACATGCAAAAAAAAACATCAAGATAAGAAGGATGAGTCCGGATCTCACCTGCAAGCTTTGTCGCTCAGATCCAGATCGTAGTCTGGCGAGGGACTTCGTCTGAACACCAAAACATTCAGATCCAATTAGCAAAAATAATAAAAAAGGCATACCCAGATCAAAAAAATTCAAGTTACAATAACAGATCATGCTTATTGAGGACAAAAATCTTACCAGGCAAAGGTGCTATCCACCTCGTCGATGTCGGAGTCGTAGAAGACACAGCAGCTACCAAACCTTGGATACACTGGAAAAGGAGAATTCATAAGATTTGCTATGGTATAAGATTCACAAATTTGCAATAATCAAGTATTAAAAGACTATGCAACATGCTATTTAATAATGCTTCAAAACACTAACAAACATAACATGCAATGAATCTCTAACTATTAGACTAATCAACCACATACAAAACTGCAATACGGTTAGTGGCTTATTGCCAAAAGAATGGTTATATATTAATATTGAATTTTAATCCAAGACCAGTTCAATTAATTAGTAGTTACAACGAAGTCTTTACCTGCTTCTAAAAATTAATCCAAGTGTTTATCTGCTTCGATTATCGAGAGGGAAAATCCAAGACCATTTGATTATCAGTGTATCTTGCAAATCTATAAATACAGAAATGTCCCCATACATAATTTTCATTCATCTCAAAGCAACTGATCATCTAATACTACTTCAGTTACACGGTATGGCTTGCTGTCAAATAGTACCCCCATGCTCTTTCAGTTCCCAATATAAATGTCTGTGCATGTTGATTTTCCAAAGGTGGAAGAGAAAATTGTATAGCAGACTAACAATTGTTCATATGTTTGAAGAAAAAACCACATGCATGGGACATCTACAAAGGTTTCTGAGCTTACCCAAAGGGCCCAAATACAACATAATTAACAAAACATCAAAAAATCCCACCAAATTCATTCATCAAACCCCTCAAAAAAATTAAATAAAAAAAACCAGAAACAAAAAGAAAAAAACGCAAAAAAAATTGATCAAAACAACAACTAAAGACACCCAAAGAAACCAAATTGGAAAATATGAGGGCAAGTATCTAGCAAGAACTCACCTAAATAGAATCCTATGAGATGAATGAATCAGCGAGAGATAAGGAAAGCGAGAAGCCAAGGAGAGGGGCGACGTGATTCTTGGGTTACGGGTCTCAGGTTTCTCGTTCAAGGGAAAAGGGGAGGGAATTGAATTCAAGTCATATATCTTTGACTTGACAATGGAGCAGGAAGAAGAGATATATCTGGAGCTGGTTTAGTCCGATTCCAGCTGTTGAAAGTTGCCGCAAGGTTGCTGGTGAAGAAATCACGGAGGAAAATTGTGATTTTGAATGGATTATTGTGATGCATGTGGCATTTAAAACCTTAAGAAAAAATTAGGGTTCTTAATTTCTTACCCAAATCCGCAAATTTCAATCAAATCTCTGCAACCCAGTTTGAAATCCGTTTGAAATAACCTACACGGACACAGATCTTACATGCAGAACATTTTATATGAAGTTGTGAGAAGGGTTGATGGAAATTGAGGAAACAACCAAATTCCAATCAAAGTTTAGACATGCATTCAGAAATTCACACACTTAAAAACGTTTCAAAGCTTACCGATGATGTTGGGGTGGAACCGTGAAAGCGGAGGGGAAAGAACCGCAAGGTTGCTGGTGAAGAATGGAGATATTCAAAGTTTAGACATGCATTCAGAAATTCACACACTTAAAAACGTTTCAAAGCTTACCGATGATGTTGGGGTGGAACCGTGAAAGCAGAGGGGAAAGAATCGCAAGGTTGCTGGTGAAGAATGGAGATATTACCATCCAAAGAAAGGCAGAAAAAGCGGAAGGTATATATTGTCAGCGGCAGAAACGAAATAAACAAAACCAAGTAGGGACAAAATTGGGAGAACACTGTAGAAGGAACAGTGATCTGAGTCTAAAAGGATACAAAGGGAATTAATTAGAATGTTAGGCGTTTAGTATATACTAGATAAAGGCCCGCACGTTGTTGCGGGACTTAAATGCACGAATGTTAACTATACGAATCAACCACATGTAACTTAAAAAAAAATTTAACAAAATTATGAACGAATAAAAAGGATAGATGAGTGAAAGGTGAAAAAGTAGGCTGTTTTTGTTTTAGCAGCTAATCTTTCAAGCATAAATGTTCAAAGCAACAAAGACGCAGCATGGTTGTTTCCATAAGTTATAGAAGGAGGATGCAGTCCACACATATTTTGCCCCTACAGTTATGGTGACAAAATACATGTCCTGCAGTCCAGGCATCTGTTTAAGTAGTTACAAAAAACAAACCCAAATGTTCAAAGGAATAAAGATGCAGGATGCCTGTTTCTATTAATTACAAAAGGAAGATGCAGTCCACACATATTTTGCCCCTATAGTCAAGGTGACAAAATACATATCCTGCAACCTAGGCACCTGTTTAAATAGTTACAAAAAACTCAAAAAAATGTTTTGTTGTTGTTTAAACAACTAAGTTTTCAGCTACACATGTTTTAAAGGCAAAAAACTACAAATCAACTTTGTAGCAATTCATAACGGAGATTGCAGTCATTCATTTTTTTGGTGGGCGAACATCTTCAACACTATAATAAAAAAACACGAATCATAGTTTAGTAAACATTTGTATAACTAATGTCATGCATGTGTGGATGCAAAAAACAAATTGTGATTTACCTATCCTTTGTTTTTTTGGCTTGAGACTTTGTTTTGAGCGCAGCTATTGGTTCTTTATCGGCAGGCTCAATCTTAGGGACAACCAATTTGTGGAATTCTCTAGCAAATCTAGCAGAATTGGTTGTTTCTGTTTGCCCGGTGCGACTTTTTTTGCTGTGAATGAAGGTGGAATTTATAATGTTAGAGAAAATTGTGAAAGGTATGGAAAAAAGTGTGCAAGATTGGAGCAAAAAGATTGGCTAATAGTTTTTTATCAACAGCATAACACATATGTACACCTATGATAAGCAAGCATTTTCATTAAGATTTCTAGATATGATGACAACTGAGAGAAAAACTTAACCTGTCTGGTTTGTCTGCTTGATCCATGAACAATGCTCTCTTTGAAGGTTTGGGAGGTGGAACAGATTGGAGGTGATGATCTGGCTGCTGGGAAGGTGTCACTGGGGCAGGAGTCGATTCACTCATAATTTGTTTTCCTGTAGCGGTAACAGGCGTTTGCGGGTCGATTGAGGCAATCGTTGGGTTCAAGGGCAACTGATCTTCAAGTAATCCATAAACGATGAAGTCTGTTTTCCGAAAGTCACTGTTTTGATTGCCAAAAGATAGCAAAAATCTTTTTGTCTCGCCCACCAATTTTTTCAAAGGCGGTGGCACTATGAAGGGATCGTCATATCCATCCTCTATTACCAAAGTCTGGCAAGAAAGATGAAGTATCTTTTCAGCGTGCTTTCCTAGCATGAGGAAGTTGTGTTGATTTGTGCTATCTTCCACTATAAGATTGATTTTGAACCTAAGAAAGAGTTGGATATTTTCATGTTAGGCAATTATCACTACCATTAACATTCTGAAAGTATAGATTGGCAAAAGCATCGAGGCAACAAATTTAACCAGATGCTACATATTGGGTGTAAGAATGCTAATGATCCTAAAATCTTGAAGCAGAAAAAAAAAGCAATATGACTAATCTATCTTGAAGTAAAATAGCGCATGAACCATATATCTGCCTATTAGAAAACCAGTCATAATGAGTGTATCATTGTAATCTAAACATGTGTATAAAATCTTTTTTGGCATCAAATCACAAAAAATGTGTCTAAAATGAATGGTGGTTGCCCAAAAAGCAAGGAACCAATGAAGCACCTCATTATATTCTATCTTAGGTAAGGATTAACAACATATAACATGCAACATTTAATGCCCATGATTGTGGAACTTGGAGATATAATGAAAGTGAAAAATTCTATTTCCCTTGACAAAACAAAGATAAAATATTTCCAAATTGACATGCACCATGTAAGATGCAACTCTCTCATTCATTTATCAACAATGTAGTACCTTTCCCGCTAATTATCCTATGTCACCAATTAGTTGCGATTCAAATACGAAGATGTTTTGTTTAGAAAAACAGCTTTGAATAAAAGTTCGTGAGTATTTCAATATTTTGGTCAACCAAAGACATTGTCATTCATATGAAAAAAAAACAAAAACAATTTCCTAACATATGCATACCATTCTGCTTATTAACTGGAAAGACATATGTAATGGAAGCTTTGTCATGCATTCAATCTTGTTGTTGTGCAAAAAATGATAACTATAAAAACATCATCAATCATAAATTTTATAATTGCAAGAAGTTAAAAAATAACTAAGCAACTTAATATAACAGTTAGATGTAAAATAGGTGTAAAAATTACCATGGTTCAGGTAAGCTGTTTAATAAACCATGTTCATTGCACTCGAATGATTCTGAAGTCTTTTTGACAACCTTATGGCAAGACGGGCACGATTTGTACCACCATCCTCTACTCAAATCAAATCCAACGATAGTTGCTTTGCATGCAAAACTTGCATTCTGTTATGAAATTACACAATTTTAAAATAACGAAATAGATTTAATCATCATCTTGTAAACATGAAATATAGATGAATAAGGAAGAAATCAATAGATAGCCAAGTAAGAAGAAGTGGTAAAATTTATTATTAAAAAGATGTGATTTTTTTTAATAGGTAGGTGATAAGAGACTAACTCTGTGTAAAGCAGGATCAAGTAGAAGGAGCTCATCAATTGTTTTGGACTCAAAATTCGGACTAACATTACGGTTTGCATACATTTCAGCTGAGGTGCGCAAGATTTGAACAGGTGATGTCATATGTTCAAACCTGTGTCATGCATGTTTAGGTTGAGAAAGACAAATCGAAGAAATATAAACAGAAAAGTTATTGAAAGAAGGTTTTCAATTTACCTTTGTTTGTATTGGGTAAGCAGTGGAATCTCTGGATTGAAAATACAAACAGTTGATCCAGTGCTTCCAAGAACAGGGTTTCCTATATAAAAAACATAAGAATGAACAATTGAGTGTTTAAGCAACTAAATAAAGGAAGTTGAGGTACAACCTCGGTATTGTTTGACTTTGAGACTTGTTACAGCAATGAAGATAGGTGGTAGAAGGGATTTTATTCCAACATCGTCAAAAGTTGTTGCAGCTTCTCCCCATAAGGTGATTGTAATTGTTTCGCCCCTGTAAGTTTAAAAAAATGTGATGTTTTATATGCCATAAATATGACGGTTTATGTGTAAAGCATAATTTGAACTTGATGTATAGGAATGACCTTATATCTTGCAAGTTAAGATTCCTCTTTTTTGCAAGCCTTGAGTTTTGGACAGTTATCTCTTCAATGGGCTGGACAGCCGTTAAACAACCAAACACATCTGCAAACAATATTTAGCGATGAAAATTATTACACACCAAAGGCAATGAATAAATTATAATAATGATTTTAGATGTTGGTGTAGCATGTAAAACCAAATTTGTTACCTGTAAGCTCAACATCGTTGTTGATTCTCCTATGAAGTTGATCGAGGTCAATCAAATTGAACCACTGCTTTGGGATTTCTGGGTTTGTTTTGTGAATTGGAACAACTGTGGTTCTCCTATTTAATTCAAGCATGGCAGGATGAGGGACAACTTTGCTTGATGTCCTGTTATGAACCACGCGAAATTTAGTGATCTCATATGCATCGCCGACTCTCAGAAGGTCCAAAAAAAATTGAATGTCTCGAGCATTCATAGTTGCGTGAACCGCATCTCCCTGTTAGAAGGAGAAAATTAAAATAAAACAAATTATTAAATGTGCGGGAGAAAATTTAACATGCGTAGTTTGAGAATCTAAAAAACAATGAGTATAGGACAATTCTTGTCATAGAAGCAACATTTAAGATAAAATAACCATAATAGTAAAAATTACTTTATGAATTGAAATGATAGCAACTGAAGCGAGCTTGTAAATAAACTTTAAATTATATTTTTGTGGGTAAGAAAAAGAAACAAAACAAATTAAGTAAAAGATGAATTGATGGTCTCTACTTAGTTTTGTTTACATATGTAAAAAAAAGTTGTTTAAGCAGAATTAAACATAATTTTTGTAGTGAAATGCAAAGAGAGCAAAAGTGTCAACAACACAATCTAAATTTTTTTTTTCTAAGAACAAAATTTATTATAATACATGTCATTATATGGAGAAGATGGAATGTTGATTTCTTTTGGATTTGCACAAATGTAGTGGCCCAGTATAAACATTGATATCAAGGCCGATGATTGAATCGAATAAAACAATTAACCACACAAACATTAATCATGTAGAAGTGATGTATAATTTGGTAGCGAATTGGATATGGCAATTAGTTCATGAACTTCAGAGAATGTTTGACCACAAAATTTGTTGTACCAAGAACACAACATGCACAGTTGAATACATAAAAAAACATTTGCATGTTATGATAACAAAAAAGGTGAAAAATTGTCACCTCTTTATCGACAAACACACAATCAAGACTTTGTGGCTGAGCATCATCTCCGATGGTTTTTGTGATCCACATTCTGCAAACCCTGATTTGGAGCTTTTTTGCTGGTTGGTATGGCTTTAGACAATTAAGCGGCGTCATCTCCATCAATCTAGACAAAAAAAAAAGAGAAGCAAATTAAATTGAAAACTTAATAAGCTAATTTATCAAAATAATGGTTGAGTCATGTTTAGAAGAATAAAGAGATGACAAAATAATAATGCAAACTTGTACCTTTATGTAAATGTTTTAAAACATCTTTATAAACTATATTTTTTGTATAACCGTAAGGCATGTCGGAATCATGAGTAATAACAATTTTTAGACCTTTTTTTGAGGTAACTCTAGACACCGCAACATATAGTTGCCCATGAGAAAAAACTGGTTGCGATAGATACAAACCGACAATTTTCAACGATTGTCCTTGGCTTTTGTTGATTGTCATGGCATAACAAATTTTTAGAGGAAACTGTCGCCTGCGCAGGATAAAGGGAAATTTGTGGTGAGATGATTCAGTAATTATCCTGGGGATAAAAACTTTTTCACCAATGTTGCTTCCCGTAATGATTTTTGCTTGTATAATTCTATCATTTAATTGTATCACAACCAATCGTGTTCCGTTACACAACCCAGCACTTTGGTTTAAATTCCTGATCAGCATCACTGGGGTGCCAACTTTCAAAACCAAGTTGTGATGTGGCAAACCAGGTAAATCGAGCTGGTTTAGAAATTCTATTGGATAAAGCACATCCAAATTTTCTAAATTCTCTGTTGAAGAAGACACTGAATCAAAACTGAGATAGGTACGACTCTCACCAGGCACCATACCCAACAAAAAATCATTTATTTCAGCAGCTGTATCATTACGTGGTGTCACAATAGCTCTTTCTTTCAAATATGACACATCTTGAAAATTTGTCATGAAATCAGTATACACAGCTGAAATGATGGCTTTGATGGGATCTTCATCAAAACGGATAAGGAATTGTTCAGGAATTTGAACCCAACAGCTTTCTTCATCAGTAGAAGATAAAGACCCGGCAACAGTACCGTTCCCAATGTCTAACATCCACTTTGCAAAATCAGCAAGTTCTTGTTTTTCTCTTTCGTCCAAACCTGTGTTTGAAAGTCTCATATTTTGGTTCAAATAGAATATAGTTAAATAGGGCCAGAGATATGAACTTGTCAATGAAGCTTCAACAATGTCGGCGACACTTCCATTTGGAACAACAGGAAGAATTTGCCTGAAATCGCCTCCAAAAAGAATGGGTTTACCCCCAAATGGCAAATGATCAAAACCTGGTTTTGACCCTTTAAGAACATCACGAAGGGATCTATCAAGAGTTTCAAAACATCGTTTGTGATTCATGGGAGCTTCGTCCCAAAGAATAAGAACAGCTTCAGTGATTAGTTTTGCAAGATGAGTCCCTTTTTTTATTTCACAAACTGAACAATCTGTGACGTTGATAGGAATTTTAAATCTAGAGTGAGCCGTTCTTCCACCAGGAAGCAAGAGAGATGCAATTCCAGAAGAAGCAACTGCCAAAACAATTTGATTTTGGGATCTTATTCTAGCAATGATGGTTGTCCACAAAAATGTTTTGCCTGTGCCACCATGACCATGCACAAAAAATAGGCCAGATCTATTGTTGTGAATTGTTTCCATGACACTGTTATAAACATATTGTTGTTCTTTGTTTAATTGGCTGATTAAGACTGAGTGCTCGTGCTTCTGCTTGTCGACATCATAATCTAACTCTTCTCTCAAACTCTTATTTGCAAGTCTATCCATCATCAAATTGTTTGGTTGTGGCAGGTGATGCTTCGACAAAGAACTATTTGCAGCAACAAACAGTTTTTCTAACTCGCACAAAAGTAAATTTCTAACTTCATCTTGGTATTTAGAGACATTTTGCAAGCCAAAAGCATTCATCATGTTTTTCATAATGTCATCACACATCGTCTTCCAATGCGTTTCAAACAAAGCTGATGGATCAGCAACATCACAAAAGAGAACCAATGTGACAAACAATTGCCTAAGTTGAGAGGATGATGCAGTGAGAACGGCTTCTAACATAGCATTATTCCATTCCCTATCATCACCTAATAAACCAAGAGAGGTGCATGCAGCTTGAAATGTTGGCTGAAGAACGCCATTGATAGTTCTTAGATGGTCAAATCCAAAGCTGCCTTTTTGGTAATTTAGTAACAATCTCAAGTAATATAATTCACCAGCAGCAGGGTGAACATATGCAACCCTACCAAGAGATTTACCTCTCTTTCTACGGGACCACTGTTTCTCATCTTTTTTCCATACATACTTCATAGGAAATTCAACATAAGATAACTGACGTGCATCAGGGTCTTGAACATTGGTTTGAAACCATTGTGTTAACATTGTGCTTTCAAGATTAGAGCGGTTAACGACATGGTTGAGATCATCAGTCTCTCTGAAAACAACATTTTGATCAGATGGAAGGTGCACAGACAATCTTTCAACTGATGGTTCTCTAAAATGAATGTGAAACTGTAACAATCTCCAAACTGCTTCATAAGGGCATAAGTATCTACAGTTTAGATAAGCTACAATCTCATCAAACTCATCATCCTCAAAAACAGCTCTAGCTCGATCAACACCTTTCGTTATGTACTTAAAAAGATATTTAATGAGCATTGATTGACAGCATGATTCAACATTTATATGTGCTTGATACTTCAATAATAGCTCACGGTTGTAAGGAACAACAAATGCATTATCAAGCTTGATTCCATTTTTTTGAACAAATAGATCTTCTATATCTCGACGCTTATACTTAACGAAACCTTCGTCAGAAAAAGTGGTTTCACTTGCGAAAGGTTTAGGAAATTTTTTTGAACACTTGTTTTCTTTCATGCAAGGTGAAAATTTATTCGCAGCACCACATGGACCATGCATCATGTATTGTGAAATAGCATCATATCCAGCCTTGTCACATTTTTGATCAGGAATCTCAGCCGAAATTATAGAATCAACATCATAAGGAGAATGACACTTATAATGTTTTTTGACCCAGAGTAAGATATGACAATGAGGAAGACCTCTTTTTTGGAACTCCACCGTGTAAAGCACTGTTTATCAAAATAGAATGCAGAGATATCAAAATTATACTCTTTAGATTTGAAGCGAAAGGACAAAAACAAATAAATGAAAAATTTTGGTCAAGAATAATATACTAACCAGATTCAACCTCGCCAAAAGGTTTTCCTGATTTGAGGTATTTAATCATATGGTCAAGCTTTGCTTTAAAAATTCTAGAAATTAGATCTGGTCTGTCTTCAGCTTTACAACCAGGTTTATCACGCAAATCTTCAATAATTTCTGGCCATTTAACATTACAGGTGAATGTGATAAATAAATCAGGATTTCCAAAGTTGCGACATATAGCCATGGCATCCTGATAATTATTTATCATATATCTAACACTGCCAGTAAACGAAGTTGGTAGAATAACCCTTTTGCCAACAGCTGAACCAACTGGATTTCCTGCTTTAAGCGCTTCATGAACTCCTTTAAGACCTTCTGTTCTCAAAGAATCTTGATTTGCTCTAATGAAATCTAACCTATCTTCTTCAAGCGTTGCATATGCATCAACCAAGTACTGTTGAAACAATCTGCCGCCTTTTAATAGAGTGTCAGTATGGCCTGGTCTATCCTGAATTTGATAACCATAAAATGCTCTCATTGATACCCCACTGCCACCCCTTGGTTTTTTCCCCCTGAAATTGGGATTCCACGGAAGACCTTTCTTATAACCATCTTCACCGTATGGGAAAAGAAGAGGATATTGAAGTGCCATGTACTTAGGATGTAACTTTGTGATCCTCTGCAGGCCATCAGTCTTATGCTCCACAACAATATCTCTTTCGGTATGAAATTGGCCGATGTCCCCAACTACCAACCCACCTATTCCTTCACAGGTCGGTAAATTGTACTGCATATCATGGTTGGTTTGTGGACCATACAAACGCAGTCTTAAATTACTTGTGGACCCTTCATTAATCCTATCTCTGGCAAGCCTAAAAAGCTTAACTACTTCATTACACTCGTCCAGCATTTTGATGATGCCATCAACAATCTGTTGATCAAGTTTTTTAGAGAGTTCTGATCTATTAAAACAATTGATACGATTATTGACTTCATTTTGAGTGTCATAAATGTATAGCTGTGCAAATTTAGGACTCTCCCCTTGCAGAGGCAACAGAGAACCCATCAAATGATGTACCTGACCATTAATCTTAAAAACATATGGACCTTGACCTTTGTTGATTGACGAATCAACTTTGGCTCCCATTGAAGTTAATGCCATCATTGAATTATATGATCTTATATTTGTTTTGAACTGTGAAAATGCTTGAGAATTTGTGGGGTTTAATAAATGTTCCAAATAAGCTGGAGTGGGTTTAGCGCGTGTAAAGTGTACTTTTTGACTCATGCAACACGCGGTAAACTGTGGAACGGAAACAGAAGAAACATGCTTAGCAAGATTCTTTGTCTGCTCTGCAGACCAAAACAAAGCACTGCAATACTGACATTGGCAATCTCTTAATCCAAAATCAACATATTCTGGATCAATTCCTATAGAAAACAAAGAATAACAAAAGTATAAATGAAACCAATGCATAAAAGTTGATCAATGAAGACTTGTCAAATTTTGAAAGCAGCAAGAGAATGGAAAGAATGTTACACCAGAAGATTGCATACTTTTTCTTTTTTTCTGATAAGCGGCTTGCCCAGTGATGAGCAAATTCGCAATAGAATGGACATTCTGAGTATCTTTGGCTAACAGACAGTGCATAGTAGCACGATCAGCAAGATAAACAGGTATAGAAATTGGATTAGAACTTGTCCCAGCTTCCAAAAGTGAGGCAGAAACATCATTGGCGGGAATGTTTTGTTCAAAAATTGATGCGAACGCGTCGGAAGGGTTGCTTCCATTGTTTAAAAAAAGTAAAGAGCTTGAAGCATTGTTGTATTCATCGTTATAAGTGGTAGGAACATCTTGCAGCACCAAACTATTCAAATCAACAACTGCAACAGATGCAGGCAAATCGGCACGCTGAATTCCAGCGGTATTGCTAGCTACCCCTATTCTTCTAGACATAAATCTACATAGACGGGAAAAACCACACGATAGTGGCTTATTTTCTAATGAAAGCAATGCCATGATGAAGCAACTATTTTAACCATATAAAATGATTAGCGAACCACAACTCATTAAAGCATGAGGTTTTCAAAACCATTAACACTTTGTAAACATAACAGTAACAATATAACCCTAGTGATGCAACTATTTCTGTAGAGAGAGTTGTCACATAGTGCAATAGCGAAAACGAACAAATAGAACAAATTGCAACAGCAAAAAAAGTGCGCCAAAGGAAACCAGGAAAAGATGAACTAAGCATGTTACCATGATCCAAAAAAGACACGCATCGACAATAGAACGTGTAAATTGAGAAAAGAGTGAATTAAAACAAAAGACGATGGTTGTTTAAAGGACAAAAAATTACTTGTTGTAGATGTGGAAGCCCAACTGCTGCAAACGATGATGAAGAATAAAGTAGTACCCCAATGATCAAAACAAAACCTAGAGAAAGAGGGAGACAATATAAAAACACATATATAGTTGGAGAGAAATAAAAAAAATGAACAAACATTAAACAAAAAAAGGCAAGTCACAATGCTACGTCATTAGTTATTGAAGACATGCATGCATAAATTTGACAAAAAGAAACAAATTATTTAAGCTCGATTCACTATAGATGGGTAAACAATGCGAGATGAAAGGTGCACATTTAATAGCCTAACTCATTTATTTAAAAGAACAAATCATATTTACCAGTCAAACATCAAGTTGTGCATTGCGCACATAATGAACAACAAATATAAATAGCAGTTTTAATCCATTATATAGCATATAAAGCAAATGTTTTTCGAGTAGAAAAAAAAAGATGTATTGCCTGAAACTAACATTTAACTATAACACCTCATCTATAAGATTTTCAAGTTTGATTTCAACTTTCATCATTCATAAAAATAAATAGTTATAACGCTTATTGTATTATTTGTTTGTTAACTAAAAAGAATTAACAAAAAAATAGTTATTTTCTAAAATAATAAAAATACAAAGTAATTATATAAAGTTACACGATTAGCAACAATAATGTCAATAAGGAGGCGTTGTAGGAAAAATATTATAAGCACACATAAATTTTATGAAACGATTATATACTCCCACGACAAATGAGTGAGAGCGATGTCAAGGCAAAACATCATCGTTGTAGGTATGCGTTCGAAAGTCTTTAAATTTTTAGGCTGTCATTTTTTTCCATCATATGTAGATTTGTGTAATAAGCTTATAGGTACAAAAAATTTAATTAGTTAGATGACGCAATCATCATATACTTATATGAAGACAAATGGACTAAGCATGTAGAAACAAATTGTTAGTAAAAGAATTAAGTCAATCTAACGAACAACTACTATGCAAATCGTAAGAGCAACATTTGAGTTTGTTTTGATTCAATAGAAGCACCAAAGTGGAAGTTTTTTTATATACAACTTGAGAAAGAATTCATTACAACACAAAAAACTCTTGGATTAAAGTAAAGCCAAAAAAGTAAGAGGCACACAACCAATGATATTCGTCATCATGCGGTAAAACTCTAGCTAAAGAACGTAGCGGATATACTTGGGGGATGCTAAAGGCAACAGAAAATACAACTCCAGCGTAGTAGACAAATACTATTAGAATAGATGACACATCTACCTAGGGGAAAAGCAGAAAATCTACAATATTTGCCTGAAGGACAAATAAAGCAAGTGAAGATGATACACCATCTTGGCAGAAAACTCTAAGTAAAAAAACATTTACATCCACTTAGGGGATAGATAAGGCAGCAAAAGATATATTGTTCTTGCTTGGCGGAAATGCAGAGAAAACACAGAGAGAGTTTTCTCAGTTTATAATCTAAAGAGACAAAACACCACATGAAGACGCTGATAACACTTGAAATTGCACCCCAAGTGTGAAGGTTGTTAGTCATCTCTACCTCACTGGCCATAATAGGAAGTTACAATATCGTCACTACAATCACGGCTCACTTTTTCTCTGCTACTCTAGTTAGCTTCCTAACCTCAGTTTGCCAACATTGTGCTTGTCACACAAAAACAGCGAGAAAATGTTCGTTACAATTTTTCACAGCCACAAATATATTCACAAAATCGTTACCATGAATCTCACAATCTACTCAAATTTCGCCCATTCTTGAACCCACCTTGTACAAATTGCACTTACCCCTTTTATTTTAAATTCCTATATTTCTTACACAATATTTATATCTTCCATATTCTAATAGTCATATAGCAATCGAAAAAAACAATATAAAAGCTATACCCTTCTTCCCCGATTGAAAAATCAACTTAAAAAAACATTAATCACCACAATTTTTTAGAATCCAAATATAGGCAAAAATAAATCACGAACTACTCAAACTTTACCCATTCTTGAACCCACCTTCTACAGATTGCACTCACCCTTTTTATTTTAAATTCTTATATTTCTTGCACAATATTCGTATCTTCCATATTCTAGTCGTCATATACCAATTGAGAAAAACAATATAAAACCTATACCCACCCCTTCTTCCCCAATTGAAAAATCAACCTAAAAACAACATTAACCACCACAATGTTTTAGAATCCAAATATAGCCAAAAATAAATAACTCACACAACATAATTATCCATGCAAATAGAATTCTTGCAGAGTGAGGAATCAACTAAAATTTTCAGAATTCAAAAAGAGAATAGAATCTTTACATAAACCGAGTAGATGTGGAATTAAAAAACAAATCTACTGCATTTTAGCAATCCTGCGCACACATTGGCTTTGTTTAACATTAAAGCACATAAGCAAAGAAACATAATTCTAGCACGATGAGGGTATTGCCAGCAACCAATATTGTTAAATGAGACAAAATTGTATTTAAAATGTGCAAAAAAGAGTATTAACAACACTCTATATTAAAAATTGTAAAAGAGTCACGAAAAAACATTAAATTAGAACTTAAAAGACAGAAGTGTACCAAAAGAGTTTAAAAAAAAGAACACCAACAACATTTTGTGCTTACAACAGTTAAAGGGTTAATTGCTTACATCATCACCCTTATCACCAAACAAAAAAAAATTTACATCGCCTTTATTTTATTTATGACCCATAACGTCTCTAGACATTTAAAATCCAGAAAGCTGTTGCGGCCAACGCAAGCAAGAGCAACAAAAGTCCAACCTTTTTCCAGCAACCAAACTTAAGCTTCCCACGGAAAAATCCCAAAAATCGTTGCAAAACATTATCATTCAATGGAACTTTTTCTTTTGGCGGATTACTACGATTTGCAGGTCGATACATAGTATGGACCACCAACTTGTTTCGATTCGGACCCTTGCCATAAACACGCAAACCCATCCTTTCTTTTTCTATTTTCACTGCTCTCTTTGTACCAGGTCCTGGGGGAGTATCGAAATATCTCACTAATCTCCCTCGATTTTTTTCATCGTTTCGATCCTTAACCAATTGTCTTAAATTTTTTACCAAAACTCCTCCTAGAATCTGTTGTTCTCTTCGATCAATCTCATTCATCATTTTATTTAGCCTGAATCAAAAATTAAATACACCGTTAATATTGATGTGTTTTTCAAAATATGTTTTAGTTTCTAGGTTTAAGAATAACACGATTATAAATGTTTAAAGCTCAAATGAATAAAGCAAATGAATAAGAGTCCACGAAAGTTAGATATTCATTATAGAAAACATAATAAAAAAGCAGTTTGACAGCGTTGTAGATCAAATTTTGAAGCTATAGTCGATTAAGAAGTTACGTAACCTAATTATTCATGAGTTAATGCATCTTGCTACTTGATTGTAAATACCCACAAATCTTTCCGAACATCTAAGATGCATTTATGCGCTGTTAAAAGCGAACTTATTTTCTAAAATATGGGTTTTTTAAATTTAAAAAAAAAAACTGATGTGTTGAGAAAGTGTAGTCATGAACAGCAACTGCATAAGTTAAAGCAATTAGGGGATGATGAGACAGTTAACCATCGAAAAAACCCAATTAAAACACCAACTAATAATACAATCACAGAGATAAAATGTCTACTAACATTCGATAAAAAAGCAAGAACACTGGCATAAACCAGAATAACAAAGATAGCAAAGGACCTTCAACCCAAACAGAATCGCACAGACAAAATTAAAAGAACAAAAAAAAACTGTCTAACCATAGGACAATTAGATTTCAAACTAACTACACAAACAGGACAAAAACTGAAACATAAAGACATGCAACACAAAACCTATAATTAAATCTCAATCAGAAAATGTGAAAACAAAATTCGTAATCAAATTGTCCCTATACTAATAGCCCATCCAAGCAAATACAATTCTAATAGGATCAAGAACAAATAAACCAATCATTCAATTTGAATGGTGTTTGCAACAAATACATCGACTACTCAGCTCTCTCAAGCTTTATTTACATAAATAGACATACAAATACGTGTACAAAATAGAAAGAAATCCAGTTCCATTCTAAGATCAAACACTAAATATATGATAAGTTACCCAACCTTGACATAAATGGACAAATAACAGATGCACACATAAAATAGAAAGAAACTCAATTGCAACATAAGCTAAACCGAACAAAAATAAATCATATATTTAAAATCCAAGCATGACAGCTTTGCGAATACAAATAAAAAAGGTAGATAACTAAATGGGCTTTGAAAAAATATGATGGCGCATAATTATATACCTCAAAACGTCAAGGAACCAACTTCTTCCTTCAACAATCCAAATTTCTGAAATTTGCAAAAAGTAAATCTGTTAGCAACCTTAAGACTTTCAAATTTAAAGACAAAATCTAATGAAATTTTAGCTAAATGACCAAAGACACAGCAAAAACAAAAAAAAAAAAAAAAATTAGGAATTAAACACACCCAAATAGTTAGCCAATAGAATGGTGCAGTAGTTACACTTTCAGACCAGTTTTGGAGCATATTAGTAAAACTAAATTTAATCCTGCTAACTTAATGGATCTTGCTACTTGATTGTAAATAGCCACAAATTTTTCCGAACATCTAAGATGCATTTATGCGTTGTTAAAAGCCAACTTATTTTCTAAAATATGGGTTTTTAAAATAAAAAAATTTGATATGTTGAGAAAGTACAATCATGAATAGCAACAGCATATGTTAAAGTAATTAAGGGATGATGAGACAATTAACCATCGGAAAAACCCAATTAAAACACCAACCAATAATAGCATCTCAGAGATAAAATGCGTAATAATATTCGAAAAAAAAGCAAGAACACTGGCATAAACCAGAATAACAAAGATATCAAAGGACTTTTAACACAAACAAAATCGCACAAACAAAATTAAAAGAAAAAAAAAAGCTGTCTAACCATCGGACAATTAGATTCCAAATTAACCTGACAAACAGGACAAAAACTGAAACATGAAGACATGCAACACAAAACCTATAATTAGATCCCAATTACAAAATGTGAAAATAAAATTCCTAATCAAATTGTCCCTACACTAACAGCCCATCCAAGCAAATAGGATTAAGAAGAAATAAAGTAACCATTCAATTTGAATGGTGTTTGCAACAAATACATTGACTATTGAGCTTTCTTAAGCTTTATTTACATAAACAAATACACAGATACATGCACAAAATCGAAAGAAACCCAGTTCTATTCTAAGGTTAAACACTAAATACATGATGAATTACCCAACCTTGACATAAATGCACAAATAATAGATATACACATAAAATAGAAACAAACTTGATTCCAACATAAGCTAAACCGAACAAAAATAAATCATATATTTAAAATCCAAGCATGAAAAAAAAAGTAGATAACTAAATGAGCTCTAAAAAAATATGATGGCGCATAATTATATACCTCAAAACGCCAAGAAACCAACTTCTTCCTTCAACGATCCAAATTTCTAAAATTTGCAAAAAGTCAATTTGTTAGCAACCTTAAGACTTTCAAATTTAAAGACAAAATCTAATGAAATTTTAGCTAAATGATCGAAGGCACACCAAAAAAAAAACAAAAAAACAAAAAACAAAAAATATTTAGAAATATTTTGAACCCAACACAACTAATTTGGTTTAGTGAAGAGTACGAAAGCTCAAGGTCTAGGTGAAATGCTCAGTAAAGTGCAAGGGTCCTCAACCAAGGCTATAATTGAACATTAATGGCATGCAACCTACTATTACTTCAACAGAATCAAATACCAGAAAAACCTAACAAAAACATGACTCTATTACTTCAATACAATCTGTATCATTTATTCAATGAAACACCCTAGGTTGGAAAAGAGTGAAATTTAAATTGAAAAACAATAATCTAACAGAGACATTTAAAAGCAAAACACTATTAGAATCTTTATAGAAACCAACAAAAATGGTTGTAAGTTAAAATTTGATATATGGGTGAGTATCCCTAATGTTTATAATAATTAGCAAAAACGAAATTGGACAAATCAGTTAAGAACACACCAAAGCTTGTAACATGTTGCAACCATTAATGCATGAATATATAGACACACGTTTGTTTGAAAAGTTCAATATATTTGTTTGTTAAACTGGGCTATCACACTTCACACCGATGCTTTTCAAAAAGAAAAGAAAACAAAGTGCTGAAATGATTGACAATTCCAAGTATTATAGTAGCTATTATTAAGGTTGAAAACGAATTACACAAAGCATGGAGACCAAAGACCATTAGAAGTTGGAAATAATATATACCGATGCAGCTATTTGATAACACAGTTTGGGAAACTTTGGGTAGGAAATATGCCCGAAAGGAAAACCGACAATAGGTGAGTATCACTGTCAAAGCTGGTTTATATTTAAATTATTGAATCATCATAATCATTGTTGGTTGGTTTTCACTCATGGTCCACTTTTTATTCAAGTTCTTGTAAAGAAAATTGGTCTTTTAACATGCTCTTTTGTAAATTTTAAAAAGGATCATAATTTTGTAAATAAATTGAATTCTCAAATTGAAACTGTAGTATAAGCAAGCCACAATTAATCACATGGTTTTTAATCATAGTGATAATTAGACAAATGTGATTCATACTTAGAGACAAATATGTTTCTTTAAACAATTTTTTCTACCAAAATTTATACAAATACGAAAACGATCATCACAAATTTTAAAACCTGTATTAACCAAAATTTGAAGGAAATGGACACCATGAGTGCTTGCAAGATGAGAGAAGGGAAACAAAAAAAGAAATGGTGCATTTGAACAAAACGATGATAATTTAAAACCCTAGGTATGAAAATGCTTAATTTTCATGTGTTAAATGAATGAGGATACCTTAAAACTGTAATTGGAATGACCAGAATGTTTTAAAACCCGTTAAAAAAAAGAATCACAGACATAATTGAAAAAAAAAAAAAAAAAAGGAACCCATCTAACATCTGGATAATCAGAGGATCACAAAGAGAAGGAAAAAAAAAGGAAACAAAGCCAAAACCAAACAAATAACATAAAGCGATCAAACTGAACATTAAATAAAAAATTTCTAAAGTCGTATTGCCTGAAATGGAAAGCATCAGAAAAGAAAATTACATTTGTTAAAACAGTGGACTTATAAAGTTGGAAACCACTCAAACAACTGTAAAGATTCAAAGTTCCAGATCAGCAACTAATAAAAAATTAACCAAATAAATCAAATATAAATCCAAAATAATCCAACCGCACGAAGCAAAATAGAAAAAACCCTAAATAGACAATCAATAAAATAGAACCAAATATGGTTTAGTAGCTTCAAAAATCTTGTTTTAAATCTAATTACGAACAACAAAATGTTACCCAAACTTGGAAAAGGGGTAAAAATATGAATAACACTTGAATCAAATGTATAAAGAAAAGATGTTAAACATGAAAAATACGAATTATAGTAATTCTCTGTTCATACATTAATACAAATAGATTATATTCCAAAGCATCTCCATTGATATCTCATTTGCTTGCAACTGCTAATTATTTACATCAATATAGATCACATACTTCACTCACACGACATAAACAAAACACGCCCAAAAAAACAGACCTAACATGAAAGTTTCTACACACATGTTCAAACTCACAAATAACCGTATCCAATTAACGCAAAGGATCCAAATGCAGGCTTGGAATTACAAAATACATGAAACAATGCAGGTTTAAAGGAGCGAGCATGTGCGACGACAAATCTAGTGCCAGGATGAGAGAGGGCTTGTGCACCAAACAACTCAAAATGCAGCTTATTCCTTCATGAACCAAGCAGAGTTTTAGATTCAAAATACAGAATCTCAGAGTTAATTTGAACCAAAGCACCTCAATTAACTAATAAAATCATATAAGTACACATCAAACCAATCAAATTAACAAAACTCAAAATGCTAAAGAAGGCGATCAATTGTTAACACACATATATAATCAAAGTTACAAAAATAAAAATCAAACCTTGAAACTTTATCTCGTGGAGCAGAGAGTCAAGGAGCAGAACCAGATTTCAAGATTCAAAGTTCTTTGCGATTTCTGAAAAAAAATATTTAAAAAAAAAAGACTGGTTGAGCTCTCATAAACAACAGAAGCCACCAACATAAATATTAAGAGAGGGCATCATAAACACTGAAAGCTAAAAAATGCGCAGGCATCTAAATGTGAACGAAAGAAAAGAACACCACAACATTAAATAATGCATTTCAAGAGGTAGATTAAAAAGATAATTAAAATACATGGAAGAGAGACAAAAATGATATCTGTTGAAATTGCAGTTCCCCCGTTGACTGAATGAAAATAGAACATTAAAATCAAATTCTGTTTTCTAATCCAATTTGGTGCCTAAAGAAGAATTTCAACACTCAGTCAATTAATCCAAACAGAGATAGCGAGAAAACCCAACATATGCAGAACTTGATACGATTCAACATTACCCAAATGAGGGAATTCGATGATCATTACAACCACAACTGTTACAATATGAGCTACAACATTCAATTAGTCTAATTTTGGCAGTAAAAAGCCTTTCAGTTAACTACAGGACTTCATTAGTACAGAGAGAAGAGGAAATTCTTCTGCACTAACTAATTAGCTAACCCATCAAGGCATAGTTAAAAATCTTTCCTCTGAAAACACACAATGATTAAAATCGAAGCAAAGCGCAGGGAATCCTAATTTATAGAAATAGTATAAACAAACACCACTAAGTTAGGCTTCAGAATGTCAACATAGTGAATCTAGGTTTTGGAAGGTCTGACATACTACTTTTAGACATTGGCAGAAGGTAGGATAAATGTGGTTGCATCCACCGGGATGGGAAGCCGACAACCAAGACGCAAATTAGAGAACATGTGAGTTACACGAATTCATACCAGAAAAGGACTATATCTACAGTTAAATGCTTAGTGAGAGTTGTTGGACACAGATGACCATGCTGACTCACGATTGGAGATCACTTCACTTGCAAAGCATTTGCATGAAGTAAAAATCTTTCATAACTATTTAAAGCATCACGGTGTCTTGTTATTCTTTAACATTTAATGAAACATACAATGAAATCAAACAAATATACAGGTTCACACCTCGATATTGGAATGGCAATCCATGGTCAGCTTAAATAAAATTTGTAAATTAAACACAGTATCAACTCTTTATCCTATCTTAGCTTGCTATCACCTCATATGCCAGACTTTTTGAGACTGGCTCAATTCGATCACAACCAAACCGCCAGTATTAAATTGAACTAACTAACGATCAAACGATTTAAACATTGTGTATTACAAATCCAAATCAATAGTGGTAATAAATAAGATAATTTTAACTACCATTTGCAATTAAAATCAAACAATGCTTACTCCCAAGGAATACCTGACAATGATTGCAGCAGTCAAATGCATGTTTAATCAATAGCGGTAACAAACAGATGTTCATTATTAAATATGTTTTTGCTTGACAATTAAACCAATTAAGATCCATATCACCTAGGTTGCTAGATTAAGAACCACACATAAATCTGTACACCTCTCTATTTTTTTTTCTGCAGTTCAATTGACTGCAATCTAGGTACCCCTTTGGCCCTCAACATTAATTTTGGCTGAAATAACTTTACTATGTTTTCTTAGAAATCATGGGAGCGAAAAAAAAAAATTGTGACAATACACCATTTGATCTTAATCCAATAGCAAAAGAAATGTAACTTTTATTATCATTTTTTTCTTTCTATTGTTAGATTAAGATCAAACTGTGAGCCACCATAAACACACCACTGTAAAAACCCCAAAATCTATACCCAAAAACAGATTATTTGAAAATCAAAGACCAAGGTTAACAAATATAGGAGAAGAATCGAACACAATATGTGCAATAGTTTATACCAAACCCAAATTCCTAAAATGCACAAAACACAAACCATAAAATACATATCAAACATGACAGAAATTAGAGAATCTCAAAAGAAATTGAGGTGTAATTCACTTTTTTCACAGAGAAGAAAATATAAATAAGTTTGTTCCGTTGATTAAGCCAAGAACAAAAAAAAATGCATGATTATATATCTCAAAATGCCAAAGAACCAAGTTTTCACTCCAACGATCCAAAATTCTGAAACATAGTAAATCCATTAGCAATTCTCAAACATGGTACATTCTGAAACATAGCTACCATAAACAATTTGCAGTCCAGAGCTCCAATAATTCAAAGCTCATAAAAAAACTGAAAGTAACTAATTAACCTTAAAATAATGCAATTTGTTCTGGAAAAAAAAATGAGAACTCTGAGTAAATACAAATACCCCTAAAGATTCTAAAACAAAACCCTAGTTCTCAAATTACAGAACACTAAATTAGATGCTAACTTTTTACTTCTGTTATCTTTCGGAATGCATGGTGAATTCATTTTTATTTATAATCTATTGTGAGTCTGAATGGTAGTTTCTGATGGATTGGTAACTGAATGCAAGAGATTAGGATGAGAGAACTTAGGTAATGGGTTGATACAATGACATTAAATTTCAAATTTTCTTTTAAACAGTCAATAGTTTAGAGCCTAGCCTCTGCCTTTAACAATCTTTAGTCTAAAGTAAGGCCAAGATAACCTCCGACTTCTGATAGCAGAATAAAAAACCAAAACATCAACTACTAATTCATGGTGATCACATATCAATTACATGATCCAAACAAAAACCATAGCTGTTGTTTCGAAAATTACGGTTTAGGGTTAACAGAACAATTACAGGTAAGCAGATCAAGTCAAATGGTGAAGTCAAGTAGATCTATTGGTCGATTTCTGTTAGAAAAAGCACACCTAATGCCAAACAGATATGCAAATATGGTTACCAAACAGATCTCTACGCAATGCGCCAACCAAACCGCCACCAAACAAAACCCAATTATCCAAGAAAAGTGAAGCAGAAGCAGATCTTAATCTCCCAGAAGCAAACCTAACCAAAATTTCACACAACAAATCAAGCAAAACAAACAAAAGAAAGGATAAAAATCCGGGGGAATTTGAAGTCCAGACAGGAAATGGGATCCCGGAAACGGAGCCAAACAGCGGATCTCTCCTAATCCGGGGTGGTTAGTCCACCAGAAATCCAAAGTGCCAATGAGTTTAATAAATCCTAGTTCAGCTACACAAAAGCATGAAACATGAACGAATCTGAAACTACCAATTGCGAAAAACATCTCAATAAAAAATTAAGACAGAAAACCAATCTCCAGACACCACAAAAAAAAAATGAAAACTAATTTTACCCAAGTGAAAAGGGTTTCAAGAATCTCACATCTCTCCTTTTTTTTCAGCTGGGATACACACTGAATACAAAACCATGGCAAAAGCCGTACTCGAATAAAATATATACAGTCAAATAAACCACATGATTTCAACACTGCTGCAAAAATTAGACAAATACATAATCCAATTTCATCTTTTTCCACTCATTGTTTTTCTTGCAACACTGTTGGGCACCAAACATCACCAAAACTGAGCTCCACACAAATAAGCACAGTGACTGTGTGGGAAAAATATAGAGCTCCACAAATCGATTCAATCTGCCTCCACCACCCTCACCCCATTGAAGACCAGAAGCAAGCGCATAAATAATTGAAAATTTAAAACATTAAAAATACCTAGAAGAATAGAAATGAAGAGCCATGCCACATGGCTAATGCCCCTCTGCTAACCCCTCACCCCTCTCCAGATTTCCCGGTCCTGTTAAGCCACCCTTGACAGGCATTCTCAGCAAGAAAAAAAACAGAGGCATTCACAAACAGAAGATGCAATACACAGTAAAATGAAAATAACAACTGAGGAGAAAAAATAAAAACCAAAAAATATATAATCAAACATCCCTCCCTACTTAAAAGCCTGCGGCGCCAACTATTTCATTTGACTGAAAATTATATGTTTAAATACTAACAACCTGCTGGCTTGATAGCCATTTTTTCTATCTGAGCGTTTTTCAAAACCACCCATAATTATTTTGGCCCTAATTTTAAAACAGAAAAATGGCAAGAAAAGGGCTTTTTGGAAAAGCATAAGCACACAACAATTCAGCAGTGAATCCTTTTGATTCTTCATGGGACTCTGATAAGATTATTAGGTGATCTAAAGATAGAAAGGTTCAATTAGGGTGGCTTATTTTCTGAGTGCACAGAGAGACAAAAAGGGGAAACAGGGTTCCTAGCATAACACAAAACATATTTTTGAGCACAGAGGGCTTTCTAGGCTGCAAAAAAGGAAAAACCAGAGTCCACTAAAACTGAAAACAGAACCAAACTAACTACACATGTATGATCAAAACCCTTCAAATTACAAAAAGTAAATTCGAACAGAAAACCCTCTTATTGTTCATCTTCATCTATGCCAATCAAAACTGATTGTTGACAGAATGTGCATGCACATGTGTAAAATTTGCGTTTTTGAAATATACAGTCACTCCTATTTGGTTACCCTGATTTCATAGCCTCCATTATTGTTAAGACTTTCAACAAAAATGACGGCGTGCAATTATATACCTCAAAACAGCACGAAACTAACTTCGTCCTCAAACAACCCAAATTTCTGTAATCTGCAAAGAAAGCAGATCCGTTAGCAACCTAGACACTTTCAAATTTAAAGCCACATTCTGCAATTGAAGCTAAGTAAAGTAAAACCCTCAATTAATCCCTAACTACAACCATCAATTTAACCTTCAATTAAACTGCAAATTAAACTATCAACAAAACCCAAATTAAATAAGCAATCAAGAAAGATAAAAATACACCTATTAAAAGCATTCTAGAACTGAGAAAGCTACATTTCTAACACAGATTAAAACCTTTTTACAAAACACAGCTACTGAAAAGCCTTACATTTTTAAAGATTGGAAGTTTTTGCTCAAATTTTGTTATGAATTTAACCTTCAATTAAACTCCAAATTAAACTATTAACAAAACCCAAATTAAATCAGCAACCAAGAAAGATAAAAATACACCTATTAAAAGCATTGCAGAACTGACAAAGCTACATTTCTAAAAAAGATTAAAACTTTTTTACAAAACACACCTACTGAAAAGCCTTACATTTTTAAAGAGTGGAAGTTTTTGCTCAAATTTTGTTTCCTTCATCTGTTTAAAGTTCATTTTCTCTCTCTGTTTTACAACTCTGCTCGCACACATTCACAACATATTCACAACCTGGAATGAAGAAGTTTTGGGAGCAAGAGAAAGGGAGAGGGAGGAGTGGGGATCTGAGCACCATTGCTGCAGATCCTCAATTTCAACAGCGAAAGACATTTAGAGAATTTTTTCCCAATTTTTGATTGCACATCACAGCATATCCAACACACTTTCCACAACCAATTTCACAACCAATTTCAAAACATGCATAGAAATTTTGCATGTTTGATTTCTGAAAATTAATTTGTACCTAAGCTAGCAGAACTTTAGAAATTTATCTTGGAACCTAATATATTGCCCAGTTCCATTCTAACGTAAAACGACAAAATGGATGCCTAGTCATCTCAATCCTGACATAAATGGACAAATACTGATACACACACTAAATAGAAAGAAACTCATATCTAATATAAGCTCAAATGACAAAAATTGAATTATATATTTAAAATCTAACTATGAAAGCTCCACAAATATAAATAAAAAAAAGGTAGACAACTAAGTAGGCTTTGAACAAAAATAACGGCATATAATTATACACCTCAAAACAGCACGAAACCAACTTCGCTCTCAAACGACCCAAATTTCTGTAATCTGCAAAGAAAGCAGATCCGTTAGCAACCTAGACACTTTCAAATTTAAAGCCACATTCTGCAATTTAAGCTAAGTAAAGTAAAACCCTCAATTAATCCCTAACTACAAACATCAATTTAACCTTCAATTAAACTGCAAATTAAACTATTAACAAAACCCAAATTAAATAAGCAACCAGGAAAGATAAAAATACACCTATTAAAAGCATTCCAAAACTGAGAAAGCTACATTTCTAAAAAAGATTAAAACCTTTTTACAAAACACAGCTACTGAAAATCCTTACATTTTTAAAGATTGGAAGTTTTTGCTCAAATTTTGTTATGAATTTAACCTTCAATTAAACCCTAAATTAAACTATTAACAAAACCCAAATTAAATCAGCAATCAAGAAAGATAAAAATACACATATTAAAAGCATTCCAGAACTGACAAAGCTACATTTCTAAAAAAGATCAAAACCTTTTTACAAAACACACCTACTGAAAAGCCTTACATTTTTAAAGAGTGGAAGTTTTTGCTCAAATTTTGTTTCCTTCATCTGTTTAAAGTTCATTTTCTCTCTCTGTTTTACAACTCTGCTCGCACATATTCACAACACACTCACAACCTAGAATAAAAAAGTTTTGGGAGCAAGAGAAAGGGAGAGGGAGGAGTGGGGATCTGAGCACCATTGCTGCAGATCCTCGATTTCAACAGTGAAAGACATTTAGAGATTTTTTTTCCCACTTTTTGATTGCACATCACAGCATATCCAACACACATAGAGAAGAAACTATCAATGATCATAAGATAGTTAATGATGAAAAACAAATTGAAAAACGATAAACAATGATGCATTCCAACACATAGAGAAGAAACTTGTTTGAAAATTATACAACTTAGCAACAGAAGAGTAAAACAATAAATCAAACAGTCTTCTAACACCCTAATCACCAACAGAGGGATATTCAAAAGACGAAAAGCAGTAAAAGAACCTGAATTCGACTTGCGGAGCAAAGCACGAAGAAAACAGAAATGAGTACAGCGAACACCCCTAGTTTAAAAGACACAACCTTACTAAAACAGTGCACCAAACAGATTTATCTTTCTGACACGCAACTAAACAGGTTATAAATATCCATTACAATTTTGTCGAAACAAAAAAATGTCAATCATAATTTTAGCAAAGCAAATGGGAAACAAACAATAAACAATAATCTACGAACAGTGTTTTACCTGTTGAATCAGATGACGAAACTGAAAACCCACTCCTCTCCCATACCTCCCTCAGACATCCAGTGCTCACCAACCCCGTGGGGTAACCCACTAACCCCAAAAAACGCACAGCATGCTCTCTGCCCTCTTTCTCTCTGTCCATCTGTTCCTCAAAAAGTGGGAAAAAAAATTTCCAAACATCTCTCCCACTCATGAAATTGAGGATCTGCAGCAATAACACTGAGATCCCCATTCCTCCCTCTCCCTCTCTCTGTCGCTCTGTCTTTGTCTCTGACTCTCTCTCCATCGGAGGCATGGCCTCCCATTCCCGAAAACCCCTCTGAATGACAGCAAAGCCAAACCCCCTCCAACCCGTCTCAAACCCCATGGACAAAATTGCCCTTCCAACCAGCCCCAATACCAGCCCAAACCTCACGGTTTTGTTGTAAATACCGTGAAATCGAGTGGCTCCCTGAGAAGCCATATGGACAAAATCACCCTCCTAAATTTTGAGAAATTACCTCTCAAACCAGCCCCATTCGGCTGGTATTTTTGTAAATAGAGCAAAATCGAGTGGCAAAGAATGAGGCCTCTACAGTGCCTCCCACCCTTCTACTTTAGAATAGATAATATATAATATAATTTCAGAAGGATTTGGAAACTCGCAGGACTGGGAGCTGGTCATGAAGTATCAAAGGAGGAATGGATCCTTATTCAATTCACCAGCAACCACCGCCTCTGCTTTTACTCACCTTAAGAATGCTGATTGTCTTAAGTACCTACGCACGCTCTTAGAAAAGTTTGGGAATGCAGGTTTCGTACTCAATATTTTCCATTACTTTTCTAGGTGTATTTATTTACTATACTACATCAGGATAAAGCTTCCAGTGTTTTCAACCTACCCTTTTCAGTTCCAACGGTTTATCCTCTACATAAACATGCCCGTCTTTCTATGGTTGCCAGTCTTGAAAGTTTGGGTGTTGATCGGCATTTCAGGGAGGAAATTAGAAGTGTACTGGATGAAACATACAGGTAATTTTTCCCACATATGAATACCCCAGTTTCGAGATTTTATTAGTTTTCATCCATGGGGAAGCATGACATTAGCCAACAAACAGATGCTGGCTGCAGGGTGATGAAGATATATTTTCAGATGCTGCCACGTGTGCAATGGCATTTCGACTCTTACGTGTTAATGGATATGATGTTTCTGCAGGTTTTTTCAATTTTGGGTACCTTGGCTTTCATGAATTTGTTTTGGCAAAAAAAATATGCAACTAATTTGTGCTGTCTTCTAGATCCACTAACTCAATATTCAGAAGGTCGTTTCTTCAATTCCCTTGGAGGGTATATGAAGGACATCGGTGGTGCCTTAGAGTTGCTTAGGGCTTCAGAAACCATCATACATCCAGACGAATCAGTTCTAGAGAAACAACATTACTGGACGAGTCATTTTCTGAAACAGGAGTTAACCAATACTTTAATTCAGGGTCATAGACTGAATAAGCATATCGGCCTTGAGGTAGCTTTCTATGCTAAGCCTATCTTATTTATCTGTTGTCTTTAACTTCTTATAATCACAAGACAGTTCATAAAATAGAGCAACATTTTATTATTTTCAGGTGGATGATGCCCTTAAATTTCCTCGCTATGCAATTTTTGGCCGGTTGTCAACCAGGACAGCTATAAAATATTACAACACAGGCGGTACAAGGATTTTAAAATCTTATTATCGGTAAACCTCAAGTATTTTCTTCGACAGCTCCTCTTCTTCCCTTTCCCTTCCTTTTAAGAAGAACTGATTTGTTCTGAATTATTCTGACAGACCAGTGTATATAACTTATTATTCCTTGCGCTCTTCTTATGTTAGTTGTTTGAATATTGGAAATGAAGATTTCCTAAAGCTGGCTGTGGATGACTTCAATAATTGCCAATCTATACACCGTGAAGAACTTAACGATCTTGCTAGGTATGTACAGTACACACTCTCTCTAGCTGAGCTTTTTGTTACTAGAGTTTCCATCCGACCTTGATAGAATATAAGTGGAGGAGAGTGCACTTCTGTAGCTGGATGTCTTGCTTTTGTTGTATAAGGAAGTGCAAAATATTCTAATTTATTTGTTTGTGATTTTATTACCTAAGCAGGTGGGTTGAGGAGTACAGATTAGACAAGCTAAAGTTTGCTAGGCAGAAGCTGGAATACTCTTACTTTTCTGCTGCTGCAACCCTTTTTCCTCCTGAACTATCAGATGCACGCATATCATGGGCCAAAAATGGAGTCCTTGGAACTGTGGTCGATGATTTCTTTGACGTTGGAGGTTCTGAAGAGGAACTGGTAAACCTCATCCAATTGGTAGAGAGGTATGTTTCTTTTTCCCATTTGTTTCTTATTTCTGTTGGATCCATTGTTGGGCAACAATTCCCGGTTGTGCTTGTTAATTGTTTCTGGCATGGTCGTCTGAAATTTTCATGTATTTGGGCTTCAGGTGGGATGTGAATGTGAGTGTTGATTGTTGTTCCGAGAATGTTGAAATTATATTTTCAGCGCTCAAGAACACAATCAACGAGATTGGAGCCAAGGCATTCGCGCGGCAAGGACGCAGTGTGACAAGTCATGTAATAGAGATTGTAAGTTGAAATATTTTAATTTGTCCTTGTCATCATTGTTTCGATTAATATACCAAAATGTTTTTCTTAAAGCACCAGCTGTCTCCTGAACAACTTAAAATTTTTCAAATACTTCACTTTCACCAAATGTCTTACAACAACCTGAACACTCCCTTAACATTGATTCTGATGGTACTTTATCGTGACTGTCTGGTCGATGATAAGACCGTTATTTGATTTTTTCTGTTCACTGACTTCACGAAAAGAGAGTAAAGGGATGAAATGAGCTATGTTTGTGTGGAATTTCAAATGTATTTCATGTACTTGATGATTGGTATTACAAGAAATAAGAAGCTATATATAAAGAAAGCAACAAGAAGAAAAAGGCACGGGAAGAAAAAACCCTACAAAACATTAAGAAGGATTCCTACACTACTATATCTTATTAACTATACAATGATGAAGGAATAAGGAACAATTAACAAAGATTACATAAAGCTGCAATCCACCTATTCCTCTTATCTTTCATCAGGTGCAGATCGCACCTTGCACCTATTAATCTTCCATCAGGTGCAGATCGCACCTTGCATTATTCTTCCAGCCTTGCATCTGCATTATTCTATTCTTCATGCTTCCAGCCTGTGTATATTCTTCATCATTCAATCTGTCATGCATGCATGTTCCAACACTCCCCCTCAAGCTGGATCAAGAGGGTTCCTTGAGCCAAGCTTGGAGAGGATGTCCAGAAACGGAACCATAGGCAGTGACTTGGTAAAAATGTCAGCGAGTTGAGCATGGCTGCGTGTGTAGTGTGGAATGATGGTTTGAGATTGAACCTGAGAACGAACATAGTGACAATCTACTTCGATATGCTTCGTTCTCTCATGGAAGACAGGGTTTGAGGCAATATGCATGGCAGCTTGATTATCACAGAACATAGGCATAGGTGCTGTGTTAGGAAACCCTAGATCAGACAGAAGGTGTTTGAGCCAAATAAGCTCACACGCAGTAGACGCCATGGCACGATATTCAGCCTCTGCGCTGGATCGAGCTACAACACTTTGCTTCTTGCTTCGCCAGGTTACCAAATTCCCACCAACAAAGGTGCAGAATCCAGTAGTAGACTTGCGATCAAGCGAATTTCCTGCCCAATCGGCATCGGTATAACCATTAATGGCGGTATTGTCATTCTTCTGCATTAGGAGCCCTCTACCAACTGATCCTTTAAGATAACGCAGAATGCGTTTCACAATATGCATGTGAGCTACGGTAGGAGCATGCATAAATTGACTAACAAGACTCACAGCATATGAGATATCAGGACGCGTGATGGTAAGATAGATGAGCTTACCAACCAATTTCTGATATTCAGTGGGAGTGTCAAGGGGTTCACTGTGATCATGAAGACAAAGTTTACTGTCCAAAGGAGTGCGTGCAGGTTTGCAGTCGAGTAAATGAGCCTCTTTTAAGAGATCAAGAATGTATTTTCTTTGATTGAGGAAGAGACCTTTCTGTGAGGTTGCAAGCTCAATCCCGAGAAAATATTTGAGATTGCCTAAATCTTTGATTGCAAATTTGCTGCGAAGGGCAAGTTTGAGAGAATGAATTTCTTCAACGTTATCACCTGTCACTATGAGATCATCAACGTAGATTAACACCACTAGTTTCCCAACCGGGCCAATGCGAACAAAGAGTGAGGAATCGGCACTACTCCGTTGAAAACCCAATGCTTCAAGAACTGAGCTTAATTTTGCATACCATGCACGTGGAGATTGTTTCAATCCATAAATGGATTTGTGCAGCAGGCATACCATGTTTGGATCATGAGATTGAGGGTGACCAGGAGGTAATTTCATGTACACTTCCTCTTCCAACTCGCCATGTAAGAAGGCGTTCTTCACATCCATTTGATAAAGGGGCCAGGAATGGTTCACAGCAACGGATAATAGAACTCGTACAGTGTTCATTTTTGCAACTGGAGCGAAGGTTTCCTTGTAGTCCAAGCCATAAGTCTGAGTGAAGCCCCGAGCTACTAGACGAGCCTTGTGTCTTTCGATGGTCCCGTCTGTGTTGAACTTTGTTTTGTACACCCAACGGCTGCCTACTGCTTTCTTTCCCTTGGGAAGTTTGACTACACTCCAAGTTTGATTATCATGAAGTGCTTGTAACTCATCTCTCATTGCATTTTGCCAAGATGTAAGTGTATTTGCTTCTTGAAAGGTTTGAGGTTCATGAGTGTTATCCAAGGTACTGAGAAAAGAAGCATAAGAGGGTGAGAGTTGCTGGTAAGAAACAAAGTTTGTGAGGGGATACTTAGAAATGTGTGTGACATAGTCATGCAGTCGACGTGGAGGTTGTCGAACTCTAGGAGGGTTTCTGCGAATTTGGTCCTGAGGTTCAAGAGTTGGGGCCTGAGGGTCAAGAATTGGAGCTGGAAGTGGTGACAACTCTTGGGAAACCAGAGAAGGATCATGAGATGAAGGGATTTCTTGATGTTGAGAAACCAGGGAAGGATCATGAGATGAGGAAATTTCTTGATGTTGAGGTACACTAGGCAAGGGAACCAGATCACTTAAGAACTCCCCCTGGCGATCATCACTCAGTTTCTTGACGAAATAAGGGGTATTTTCATCGAACCTCACATCCCTTGAAACTATAATTTTTCTTGTGGTTGTGTCATAGCACTTGTAACCTTTCTGAGTAGATGAGTAACCCATGAAAACACATTTGGTTGCTCTGGGATCAAGCTTGTCACGATGGGAAGATTGATTATGGACAAAGCAGATGGAGCCGAAAACTCTCAAATGTGAGAGGTTAATTCTTCTATTTTTTAAGACTTCATATGGAGATTTGAAGGCTAGGACTTTGCTAGGCAATCTATTGATAAGATAGGTAGCTGTAAGAACTCCTTGTGACCAAAATTTCTTGGGTACATTCATGTGAAACATGAGAGATCTTGTTTTCTCAAGCAGATCTCTATTCTTCCTCTCGGCCACCCCATTTTGTTGGGGTGTACCAACACAGGTGGTCTGATGTAGGATGCTATGAATGCTTAAGTATTGAGACATGTTATGAGACATATATTCAGTGCCATTGTCGGATCTTAATATATGAATTTGTGATGAAAATTGAGTACCAACTAGTTTATGGAAATCTTGAAAAACAGTATAGAGATCACTCTTATATTTCAACAGATATAACCAAGTTATCCTTGTAAAATCGTCAACAAAGGTTACAAAATATCTATATCCATCAAAGGACTCTAGTATTGGACCCCAAATGTCTGAGTGAATGATTTCGAAAGGATGACTGGCTCTAGAGGTCGAGGAATCAAAAGGCAGCCTAGTAGATTTCGACAAGTGACACACATCACAGTGTAACTTGTTTTGACATAGACTTGGAAACAAAAAAGACATAACTTTCTCAGAGGGATGTGCCAAACGTTGATGCCAGAGCTGTGGATTTTGAGAAATACTCGAACTGGCTTGAAAGACCTTGGGATCTTCGGTGTCTTTGGCTAGATAGTAGAGGCCATTCAAAAGGAAACCTTTACCAATCGTTTTCTTGGTGATGATATCCTGAAAGATAACATTGTGAGGAGAGAAAATGGCAAGACAATTCAAAGATTTGGTGATGGTAGCAACTGATAACAGTTTGAAAGGAAAAGAGGGGACATAAAGAGCTACTGACTCAATGTTTTTTGAGAGTAAATTGATTTTTCCTTTTCCTATAACTGAGGCACCTTCACCATTAGCTAATGACACTTGATCGAATTTTGCTGTTTTTCTAAAATCATGCAAGTTGGTAATCTGATTTGTCATGTGATCCGTGGCTCCTGAATCTATTATCCAATAGTCATGTTCATTACTGGCATTTAAGGCAGTTACAAAAGTACTTAAAATACCTGGGATGTCTTTAGGAGGGACATGATCATGTTCAGTAAGGAAGTCAGCAAATCTTCTGAGTACGGCTGGATTCTGCTTTTCAACTGCTGTAGGTGTTTCATCTCCATTGTTGTGCATTTGTTTGTTTTTAAGAAATGCTGTAAATTCATTGATTAGCACAGTAGGATTGGCAGTGAAGTGCATCATGCCTTCAGTCGAAAGGGAGGATGCATGATTTGCTTTGAAAAAACTGTTGTTCGGGTTTCTATTCGAGCTCTTTGCATCTTTTGAGAACTGAGGTTTCAACTCTGGATGAAGGATCCAACACTTGTCACGGGTGTGTCCAAGTGTGTTACAGTAGCTGCACTCAGGTCTTTTTCCTTTGTAGGATTTACCCTCATAACGGTTGTTGTTTGAAACAAAAGCCCTTGTTTCGGAGACAACCACTTTAGCCTCTTGACTCATAACTTTCTTCCTTACTTCTTCCCTTTGAATAATAGCACAAACACCCGTGAAAGATGGAAGCTCAACATTCATTAAAATGTGGCTTCTAAGATCTTCAAATTCTGGACCTAAGCTTGCCAAGAGCTGGAAGATCTTATCTTCTTCCGCTCTTTTAGTTAACACACTGGCGTCAGTGGTGTGAGGACGATAAACATCGAGTTCATTCCACATGCTTGTAAGTTGGCCCAGGTGTTGCACAAAATTCTTTTCTTTCTTCATAAGACTAGAGATATCTTTCTTGAGCTGGAACACTCGTGCAGAGTTATTTTGATTTCCATACATCTCATGGACTTGTTTCCAGAGATGTATCGATGACTCTGAATAGCTGAAAATCTCAGCAATTCTACGCTCCATGGAGTTGAGAAGCCATGACATGACAAGCTGATCTTTACATAGCCATGCTGCATAGTCGGGAGATGTAACTGCAGGAGCAGCAATGGCGCCATTCACATATCCTAACTTTGATCTTCCTCCAAGTGCAAGTGAGATGGCACGAGTCCAAGGAAGATAGTTGAATTCATTTAGCAAAACCGAGCTGAGACGTTGGTTGGGATTGACTTCGACTTCGGTTGAATCTGAAGCAACGAAGGAGCTTTCAGCTTCTGAAGTATTGCTTTCAGCCATTTTTGGCTTAAAGAAAATAACAGCGGAAATGGAAAAGAAACAGGAGATTAGAATTCCTGCTCTGATACCATGTGGAATTTCAAATGTATTTCATGTACTTGATGATTGGTATTACAAGAAATAAGAAGCTATATATAAAGAAAGCAACAAGAAGAAAAAGGCACGGGAAGAAAAAACCCTACAAAACATTAAGAAGGATTCCTACACTACTATATCTTATTAACTATACAATGATGAAGGAATAAGGAACAATTAACAAAGATTACATAAAGCTGCAATCCACCTATTCCTCTTATCTTTCATCAGGTGCAGATCGCACCTTGCACCTATTAATCTTCCATCAGGTGCAGATCGCACCTTGCATTATTCTTCCAGCCTTGCATCTGCATTATTCTATTCTTCATGCTTCCAGCCTGTGTATATTCTTCATCATTCAATCTGTCATGCATGCATGTTCCAACAGTTTGTCTTTCCAGTGGTTGGATTCTATCAAGTCTATGTTCAAGGAAGCCGAGTGGTTGAGAAACAAGTCGGTTCCAACAATGGAGGAGTACATGGAAAATGCGTATTTATCATTTTCCTTGGGACCGATTGTCCTTCCAGCTCTCTATTTGGTTGGGCCTAAGCTTTCAGAGGAGGCTGTAGGAAGTTCCGAATTCCATCATCTGTATCGACTTATGAGCACTGTTGGGCGCCTTCTCAATGATATCCAAGGGTTTAAGGTAGACAACATTCCCCCATTCTCTTTCTAAAACCCTAATATCCCATCTAAAATTGTTAACTCGTAACTCCTGGCTACGTTGCAGAGAGAATCTGCAGAAGGGAAGCTAAATGCTGTGTCCTTAGCCATGATTCATGGCAGTGGCATTACTGAGGAAGAGGCCATTAATGACATGAAGAATGTAATAATCAGTAAGAGGAGAGAATTGCTAAGATTAGTTTTGCTCGAGAAGGGTAGCGTAGTTCCAAGAGCTTGCAAAGATTTGTTTTGGAACATGAGCAAAGTGCTGCACCTGTTTTACGCTAAGCATGATGGATTCACAGCACATGATATGATGAAGACGGTAAATGCAGTAATGGAAGAACCCATCCTTCTCAGCGAACTGTAACTTTTGGCAGGTGTAATAGATCTACAAATAACTGTCTTCTACAAGTTTGCATCTTTTTTTCTGAGATGATATAATTTTTCATTCATATAATTTTTAGCAAATCCAAATGCACATTCAGAAAACTGCTTATCGAATGCTATTAACAAAGTTCACCAAGTTTCTAATCGACGAACCAGTCTCTCCTAAAGTAGCCATTGCCATCTCTCCAGTTTTCTTGCTCTTTCACTAAGCGCTCTCCCTCTTTCCGACTCCATCAACTCCCTCACTTTCCTCTCCAATTCTTCCTCGCTCACGAACCTATCTTCCTCTCTCTCCTCTACCCCAATTGCCATTTCCATGTCCTTCACCAGAACATTCCTGTTCAGATGCTGCTCCGTGTACAGTGGCCAAGCAATCAATGGTGCGCCGGAAACCACTGCTTCGAGCACCGAGTTCCAGCCAGAATGTGTCACAAACCCACCCACCGATTTCTTCAAAACTGCTGCCTGCGGAGCCCATGACTTTACCACCATGCCCCTGTCATTGGTCCTGTCCAATAACCCTTCAGGCAACAGACTCTTCAAATCAAAGTTGGTCGTCGACTCCATGACCTGCTTTGTTTTCACTCTTCCAGCGGCTTCTTCACCACCCACAGAAACCTCTTCCCACTTCTCGCCAACCCTTTTGCTATCTCCTTCAGTTGAATCAGCGAGAATGATCATCTGCTTCCAAAACAGAGAAATATCAACTTGGCTGCTTATTTAGCCGCTACAGGCAGTCCTCCTCCATCTCCACGGCAACATTACCAGATTCCTTGATCAAGGGTCCAATGCAGTACACAGGTGGAGTGGGGCGATCAGAAACGCGGACCTTGAACTGTAGCCCTTTAGGGTGGAAGCAGGTTCGAGCTCTTTAAATATGTTGACAATGATTCCATCGGATTTGGGAAGATGTGAACAGAAGTAGAGCATGTCCCAGTAAGCAGGGCGGTCTCTGTCGAGCATTGGATGGAAATTTGTATGTCCTTCATAGGGGACTGCGGGGATAATGAAAAACTGTGTCGGTAAGGTCCTTGAAACTCTTGGTGGTTTGCTCGTGGAGTTTGGAGAAGTACAAGAAAGCCACAAGAGCTGCTGAACCAGAAGTGTAGAAGTAGTAGGTCGGGATGTGCAGTTCCTTTGCGATGGGAAGCGCAGAGGTGCAGAAGTCGATGATCAAGGTGCGAATGGGGAGTGCTTACAACTGTGGTTGATGATTTCGCTGACATTGGAGGTCCGGAAGAGGAAACGTAAACCTGATGATACAATTAATTGAGAAGTATGCTTCCTTTTTCCCGTTCCTTTCCCATCTCCATTAGATCCATTGTTGGTAAAAAAATTCTGCTTGTGCTCCTGACTTTGACTTTTCTGTATGTGAGTGTGAATGTGAAACCTCATGCGAATGTGATTTTGACTTTCTCATCTCCATTGATCTATTGTTGGTCCTGAAGTTCCTTGTATTTGAAAGCTCATGTGAATGTGAGCGTTGATTGTTGTTCCGGGCACGTTGAGATAATATTTTCAGCACTCAAGAATGTGATCAATAACACTGTAGCCAAGGCATTGGCACGGCCGCACCGTGACAAATCATTTAATTGAGATTGTAAGCCGAAATCTTTTAAATTGTTCTAACAAGGGAATCTAAGGCTCGTTCGGGTTTGCAATGTAAGAAATACTTATATTGGTAAATAGGATAGAAATGCTTTTATTAGAAGCGTGTTGAAATTAGTATTGAAAATCCAAGTGCTTCTTGAAAAAGGACTTGGAAGTACTTAGCGCTTACGACTCAAAAGTACTTTTAGGTTTTTCTTGTCGAAATGTAAACTACCTTTGTTGGTGCCAACAATGGAGGAGTACATGAGCAATGGTTATGTATCCATTGGCATCGGACAAGTTGTCCTTCCAGCTCTCTATCTGGTTGGAACAAACTTTGAGAGTATGTTATGGGAAGTTCTGAAGTCCGTTACGTGTATAGACTTATGATAAGGTGCAAAACAATATCCAAAAAAGAAAAGAAAAACTGATCAACATTCCATCTAATGTTGTTAACTCACAACTCCTGGCTGTGTTGCAGAGGGATTCTGATTAACATTCCATATTCCAAGTAATACAAGTACAACAACGAAACTATATAAAAGATATTATAGAGTCTTACACATAATCTATTAGGATTTACACAATCACACTCTCAATAAAAGAGCATAAATGAAAATATTGAATAACCAAAAGTCCATTCAAACAACTAAAAGTCTAAAAGGGCATAAATGAAAATATTGAATAACCAACCTCTTTCGACTACAAAAGCAGATTTGAAAGTCTATCACCAATTCACCATCCATTCAAAACAGGATTGTCTAGAGACACACGATGTCAAGATGACAATATTTATGTCTTACTTCAAGCACATCTAAGTTAAAATGATAGGTTGCAGCAGAAATTATCAAACTGAAAGATGTAGCTCTCAAGAAATGAACATGATTGAAAAATAAGAATCAAGGAAAGCCTCACCTGAGAGTAAAGATCACATGTGCCCAACTCGTTAACAGCCAATGACAATCTCTCTTTATCTACAAAGAAAAAATAAGCACAAAAAAGCAACATATTTACATGATTAAAGATCAATTGAACTACAACCTAATTCACCAAATGAAAATAAATTTTTTATTTTTTAAAAAATTATGGGTTATGTCAACAGCAATAAAAAAAAAATGATTTCAATCCATTTTTCGATTCAGAAGCAAAAAAAAAAAAAAAAAATGGAGAACTACATAGCTAGGAAAATTCGATAATAAAACCATTAGAACTTAAACTATTGCTCATAGATTCATGAATGTGCAGACTAAAACAATAAAACCCAAATTAAATATTTAGAAATTGATTGAAAAGTCCTTACCTTGAGGAGGAAGATGAACGCCAACAACCAAAGACGTGAAGAAAATATAAATAAGAGAAGAAAATGACAGAAGAACAATACACTGAACAGAGAAATGCATCCCCAAAATAAGAGAAAATGACATAGAACAATACATAGAATAGAGAGATGCATCCCCAAAATGAGAGAAAATGAGAGAAAATGAAACAAATAAAGGAACCCCCAAAACCCGACCTAACAGTGCAACAAAATCCAGAAATAATTCACAGCAAAAAGGCAGAAATCATAACAATCCATGCTAACAGTAAAGAATCCAATAAAAAATGGAATTTACCTTTCGAAATCTAGCCACTTATCCGACACGCAAAAGGGAACGGACGATCCAGAGCGGTTCATGGACTGAGGGACCTTACTCGACTCTGTTCACCATCCAACCCCTCCCTCTCTGTTTCTCTCCCTGTTATCCGGACAACCACTCTCTCTTTCTCTCACTGTCTCATTTCCACTTAGCCATGCCGATCGCATGGCCTTGCCTGCGTCGAAGAAAGAGCAAAGTGACGGGGAGGAACCTAACCCCAATCAAGCTGAAACCACCTATTGTGTTAAATGACAATCCTACCCCTCTAACTCAGCATTCTAACCATGTGATATGAAGCTAAGAAGGGTTGTCTGGTCATTTTACATAATAAAAAATTTCTGAAGCCCAGTGGCAATTTTGCAAATCAGGTGAAATCTGGGGGCTTGGAGCTTCAGTGGCAATTTGGTAATCTACTCAAAAATTGCACAGTGCCGTTCCCCCTTCAATTTTAGAATAGATAATATGCAAGATTAGGCAAGGACATGAATGGAAATTCAAGTAGAGTACCTTGTATACCAGAATTGGTGAGGTTTAATCGGTTGACACTTCTAGCTGAGTTGCATGAAACACCAATCCAAGTATTGCTTGGGGCTTCATTTGCATCCATCCATGAGGTTAGGTTGTTTTGGGTTTGGTTTTGAAAGCTAGCTTTCCATTTGAGAAGTACCTCTGCTTCAGTGGAATTGGCAGAAGCAAAAGCATCTTTTTTGTGATGAAACTAGCTTAAGATACAAGATAAGGCAGGCTAGAAAGCGTAGTTTCTCACAATAAGTTGAAACTCTAGTCATGGTTTTTGTGTACGACTTTTTCTTAAGCAATTCAGGGCTTTACTTATTGTGAGATGCATTATTTGAATAGGGCTTTACTTATAGTGAGATGCATTCTTCATGGTCTTTCTCTGAGAAGACACTGAATTTTGTTAAACTTTGTGTTGAAGTCTTTATCTCTTATCTTTAAAATAGAATTTGGGAAGTTTGCAGTCTTCAACAAAAAGGAAAGCATATCTCAGTTGCTGCTAGGTATTCTTCATCATTTTTTTTTTTGTTGTTATTTACGTATGTTGCTCTTCCGATTTTAGCGTGCATAAAGGCGCAACTACAAATGACCCGAATTCACCATCAAATTAGACGTCAATGTTGATCATTTCCATCAATCCAATCACGACAAGAGTAACCATACAGTTTTAGCCATTTTTTTTAACAAACAACATTATTTACAATAAGAGGGTGGGGGAGTGGGGCTAAGCCTTCCAATGGGTTAACAATAACATAGTTCAAATTTACCTATGGCGAAAATTGAATTTAAGACTTCTCACTTACAATTAAAGAGGAATACTATTATACCATAATACTAAAAGGCTACCGTTAAACGTTCGATGTAATATTTTACTTTAATTTTTTTCTTTTTTTCTTTTGAAGATATAAAAGAAGATGTAAATTTATATCAATATTTATGTTTTTTTTTATAACTAAAATGGGAATAACTTACACTCTCTCATTAAAGATATATTTTTTCAGCCAAAAAGATATATGTATTATAGATCTCCATCCATATACACCCTTAACGACATATGTTCTTAGTCCATCTCTCATACTTTCCAAGGCTTTACATTGACCTAAGCCCAATAGCTGCCTCTTGAGATATGGCAATGTCCATGATAGCGATTTTACTACCTGTAAAATAAGAGTAAAACTGTTAGAAAATTCTTGTAAGAGAACAAGTCGTTTGTAGTATAGAATGGCTCAAGCAAGGTCGATCTCCTCAGGGACTGATATAAACAATTTACGAGTTTTTGGAATATTTTGCTTAGTTAAATCTAAGAACTTCACTAATTTGGCAAAATTAAATACTATTGAATGTGACTAAAACAATTATCTAAAATGGGATTGGTTTATAGAAATAGTGATCGAACTAAACAGAACAAGTAAATATAGAAATTCAAGATAAAATAAATGATTGAAGAAAATTAGATTGACAAAGCGCTAGAGTTCAACCTTTACCAACAACACTCATACGTAGCTCATCTAATTGCTTAAGTAATCGAAAACACACATGTTTTGAAGGTTGGGTTTTCCTTGTGTATGTTTTACTTGTGATATTCAAGCTAAAACGCATACCACTACATGCAATTTATCCATGACATTTGGATTAAATATAAACATAAGTGATTCATTAATCTTGATGAAAATCCTTTTGTTAAACCATGTAATCCCTAAGAGTACGATATTTACCTTAGGAGAAATTACAATCCTCAATCACAAGAAGCACAACCAATTTTAACGTGATATTCGTTCAAAATTGCATCCAATGACTTTTCTAAGCATCCTAATGGTGATCAAGCATCAAGGCACATAGATAGTTTAATTCGGTAATTGAAAATATCAAAGCAAGCATATAACAACACTTAAGCAATTAAAATAAAAATCTACATAATCATGTTGTGGTTCATGGCCTCACTCTAGCGAAAGAAAATTAGTTACACATAATTATTTGAATACATAAGAAATTATTCATGAAGAATTAAGGAAAGAAAACGACCATTTTTTACAAGGAGAGTTATCTGAGCTCTCTGCCGTGTGCCTCTTCTTCTATGTGCAGCCAAACTGCTCTGTGCAGTAAACTGCCCTCTGTGACCGTGTGCTCTCTGCTATTATCTCTGTAGCCCTGCCTTTTCTTCTGTGTGAAACTCCACTCCCTCCTGACTTTTTCCAATCTCCCATCGCCAGCCAGCAAGCGTCCCGCGCCTGCCTTTCTTTTTTTATTTTTCCTTGCTATCCCCACCGAGTCTGCCTCTCCCCAGCCAGCGAACCTCTGCTCTCCCCCTCTATTCGCGAGCCAGCTGCTTTTTTTCTTTTTCTGTCCCGAGGGACTCTCACTGTCTTTTTTTTGTGCGCTCCCCTCTATCCTTTTGTTCTTCTGGTCCTTCACGTTTTTCTTTGTTTTCTGTTTCTCCATCCACTATCTTCCTTTTTTTTTTTTTTTTCTTTTCCTTTCAGCCTCTCATTACCGCCCCACTCCCCCTGCTTTCTCTTTTTCTATATTTTTCATTCATCCTTTCCGTCCCACTGCCTGTCACTATCCCTCCAAAAACAACAAGCGGAAGACATCCCCCATTTCCTCTTTTTCTTTTCTTTTCTCCACTCCTTTCTCTTATCTGTCCATTGCTTTAGCCAAAGGGCAATGATTTTTTTAGAGCACCAAGGCAATCACATTTGGTAGATTAAAATCCATAGATTTTGATATTGCTGCTCCTAGAAACACAAATTAGCAAAACCATCACACAAACTTATAATTTCCAACTAAACTAGACAAGAAAAGAAATATAAAAAGAAGAAATATATAGTGTAAATATTGGTTCATCAAAATACTCCCAAACTTACATTTTTGCTAGTCCTCTAGCAAAACAAAACTACTAAACTAAGACTTCACTCAACAACTTAGTAGCTAACTTCTCAAATTCGATCTCAGAGATAAATGCTAACTATGAAGTAAACTGTCAAGAACTAAGCCACAAGTATTCAAAACATCATCCAATAGTTAACCCAATTTCCTTCTAACAAAACTTGAAACATCATGTGTGAGCTAGTCTTGTCAATGCAATTCCAAACTCCCTTAAATTATCATATGCAAACATGTAAGCTTCTCACAAGACATATGCTCATTCACTCATATGTTTTGGTTAATGTGTTTCACTCAAGTGATTTCATTGTACATGCCGCCATATGCTTGCTTGTCCACCTAGCTCGCTATCAATATTTAGGTAATACTGTAGACAGTGAAATTTCAGTAAATAAATGTTGACCAATGGTCAAAATTTTAACACTCGTGTATTACATAAATTGTACACATATTGTGTGATTCAACGAAAATTCGAAAAGAGTTAGAAAAGCTGTCAAACAGGACACATGTCAACACCTGGCAGAGACGGCTTATTTCATCTGGAATATTATATTCAAAATTAGGTCTTGGAAAATTCTATAAATAGAAGCCAATTTCATTTATTTCAATTCACCAATTCACAAATACATTTCTCTACTCCCAAATTGGAAGAGAATTCTCTAAAGTTCGTTCTTCGTTCTTCGTTCATCGTTCATCGTTCTTCGAGATCAAGCCCCAACGGCCCTTGAAGAAACGCTCATCCATCCTAAGATCAAGCCCCAACGGCCCCTTGGATTAGCACAATTGTTCTTCAAGATCAAGTCCAGAAGCCCCTTGAAGATCCATCCACCATTCATCATTCATCCGTTCATCCGTTTCTTCAAAGAATCAAGCCCAAAAGCCCCTTGAAGTTCATCCATCGTTCATCGTTCATCGTTCATCATTCATCGTTCATCGTTCATCGTTCATCCATCTTCTTCAAGATCAAGCCCCGACGGCCCTTGAAACAACATTCATCCACCCTCCAAGATCAAGTCCCGACGGCCCTTGGAATCAATACATTCACCCTTCAAGAATCAAGCTCGAAGCCCTTGAAGCTCATCCATTGTTCATCGTTCATCATTCTACATTCATCATCAAACATCTGAAGATCATCACTATTCATCCCAAGAATCAAAGCGCCAAACAGCCCATTCGGATCAACACAAACAAATCCACATCACTGTTTATCCAAGGATCAAGCCCAACAGCCCTTTGGATCAACAGCCCATCAACAAATCCATACCTTACGAAGATAGAATCAGAGGAACAAATAGAGATTGTAACCCAAAAATTCATCAAATAACAAATATATTTTGTACACGTGTTCTTGTTCCTTCAGGAAATTTTCGTGTTTACAAATTTGGCACACCCAGTGGGACATTCTCTACCTCTCATCTCTATCTTCAAATCCGCAAAGAAAAGCACAGATGGCATCAAGGAAGACTCAAACCGTTCCCGCACCCAGTGTGAAGAACAAGACCGTCCTCGCTGCAGGTAGGAGCATTTCAGAGGTCATGACTCGAAGCAAGGCAAGAGCTTTCTTGGCCGCATCTTCCACCCCCGCATCAACTTTGCTGGAGAAACAAAAACACCCAAGGCACGAGCCTGTGATCACCCTAGCCTCGCTGAAAGCGCCAAGGGAGAAAAACCTGGGGAAGTACTCCGAGTCCCTGCTCTCTGACGCCGACTCAAACAGCAGCACGGCCATGCAAGTCATGACCACCGGAGCAACTTCGATTGAGGAGCAGCTGGCTCAAATGAATGAGGCAATTGCAAAACTCACACAGACGGTGGAGGAAAAAGACTTACAAATCGCCGCGCTTGTCAACCGGCTGGAAAAAGAGAACGACAGAAAAGAAGGAGGCGGTGAGGATGAGGAACCTCCGATACAAGAATTCGAGGAGAAGCCAGTCCAGGCAACGGAGCTCATGGGATCTCTGTCTATCCAATAGCTGCAACAAATGATTGCTAACACCATCAAAGCACAGTACGAAGGGAGCTCACATGCCTCCATGTCGTATTCCAAGCCTTACTCTAAAAAGATTGATGCCCTGAAGATGCCAAGGGGATATCAACTACCCAAATTCATGCAGTTCGATGGAAAAGGGAACCCGAAACAGCACATCGCCCACTTCGTTGAAACTTGCAACAATGCGGGCACTGAAGGGGACTACCTTGCCAAGCAGTTTGTGCGTTCACTGAAAAGTAACGCCTTCGATTGGTACACCGATCTTGAGCCTGAATCCATCAACAGCTGGGAGCAACTGGAGCGTGAATTCCTCAACCGTTTCTACAGCACCCGCCGTACAGTCAGCATGCTGGAGCTGACAAGCACAAAACAGTGGAGGGACGAGCCAGTCGTTGACTACATCAACCGGTGGCGCACTCTGAGCCTCGACTGTAAGGATAGACTCTCGAAAATCTCCTCAATCGAGATGTGCGTGCAAGGTATGCAATGGGGATTGCAATACATCCTTCAAGGCATCAAACTGCGAACGTTCGAAGAGTTAGCCACCCGCGCTCACGACATGGAGCTGAGCATCGCTCATCATGGAAAAAAGGAGCCGATCACCGACTTCAAGAAGGATAAGGTGTTTACTCCAAAGATGGACAATCGTGGAAAGAAGCCCGCTAAGGAAGCTTTTGCCGTTGACGCCATCCCCGCTAAAACTTCAGCTGCACCCGTCAAAATCTCCTCTAAAACCAAAGCAAAGGAGATAAAAAGAGGTGAGCCATCCCGTACCCAAGAAAGGTACAAAAACACCTTAAGGGAATTTGAGCAGAAAACAAACCCATTCCCAGACTCTGACATGGCCCCGATGCTAGACGACCTGTTGGAGAAGAAAGTAATTAGCTTCCTGAATGCAAGCGCCCAGAAGAGATGAATCGCGTTGACGATCCCAAGTACTGCAAGTACCATCGCATCGTAAGCCATCCCGTCGGCAAATGCTTTGTCCTCAAAGAGCTCATCATGAAGTTGGCGCAACAAGGACGAATTGAACTCGACTTGGAAGACACGGTCGCAACACACACTACGACGATCGTGTTTGGGTCCTTTGATCCTGTGCCTCTTCAAGTAATGCACGACCATCGTCACGCAGCCCCTTCTGCACTACTACCATCGGGGGCAAACAACCAAGATGCACCGATTGAGGATAGTGAAGAATGGACCTTAGTGACCCGCAGAAAATCAAAGAAACCCAAGCCACAGGCCGCAAAGCCAAAGGTAGAATATGGGAGAAGACACCGCCGTCGCAACAATAGGAAACCCAAAAGAAGCGTTAGAGCTGCTAAGCCAACATACGCTGGGGAGCCTATGGAGCAAAAGCCACGCATTCCCGTCTCCTTGCATGAGTACTTCCCAAAATACTTCTTCCAACGGTACACTGTCACTACGTGTCACGTAATAGAGGTAAAAGAACCATCAAGAGGGGATATCACCACTGAAGAAGTAAAGACCTTTATGACCAAAGAAGGCCTGCCAATTCACGTAAGCATCGAGGAGGCATTGCGATTACCCGAAGAGATGCGGAAAGCACTGATAGTGGCCCTAGCAAGTCCCAATGACCATGGGGTACAAGGAAACAAGGACGAATGCTCAAAACTTCAGTCAGATGAGTACGCCGCATGTTGCGCCGCCCAAGACGCAATCAACTTCATTGACGAAGACTTATTGCTGGGATCAAAACCGCACAACCGTCCTCTCTTCGTCTCAGGATACATAAGGGAGAGCAAAGTCAAACGCATGCTTGTGGATGGCGGATCGGCCATAAACATCATGCCAAAGTCAACAATGGCCACAATTGGCATCAAAATGGACGAACTATCTCTAAGCCGTCTACTAATCCAAGGTTTCAACCAAGGAGGACAAAAAGCGATAGGCATGATCCGAGTGGAAATGACCATCGGTGAACTCAAATCAAGCACAATATTTCATGTGATCGATGCAAGAACTTCATACGGCCTACTCTTAGGAAGGCCTTGGATCCATGAGAATGGAGTGGTACCGTCTACCCTTCACCAATGTTTAAAATTATACCGGGAATGAGTAAAGGTGATTCGAGGCGATACAAGGCCATTTACCGAGGTCGAATCACACTTTGCAAACGCCAAGTTCTACATGGAGGAGGACATGATACCTGAAGCTCTCCCAAGAGAGGTAAAGTCCACAGGCAAAGCAACGCCTAAAAAACAAGAATGGCAATCTGTTCCCAGAAAGCAAGGAGGGGAAACCACACCATCTTCAAGCAACGACGAACTTGTGACAGCAAAAGGGGGTAAGACGCCTGCAAAAGAACCAAATATGCCCGTCTTCCGATACATCCCAATGTCGAGAAGAAAGAAGGGTCAAACACCATTCGAAACTGGGACAAGCAAAGCCGACATGCAACAGTGCAAGGATGATGTGGAACTACTCAAGGCGAATGCAATTCTACCTCTAACACAGCTAGGCGGGACCAAGGTTGCAGGACCACCACAAGGTTTCATAAAAGCTCTGCCAAAGGGAGTAGAATCAAGTTTTCTCCCAACCAAGAGAACCGAAGAAGGTTTTGATCCAAACGCCTACAAACTCATGTCAAAGGCTGGGTACGACTTCATTCCCTCTTCAAAACCTGGAAAGAAGGTTTCAGATGCTGTCGACAACAAAGAACGTGACCTCACCGAGACTCAAAAAAGGCTGAGAAAGCATGGTTACGGAGTTGACAACGGTAAAGCAGGAATTGGCTTCGCACCAAGTGCACCTGTGAAGATTTCGAGCAAGGCGAAAAATGCTAGCACTCAGCACATCAGCGTGAGCGTTATACAAAAACAAGAAGAGCCTAAAACCGTCCCTCAGATGCCGGTCGTCAATAGGATGAATCACCCAAGACCCAGAATATCGGCATTGCATCACATTGGTGGTCAAAGCCGAACCTCCATTTTCAAAAGGCTTAACACGCCAACATCCCAAAAATCCGTTTCTGAAAGGCTGTCAAAACCTAAGAAACAAGGCAACACGGCTAGCTCGCCTTTGCAACAGTCAGTTTCCGAAAGACTGGAAGACAACAAAAAGCCTTCTAGAAGAAAGGAGACAGCGCCAAAAGAAGAAAAGCCCGACATGCTATCAGAAAAAGGCGATATTCGGAGTTCAATTCCTTCAAGGATGAAGCGTCAAGCAATCTTGGAGATTGACACAAAAGGACCACTAAAAGTAAGAAGGCGCACCATCATCCATACCGGAAAAACCTCATGCCAGCAAGTCCAAGAGGACGGCACTGAAGAGGAAGTCCAAGACGTCTTCCACATCACAGTCCGAGAAGACGAAGAAGACGAGATCCTTGAGGAAGATGTCACTGCTGCACCACCACAGCTCGAAGACGGGGGGCAAGCCACGGTAGATGATCTCAAAGAAATCAACTTAGGCACAAGCAAGGAACCAAAGCCTATCTTCGTAAGCGCACTGCTAAGTGCAGACGAGGCAGAGGAGTATTACCAACTGCTGTTAGAGTATAAAGACGTCTTCGCTTGGACATACAAAGAAATGCCCGGCCTTGACCCTACCATCGCTGTACATCACCTTGCAGTCAAGCCTGGATCGCGACCGATAAAGTAAACTCAAAGGCGCTATCGATCCGAGCTCATCCCACAGATTGAGGCTGAGATTGACAATCTAATTGAAGCAGGCTTCATTCGAGAGGTGCAATACCCAAAGTGGATCTCTAACGTCGTTATCGTCCTCAAGAAATCAGGACAGATACGTGTTTGCGTGGACTTCCGAGACCTCAACGATGCATGCCCGAAGGACGATTTTCCTTTGCCAATCATTGAAATCATGGTGGATGCAACCACTGGCCACGAGGCACTATCATTCATGGATGGCTCATCCGGATACAATCAAATTCGCATGGCTCCCGAGGATGAGGAACTAACAGCCTTTCGCACTCCAAAGGGTATATACTGCTACAAAGTAATGCCATTCGGTCTAAAGAATGCTGGAGCTACATATCAGCGTGCAATGCAAAAAATCTTCGATGACATGCTACACAAAAATGTAGAATGTTACGTGGACGATGTGGTGGTCAAAACAAAAAGAAAATCAGACCACTTGAAGGATTTGCGAATAGTGTTCAAAAGACTGCAAAAGTACAATCTCAAGATGAACCCGTTGAAATGCGCATTTGGCGTCACATCTGGAAAGTTCCTGGGCTTCATTGTCAAACACCGCGGCATTGAAGTGGATCAATCAAAAATCAAGGCCATTCAAAGCATGCCTGAGCCGAGAAACCTGCACGAGCTGAAAAGTCTACAAGGGCGCCTAGCCTTCATCAGGCGTTTCATCTCCAACCTCGCAGGGCGCTGTCAACCATTCAGTCGACTCATGAAAAAGGATGTTCCATTTGTATGGGATAAAGCATGCCACAATGCTTTTGAAAGCATAAAAAAATATTTGTCAAGTCCACCTGTCTTGGGGGCACCCACACCTGGAAAGCCACTCATATTATAAATCGCCGCTCAGGAAAGTTCAGTTGGGGCACTCTTGGGACAAGAAAATGAATCCCAGAAAGAAAGAGCGCTCTACTACCTCAGTCGAACTCTTACCGGTGCTGAGTTGAACTATTCCCCAATAGAAAAGATGTGCCTCGCCTTGGTGTTCGCCATCCAGAAGCTCAGGCATTACATGCAGGCTTACACCATCCACTTGGTTGCTAAAGCTGATCCAGTTAAATACGTCATGTCCAAACTAGTTCTGACAGGGCGACTAGCTAAATGGGCATTGCTTCTCAATCAACACGAGATCATCTACGTTCCAGCTAAAGCCGTTAAAGGACAAGCACTGGCAGACTTCCTCGCCGATTACCCGATCCCAGCCGATTGGGAAATCTCAGACGACTTGCCTGACGAGGAGGTGTTTTACATCGACGTCTTCCCAACATGGACGATGTTCTTCGACGGATCCACCCGAACAGATGGAGCGGGGGCAGGAGTGATATTCATGTCACCACAAAGACAAATACTGCCTTATTCCTTCCAACTGAGCGAACTATGCTCTAACAACGTCGCTGAGTACCAAGCATTGATCCTCGGCCTCCAAATGGCAACCAATATAGGAATCACAGCCCTTGAGGTATATGGCGACTCGAAGCTCATAATCAATCAACTCCTGACCGAGTATGAGGTGAGGAAAGATGATCTGGTCCCCTACTTCCGACTGGCAACTCAGCTACTGCAAAAGTTCGAGATGGTGACACTAGAACATGTGCCAAGAAAAGAAAATCAAATGGCAGATGCTCTCGCCAATCTAGTCTCTAGCATGACGCTAGGAGAAGGAGAAGTCGCAAATGTGCCAGTTTGCCAAAGATGGGTGATTCCACTTGCCGCTGAGATACTGCTAAATGACACAAACGTCATCTCAGTACTCCTAGTCGACACCGAAGAATGGAGACAGCCGTTGATCGACTACTTAGAACAAGGAATGCTTCCAGACGATCCCAGGCACCGCTCTGAAGTACGTCGACGAGCACATCGCTTCCTTTACTACAAAGGAACACTTTACCGACGCTCTTTTGAAGGAGTACTTTTGAGATGCTTAGGTGAAGAAGAAGCCAGTCAAGCCATGGAGGAAGCACATTCAGGTATATGTGGAGCACATCAGTCGGGGCCAAAGCTCCATTTCCAACTTAAAAGAATGGGCTACTATTGGCCAAGCATGGTGAGGGATTGTATGGAATACGCCAAAAGGTGCCAAGCCTGCCAGTTCCATGCCAACTTCATACATCAACCGCCTGAACCATTGCACCCTACAGTTGCTTCATGGCCGTTCGACGCATGGGGATTGGACGTCGTGGGACCGATCGCACCAAAGTCATCTGCAGGAGAAGCTTACATCCTAGCTGCAACAGATTACTTTTCCAAGTGGGCTGAAGCCATACCCTTGAGGGAAGTCAAGAAAGAAACTGTCGTCCGTTTTATCAAGGAGCATATCATCCACCGATATGGTGTGCCTTGCTACATCATCACGGACAATGGAAAGCAATTCTCCAACCGACTCATGGACGAACTCTGTGAGAAATACAAATTCAAACAGCATAAGTCTTCCATGTATCATGCCCCAGCTAACGGTCTCGCAGAAGCATTCAACAAAACTCTATGCAACCTGTTGAGAAAGGTTGTTGGTAGGAGCAAGAAAGACTGGCACGAAAGAATGAGCGAAGCGCTTTGGGCATACAGGACGACGCACCGGACGCCTACTCAAGCTACACCATATTCACTCGTGTATGGCGTAGAGGCGGTTTTGCCGCTGGAAAGCCAAATCCCCTCTCTGAGAATGGCAATACAAGAAGGACTAACCGACGAAGAGAATGCAAAGTTACGTCTTCAAGAGTTAGAAGCTCTGGATGATAAGAGGCTCGAAGCTCAGCAGCACTTGGAGTGTTATCAAGCACGGTTGTCCAAGGCCTTCAACAAAAGGGTTCGCCCAAGGTCATTTCAAGTGGGAGACCTCGTCCTTGCATTACGTAGGCCTATCATCATGACACACAAGACAAAAAGCAAATTCACCTCGAAGTGGGATGGACCTTACGTAGTACAAGAAGTTTACACAAACGGTGCTTACACGATCGTGGAAGAAAATGGCTTGAGGATTGGCCCCATAAACGGCAAGTTCTTGAAGCAGTACTACGCATGAGAATGAGCCACGCTCCTGGCCCGCAAGAGCATAAACTGTGTACGGCAAAATCATCATAAAAAAAAAATCCATCATTCATTTGAACTACGTGATGACTTGATCCCTCCTTAAACTGAGGGTACGTAGGCAACTTGAAACTTCAAAACTTCAAGTACAGTCACATCATCAACAAAAACACAAACACTTTGAAGAATGAAGAGCAAATTCAAAATATGAATACTTTATTTCTTTAAAGGGACGATTTGGTTACAAAGCCGTACTACGAAGGTGAACATCACGCCAACGTCACCACCAAGGAAAGTTGTGACCAAAAGACATTACACAGCATAAACTCGCTGCAGTCTGTTTTGCACAACCCCACGTGGCAAAGAGTGACGCACTACAATAAGCTTCAAGCAGCAGGGCAATGGACAGTGCAACAAGGACGGCAGACAGTACAATGACGTGCGGCAAATAATGCAGCGATGACAGAGCAGCAAGCACGGTAAAAAGGGCAGCTACAAGACAGTCCTTCAAGGCACATTACGGTAGCAAAGAAACCAAAATGCCACGTAGTCACACTACGAAACCCCGCAGCGACTACGCAAGCAGTTTCTTGCACCGCATGGCAACACCACCACCGAGGGAAAATTGGGACCAAAAGACAATACGCAACGAAGCCCCAGTGCAGCCTCTTGTACAGCACCACACGGCAGCGCACCAACCGAGGGAATACTGTAATCAAAAGGCACTACACGGCGGAACTCCGGCGCAGTCTCTCGCGCAAGCACTTGGCAGTAAAGAGCACGAGGTACACCGTCATTCACTCCACTTCTGGAAGTTTCATGGAGGTCCTGACGTCATACCATGCCTTCATGAAATTATTTACGTAATTCCTGACATCATGACAAAAAGATCCATCAGTGGGGGATACACACATTATGTTATACATATACGAAAAAAAAAAAAAAAAAAAAGGAGAGCTAAATGTTTGCAAAAGCCCAAAATAGCGGGCTGAAATGTGTAAGTTTTGAAAACAAAGACCCAAGCCCACTTTCCACCTTCTTCATCCTCACTTGTGTCCAGCCCAAACAGCAATAAGGATTCAGACCACAAGCTACGGGCCCAAATCCAAACTCAAGCCTAAGCCTTCATCCTTTTCCCATTCCCCAAATAGATGAGTGGAAACGGTCCACGTCCTCACCTTCACAAACACCAAACAATCTGCGAGCCCAGATGACCAAGCCCATTGTGTTGAGTATGCTACAACCTCCAAACTTCCCAAATTCCAACCATCATTGATGGACCACTGGTTGCAAATATATAATTTTAGGCCCAGCAACCCGACCACCAAAACCCGAGGTTTACAGATCTAAACCACGAGTCGCTTCTCGTAAACAAACGAGTATGACTGGTTCACCGACATGGAGACAACGCCGTCGTTGATGTTTGAAAGCCCTATCTTCGCCGAGAGCGACTGCTCCGTCGGGTCCGACTCCGGGGACATGGCGGCAATGGTGTTCACGATGAGAAACAGAGACAGAGACAGATAGATCTTGTTACAGATAGATTCTGATGTCTTGCAAATGGGATTCATTTTCTGGGTTTCTTTTAGTTTATTGGTTTGTACTGTAAATTCAAAGATGGGGTTTGGCAGGTGGGGCCCTCTGTCACCGATGGGTTTCCGGTTAAAAACGACTCCCTCCGCCAGTCCGGCGCACTTCTCCAACAAACCACAGTCGGCCACGACGTCTCCCTCATTGCCAAATCCACCGTCGAAAAGATCGTGCCTCCTGTAGTTAGCACCTCCACCGCAGAACTCCGATCGGGTTTTGTCAAATCTGAACTCCCATCCTCGCTTGTGATCCAGGCCCACTTCCACAACCCCTCATTTCTGATGGGAGCCCACCCATTACACCTCCATCTCTGTCGCCCTCTCTCTCCAAGCCACAGCAAGTAAAGTCCAAAGCTCGGCACTTCGGAGCAATGGTCTCTACCACTATGGCGGAGCAAGCAAACTGCAGTCGGATCACTACTCGCGCGGCTGCCAAGAGGAGGACGATGGCAGCCTTGACGGAGGATAACCATTTGGCTGATAAAAAGCTCGCGGTGCTCGGAGACGTTACGAATATGGTTAGCGTCGGCGTTTCAGGAACTTTAAACGGGTTGAGCTGCAGAAACCGAGTTGTTTGACCGAGAAGGAAAAGAGGGCTGAGGCGGCGCGTGGGTTTGAGGACCCCCAGCTTTGTGGCCCGTACGCCTTCGACATTTATGCCTACCTCCGCCGTATGGAGGCGGAGCCGAGGAAAAGACCGTCGCCTGATTACATGGAGAAAGTTCAGAAGGATGCAAATGCTAACATGAGAGCGGTGCTTGTGAATTGGTTGGTGGAGGTTTCAGAGGAATACAAGCTCCTCCCAGAGACTCTTTATCTCTCCGTTTCTCACATTGATCGATTTCTCTCGGCGAAAGTTGTCCACAAGCAGAAGTTTCAGCTTCTGGGAGTTTCTTCAATCTTCATTGCCTCGAAATACGAAGAGATTGATCCTCCTAATGTGGATAAGCTCTGTGACATAACTGAAAATACATACAAAAAAAAAAAGAAAAGAAGAAGTGATCAAGATGGAGGCTGATATACTCAATTCCCTAAAAATTGAAATAGGCAATCCGACTACTCGAACCTTCTTAAGAAAATTCACTAATGTTGCTCAAAAGAGTTACAAAACTCCCAATGTGCAGTTAGAGCTCTTGGTTGCCTACCTTACGGAGCTGAGTTTGTTGGATTACAAACTTGTCAAATTCATGCCTTCTTTGGTGGCTGCATCAGCTGTTTTTCTCGCGAGATTTATGACTCAATCAAAAAACCATCCTTGGTGTCCAGAGCTGCAACAATGTACCGGATATAAAGCTGCTGATTTGAAAGAATGTGTTCTTGCCATACATGACATGTGCTTGGGAAGAAGAGCAAGAAATTTGAATGAAATACAAACAACTTAAGTTCAAACATGTAACTTCTTCGAGTAGTGGATTGCTTCCTCTCTGCCTTCTTCGCCATCCCCTTCCTCTATGCAGTCCTTCCTCCATGATTCACCCATCACCAACACCATATAAAGAAAGGAAATATTAAAATAAAATATAAAAAAAAAGGGGCAGAGTGGGTGTTGGCAGAAAAGAAGGAAGCAAAATTATTGATGGTGCATGTAGCACCGAAAGCAGAAGGAAAATAAAAAGAAAATAATGGTGGACTGGTGGAATCAATCATGGTGGATCAGCATCACCGAAAGCGTGCCAGGAGGAAAAAGGCCAAAAATAATAATAAATAAAAAAAGAGGGGTTTTCATACGGTATCCACCACCGAAAGCAAAAGCATTCAAATATAAAATAGAGAGTTAAAAAAAAATGCATTGAGAGAAATAAAAATCCATTTTTTATTTATTTCTCTGGAAAATTACACAAATTGGCACTCTACATGCCACAAAAAAAAAAAAAAAAGAAAAAAGAAAGAAAGAAAGTCAAATCAAAATTACAAGCAAGAAATATTCAAGGACGATCAGGTGGTGCCTCAGAAGTCGACGGAGCTTCGGAAAGACGAAGCGCCAGAGTTGGAATCTCCGGAGCTGGAACGCTTGGTGCAACTCCAGATGACGAAGGCAACATAAACCTCGGGAGTAACGCCATGAACCTTTCATGGTCACTTTGGATCCGACCGTCCGACTCTTGCAGCTGGTCCAGCTTCCTCTTCATGCTGGTCGAGTAACTAGTTGCAAGCAGGTGCAACTCCTTGTTCTCGTGCCTGAGTCCTCTGACCTCTTGCCGAAGACTCGCCACCTTCGCAATCAGCGACTCCACCTGCCGAGATCTTGCGAGAAGGCGCTGGCCCATGTTTGAAACTGAGCCTGCACTTTGGACGCTGAGAGCTAGAGATTCCTGAACAGCCAACTCGTCTGACCGCCTGGATAGCAACCTAGTGTCCCTTGGAGTGAGGAGATTTCGAGCAACCACCGTAGCAGTTATTTCGTTTCTCATCATTGAGTCCCCAACTGTAAGAGGACCGTTGGGGGATATGAAGGACGAACGCCAAATGTTGTCTGGAGAAGACAAGTCATCATCTTCTCCGACGTTCAAGTTAAGGCGACGGTCAGAAGGGCAAGACATTTTCAGAAGACGTTGAGAAAGAAGAGATCGGAAAGATTAAGATTGAAGGGAGTGATTACAGAAGAGAGTTCAAGTGTGAGGAGAAACAAAAATTCGCGCTTCTATAAAAAGAAAAAAATGAAGAAGCGCTCCTCAGAGATCGAAGAAGCGCTCCTCTCGCAAACCCAAGAGTGACGTTCCTTTCTCGAAGGCCGGAGTCCTGTCTCAAAAGAGCCGTTCCTCTATCAAAAGCTGGGCTTGACTCAGAAATCACGTGGCATCAGCTTTTCCAGTTTGTCGTCACCTGCGTCACATGCAGCTTGGAGTGTTGCGAAAACCACGAGCCACACCCGGATTTGAACCCCGGTTTTCAAAAGATCATCATTCCAGTTTGTCGTCACTCGTCGCATGCGCAGTCAGCTTCGCGGAAATTACGGACGCGTTGTCAGAAAGCGCGTAACGGGCACTGTTCATCCATCCACCGGCTGCCGACAAATAGTGCGGGAATAGTTCCGGTTGAGGAAGAAAAATTTCTATAAGTTCGACCTTCGCCTTCCACATCAAAGGCACACCTTCACACCCTCTCAACCTCTCAACCTCTCTTCATCTCCGATAATGTCTTCCCAAAGAAAGGTTTCGAGTTACTCAGTGTTCTTCATCCCTTGGGACACCCCAGAAAACAAATCATCCAAAGCAAAAATATTTCATATCAAAAAGGTTAAAAGCAAAAATATCTCATATCATGCTTTCTCCTCACCTTCATCTGGAGAACATGGAGAAAGTGAGATCCTGATTGCTTACCTAGTCTTGCTCTCGAGTACTCATCTCAGACCCCTCCCAACCCACTTCAAAAATAAACCTGTGTAGAGGTGCTTCTTCAAAAGCAAAAGTACCTCACAGACGAAGCAGGAGGAGTCTGAGTTGCTTCGAAGAGCAGATGAGTCGGGGTTGATCCAAGAGTTCAAGAAGATGCCACACCTGTGTGGAGACCGGACTACTTGAAGCATGTGGAGACAACGTGCTGGTTCATCCTCAACTAAAGCTGAGGAGCACTTGCAAGTAAAAAGGCTCCCAAACCCGACTCAAGATCAAGTGTCCAACACCCTTAAATCAAAACCAGTTCAAGATGAAAGCTGTGGAAAAAATCACAAAACCCGATTCAAGATCAAGTGTTCGTCACCCTTGAATCAACCTTCAAGACCAAGCCGCGACGGTCCTTGAAGAAATCACAAGTCTGATTCAAGATCAGGTGATCATCACCCTTGAATCAAAACCAGTTCAAGATAAAAGCTGTGGAAAGTCAACAAGCACAACAAAAATACACGTGCCGATTCGCCCCAGTAAAGTTGAAAGAGATCCCAGCCCAATCCAAGATCTAGCCTCGACGGCCCTTGGATTGACGTCTACAGTAAGGAAACTTCAAGACGCATCTCCTACATATGACAAACACATGTATACGACACGCCTTGAAGTGGGGGCATTTGTAGACAGTGAAATTTCAGTAAATAAATGTTGACCAATGGTCAAAATTTTAACACTCGTGTATTACATAAATTGTACACATATTGTGTGATTCAACGAAAATTCGAAAAGAGTTAGAAAAGCTGTCAAACAGGACACATGTCAACACCTGGCAGAGACGGCTTATTTCATCTGAAATATTATATTCAAAATTAGGCCTTGGAAAATTCTATAAATAGAAGCCAATTTCATTCATTTCAATTCACCAATTCACAAATACATTTCTCTACTCCCAAATTGGAAGAGAATTCTCTAAAGTTCGTTCTTCGTTCTTCGTTCTTCGTTCATCGTTCATCGTTCTTCGAGATCAAGCCCCAACGGCCCTTGAAGAAACGCTCATCCATCCTAAGATCAAGCCCCAACGGCCCCTTGGATTAGCACAATTGTTCTTCAAGATCAAGTCCAGAAGCCCCTTGAAGATCCATCCACCATTCATCATTCATCCGTTCATCCGTTTCTTCAAAGAATCAAGCCCAAAAGCCCCTTGAAGTTCATCCATCGTTCATCGTTCATCGTTCATCGTTCATCCATCTTCTTCAAGATCAAGCCCCGACGGCCCTTGAAACAACATTCATCCACCCTCCAAGATCAAGCCCCGACGGCCCTTGGAATCAATACATTCACCCTTCAAGAATCAAGCTCGAAGCCCTTGAAGCTCATCCATTGTTCATCGTTCATCATTCTACATTCATCATCAAACATCTGAAGATCATCACTATTCATCCCAAGAATCAAAGCGCCAAATAGCCCATTCGGATCAACACAAACAAATCCACATCACTGTTTATCCAAGGATCAAGCCCAACAGCCCTTTGGATCAACAGCCCATCAACAAATCTATACCTTACGAAGATAGAATCAGAGGAACAAATAGAGATTGTAACCCAAAAATTCATCAAATAACAAATATATTTTGTACACGTGTTTTTGTTCCTTCAGGAAATTTTCGTGTTTACAAATACCTTGGATCAATATGACTTTATTATGGTTGTAATGGGGTTAAAGGTGATAGGATAATGAAAGAAAGGATATGGAAACCAAAGAATTTTGAAGAAGTATAATTGTAGAAGTTTTCCAACACCTCGATATCACACCATTCAAATTGAAAGCAAACTAATAAAACCATTAGCACTTGTCACTCCCCAAATTCAACTTCAAATGGAAATTTATACTCTGCAGTCACAAACTGCACTTATGATACCATTGAAACTTAAGAATAAGCTTCTGCAGACATATTTTCAACAAATCAGCACTCTCCATTTTTTTTTTTCAAAGCTACATCACCCATCAAAATCACATTTCATTGTAATACATATACTCCATCCATTTTTTTTTCTAGGTAAGCAAAACCCCCAAAAGCACAACCCATGTAATACTTTCTCAAAACAATAAGGAGTCGATTTCTGTGTATGGGCTCAAATCCAATATCGGAGCATGGTAAAGAGATGTGGCTAACAAAGAAATGGCTTAGTTAAAGGCTCAACGGGCTAATACGAATACACATAGCATATAAGGTAGGCATGAAAGGCTCAAACGATCCAAAGATGGCCTATATCACTTCCAAGTTATTACATGAATTGATGAATGAGTCGAGAAGTATAAAGCAAGTTCTAGAGATACATGTACAATGAGATCATACGCACAAGAAGGAATGAGATTGATGCATAATGATTCAATCATGTATAGGCTCAAAAACTCACAAGGTTTACATTAGCTCACATGATTCACATATGAAACGTTAAATCATGCTCAAGTTTCACATTGACAAGACTAGACATATTTATTTATTTTTCAAGTTGTTTGCTAGAAATTACAGTTAACACAAAGACAACGAAAAGAACTCTTGTTCAACTTAGACTTCTTGAAAGTAAGAAGGAAATTAAGATCAAATCTCATCATTGAATTGAGAAGTAGCTACAAACAACAAAAATGCAAGAATTTATTATTATTATTTTTTTTTTAAACAAAGCAACAATACAGAAACAAATGAAACCAGTTCGGAGTCGAAGGTACAAAAATTTTCAATTAGGTCATTTTTTATACTCTTTACCCCCAAACTTAAACTGGACATTGTCCCTAATGTCAGGGAACATTAATATGCAATTAAAAATAAAATGAAAAAAAAATAATAAGAAATAAAATAAAGCAATAGGACTGAAAACTTCCCTAATTTGCAGTAAAATCAAGCGATGACCCCCAAGCTAAAATTCTGCAATCAACTTCAAGGGTGGAAATAACCAAAAATTCCTGCAAAGAAAAGAAATAAATCAGTTAAGCACGCAAGAAAATGTAGAAAATGCAAACGAAAAATTGAAAATGACAATAAAAGACAATGAATAGAACTAATAGGTGATCATTGGTCTTGCTTGTTGACTTTCCATAGCTTTCATCTTAAACTGGATGGGACTTTTTCTTGCAAGTGATCCTCAGCTTAGTTGAGGATGAATCAGCATGTTGTCTCTACATGCTTCAAGTAATCAGGTCTCCATGCAGATGTGCATCATCTTGAGTTCTTGGATTAACTCAGACTCCTCCTGTTTCGTCTGTGAGATACTTTTGCTTTTGAAGAAGTACCTCACCACAGGTTTATTTTTGAACTGGGCTAGGAGGGGTCTGAGATGAGTACTCGAGAGCAAGACTAGGTAAGCAATCAGGATCTCACTTTCTCCCTGTTCTTCAGATGAAGGTGAGGAGAAAGCATGATATGACATACTTTTGCTTTTAACCTTCATGATATGAAATACTTTTGCTCTTGATGATTTGTTTTCTGAGGTGCTCCAAGGGATGAAGAACACTGAGTAACTCGAAAGGTTTCTTTGGGAATACATTCTCGGAGATGAAGATGTGTTAAGTGAGTGTGCCCTTGCTATGGAAGGCGAAGGTAGATACTTATAGGGATTTCTTCACAACCAGAACTATTCTCAAACTTTTGTCGGTAGCCGGTGGATGGATGAACGGTACAAATTACGTGTTTTCTGACAAAGCTGCCCGTAATTTCCGCAAAGCTGACAGTTGCATGTGACGAGTGACGACAAATCTGGAAAGTCGATCTTTTGAAATCCGGAGGTCGGCTCGTGGTTTCTGAGTAGATCCAGCTTTTGAGAAAGGAGTCCAGCTTTTGAGAAAGGAGTCCGGCTCTTCGATTTGCGAGCGGACGCCTCTTCGATATCTGAGGAGTGCTTCTTCAATTTCTTCTATTTATAGAGGCACGAATTTTGTTCCACAGCACTCCTGAATTGCCGTAAACACTCTCTTTCTGAAATTTTAATCTTTCCGATCTCTTCTTTCTCAACACTTTCAGAAAAATGTCTTGCCCTTCTGACCGTCACCTTAACTTGAATGTCGGAGAAGATGATGATTTGTCTTCTCCAAACAACATTTGGCATCCGTCCTTCATATCCCCCAATGGTCCCCTTACAGTTGGGGACTCAATGATGAGAAACGACATAACCGCAACGGTGGTTGCTAGAAATCTGCTTACTCCAAGAGACAATAGGATGCTATCCACGCGGTCAGATGAGCTGGCTGTTCAGGACTCTCTGGCTCTCAGCGTCCAGTGTGCAGGCTCAGTCTCAAACATGGGCCAACGCCTTCTTGCACGATCTCGTCAGGTTGAGTCTCTGATGGCTGAGGTGGCTAGTCTTCGACAAGAGGTCAGAGGACTCATGAACGAGAATAAGGAGTTGCACATGCTCGCAACTAGTTACTCAACAAGTATGAAGAGGAAGCTGGACCAGCTGCAGGAGTCGGACGTTCGGATTCAGAGTGATCATCAAAGGTTTATGGCGTTACTCCCGAGGTTTATGTTGCCTTCCTCATCTGGAGTTGCACCAAGTGTTGAGGCTCCGGAGAATCCAACTCTGGCGCTTCGTCTTTCCGGAGCTCCGTCGACTTCTGAGGCACCACCTGACCAATGACCAATGAATGCTATGAGTTCACACATCATTGTAAAATATTTCTGCTTTTATTATTATTGTTTTTTTTTGTTTTTTTTTTGTTTTTTTTCCGGACGTGTATTCATTTCCACAAAAAAAATCAATGTAAAAACTCTATTTACCCACAAAGTTTTAAAACATAAACTCACAGAAATAAACCAAATAACACAACTAAATAACCAAAACAAAATGAAAGCAGTAAAGAGAAGGGTATAAGAATGCAAATCTAATTTTGTTAGCAATTCCAAAGTCTCCCTTCGTTAACATACAACAAAAAAATGCAAAAAGAAGTTATATTATTTTTTATTTTTTTTCACTTTTTTTTAAATTAAATAAAAAAAACGAAATTTAATAATAAATAAAAAAATTTTAAAAGTCTAATTAATTTTTTTTATTTCTTTTATTTTAACGACTAATAAAAAATAAGATAAATTCATAAACAAAATAAACACAAAAACTCGGGAACTGTTGGCACAGTCCCCGACAACGACGCCAATTTCTTGATAGCGATTTTACCACCTGTAAAACAAGGGTAAAACCGTTAGAAAATTCTTGCAAGAGAACAAGTCGTTTGTAGTATAGAATGGCTCAAGCAAGGTCGATCTTCTCAGAGACTGATATAAACAATTTACGAGTTTTTGGAGTATTTTGCTTAGTTAAATCTAAGAACTTCACTAATTTGGCAAAATTAAATACTATTGAATGTGACTAAAACAATTATCTAAAATGGGATTGGTTTATAGAAATAGTGATCGAACTAAACAGAACAAGTAAATATAGAAATTCAAGATAAAATAAATGATTGAAGAAAATTAGATTGACAAAGCGTTAGAGTTCAACCTTTACCAACAACACTTATACGTAGCTCATCTAATTGCTTAAGTAATCGAAAACACACATGCTTTGAAGGTTGGGTTTTTCTTGTGTATGTTTTACTTGTGATATTCAAGCTAAAACGCATACCACTACATGCAATTTATCCATGACATTTGGATTAAATATAAACATAAGTGATTCATTAATCTTGGTGAAAATCCTTTTGTTAAACCATGTAATCCCTAAGAATACGATATTTACCTTAAGAGAAATTACAATCCTCAATCACAAGAAGCACAACCAATTTTAACGTGATATTCGTTCAAAATTGCATTCAATGACTTTTCTAAGCATCCTAATGGTGATCAAGCATCAAAGCACATAGATAGTTTAATTCGGTAATTGAAAATATCAAAGCAAGCATGTAACAACACTTAATCAATTAAAATAGAAATCTACATCATCATATTGTGGCTCATGGCCTTACTCTAGCGAAAGAAAATTAGTTACACATAATTATTTGAATACATAAGAAATTATTCATGAAAAATTAAGGAAAGAAAACGACCCTTTTTTACAAGGAGAGTTATCTGAGCTCTCTGCCGTGTGCCTCTTCTTCTGTGTGCAGCCAAACTGCTCTGTGCAGTAAACTGCCCTCTGTGACCGTGCGCTCTCTGCTATTATCTCTGCAGCCCTGCCTTTTCTTCTTGCCAAACTCCACTCCCTCTTGACTTTTTCCAATCATCCCGAGTCTCCCATCGCCAGCCAGCAAGCCTCCCGCGCCTGCCTTTCTTTTTTTATTTTTCCTTGCTATCCCCACCGAGTCTGCCTCTCCCCAGCCAGCGAACCTCTGCTCTCCCCCTCTATTCGCGAGCCAGCTGTTTTTTTTCTTTTCTGTCCCGAGGGACTCTCACTGTCTTTTTTTGTGCGCTCCCCTCTATCCTTTTGTTCTTCTGGTCCTTCACGTTTTTCTTTGTTTTCTGTTTCTCCATCCACTATCTTCCTTTTTTTTTATTTTTCTTTTCCTTTCAGCTTCTCATTACCGCCCCACTCCCCCTGCTTTCTCTTTTTCTATATTTTTCATTCATCCTTTCCGTCCCACTGCCTGTCACTATCCCTGCTTTCCTCCACTTTTCAACAGCCCCTTCCTTTCACCAAAGGGCAAATCCTTTTTTTTTTATTTCAACCAAAAACAACAAGCGGAAGACATCCCCCATTTCCTCTTTTTCTTTTCTTTTCTCCACTCCTTTCTCTTATCTGTCCATTGCTTTAGCCAAAGGGCAATGATTTTTTTAGAGCACCGTGGCAATCACATTTGGTAGATTTTTTTTTTTTATTTTTTTTAACCCAAAGATAAGAAATATATTAAAGGCGAATAGAAACATTAGCATCCTCAGCGAGAGTATTAAACAAAAAGGCTGGGCCTAAGTGGTTCCAGCAAATCTCTCGAGACTGATTAAGTACATACTTGGCCACCGAGTGAGCAGCACGGTTGCTCTGTCTTGGGACGTAGGCGAACCCCACTGAAATCAACCTACGGGCAATCCTCTCGATGTCCTCCAAAATACATTCAAAGTTGTGATCGTGAGTTACCTCAGTCTTGATCATTTGTATCACATTTAAAGCATCAGATTCGATGATAATCTGTTGATATCCTCTGTCAATGCACTCCAACAAGGCTAAACGAATTGCAGCAGCTTCTCCCGCAGCAACCGTCTCACAGAATCCAAGTCCCGTCCCTCCAGCCGCGAGAAGTCCACCTGCAAAGTCCCTGGCTACCCATCCAACTCCCACACGCCTCGAGTCTTTGCACCATGCAGCGTCCGTATTAATCTTGATAATACCGAACCTTGGTTTCTGCCATTGTTTGACTGAGGGAGTCGAGCTCGAGCCATTCGTTGTCTTCTGCTGTGCCTCACACTCAGACTCAACAGCAAGTGCCCTCTTAAACTCGGAGGTGTTCTTTCTCCAAAGCTCAAGAATTTCCAAGGGATGGCATGTATTCCCGTTAAACACCAAATCATTCCGGTATTTCCACAATCTCCACAGGCCGAAGGCAAAATCAATGACAAGCTCATCAGCTCGTTCCTTGTCCTTAATTTGGGAGCAGAACTTCTCCCAGGTTTCCAGAAAATCATGCTCAGCAAACTCCAAAGAATTGAGGTGGAACGGAGAGCTAAACCAGAAAGCATGACTAAACGCACACCTGAAGAATAAATGTGTTTCCGTTTCGTCCATCGAATTGCAAATTCCACAGACATTATCAATCCTCAGGTGGCGTCTTCGGAGATTATGTCTCACAGCCAAAGCTTTGTTACAGCACTTCCAAATGAAAATCTTGATTTTGTTTGGAGCTTTCATCTTCCATATCCTTGTCCAGGCCGCTTGGAACTTGGTTGGTTCACTAGTGGCGCCCGTCCCTTTTCGGCCCAAGGTTCCGTTTTCCATGTGGGTAATGGCAACATCATACCCAGATTTTACGGAGTATACCCCATTTCCAGTGTAGTGCCATACAACCCTGTCCCTTCCACCAGTTTTGCTAATGGGAATACATAAAATGGTCCTGGCATCTTCATGGTTGAAACCATCCATGACCTGATCCGTCCTCCATGATTTAGTAGTGGGCTCAATTAAATCCTTGACCCATGTTCCTACTAGACTCTCTTTCGGCTTCACAAGGAAAGTGGATGGTCTGGGAATCCAGGGATTATCCCTGATATCGATGCTATCCCCGTCTCCCACCCGCCATCTCAACCCTGCTTTAAGGATTTTCCGAGCCTCAAAAATACCTTTCCATCCCCAGGAGGTTTTCTTGCCCCGCCCCGCATCCAGAAACGATCTGCCAGGGTGGTATTTCTCTTCTAGGATCCTGGAGAGGATAGACTGAGGGTTTTGGACCAAACGCCATCCAATCTTGCCGAGGAAGGCAAGATTAAAACATTGCAGGTCTTTGAACCCCAATCCACCCTCTCGTTTCTTTTTTTTTACTTGTTCCCAAGCCGTCCAATGGACCCCATAACGCTGTCCATTATTCCTCCACCAGTAACTTCGAACCGCTTTCTCAATGTCTTTACAAACCCCGATAGGTAGCTTGAAGCAACTCATGGCATAGTTCGGTAGTGCCATGGCAACTGCCTTGATGAGGACTTCCTTCCCTCCTTGTGATAGAAATTGTTCAGCCCATCCCGTCAATCTAGCCTCGATCTTGTCACGGATTTCCGCGAATACCGCCTTCTTTGAATGTCCAAAGTCGGCTTGTAACCCCAGATATCGCCCAAACCCCTCCTTACTTTGAATCCCAAGCAGATCTTCAATCTTCTTCTTAGTGTGTTTTGGGGTTGATGATCCGAAAAATATAGAGCTTTTCGAGAGATTCACAATCTGCCCTGACCCTTGGGCATAAGTATTCAGGACGTCTCTAATGGAAAAGGCTTCCTCCAAAGTAGCATTCCCAAATAAAACAGAATCATCAGCAAAGAATAAATGAGTTATAGGCCTACCTGAAGGTGAAACTCGGTATCCGTGTAGACCACCCATTTCAAGACCCTTGCGTATCAGCGCAGAAAAACCTTCAGTACAGATGAGGAATAAAAACGGGGAGAGAGGATCACCTTGTCTTAACCCCCGTTGCGGAAGGATGAACCCATTCGCCTTTCCATTGATAAGAACACTGAAAGATACCGTTGATATGCATTCCATGATCCTGCTACAGAAGAAGGGATCAAATCCCATAGAGAGCATCATCTTGTGAAGGAACTCCCATTCCACTCTATCGTAGGCCTTAGCCATGTCGAGCTTTACTGCCATTCCAGCCTGCTCCTGTTTTTTTTGGTGCGTAAGTGAGTGAAGTAATTCATGTACCACGAGGATGTTATCCTGAATCTGTTTCCCCGCCACAAATGCAGATTGATTGTCCCCAATAATCTTAGGCATAATCGCCTTGAGCCTGTTGGTGATAACTTTGGCAAGGATCTTATAGATGACATTGCAGAGGGCAATGGGCCGGAACTGAGACATGGTCTTTGGACATTTGACTTTTGGGATGAGCACCAGATTGGTATGGTTTACCTTCCGAAGTAGTCTCCCAGAGTGCCAAAAAGCTTGCACAATACTGGTTACATCCCTTCCCACAGTGTCCCAGTGGTCACTGTAGAAGCATCCCGTGAACCCGTCGGGGCCTGGAGCCCTAGTGGGGGGGATATCTTGCACAGCCGAGAATATTTCCTCAGCGGTAATTGGTCTGATGAGGCCTTCGTTGTCACTCTGGGACACCCGCCTATCTATGCACTCGCCAATGTCCTCACTCCTAACGGGTCGGCATGATTGAAATAGGGCCGAAAAGTAGGAGGTAGCCACATCACAGATGCCAGTCTCATGATCCTGCCAAACTCCTTCTGCATCTTCGATCCCTTTGATTTGGTTGCTCCTTCTTCTTTTCACCGTTTGGGCGTGAAAGAATTTGGTGTTTTTGTCTCCCTCCCTCAGCCATTGTATTCTGGATTTATTCTTCCAATATAATTCCTCCTTTTTGTGGGCAATCCTCAGCTCAATTTCCTTTTGCTTAATCACTTCACTACCAAACTCGTTAGAAGCATATGCACTTCGGATTTCCTTTTGCAGTGAGTCGATAATCTTCTTGGAATTCCTTCCCTTCCCTCTATACCAAGTCAATAAACTCTTCCTTAGGGACTTAATTTTGCCATAGAATCGGAATGCATGGGAGCCTTCACCATTGACCCTCCAATCTCGGTTGACCAACTCCCGACACTCCTTGTGTTTGCTCCATCTAGAGTCGTAAGCGAATTGCCTCCTTTGTCGCCCACATTCCTTATCTGTCGAGAGTAGAAGCATCGCATGATCCGAGCCCTCCAGGATCACATGTTTGATGTGAGTCTCAGGGTAGTGGTTGAACCAACCCGGAGAGGCCAAACCTCGGTCAATTCTTTCTTGGATAGGCATGGCCCCTTGGTTGTTACGCCAAGTAAACGGGTAGCCCTCATATCCCAGATCCAGTAGGTCGTTCCCCGCGACAAAATTCCTGAAATCACGCAAGCTTGATGCAGAACGAATGTTTCCTCCTTCTTTCTCATCATTAGACAGGATGTCGTTGAAGTCCCCCATGAGCAAACAGTTTTCTTTGTCTTGATTGATCCGTTTGGTTAGGGATTCCCATTGCTCCTTTCTTTTATTGCTATCAGTACTAGAGTAAATAGCAAACAGCCGCCAGTGGCTGTTGATGGTCGCATCCCACATTTTGATTTCAATCACAAACTCGTCGGACTTGAACAAGTTGACCTGAGTCTCATTTCTCCAGAAAGCACACATTCCACCACCAATTCCTCTAGGCTCCACCGCATACATGTGGTCCATACTAAGCCTTCTCCTTAAGTAAACATAGTTCCTACTATTATTTTTTGTTTCGAGTAGGAACACAAAGTCAGGGGTGTGGAGTCGGTTCTGCTCCAACAGATTGTCAACTGTCAGGTCACCCCCGATTCCCTGACAGTTCCATATGATTATCTTCATAGGTCCTTGGTAGATTAAAATCCATAGATTTTGATATTGCTGCTCCTAGAAACACAAATTAGCAAAACCATCACACAAACTTATAATTTTCAACTAAACTAGACAAGAAAAGAAATATAAAAAGAAGAAATATATAGTGTAAATATTGGTTCATCAGTCCACTATGATCAAACCTAAGCCAAACCGAATCTAAAATGTGGTGCAATCGATTCATTGACAACCAATTTTTCTTGAGGAACTGTAGTACACTTGCAGTTCCAACTTGTAGCTTTCTACAATTCAGTTACTAATTGTGAGGGTGAGACAATTCGAAACAATGAACCATGGTTATTCTTTGTCGTTGTGACTTAGCATTCGTGTCGTGTTTTCTGTGTTCGTGTCATACCCGATATCTTAATAGGTCGTTGATGCGTTGTAAAACAACACACAAATTTAACTCTCTTTTTGACAGTTGTAGTATAGATGTAAGTAGGGTATCGTTCTAAGCCGGGGATTAGGAGGGATTGCTAATCTACTCTAAATTAAATTAAAAATATTAAACAAGACTCAAGGACACAAAACTAGGCTAAAAACTCTAATAACTCAAAACAAACTAAAATGACTCAAAACAAAGAAAACAATCAAATTAAACACTAGGAATTGAAATGGACGAAAATTGAATTAAAAGATTAAAAACAATGAAAATTAACTAAACAATATAATTTAATAATGGGGGGTGGTTTGGTTTTGACGAAACGTAAATTAAACTTAAATAAATTACAGAATTGACAAAGACATAAAATAAAAGTGAATGGATGAGCGACGGACTGGCTAGAGGGTTATTCTCCACACATGACACATATGCAATCTAAATTGATTTTCAGTTGTTTTTTTAATAAATTATAAATCTCAATACTCCAGATTAACCGTGAACAATACTTTTTTAATCTTCAAGTTTTCCTTAAGTTATTGAATTGGACGAAAATACGCATACAACAATTCAACACATTCTCTAAAAGTCCCCTACGTGAAAAGCACAATAGAGATACAATCAAAGATCATTAAGCTTTGTGAAAACTATAAGTACTGACGAGACATTCGTAACTATAAAAAGCATGATACTCTTGCCAAGAATTTACTTAACTCGATTGTGGATAGCAACCTTCACTACTCATGAATATAAGTTCATAACGATTAGGTGAAATTCACTTATATTCTAGCATCAAATTCATGCATGTAAATTAAGTATGCATTCTTAATCGACATACACAAATAAGTTATTAATCAAGCAGTTAAGCAAATTAAATTCACAACTCAGAAATCACAACTGAAGGTATCAATTCATATTACAAATATATCATGACTTTGAATTAACCTCTAGCCAACACAAATTAATTACACATTATTTATAAATTAAAACAGAAATAAAATGTAAGTTTGAAAAGATATAACCGAAATGAGAGAAGTGCACAGATTTGTTTCTTTGATTGGCTGCCTTCTGTGCAGTTTGCACCGTGTAGCTCTCTGTCTGATTGCACCGTTGACTGCCCCTAGGCAGCTGTCCTCTCTTATTTGCACCGTAAGCTGCCTAGCAGCCTCTGTTTTCAAGACTGCACGCTGCCACCTGTTTGTGCCGAGCTTCTGCGCCTCACTCACGTTGCCAAGGCAGTTTATTATTATTTTTTTATTTTTCTGTCTGCCAAAGGCAGCTCTCTTCTCTCGGTACTTGCTGCCTCCTGCAGCTCTTACTCCTCTCGCTGCTTCCTTTTCTTTTTTACGCTGCCAAAGGCAGCTGTCTGTTCTTATTCCTCCCGAGGCAGCCTCTTTCTTTATCTTTCGCTGCCCCCCTTTTTCGCCTTCTGTTTCTTTTTGATTCGTTTATATTCTCTCGCTGCCAATTGGCAGCTCACACCCCCTCCGTGCGCCTCTCCTTTTATTTTTCTTCCACCGAGAGCTGCTTTATTCCCTACACTCCCTTTTTCTTTTTTATTTTCTGCTTTGTGATGCTTTCTTGCTGTGCCGCTTGCCCACTTGGTAGCCCTTTTTTATATTTTCTTCTTTTATGCTTCGCTGCCAAAGGCAGCTTTCCCTCCTTTATTCCTCTCAGCATGCTGCCTTTCATAATTTGCTAGCTAATGGGCGCCCCCGCATGATTATTCTTGCTGGCAGCCTCTTGGCTGCTTTTTATTTTTTTCTTTTCCACCGTCACTTGCTATTATTTTCACACAAAACAAACCAAACCAATTTCAATCACTCAAACTAAATCGAAAACATAAACAAAGAAAATAAGTGAGTAAGGTAGATTTGACGAATTTGGCACTTAAAATTTCACTTATTCTATTTTTATTTTCTTTGCTTGAAAAATCTTATAAAACATAAAAATAACGTAAATAGCTCAAAAATATAAGAAACTAACTAAGAAAAGACGAGTGAATTTGATGTAAAATATATATAAATATGATCCGATCAGTCGTGTCGTGTAATACCCGTTAAAATAAACGGATAAAATGACTCGACCCAAAATCGACCCAATAATATTAATATGTAATATGACCCGACATGTTACCCGTTAAGGAAAATATATTTTAAACCAATAAATAATCAAATGAAAAACATAATATTAAATAAGTATATACATACCGTATTATCACATTCAAGACATAAAAACACATTTGTCTTTCAAGTATTACATATTTATATACTCAAAATAAGAGCATAATAATAAAATAAAAAAAACATTAGAACATTACAAAATATCAAATGTCCAAAAGATTTGCAAAATTAAGGGAGTTATGTTTCAAGGTTCAGAACCTTGCACATTTTCTTACAATCAAACTCTTCAATTTTCATCAATCACCATGAGAAACGGTATTGGAACTTTGGCTTGATAAATTGTCTTCAAGAGTTATATGATGATATTTTCAGTGAGGCTTTTTACATTAACACTTTCTTTTCATTTATCCTATACCTATTGTTTAAGTAAAGTTTTTAATAGTTTTTTAATTAATGTAGAAGTGTGAAAAATATAGACAAAATATATAAACGCTCGTAATGACAAGCTTTACAACTTTCGTGAAGGGCATAACTTTGAAATGTGCCATTATAATCATATAAATCATAGATCAAAATTTAACCATTGATTGTTGTTTACATTTATACTTCATTTTTCTCACCAAATTTTTTTTCTTCAGACATGATCTAATAGAGGATACATGAATATGAACGGTTCAGATCGTTGATATTATGTTCAGAGTTTTACCGTTAGTGAAAATATTGCTTGGTGTTTATAAAGTCTCTACAAACTATATAACATCGACTCATATTTCAATTAACCGTAAATATCAGGATGTGATATCAAAGATCTGAACCGTTCATCTTCCTACATCCCCAAGAAGATCATGTTTTCAAAAAAGAAAATTTTAAAAATGAAATTCAATATAAAGAATAAAGCCTAAACGACAATTGACAATTAAATACAAATTTAAGGTTTATAGATTATACTGTCAAATTTCTTGTAAAGCTTGTATCTACTAGTAATTGTATGTGTGTGTGTGTGTATATATATATATTACATTTCTTACACTTGTACAATAATTATTATTAATTTTATTACTTTTGCAATCAAATCAAAAATACTATTCATAACGGTTTGGAGGGTTTTAAAAATCTAAACGATAATGCAAGTACAATCATTGTCTACTCGTGGAGGAATGATGATCACAAGTGTTTATATATTCTTTCACATTTTTCATACTTGTAGAAATGTCTTATTGCCTATACTAATACTATATTAGTTGATTTTAATTTTGGACAACAACATGTTAAGTAAAATTTATCCTATTAATGATAATAAGAAACTCTCATAATAAAAATAAATAAATTAATAAAACTTAATTTTTTAACTTATATAGAATAATAATACAAAAATATAAATATATAATATACCAATATATACAATATGATTATTGTATTTTATAATAATTTTTTTTAGTAATTAAATTTTAAAATTATAATTTATTTTTCTTAACGGGCCTAATTATCTAGGTGTTATCCACGTGTATACCGTTAAGAACCCGTTATTAACGGGTTCTTAATGGGTCACCCGATAATGACCCGATTAGTTATCTTGTTGACCCGAAACCTGTTATTTTCGTGTCGTGTAAGAAACTGCCGGGTCTAGTTGTCATAGCCATTGATGCTGCTGTTGACTACAAAAATCACCTAGCCTATGTGGCGCGCAGGCCGAGTAACTAGTAGACTAACTAAGTCCTTTAAATGTGTACGGGGCGTGCCAACTCGTCGACCGAGCTCGGCCGAGAAGTAAAAAATGTCTTGATGTGGTGTGGGTGCGCGCGGCTGACTTCTGTGTCTTGCGACTGCGGCCGAGAAAGGAACACATCTCGGCCTCAGGGTCCTCAAGCCTGAAGACGAGGCTACCAATTACAAAGTTTACGGTTCGTCGTCATCCGATTCGGCAACAGTCACCGTATTGGTGAAGGTAAAACCACGCCGAATCGATACTAGAGTGTAGGGGCACAGATACTCAAAGCGGATGAAGGTCTTGACAATGAACGTGGTTCGGCCGTCCCGGTGTCGAACTCTGAAACCCACTTGTGAATATGCGATCATAAAATAACTCGGTGTCGAGGCACCGAGCCTAAGTATCAGTAACACCTCCCTTCGCCGAGATGGCTGGTGAGATGACCTCTGTCGACGGGGATCCGAAAACCCTCGTCGGCCGAGACTAGGATAGATAACCAATCGACCCTGTCGCAGTGCTGTTTATCTAAACTAAAGATGCTTCACGGATGGTTGGTTCTACGGCAACAGTGCTGTTTATCCAAACTGAAGATGTTTATCGGTTGCCCCCACAGTGCTGTTTATCCAAACTGAAGGTATGAAGGCGGAAAAAGAAATAAAAATCTCAAGGTTGTTGAGAGGTTTCGCGTAGAGCGAGAAAATGCGCAGGGCAGATTTGTGTGTTGAGTTGGAGGTCCCCTTCACGCTGCCACTGCCTTTGTATTTATAGGGGCCGAATCCCCTTCTGATCGAATCATAACTCTATTCGGATTGGGACTCCTTTCCCCAGCCGAACTTTATCTCGGTCACTCATTTTCCCGCTAGGACTCTTATCGAGACTCCTTTTGAACTGGGGTTCTTTATCCGTTTCCCAAACTTTGCTTTCTCCGGAAGAGTCCTTCTTCGAACGGGATTTGGCCGGCCCATCTCTTACATATTCTTTCCCGTCTGGTACTATGCCTCTGGGCCGAGACATACTTCACGCTCGGCCCAAGTCGCTATCTTGGGCCCAAACAGCTGCAAATATTTTATTTTCACAATAGTTTTTTTTTTGGACAAATAAAAGTATAAGCCAACCATTGTATGTGGGACTAGGGGTGGGTGCGGTTTGGTTTGGTTTGGTTTGGTGCAGTTTTGAGTGGAACCAAAACCAAAACTGTAAGTTTTTGTGATTTGGTTTAGTGCGGTTTTGAAGCCAAAATTGAAATGAAACCAAACTGTTTGGTTCCGTTCGGTGCGGTTTCAAACGGTTTCAGTTTGGTTTTTAAGAAAAAATGTACAATTTGCAATTTAACCTATTAATAAGCATTTCCCAATAGTAATAGGAAAAAGACATTTGTTATGTAAACAATTAGCATGTTGCATGTCGTTGTGATGTTAAAACATGTTTGTGCAACAAAAAGGTGCCTCTTACAATGTTTTTCATAAAACAAGTTGAATAAATTTGAATTCATTAAACGTGAGCGAAACTTTCATAATAGAATATGTGATATCATGCTTCAAATGAGTTAACTTCATTAGATCATTGTTCGACTCTTGATAACAAGATTAGACCACCCTTGTATATATATATATGTGTGTGTGTGTGATGGTATAAAATAACAAAGGTCCTTCAAGTTAATGAATAAAAGAAAGTGATGAATGATGATATTCTAGTGTGGTTGAGTCCATACTAAGTGTATGGATTCTAACAAACTACCAATTAAAACATGAAATCTAATATGGACATTTAATTAAATGTTTATTAATATTTGTAGTGTGGTTCAGTTTTGGTGCGATTTTCAAAAGCCAAAACCAAAACCAAACCGTTTTTTATGTTGTGGTTCGGTTTCAAAACCGAAACCGTTTCAAAACCACAAAACCAAACCATTTGGTGCTGTTTGTTTTGATACGTGTTTTGGTTTCGGTTTCAGTTTTCGATTCTAAGTGCCCACTCCTATGTGGGACTCACTTAGAATAAAAAGTGTGTCAACAAGTTCTATTTTTTCAAATAACATCATTCATATTTCTATGCTAAAAGCGCAAGCTTTTTTAGTTGGTTAATTTTCTAGACTACATGATAGTGTATGTAATACTTAAGTCTTTAAACTCGTGTTAGTCCTAAATTTTAAGTCAATGTCTAAAAAAAGTGACATTGTCTAGAAATGGTGACCCATTGTTAGAAATAGTGTCATTGTTTAAAAATGGTGAACACAGTTTTTAGAAATAGTGCCACTGTTTTGAGAAAGGATTTTATTACAAATGGTTTCTGAAATTTACTTACCCTATCAAGATGGTCACTGAAGTTGAAAATCGATCAATGTCGTCCCTAAATTTGGATGTTGCAGATTAAGGTCGTCATTATGTATGTATTCTATTAAAAAATCTGTTAGTGTGCTGACATGACACATTTGAGCCCCGCTCCACTATTATGGTGCCATGTGGATTAAAAAACAAAATTAATTTATTAATTTAAGAGTGTGTTATCCATACACTGTTATTTACTTTTCACACTCTTTCCAAAAGCTAAAAATTAAAAATATATATAAGAAGTAAACAAGTGTGTAGATATCACACCCCTTAATTTAGCCTCCTAATTCTCGCTAGTCGCTCCCTCTACTCTCTCTCCTTCCATCCCGTATGCTCTCTTCCTTCAACGCTGCAACAACAGCACCGAGGAGCGGCGCCGCTGTCCTACGATACCAACGACTCAAAAACTGATATTCTCAGAAGCCTCTCTTCGTACCCTTCCAAATATCTACCTTCATTAAATTCGAAGTTGATAGGTTCGAATTTCAAATCTTAGCCGTGAAAATCCGTGGATTTTCTGGCCAAACCCACAATTTCTTTCTCCTCTTGGAGGAGCGCAGGTTGGGAAGATCAGACGGCGACAACGAATTCCCCTGGGGATTTTCAGCGAGTAATTCTGATGGGGGTGTATTGGTGCGTGGGGGATTGGATTTGAAAGGGTGTGTTTTTGTCTATTTCTCTTTCATGGCGGATTCACCGCGCGTTCCATGTCCGGTGGTGGTGATGAAATCTGGAAGCCATGACACAAACTTTTGTAGCTCTTTGCTGCTCTGGTTATGTTGGTGGGCTTTTGCCCTTTAATGGAAGTTAATATTTCCACACAAAAAAAAAATCTATATAATTCAAATCAGGATAACAATGTAATGAAATTTAAGCCAATTTGAAAAAATTCCAATGAGAATAGCTATCAAGAATTAGAGTTGCAATTACATTTGTAGAGTTGGATTTAAGCCAAAAAGATGACGATCGTTGTTTAGTGGCTGGGTTCGAAGAAGAAGATGAATATTTTTGTTTTTTGAAACATTTTCTTTTAAAAAAAGTAAAACTCTCTACATGTTATCATAAAATTGGAATAGGAGCACACAATGTGTCACGTCAGCACATTAATAGAAATTTTAACGGAAAGATGAAATTGATTTGAACGCTCATATTTAAGGATGACATTAATTAATTTTTAATTTCAAAGAATATATTGATACAATAGGTCAATTTTTAGAACTATTTTTAATAAAAATCTTTCTAAAAATAATGCCAACGCTTTTTAAAATAATGTCACTTTCTGAAAATCGTGTCATCGTTTAGAGATAGTGGCTACTGCTTTTAAAAATAATAACAATGTTCCTAGAAATAGTCCCGCGATCTAGAAATGGTGACAACTTTTTCTATAAATAATGACAAAATAATCAATCTAAAACGATTATCATCTAAATTGAGTTAAGTGAAATGGTTTTCCAAATGCCAAAATAATCATCAACGAATTAGAATGTAAAATTGTAAGAAACTTAGGCATCTATGTCTTATATGTACATATCTCTCTCTTCTTAGCAAATGAGTATTTTGGAAACTCACTGGCTTCAAATCCCATAAGAACTCCGAAGTTAAGCGAGTTTGGGCGAGAGTGGTCTCAGGATGGGTGACCCCCTGGGAAGGCCCAAGAACACAAGAACAAAACTGTGCGGCTCGGGCCCAAAGAGGACAATATTTTGCTATGCGGATTGAGATGTAACAATTTGGTATCAGAGTCACTCCCTTACCGGAAGTGTGCCGATGAGGACATTGGGCCCCTAAGGAGGATGAATTGTAAGATCTTACATCGCCTTGGGGAGAGGACCCTCTATGCCTTATATGTACATGCCCCTCTCTTCTTAGCAAGATGCGTTTTGGGAACTCACTGGTTTCGGATCCCATAAGAACTCCGAAGTTAAGCGAGTTTGGGCGAGAGCGGTCCCAGGATGGTGACTCCTTGGGAATGCCCCAGAACAAAACCGTGCTGGCCGGGTCCAAAGCGGATAATATCTTGTTATGCGGATTGGGATGTAACAAAAATTCCTTAAAGTTTCCCAAATAAGTTAAGATTCTTATATTGACATTTATTGTTTTTCTAAATAATTAAATTAAAGTTTAAAGAAAAAATCATTTTGGAAATAACTTCAAAGAATATTCATTCTTGTCTGACTAGAGAAAGAAATACATTGTATCTTTTCTTTTTCTTACTAATCATCATGTGAAATTTGAAGAAAAGCCATACACTGCATTTGCCTTCTTTTAAAACTATAAACTGTCAAACGAAATGAACATTTTGTGGATGCATTTTTAAGTGGTCATAAGGAAAAAAAAAAAGATTAACGAAGAAGAATGTCTTTTGAAAATATGGAACAATAATAACTTATTTTCCCAATCGAAATATTAAAAGATTTGGTGGAATTTGTGGAAACATTTTTAAGTGGTCATAAGAAAAACGTAATCATCGACAACCAGTTTTTCTAAAATTTGGTGGAATACATAATGTCACATTCCGGCCCGGAGTGGATCACTCGTAGGTGACCGGCGAATTATTCGCATGGTCTTCACGTGATTGTAGCACTAAAGCATATTTGTTCTATATACAGTGATGTTGTGCAGACCACTAGAGGTGGTATTGATTTGTGTGCAGGATATATACATGATATGATGAGATTGATTATGAGCTATATTTACAGCCGAGGGCTGAATTAATTATTGAGAATGATTATGAGCTATATATATAGCCGATGACTGAGTTGATTACCTGGCATTCAATCGCATTCACAAAGTTATGATTTGGCATTCAGTTGAGATACTTTGGCATGGCATACATACATATTTTCCAGCATGATTTCGAGATTTATATATATGAGTATATACTTTATTTCTGGAAAATTATACAGGTTTTACGGAGAGGGGTTATAACTTTTGAGAAATGAATGATTTTGAAAAGACTTGTTTTTGCCCACTCACACTTATGTTTTTCGCTCTTCCAGGTTCTAGGTAGCTTTTGTCGTTGGTGGCTAATGAGGATTATCCGGCAGTTCTAACAGACTACTCATTGTGTAGGACACCCTTTGGTGTTATTCGAACTTATTAATTCCTGGTTGACTGCATTAGACTTCTTATGCTCTGGTTCTGTAATAACACTCTTAATTCTCGCTCTAGCACACTATCTTAATTAGGATTGCTAGTGGCTTGGTTTTAATTTGTTCGTATCCTCCTTATTAATCTTGCTTCCGCATTGTGCACATGGTTACGTCACGCTCAAGTGACGGCCAGCATGCCCCACTCTTGAGTTGGGGTGTGTCACATAAAGAGGAAATGAACCAGTTTTTTTTTTTTTTTTTTTTTTTAAAAAATTTTAATTTGGTGGAATTCATGAAGAGGGAATCAATTAGTTTTTCTAAAATTTGGTGGAATTCTTGAAAAGGAATGAAAGTTGTTGTTGACTACAAAAATTACCTAGCCTACGTGGCGCGCAGACTGAGTAATTTACAAGCTAACTACGTCCTTAAAATATGTGCCGGGCGTGCCAACTCGTCGGTCGAGCTCGACCGGGAGTAAAAGATGTTGATGTGCGTTGGTCGCGCTGCTGACTTTTTCGTCTCACGATTGTGGCTGAGGAAGGAACACCTCTCGGCCTCTGGATTCTCAAACCTGAAGACAAGGTTGCTAATCTTTACGAAATTCACGGCTCGTCGTCGTCAGATTCGGCCACAGTCACCGTATTTGTGAAAGTGAACTCTCGCCGAATTGATACTAAAGTATAGGGGCACAAATACTCAAAGCAAATAAAGGTCTTGACAGTGAATGTGGTTCGGCCGTCCGAGTGTCGAACATTAAACCCTACTTGCGAGTATCCAATCATAAAACAACTCGGCGTGCGATGCACCGATCCAAAAAGAACCAGTAACACCTCACTTCGCCGAGAAGGCTAATGAGATGACCTCTACCAACGAGGATTCAAGAACCCTTATCGACCGAGACTTGGATAGTTAACCAACCAGCTTCGACGCAGTGCTGTTTATCCAAACTGAAGATGTTTACCGATTGCCTTCACAATGCTGTTTATCCAAACTGAAGATGTGAATGCGGCAAAGAAAACAAAAATCTCAAGGGTGTTGAGAGGTTTTGCGTAGAGCGAGAAATTGCACAGGGCAGATTTGTGTGTTGAATTGGCTGTCCTTTGCACATTGCCACTGCCTTTGTATATATAGGAGCTGGGCCTCATTTGGTCGAACCATAACTCTACTCGGACTGAGACTTCTTTTCCCAGCCAGATTCTACCTCGGTCATTCCTCCTTTCACTAGGACTCTGAACCTAACCTCCCTTCTGGACATGTTCCTCCTTGCCTCCGTATCCTAGCTTTGCCGAGACTCCTTCTTGCACTGGGGTTCTTCATCCGTTTCCCAAATGAACTTTACTTTCTCTATCCGGAAGAGTCCCTCTTCACATAGGATTTGGCCGGCCCCAATTTAGTGGTGCATAAATAAACAACACATAAATTAAACCTTCTTTTTGACAATTGTAGTATAGATGTAAGTAGGGATAGTTCTAGGTCGGGGATTAGGAGGGATTGCTAATCTACTCTAAACTGACTTAAAAATACTAAACAAGACTCAAGGACACAAACTAGGCTAAAAAACACTTAACTAAACTCTAATAACTCAAAACACACTAGAATGACTCAAAACAAATCAAAACAACCAAATTGACTCAAACTAGACAATAGGGACTGATTTGGACGAATTTAGGATTACAAAGACTCAAAACAATGAAAAGACACCAAAATGGACAGATTGACACTAAAGGACACTCAATGTAAAGGGGGGATTGATTTTGGACGAATTTAAAAACTTAAAAGTAAGAACTTGCAGAAAGTAAACAAAAACATAAAATTAAGGTGAATGGATGGGGATTGACTAGCTAGAGGGTTCTTCTCCACACATGACACATATGCAACGTAAATCAATTTTTCAGTTGTTCTTTCAATAAACCATAAATCTCAACACTCCAGATTAACCGTGAACAACACTTTTTTAACCTTCAAGTTCTCCTTAAGTTATTGAATTGGATGGGAAAGCGCATACAACAATTCAACACATTCTCTAAAAGTCCCCTACGTGAACAGCACAATAAAGATACAATCAAAGATCATTAAGTTTCATGAGAACTATAAGTATTGACGAGGCATTCGTAACTATGAAAAGCATGATACTCTTGCCAAGAATTTACTTAACTCGATTGTGGATAGCACCCTTCACTACTCATGAATATAAGTTCATAACGATTAGGTGAAATTCCCTTATATTCTAGCATCAAATTCATGCATGCAAACTAAGTATGCATCCTTAATTGGCATACAAGAATAAGTTATCAATCAAGTAGTTAAGCAAATTGAATTCACAACTCATGAAATCACAACTGAAGGTAATCAGTTCATATTACAAATATGTTCATGGCTTTGAATCAACCTCTAGCCAAAACGAATTTAGTTACACATTATTCTTAAATTAAACCATAAGTAAAACATGAGTTTGAGAAGAAAAAACCGAAAGAGGAGAGTGCAAAGATTGTTTTCTTCCTTCCTCTGCCCAGCTCCCTTGCCGAGCCTCTGTGCTTTGCTTCACGTCCTATTTTTTCTTCTGCTGAGCTCTCTATGCTTATAGCTCTGCTCTCTATTTTTCCTAGCTAAATGTTGCTCTGCCACACTCCTCGTTCTGTTTATTCAAAAACTGCCCTCTGTGTAGCTCTGATAATTGCTCTCTGTGCTTTTCTCCCTTTATTCCAAACTGCCTTCCTACAAGCCAAAGGGCAGCTCTCCTTTTTGCTCTTTTTTTTATTTTACTTTTTCTTCTCTCCCATGCACTGCCTTGCTGCCCTCTCACTTTTCTTTCACACTTTCTGCCTTTCAATTCCCCCGAAACTTGCTGTCCTTCATGCTCTCTTTCTTTTTATTCCTGTCCATGTGCTGCTCCTGCATGACTTTTCTTTTGATCCGTTTCCCTTTTGATTCATTTATTCCCCCCGTGCTTTTGAATTTGCTGCCCTCGTGCTCTAAAGGCTGCCCTCCTTTTTTTTATATTTCTTTTTTTGCCTAGCTGCCCTGTCCGCATGTGTTTTATTTGCTCTCTCATTATTGCTGCCTCACTGCCTTGAAACAAACAAGAAGGGTAGCTGTCATCCTTTTCTCCCATGTGCTCTCTTGACCTTTCTATGCTAAAATGCCCATAACTTCTTCTAGAAAAATGATCTTAACGATCCGTAAAATGCTCCAGAAAATAGACATCCGTAGCTTTCCAAGCATATAAGGCTCATTCTCTAGTTCATTTTGAGCCGTTCGAAAATTGCCTCCAAAGTCAGTTAATCTGCACAGGCAGTTTTGACGAATTTGACACTTAAAATTTCACTTGTTCTATTTTTATTTTCTTAGCTTGAAAAATTCTATAAAACACAAAAACAAAGTAAATAGCTCAAAAATATAAGGAACTAACTAAGAAAAGACAAGTGAATTTGATGTAAAATATATATAAATATGAGCTTATCATTTAGCCGGCCTACAACTCAAATATTCCTTAATGCCTGTCACTACGCCTCTGGGCCGAGAAATACTTCATGCTCGGCCCAAACTACTATTTTGGGCCCAAACATTGCCCCCTCGCTTCTGAGGTCGTCGGCCTTGGCCGAGCCTCGGCCTTGAAGAAGTGACGTCGTATCCTTCGAACCACTCAACCATGCGTATTTAAAAACCATGATCTCGTCTTCTCTCTCCGCCACATGGCAACACCCTAGCGTTCTCAGTAACCCTAATGATGTCTCTCGAACCACGTGGTCACCGAAACGTCTCCTCATTATGGTTCGCCTCCACACGCAATTGTGCGTTTTTAATTTTGCGAGACGTTTAGGTCTTTTCACCTGGATTCCCTCCACAGGATGAAGACTTTGTGACCCCTCCCCAGGGAACTTCTTCGGCTCGCGTAAGTTCTCTTGCTGCTTTCAATTGTCTTTTGACTTTGTTCTGATAAGCCTCTTTGGTGCAGCCTACCCGGGAGGTCGAGCTAGATGCCTTGCTTACCCACGCGACCGGTACGGCGGGTCCTTCTGCCTCCTCGGCTCAACCTTCTTCCGCCGCGGCTAACAACACCGCTTTTATTAAGCTGCAGGAACTTCTGTCCTTGTCGGCCTTTCAAATCCTCGAGCGTAACGCCCTCTACTCAGTCGGTGACCTCCTGAACACCCTTGCAGCTGAGGGTCAATTGAATAATGAATCCATTGTTCAACTATCTTCCCTCTTGGAGAGAACTCGAGAATACTTTCCAATTTTCGTGAGGGCTGTTCGAGCAGAGGACGACCTAAAAGCTGCTTCGATTACTCGGGAGGCCCTTCGACTAAAGGTCGAGTTCATAATGCAACAGAAAATGTAACTGGTTGCTTTTGATGAACAAATCACAGCAATCCAACGCCAAAGGTCAGTCGTTGCATCTGCTCTCAAGGCGAACTTCGAATCGAACAAGGCTGTGTTGACAGAGTTCAATGCCAGCACAGAAAGGGCTGAGCAAATAAAGGCGAAAAAACAGATTCGCCAGGCCAAAGTTACTCTGGGTGAAGTAAGGTGGCTGGAACTCAAAGCCGCTCTTGAGGCTTGTTTCCCAACATCCCTTTAGGACTTGTAAATTTTCCCAGGCTGTAAATCTTTTGCTATAAATGAAATACTTTTATTCCTGCATTTCCCAGTTTGTTGGATAATACTTCTTTAAGAAATTTCCATTAATCGGCAATTTGTGAATTAAACCAGTCCGATCTTTGAGATAATATGCCCCATTGCCGAGGACCTTGTGAACAATAAACGGCCCTTCCCAATTTGGCGACCATTTGCCGAACCTAGGGTATTTGATACCCACTGGCAACACTGTTTGCCACACCAGTTCTCCTTCGTCGAACTTTTTCAGTTTAACTCGCTGATTGTACGCTCGCTCGGCAATTTTCTTTTGCGCCACCAATAAGTTGTAAGCATCCAGTCGAGCTCCTTCCAAGTCCTCTAACTCCTGTCTCATGGCTTGACTATACTCATCACTGAACAAACTACTGTGTTCTATCATTCTCAACGAATTTATGCTTAGCTCGACTGGCAACATGGCATCATGCCCATAGGTCAAAGCGTATGGAGTCGTTCCAGTGGCTGATCGTGGCGAGTTTCGATAGGCCCAAAGTGCTTCATTTAACTTTAAATGCCATATATCTGGCCTTTCTTTCACCATTTTCTCAAAGATGCCGATCAAAACCTTATTGCTTGCTTCGGCTTGTCCATTTGCTTGTGGGTAGTATGGCGTAGACTGCTCGAGTCAAATTTTGAGACTAGTGGTATACTCCTTAAAACGGTCGGACGTGAAAATCGTGCCGTTATCCGTTATGATCGTCTCTGGTACGCCGAATCGGGTCACGATGTTGTGTTCGACAAAGTCATACAATTCCTTAGATGTCAGTTCGGCGTACAATTTTGCTTCGACCCATGTTTCACCGAGCCGGATGACGGTGTAATTTTGCCGATTATGTCCATGGCCCATCCTCTGAATGGCCACGGCTTGGTGACCGAATGCAATGATTCGGTCGAGACTCTCTGTATGGGACCATGAATCTGGCATTGTACACATCCTCATGCGTACTCAATGCAGTCATTCAAAATACTCGGCCAGAAGTAGCCGTATCGACGAAGCAACCATCTCATCTTTCGGCCCGACTAATGAGCTCCGCATATTCCTTCATGGACCTCGGCCATTGCTTGGGTAACCTCTTCAGGGCTGAGACATAACAACAACAAGCCGTCCTCGCCTTTCTTATACAACACGTTTTGGTATGACACGTAATTCGTGGCATGAACCTTTGTTTTGCGGTCGTGTTTTCCATTTGGATTATCAAGATATCGCATGATTACTCCTCTCCAATCGTCTGGTAATGCTTCGACCGTGCAAATTTCGACGGAATCTTCCCGTTCTAGTAACGAAGGTAAGGACATGACCCTCGTTCGGATCACATGATCTTGATTAAGAACTTGTTGATTAACCAAGGCCGGGTAGGACTGGCGAATGACAGGTATTGCCCGGCCTATCTTGCCCCCCATGAGTTGTGCACTGGAGGCTATTTGGGCCAACTCGTCTGCATCAGTGTTATGGACCTGAGAGACGTGCGTGAATGTGATGCCATCGAAGGATTTGGCCAAATAGCTGGCGACCATGTGATAAGGGGCCAGAGTGCAACTCATGTATCGAAAAGTGTCGTTGAGTTGGTTAATCACAAGTTCGGAGTCGCCAAGGACAAGGACGCGAGGTGCACGTAAGTCATGAAGGATACTGAGACCGATGACAAGGGCTTCATATTCGGCCTGGTTATTGGTACAGTCGAAGTCTAATTTGAGGGATAAATACCGGCGATGGTGCTCTGGGGACTGAATGACGATTCCTACCCCAGCCGAAACCGAAGTGCTCGAGCCGTCAAAGTACATTGTCCAAAAGTTATCTCGGGCCTCCACCATGCCGATTTCGAGATCATTGCCCCTAAAGTCGTATGGGATGGATGTTAAGCTAAGAAATCGGCCAGTGCCTGGCCCTTGACAGCCTTTTGGGGCACGTATTGCAAACTGAACTCAGATAATGCCATCGTCCATTTCCCAATTCGGCCTTTGACGATCGACCGAGTGAGCATATAATGGATGACGTCGGTCTGGGCGATGACTTGAGTGACGGATGGGAGCATGTAATGCCTGAGTTTAGATGCAGCGAAGAACAACGCTAAGCAAAGTTTTTCGACAGCCAAATAGTCGATCTCAGGAGCATTAAGGTGGCGGCTAAGATAAAAGATAGCTTGTTTGCGGCCAGCGTTGTTATCTTGTGCTAAAAGACAGCCGATGGACTCCTCGGCTGCCGAGATATACAACTTAAGGGGTTTGCCACGTCGGGGCGGAACAAGGACAAGTGGGGTGGTTAGAGCCACCTTGATCTGTGTGAAGGCCTCGTGATGCTCGGTGCGCCACTCAAACTTGTCGGTGTCCTTGAGTTTTAACAAAGTGAAAAAAACTCGCATTTTTCCTGCCAAATTTGTGATAAATCGACAGAGAAAGTTGATCTTGCCGAGCAACGACTGTACTTGTTTTTTAGTCGTAGGGGACGGCGCGTTGATGATTACGCGAGCCTTGTTTTCGTCGATCTCAATGCTTCGGTGGTGGACCAAGAACCCTAAGAAATTACTGGCCGAGACGCCGAAAGCACACTTGGCTGGATTCATCTTGAGGTTACGTTGGCGCATGCGAAAGAAGGATTGGCGAAGATCCTCCAATGTGTTTGTCGCCGTTTGGACTTGACGATAACGTCGTCGATGTACACTTCGACGATAGTCCCAATCAGATCATGAAAAATAGTATTCATCGCTCATTGGTACGTGGTGCCGGCATTCTTTAAATCGAATGGCATAACGACCCACTCGTATGTGCCGAGTGCCCCTATGCACCGAAAAGCAGTTTTGTGAACATCGGCCTCGGCAATGAAAATCTGATTATACCCGGCATGTCCATCCATAAAGGAAAAGATGGCGTGGCTAGCCGCTGTGTTGATTAAGAGATCTGAAATCGACATTGTGTATTCATATTTGGGAGTTGCCAGATTAAGATTCTGAAAATCGATACAGATTCACAAGGCGCCATTTTTCTTAAGAACGGGCAATATGTTGGCCAACCACTCGACGTATCGAGCTATCCGAATGAACCCAACATTTAAAAGGCGAACAATCTCGTCCTTTATGCCAAGCTGCACTTCGGTTGAGAATCGTCGAGGTGGTTGTCGAAACGGTTTGCATCCAGGTTTAATGCGTAACTCATGTTCGACAAGTTTTTGATCTAAACCAGGAATCTCATGATAACTCCATGCAAAACAATCTTTGAATTCATTTAGTAAATTACAAAGCTCGATTTTCATGGGTTGGGGCAATAAAGCACTAATAAACAAAGGCCGTGGTTCCTCGGCCGTCCCAACATTTATTTCTTCTAAAGGGTCCTTGACTTGAGGTCGAATATCTTCAAGTTCGGCCGGGGCAGCCTGAACCTTATCCAGTTATAGAACTGGACCATTGTCTCATTCCACCAGAAACTCGATCAGATTAACTCCTGAGTTCGATTGTTTAGAAGCAGCATACCAATGGGCCAACAGTCACTCCATGGTTAATGAAATCGCGACCCTACGCCTGGCTTGGCTGGTATCAGTCATCAGACTTGGAAAGTAAGTGGGCCAATCTGAGTCTCGCCGAATCCTGATTGACTGTCTCGGCGGCAACCTCGATGGCCTTTTGTACAGAAAGTCGAGTCGGCCGTTCCTCCTCATTGAAGCCTTGAAGGGTGATGTAGCCTACGTGCTCATCGTAATAGCGGACCTGAATCATATTGGCCTCGATTGGCTGATTATCGGCCGGATGGACTATGTTCGACTTGCCGTCCTAGAAAACAAAGACTTGGTATAATGATGAAGGAATACAGCCGATCTGATGAATCCAATCGCGGTCGAGCAACGTATTGTACTCGGTCTTTGAATCAACTATGAAGAATGCGGTCATATGATTACGGCCGGTGACCGTTACTTCCAAAGGAAGCACTCTATTTGTCTGGGACTTGTCTCCTACAAAGCTGCTCATTGTTATTCCAGATGGGATGAGCTCGTCGTTGGATCGTCGTAAGGCTCGCATGATGGAGACGAGCATAACATTGACAGTTGCCCCACAATCGACAAACACTTTGGAGATTAGATATCCCTCGATATGAGCCGTAACATACAACGGCTTGAGATGCTGTAAATTGGTGGTGGGAGATCGAGGAAACAGCTCGACGAGGGCTGTTGTAAGCTTGTCTTGCTTACCTCCTGAATTATCTTCTTCAGAGTTGACAAAGTCAACTTGCGTGGCTTCCTCGGCAACGACATCGCCCTCCAAGGATGTTGGTTGGGAGGTAGTCGTCTGGAATTCAGCAGGCAAAACATGAACCATGCTTATCTCCATATTGTCAAGGACAGAAGGGCCCATTGGGTCATGACGGTCATCTCCTGGATTGTCAATCGAAACGTCTTGGTCCTGGGCATCCTCGACTTGCACATCTATCGTATTTACAACGGGTTGCGGCTCATCCCTGTGTACCGAGTCATCTCTTTTGTCATCCTCGAGCCTTCTCGCTGTCGGGACGGATTCCGCTTGACGGGCTTGCTTCTGGTAAACAATTCGAGCGTTTCTTGTGTCAAGTAATGCATCGAGTTGTGTTACCCGTTCTTTTTCATCGGCCGTGAGGCCGAAAAGAGCCACGGCCGAGAAGACCTCGAAATGATACCTCAAATACTGAAGGCCTTCCAACGAAAAGGAAAGCTCGGCGGGGTCTATATCAGTGTACAGGTCGACCTCAAAGCCGAGCACCTGAGCCTCACGTATGTGCTGGAATCTAGCCTTCATCGCCGGATCGGTGGTCTTCTGGTTTATTTGCTCGGCGTCCGGGGATGTTAAAGCCAAATTGAAGGCCTCTTGACACTTCTTCGGCAGGCCGTACAAATCATTGGCCGAATGCGTCTTGTGAAATTCCAACATGTATTCCAGAGCTTCGCCAACAAAAGGAGGATGAAGATTCCGTCGTATCTTGATCAACGGTTCTAGTGATGATAATGGAGGGAGCGTGTTCTCCGCTTTCTTGCTGGTTTGTTCGAAGCAGGCTTTCATCTTTCCAGGTCGGAGAAGAAGTTTGATGCGCTTTTCGGACTCTTCGAAGGTCGTTTCAATTTCTTGTTTAGACATTTTAGCCCCTTGTAATTCAAGTATAATGGCTGGGGGCTGCTGGTCGTCGTCATTCTTCACTGCTTCTTTCGGCTGCCACTTGGGAGCCGAAGAGGCTTGGGCCGTTCGTCGTCGGGCCATGCAATCCATCCGCTGGCGACGACGCTTCTGAGATTTTGACAGTGCAGTATATATGCCACTTGGGGAATTGTACGTGTACCACCGTTGATCGCGTGGTTTCAGCGGCTTGAATGTCTTTTGGTTTGCTACTGACCCAGAACTGCTGGAGCTTCGCGTATAGTAATCTTCATTGTAAAACGGGGAGTCAAAGTCAAGTCGTTGCCTGACCGAAGATCCCTCAGCCCGCGGTTGAGGACCGAGCCTATCGAACACCTTTTGGCGCTGGCCTGAGCCGAGTGCCTTCGGCTGTGTTGCCGTAACAGTGGGTAACTGTTGGGATGATGCCACGTTTGGCTGCAGCGGTCATGGTGCCGGTACCTGGAGTTGCCGCTCATTTGGCTCGGTTATGACCACCTGCGTCTTGCAACGGCTGCACAACACCACCGGCTTGTTGGATTCTTCCTCGCTAGCTCTTGACATGGCTTCGACTATCGCAAGTCCTGTTAGTTCTATTGGTGGCTCATTAGAGGATAAATCGAGTCAAAACAGTGGCCGAGAACCCTGTTTTGGAATGTACTGCATCTGCAGGAACTCGACCTTTGCCTTACCCTTGTTTTTAGGCAAATAAGCATCCACCATGCCGACTGTTGCCGAAGGGAACAGATTGGCATCGACAACCATCTGTTTTTCTGGAAATTTCAGTTTGCCCTTGTCGATCCAGCTTTGAATGGCATCTCGGAATACCACACAATTATTAGTCGTATGCTTATTTGAGTTGTGGTATTTGCAATACACCTTATCTTTCAATTCTCAGCCTTTGGGATGTTATGTCCGGGCCGAAGCTTGATAATTTTTGCTGCCAACAACTGGTCGAAGATGGCGCCGGCCTTGGTGATGTCAAAGGTATAAACCTTCGTCGTTTTGGTTGCAGCTTCCTCAAGGGCTGCGCAAGCTTTGGTATCTTTAGATTGGGCCAGAGCCTTGCAAATACACGGCTTGTCAATAATAATTTCAGCCGCGTCTACACTGGCATATTGGGAGTTATCTCCCTCGGTCGAGGCATAACTGACCGAGGGGTTTTTGTATACGGTTCATCTGGCCGAGGAATTTGACACCTTCTCCTCTCGGAGTAAATACTCGTACTGCTCCACATGCTGGGCAAGTTCGTACATATCTCAAAAGTTTGCCCCTATGAACTTCTTCTTATACTCTAAGTCTAGGCCGTTAAGAGTAATCCTTACGAATTCAACTTCAGGGAGGGATACTCGGCACCAATTTCTGGCCGACTTAAACCTTGTCAAGTATTCCATCGGCGACTCATCAGATGCCTGGGCCATCATTGCTAACGAGGACACTGACATTTCCATTCCTGGCCGATAAAACTGCTCATGAAACTTCTCGACTAGCTCTTCCCAACTTTGAATGGAGTTTGGAGGAAGATTAATATACCATGCAAATGCCGGGCTTGTTAGTGAGAAGTTGAACAATCGCAACTTGTAATAGTCAATGTTAGCATCCCCACACTGCGCGGTAAAATGAGCCACGTGTTCCAGAGAAGACAAGGATGATTATCCTGCAAACAGGCTGAAATCTGGGAGTTTGAATCCCTTCAGATACTCCAAATGTTCGACGTACTCGGGGTATGGATGAATAAAAGTGGGGAATTTCGGCCCCTTTTTTAAGGCCGAATCAATCATTCGCTGGATCTCTGCGGTACTCACGACGGGTGCGCCGGGCTCAAATTCATTCCTCGTATTGGGCGAGCCGCTCTTTTTCTCTAAATTGATTATTTTAGACCGAGCAGATCCAGCCTCGGTCGTTGACGTGGACGCTACATTATGCTTAGGAAAGGATTGCCTCGACCGATCAACCAATCCCAGGTACTGGGTATTATAGACCAAGGCTTCGAGCAATCTCGTTTGCATAGCGCCTTGCCCACGTACTTCGTCAAAGATTCCCCGTATTTCTCAGCCAAATGTTTGCTCAAATTACCGAGATTGCTCTTCTAGTCGTCTTCTGAAAAACGATCGGGACAGCGGATCGATAGCATCACCACCGTCCTCATCGTAGGCCTCTACAGTCCCTTCAACAAGATTGTCTTTTGGGACCTTGGTAAGGACCCCTGTATTATGAGGTGGTTCGCCGAGGATTATTTCCCTCTCTCGGCGTGGGTCAGGTGTCACGACAACCGTCGTCTGTGCCTGTGAGGAATTCTCTGATCCCATGTTCTGGCTCATCGGTGTGGTAGTAGACTTTCCCATCCCTGTCTTCTTCATAGACCTAGTTTCAACATGCATGAACTTTGTAATTTTAGCACTGTGTCCCACTGGGCGTGCCAAAATGTTGACTACAAAAATTACCTAGCCTACGTGACGCGGAGGCCAAGTAATTTACAAGCTAACGTCCTTCAAATATGTGCGGGCTATGCCAACTCGTCGGTCGAGCTCGACCGGGGACTAAAAGATGTTGATGTGCGTTGGCCGCGCTGCTGACTTCTTCGTCTCACGATTGCGGCCGAGGAAGGAACACCTCTCGGCCTCTGGATTCTCAAACTTGAAGACAAGGTTGTTAATCTTTACGAAATTCACGGCTCGTCGTCGTCAGATTCGGCCACAGTCACCGTATTTATGAAAGTGAACTCTCGCCGAATTGATACTAAAGTATAGGGGCACAGATACTCAAAGCAAATAAAGGTCTTGACAGTGAATGTGGTTCGGCCGTCCGAGTGCCGAACACTAAACCCTACTTGCGAGTATCCAATCATAAAACAACTCGGCGTGCGATGCACCGAGCCAAAAAGAACCAGTAACACCTCACTTCGCCGAGAAGGCTAATGAGATGACCTCTACCAACGAGGATTCAAGAACCCTTGTCGACCAAGACTTGGATAGTTAACCAACCGGCTTCGACGCAGTGTTGTTTATGCAAACTGAAGGTGCTTCGACGTCGGCTGATTCTACGGCAATAGTGCTGTTTATCCAAACTGAAGATATGAAGGCGACAAAGAAAACAAAAATCTTAAGGGTGTTGAGAGGTTTCGCGTAGAGCGAGAAATTGCGCAGGGCAGATTTGTGTGTTGAATTGGCTGTCCTTTGCACGTTGCCACTGCCTTTCTATTTATAGAAGCTGGGCCTCCTTTGGTCGAACCATAACTCTACTCAGACTGGGACTCCTTTTCCTAGCCATATTCTACCTCAGTCGTTCCTCATTTCGCTAGGACTCTGAACCTAACCTCCATTCTGGACATGTTCCTCCTTGCTTCCGTATCCTAGCTTTGCCGAGACTCCTTCTTGCACTGGGGTTCTTCATCCGTTTCCTAAATGAACATTGCTTTCTCTATCCGGAAGAGTCCATCTTCACATGGGATTTGGCCGACCCCAATTTAGCCGGCCCACAACTCAAATATTCCTTAACGTCTATCACTACGCCTCTGGGCCGAGAAATATTTCACGCTCGGCCCAAACCGCTATTTTGGGCCCAAACAACTGTCATTTCAGTAATTTTTGTATATGATACGTGTCTTTAATAGTTAGTCTTTAAATTCGTATTAGTCCCAAATTTTAAGTCTAGGTCTAGAAATAGTAGCATTGTCTAGAAATGGTGATCTGTTTCTAGAAATAATGTCACCGTTTCTATAAATAATGTCATTGTCTATATATGACAATCACTATTTTTTGAAATGTGTCACCGTTTTTCTAAATAGTGTCACTGTTTCTATAATTAATGTCACTTTCTAGAAATAGTGACAACTATTTTTAAAAATAGTTACACTATTTTAGAAATAGTGTCATGCTTTAGAAATGGTGACCACTTTTTGTATAAATAATGACAGAATAATCAATCTAAAACAATTAGAGTCTAGATTGATTTAAAAGTGAAATAGTTTTCCAAATACCAAAATAATCATCAACGAATTAGAATTCAAAATTCCTTAAAGTTTTCCGAATAAGTTAATGTGATGACCCGTCCCGAATTATTATATATATTTTCCCCCCGAGTGTATGAAGTGACAGATATGCCCTCATTGGCTTAGTGACGTAGATGTATATGTACAATTTTAAATTTATTTTTTTGTTATCGTAATTAAATCGTACTCGACGTCGCGAGTGCGTCAACGCAAGTTAGAGTCGAATTGGATTTGGAACGAAAAAGTTACGAGCAAACGAATACGTAAATGGGTAGAAGTGTATTTGATCGGATCATATTTATATATATTTTTATATCAAATTCATTCGTCTTTTCTTAGTTAGTTCGTTATATTTTGAGCTATTTACGTTATTTTTATGTTTTATAAGAATTTATCAAGCAAATAAAATAAAAATAGCACAAGTGAGATTTTAAGTGACAAATTCGTCAAAGCTGCCTTACTCATTTATTTTCTGTGTTTATGTGTTCGAATGTGGTGATTTATAGTTATCAATGCATGCAAAAAGGAGGATGACACAAGGCAGAATGATGAAGCACATGCAGTCGGTGGAAGGCATGGTGGAGAACCCATCATCAATTGGCACTCGGCAAAAGATAGAAGAATAAAAGAAATGAAAGCTGTGAGGCTGCCTTGGTTTTGGAATATAAAAAAGTAGTCAAAAGGCAGCTTTGGCAAGAAAGACGTGGAAGGTGCAGTGCACCAGGAAAAAGAGTAAAAGAAGGAATAAGGGGCCACGGGGAGAATCCAAGGGGAATAAAAAAGAAAAAAAACTGGAAATGTAAAAGAAGAATGGAGAATAAGAGGTGAGGCGGGCAGCTGGAATAAAAAGAAAAACTAAAGCTGCGGAGGGAGCTTAAAAAGAAAAATAGAGAGAGCTCTTTGCATTCGTTGAAGGCACGGAGCGGCCTTGAAGTCAGGGAGTTGAAGAAAAAAAAAAAAAGATAGAGAGAAAGCTGCCTAATAAGGTAGCGGCAGAGAGAGCTCCCATTTGGCAGTTTGAAAGCTTTGGCCGAGAGAAGGGGGGAGTTAGAGCAGCAGAAGCTGCCTTTCAATCGGTTCAGAGGCTCGAGAAAACAGAAGGCTTGGACGGTGCTGCCTTTGGCAGCGAGCGAATTAAGGGAGAACAAAAGCTGCCAGGCAGCTTGTAACACAGGCGAGGCAGGAAGCCAATTGGGAAGGCCTCGGGGCAGTGAGAGGAGTGCTACGGCAGTGCACAGAGTGCAGTGCACAGAGGAGTCTTGACCACAGGGACACGGTGCAATCTGCACAGTGGCACCGAGGAAATCTTGCTACTCTACTCTTTTTCGGTTAAACCTTTCCAAACTTATGTTTTATTTTTGTTTTAATTTGATAATAATGTGTAACTAATTTTTAAGTAGTTAGGGGATGTTTTGAAGCCCCGAATATGATTGTGAATGTGTTGTGATATTTCGTTTGAATGACTGCTATGGAAGGATGAAAATTGATTCACTACTTATGTCATTGATGAATTCTTTTTGTGTTCCTATGGATGCATACTTAGTGAGCATATTAAGGATTTTAATGCTATGAATATATGTGTGTCTGCCCTTGTTGAATGAGGACCTACATATGTTCTAGAGTAGCACTTGTTAATTATGGTTAACATGTGAATCGATTTCTAGGATAAGTAAGACAACGCCAGTACTTACGATGCCTTGTGATGTCTCAAACTCTTTTCATTCTTAATGATTTCTACTTGTTAAATCTATGAACACGCCATTCTAGATTGCATGTTAGGGACTAAGTTAAGTTGAAAACGCCATTCTCTTGACATACCACGTAAGAAAGAGTAATAGGTTGAGTTCTAACATTGAGCCAACTTGAGCATCTTCATCCGGAAATAAAAGGAATTTGAATGAAACATAACACATTTGCATGAATATTTGGTGGTGGATAACATTTCCCCTAACTCGTTTTTCTTAATTTGTGAATTAAAAATCTATTTGCATTATTTAAAATTTGTTTCTGTTTAGTTTTGTCCGATTTAATTAAAATAGCAAATCAACTCCAAAAATCCCAAATATTTGTGTGAGCATAGCTCGGTGTGTCTAGTTTATGTGTATAAAATTTTGTTGCATTTGGTTAAGTGTAAGTTGGTCTAAGAATTAGTTTTCGGTGGCTGGTCAGTAGAGACAGCCACCAATTTTTGTGACATCTTTTTAAGTATTTGGATAAAACAATCTTCTGCGGGAAAGACCCTTATTTTCATATGCTACAATCGACAAATTTTAGTGTTAATAAGGAAAATCAATAGGATTATTGTGTGCTACTTTGTGGTGCGTTAAAAATTCCCTATCAAATTTTTGGCGCCGTGTCGCCGGGGATTGTTATTTCTAATTGCTTATATTTTATTATTATTATTTTAGTTTATTTTTATTTGTATTTTTTTTATATTTTTATTATTATTATTTCATTTTTAATTTGTTATTTATTTTTATTATTTTCTATTTCTTGTCTATTTAGTGTTTTTGGTTTTTGGTTTTTGGTTTATTTCAGGTACTCTTTGTCGTATATGCAGACTCGAAGGTTTGAGAACATTGATTTAGCTTCTTACAATCCTGAGCCTGAACGAATACTTCGAAAGGTTCGAGGAGAAATCAAACAGAATCAAGCATTGGTGTCCGTACCATCATCATCGTCTCCATCACAATTGTGTTCAACAAGGAGACATGGCTGATAACCGTACTCTGAGGGAGTTGGCAACGCCAAACACGGATCAACAACCATTGTGCATCACATATCCAAATGAAGAAGGAGGATGTGAGCTCAAGTCCGGCATGATTCACTATTTGCCTAAGTTCCATGGGTTCTCAACAGAGGATGCCAATAAGCATCTCATGGAATTTCATGTAGTATGCTCAGGAATGAGACCAGCAAACGTGAATGAGGAGCAAGTCAAGTTGAGAGCATTCCCATTTACATTAGAAGCTAAGGCAAAGGAGTGGCTTTACAATTTACCTTCGGGATCAATAAACACATGGAATCAAGTGAAGCAAGCATTCTTGGAACAATATTTTCCGGCCACAAAAGCTGCAAGCATAAGAAAAGACATATGTGCAATCCGACAACAACATGGAAAGCCCTTTGGAGATTATTATGAGCGGTTCACACATTTGGTTGCATCTTGTCCTAATCATCAAATTTCAGAGCATCTTTTAATACAATATTTTTATGAGGGACTGTGTGGTACTGATCATGTAATGCTTGATGCAGCAAGTGGATGAGCATTCATGGATAAGACACCAATTAATGCTAAGGCATTAATAAAGAACATTGCTGGCAACACACGACAATTTGGAGGAAGAGAAGAGTCATCTTTTAAGAAAGTTAACGAGGTAAGTGCTAATTCTAATATTGAATTACAATTAGCTAACTTGACTAATCTTGTGCAACAGGTTATGGTGGGTCCAACACAGGTGTGCGGTGTATGTTCAATGATGGGACATACCACGGATATATGCCCATCATTGAGGGATCAAGGTGGTCTTGAGCAAGCTAATGCATTAGGAGGGTTTCAAGGGCAACAAAGGCAAAAGTATGATCCATATTCTAATAACTATAATGCAGGGTGGCGCGATCATCCACACTTAAAGTGGAACAATCAAGACAATGGACAACAATCTGTTCCCAACAACTACAACCGTCCACCTGGCTTCTTCCAAGCAAGACCACAGGCACCATTTCAGCCTCAACAACAATAAGCTCCAAGTAAGTCTCTTGAAGATTTAATTGCTTCCTTAGCTAACTCTACTCAATCTCATCAACAGAAAACAGACAAGGCAATTGAAAACCTTGAGCGCCAGATGAGTCAGTTAGCAAGTTTGATGGGGCAACAACACCAACAAGGAAGGTTGCCTAGCCAAATTGTGGCAAATCCAAATGCGGAGCAATTGAATGCTATGACTTTATGAAGTGGACAAGAAGTTTGTGAGCAGCCGATGATGCAAAAAGGGGAGCTACAAACCAGGAATCTTGAGCAAGATGAGGCTTCAACAGAAACTGAAAAGTCTCATAAAGCAATTGAATCGAACAAAAAAGATTCCGGTAAGTTAAGCAAACAAATTCAAAATTCGTTTAACTCATGTGTCCCTGTTCCTTTTCCTGGCAGGTTTATGAAGTTGAAGAAAGAGCAATCTGATAAGGAAATCTTGGAAACTTTCCGAAAAGTCCAAGTGAACTTACCTCTTCTGGATGCCATAAAACAAGTGCCAAAATATGCAAAGTTCCTTAAAGAGCTTTGTATAAACAAGAGGAGATTCAATGATCGAGAAACTGTGGCATTAAGTGAGGAAGCATCAGCTGTTTTGCAAAGGAAGCTACCACCAAAGTTGAAGGATGCCGGTAGCTTTACCATTCCATGTGTAATTGGAGGGAAAGAGTTTGGGAGAGCATTGTGTGATTTGGGGGCATCCATCAATCTGATGCCATATTCAGTGTTTGAATCATTGAACCTTGGAGAGTTGAAGGAAACAAAGGTAATAATCCAGTTGGCAGACCGTTCAAATAGATATCCCAAAGGCCTATTGGAGGATGTACTTGTGCAAGTGAATGAGCTTATTTTTCTTGCTGATTTTTTTGTTTTTGAGATGGAACATGACCCTATGCCTACTGCACTTCCTCTGATATTGGGAAGACCATTCCTTAGAACGGCACGTACGAAGATTGACGTCTATGATGGTACTTTGACCATGGAAATTGATGGGGAAGTCGTCAAATTCAGAATCTTCGATGCTATGAGGTACCCTAATGATTTTGAATCTTGTTCTTCTATTGATGCATTTGACTATTTTGTGCAGGATTGTTTTAATGAAAATGTGGGACAAGATAATTTAGAAAAGGTGTTAGTGCATAACATTACACATGAAAAGCTTAATGCTTTTGAGCATAGTGAAGAAGAATTAATTCAGACCATGGCAGATCTTGAGTCTCTTTCTCCAATTCACGGTAAGTCTTCTGCCTATTTTATTTCTCTTCCTATTTCTAACGAAAAAAATCTTCCTTCTGTGATTCAGGCACCCAAATTGGAGCTTAAATCGATTCCTGATTATTTGAAGTATGCATTTTTGGGAGAGGATGAAACATTACTGACGGAGTTTTTAAACCGCACAAATTTAACCCTCTTTTTGACAGATGCAGTATAGGTGTAAGTAGGGTATCGTTCTAGGCCGGGGATTAGGAGGGATTGCTAATCTACTCTAAATTAATTTTAAAATATTAAACAGGACTCAAAAACACAAAATTAGGCTAAAAACTCTAATAATTCAAAACACACTAAAATGACTCAAAACAAAGAAAACAATTTAAATAAACACTAGGAACTAAAATGGACGGAAATCGAATTAAAAGATTAAAAATAATAAAAACTAACTAAGTAATATAATTTAATAATGGGGGGGGGGGTTTGGTTTGGACGAGACGTAAATTAAACTTAAATAAATTACAGAATTGACAAAAACATAAAATAAGAGTGAATGGATGGGCGACGGATTGCCTAGAGGGTTCTTCTCCACACATGACACATATGCAATCTAAATTGATTTTCAGTTGTTCTTTCAATAAGTTGTAAATCTCAACACCCCAAATTAATTAGGTACGCTTAAATTAACCTTCAGATTTTCCTTACGTTATTGAATTGAATGAACAGCATACAACAACTCAAATTATTCCCCAAAAGTTTCCTACGTGAAAAGCACAATAGAGATACGATTAAAGATCATTATGTTCTAAGAAAATCATAAGTGTTGACAAGGCATTCGTAACTATGAACAACATGATACGTTTGCCAGGAATTTACTTAACGCGATTGTGACTAGCAACCTTCACTACTCATGAATATAAGTTCATAACGATTAGGTGAAATTCACTTATATTCTAGCATCAAATTCATGCATGTAAATTAAGTATGCATTCTTAATCGACAAACATAAATAAGTTATTAATCAAGCAGTTAAGCAAATTAAATCACAACTCAGAAATCACAACTGAAGTTACCAATTCAAATTACAAATATAATCATGGCCTTGAATTAACCTCTAGCCAAAACAAATTAATTACACATCATTTATAAATTAAAAACAAAAATAACACATAAGTTAAATATGAGTTTGGAGGATTAAACCAAATTGGGGATTTGCAAGGATTTGTGCACTGTGCACCTGACCCGTGCTATTTCTTCCCGCGAGCACTCTCCCTGCCTGATTGCTGCTTGCGCCGTGTGGCACTGGCACTGATTTTCCTGCTGCCAAATGGCGCCTCAGCGCCTCTGATTTCTTCTTCTGATTGCACCGAGGCCTGAGCGCCTCTCTCCACACTCCCGAGGCTCACGCATCTCTTTCCTTCAGTCTTCCGTAAGCTGCCCAGCTGGCAGCTTCTGATTTCCTGGCTGCCAAGCAGCTGGCTTCGTTTCTCGCGCCCTCCTATCGCAAATAGGCGCTGTGTCTCCCCGCGCTGCCAAGAGGCAGTTCGGTGCCTCCGTTCTTTTTCCGAGAGCCTTGCTGCCCACTCGCACCGACTGCCTTTCAAGGCAGTTTTGGTTCCTCTGTTTATTTTTTTTTCTATTTCTTATCTCGCTGCTTGCGCAGCTTTCACCAATTGGCCTCCCTTTTCTCAAGGCCCCGAGGCCCTTTTTATTTTCCTTTGTTTTCTGCCTAAGGCAGCTAAATGATTGTTTCCCTTGCTGGCATCGCACTCCCTTATTCCGTTTCTATTTTTTTTTTCTTCTTTGCCAGCTGCAAGGCAACTTTGCCTTCTCAAGCTTTTCTTTTTCTATTGTTTTCTTTTGCACCGACTGCCTTCATGCTGCATCATGATAGCACCCCTTCCCTTTCCTTCCTTTATTTTTCTTTTATTTCTTTTGCTTGTTGCATTCCAACTCACCAAAAGGCAGCTTCCTCTCATCTTTATTTTCTGCAAGTTTTTATTAAGATACAAAAATCAAATAAGTGAGCAAGATAGTTTTTACGAATTTGTCACTTAAAATCTTACTTGTGCCATTTTTATTTTCTTAGCTAGATAAATTCTATAAAACACAAAAACAAAGTAAATAGCTCAAAATATGAGGAACTAACTAAGAAAAGACGAGTGAATTTGATGTAAAAATGTATATAAATATGATCCGATCAATTACCAGTCATCATATCATCACAACTCACAGAAGAGGAGGTGGAGAAACTGATCCGGGTACTGAAGGATCACAAAACTGCGATAACTTGGAGCATTACAGATATCAAAGGTATAAATCCAGCTACATGTATGCATAAGATTATGTTGGAAGAAGGTGCAAAACCAACAAGGGAAGCTCAACGTCGTTTAAATCCCCTCATGATGGAGGTCGTTAAGAAAGAGGTTATCAAACTTCTTGATGTTGGCATCATATATCCTATTTCGGATAGCAAGTGGGTGAGCCCTGTTCATGTAGTCCCAAAGCGATCAGGAGTCACAGTTGTTAAGAATGAAGCTAATGAGCTAGTGCCTACACGTGTGCAAAACAGTTGGAGAGTTTGTACAGACTATCGGAAGATAAACAACACCACACGCAAGGATCACTTTCCAGTCCCATTCATTGATCAAATGTTGGAAAGGTTAACTGGTCATTCTCATTATTGTTTTCTTGATGGCTACTCTGGATATAATCAAATTGCAGTTGCTCCAGAGGATCAAGAAAAGACGACTTTCACATGTCCATTTGGTACATTTGCATATCGAAGGATGCCGTTTGGACTTTGCAACGCACCTGCCACATTTCAAAGGTGTATGGTGAGTATTTTTTCTGATATGATTGAGAAAATAATTGAAGTGTTCATGGATGATTTTTCTGTTTTTGGTGATTCTTTTGATGCATGTCTACATAATCTGTCCCTAGTTTTAAAACGTTGCCAAGAAACTAATCTGGTCTTAAATTGGGAAAAATGTCATTTCATGGTTTCTCATGGATTAGTTCTAAGGCATATCATATCTGAAAAGGGAATTGAAGTGGATAAGTCTAAAGCAGAACTTGTTAGTTCTTTGCCTTTCCCTACTACTGTCAGGGAGGTTCGTTCGTTTCTGGGACATGTAGGTTTTTATCGCAGGTTTATGAAGGATTTTTCAAAGATTTCTAGACCGTTGTGTCGTTTGCTTCAAAAGGATGTATCATTTGATGTGAATGAAGAGTGTGTGGTAGCATTCAACAAGCTGAAGGAGTTGTTATCCACGGCTCCTGTGATCATGCCACCAAATTGGAGTTTACCCTTTGAGTTGATGTGCGATGCTTCAGACTATGCTGTCGGTGCAGTTCTAGGGCAACGTGTCAACAAAGTGCCACATGTCATTTATTATGCATCTCGGACACTTAATGATGCACAATTAAATTATTCCACAACAGAGAAGGAGCTTTTAGCTGTTGTATTCGCTTTAGAGAAATTTCGATCTTATCTGATTGGAACTAAAATTATTGTGTTTTCTGACCATGCAGCATTAAAGTATCTACTCACAAAAAAGGATGCAAAACCGCGACTCATTCGATGGATACTTCTGCTTCAAGAGTTTGACTTGGAAATCAAGGATAAGAAAGGGAGTGAGAATGTTGTAGCAGATCATCTTAGCAGACTTGCACATTCAAACACAGAGGAAGATCTCATCCCTTTACGTGAGAGTTTTCCGGATGAGCAATTGTTTTCATTGAATGCCACTGACCCTTGGTATGCAGATATTATCAATTACAAGGTGACCAAAAAGATTCCGGATGATTTTACACGTGCTCAGAAAGATAAGCTTGTCAAAACCGCCAAATACTACGAGTGGGACGATCCATATTTGTGGAAATATTGCCCTGATCAGTTGATTAGAAGGTGTGTACCTGAATCTGAGTTTAAATCTATTCTGACTTTTTGTCACTCTTATGCATGTGGCGGCCATTTTGGAGCAAAGAGGACAGCACTTAAGGTGTTAGATAGTGGTTTTTATTGGCCCAGTCTGTTTAAGGATGCGTATGAGTTTTGTGCAACATGTGATCGTTGTCAACGAACAGGTAACTTGGGCCCGAGAAATCAAATGCCACAAACACCTATTTTGATTGTTGAGATTTTTGATGTGTGGGGCATTGATTTCATGGGACCTTTTCCATCTTCAAATGGTTTTCTTTATATTTTATTGGCTGTGGATTATGTTTCAAAATGGGTGGAAGCGAAAGCCACCAAAACTAATGACTCTAAAGTTGTTTCAGATTTTATTAAGATTAACATCTTTACAAGATTTGGAATACCTAGAGCAATCATCAGTGATGGAGGGAGACACTTCTGCAACAGAACTTTTGAAGCATTGCTGAGAAAGTACAATGTCACACATAAGGTGTCTACACCTTATCATCCACAAACTAGTGGTCAAGCAGAAGTATCAAATCGCGAGGTGAAGCAAATTTTGGAGAAAACTATTAGCCCGAGTAGGAAAGATTGGAGCATGCGCTTGAACGATGCGTTATGGGCTTACAGGACTGCCTATAAGACTCCCATTGGAATGTCACCATTTCGATTAGTTTATGGAAAACCATGCCGTCTTCCAGTAGAATTGGAACACAAAGCTTATTGGGCGATCAAAGCTTACAATATGGACATGAGTGTTGCTGGAAAGCAAATGAAGCTGCAATTGAATGAGCTAGATGAAATCCGGAATGATGCATACGAGTCGAGTCGAATATACAAGGAGAAATCAAAGGCATTTCATGATAAGATGATCTTAAGGAAGAACTTTGTCATTGGACAGAAAGTTCTTCTGTTTAATTCTCGCCTTCGGTTATTTCCAGGTAAGCTTCGTTCTCGATGGGTTGGTCCATTTGTTGTAACTAATATTTTTCCTCATGGTGCAGTGGAAATCCAAAGTATGAAGACGGGAAACGTGTTCAAAGTGAATGGGCATAGACTTAAGCAATATTACGAGTCTTTTGCCGAGCATGATGTGGAGGTTGTATTCCTTCAAGAACCAGAGCCCCTTGAATGATCACTCTTGGTACCGTCCGGCTGCGGACGTTAAAGCAAGCGCTTCTTGGGAGGCAACCCATGCAAAAAAAAAAAAAAAAAGGGGGGGAGACTTTTGAGTTTTGTTTAGTTAATTTTGTTATTTGGTTGAGTTTTGTTTGAGTTTGTGTTAAAACATTAAGGGCTATGTTTAGTTCGAGTGTGGGGGAAGGTTAAATAAAGTCTTTTTACATTGATTTACATTTTGTTTACATTGCTTAAAATAATTTTAAAAATAATAATAATAATTAAATAATAATATATATATATATTTAAATAAACTTAAAAAAAAAATTTACAATAATACGAAAACTAATAGAATTCATTGGTCATTGGTCAGGTGGTGCCTCAGAGGTCGACGGAGCTCCGGGAAGACGAAGAGCCAGAGTTGGAATCTCCGGAGCCGGAACACTTGGTGCAACTCCAGAGGACGAAGGCAACATAAACCTCGGGAGTAGCGCCATGAACCTTTCATGATCACTCTGGATCCGAACGTCCGACTCCTGCAGCTGGTCCAGTTTCCTCTTCATGCTCGTCGAGTAACTAGTTGCAAGCATGTGCAACTCCTTGTTCTCGTGCCTGAGTCCTCTGACTTCTTGCCGAAGACTGGCCACCTCAGCCATCAGAGCCTCAACTTGACGAGAACGTGCAAGAAGGCGTTGGCCCATGTTTGAAACTGAGCCTGCACACTAGACGCTGAGAGCAAGGGAGTCCTGAACAGCCAGCTCGTCTGACCGCCTGGATAGCATCCTATTGTCTCTAGGAGTAAGAAGATTCCTAGCAACCACCGTTGCGGTTATATCGTTCCTCATCATTGTGTCCCCGACTGTAAGAGGACCATTGGGGGATATGAAGGACGGATTCCAAATGTTGTTCGGAGAAGACGAGTCATCGTCTTCCCCGACATTCAAGTTTAGGCGACGGTCGGAAGGGCAAGACATGTTTAGAGGGGGTTGAGGAAGAAAAGAGATCGGAAAGATTAAGAGTGCAGAAGTGCAAGAAGGGAGTGTTTACAGAAGGGAGTTCAAGTGTGAGGTGGAGCAGAATTAGCGCCTCTATAAAAAGAAGAAAATGAAGAGGCGCTCCTCAGAGATCGAAGAGGCGCTCATCTCGCAAATCAAAGAGTGACGCTCCTTTCTCAAAGGCCGAATTCTTGTCTCAAAAGAGCCGTTCCTCTATCAAAAGTCGGGATTGCTCAGCATCACGAGGCATTCAGCTTTTCCAATTTTGTCGTCACTCGTCACATGCGTCACATGCAGCTTGGAGCTTTGCGAAAACCACGAGCCGAACCCGGATTTGAACCTCGATTTTCAAAAGATCATCATTCCAGACGTGTCGTCACTCGTCGCATGCGCAGTCAGCTTCGCGGCAATTACGGACGCTTTGTCAGAAAGCGCGTAACGGGTACTGTTCATCCATCCACCGGCTGCCGACAAATAGTGAGGGAATAGTTCCGGTTGTGAAGAAAAATTTCTATAAGTTCGACCTTCGCCTTCCACAGCAAAGGCACACCCTCTCAACCTCTCAACCTCTCTTCATCTCTGAGAATGTATTCCCAAAGAAAGCTTTCGAGTTACTCAGTGTTCTTCATCCCTTGGATCACCCCAGAAAACAAATCATCCAGAGCAAAAGTATTTCATATCAAAAAGGTTAACAGCAAAAGTATCTCATATCACGCTTTCTCCTCACCTTCATCTGAAGAACATGGAGAAAGTGAGATCCTGATTGCTTACCTAGTCTTGCTCTCGAGTACTCATCTCAGACTCCTCCCAACCCACTTCAAAAATAAACCTGTGTTGAGGTACTTCTTCAAAAGCAAAAGTACCTCACAGACGAAGCAGGAGGAGTCTGAGGTGCCTCCAGATGAAAACGGAGTCCGAGATGATCCAAGAGTTCAAGAAGAGGCCATCTGCATGGAGACCTGAGTACTTGAAGCATGTAGAGACAACGTGCTGCTTCATCCTCAACTAAGCTGAGGAGCACTTGCAAGAAATGAGGCCCATCCAGTTCAAGAAGAAAGCTGTGGAAAATCAACAAGCGACCAATGATCACCTATTAGTTCTTTTCATTATCTTTTATTTTCATTTTTTTATTTTTCGTTTGCATTTTCTATATTTTCTTGCGTGCTTGACTGATTTATTTCTTTTCTTTGCAGGAATTTTTGAATTTTCCACCCTTGAAGTTGATTGCAAAATTTACGCTTGGGGGTCCTCGATTGAGTTTTCTGCAAATTAGGGAAGTTTTCAGTCCCTTTTCTTTATTTTGTTTCGTACTATTTGTTCATTTTATTTTAATTGCTTATTAATGTTTTCTGACATTGGGGACAATGTCTAGTTTAAGTGTGGGGGTATCAAGAGTATCAAAAATGACCAAATTGAAAATTTTTGTACCTTCGACTTTGAACTGGTTTCATTTGTTTCCATGTTATTGCTTTTTGTTTTCTTAATTAGTTTTGTTTTATTTATTTTTTTCGAAAAATTTAAAAATCCAAAAATATTGTCTTGTTTTCCTTATTGTTTTGAATTAGATTTTTATTAGTTTCCCGACCCAATGATATAACTGGATAAAATTTGAACCATGATTATCAAGAACTTAGTTAACATGTGTTGTATGAATTTCCTTATTCTCTTGTTAGTTTTGTACATGTTTGATCATCTTTGAAAAACCAAATGCACATAGCCTTGTTGATGTGAAACTAAAGCATGACTTAAAGCTTCATATGTGAATTTAGTGACCATATACATCCTATGTGAGTTTTTGAGCCTATTGAAAGTGTGTGCATTTTTCATACACTCCTATTCTTTCATGTGTGATGAACTTATGTGAGATACATCTCTAGAACTTGCGTAACGATCTTTCGAAATATTTGTCATTGATTGCATGAACTTGAAAATGATAGAGGCATTAGGTTCACCACCATGGCCCAAATAACCATATTTCCCAAAGAAAAAATGATATCATTAGATTGCCAATTTGAGCCGTATATGTTGAGCCTTTTATTTCTTATCACCAGATATGTCTACCCTTATACCTCAAAACATGTTTCCTTACCCTTTCCAAGCGAGCAATTTGAGACTGTCTTTTGAGAAATGTTTGTGAAGTACTTGGAAGGTTTGGCAATAGAATAAGTGTGGGGGTATTTCATGTTTGTATTTATTATTTAAAAAAAAAAAAAGAAGGAGAATAGAAGAAAAGAAAAAGAAAAAGAAAGATTGTATTCGAAGAAAATAAAACTTTGTATTCAAAGAAAATAAAAAGTTGTTAAAGTTTCAGTTTAAGGATGTGGTTGGAGGTGTTAAAAGAATCACTGGAAAGTTTGAGTTCTTATAAATCTCAACTAAAGAATTGCTTGCAATGTAGCTTGGAACTTGTGCTTTCCTATTCTTTCGTTTCAATAACCCTATCCCTAAGCCTCATTACATCCAATAAAAGTCCTCTTGATTTAAGTTTTGCAATTATGATTGTGGAGAAGTGATCTTTATGCAAGCTTATGGTAGAACTTTCACATTTGTTTCTTTGAGCGAAACACATTAAAACTAAACACATGTGTGATTGAGTGCATATCCCGTGAGAAGGTTGCTGGTTTGCATATGGTGTTTTTAAAAATAAAAACCTGAAATTGCATTAGCATGGCTATCTCACACACTACACTTCAAGGATGATTTAAAGATTACTGCTAATATTTGAATAAGGAAGATGAGCTTGAATTAGCTTGTTTGGTACTAGCTATGGTTCTTGCTTATTTTTGTTCTCGAATGAAATTCTATGAGGGTCAAATAGGGAGAAGCTAATGTTTTTCATGTTATTATTTTTTCTGTTTTCGTTGTTTTGCTCGAGGACTAGCAAAAGCTAAGTGTGGGGGTATTTGATCCGATCATATTTATATATATTTTTATATCAAATTCACTCGTCTTTTCTTAGTTAGTTCGTTATATTTTGAGCTATTTACGTTATTTTTATGTTTTATAAGAATTTATCAAGCAAATAAAATAAAAATAGCACAAGTGAGATTTTAAGTGACAAATTCGTCAAAGCTGCCTTACTCATTTATTTTCTGTGTTTATGTGTTTGAATGTGGTGATTTATAGTTATCAATGCATGCAAAAAGGAGGATGACACAAGGCAGAATGATGAAGCACATGCAGTCGGTGGAAGGCATGGTGGAGAACCCATCATCAATTGGCACTCGGCAAAAGATAGAAGAATAAAAGAAATGAAAGCTGTGAGGCTGCCTTGGTTTTGGAATATAAAAAAGTAGTCAAAAGGCAGCTTTGGCAAGAAAGACGTGGAAGGTGCAGTGCACCAGGAAAAAGAGTAAAAGAAGGAATAAGGGGCCACGGGGAGAATCCAAGGGGAATAAAAAAGGAAAAAAACCGGAAATGTAAAAGAAGAAGGGAGAATAAGAGGTGAGGCGGGCAGCTGGAATAAAAAGAAAAACTAAAGCTGCGGAGGGAGCTTAAAAAGAAAAATAGAGAGAGCCCTTTGCGTTCGTTGAAGGCACGGAGCGGCCTTGAAGTCAGGGAGTTGAAGGAAAAAAAAAAAAAGATAGAGAGAAAGCTGCCTAATAAGGTAGCGGCAGAGAGAGCTCCCATTTGGCAGTTTGAAAGCTTTGGCCGAGAGAAGGGGGAGTTAGAGCAGCAGAAGCTGCCTTTCAATCGGTTCAGAGGCTCGAGAAAACAGAAGGCTTGGACGGTGCTGCCTTTGGCAGCGAGCGAATTAAGGGAGAACAAAAGCTGCCAGGCAGCTTGTAACACAGGCGAGGCAGGAAGCCAATTGGGAAGGCCTCGGGGCAGTGAGAGGAGTGCTACGGCAGTGCACAGAGTGCAGTGCACAGAGGAGTCTTGACCACAGGGACACGGTGCAATCTGCACAGTGGCACCGAGGAAATCTTGCTACTCTACTCTTTTTCGGTTAAACCTTTCCAAACTTATGTTTTATTTTTGTTTTAATTTGATAATAATGTGTAACTAATTTTTAAGTAGTTAGGGGATGTTTTGAAGCCCGAATATGATTGTGAATGTGTTGTGATATTTCATTTGAATGACTGCTATGGAAGGATGAAAATTGATTCACTACTTATGTCATTGATGAATTCTTTTTGTGTTCCTATGGATGCATACTTAGTGAGCATATTAAGGATTTTAATGCTATGAATATATGTGTGCCTGCCCTTGTTGAATGAGGACCTACATATGTTCTAGAGTAGCACTTGTTAATTATGGTTAACATGTGAATCGATTTCTAGGATAAGTAAGACAACGCCAGTACTTACGATGCCTTGTGATGTCTCAAACTCTTTTCATTCTTAATGATTTCTACTTGTTAAATCTATGAACACGCCATTGTAGATTGCATGTTAGGGACTAAGTTAAGTTGAAAACGCCATTCTCTTGACATACCACGTAAGAAAGAGTAATAGGTTGAGTTCTAACATTGAGCCAACTTGAGCATCTTCATTCGGAAATAAAAGGAATTTGAATGAAACATAACACATTTGCATGAATATTTGGTGGTGGATAACATTTTCCCTAACTCGTTTTTTCTTAATTTGTGAATTAAAAATCTATTTGCATTATTTAAAATTTGTTTCTGTTTAGTTTTGTCCGATTTAATTAAAATAGAAAATCAACTCCAAAAATCCCAAATATTTGTGTGAGCATAGCTCGGTGTGTCTAGTTTATGTGTATAAACTTTCGTTGCATTTGGTTAAGTGTAAGTTGGTCTAAGAATTAGTTTTCGGTGGCTGGTCAGTGGAGACAGCCACCAATTTTTGTGACATCTTTTTAAGTATTTGGATAAAACAATCTTCTGCGGGAAAGACCCTTAGTTTCATATGCTACAATCGACAAATTTTAGTGTTAATAAGGAAAATCAATAGGATTATTGTGTGCTACTTTGTGGTGCGTTAAAAATTCCCTATCAGTATTTTTAGAGTTGGGTATATCTATCACTTATTCACCAATTACAACAATTCCTACTTTTTGTGGCCCAATCAGATTTTTGGACTTTATTTCTTTTGGGCCAATGGAAATTATTTATTTCCTTCTCTTGCCTAATCACATACACACACACACGTACACTCTTCTTTCTCTCCTTGCATATGTGATGAAACTTAGATTAAGCAATTGCATAAGGGTGGTTTCAGAGGGGTGGCTAGAGATTTTGCAGGAGTGTTTAAAGCAGCTGGAGGGGTGGGTAATGTCTTATGTGACTCGAGTTTGATGGCGGATGGGTGGCTAGTGATTTATCGCACAACCTTCACATGATCGTAGCACTTGAGCATACATATTTATACCCAACTTGTCGTACAAGTCACATTAGGTGACTTCGACTTGTGTGCTAGCCTAGATTGATGAGCTATAGGTCTAGTCGTACAGGTCACGTTAGGTGACTCCGGCTGGCACGTTATTTCATATTATTTTTACACCTAGCTTACATGTTTTAGTGCTGAAACATTATGACATGGCATATCTAGGTTTTCATTACTTTGAGTATCGATTTTTATACCTACATAGTATTATTTTCTAGGAATTATACCGGTTTTACAGTGAGGGGTTATTATATTCAGAAAGATAAACATGTTTTCTAAAGCTTTGTTTTTGCCCACTCACTCTTTCAGGTCCTAGCTAGCTGAACTTCTTTGTAGCTCACGAGGACTTCCAGGCGGTTATGACAGTTTCCTAAATAAATGTAGGGATTTCCTTTTGGCTTGTATAATTGGTACGTCGTTTGTTTGACTGCACTATTGATACCTATGCTCTGAATACTTGTATTTTTTTATGATCACCTTCACACATTTATATACTTATCTCTAGTGTAAATTAGTCTAGTTTTGGTTTTTATTTACTCACATTTTCATATTTTTATCACTTTCGCCCAGCGCACTTAGCTACGTCACCCTTACATGACTGCCATCATGCCTCGACTCTAGTCATGGTGTGTCAGTTTGGTATCAGAGCTTACGTTTGTCAGTCCTCTGTACTTTGTTTGTGTCTTAATTATTTTGATCTCTTATGTCAGAACCATGTCGCCTCGTAGAGAGCCACGTACTTCCTTTGAGTCTGAATTTTCTGATTTTGGACAATTGCGTGAAGCTATTGCTCATGCTATTCAGTCCTCACTTCATCCTCCTTAGAGGACTACATTGGAAACAGTATCTCACCTGCATATTAATAATTTCTTAGGTAATAAAGGAACTAAGAAATCTGAGTTATGGCTTGATCATATTGAGAAGACATTTAGAGTTATGTAGTGTCAGGGTATTCTTTCAGATGACAGGTGGGTTGAGACAGCCACCTATCTTTTACAATATGAGGTTGCATCCTGGTGGAATCTAAAAACAATCCCATTGTCACCTCAAGATGCCAATAATTGGGAGGTGTTTAAACAGAAGTTTCAGATCAGATTTATACCACCGGAGTACTTGGATCACAAGAGGGATGAGTTCTTGAATTTGAAGTAGGGAAAAATGTCAGCCATAAATTATCATCGGAGGTTCATAGACTTGTCCCGATATTGTCCAGAGATTGCTGCCAATCTGGTTGAGATGCTTCGACGTTTCAAGAAAGGTACTCGTAAGAAGTTGCGTTCAATGGCCCTCGACTCCTTATTCCACATATAAAGAATTTTTCGAGGTGTTACTCTGGGTTGAGGACTCAAAAAATGCTCTAGATGACAGTGATGATGAGGAAGAAAAAGGTAATAAGTAGAAAAATAAAGATAAAGGGCAGTCATCTTATGGTCCTCGTAAGACACAGAGTTTTAAGCGGAGTGGTACTAGTTCTAGTTCGTCCAGTGGTTGTTCGAGTTCTATGGCGCCACGAAGGGGTGGCCGATCCTCAGGCGGTTCTCGATTCCAGAGGCAAAGGAATTTTTACAATTTTAGTGCTCTACTTTGTAATAGATGCAATAATCATCATTTTGGGGTGTGTAGACAAGGTAGCAGAGGATGTTTCATTTGTGGTCAGATGGGGCATCGAGCTAACTAGTGCCCACAGAATCAGCAAAAATCCCAGCTTCATACTTTATCACCAGCTGTTTCTCTTCAGCAGATTCCGAGGCCTAATGGCTATACTCCGATAGGTTATTGTGGTGCTTACCACTATCATATAGACATAGCTCTATATTCTGGAGGAGCATACCAATATCCATATGATTCGTACTGTTAGGGTGGTTATCCATCATATCAGGGATGTTATATACCTTATGCACCTTATCAAGGTGGTGAACCACAATGGTATCCTGGAGGATAGTCCCAGAACTTTGAAGTTGCCTCTAGTAGTGCCAGTTCAACAAGACAACCTAATCCGCCTAGTCAGGGACGAGGTAATCAGGGCAATAGAGGTCGTGGTGGTCGTCAGCAGGCGTATGGCTGTACTTATCATATCACTTTGCAAGACGCTTAGAACAACCGATTTGATTATGGGTACGTTGAATATACTTGGTCATTTTGCTAGGATATTAATTGATTCTGGTGCTACACATTCTGTTATTTCTCATACGTTTGCTCAAAAGACGCACCCTATCCTACACCTCTCGATTATGAGTTAGAGTTTTCGATGCCTAGAGGTGAGACTTGTTATGTTAGCTAGGAGTATCAAGGATGTCCTGTTCTCATGGAGGATTTGTTATGCCAGCTAATCTTGTTCATTTAGATATTGTTGATTTTGATGTTATTCTGGGCATGAATTGGTTGCGCTATAATCGTGCTTGATTGGATTGTTTTTAGGAGGTTGTTACCTTCCATCAGCCTGGCTTACCTATGGTTACTTTTGTAGGCGAGCGCAATGGACTAAAGCATGGTGCTATTTCGGCCGTGAGAGCGAAACGGCTGCTGAGGAAAGGTTGTCAGGGTCATTTAGCTCACGTGGTACTGAACGAGGATACTTCTACTTGTGTGGAGGATGTATGAGTAGTCAGACATTTCCCTGATGTTTTTCCTGATGATTTACCCAGCCTACCACCTGATCATGAGGTGGAATTCATCATTGATTTAATCCTAGGTACATATCTTATTTCCTTAACTCTTTATCGAATGGCTCATGCTGAGTTGAGAGAGTTGAAAACTCAATTGCAAGAACTCATTGATAAGGGTTTCATTCAGCCCAGTACTTTTCCTGGGAGAGCTCTAGTTTTATTTGTGCAAAAGAAAGATAGGACTCTGAGGCTGTGTATTGATTATCGATAGTTAAACCAGATAACGATTAAAAGCCGTTATCCGTTATTTCGTATTGATGATCTTTTTTACCAACTTTGGGGTGCCTAAGTTTCCTCAAAGATTGATTTGAGATCTGGTTATTATCAGCTGAAGATTAAGAGTGAGGATGTTCTGAAGACATCATTTCGAACTCGATATGGACATTACGAGTTTCTCGTGATGCCATTTGGGTTAACGAATGCTCCAACAGTTTTTATGGATTTAATGAATCAGGTGTTTTGCCCATATCTACAGGTTTGTCATTGTTTTCATTGATGATATTTTGGTATATTCTAAATCTAAGGCAGAGCACACTAAACATCTCACTCTGGTTCTGAAGAAGTTGAATGAACATCAGTTATATGCTAAATTTAATAAATGTCAATTTTGGCTGGATCAAGTGGCGTTCTTGAGGCACGTGATATTAACCCAGGGTATTCTGGTAGATCCTTAAAAAGTAGCTGTAGTGGAGAATTGGGAGCAGCCACAGACTGTCACGGAAGTGCGGAGTTTCCTTGGTCTAGTAGGTTATTATTGACGTTTTGTGAAAGATTTCTCTGTTATAGCTTTGCCATTGACGAGTCTGACCAGGAAAAGAGTTAAGTTTGAGTGGGATGATGATATCGAGCGAAGTTTTTAGTAGTTGAAGTATTGTCTCACTCACGCACCTGTTTTGGCACTCCCAGATGACAGTGGGAACTTCGAGATTTATAGTGATGTTTCTTTGAATGGTTTGAGTTGTGTATTAATGCAGCATGGCAGAGTAATTGCGTATGCCTCGCAACAATTAAAGCCCCATGAGATGAATTGTCCTACGCACGATCATCTCGAGTTAGCAGTTATTATTTTTGCCTTGAAGATTTGGAGGCATTATCTTTATGGAGAAAAGTGCAAGATTTTCACCGATCATAAAAGCCTCAAGTACATTTTCACGCAAAAAGATCTTAATCTTCGACAGTGAAGGTGGATAGAATTGCTCAGTGATTACGACTGCACGATTGAGTATCACCTCGGTCGTGCGAACATGGCGGCAGATGCACTTAGTAGAAAATCACGTGGCCGACTTAATGCTTTACATGCTTGCCGTATTCTTCTCCTCATAGAATTAAGATCTGCATGAGTGAAATTAGAGGTGGAAGATCAAGAAGAAGCTTTACTTGCCAGTTTCCAAGTCAGACTGATTTTACTGGATCATGTGCTCGAAGCTCAAGCGAATGATCCAAAATCTCAAAAGCTGATTGAGGTAGTGTCTAAGGGAAAGAAGAAAGTCTTTAGGATTCGGAGACCTGATGGTATGTTTATGCAGGGGGATCAGATGTATATGCCAGGTACAACAGAATTAAAGAAAGAAATTCTCAATGAGGCACATATTTCGGCTTATGCGATGCATCTGGGGGTACCAAGATGTATCACACCATTCGACCATTTTATTATTGGCCTAGTATGAAAAGAGCGATTACTGAATATGTGAGCTGTTGTGCAGTTTGTCAGCAAGTCAAGACAGAAAGAAAGAAACATTTTCGGTTATTACAGCCACTTCCCGTGCCTCAGTGGAAATGGGAGGATATTACCATGGATTTTGTGTACAAGCTTCCTCGTACGCGAAATGGTTACGATGATATTTGGGTGATAGTTGATCGACTTACTAAATCGACGCACTTTCTGCTGGATCGGGAGAACTATTCTTTGAGTCGATTAGCTGAACTTTTCATCTCAGAAATTGTGAAGTACCATGGTGTGCTGGTTAGTATTATTTTTTATCAGGATCCTAGGTTTACTTCTAAGTTTTGGGTAGCTTTTTAGGAAGCCTTCAGTTTGAAATTGCTTTATAGTTTGGCTTATCACCTGCAGACGGATGGGCAATCTGAGAGAACCATTCAGGCGCTAGAAGATATGCTGAGATCCTCGGTGTTGCAGTTTAGAGGCACTTGGCATAAACATTTAGCTTTGATTAAGTTTGCTTATAATAACATGTATCATTCTAGCATTGTCATGTCACCTTTTGAGGCACTTTATGGTAAACCCTGTAGTACTCCGTTATGCTGGTCTGAAGTCGGCATGAGAATGCTGGTGGACCCTGAGATTGTGGATGAAACCACACAGAATATTTAGGTGATAAAAGCTAACTTGAAGGTGGCTTAGGATTGACAGAAGAGTATCGCCGATAACATGCCACTGACAGAATATATAAAGTTAGAGATTGGTTATTTTTTAAGCTATCTTTGTGGAAGGGCGTGGTACGGTTCGGTAAGAAAGGTAAGTTAAGTCCTTGTTACATTAAACCGTATCAGATCACCGAGCAAGTTGGAGAAGTTGCTTGTCGACTTGAGCTACCTCTAGAGTTATCAAAGGTATACGACGTTTTCCACGTGTCTATGCTTCGCCACTATGTCTCTGATCCATCACATGTGATTCCTCCTTAGCCATTGGAGATTAATCCAGACCTGACTTACGATGAGGAGTCGGTGCCGATTTTGGATTGGAAAGATAAGGTTCTCAGGAACAAGACTATTTGCATGGTGAAAGTTTTGTGAAGGAACCACTCCGTCAAAAAAGCCATCTGGGAAACTGAGGAGCATATGTGAGACTTATATCCATATCTATTTTATGGTTATTGATATGTAGAAATTTCGGGGATGAAATTTTCTTAAAAGGGTAGACTGTGACGACCCATCCCGAATTATTGTATATATTTTCGCCCGAGTGCATAAAGTGATGGATATGCCCTCGTTGACTTAGTGACATAGATGTATATGTACAGTTTTAAATTATTTTTCCCGTTATCGTAATTAAATCGTACTCGACGTCGTGAGCGCATCAATGCAAGTTATAGCCGAATCAGATTTGTAACGAAAAAGTTACGAGCAAACGAATACGTAAATGGGTAGAAATGTATTTTTAGAGTTAGGTATATCTATCACTTATTCACCAATTACAACAATTCCTACTTCTTGTGGCCCAATCGGATTTTTGGACTTTATTTCTTTTGGGTAAATGGAAATTATTTCTTTCATTCTCTTGCCTAATCACATGCACACATGTACACCCTTCTCTCTTTCCTTTCTCTCAACTCTTCTCCTTTCATCTTTGTCCGTACACTTGTAAGGCCACCCACACACAGCTTCATCAAAACTTCATAGATTAAACGTAAACTTGACATCATCATGTTCCTCATGGCCTCACGGTCCTAGTGATACCTTTAGCTTATCGAACGGATGTCAGGAACTTGGGGAACCACAAGCTCCGACAAGGAGCTAGTTTGCTCTGGCACGATCATGGATGATTTACATGGTTTTGAGGCTCGAAAAGGTACCCACACAACTTCCCTAACGCTGAGGACTAGTTTTGGAGTGAAGTGGACGTCAGAATACGTGGTTTCGAGGAAACTAAATTTTTGCCAGCTTTTCCTAGGATTTTTATGACCATTTTTCATAGAATTTTAGACTCCTAATAGGTATGATCGTGTTCTACTCTTCAAGACCTTCAAATCCATATAAATTTCATGGAATTTGGTTAAGAAATGACAAAGTTATAAAGTTTTGAAAATTTTCATGTTTCCAACGAGTTTAGGCAGCGGCGGATGGCGGAGTCCGGCAAGGTCCACCGAAGAATAAGGAGAATATTCTGTCAAAGTTGATGGAATATTCTAACGGCGTCAGGTAACACCGTTAGATTTTAACATAATATTCAGCCATTTTAACGGAATATTCCTAACGCAGTTAGGGATTCCGTCTCGTGTGCCAGGCATGTGCCTGCGCGTGTGACATCCAAATTTTTTTCTAAAAATATGGGGGTGTTCATGTTATCGAGTAAATCATGTTGGTATATTCAAACACCCCATTTGAGCAACATACGAGAAGTTATTCCTAGATTTTATATATGTGCTTTTATAATTAACGTAAAATTAGTTATTTCGCATATATGTGAGACGTACCCCGAGGACAAGCATGGACAGGCGAGATTAGAGGGCGACAATCTTGCTACATATCAGTGAGTGGGCATTTGCTTTATATATATATATGTTTTACGATTCCCAAAAAACATTTTTAAATGAAATTATGCTCTGTTTGCCATGTTGTGAATGAACTATAGTTTTAGTACTGCATTATATTGAATGGTGAAGCGGAGGCTCAAGTAAGCTTCAGGTGAGTATTGTGATGGTATTGGTTGCATTGCATATTGTTATGCATAGATGCATTTAGAGCTCATCATGACTACACCCCGGTATTAGTGCTCCTGCCCCGGGTCAGGGCACAGGCTTCACGTGATCGTTCACCTCTTGCACCGCACGCTCACTTTGGATCCAAGTCTGGTGCCAGCCTGTCGTACAGACCACAATAGCCAGTTCCAACCGGTAGGTGACCCGCGATTTAAAACACTGCCTTCACGTCATCGTAGCACTTGAGCGTACATATTTATACCCAACTTGTTGTATAGGCCACATTAGGTGACTCCGACTCGTGTACTGGCCTAGATTGATGAGCTATATGACCAGTCATACATGTCATGTTAGGTGACTCCGGCTGACACGTTATTTCATATTATTTTTACACCTGGCTTACATCTTTTAGTGTTGAAACGTTATGACATGCCATATCTTGGTTTTCATTACTTTGAGTATCGATTTTTATACCTACGTAGTATTATTTTTTAGGAACTATACGGGTTTTAGAGTGAGGGGTTATTATGTTCAGAAAGATAAATATATTTTCTAAAGCTTTGTTTTTGCCTACTCACCATTCTGTTTTGCACCCCTCCAGGTCCTAGCTAGGTGAACTTCTTTGTGGCTCACGAGGACTTCCAGGTCGTTCTTACGGTTTCCTAAATAAATGTAGGGATTTCCTTCTCACTTGTATAATTAGTACTTCGTTTGTTTGACTGCACTATTGATACCTATGCCCTGAATACTTGTATTTGGCTATTATCACCTTCACACAGTTAAATACTTATTTCCAATGTAAATTAGTCTAGTTTTGGTTTTTATTTACTCACTTTTTTATATTATTATCACTTCCACCTAGCGCACTTGGCTATGTCACCCTCACGTGACGGCCAGCATGCCTTGACTTTGGTCAGGGTGTGTCAGTTCAGATTCTTATATTGACATTTATTGTTTTTCTAAAATAATTAAATTAAAGTTTAAAGAAAAAATCATTTTGGAAAGAACTTCAAAGAATATTCATACTTGTCTGACTGGAGAAAGAAATACGTTGTATCTTTTCTTTTTCTTACTAATCATCATGTGGAATTTGAAAAAAAACCATGCACTGCATTTGCGAAAACTGTCAAACGAAATGAACGTTTTGTGGAAACATTTTTAAGTGGTCATAAGGAAAAAAAAAAAGATTAACGAAGAAGAATGTCCTTTGAAAATATGGAACAATCATAACTTATTTTCCCAATCGAAATATTAAAAGATTTGGTTGAATTTGTGGAAACATTTTTAAGTGGTCATAAGAAAAACGTAATCATCGACAACCAATTTTTCTAAAATTTGGTGGAATTCTTGAAGAGGAATGAAAGCTGTCATTTCAGTAATTTTTGTATAAGATATTGTCTTTAATAGTTAGTCTTTAAACTCGTATTAGCCCCAAATTTTGAGTCTAGGTCTAGAAATAGTAGCATTGTCTAGAAATGGTGATCTGTTTCTAGAAATAATGTCATTGTTTCTATAAATAATGTCATTGTTTATATATGACAACCATTGTTTTTTGAAATGGTGTCACCGTGTCACTGTTTCTATAATTAATGTCACATTCTAGAAATAGTGACAACTATTTTTAAAAATAGTTACACTGTTTTAGAAATAGTGTCATGCTTTAGAAATAATGACCACTGTTTGTATAAATAATGACATAATAATCAATCTAAAACAATTAGAGTCTAGATTGATTTAAAAGTGAAATGGTTTTCCAAATACCAAAATAATCATCAACGAATTAGAATCATTTTGGATTCTTATATTGACATTTGTTGTTTTTCTAAAATAATTAAATTAAAGTTTAAAGAAAAAATCATTTTGGAAAGAACTTCAAAGAATATTCATTCTTGTCTGACTAGAGAAAGAAATACGTTGTATCTTTTCTTTTTCTTACTAATCATCATGTGGAATTTGAAGAAAAACCATGCACTGCATTTGCCTTCTTTGAAAAAACAAAATGAACGTTTTGTGGATGCATATTTAAGTGGTCATAAGGAAAAAAAAAGATTAACGAAGAAGAATGTCTTTTGAAAATATGGAACAATCATAACTTATTTTCCCAATCGAAATATTAAAAGATTTGGTGGAATTTGTGGAAACATTTTGAAGTGGTCATAAGAAAAACGTAATCATCGACAACCAGTTTTTCTAAAATTTGGTGGAATTCATGAAGAGGAAATCAACTAGACCTAGCATTCGTGTCGTGTTTCTCGTGTTCGTGTCACACCCGATAGTTTAACGGGTCGTGTCGTGTAATACCAGTTAAAGTAAACAGTTAATATGACCCGACCCGAAATCGACCTGTTAATATTATCAGGTAATATGATCCGACCTGATACCCGTTAAGAAAATCAATAAAAATGAAAATGAAAAACATAATTTGACCCAAAAAAATGTAAAACATAATACTAAATTAGTATATACATACTAAATTTCGGAGTTGACCCCTTCATGAAAGTTGTACAGCTTTTCATTACAGCTTTTCATTACAAGTGATTACATTTTTCACATTTCTACAATAATTATTATTAATTTTAATAATTTTGCATTAAAAAAACATTGTTTATGAGATTTGGAGGGTTTTAAAAATCTAAACAACCATGTAATCATCGTCTAAGCATTGATGATACAATTATGAACGTTTATTATACTTTCAGACTTATACATTAATGATTATGAATTTTTTTTAATTTTGAACTCCCTTAAAAATACTATACATGAGAGTTTGTATGGTTTTAAAAATTCAAATGATCATATACCCGTCCTCAAAACGTAGAGGATGCGACTACAAGTGTTTGCATATTTTTTTCATGTTTTTCGCGCATGTAAATTATTTATTATATTTTTTTAAATGTGTTTGGTATTTTTAAATTACTTGATATTTTTATTTTTAATGTGTTTTATGATTTTTAATCTCAATATTTGCCAATAATATACTATAAAAATAAATAAATAAAAATTAAATTTTAAAATTTATATAGAATAATAATTAATAAAAAATATTTACATATTCATTATATCTATTGTATTTTATAGTAAGTTTGAAACAGATTACCAGCGTGTCACTTTCGTGTAAACCTGTTAAGGACCCGTTATTAGCAGGTTATTATCATGTGACCCGATAATGACCCGATTAGTTATCTTGTTGACCCGAAACCCATTATTTTTGTGTCGTTTACGTTTCGTGTAAGAAATTGCTAGGTCTAGAATCAACTAGTTTTTCTAAAATTTGGTGGAATCCTTAAAGAGGAATGAAAACCCCTCAGATCGAGCCTAAAAAACTACCCCATTGTACTCATCTCAATCCCACGAACACAACCATGTTTTCAAAACTCGGAATGGTTGAGTTTTCGACGACGAACTCGTGAGGTCCGAACTCAATGCTTTAACTTCGACGAGTTTATGATCGAGTTACAAAGTTTTAGGAACTTTGAATGCTTCCATTACACTCTTCGAGGTCCCTAGTGAAGCTTTGGTGAAGAAACCAAGTCGAGACGACCGAGTTTCGAAGAGTTCACTTTTGGCCGAAACTTTCAAGGCTTTTTCTGGCGACCTCCGTGCACTTTTTGGACTCCTAACAGGTATAATGCCAATCTTCACTTCCTTAGCTTCAAATCCATATAAGGTGGGTTAAAATGGATTGGAAATGAAATAGTTATGTTGATTTGAAAATTTTCCCAGATTCCGGGAAAATTAAGGTTGTAGACGGCGGTGGATGGCGGCAATGGCAAGGCTCGCTGGGGAAGGGGATCGAATACTTCGTCAAAGTTGACGGAATATTCTAACAGCGTCAGGTAATGGTGTCAACTCTGTCAGTTAAAGTTAACGGAATATTTCGTCAAACTGACGGAATATTTCTGACGGACGTCAGGCACTGGCCTGCTCGTAGGGGTGCGTCTGGCCGTGCCATCGTTAGTGCGTGAGGGAGCATGAGCTGTCCAAAAATTATTTAAAAAATTTGGGGATGTTCATGACATCGAATAGTTATTTCACATATAGGCGAAACTTATCCCGAGGACGTATGAGGCTAGGCTAGGCTCGGGGGCTACGATTCAGCAATGTATTTGTGAGTGGGCAGTTTATTTTTATATCTATACGTATTTATAGTTTCCAAAATTGCATAAATACTTCACTTTACGTATATGTTGCCAAGTAGTGGATAATTGTGATATATTTTTAATAAATGTTGCAAATGGTTAGGATATTACTGTCATGACATTCATACATATTATTACATGCTCATCCTGCTGCACCGGTGTTAGTACTCGTCCTAGGGCCAGGGTCAGTCTTTCACGTGTATGTACACATCACACCGTTCACTCATCTTGGATCCAGGTTAGGTGCCAGTCCTATCCGGTAGATTGCATTAGGCAATTTGACTTATATGTGACTGTGCTCGCGCACCAGTCTTCACGTGATCGTGGTATTAGAGTGTATTGATTACACCCAGTCCTGTTCGTGTTAGATATTGTCTGCTCGAACTCGTGTGTCAGCTTAGATGGATGAGTACTTCATTATATTGTTTATCACATGATTATACTACTGTGGCATCGATTTTATCATCACTTGGCATATTCTCATATATTCATTGGCTATAATATTATGGATACCTACTCACTTACGTAGTATGTTTTGAGGAAACTAAACTTGTTTTATGGTGAGGGTTAGTATATTCAAAAATAAAGGTTTCGTATAAGCATTGTTTTGCTGACCCACTCAACTTTGTTTTTCTCCCCTCCAGGACCTAGATAGTTGTTCCTTCATGGCACTCAAGGAATCTTGGTAGTTTCTGACTTTACCTTCGGTTTTAGATGTATGCACTTATCACCGTTGTGTAATAAGTGTACTTTGGTTGCTTGACTACTCTTTGGTAGTCATACTGTCTTTAAGCTCTGAATAACTATAGTGGGTCACTCCTACGAATGCGCACTCTATCACTATCTTTTATTTGAATTAGTTCTAGTTTGATTTAAATTTATTCACATTTTACGTCACTTACCCCTATGGTACGTCACTTCACAGTGATGGCCAGCATGTTTCGACCTTCCCGGGTCGGGTTGTGTTAGTTTTGTATCAGAGCACTAGGTTTAGATAGTCCTGCAATTCCTAGTAAGTTTTAACTCTTGTTTTCTTATGTCAGAACTATGCCACCTCGTAGAGAGCCACGTGTTCATGGCGAGAATAACTTTTTGGACTTTGAGTAGTTTGGTGAGGCTGTCGCCAATGCTATTCAGTCTACACTTCGTCCTCCCTAAAAGAACACTTTAGACTCTATTTTTCGCCTAAAGATTGATGAGTTCTTCGGTAATGAGGGGTTCGAGAAGTCAGAGATTTGGCTCGAGCATGTCGAGATGACTTTTCAGGTCTTGCATCGTTTGGGAATTCTTCTAGTAGAGATTTGGGTTGAGACAGCGACCTAGTTCTTTCGTAAAGGAGCAGAATCTTGGTAGACTCAGGAGAAACACCCGTTGTCTACTGAGAATGCTAGGGATTGGGATACATTCAAACACATCTTCTAGACCAGATTCATTCCCCCAGGATATTTGGACCGGAAAAAGAATGAGTTCTTAGAGCTAAAGCAAGGTAAGTTGTTAGCCACTGAGTATCATCGAAGGTTCATGAATTTATCCTGCTATCGTCTCGAGACTGTTACTAATCCTCGAGAGATGATTCGTCTGTTTAAGAAGGGAACTCGGAAGAAACTGCGTTCTATGGCAACCACTACTCTCTGTGCTACTTATCAGGAGTTCAAGAGTCAGAGAATGCTTTTGATGATGATAATGATAAAGATGATGGCAGAAATGCCCAGAGAAACAGTAACAGGGGCAATCCTCATTTAGCCCGCGAATGACACATAACTTTAAGAGGAATGGAAATAGCTCTGGATCATCCAACGGGGGTTAACTCTGGTACACCTTGTAGATGTGGTAGATTAACTGATAGTTCTCGTTTTCAGAGCCAAGGAAACTCCAGCAGTACAGGTGCTCAGTTTTGTCACAGGTGTAACACCCGTCACTATGACGACTGTAAGAAGGGAACCGGAGGATGTTTCACTTATGGACAGACAAGGCATATGATCTATAATTGTCCTTAGAATTAGAGGAATCAACCTGTTAATTTACCACATACAGTACCTATACAACAACGTCCTGCACCTGGTACACGTTAGCAGACAAGCTATGGTGGAGCTTTCCACTATCAGGGAGACATAGCCCCATACTAGGGAGGATCATACCAGTACCCCACTGAGGCTCTCTATTATCAGACAGGCTACCAGCAGATTCAGGGAGGTTATCCGTAGTACCAGGGAGATTATATGCAATATCAGGGTGGTGAAGCTCAGATGTATACTGGAGGGCAATATCAGAACCTAGACGTAGCGTCTAGCAGTAGAGGTTCAGGCAGGCAGGCAAATCCACCGTATCAAGGTCGGGGTAACTAGGCTTGAGGTAATCAGACTCAGGCAAACAAGAGTTGTGGAGGTAGGAAGCAAGTCTAGGGAAGAGTCAACAACATCACTTTTCAGGATGCCCAGGCTAATCTGGATTTGATTATGGGTATGTTGAATGTTCTAGGTCACTTTGCTAAAGTTTTAACTGATTTTGGTGCTACACATTTAGTTATTTCCCATAAGTTTGCTCAAACGACACAACCATATCCCACTTCACTCGGCTATGAGTTGGAATTCTCGATGCCTAGGGGTGAAATCTGCTATGTTAGCTAAGAGTATCAAAGATGTCCTGTCCTTATCGAGGATGTAACTATGCCAGCTAATCTTGTTCCATTGGATATCGTTGATTTTGACGTTATCTTAAGCATGGATTAGTTACACTACAATCGTGCCAAATTGGATTGCTACCAGAAGGTAGTTACTTTCCACTGACCGGACATGCCTATTGTCACGTTTGCTGGTGAATGAAGTGGTCTAAAGCACGGAGTTATCACCACCAAAAGGGTGAGGCGAATGTTGAGCAAAGGTTGTCAACGCTACTTAGCTCATGTGGTGCTATCTGAAGAGACTACTATATCTGTGAACGACGTCAGAGTAGTCAAACACTTTCCAGATGTCTTTCCCAATGATCTACCTAGTTTATCCCCAGATCGTGAAGTGGAGTTCACCATTGATCTACTTCTAGGTACTAATCCTATTTCTCTTACACCTTATCGTATGGCACATGCAGAGTTAAGGGAACTTAAAACCCAGTTACAAGAGCTTGTTGATAAAGGTTTTATCCAGCCAAGCACTTCCTCTTGGGGAGCTCAAGTTCTGTTTGTGAGGAAGAAAGACAGAACTTTGAGGTTATGAATCGATTATAAGCAGTTGAATCGGGTGACAATTAAAAATTGTTATTCGTTACCTCATATTCATGATCTCTTTGACCAACTTAGAGGAGCCCGTGTATTCTCAAAGATTGATCTAAGGTCTGGTTACTATCAGTTGAAAATCAGGCATAACGATGTTCCGAACACAGCTTTTTGAACTCGATATGGTCATTACGAATTTCTTGTGATGCCATTTAGGTTAACTAATGCACCAGCAGTCTTCATGAACTTGATGAATCAAGTATTTCATCCATACCTTGATAGGTTCGTTATTGTTTTCATAGATGACATTTTGGTGTATTATAAGAATGAGGCTGACCATGCCAGGCATCTGGGTTTAGTTCTGAAGACGCTAAGGGCAAATCGGTTGTATGCTAAATTTAGCAAATGTCAGTTTTGGCTAGATCATGGGTCATTTCTAGGGCATGTGATATTAGCTCAGGGTGTGCTTATGGATCCCCAAAAAATATCAACCATTGAGAATTGGGAACAACCTCAGACGGTTATTGAAGTACAAAGCTTTCTTGGTCTTGCCAGCTATTATCGACGCTTCGTGAAGGACTTTTTAGCTATTGCACTACCTTTGATGAAGTTTACTAGAAAGGAAGTTCCATTTGTATAGAGTGAGGAGTGCGAGCAGAGCTTCCGACAGTTGAAATACTTTCTCACTCATGCACCTGTTTTAACACTTCCTGATGGCAGTGGGAACTTTGAGATCTATAGTGATACGTCTCTGAATGGTCTTGGGTGTGTGTTAATGCAGCATGGGAATGTGATTGCGTATGCTTCACGTCAGTTAAAGCCCTATGAGAAGAACTATCCCACTCATAACCTCGAGTTGGCAGCAATTGTTTTCGCTTTGAAGATCTGGAGGCATTACCTTTATGGAGAGAAGTGTAAGATCTTCACGGGGCATAAGAGTCTAAAGTACATCTTTACTCAGCTAGAGCTTAATCTCTAGGAACGGAGGTGGATAGAGTTGCTTAGTGATTATGATTGCACCATTGGGTATCACCTAGGTCGTCTGAATACTGTAGCGGATGCTCTTAGCAGAAAACCTCACGCTCGACTTATGTTGACTGACCTACAATCTACTGGTGTAACTTTGGAAGTAGAGCGACGAGGAGCTCTAATTGCCAGTTTTCAGGTCTGGCTGATTCTGTTAGATCGTGTCCTCGAAGCCCAAGGGAACGATACAGAAAGATCTCAGGGTTAGAGATTCTGATGGCATGATGCTCGGATGTATGTGCCAAATGTCGAGGAATTAAAGAAAGACATATTGGATGACGCACATATTTCTACTTATGCGATGTATCCCGGGGGCACCAAAATGTATCATACCATCTGACAATTTTACTATTGGCCAGGTATGAAAAGAGGGATTGCTGAGTATGTCAGTCGATGTGCGGTTTATCAGCAAGTTAAGGCAGAAAGGAAGAAGCCTTTTGGGTTGCTACAGCCACTCCCGATACCTCAATGGAAATAGGAGAACATTATGATGGATTTCGTGTACAAATTACCCCGTACGCGAAATGGTTATGATGGTATCTGGGTGGTAGTTGATCGACTCACCAAATCATCACACTTCATACCCGTTCGTGAGAATTATTTGTTGAATCAGTTGGCTGAACGGTTTATCTCTGAAGTGGTTAAGTATCATGAAGTTCCCATTAGTATCATTTTTTATCGGGATCCCCGATTTACTACGAAGTTCTGGATAGCTTTTCAGGAAACTTTGGGAACGAGATTACTTTACAACACCGCCTATAATCGTCAAACCAATGGGCAGTTAGAGAGAACTATTCAGACTTTGGAAGATATGTTAAGATTGTCGGTTCTACAATTTAGAGATGCTTGGCACAAGCGTTTACCGTTGATAGAATTTGCCTACAACAACAACTTCCATTCTAGTATTGGTATGACACCATTTGAAGTGTTGTATGGGAAACCATGTCGTACTCCATTGTGTTGGTCTGAAGTTGGTGAACGGGTTTTAGTGGGCCCGGAGATCGTGGATGAAATGACGCAGAACATTCAGGTGATAAAGGCTAACCTGAAAGCAGCCTAAGATCGGCAGAAGAGTATTGCCGATAGACATTCCATCGACAAAGTTTATAAGGTTGGTGATTGGGTATTCTTGAGGTTATTGCCGTTGAAAGGCATTGTATGTTTAAAAAAGAAATGGAAGCTCAGCCCTAGGTACATCGGACCGTACCAGATCGTTGAACGAGTTGGTGAAGTTGCCTATCGACTCGCTTTGCCACCAGAGTTGGCGAAAGTGCATAATGTGTTTCACATGTTTATGCTACGGAGATACATCTCTGATCCATCACACGTGATCCCCCCTCAGCCACTAGAGATCAATTCAGATTTGATCTACGACGAGGTTCTAGTGACTATTCTTGATTGGAATGATAAGGTTCTTAGGAACAAAACCGTGTGGATGGCTAAGGTCTTATGGAGAAACCACTCAGTTGAGGAAGTTACTTGGGACACAGAAGAGTGTATGCGAGATGTGCATCCACGTCTATTATATGGCTTTGATATATAGTTGATGTTGAAATTTCAAGGATAAATTTTTTATAAGGGGGTAGATTATGACGACCCGTCCCTAGCTTTCCTATGTAATTTTCCCCTGAGTATGTGTATTGACGATTATGCCCTTAGTAGAGATGACGTGGACATGCTTATTTTATTCCTCATTTATTTTCTCACTCCGAAACTAAATTGTATGCGTTATTATGAGACTTCGTGAATTATATTAGTGTAAAAATATCTACTTCGGATAGAGTTTGATTTCCTTTATAGTAGAAAACCTGAAAATCCTATCTTTGGATTCCCTAAGTCTACCTGTGCACCCCATCCCCCATTATTTCCCTCACTCACCAATCACTTTCATTTCACTCCAACCAATCCCATATCTCTCTCATTTCTATCCACCAATCAGAAAAGGCAAAAGTAAAACACTTACTCTTTTTTTTTTCTTTCTCTCTCTCTCTTTCTCTCTTCCATATGCTCTACCTCTCTACCCCATTGTACTCATCTTAGTCCCACGAACACAACCATGTTTTCAAAACTCGGAATGGTTGAGTTTTTGAGGTTCGAACCCAGTGCTTTGAGTTTGACGAGTTCGTGATTGAGTTACAAAGTTCTAGGAACTTTGAAGGCTTCCATTACATTCTTTGAGGTCCCTAGTGAAGCTTTAGTGAAGAAACCACGTCGAAACGACCGAGTTTCGACGAGTTCACTTTTGGCTAGAACTTTCGAGGTGTTTTCCGGTAACCTCCGTCCACTTTTTGGACTCCAAACAGGTATAACGCCAATCTTCACTTCCTTAGCTTCAAATCCATATAAGGTGGGTTAAAAATGGATTAGAAATGAAGTAGTTAAGTTGATTTGAAAATTTTCCTAGATTCCTACAAAAATAGAGTCCCAAACGGTGGCGCTGACGGCGGCGGACGGCGGCGCTGAAGGCGGCAGACTCCGACGAAGGCGAGGCTTGCCGGGGAAGGTGACAAAATATTCTATCAAAGTTGACGAAATATTCTGACGGCATCAGGTAACGGCGTCAACTGTGTCAGTTAAAGTTAACGGAATATTTCATCAAACAGACAAAATATTCCTGAAGGACGTCAGGCATTGGCCTGCACGTGGGGGCGCGTTTGGCCGTGCCATCACTGGTGCGTAGGGGTACGTGAGCTGTCCAAAAATTATTTAAAAAATTTGGGGATGTTTGTAACGTTGAGTAGGCCACAATGGTATATTTAAACCCTAGGTTTGAGCAAACTATGTGAGTTTTATTTAGGTTTCCGTATATGTGCTTTAATTAATTCGAAAATAGTTATTTCACATATAGGCAAAACGTATCCCAAGGATGTACAAGGCCAGGTTAGGCTCGGGGGCTACGATCCAGCGACGTATTTGTGAGTGGGCAATTTATTTCTATATCTATACGCACTACAAGAAAAGTGATTATTAGGTGCGATCAACTAGGGGCAAATGGAAGAATTCGCCTCTATTAATAAGATATTAGATGCAGAAATATTATTTGCCCTTATTAGTTTTATTAGGGGCGTTTAAATCAGCCCTTTATATGAGAACAATTTCCAGCTCTTAATTTTAATAACTAGTAGGGGAAACAACCGCCCCTATTGTCAATAACATTTAATTATTTAATACCCTTATCCTAATCCCTACTATTACCTTATCAATCGCCACTTTCTCTAACTGTTTTTTTTTATATTTTATTTTAATTTCTATCATTTAAATGTATCAACACCTAACCCTAGTCAGATATTATCTCTTCCTATATTAACTGTTCTTCTCTCATGCGCTGTTTATTCACTCTATCAAGTATCAATATCATTCTCTCTTCTCCTTCTCTTTGTTCTTTCCCTTCATTTTTTGTTCTTCCTTTTTCTTTATTTCTTAATGCTTGAACTGGTTGATTGAAATCAAGATAAAGAGATCATTAGAGGTTGAGAAAGTTTACAACTTTGATTGATTTTTGAAGTTTATTATTCTTTTCTTTTCTCTTGTTCTGCAACGTTCATACAGGTAATAATTTTCATTATTTTTCTTTACCCAGTTATTTTGATTTTAAGTTTTGTATATATTTTGTGCGATTACGTTATGAACCCAACTTGTCTCTATCTGAATTTGAACTTTCTCTTTTGTTTTTGTTTGTTTTGTAGGTTTTGTTTGGTTTTCATTTTGGAAATTGAGACCGTATTTGAGTGCGTATTTTTTTTTTTTGGAAAATTTGTAACAATTATTATGATCTTGTGCTTTGTGTTTACAGGGAAGATGGAACACATACTTTTCATATGCATCAAGGGGAGATTGAAGACAGACTATTAATCATGTTATGTGTTTGAATCAAGGGATTAAGTCTTTGATTAGATTTAGATTTGGAGAGAACGTTATGTACTAGGTTAGATTTGTATGTATTCATCGTACTCCTATCATGTAACATTTGTATCTAATCTTGAAGAATGTAACTTTAATATTAATTTGTTGGCAATAGTTCTTGTTTCTTCATATGGGTTGTTGATGATATTAGTTTTGAATAATAATTTTCAAAGAACTAAAAAGAATTATAAATATTCTTGACTTTGAAAATGTGAGAATAAATATCAAATAATTAATGGTGGAATGGAAATCGCTTCTCAATTAAAACAATTTCCAAAATGCAATATGACAAATAAAAACTCAATTAAATACAAATATTAAAGTAGGGGCCTTAATAATCCCCCCTAAAGCTTTCAACATCCGCACCTAATGACACACCCCGACCCAGAAAGTCCACTAGGACACTGAAGTCGAGTTGTGCTGGCCGACACCTGGAAGGTGACGAAGCCATAAAGTGTAGTGATGTGGAAAATGTGAATAAATTTAAACCTAAAAGTGCCTAAACATCAGAGTGTGCTCGTGAGCGGGAGCGAACCCATCTCACACGTGACTTCAGAGCATAAGCAAATACAGAAGAATGGGCAAGAATTATACCCTCAACTGTAGCCACCAGACCAGAGATTCACCAATAATCCTCGTCGATACGAACCTTAACAGCTAACCTGGAGGGGCGCAAAACAGAAAACGTGAGTGGGCAAAAACAAAGCTTTTCAAAACCATTTCAAAAATCCGTATATAACCCTTCACTGTAAATCCAGTATAATTTCCCAGAAAATAATACGTATATATACTCATATACTAAAACATCGTCCGGAAATCAAATCTCATCATCAAATCTCATAAATAAGCCATGTCGATATACCAACTCAAAAGCAAGTAATATCAGGCAGGTGAGATAAATCAATGTTATCATGTCAGCCAGAGTCACCTCTAGTGACCTGTACGGCTGAGTCTATAGCTCATCAATCACAATCCATCACTATCAATCATTATCCTGCACACGAGTCGGAACCACCTATAGTGGTCTGTACGACAGGCTAGGTGTATAATATTACGCTCAGTGCTACGATCACGTGAAGGCTGTGCGACGAATCGCGGGTCACCTACGAGTCGGAACCACCTAAAGTGGTCTGTACGACAGGCTAGGCACCTGCCTTGGATCCAAGGTGAGCGTACGGTGCGTGAGGTGAACGATCACGTGAAGGCTAGGCCCTACTCTGGCGGAGCACAAACACCCGAGGTGCAGGTGATGAGCTAAATCACAATCCATCATCATCTCAACTACTAACTATCATACTCACTTAACTTACCTGGCCGTCCACAGCGCCGAAGCATAAAGAATGCAATTACAATCATAATAATGAAATGTAATTTGGCATACGACATGGCAATTCGATTCTAAAATCAATTCGATTCGCAAATCATTCAAATCAAGCCCACTCACCTGGAGTCCACGCTACAGCCCCCCTAGAACGACTCTCGAGACATCCCAAATGATCACCGCCTGTGAGAAAGTCCAATTGGGCCTCGAAGACCTCCAATTTTGCTACACCCGCCAAGAACCCTAAAAATGGGTGTGTTCCAATTCGACCTCTAAATCAATTCCGATGCTCCAAACAATGATTGGGCTTTGTTCCTGGGTTCAAGGGGAGTATTTTGGTAGGATCAATTTCATGAAAACGTTTCAGGATTGGGAGAATTTGAACACGACCCGTTTTGCACCACTTTCGGTTTTACCCATTTTCAAGCCAAATCTTCCCAAATTTGAAGTGAAATAGGTAGAGGGAAGGTTATAGAGAGGTTTCTAGGTGAAGTTTTGAGGTAATTCAACTGAAAAATGGATGAAAACTCATCGGAGTTTGCTCCGGGTTCATGTAACTCGCGGGAAGAGGGTGAGAGATCCCTTGATCCCGTGCTCCCCTCCTTCCCTCCCGTCCTCTTCTTCTTTAATTCCTGATTGGGCAAAGCCCAATCCAGCACCTGCTGCCCGACACGTGGCGCACCAAAGAAAAATCTGGAAATAGTCTATAATTTAACAACTTTACAATTTAGTCCTTAACTTTAAACGTTAATAACTTCTTCGTTATAGCTCCAAATTCGGATCCGTTTGCGCCTACGCGTCCGTAGCGACGAATACTATAAGAATATGCCAAGAAAATGAATCTTAGGTGTCACTACGAGGCAGTCAATACCAATCGAAGTATATGCCTCAAAGGGCATTTTCGTAAACTCGTTTATTAAAATTATAAAAATCATTATTTTCAGGGACGGGTTGTCACACCTAATGTTTTTTCCATGTCACACTTGCCTACATGGCATAATAACTATTAGGGGCGGAAATATGTACCATTTCGTCTCTATTTATCAATAGCAACGCCTTTTTTAGGTGCAAATTTAATATCCGCCCCTCCTTACTATTAGGTGTGAAAATCTTTATTTTTTCCCCCTATTTTTAACTAATAGATGCAAATGTTTTAGCCTCTACTTGTTCTAAGTTTTGTAGTGACGTATTTATAGTTTCCAAAATTGCATAAATACTTCACTTTACGTATATGTTGCCAAGTAGTGGATAATTGTGATATATTTGTGATAAATGCTGCTAATGGTTGGGATATTACTATCATGACATTCATACATATTATTACATGCTCATCCTTGTGCACTGGTGTTAGTACTCGCCCTAAGGCCAGGGCCAGTCCTTCACGTATATGTTCACATAACACTGTTCGTTCATCTTGGATCCAGGTTAGGTGCTAGTTCTGTTGGGTAGATTGCATTAGGCAATCCAACTTGTATGTGACCATGCTCCCGTACCAGTCTTCACGTGATCGTAGTACTAGAGTGTATTGATTACACCCAGTCCTGTTCGTGTCAGATATTGTCTGCTCGAACTCGTGTGTCAGCTTAGATGAATGAGTACTTCATTATATTATTTATCACATGATTATACTACTGTGGCATTGATTTTATCATCACTCGGCATATTCTCATATATTCATTGGCTATAATATTGTGGATACCTACTCACTTACGTAGTATGTTTTGAGGAAACTATACTTGTTTTACGGCGAGGGGTTAGTATATTCAAAAATAAAGGTTTTCGTATAAGCATTGTTTTGCTGACCCACTCAACTTTATTTTTCGCCCCTTCAGGACCTAGATAGCTGTTCCTTCGTGGCACTTGAGGAATCTTGGCAGTTTCTAACTTTACCTTCGGTTTTAGATGTATGAACTTATCACCGTTGTGTAATAAGTGTACTTTTGTTGCTTGACTACTCTTCGATAGTCGTACTGTCTTTAAGCTCTGAATAACTATAGTGGGTCACTCCCACGAATGCGCACTCTATCACTATCTTTTATTTGAATTAGTTCTAGTTTGATTTAAATTTATTCACATTTTACGTCACTTACCCCTATGGTTACGTCACTTCACAATGATGGCCAGCATGCTTCGACCTTCCCAAGTCGGGGTGTGTCATTAATAGTTAGTCCTTAAATTCGTATTAGTCCCAAAGTTTAAGTCTAGGTCTAGAAATAGTAGCATTATCTAGAAATGGTGATCTGTTTCTAGAAATAATGTTACCGTTTCAATAAATAACGTCACTGTCTATATGACAACCACTATTTTTTGAAATGGTGTCACCGTTTTTCAAAATAGTGTCACTGTTTCTATAATTAATGTCACTTTTTAGAAATAGTGACAACTATTTTTAAAAATAGTGATTGTTTTAGAAATAGTGTCATGCTTTAGAAATGGTGACCACTTTTTATATAAATAATGACTATATAATCAATCTAAAACAATTAGGGCCTGTTTGGTATTAGATTTGAGTCCAAAGTTTTTAACTCAAAAACAATTTTTAAGTTGTAAGGTTAAAAAACCTGTTTGGTAAGTCCATTTTGCAAAACTGGACTAAAAAAAATTTAAAAACAGCCTGTTATAATTTGAAAACAACAAAACTGAGGTTTTAGGGTTTTATTTTCACAATTCAGATCGAGATGGATGTTTCTGAGTGACCTGCGCCTCACCAGCAACGAACGACCAAGAGTGCAGGTGCTCGAGCACCCTTGCGCCTCACCACCGACGAACGACCAAAAGACTCCGGTAACTCTCCGCCCTCCTCCGCTCTACTCTGCATTTGATTCTTCACCGGTAACTCTTTCTCTCTCTCTCATTTTCCAATCTTTTGTTTGGTTTCCGAGAAAATTGAAAAGAAAAATTTTATGATTTGGGTTCAATGGAGTGGGCGTTTCTAGGTTCTGGGATTTTCCCATCTCTTGCAAGTTGACAATGATGCGTTTTGAGCTTCCGTATGTGTATACTGTATGTTTAATATTAATTGATTTTGCATTAATCCAAGTCTCTTCTCTGAGATTTTGGGTTTCTGTTCTTCTGGGTATGTTTAATATTAGTTGATCATCAGATTTTTCAGCCCTCACAATTCACAGCAACAAGTAAGTTCTCAACCCTCAATTTTCATCACAATCATCAAACTTTGCTGCTTTTGATCATGGCTGCAAGCAAGCTCTTTTCTCATTTACATGTTCGGTTACCAGGAAAATTGCTGGAAATTCATATGAATTAGCTACTTTTTGTCTCAATTTTCCTACTTTTTGCAGTATGAGAGAGAATTTGTAAATTAATTGGAGGATTCTATTATTTACAGATGGGTTGTTTTTCTTTCAAGTTAGGGATCGTTTGTGTTGTTGCTTCCTGAAATAAATTGGTTTTGTTATATTTTTAAACTATATTTAATCATTTGTTTGGTGTTCTCTCAAATACTCTGGCATTTGGTTTGCTTTGGAAAATCGGAAGTAATGATAGGATGCTGAGACTTGCAATCCTATTAAGATAGGGTCTCAACTCATTAATTTTTGAACTTGTATTTCACTAAACTAAATTGTACCGAATACCCGTCAACCCTTGTGCCGTGATGCTTGATGATAATCCTTTTTTGAGGTGATATACAGTATGTGTATACTGTTGGTCACTGGAAAAAGTTACTGTTGAATTTGATCTCTTTCAATCAGTTTCGTTGCTTGTCTGATTTATTTGGTTCATGGGGGTGAAACTATTACATGCTACTGATATTGAACACTTACAGTAATTCTTAAAGAAACATGGTGTAATTCTTAGTGTCATTTTGGAAGATGGAAGATTTCAACGTTCTATGGGGTTCTTCTTCCTAAGAGCCACTTTTATGCATTCTTGTGAGCTAATACTAAATAAAGACGTTTCAAGCACCTAATACGCACACAAGATTTGCACACAAGGATATGGGTGTTTGTGAAGCTGAAAATGGTGTTTGATTTCAAGGACAATAATAAAGCGTCTGTGCTAAAAACTTGGTCCTTTTTCGTTGAGGGCTTCCATGTCTTTGGAAATTCACTGATTATAAAATGTTATGTTGATCTAACGGTTCAGACTTGTGTTCGTGTGTCATATATTATATTAAACAGAACATGTCTTTGGAAAAAATTATGGCTCAATAGTCTAAAATGAGTAGTTAGAGCCTTAGTAAGAAAGCTCAATAGTCCAAGTTGGTTGTTAGTTAGCGTGTTGGTAATATGATGAATTTGCTTAGAATTAATGATAAGGGTCGGTAAGACTATGGTTATGCTTTTGTGTTTGGTATTGAGATCTTTTGCTTTATGATGAACTATAGTTAAATGAGTATGGAAATGACTAGTATTGGTAATATGATTAATGTTATGTTATTATTCTATAGTATTGTCTTGTCACTTTGTTTAGCTATTAATTACTTGATAGTTGTAGAATATAATTATTTGTTTAGCCATGCATGACTTCACATTTTTCAGGCCGCCAATATGTAATAGATTTATTGAATAGACATCCACATAGGTTATTTGATATTGTAAGGATGGATAATCAAGAAGGGAAAAACATGCATTTGAATGACGACAATGTTACGAATGATGTTAGAGACCACATAGCCAGATCAAAGTGGCTTGATTACGTCAATAACAATTAATCTCAAAGTTTATTGATTTTCTAGAATTTTTTAATGTAATATTTATTATCTAAGAATTGAAGTTTAATTTGATTATCGCACATATATGTGTTGTATTAGCACATGAATATCAAAAACTGTTTTCAAGAGTAAAACCAAACAAGTTTTCAAATTTTTAGATTCAAAAATAGTTTTTAACTTCAATGCTAAACAAGTTTTTGAAACCTAAAAAAAACTGTTTCTAAGAGATGATCCTGAAAATTAGTTTTAAGAACAATTTAAGTTTTTGAGTAGGATACCAAACAGGTTCTTAGAGTCTAGATTGATTTAAAAGTGAAATGGTTTTCCAAATACCAAAATAGTCATCAACGAATTAGAATTCAAAATTCCTTAAAGTTTCCCAAATAAGTTAAGATTCTTATATTGACATTTGTTGTTTTTTCTAAATAATTAAATTAAAGTTTAAAGAAAATATCATTTTGGAAAGAACTTCAAAGAATATTCATTCTTGTCTGACTAGAGAAAGAAATACGTTGAATCTTTTCTTTTTTCTTACTAATCATCATGTGGAATTTGAAGAAAAAACATGCACTGCATTTGTCTTCTTTGAAAACTATAAACTGTCAAATGAAATGAAAGTTTTGTGGAAACAATTTTAAGTGGTCATAAGGAAAAAAAAAAGATTAATGAAGAAGAATGTCTTTTGAAAATATGGAACAATCATAACTTTAAAAGATTTGGTGGAATTTGTGGAAACATTTTTAAGTGGTCATAAGAAAAACGTAATCATCGACAACCAGTTTTTCTAAAATTTGGTGGAATAGATAAAAGAGGAAATGAACCAGTTTTTCTAAAATTTGGTGGAATTCATGAAGAGGGAATCAACTAGTTTTTCTAAAATTTGGTGGAATTCTTGAAGAGGAATGAAAGCTGTCACTTCAGTAATTTCTATATGTGATACTTGTCTTTAATAGTTAGTCTTTAAATTCGTATTAGTCCCAAATTTTAAGTCTAGGTCTAGAAATAGTAGCATTGCCTAGAAATGGTGATCTGTTTCTAGAAATAACTAGGATTCATGCCCGTGCGATGCGACGGGTCGAAAACTTTGTCATATAATTAACAAATACATATATAAAAGGGGCAAGTAAAAGAGCCCATGAATTTCCACAGTATACCAAGTTAGTAAAAATGTACTCCAACATGACCAGTACAAAAGGATATTCCTTCACAATATGGTTTATCACCTTAAAAAGTAGTGTCTTTGTCTTTTACAAAAGTAGTCTCATTTTCTTCAGGCCTGCATTGAGTTTAAACATGTAGGTCAACACCAATCACAACTACAAATACTAACAACTGTGCAAAAGAATTATAAAAACACCCATGTACCATATAAGAACAAACCTCACAATTGGTCTTAAGAACTGTTTTTCCAAAGAGATTCATTACAATGTGATGTGAAAGAAAACAAAACATGAATAATATCAAGGAAACTACATTTTCTTTGCCAAGTAAAATATACGGCAGCTGATGAACAAAATACCAAGTTCTCAGCTTTAATTTAATTAATATCAAATATTGAAGGAAATTAACTACTACCCAGAAATGTTTGCTCAAGATTAATTGATAATATGAATAATTTAATTACACAACATTTACAAAACCCAAAGTTCTTAGCTTAATTTGATCTTACCATTTAATTGGAAGAAGTAAAAAATTACACATAAATGTTTGCGCACAATTAATTGATGAAACAACCAATTGGGCAATCAAAAATTTTAGATGAAGAAATCATACCAATGGGTTTCGATTAATTTCGATATCGAAGTTTAACTTTGTGAGTTGCTGCAAATCGTTCTCATGCCAAAAACAAAAACAAACCCCCAAAATAAGGAGCTCTGTTGATTCCTAAATATTAACAACTGTTTCACGTGTACCTTTCATCAAGCAGGTGGTGTTTGCTGCTATTAAGCAGGATTGAAGATTGAGTATCTCATTATTATAGGAATAGAAGTCATCTTCCAGACAAAAGAAAAAGTATAAAAACAACTCAAATACTCAAGGATAGGCAATCAAACTAATGGTGCAGTGAAGACAATAAAACACGACCTACTACTCTCTCCCTCTCTCTATGCAAAGGCGGCATGGCTCTCATTCACCAAACCCTCATCAAATGATAGCCACCTAGACCCATCTCAATCCATCCAATCCCACATGACAAAATTAACCTTCCTAACTTAGCATCTTGACCGATTCGGATCCAAAAACTTTTGGCATAAAGAGTGCACATGCATAATTAAAATTCACATATCTAGTGCATGCAAGCGTACATCAGTAAAGGGAGCCAGAGATTATTACATTTTACCTTGGGTTCGAGATCCTTAAGTTGTGCGCTCTCCATTTTCCAAAAGGACTTGAGTAATCATAGATACATTACTTGGCACAAAGAATAGACACATTTTTTTGTTTCAGACCGCAGATCCAAGAACCACACACTTATATCACAAATAAATAGACGCCAAAAAAATATATGAACTAATTAAAGATGAATTCAAAACCACAATGCACTAATTAAAGAGGAATTCAAAACTCTAAATAAATATAAGTTCTCATATTTAAATTTTATCTCCAAGGTAAACTTCTTACTCGAAAATTTTGATCCACAAAACCAAATTACATTTTTCAGCAAAAACGACCACTTTAACAAACCAAATACAATATATAAACACAACTATTCAATTTAGCTTGATTTATGTCATAAAAGTTCATTCAAACAACTAAAAGAGCACAAATAAAAATTTGAAAAACCAACATTTTTCAAACACCACTGGTTCCACTCTTCTAAAGTCTGATTTGTTTAACAGGAGCCAAATTAATCTGAAATTAAAACAAACCTCATTAACTAAATCAATCCAGAATAAAACATATTCACACTCACACATGTATAACGCAATACGCACATGTACAATATATACTTAAATGACATACCTTGATGCCTTGTGGATCTGCAAGCATGCTTGGAAAAGAACAGCAAAAAAAAAAATGATTTTAACGATGAGGAAGTGTTAGGATCCAAATGAGAGCTGAAATTAGAAAAATTAAATTTCAATTTATGTACAAATCTCAAATCACAAAAGCCACAAATTTGACAAAAACAAAACCATCCAGATAAACAACCCAAAAAACCTAATCAGAAAACCATAAATTTTTTGTGTAAGAAATTCCTTTAAATCAAACCAAAAAAAATTGAACTTGATTATTTGAATTAAAAAAAAACACAATCAATTTACTCTCATCCAAATAGACTTCATCTTCCCATAATACGGTATGCCCAAAATAAGACACAATATTTACATCAATGAAATTCCAAAAAAAAAATTCAACACCTAGGGCCAAAAGAAAAAACAATGTGATCTGTGAATACTATACATCCAAGAAAAAGGATAATAGAAGTGAATGTGTAAAACAAAGAAGAAAGATTACCCCAAACTGAGCCATATTTTCAATCTACACCCATAAACCAGTGCGAAAACGAATATGAGACATAAAACTATGTTTCTGTACACATGTTAAAGAAATCAGGAAAAATGAAACCAAAATCAATGCATTTTCACTTAATTCTTTTCTATCCAAAGCGAAACGGAGAATCGTCACTAAGCAATTGCTTCCTAATTCTTAGAACAAAATGCTATCATCTTTTGAACCACACAACTTTCATACAATCAGAAATCATCAAACCCTTTCTTACCATCAAGTTTGTACAAAAATATAAATATTAAAAACCAAATCACAAACTTAAAAAGCCAAAATTAAAATTAGTAAATAAATTGGGAATGTTTTGACTATGGATTATTATGTTATTAGGAGCGTTGTAATTAGATAAAATATGAGTGGTCTGCTCTGATTGACTAAAAAAAGAGAATAACATTGGGGATGGAGGGAGGGGCACACTGACTGGACCCAATAGAATTGCAAAAATGTATTCACAATTTGCAGAACCAATCAATTCAATTATGCTTAAACAAATTTGGTCTAAAGTGTTTAAAAAGTGAAACATAAACAGGGGGTCCTCCACAATACCCATCCCTGTCAACACTGAATCGACGCTTTCCATCAAAGCGAGATGGATCGCTAGTACAGATGATCAGCAAACCCAAATTATAACCAAAGCCACTTCCAATGATCTCAAAATAAATTCTCACAATAGAAAAATGTTGCGAATCTGAAAAAGAAATTTCTTCCTGCATGACCAACATTATATCTACCAAGAAACTTATTGGTTAAACCCAAAAACAAAGATCAACAAATTTGACAACCATTTCAATAATCTATTGTGCCCAAAATAAGTTTCAATTACTCCAACCCTTACTGCAGATTTTTTAAACTCTGAAAGCAAAACAATTTTAGTTCAAAGGTATCAAATTTAATCAATCAAACAAACTTCCTACACAAAATACATGTATTGCAAAATATTCAATGTCTAAATCATACATAACTTGGAGTTAGTTTGTAATCGTCAGTTTTCTTGGGCTCAAAATAGTAATTTGTGTGACAATAAAGGATTCAAGCAAGCAACAGATTCAAAAATCAAAACATGACTGGAATGACTCAAAAATTTGATAAATACTCCCATTGATATCATGGGTAACTTATTGCTTCAAAAGATAGGCACACTTTGTTACTCCATTTAACAATATCCCCTGCGATTTACTCTCCTTAATCTGTATATTGTCTTTTGCTAAATCAAAAAGGTCCCTGAATAAAAAGAAGTACTGTTAGCACTAATCGCAAGTAGTATAGTTATTAGAACCTTACTGGAGTTCCGTCCTATTCGGCTTACTTCATGTTCCAAACAGATAGTGCATTCGAGCCAAACTGAGCCATTACGGTTATACCTACCTTACTCTTTCCATGTAGATCTCTACCTGAAAAGAGAAACAAACAGATATAGAAAATTACTTTGGTAGAGAAGTTACAATTTGAAACCAATTATGTCACCGAAAGATAAGCAAATCTCAATACCATTGACAATTTGATTGAGTGCTTCATTGTTCTTCCAGAAGATTTAATGCAATCAAACAGACCCTCAACTACTCTTGGAAGTAATCCTCTCTTCTACTCGTCACATACCAGTATGCTAGGCCCCTGCACCAAATACGAAAACATTAAAATCAATAATTTACTTCGCAGAACAGGCAATTAATCAATGAGAAAACAACATCACGCAAAAGGTCAAAGATTTCCAAAATCAAAACGAAATTAAGAGAGAGAAACGGAGGAGAGAGAGAGAGAGAAATCGGAGTACCGTTAGTTAAAGCGTGGACGGCGTCGGTTCTCCGAGCACTATAACCCCTGAAGATCTCTTCCGCCGTTTGCGGACTCGAGCCCATCTCCCTGCTCCTCTCCTTCATCTCCCTGAAGCTCTCGAGTTACAGAAATGGAGGAATAACAAATGATTTAACTAAAACCCTCTTTAATTCGTATTCCAGCAACAAAAACGGCAGCAGATGATCGCCGAGACAAAGACGGAAACAGTAGACAGCAAAACAAAGGGCAGTGCAAAAGGAGTTCATCGAAATTGTGAGTGAAGAGAGAGATGATGGACGGTTAGGGTTGAGAGAAACTTGAGCGGCTAGGGTTTTTTTTGTTTTGGAGAGAAGATGAAATGAAAAGAGAGAGAAGAGTTGATGAGAGAGGAAGAAATCCACTACGGGAAAAATCACCCTGGTAAACCGTAAATATTTTGAAATGTGTTCAGAGACAAAATTACCCTCCTGATTTTTAAGAATTACATTCCCAACCCAACCCAAATCTGATGGGTTTCTTGTAAATAAGGTGAAATCAAGAACCAATCCGTCTATCCCGCGGACAAAATTACCCTTTTAAGTTTTAATAATTACCCTTCCAACCCGCCCAAATCTGATGGGTTTCTTGCAAATAAGATGAAATTGAGGGGCATTTGTTTTACTGTAGCCATGAACAGTCCAATTTCCCTCCAACTTTAGAATAGATAATGTCACCGTTTCTATAAATAATGTCATTATCTATATATGACAACAACTGTTTTTTGAAATGGTGTCACCGTTTTTCAAAATAGTGTTGCTGATTCTATAATTAATGTCACTTTTTAGAAATAGTGATAACTATTTTTAAAAATAGTTACACTGTTTTAGAAATAGTGTCATGCTTTAGAAATGGTGACCACTTTTTGTAAAAGTAATGACAGAATAATCAATCTAAAACAATTAGGGCTTGTTTGGTTGAAAATTTTTATCATTTCTCAAAACATTTCTTAAGAACATTTCTTGAAAACAATTTTCTTTAAGACTCAAAAACTTGATTGGTTTGCGATTTAAAATTTTTAAATCTTACAACTTAAATTCATCGACAACCTATTTTTCTTGAGGAACTGTTATGGACCAGTAGTTCTAGACCCGGCAGTTTCTTACACGACACGAAAACGACAAGAAAATAACGGGTTTCGAGTCAACACGACAACTAATCGGGTCATTATCGGGTGACCCGTTAAGAACACGTTAATAACGGGTTCTTAACAGGTATACACGCAGGTAACACGTGGGAACCCGTTTCGACCCGTTAAGAAAAATAAATTATAATTTTAAAGTTTAATTACTAAAAAATTTATTATAAAATACAATAGCCATATTGTATATATTAGTATATTCTATATTAAATATATATTTTTGTATTATTATTCTATATAAGTTTTTTAAAAAAAGTTTTATTTTTATTATGAGAGTTTCTTATTATCATTAATAGGATAAATTTTACTTAACATGTTGTTGTCCAAAATTAAAATCAACTAGTATAGTATTAGTATAGACAATAAGACATCCCTACAAGTATGAAAAATGTGAAAAAATATATAAATACTCGTGATTCATCATTTTCCACGAGTAGACAATGATTATACTTAGATTATTGTTTAGATTTTTAAAACCCTCCAAACCGTCATGAATAGTGTTTTTTATTTTGAGTGTAAAAGTAATAAAATTAATAATAATTATTGTAATATATATATATATATATATATATATAAGGGAACTTTAACGAAAAGCTCCCGGTACTGTTTACTTTAACGAAAAACCACATTTTTACACTAAAAAGTCAATCCTAGTACTATTCACTTTACCCTTTATTTTGTCCTTATCGTTAAAACTTAAAGTTTTCAAGCCATTTTCGTTAGTTTTCCTTTGTAGTGACAAACTTTACAACTTTCGTGAAGGAGTCAACTTCGAAATCCGACACTATAATCTATAAACCTTAAATTTGTATTTAATCGTCAATTGTCGTTTAGGCTTTATTCTTTATATTGAATTTCATTTTTAAAATTTTATTTTTTGAAAACATGATCTTCTAGGGGATGTAGGAAGATGAACGGTTCAGATCTTTGATATCACGTTCTGATATTTACGGTTAATTAAAATATGAGTCGATGTTATATAGTTTGTAGAGACTTTATAAACACCGAGCAATATTTTCACTAACAGTAAAACTCTGAACATAATATCAACGATCCAAACCGTTCATCTTCTTGTATCCTCTAATAGATCATGTTTTCAAAAAATAAAATTTGAAAAAATAAAATTTGGTGAGAAAAATGAAACATAAATGTAAACAACAATCGTGAACGGTTCAGATCTTTGATATCACGTTCTGATATTTACGGTTAATTAAAATATGAGTCGATGTTATATAGTTTGTAGAGACTTTATAAACACCGAGCAATATTTTCACTAACAGTAAAACTCTGAACATAATATCAACGATCCAAACCGTTCATCTTCTTGTATCCTCTAATAGATCATGTTTTCAAAAAACAAAATTTGAAAAAATAAAATTTGGTGAGAAAAATGAAACATAAATGTAAACAACAATCGACGGTTAAATTTTAATCTATGATTTATATGATTATAGTGGCACATTTCAAAGTTAAGCCCTTCATGAAAGTTGTGAAGCTTGTCATTATGAGTGTTTATATATTTTTTCTGTATTTTTCACACTTCTACATTAATTAAAAAATTATTAAAGACTTTACTTAAACAATAGCCATATGAAAAATGAGAAGAGAGTGCTAATGTAGAAAGCCTCACTGAAAATATCATCAATATAACTCTTGAAGACAATATATCAAGCCAAAGTTCAAATACCATTTCTTACGGTGATTGATGAAAATTGAAGAGTTTGATTGTAAGAAAATGTGCAAGGTTCCAAACCTTGAAACATAACTCTCTTAATTTTGCAAATATTTTGAACATTTGATATTTTGTAATGTTCTAATGTTTTATTTATTTATTATGCTTTTATTTCGGGTATGTAAATATGTAATACTTGAAAGACAAATGTGTTTTTATGTTTTGAATGTGGTAATATGGTATGTATATACTTATTTAGTATTATGTTTTTCATTTGATTATTTATTGGTTTAAAATATATTTTCCTTAACGGGTAACGGGTCGGGTCATATTACCTGTTAATATTATCGGGTCAATTTTAGGTCCAGTCATTTTACCCGTTTATTTTAACTGGTGTTACACGACACGACCGGTTAAGATATCGGATATGACACGAAAACTACACGAACATGAAAAACACAACACGAATGCCAGGTCTAAGTAGTTCCAACTTTTAGCTCTCTGCAACTGATTTACTAATTTTGAGGGTGAGACGATCCGAAACAATGGACCACAACTATTCCTTTCCATTGTCACATATACCCCGCTCATGTTGCTAATGTTTTCTTTTCACTATAGTTTGTTTCTTCTGAAAATATGATTTTAGCCCCCTAAAGCTTAATTTTCTCCACATAAAACCCGACTTAAGTTTTTTACTTAAATAAAACTCATTGACTAGATTCCACATCAGCAAATTCTTTAATTATGTTTGACTTCACACATTTAGAAAATTTCGGATACCTAAAATCCCCCTATTTTTTTTTTTTTTTTGGATAAACTCTATTTGAATGTTTGATGTACATAATTAATGCTAGATGGATTGTAAGGGAGAATTAATGACTTTAAAAAAAAATATTAATGTTTTACATTCATTGCCTAATATATAATAACATAAAACATGTCTAATATATGTTATTATGTTGTAGCCTATTTTATAAATGTGTTTGTAGAATTGTAGGGGAATATGTGTGTGTTGTTATCCCTCCTACATTGTGCCTTTATTTATAGTAAAATAGGAGAGAAGAAATTCCTTCTTCCCCAAGGAATACAAGATACAATAGAAAATGATAACTAGAATAAAATCTAATCTAGGATTTACACAATCACACCTAAACTAGGAATGTTTACAACACTCCCTCTTGAGTTTGTAAATACTCAAGGTAGATTCAACATCATGCAGAAGTTGAGAAAGTCGACTTGTCGGCACTGATTCCAAGGAACAACGCTTATTCTCAATAAGGTAAGAACTTGCATAACTAAGTAAGTCTCACTAAAAATCCCTAAGGCTATGGCAAAAACCCGAGTAGGGACAAAATCTATAGTCTAAGGGAAAATGCGTGAGAAACGCAAAGTCAAAAGAAATGTCTACAGGATGTCATCAGGGATATGACCAACCCAAGGTAGGTGTCTCATTAAAACCTAGTTAGGTAGCAAAAACCCAGTGGGAAAAATCCTCCTAATCGTAGGGAAAAGGAGTACATTAAGGTCAAGCAAGTATCTTCAGAATACTCCCCCTAAGGTTGACACAATTCCAAAGAGAAATAGCAATGTTACAACTCAGAAAGTTTACGCATACCAATTCCATGAACAAGCTTCTGAAACGTCATCTTCGGCAGTGATTTGGTGAAGAGGTCAGCCAGATCGTCTTGTGAACAGATTTATGTGACTTCGATCTTTTGATGCTCTTGTTGTTGATGTGAAAAGATGAACTTCGGCGCAATGTGCTTGATGTTGTCTCCTTTGATGTAACATTTCTTGAGCTGTTCTATGCATGCTGCGTTGTCTTCAAAGATTGTTGTCGGGACATCAATGGCGGGATAAAGATTGCAGGAGCTTCGAATGTCCTACTACTACTCTCAACCAAAAGCATTCCCGAGTTGCTTCATGTAAGGAGATAATTTCAGCATGGTTAGACGAAGTGGCAACTAAGGTCTGTTTAGTTGACCTCTAAGAGATTGCGATGCCTCCAACGGTAAAGACATAACCCATTTGAGAACACGCCTTATACAGATCAGACAAGTATCCTGCATCAGCATAACCAACAAGGTAAGAATCAACTCGAGAAACAGAATGTGTGGCATTACTCGAGGATCCGTAGGGATATAGAAAGCCCAAATTTGTAGTACGTTTAAGGTAATGGAAGATGTCTTTCACGCCAATCCTATGTTTGCCAGTAGGTGCATTACTGTATCTTACCAAAAGATTAATAGCAAAGGAGATGTCAGGTCTAGTGCATTGAGCTAAGTAAAATAAAGCGCCTATCACACTTAGATAAGGAACTTCAGACTCAAAAATCTCTTCATCATCCTCCTTCGGACGGAAGGGATCTCGTTTTACATCTAGCAAACGAACGACTATAGGAGTACTCGAAGGCTTCACTTTATCCTCATTAAAATGGCGCAACATCTTCTGGGTGTAGTTCGATTGATGTACTAGGATTCCATCCGAACAATGCTCTATCTCGAGACTGAGACAATATCGAGTCTTACCTAGGTCTTTCATCTCAAATTTTGACTTCAAGTGTGCGGCAGTTCTCACAAGCTCTTCAAGAGTTCCGATGAGATTCATGTCATTGACATATGCTGCAACAATTACAAATCTGGAATGTGATTTCTTAATGAACACACAAGGGTATATTTCGTTGTTCACATATCCCTAACTAGTCAAATACTCACTCAGACAGTTATACCACATTTTTCCAGGTTTTTTCAAACCGTAGAGTGAATGCCTTAGCCGAATTGAGAGCGTGTTATGGGGTTTGGGAATATTTAAACCAGTTAATGTAAGTCCTTCGAGAACTTTCATGTAAATTTTCCTATCAAGATCCCCATAGAGATATGCAGTTACTATGTCCATCAGCTGCATACTCAGTTCTTCGGAAACTACCAAACTGATAAGGTAGCAAAAAGTAATCACATCCATAACGGGTGAATAAGCTTTGTCATAGTCAATCTCGGGACGCTGTGAGAAGCCTTGTGCAACAAGACGAGCTTTGTAATGCACAATCTCGTTCTTCTCATTACGTTTCCAAACGAAAACCCACTTGTAGCCAACAGGCTTTATATGTGGAGGAGTAGGAGCTACAGGTCTAAACACCTTTTGTTTCGCAAGCGAATCGAATTCGACTTGGATTGCTTATTTCCAGCTTGACCAATCAGTTCTACGTCAACATTCATCAATGGAACACAGTTCAATGTCATCGCTGAACATAATCTCAGTAGCTATTGTAAATGCTAATGCATCGTCAACTTTCATCTCATTTCTACGCCACAAATCATCTAAGCTAGCATAATTGACCAAAATCTCACAATTCTCGGGAGGATGATTCGTCTCTTCAAGGACGCTTCCATAATCTAGAATTTCCTCATAAGTTGGATAGAATGAATAAGTGATAGCCGGATTCACTGTAGGTTTTTCAAGACCTTGTGCCGTGGATCTCCTATTCCGGGGGTGTGAATCCTTTGAACCAAAGGGTCTGCCACGCCTTTGTGTAGGGGCAAATGATGCCGCTAATGTATGTGGATCACCAAGATTGGCGTTCTGAGCTTCTAGAAGGGCAATCCATCGTACATTTGGTACATCCATCTTTGTAGGCATATTCGCAACTGGAATGTGTGATCTTGTCATGCGCACTAGATCGGTGAAAACATCTGGCATGCTCTGAGCTATGCTCTGGAGATCTAATATGCGCTGCACTTCAGTCTCAGACTAAGCAGTGTGAGGATCTAAATGAGATAAAGTGGGAGTCATCCATAATAATTCGCGTCGTTCATCAGGAACGTTGACATTCTTCTCTGCCCCTAACGATGGGAAAAATGTCTCATAGAAGTGACAATCTGCAAAACGAGAAGTAAACAGATTGCATTTCAAAGGTTCTAAGCCACGAACAATCAAAGGAGAATTATATCCAACATAGATTCCCATCCTTTGTTGAGGCCCCATTTTTGTACGTAAGGGCAGCGAGATTGGCACATATACCACACAACCAAAAACGTGCAAATGCGATATGTCAGGTTTGTATCCGGTAATCAACTGAAGGGCACTAAATGGTTGTGTCGTAACAGGTCTTAGGCAGACCAACTTTGCTGTGTGCAATATTGTATGGCCCCAAGCAGCAGTTGGAAGCTTGTTACGTATGACCAACGATCGAGCAATCATTTGTAAGTGCTTAATGAAAGCCCCTGCCATGCCATTCTGGGTGAGAACATAGGGTACTGGATGTTCAACTTTAACCTGAACCGATATGCAATAGTCATCAAAAGTTTTGGATGTGAATTCTCCAACATTATCCAATCGAATAGATTTGATTGTGTAACAAACCGTCCTTAAAAATTATGATTTTTATACTTTTAATAAGTGAGATTACGAAAATTCCCTTCTAGGCAAACTGTTGACTTTTGCTGACTACCATGTTGTGTCACATAAGGTTCATTTTCTTGGCATATCCTTGTAGGACTCGTCACTACGAATGCGTGATCACAGACAGAGCGCAATTTGGAGTTATAAAGAATGAGATATTAACGTTTAAAGTTAAGGATGAAATGGTAATTTAATGGTTATCTGGAAAGCTCCAGAAAATCTGAAGTGCAATGTGGGTGGCCCAAATTAAAAGAGGAAAAAAAATGGGCGGTGGAGATAGGAAATAAAGAAGAGAAGAATGGATAGGTGACGGCAAATGAGGAGAGGAAAGAGAAGAGAGTGACCAACTAGAGAAGGGAAAATGAGAGAAAGGAGGAAAGGGGAGAGGCAACCAACCCGAATCCTAAAAGAGACCCAGATCGCGACCCACGGCAGACCCAATTCTAGCTTCCTAATTTTAACAATTTTATCAATTTTTCTGACGAATTTCACCCAATTACTATCTACACATATAACCCCGACCTCCATTATACCTTTTCCACACCAAATTAGATGAGATTGGGCTCGAAATTATGAAGAATTGCACCGTACGTATGGTTTCCCAACGGTGATCCACCTTTCTCGAAGGTAAACTGGTAGGAAATTTATCACGCACCACAAAAGTAGCACGCAATAATCCTATTGATTTTCCTTATTAACACTAAAATTTGTCGATTGTAGCATATGAAAATAAGGGTCTTTCCCGCAGAAGATTGTTTTATCCAAATACTTAAAAATATGTCACAAAAATTCGGTGGCTGTCTCCACTGACCAGCCACCAAAAACTAATTATTAGACCGACTTACACTTATCCAAATGCAACGAAATTTAATACACAGAAACTAGACACACCGAGCTATGCTCACACAAATTTTTGGGATTTTTGGAGTTGATTTGCTATTGAAATTAAATCGGACAAAACAGTACAGAAACAAATTTTAAATAATGCCAATAGATTTTAATTCACAAATTAAGAAAAACGAGTTAGGGGAAATTCTATCCACCACCAAATAATCATGCAAATGTGTTATGTTTCATTCAAATTCCTTTTATTTCCGGATGAAGATGCTCAAGTTGGCTCAATGTTAGAACTCAACCTATTACTCTTTCTTACGTAGTACATTAAGAGAATGGCGTTTTCAACTTAACTTAGTTCCTAGCATGCAATCTAGAATGGCGTGTTCATAGATTTAACAAGTAGAAATCATTAAGAATGAAAAGAGTTTGAGACATCACAAGGCATCGTAAGTACTGGCGTTGTCTTACTTATCCTAGAAATCGATTCACATGTTAACCATAATTAACAAGTGCTACTCTAGAACATATGTAGGTCCTCATTCAACAAGGGCAGGCACACATATATTCATAGCATTAAAATCCTTAATATGCTCACTAAGTATGCATCCATAGGAACACAAAAAGAATTCATCAATGACATAAGTAGTGAATCAATTTTCATCCATCCATAAAATTCATTCAAACAAAATATCACAACACATTCACAATCATATTCGGGGCTTCAAAACAGCCCCTAACTACTAAAAATTAGTTACACATTATTATCAAATTAAAACAAAAATTAAACATAAGTTTGGAGGAATAAAACCGAATTGAGAGAGTTAAGAATTTCTCTGTGCTTGTTTTCTGTTCAAGCAGCACCGTGCCTTCCTAAGCTGCCTAGCAGCTTCTTGTGCGATGCTATCCCCCCTTGCAAGCTGTATCTGTGCAGTTTCCTTGCTGCCTTCCTCTTGTTTTCCTCTGCCTTCACGCAAGCCTGCCCTTTGGGCAGCCCACCATCCTTTTCCGTCCGCTAGTCTCTACACCGAGCTGCAATGGTCTTCCCCCGCTTCGCTGCCTTGCTGCTTGGCAGCTTCCTTTTTCTTTCTAATTGTTGCTGCCTTATGTAATACACCTCTGCGCTGCTTTTATTATCCTTTTTGTGGTTCAGTTACATTCCCCCCTTCTCGCTGTATGATCCCTTGTAGGTATATAGAAAACTACGAGCAAGGACCGGAGGAGGTTTGGGCAGAAGAGCTGCTTTCGGTGACACCACTGTCCTTCTTTTTTTTTTTCTTTCTATTTTTCTCAAAAATGGCCCCCTTTGATGCCGTTTGTCTATGCACTTGTCCCCTCCTTTCATCATTATTTTCTGTTTATTCCTTTCCTTTAGCATGTGTGCCATCATTCCCTCCACCGAAATCTCATCTGTTTCCTTTTTTTTTTATTTAATTTTATTTTAAACCAAAGGGCATCATTCCAATCCGGATCAAAAACATAAACAAAGAAAATAAGTGAGTAAGGCAGTTTTGACGAATTTGTCGTTTAAAATCTCACTTGTGCTATTTTTATTTTATTTGCTAGACAAAACATATAAAACACAAAATCAAAGTAAATAGCTCAAAAATATAAGGAACTAACTAAGAAAAGACGAGTGAATTTGATGTAAAAATATATATAAATATGAGCTTATCAAATACCCCCACACTTAGCTTTTGCTAGTCCTCGAGCAAAACAAAGAAACAAAAACAAACAAAACACAATCTAAACCTTCCAACGTTACCTCAGGGATTTCCAATGCACATGACATATTAAAAATCATCACTTACACAGATTTTGGCAATTCATACCCTTAAGCACATACTTAATCGCAATCACTACTTATTAGTTCACATTTAATCAATTAAAACAACATTTTGAATGTAGTAACATGCCTTAGAGAATTTACTCAATTCCTTACTAGATATGCACTCAATATTTTTCGCTCAGATTTTCTGACTACTCCCTACACTAGGTATATGTGAGAAGATTGATGTAAACATGAAAACTAGTACTCACATATGTTATATCAAAAGAAACATTTTCTGGATTTATTAATGCACATATGAATATGATCTCATGAACGGAATGCTACTACTTAGATGCGAGAACCAGGGACACCATATGCTCATACCAATTCCAAACTCCACATATTGAACACACAACAACCAAGATAGAAGTCAAAGGGTTGTAACGGGGCTAAGGATATAGGTTAACAAAGAAAGGATATGGAAAAACAAAGGTTCTTAAAGAAATAGTAAGCAAAGTAATGAAATTAACGCACAGAATTCACTTTTGAATGAAAATTCAACTCTAAACCCGAGGGGAAGATTCACACATTTTATGGCTAGATTTCAAACTCTTTTTCTTCTTTCTTTTCTTTTCACGCGTTTTTCTCTTCTTTTTTTTTTTTTTTTTTTTTTTTTTTAAAACGCAAAACGTATAATTGAGCTCAAAACAGCCGATCCCTCCCCCACACTTGTTTTTCTGCATAGTGTAGAATAAAATGAATTCTTTTTAAGTCATGCGCACTATTCTTTAAGAACAAGGGTGCGGACGGTTAGGTGCGGATTAATGCGGTTAACAACAAAAATAGGCTAAACAAGGCTCGAGATGGGTTAAACCTACAAACATAAGAAAGATAGAGGGTAAGGCTTTTTGGCTAAGGTGGTTCACTAAACAACTTCATCTTGATATGTGTTATGCAATTCAATGTCATGCTTTGAATGAAACGGATATGAGTTCTAGTATTTGGAACTAAGATGATAAAACGCCTTCTAAGTAGCAACCAAGCAAAGAATAATGAGATCATGCAACGACTTTAGAAAACAAAAACATCAAGATTAATAACTCTCCAAAGAAGGTATAAGCTCAAGTCTCACAGGGATGTAGCATTAGTTTGAGTTCCTTCCTTCAAGCATGTTACAAAAACTGCTTTTATCCTTTTGTGATCAAATTTAAATTCATAAACAACAACTACAACTAAGCATAAACGAAGAGCATATCAAACTTCCATCCATGTTTATAACTTTCTTTAACAGTCATGCAATTAAAAACCAAATCCTCATCATTGTGTTGGAAGGTACCTAAGACGCAAACACACAAAAACAACTCTAAAAGAAAATTCTTTTTGGGTTTTTCAAAATATTTTTCAAATTTTTATGTCATTTTCGTAAGATTTCCTCAAAACACAATAAAACATACCAAAACAGCATAAAACACTAAGAAAACAAAAAGCAACAACACAGAAACAAATGAAACCAGTTCAAAGTCGAAGGTACAAAAATTTTCAATTTGGTCATTCTTTTATACTTGATACCCCCACACTTAAACTAGACATTGTCCCCAATGTCATAAAACATTAATATGCAAATAAAAATAAAATGAATAAATAATACGAAACAAAATAAAGAAAAGGGACTGAAAACTTCTCTAATTTGCAGAAAACCAAGCGATGACCCCCAAGCGTAAATTTTGCAATCAACTTCAAGGGAGAAAATAACCAAACGTTCCTGCAAAGAAAAGAAATAAATCAGTTAAGCACGCAAGCAAAATATAGAAAAATACAAACGAAAAATAAAAATTGAAAATAAAAGATAATGAAAAGAACTAATAGGCGATCATTGGTCGTCCTTGTTGATTTTCCACAGCTTTCATCTTGAACTGGATGGGCCTCCTTCTGCAAGTGATCCTCAGCTTAGTTGAGGATGAGTCAGCACGTTGTCTCCACATGCTTCAAGTAGTCCGGTCTCCACGAAGGTGTGGCATCTTCTTGAACTCTTGGATCAACCCAGACTCATCTGCTCTTCGAAGTAACTCAGACTCCTCCTGCTTCGTCTGTGAGGTACTTTTGTTTTTGAAGAAATACCTCAACACAGGTTTATTTTTGAAGTGGGCTGGGAGGGGTCTGAGATGAGTACTCGAGAGCAAGACTAGGTAAGCAATCAGGATCTCACTTTCTCCACGTTCCTCAGATGAAGGAGAGGAGAAAGCATGATATGAGATACTTTTGCTTTTAACCTTTTTGATATGAAATACTTTTGCTCTGGATGGTTTGTTTTCTGGGGTGATCCAAGGGATGAAGAACACTGAGTAACTCGAAAGCTTTCTTTGGGAAGACATTATCGGAGATGAAGAGAGGTTGAGAGGTTGAGAGGGTGTGAAGGTGTGCCTTTGATGTGGAAGGCGAAGGTCGAGACTTATAGAAATTTTTTTTTTTCTCAACCGGAACTATTCCCGCACTATTTGTCGGCAGCCGGTGGATGGATGAACAATGCCCGTTACGCGCTTTCTGACAAAGCTTCCGTAATTTCCGCGAAGCTGACTGCGCATGCGACGAGTGACGACAAATTGGAATGATGATCTTTTGAAAACCGGGGTTCAAAACCGGGTGCGGCTCGTGGTTTTCGCAACGCTCCACGCTGCACGTGATGAGTCACGACAAAATTGGAAAAACTGAACCACGTGATTGCTGAGTCAAGCCCAGCTTTTGAGAAATGAAACGGCTCTTTTGAGAAATGAGCGTCGGCCTTCGATTTGCGCGAGGACACGTCTTCAACCTCCGAGGAGCGCTCTTTGATCTCTGAGGAGCGAGCGCCTCTTTGATTTGCTTCTTTTTATAGAGGCGCTAATTCTGCTCCACCTCACACTTGAACTCCCTCAAACACTTCCTTCTGAAAATACTCCCTTCTGCACTTCTGCACTCTTAATCTTTCTGCTATCTTCTTCCGCTTCAGCAATCTTAATCTTTCCGAACTCTTTTCTTCCTCAACCCCCTCTAAAAATGTCTTGCCCTTCCGACCGTCGCCTAAACTTGAATGTCGGGGAAGACGATGACTCGTCTTCTCCGAACAACATTTGGAATCCGTCCTTCATATCCCCCAATGGTCCTCTTACAGTCGGGGACACAATGATGAGGAATGAAATCACCGCTACGGTGATTGCCAGAAATCTGCTCACTCCAAGGGACAATAGGATGCTATCTAGGCGGTCGGACGAGCTGGCCGTTCAGGAATCTCTTGCCCTCAGCGTCCAGAGTGCAGGCTCAGTTTCGAACATGGGCCAGCGCCTGCTTGCCCGAACTCGTCAGGTGGAGTCACTGATGGCGGAGGTGGCCAGTCTTCGGCAAGAAGTCAGAGGACTCAGGCACGAGAACAAGGAGTTGCACATGCTTGCAACTAGTTACTCGACCAGCATGAAGAGGAAGCTGGACCAGCTGCAGGAGTCGGACGGTCGGATTCAGAGCGATCATGAAAGGTTCATGGCGCTACTCCCGATGTTTATGTTGCCTTCGTCCTCTGGAGCAGCACCAAGCGTTCCGGCTCCGGAGATTCCAACTCTGGCTCTTCGTCTTCCCGGAGCTCCGTCGACCTCTCAGGCGCCACCTAACCAAAACCAATGATTGCTATTAGTTTTTCGTATTATTGTAATTTAAATTTTTTTTTTAAGACTATTTTAAGCAAATTAAAATATGTAATGCAAAATATGTAAATTAAAGTAAAAAGGCTTTATTTTCCCGCACTAAAAATAAACATTGCCTTTAATGTTTTAAAACACAAACTCAAAGAAATCAATCAAATAACACAACAAACTAAACAAAAACAAAATGAAAGCAATAAAGCTAAGGGTGTAAGAAAATTCAAAAAATTTTTATGCATGGGTTGCCTCCCAAGAAGCGCTTGCTTTAACGTCCGCAGCCGGACGGTACCAAGAGTGATCATTCAAGGGGCTCTGGTTCTTGCAGGACTACAACCTCCACATCATGCTCGGCAAAAGACTCGTAATAAGGCTTAAGTCTATGCCCATTCACTTTGAACACGTTTCCCGTTTTCATACTTTTGAGTTCCACTGCACCATGAGGAAAAATATTAGTTACAACAAATGGACCAACCCATCGAGATCGAAGCTTACCTGGAAATAACCGAAGGCGAGAATTAAACAGAAGAACTTTCTGTCCAATGACAAAGTTCTTCCTTAAGATCATCTTATCATGAAACGCCTTTGATTTCTCCTTGTATATTCGACTCGACTCGTATGCATCATTCCGGATTTCATCCAGTTCATTCAATTGCAGCTTCCTTTGCTTTCCAGCAACACTTATGTCCATATTGTAAGCTTTGATCGCCCAATAAGCTTTGTGCTCCAATTCTACTGGAAGACGGCATGGTTTTCCATAAACTAACCGAAATGGTGACATTCCAATAGGAGTCTTATAGGCAGTCCTGTAAGCCCATAATGCATCGTTCAAGCGCATGCTCCAATCTTTCCTACTTGGACTAACAATTTTCTCCAAAATTTGCTTCACCTCGCGATTTGATACTTCCGTTTGACCACTAGTTTGGGGATGATAAGGTGTAGACACCTTATGTGTGACATTGTACTTTCTCAGCAACGCTTCAAAAGTTCTGTTGCAGAAGTGACTCCCTCCATCACTGATGATTGCTCTAGGTATTCCAAATCTTGTAAAGATGTTAGTCTTAATAAAATCTGAAACAACTTTAGAGTCATTAGTTTTGGTGGCTTTCGCTTCCACCCATTTTGAAACATAATCCACAGCCAATAAAATATAAAGAAAACCATTTGAAGGTGGAAAAGGTCCCATGAAATCAATGCCCCACACATCAAAAATCTCAATAATCAAAATAGGTGTTTGTGGCATTTGATTTCTCGGGCCCAAGTTACCTGTTCGTTGACAACGATCACATGTGGCACAAAACTCATACGCATCCTTAAACAAACTAGGCCAATAAAAACCACTTTCTAACACCTTAAGTGCTGTCCTCTTTGCTCCAAAATGGCCGCCACATGCATAAGAATGACAAAAAGTCAGAATAGATTTAAACTCATATTCGGGTACACACCTTCTAATCAGCTGATCAGGGCAATATTTCCACAAATATGGATCGTCCCACTCGTAGTATTTGGTGGTTTTGACAAGCTTATCTTTCTGAGCACGTGTAAAATCATCCGGAATCTTTTTGGTCACCTTGTAATTGATAAAATCTGCATACCAAGGGTCAGTGGCATTCAATAAAAACAATTGCTCATCCGGAAAACTCTCACGTAAAGGGATGAGATCTTCCTCTGTGTTTGCATGTGTGAGTCTGCTAAGATGATCTGCTACAACATTCTCACTCCCTTTCTTATCCTTGATCTCCAAGTCAAACTCTTGAAGCAGAAGTATCCATCGAATGAGTCGCGGTTTTGCCTCCTTTTTTGTGAGTAGATACTTTAATGCTGCATGGTCAGAAAACACAATAATTTTAGTCCCAATCAGATAAGATCGAAATTTCTCTAAACCGAATATAACAGCTAAAAGTTCCTTCTCTGTTGTTGAATAATTCAATTGTGCATCATTAAGTGTCCGAGATGCATAATAAATGACATGTGGCACTTTGTTGACACATTGTCCTAGAACTGCACCGACAGCATAGTCTGAAGCATCGCACATTAACTCAAAAGGTAAACTCCAATTTGGTGGCATGATCACAGGAGCCGTGGATAACAACTCCTTCAGCTTATTGAATGCTACCACACACTCTTCATTCACATCAAATGACACATCCTTTTGAAGCAAACGACACAACGGTCTAGAAATCTTTGAGAAATCCTTCATAAACTTGCGATAAAAACCTGCATGTCCCAGAAAAGAACGAACCTCCCTGACAGTAGTAGGGAGAGGCAAAGAACTAACAAGTTCTGCTTTAGACTTATCCACTTCAATTCCCTTTTCAGATATGATATGCCCTAGAACTAATCCATGAGAAACCATGAAATGACATTTTTCCCAATTTAAGACCAGATTAGTTTCTTGGCAACGTTTTAAAACTAGGGACAGATTATGTAGACATGCATCAAAAGAATCACCATAAACAGAAAAATCATCCATGAACACTTCAATTATTTTCTCAATCATATCAGAAAAGATACTCACCATACACCTTTGAAATGTGGCAGGTGCGTTGCAAAGTCCAAACGGCATCCTTCGATATGCAAATGTACCAAATGGACATGTGAAAGTCGTCTTTTCTTGATCCTCTGAAGCAACTGCAATTTGATTATATCCAGAGTAGCCATCAAGAAAACAATAATGAGAATGACCAGCTAACCTTTCCAACATTTGATCAATGAATGGGACTGGAAAGTGATCCTTGCGTGTGGTGTTGTTTATCTTCCGATAATCTGTACAAACTCTCCAACTGTTTTGCACACATGTAGGCACTAGCTCATTAGCTTCATTCTTAACAACTGTGACTCCTGATCGCTTTGGGACTACATGAACAGGGCTCAACCACTTGCTATCCGAAATAGGATATATGATGCCAACATCAAGAAGTTTGATAACCTCTTTCTTGACGACCTCCATCATGAGGGGATTTAAACGACGTTGAGCTTCCCTTGTTGGTTTTGCACCTTCCTCCAACCGAATCTTATGCATGCATGTAGCTGGATTTATACCTTTGATATCTGTAATGCTCCAAGCTATGGCAGTTTTGTGATCCTTCAATACCCGGATCAGTTTCTCCACCTCCTCTTCTGTGAGTTGTGATGATATGATGACTGGTAATGTTTCATCCTCTCCCAAAAATGCATACTTCAAATAATCAGGAATCGATTTAAGCTCCAATTTGGGTGCCTGAATCACAGAAGGAAGATTTTTTTCGTTAGAAATAGGAAGAGAAATAAAATAGGCAGAAGACTTACCGTGAATTGGAGAAAGAGACTCAAGATCTGCCATGGTCTGAATTAATTCTTCTTCACTATGTTCACAAGTATTAAGCTTTTCATGTGTAATGCCATGCACTAACACCTTTTCTAAATTATCTTGTCCCACATTTTCATTAAAACAATCCTGCACAAAATAGTCAAATGCATCAATAGAAGAACAAGATTCAAAATCATTAGGGTACCTCATAGCATCGAAGATTCTGAATTTGACGACTTCCCCATCAATTTCCATGGTCAAAGTACCATCATAGACGTCAATCTTCGTACGTGCCGTTCTAAGGAATGGTCTTCCCAATATCAGAGGAAGTGCAGTAGGCATAGGATCATGTTCCATCTCAAGAACAAAAAAATCAGCTGGAAAAATAAGCTCATTCACTTCCACAAGTACATCCTCCAATAGGCCTTTGGGATATCTATTTGAACGGTCTGCCAACTGGATTATTACCTTTGTTTCCTTCAACTCTCCAAGGTTCAGTGATTCATACACTGAATATGGCATCAGATTGATGGATGCTCCCAAATCACACAATGCTCTCCCAAACTCTTTCCCTCCAATTACACATGGAATGGTAAAGCTACCGGCATCCTTCAACTTTGGTGGTAGCTTCCTTTGCAAAACAGCTGATGCTTCCTCACTTAATGCCACAGTTTCTCGATCATTGAATCTCCTCTTGTTTATACAAAGCTCTTTAAGGAACTTTGCATATTTTGGCACTTGTTTAATAGCATCCAGAAGAGGTAAGTTCACTTGGACTTTTCAGAAAGTTTCCAAGATTTCCTTATCAGATTGCTCTTTCTTCGACTTCATAAACCTGCCAGGAAAAGGAACAGGGACACATGAGTTAAACGAATTTTGAATTTGTTTGCTTAACTTACCGGAATCTTTTTTGTTCGATTCCATTGCTTTATGAGACTTTTCAGTTTCTGTTGAAGCCTCATCTTGCTCAAGATTCCTGGTTTGTAGCTCCCATTTTTGCATCCTCGGCTGCTCACAAACTTCTTGTCCACTTCTTAAAGTCATAGCATTTAATTGCTCCGCATTTGGATTTGCCACAGTTTGGCTAGGCAACCTTCCTTGTTGGTGTTGTTGCCCCATCAAACTTGCTAACTGACTCATCTGGCGCTCAAGGTTTTCAATTGCCTTGTCTGTTTTCTGTTGATGAGATTGAGTAGAGTTAGCTAAGGAACCAATTAAATCTTCAAGAGACTTACTTGGAGCTTGTTGTTGTTGAGGCTGAAATGGTGCATGTGGTCTTGCTTGAAAGAAGCCAGGTGGACGGTTATAGTTGTTGGGAACAGATTGTTGTCCATTGTCTTGATTGTTCCACTTTAAATGTGGATGATCGCGCCACCCTGCATTATAGTTGTTGGAATATGGATCATACTTTTGCCTTTGTTGCCCTTGAAACCCTCCTAATGCATTAGCTTGCTCAAGACCACCTTGATCCCTCAATGATGGGCATATATCCGTGGCATGTCCCATCATTGAACATACACCGCACACCTGTGTTGGACCCACCATAACCTGTTGCACAAGATTAGTCAAGTTAGCTAATTGTAATTCAATATTAGAATTAGCACTTACCTCGTTAACTTTCTTGAAATATGGCTCTTCTCTTCCTCCAAATTGTCGTGTGTTGCCAGCAATGTTCTTTATTAATGCCTTAGCATTAGTTGGTGTCTTATCCATGAATGCTCCTCCACTTGTTGCATCAAGCATTACACGATCAGTACCACACAGTCCCTCATAAAAATATTGTATTAAAAGATGCTCTGAAATTTGATGATTAGGACAAGATGCAACCAAATGTGTGAACCGCTCATAATAATCTCCAAAGGGCTCTCCATGTTGTTGTCGGATTGCACATATGTCTTTTCTTATGCTTGCAGCTTTTGTGGCCGGAAAATATTGTTCCAAGAATGCTTGCTTCACCTGATTCCATGTGTTTATTGATCCCGGAGGTAAATTGTAAAGCCACTCCTTTGCCTTAGCTTCTAATGTAAAAGGGAATGCTCTCAACTTGACCTGCTCCTCATTCACATTTGCTGGTCTCATTCCTGAACATACTACATGAAACTCCATGAGATGCTTGTTGGCATCCTCTGTTGAGAACCCATGAAACTTAGGCAAATAGTGAATCATGCCGGACTTGAGTTCACATCCTCCTTCTTCATTTGGATATGTGATGCACAATGGTTGTTGATCCGTGTTTGGCGTTGCCAACTCCCTCAGAGTACGGTTATCAGCCATGTCTCCTTGTGGTTTTTCCTCCTCTATTGAACACAATTGTGATGGAGACGATGATGATGGTACGGACACCAACGCTTGATTCTGTTTGATTTCTCCTCGAACCTTTCGAAGTATTTGTTCAGGCTCAGGATTGTAAGAAGCTATGTCAATGTTCTCAGACCTTCGAGTCTGCATATACTACAAAGAGTACCTGAAATAAACCCAAAACCAAAAACACTAAATAGACAAGAAATAGAAAATAATAAAAATAAAATAATAAAATAAAAATAAAAATAAATACACAATAAAACTGCAAAATAAAAATAAAAATAAAATATAAGCAATTAGAAATAACAATCCCCGGCAACGGCGCCAAAAATTTGGTAGGAAATTTATCACGCACCACAAAAGTAGCACGCAATAATCCTATTGATTTTCCTTATTAACACTAAAATTTGTCGATTGTAGCATATGAAAATAAGGGTCTTTCCCGCAGAAGATTGTTTTATCCAAATACTTAAAAATATGTCACAAAAATTCGGTGGCTGTCTCCACTGACCAGCCACCAAAAACTAATTATTAGACCAACTTACACTTATCCAAATGCAACGAAATTTAATACACAGAAACTAGACACACCGAGCTATGCTCACACAAATATTTGGGATTTTTGGAGTTGATTTGCTATTGAAATTAAATCGGACAAAACAGTACAGAAACAAATTTTAAATAATGCCAATAGATTTTAATTCACAAATTAAGAAAAACGAGTTAGGGGAAATTCTATCCACCACCAAATAATCATGCAAATGTGTTATGTTTCATTCAAATTCCTTTTATTTCCGGATGAAGATGCTCAAGTTGGCTCAATGTTAGAACTCAACCTATTACTCTTTCTTACGTAGTACATTAAGAGAATGGCGTTTTCAACTTAACTTAGTTCCTAGCATGCAATCTAGAATGGCGTGTTCATAGATTTAACAAGTAGAAATCATTAAGAATGAAAAGAGTTTGAGACATCACAAGGCATCGTAAGTACTGGCGTTGTCTTACTTATCCTAGAAATCGATTCACATGTTAACCATAATTAACAAGTGCTACTCTAGAACATATGTAGGTCCTCATTCAACAAGGGCAGGCACACATATATTCATAGCATTAAAATCCTTAATATGCTCACTAAGTATGCATCCATAGGAACACAAAAAGAATTCATCAATGACATAAGTAGTGAATCAATTTTCATCCATCCATAAAATTCATTCAAACAAAATATCACAACACATTCACAATCATATTCGGGGCTTCAAAACAGCCCCTAACTACTAAAAATTAGTTACACATTATTATCAAATTAAAACAAAAATTAAACATAAGTTTGGAGGAATAAAACCGAATTGAGAGAGTTAAGAATTTCTCTGTGCTTGTTTTCTGTTCAAGCAGCACCGTGCCTTCCTAAGCTGCCTAGCAGCTTCTTGTGCGATGCTATCCCCCCTTGCAAGCTGCATCTGTGCAGTTTCCTTGCTGCCTTCCTCTTGTTTTCCTCTGCCTTCACGCAAGCCTGCCCTTTGGGCAGCCCACCATCCTTTTCCGTCCGCTAGTCTCTACACCGAGCTGCAATGGTCTTCCCCCGCTTCGCTGCCTTGCTGCTTGGCAGCTTCCTTTTTCTTTCTAATTGTTGCTGCCTTATGTAATACACCTCTGCGCTGCTTTTATTATCCTTTTTGTGGTTCAGTTACATTCCCCCCTTCTCGCTGTATGATCCCTTGTAGGTATATAGAAAACTACGAGCAAGGACCGGAGGAGGTTTGGGCAGAAGAGCTGCTTTCGGTGACACCACTGTCCTTCTTTTTTTTTTTCTTTCTATTTTTCTCAAAAATGGCCCCCTTTGATGCCGTTTGTCTATGCACTTGTCCCCTCCTTTCATCATTATTTTCTGTTTATTCCTTTCCTTTAGCATGTGTGCCATCATTCCCTCCACCGAAATCTCATCTGTTTCCTTTTTTTTTTATTTAATTTTATTTTAAACCAAAGGGCATCATTCCAATCCGGATCAAAAACATAAACAAAGAAAATAAGTGAGTAAGGCAGTTTTGACGAATTTGTCGTTTAAAATCTCACTTGTGCTATTTTTATTTTATTTGCTAGACAAAACATATAAAACACAAAATCAAAGTAAATAGCTCAAAAATATAAGGAACTAACTAAGAAAAGACGAGTGAATTTGATGTAAAAATATATATAAATATGAGCTTATCATAAACCCAACAACCACCACCACCAATAGGCTCTCCCCAACCTCAGGAACAAAGCCCAAGCACTTTTGGAGGTGTCTGAGTGAGCATGGAGGTCGAATCGAAGCACACCCTCTCTAGGGTTTTTGGCTGGGTTTGTGTAAAATTGAGGTGTTTCTTGGCCAAATTGGCCCTAGTCACAGGTATGAAAGTTGCTCTACTCATTGAGATCTTCACTTCTGTAAAATTTGGAAATTTTTTAAGACAGTTGGATTTTTTGGCGAGTCGAGGTGGCCGACTGCACCCACAGCGGCGTGTGGCCAAAGGGCCATTAATGCTATTTTTAGGCTATATTAGATGCCTTGAGTTCAGTTTTGAGAATTGAATGACGTAGGTTGATCGTTAGAACCTAAATTCGCTACGATACGTTAATAGGTCATTATATGAATCGACGATCCAACCGTTAGATCGTCATCAAACTTTAATAGGCTATTATTCATAATAATTGAGGAATGTAGGAACTTACGGATCGGGAATCCGATGTACAAATCTTCCCAAATCGGAGTTGTAAGTTCGTAAAATAAAATATTAACCGCCACTTGGTTTTGGCAATTGGCGGAGATCCGACCGTTGGATCGTTCTGAAACTTTAGTATGTTATTCTAGAAGCATAATATGGATCCCTGGAAGTTACGGATTAGAAATTTGATATGTGGATCTTCCAGATCGAATTACATTGACATATGTTCTATGTAAATTACCAATTTTATCGACAAAAATTTTGAGATGTGATTTGATATTTGTTCTAGGTGACAATCTTTCGAGACATCTTGATATTGTGCTCGGGAATTGTAGCATGGACTCCAATTGAGTGGGCTTCTGGTTTTCTATATATATGTATATACGTTTTACGTTTTTCCCAGAAACTGCTTTAAATGGAATTACGTTTTTAAATGTTAACTCAATTGCATTACATTTTAGTATATGCATTAGGATAGATATGCATCATGTTGCATGACGCTGCAAATGCCCAGCTAAACTTCACGTGAGTACTTATTGATGGTAGAAATTACAGCGACTATGGTTGTGATGAGAGTCAGCCGTACAGGTTATGTTAGGTGACTCCGGCTGACACAGTACTGTTGATGGATATAACCGTACATGTTACATTAGGTGACTATAGCTAGATGGATAGAACCATACAGGTCACTCCAGCTAGATAGATTCAGCCATACAGGTCACGTTAAGTAACTCTAGCTAGATGGATACAGCCGTATAGGTGACTCCAACTAGCTAGATGAATATAGCCGTACAGGTCACGTTAGGTGACTCCAGCCAGATGGATATAGTCGTCTAGGTGATTCCGGCTAGCTAGATGGATATAATTGTACAAGTCACGTTAGATGACTCCGGCTAGATGGATACAGCCGTACAAGTCACTCCAACTAGATAGATTCAGCCGTACAAGTCACGTTAGGTGACTCCGACTAGATAAATACAGCCGTACAGGTGACTCTGGCTAGCTAGATGGATATAGCCGCACAGGTCACGTTAGGTGACTCTGGCTAGATGGATATAGCCGTACAGGTCACGTTAGGTGACTCCGGCTAGATAGATACAGCTGTACAGGTGATTCCAACTAGCTAGATGGATATAGCCGTACAGGGCCCGTTAGGTGACTCCGGCCAGATGGATACAGCCGTATAGGTCACTCCGGCTAGATAGATTCAGCCGTACAAGTCACGTTAGGTGACTCCGGCTGACATATGATTTTATATTGATTTATTTCAGCTCGTTTATGGTTGTTACTGAGATACTTCAACATGACATACCTTGGTTCTTACTACTCTTCATCATGATTTTTATATACATATGTATTGTTATTTTGCTGGGGAATTATATGGGTTTTACAGTGAGGGGTTATTACATTTCTAAAAGGAATAATGTTTTCAAAACCTTTATTTTTGCCTACTCACATTTTATGTTTTGCACCCATCCAGGTTTAACTACTGAAAGTTTGTATCAACGAGGATTCTTGGCGAATCTCAGTTTGGTGGGTACTTTTGAGGGTATGATCATTACCCACATTACTGCACTTTACTTATGCTCTGACGTCACGTGTGAGATGGGTTCACTCTCGCTCACTAGTGCACTCTGGTATTTAGGCACTTTTGGGTTTAAATTTATTCACATATTCCACATCGCCACACTTTATGGCTTTGTCACCTTCTAGGAGTCGGCCAACGCAGCTCGATTCGGTGTCTTAGTGGACATTCTGGGTCGAGGTGTGTCAGTTTGGTATCAGAGCTAGGTTAGGCAGTATTGCATCCATCACACGTATGATGTGAGCATTTTAGGTTCTTGAACCTAAATGTCGAATCTTGCCACCTCGTGAAATACGAAAAATGTGTTAGTTTTCCCTAAGTTTTGGGCAATTGTGTCGACTTGTTGATCTTTTAAAAGATCATTTTGGCAAACGTCTCTAAATTATAAGCAAAGAACTTTCCTGCCAAGGAAAGATGTAGATTTGAGACTAGTTGATGGCTCTAAAGCAGGGTTAATGTATTGATAATGGTGCATCACCAAGGATCTATAAATCAATTCCATCATTATTCTTTAGCCACCGTTATTAAACCTTTTGAGATTGAAAATCAGAAATAGTTTTGGTTCCTCTCGTCAAGACTTTAGAAATGTCTGAAGTGACAATGTGGTGCTACAAGGGTAGCACTCGATGGAAGAACGTCATGTAGACAATCACTTTTGGTCCTTGACAACACTAATCTTCCCAAATGCACTAGTGGTTATTCTGGTTTTTCAGGAGTGAGATCGAATGTTGTCTAAGTCAGTCCTAAAGTAAATTGTTAAAAAAAATTTCTCTGGCCTTAGGATGTTCCAGCCAATGTCCGTTCTCGAGTTTTCTTTTGGTGTTGTACTCATCATTTCGAGGAGCATAGGCACAGAAGTACGAGTTGTTACATCTATGGTTAGTGGAAATCCCCGAAATAGAAAGTATCTTTTCCTAGAATTAATGAACCACCTTTTAGGACCAATTTCTTATCCATTATCCGAAACCAACCACCTGAGCAGGCTCTAACATGTAATCAGCCTATAGTGGTGCTACTAATTGGCGACACTGTCTGATATCCAGAAGCTATTAGCTAGTATTCTGGCGGTATGATTTTTGATATCGGACTCATGCTAGTATTTAGACGTGATACCTTGTGCCAGAACGTTGGTTTACAGTTTCGGGGTAACGAGTAATATTAGAATTATTGTATATGCGTTAATTAGCAGCGCATCTGATGGGCTGATTAACAGTGACTATTTGAGCCGAAGAAACTAAATTGTGGGAACATAGTAGCAGATCTTGTATTAAGATAGTAAACTCACTGTTATGTTAACCACACTACCTAATTAGGTAATCAAAATCCTTTGACTAGCCACCTTTCGATCACTTCCACAAGTAGGCAGTAGGATCGAAATATGAAATGGCATCTCACTGCTAGAATGTTTTGAGTGGCGAGAAAATTGTGAAGACCTTTTAGTTCGTGGCGTAGAGTTGGTTAGCAGTTTAGTATGTTTCGAGTTTGTATACTCTTGACGTCTTTTCTTGCATTTTACTTGGGATGCCACCGAATACGAGAAGTAGAATACACCATTAACCCACCTTGTTAAAACCACATTTATTCTCTCTCTATTCCTTATCGAACCACTCCTATATCAATTTTCTTTGTAACTTTTTGAAAAAGTCCTATTCATTCAGAGAATTTAGTCACTAAAGCTTACCTATTTGGGAATTACTCAATCAAACATTTTTATCTAGGGAACTTCAAATCTATTCACGGAGGCGAAAGATTGAACTCTAGGTTTGTACCCAAATTTTAGCAGCTTGATTTGGTGACGATTAGAAACCATTTAAACACTATTTTGAACTGATAGTCTAGTCGACTAACCTTTGTAACCCCACTTTACCTCTATGGTCTGATGAATTCATAGTGGGCTTATTGAAGATCTTCTTATCTACCTCAACAGGGAGACCAAATTCTCTAAGCTCTGTTAGTTAGCTTTATACCAGATTCCTCGACTGTAAACTTTGATTAAATTGATGCTCTTCTCGGGAGATGTGGTCTCAATGAACGAGATTATTTTCTTTTTCCCAAAAAGGTTGTAGCAGAAGAAAATTGAAATTCCCACAAAGTATTGTGGAATTACAGGATATCTATGGTCTTGTTGATGTTATCGACAATTTGTTAGTGATTCCTTGACTATAGTATCCTTCTTTACTTTTCAGCCGAGGAAAGTTAGTTTAGTTGGGGAAGTTAGATAAGAATAAAGTTTCTGACAACCAAAGTGTTGTCTCACCTGATCCTTATTCTATGTCTTGCGATGGCGTTGATCATTCTGAAATCCATGATGACATGTTCTTTGGATGTTTTAGCTGTGCAGAGGTGGCATGACGATTTATCACATATATTTCCAACGTGTAGAACCGTTTGGAATGAGCTATCTTATCCATGACTTAAAGTTAACAATTACTATCCTTTCTTAAAAATCAAATGATATTTCTCTGTGGAGATAGGAAATGAATTAACATTGAGGCTCTATTTGATGTGGTTGAAGAGAATCCTCTAAGCTTTGGGAAGTCTTTCTAAGGGTTACAAGTACTAGATTTTGTCTAGTATCACATTACCACATTGAGACTAAGGATTAGTCTGAAATAAGTTACTTAGACCTTAGTGGACATGTTGCATTTGCTCGTCCCACAATTAGTTGGTTGCAACATACCATTATCTCTATTTTAGTTGTTTGTAATTATGGTTACAATTTTGGTTTAGCTATGGTATCATTGGAGTTGACATATAGAGATTTTACGCCCGGTACGTGATTGGTAAACACTTACTCTTGTTAGGGTTGTGTGTAACTGTGGTTACGCTCCTAATTTTGAACATGGCATTGTTTGAGGTATGGTATAAATATTTATGTGCAGTATATGGTTTACAGAAGAAGATTGCGAATAGGTAATTGAATGATCGAGTGTGACATGAAAATTATATTTTATTGACGACGTTGCTTGAGAAGGTAGTGCGTGAGCATGATCGAGGTTTGGTTTAGACGATGTATGTGTATTTCTCAATGAGGGGCAAGATGGTAATATTGCACCCTCAGGAATTCCTAACTTGCTTATCGTGACAACGGTGAGTTGTTAGTATTGCATGCTACAGACTGTGATATTGATAACTTATCTGTTGGATTCGTTAAGCAAGTGGATTATTAGACCTTTTATATTAGTATACTAATTTATTTATTTACTTACTTATTATATACTTACCTATTTAAGGGTTGGACACAATCTAAAAGTACTGCATTCATACGTTCGGAGTATGATACGCTACGAGTGCGTAGGCAAATATTTTTCTATACTCAGTTTTAATTTTAGAAAAACTATTTTTGTAGTTTTCATATACGCATTTGAACATTATGTTTTCATACGTCTATTTTTTTACACTGTTTTTTTTTTTAAGTATTGAATTTTAGTATAATGCTAAAGGAGAAAGAAAGTTGAGCTTGGAGGCATGAAAGAGGAATAATTGCAATCTGATCGCGACGGAATAACATTCTCTTTTATGCAGCTGCTCTAACTTGATATCTCTTTCACGTATTTATTTTTCTACTGTATTTTCACTACTTGTGTCTAACAAATGATTTTAAATTTTTGGGATGAAATCTTTTTAAGGTGGGTAGATTGTAATAGCCTGTCCCTAAAAATTATGATTTTTATAATTTTAATAAGTGAGTTTACGAAAATGCCTTTCGAGGTAAAGTGTTAACTTTTGTTGACTACCGTGTTGTGTCACGTAAAGTTCATTTTCTTGGCATATGCTTGTAGTACTCGTTGCTACAGACGCGTGGGTGTAGACGGAGCACAATTTGGAGTTATAACGAGTGAGATATTAATGTTTAAAGTTAGGGACGAAATGGTAATTTAATTGTTAATTGGAAAGCTCCAGAAAATCTAGAGTGCCACGTAGGTGGCCCAGATTAAAAGAGAAAAAAAATGGGTGGTGGAGATAGAAAATAAAGAAGAGAAGAATGGATAGGTGACGACAAATGAGGAAAGGAGAGAGAAGAGAGTGACCAACCAGAGAAAGGGAAAATGAGGGAAAGGAGGAAAGGAGAGAGGCAGCCAACCCGGATCCCAAAAGAGACCCGGATCACGACCCACGACAAACCCGGCTTTGGCTTCCTAATTCTGCCAATTTCTTCGATTTTTCCAACGAATTTCACCCAATTACTATCTACACATATAACCCCGACCTCTATTATACCATTTCCACACCAAATTAGATGAGATTGGGGTCGAAATTATGAAGAATTGCATCGTGCGTATGGTTTCCCGACGGTGATCCACCTTTCCTGAAGGTAAACCCAACAACCACCACTACCAATAGGCTCTCCTCAACCTCAGGAACAAAGCCCAAGCACTTTTGGAGGCGTTGGAGTGAGCATGGAGGTCGAATTGAAGCACATCCTCTCTAGGGTTTCCGGCAGGTTTGTGTGAAATTGAGGTGTTTCTTGGCCAAATTGGCCTTGTTCATAGGTATGAAAGTTGCTCTACTCCTTAATATCTTCACTTCTATAAAATTTGGAATTTTTTTAAGATAGTTGAATTTTCCAGTGAGCTAGGGCGGCCGACCGCCACCCACGGCGGCGCGTGGCCAGAAGGCTATCAATGCTATTTTTAGGCTATATTAGATTCCTTGAGTTCAGTTTTGAGAATTGAATGACGTAGGTTGATCATTATAACCTAAATTCGCTACGATATGTTAATAGATCATTATATGAATCGACGATCCGACCGTTGGATCGTCATCAAACTTTAATAGGCTATTATTCATAATATTTGAGGAATGTAGGAACTTACGGATCGGGAATCTGATCTACAGATCTTCTCGAATTGGAGTTGTAAGTTTGTAAAATAAAATGTTATTCGCCACTTGGTTTTGGCAATTGGCGGAGATCCGATCGTTGGATCGTTCCGAAACTTTAATATGTCATTCTAGAAGAATAATGGGGATCCTTGGAAGTTACGGATCAGAAATCTGATATGTGGATCTTCCAGATCAAATTATGTAGACATATGTTCTATGTAAGTTACGTATTCTATCGACAAGAATTCTGAGATGTGATTTGATATTGTGCTAGGGAATTATAGCCGTACAAGTCACATTAGGTGACTCTGGCTAGATGGATACAGCCGTACAAGTCACTCCGGCTAGATAGATTCAACTGTACATGTCATGTTAGGTGACTCAGCTAGATGGATACAGCCGTAGAGGTGACTCCGGCTAACTAGATGGATATAGCCGTATAGGTCACGTTAGTGACTTCGGCTAGATGGATATAGCCGTACAGGTCACTCCGGCTAGATAGATTTAGTCGTACAGGTCACGTTAAGTGATTCCAGCTAAATGGATACAGCCGTACTAGTGACTCAGGCTAGCTGGATGGATATAGCCATACAGATCACTCTGCCTAGAAAGATTCAGCCGTAGAGGTCACATTAGGTGACTTCAACTAGATGGATACAGCTGTGCAGGTGACTCCGGCTAGCTAGATGGATATAGCCGTACAGGTTACGTTAGGTGACTCCAGTTAGATAGATATAGCCGTACAGGTGACTCCGACTAGCTAGATGGATATAGCCCTATAGGTTAAGTTAGGTGACTCCGGCTAAATGGATATAGCCGTGCAGGTCACTCCGGCTATATAGACAAGTCACATTAGGTGACTCCGGCTGACATATCATTTTATATTGATTTATTTCATCTCGTTTATGGTTGATACTGAGATACTTCAACATGGCATACATTGGTTCTTACTACTTTTCAGCATGATTTTTATTTATATATAAGTATTGTTATTTTGCTGGGGAATTATATGGGTTTTATAGTGAGGGGTTATTACATTTCTAAAAAGAAAGATGTTTTCAAAACCTTTGTTTTTGCCCACTCACATTTTCTATTTTGCGCCCCTCTAGGTTTAGCTGCTGAAAGTTCGTATCGACGAGGATTCTTGGCGAATCTCTGTTTGGTGGCTACTTTTGAGGGTATAATCCTTACCCACACTATTGCACTTTACTTATGCTCTGACGTCACGTGTGAGATGGGTTCACTCCCGCTCGCTAGCGCACTCTGGTATTTAGGCACTTTTAGGTTTAAATTAATTCACATATTCCACATCACCACACTTTATGGCTTCGTCACCATTCAAGTGTCGGCCAGCACAGCTCGATTCGGTGTCCTGGTAGACATTCCGAGTCGGGGTGTGTCAGATCGGATAATCAGGGTGGTGAGCCCTAAGCTTGATAACCTTAGCCAACAGTTATGAGAATGTAGCGTTCCTTGTGGACAACAAGTACACGTGAGATTAACGTGTGGAAGCGTCAACCAAAATTTTAAAATATCTAAATTGGGCGTATAGTCGTAGTATATAGACCACTTGGGATATGCTCCATCTTCTCTAGAATACACTTTTGGCCAGATTCGTAGGAAGTTATACACATAAATTCAACTTCGTTTTCTACATGGGTTTCAACGTGGTAATTGTTATCTCTAATATCCTTGAAACTTAGCAACGTTCTTTCGGAATGTAGAGAATATAGTGCCTCATCAATGGTCGAGATTATACCATTGGACAACAATATACGTGCCTTTTCGTATCCTTCTATCAGGTTGGATGAGTCTAAGAGGGTTGTCAGAGGTGCATTCTTGGATATGAAGTTAGTGAAATAGATGCATTCACACAAAACTGTGTGCGTGGTTGCACTATCTGCCAGACAACTAACTTTCCCACTAGTCATACCTAGAATGAAAAATTAATTTGAATCGGTCACATGCATAAAAGTTCTTAAAACAAATATCCATTCAAAATAATTTCATTTATTCAAGGATGGTAATTAATTAAAACTTAATATCCAAAAAAAAAATCACCAACCAATAATAAAAAAAATAAAGGAAAATTGTTCAAAAATCAACCAAAAACAAGGGAGGGGTTTGGCCACTTAGTGGAATCTGGCCCCAATAGTCTTATTTCAACTAAAAAATAAGTATATGTCTAAGATTCTAATCTTCCATGTGGGTGGTATCCTCTTGAAAGTCAGAAACCTCCATCTTTGTAGTCTCCGATTCGTCAACTTGCATGAAGTTTGATTCAAACTTCCTACGACAAGAATGATATTCATCTACAAACTTCTTGGGAGTGCGGCAAACACGAGACCAATGGTCATTTGAACCACAGTGATAGCACATATCTGCATTCATCATTTCAGGTGCTTTGCCCTTATTCTTAAAGTTCGGGGCCTTGGGAGCGAGGTTTGAGCTTTTCGAGGCTGTGTTTCCTCCATTGGATGGGCCATTACTTTGTTGACCTTGGTGGGATGGCTTCTAGCTGCCCTATCACGCCTTTTTTGGCGTTTTGGGCGCTCGTTAGTGCTATAATATGCTTCAGGCACAGCAGTAGTCCCAGTAGGTTGAGCTTGATGATTTTTCATCAACAGCTGGTTCTACTTTTCAGCAAGAAGTAAAACAAAGATCAAATCTGATAACTTAGTGAACTTCTGAGCTCTATATTGTTGCTGCAGGACAATATTAGAAGCATAGAAGGTCGAATAGGTCTTTTCCAGGAGATCATCTTCAGTCAAAGTTTCATTGCAAAACTTGAGAAGTGATCGAATTCGACAAACTTCAGAATTATATTCATTCATAGACTTAAAGTCTTGGAAGCGCAAGTGCTGCCAGTCTTGTCTTGCTTCAGGCAAGAATATGTCCTTTTGGTGATCAAAATGATCAGCCAAAGTGACCCATAATGCACGTGGATCCTCATCAGCAAGATACTTAGTTTGCAGAGCGTCATGGATTTGTCTTCGGATGAAGATCATAGCAGTGGTTTTTTCAGCTTCGTCAACAGGCTCGTCTGTTGCTTCTTTAATAGCAGGACGCAAGTTCTTTGTAGTGAGGTGGAGCTTCACATCTTGAACCCACTTGAGGTAGTTCCTTCCAGAGACCTCCAAAGCGGTGAAGTCGAGTTTGTTCAAATTCAACATGTTCCTATCACAAAATAGGTGGACAAGATATGGTTAGTGTAATGGAGAAAAATCAATCCATTCACATAAGAGTAGAACATACAGGTTCTAATAGACATGTATTGGTTTATTTTTCCACGAAAAAGCTTCAGGTTTTCATAGGTGATGCTTTTAAGTGAAAACTTCAAGTTTTCAAACAAAGCATGTTTATAAGAAACTTTGGGTTTCAAAATAATTATGAACTTCATGTTCATATATTCTTGTAGTCAAACACAAATATATATGCAAACAAATATGCAAAAATAGAATTTTTAGGTCTATAATTATAATTGAATTAATTTATTTAGACTTCGGGCTAAATTAAATTTGGGTGAAAAAAATATAAAACCCAATGGGCCTAAAATAACTATGCAAATAAAATTTGCGGCCCAAAAGAAAAAAAAACTAAGCCACGGGTGGCTCAAAAAAATTGGTCCGTGAGAAACTGTTTTGGGCCGAGGAAGCTCCAAAGGCCAACCGGCTAGAGCAGTATGCCAATAAAAGGGACCAAGCCCAGTGGCTTGGGGCAGGCTAGAAGCTGATGGCTCCTAGTTTCTGCTCGACGCAGGCTGCAAGCTTTGGCAGCGCATGGGAGACAATAGGAGCCCAAAGAGCTCAACTATGTTTGCACGGTGTAGCTTATCTTCAGGTTGGTGGTTACGGGTTCAAAATTATTTATTCAATTATTAGTTTTGTTTAAGTTTATTTAAATTGTCCTTTATATATATATATTTTTTTATTATTAATATATTTTCTGTCGGTTTTATCCAATAGAGAATGCTCTTATTGATTCATTATTAAAAAATTCTTTGTCGGTTATATCGGACACAAGTTCTGTCGATTTTAGAGTATTTGCTATCGGTTTTATTCGACAGAGAATGCTTTTATTTATTCATTATTAATATATTCTCTGTCGGTTATATCCGACACAAGTTTTGTTAGTTTTAGAGTATTTTCTGTCTGAAAATTTGTTTCCTGACGCTGGCAATTATGTCACTTATTATATCTGCCACTGCATCCATTTTCTGTCGAATTTTGCTTAATATCCGACAGTAATATGCGTTTCTTGTCTGTGATAGCCCGTCCCGAAATATGGAATACTTTAGTCTTGTTAGCCTGGAAATGGCAGTTTTGCCCTTCAGCATTGGGTTGTGAATAAATTTTAAGCTAAGAAAATGGGTCACTTCTTTTGTTTTCTGACATTCAATCCCTTTCCTATATTGTGCCACTCCTTTTTTACCTATTTCTCTTTAATTTCTAACTCTTTCTATTACCTTTTTAATTATGGGACAAAATAGTTAAGTCCTCAAACCTTTTCCCTAATCCTTGTTGAGTTCCCTAGCTTATTTAAACCCCTTTGCCGCACCATTCTCTGCTTGGACATTCTCTACACATTCTCTGCCCCATTCCCCCATCCATTCCATCCATATATCTACCTATCCACCCTCTACCACCAAAATCACCCATTCTACACACCCAAAACCCTTGTGTCGCAACAAAGAAGGAGAAGGAAGGACCTTGGACGTGCTTGCCATTCAAGTTTGGATTGCTGAAGCGTTTTAGGTGTTTTCTTTCTTTTGTTTTCAATGTATAAGTTTTATTATATTTGTTTTGCGAACATGAGGAGCTAAACTCTTTTTGGCTAGGGGGATATTCAAAACCATGAATATATTTGCAATTTGAATTGATTACTTTCAGTTGTGATTTCATAAATTGTGAATGCAATTTGCTTAACTGTTTGATTCAAAACTTATTCTTGTATGTCAATTAAGGATGCATACTTAGTTTGCATGCATGAATTTGATGCTAGAATATAAGGGAGTTTCACCTAATCGTTATGAACTTATATTCATAAGTAGTGGAGGTTGTTAATCACAATCGCGTTAAGTGAATTCTTGGCAGGAGTATTATGCTGCTCATAATTACGAATGCCTTGTCAATGCTTATGATTTTCACAAAGCTTAATGATCTTTGATTGTATCTCTATTATGCTGTTCATGTAGGGAACTTTTGAAGAATGTTTTGGGTTGCCGATGCGTATTCCATCCAATTCAATAACTTAAGGAAAATCTGAGGGTTAATTAGTGTTGTTCATGGTTAATCTGGGGCATTGAGGTTCATGGTTTATTGAAAGAGCAACTGAAAATCGATTTGTATGCAAGTGTGTCATGTGTGGAGAAAAACCCTCTAGTTAGCCATTTATCCATTGATTTACTCCAATTTCATGCCTTGTTCAATTCTGCCATTTACTTAGTTTTAGTTTTAATTTTCGTGCAAAACAAACCCCCACCATTTAGTTATGTCAATTGAGTTAGAATTTGTCCAAACTTGTGTTTAGTTAGTCTTTTGAGTCAATTTTCGTCCAAATCACTTTCTAGTTTCTGTTTTGAGTCAATTGGCTTGTTTTGTGCTGTTTTGAGTCATTCTAGTTTGTTTTGAGTTCTTAGAGTCTAGTTAAGTGTTTTCAGCCTAGTTTTGTGTTTTTGAGTCTTGTTTAGTGTTTTTAAGTCAGTTTAGAGTAGATTAGCCATCCCTCCTAATTTCCGGCCTAGAACGATCCCTACTTTCATATACTACAACTATCAAAGAGAGGGTTTAAGTTTGTGTGCTGTTTTACATCACATCATCGGGGTGTGTCATGTCCGTTATCATAGCGACACTAATAAATGGTTTTGTAGTAGTGTCTCTGCTTTTGACATCACTTGTAATAGCACTTTCTGTCACACCTTCCGTTTGTATTCTGAATTAGATATATGCTCTGAACATGTCATGCATTATCACTATCATTTTATTGACGGCTGAATATTATTATATTATTTTGGTAAAGTTTGTATAAGAATATTACATTATATAGCTTTGTGCAAAACTTGTATGCATGTTTCACATGTTCTTGGCATATGCATTCATTAAATGGCTTGCATCACCCTCGGGTGTTGGCTAGCACGTGGCCATCCAGCTGTCCTCTGGGCATTGGGATCGAGGCGTGTCACATAGTTTTTATTATATCTTTCAACATAATCTTTCATACAGGTTTTGGTCCTGCAGTAATGCACGTGCACCAATTTCTAGTAAATACTAAATAGGATATTTTGGTCTAACCATTTAAGTGATAATACATGTGGGACTTGCTGTAGAGCGAGTCCAGCTAGCACTCCTATCTTATTCTCAATTTAACTACAAATATAACAGAGTACATATATGATATATTTAAACAAGACGATCTGAATTTCGTGCCAACTCAAACAGTACCAAATGCAATTCAAATCTTATTGAGTTGTTCAAGTGTGATGTCTGGTCCTCCAGTAGAAGCTGCAGTTTGAAATGATAACGACTGAGAAACCATGTGCATTGTTGGCCTCGATTGCGGTCGCGAATCCCTGCATGTGATTGCCACCCTTGCAATGGTTGTCAGTTCATCTTCAACTTCAAGTGTAGGAGGTGGAAGCCGTTGGTCCAATACGTCCTTCAGCAATTTGTTTTCACACGCAGATGGAGACGAAAAGGACGAGATTAAATCACGTAGTTTTTTTCCCATGATCACTTCCAGTGCCAGCACTCTGAACCTATAAACGTGACATTTCTCGTTACCTTCCTTGTGTAGGCCAACTCTACATTAAAATTAAGGAGAGCAAGCCATTAGTATACGTTTAAATTTATATTATCAAATTTCAACATTTTATATTTTAACTGTTTTACTTTACCTGGTGCTACATATCCATTTGTGCCTGCGAGGGAGCTCCAATTCGATGAGTCTGGATTCAAAAGCTTAGCAGTGCCGAAGTCTGAAACACAAGGCTCGTAGTCGTAATCCAGCAAAATGTTGCTGCTTGATAAGTCTCGGTGTACGATTGGCGGCACGCAATCATGATGCAGGTAAGACAGTGCATGAGCTACGCCTTTTACAATTCTCACTCTCCTACTCCAATCCAATTCTTTTGCTTCGTCTTCTTTGCTCAAGATTGAAGCCAGACTACCCTTTTCTAGATACTCATATACCAGAAAAGAGTGCTTTGAATTCGAGCAAAAGCCGCAAAGTTTCACAATGTTTCGATGTCGTATATTGGTTAGTGCACTTATTTCATTGTGGAACTCCTTCTGCGATGTCTCCTCGCCGTCAAGTTTTTGATGGAGTTTCTTCACTGCAACTATGCTGCCTGATGGTAGCTTTGCCTTGTAGACACTTCCAGATCCTCCCTTCCCAATGCAAAATATGGAGTCAAAACCATTTGTTGCTCTCATGATCTCCCAATACAATTTTTTTTCCGTCAAAAAGAGAGATTGAAAAAATTTCATCATGGATATCACTCTTTTCTGTTCCCCGCTCTTTCTTTCTTCTTGTTTTGATGAAGACAATTGCAAGGAAAGCAAGTAAAACTGCTCCCAAGATAGGGAAAATGTTTGCAAACACGAGTTTTCTTTTGTTTTTTCTTTTTGAAACGTGCTTATTTCAGGATTCTAGACCTATAACATTTCCACACAATCCTTCATTTCCTTCAAAGCTGTGAGCATCTTGAAATGCTTTGTTGTTGGGGATGGGACCTTGCAAGTGATTGTAGGATATGTCAATGGACGACAAGCCACGCATTCCATCAAACGTTGCTGGAATGAGACCAGAAAGATTATTGTGGGAAAGATTCAGCCCCTCCAAGCTCTGCATATTGCTAATTTCTGATGGTATCCAGCCGTCAAGTGAGTTATGACTCAAATCTAACTGTGACAGGTGAAATAACTTGCCCAACTGAAATTGTTGTTGCTCAAATTCAAGTAGTTTAAATTGACCAATTCGGCAAAAATGCTTGGAATTGAGCCATTCAACTTCTTGGTGGACACGTCAAGATGTTCGAGTTCAGTGAATGCTCCAAATTCTGAGGGTATAGAACCAAAAAGTTGATTGCCATTCAGCTTTAGATTCACCATAGAAGTCAATCTTCCCAATTCCTTGGGGACCACCCCAACCAGATGATTCGAAGAAAAATCGATTTCTTGAATTTTAGTTGCATTGACAATCTCAGATGGTATGCTCCCAGTAAGGTTGTTGCCCGCAATCCGTAGGGTTGTTAAATTTGGACATTGTCCCCAGATGTCTGAGATTTCGCCATATAAGTTGTTGTGGCTTAGGTCTATAAACTCAAGATTCGGATGGTCACCAAAGTCTTCAGATATATTATTGATTGTAAATTGGTTCCGTTCAAGACGGACTCTGACTAAGCTCTTGCAACCTTTCAAGCTTTTCGGGATTGGACCTGTAAATTCGTTCTCTCCTGCAGTTAACCTTTGTAGGAGTCCACCTCTGCAAATATCTCGAGGCAAATAACCAGAAAATCGGTTAGTAGCCAAGACAAGTATGGTCAACTTCATTAGATTCTCCATCTCTTGGGGGATTGATCCAGATAGCTGGTTGCCGCGGAGGTATAGGTTTTCTAGGCTGCTGAAGTTGCCGAATGAAGACGGAACGGTTCCGTTGAGCTGATTGTTGGCCAGGTCTAGAGTCACAACAAATTTCAAGTTTCCAATATCTTCAGGAATAGTGCCGGAAAGTTTATTATCGAAGAGAGTGAGATAAACAAGGTTTGTCAAATTGGTCAAAGAAGTTGGGATCGAACCAGAAAGGGTATTGTTGGACAACAACATCATGGTTAGATTTTTCAAGTTTCCGAAACTCTGAGGGATTGGGCCTGATAAATAGTTGTCATACATGTAAAGTTCAACCAATTTCAAAAGGTTTCCTATTTCGGGAGGAATAGAACCCGAAAGTTGGTTTCCAAAGAGAAACAAAGAAGTCAGTTGGCTCAAATTACCCACAGAAGCTGGAATTGAACCCTCTAAATTGTTTAAGTTTAGAGCTAGCTGATAGACAAATTTAAGTTGGCCTATTTCTTGAGGAATGGAGCCGTTGAACTTATTTTCATTTAGGTGAAGGACCTGAAGGTTTGTTAAAAGACCGATTTCAGGTGGGATTTTTCCAGATATTTGATTGTAGGCTACATCAAAATAGATGAGTTTGGTAAGGGAACTGATCTCAGGTGGGATTTGATCAAAAAGTTCATTGTAGCTAAGGTCAACATATGCAAGATTAGGCAAGGACATGAATGGAAATTCAAGTAGAGTACCTTGTATACCAGAATTGATGAGGTCTAATCTGTTGGCACTTCCAGCTGTGTTGCATGAAACACCAGTCCAATTATTGCATGGGGCTTCATTTGCATTCATCCACGAGGTCAGGTTGTTTTGGGTTTGGCTTTGAAAGCTAGCTTTCCATTTGAGAAGTGCTTCTGCTTCACCGGAATTGGCAGAAGCAAAAGCACGTTTTTGTGATGAATTTAGCTGAAGAGACAAGATGAGGCAAGCTAGAAAGCATACTTTATCACAATAAGCTGAAAATCTCATCATGGTTTTTGTGTATATCTTTTTTTAAGTACCTCAAGGCTTTACTTATAGTGAGATGCATTATTAATCTGCATATCCTCTACTTGTTTTTGTTATCTTTGACTTTTGATCCAAATGCCGTATTAAAATAGAAATTGGATTGTTTACACTTTCATGGTCTTTGTCTGGGAAGACTTTGAATTCTTTGTCTCTGAAGACTTTGAATATTGTTACACTTTTATGGTCTTTGTCTGATAAGACTTTAAATTTTGTTTCACTTTGCGTTGAAGTCATTGTCTGTTTAAAATAGAAATCGGAAAGTTTGCAGCGCGAACTTATATTCATATTCCTAATAAAGGCTATGTGAGTAGTGTTGGAACTAAATTTATGCACCACCGCAATAGTGGAGGCACAAGGTCAAGTCTGCAAAATTGAGAATAATAGTGAGCAAACCTAAGATTGGCGGGAAGGGTGTGTGTTGGCAAAAGGCTCTCTGATGATCAAGTCAGTAAACAGTTTTAGACTCAAGCAATTTTAGACTCAAGCAGTCTTTGCTTCCCTCTTTTCTTTTTGGGGTGGAGGAGCCCTTGTCACCAAAATCTGTAGGAGCTTTTAAGATTGCACTGTCAGGTCCATCCAACCACACCTTTCTCCTCATAATTTCCGATCCCCTTTCTCAAAATTCCTAAACCTCCGATCCCTCTGGGTGCACAGTTACTCCAAATCCCTAACACCTTTAAAGTAAATCCATCCATACTTCCTACTTTTTATCCTTTTTGTTTTATTTTTCATTCAATTAATTTTTTTTTTTAAACACAGATAGTAGTATTCGAAAAATCGGCCTAGGCGGCCGCCTAGGTGCTGGGCGAAGGAGCTCCGACCTGATTTAGACCAAAACGTTCAGTTAGGCGGGGAGGACTTAGGCTGCCGCCTAGGCGCTCGCTAGGCACCTGAGGCGGGCTAGGCGACGCTAGGTGGCAGTCTAGGCGGTTTGAATCTCGTTGCAAATCCCAAACTTACTGTAATTTTTGCAGTAGATCTACAACTTCCTATCTCGTACGTAGCAGCAGAGCCCTGGTGATTTTCTGCAGCCCGTATCTATGAAGATGAGGGAAGAGAAAGTGCGAAAAGAGACAGAGAGAGAAAGACAATTAAACATTTCAATCCGTGTTCTGTTCTACAGCTCGTCTATGAAGATGAGGGAAAAGAGAGTGTGAAGAGAGAGAGAGAGAGAGAGAGAGAGAGAGAGAGAGAGAGTGAAAGTCTGAAACATTTCAATATGTGAGGGCGAGGACTGGGATTTCAAATCCAAGGAAAAGCTGATAGTTTTAATTATCAAAACCATGGACGCTGATGGTTTTGATGGAGTGGGATCTCAAATATATATTTTATATTGAAACCATGGACCCAAGGTGGTAGACGGGTGATGTGAAAGAGGTGAGGTGCTGATGGTTTTAATAATGAAGACCACCCATTATGTGGGCTTTTTATATTTTTAAAAGTTTTGGATATTATATATATATATAAATGTTATATAAATTATAAATTATTTAGAAAATATTCTTTTTTTCTAGGCAAGCATATTATATAGGGTAAATTACACCATACCCCCTCAAGTTTGAGGTCTATTACAATCTCATGCAACATCTTTAAAACATTTCACTTTCATACCTCAAGTACTATTTTATTTCAATTTCATACATCCGTTATATTTTCCATCAATTAATCCGTTAAGTGTTGACGTGGCTACCAAAGTGGCACACCACATGGCAAAAATAATAATTTTTTAATTTAAAAACCTAAATTTTCTATTAAAAAAAACCAATTGAAACCCGACAACCCCCCAACCCAGAAACCCCTAAAATTAAAACTATCTCCTTCCCCCTGCGACTCCATCTGCAAGAAGAAGAAGAAGAAGAAGAAGAAGAAGAAGAAAGAAAGAAAGAAAAAAAAAAAAAGAACACATCTGCAGCAAGAAGAACAAGAAGAAGAATTAAAACTATCCCATATGATATAGTTTTTTTTAATAGAAAATTTAGGTTTTTAAATTAAAAAATTATTATTTTTGCAACATGGTGTGCCACGTTGGCAGCCACGTCAGCACTTAACTGATTAATGGATAGAAAATGTAACGGATGTATGAAATTGAAATAAAATAGTACTTGAGGTATGAAAGTGAAATGTTTTAAAGATGTTGTATGGGATTGTAATAGATCTCAAACCTGAGGGGGTATAGTGTAATTTACCCTATTATATTACATAAAACATTCACATATATATGTTCTTCTATAAGAAATAACATATTAGTCAATAATTATTTACATTTGATATAGTAAATTTAATTAATTCATAAAATATATAAGAAATTTACCTAAATCTTCCTAGGCCGCCTAGGCAGCTAGGCGCCAACCCGCTGCTCGACTAGCGCCTAACGTTTTTTAGAACTTTGACAGATAGTATGTGACTTTTATCACGAAAGAACCTACACCACATATCTAAACCCATTTTATCTAGCCAATTTTTATTAATACTTATTTGACATGGAACCGATTATGGCATGTTATTGTTAGTTCAAGGCAATATGGAGGGAGAGAGGCGGAGGAAGAGGAAGGATCGTGATTTTCTGTGTTGGGTGGGGAAGAAGAAACAGAGAGATGAACCCATATTGGTTTTTAGGTTTAGGTTTGGTTTTTTAGTTTTTAAAATTTTAAATTTTTAATTGTTTTAATTTTTTATTTTTTAATATTCACGTAGACCTATACTGACATGTGGCACCTAGTCATTGTCCATGTGGGTGTCACGTCATCAATTAATAGAGGTTCTGATAGAAAACTTAACAGATGTATGAGACTGCCCTAAAATTATGACTTTAGGTACTATTCTGGGATGAAAAAATCTTTTATGTACCAAATGTTAAAAACCAAGAAACTTCAAGATAGGAAATTGAGATTGACCTTTTCTAATATTCTTCGTGCCCTTATCTATCTTTTATCTCTACGGACCTCTCTCCCTCTAAATTTATACTACATCAAAGTTGAGTTTAAAATGTTAAGTTACTAAACACTTGCATGTAAAAAGCCTCGCAAAATTTAGCTACAACATGCCTAACATTGTTAATAAGAACAACTTTTTTTGCAGCATTCTTTTTTTTCCGCAAAGATTATAGTAGCTAGGTAACAATTCTTATTTTGGATTTACCTTTTTCACCCATTCATTCATTTGTAAAAATTTCTTCGGCTTTTCAACTAGTATTAAGCATTCGCTGGAGACTTTGGCCCAATTTGATTTTTTTTTTCATCAAAAATTGCTTCATTTTAAAGTTAAGTAGTAAAAATAGGATAAATTACATAATACCCCCTCAGGTTTGAGGTCTATTACAATCTCATACAACATCTTTAAAACATTTCACTTTCATACCTCAAGTACTATTTTATTTCAATTTCATACATCCGTTATATTTTTCATTCATTGATCCGTTAAGTGCTGACGTGGCCGCCAAATGTGTGCCACGTAGCAAAAAAAACCTAAATATTCTAAATATTAAAAATAAAATAAAAAAATAAAAAATAAAAAAACTGAAACCTCATCCCCCTCATCCTCCTCTCTTCTCCCTGCAAGCCCCAAACCCATCTCCCCCATCTTCATCTTCTTCCTTGCAATCCAAGGAAAAAAAAAAGCCCCCTTCAATTCGTCTTCCCCTCTCTCCTCCCCCATCTTCATCTTCTTCCCCCGACCCTATACCTATAACCCAAAAGAAAAAAAAAATCCAAATCCTGTCTCACCATCGCCGGGTTCGTGAAATGGGTGTGGATTTAAGGAGTGGGGGGGGTATGTAGAGGAGAGTGGGGAGTGTGTAAAGAGGAGAAAAGGGTGGGTGGTGGGGTTGCAGATGAGAGAAGGGTCAGGTTCTGGGTGACCTGCATTGTGGGAGGGAAGGGGGTTCTGGATTGACCTGCATCGCGCCATGTCTTGGGGGGCGGGGGGGGGGGGGGGCGGCTAGGGGAATGGGGTTACGAGGATCACAAAGATCTGGGTTTTTGTTTTTTGGGGGTGGGGATCTTTGGGTTTTTGTTTTTGGGGGTGGGGATATGCGGCCCGGGGGGAGGGGTTGGTGGGGGGGGGTTACAGGGACATGCGATAGGTTTTTTTTTTCAATAGAAAATTTAGGTCTTTAAATTAAAAAATTATTATTTTTGCCACATGGTGTGCCACGTTGGCAGCCACGCCAGTACTTAACGGTAATGGATGAAAAATGTAACAGATGTATTAAATTGAAATAAACTAGTATTTGAGGTGTGAAAGTGAAATGTTTTAAAGATGTTATATGATATTGTAATAGACCTCAAACCTGAGGGGGTATTATGTAATTTACCCTAAAAATATGTTTGGTAAAAATAAAATATACTATTTGTTTTAGGGAGCTTTAATAAAACACCCCTGACACTGTTTACTTTTAACGAAAAACCACTTTTTTACCTTTAACTGTCACTATTCATTATACCTTCAAAAATGACTTTTCATTAAAACTGTCACTATTCAGGGACTTTTCGTTAGTTTTCCTTTTGTTTTAAAGCCAATGACTTCCTGACCGCAGCCTATAGGTTGTTTTTAAAAAATTGCTTTAATAGAGTTGAGTCTTTAGAATATTTTAATTCATATGATAAGCTCATTAACTTTAAATAATGGCATCATTTATCCCTCTTGACACTACTTTTACATTATTTTTCATACTCACAACACTTTTAAAGATGTTTATCAAACGCTCAACTGCTTTATTTTACAACTAATTCTTTTTAAAGCACAGCAGAAGCAATTTATTAAAAAAAATACAGCAATCCCAAACTCTATAAAAAATACTTTTTTTTTTTAATAAAAACTAATTTAAAAGTGTTTTATTATAAACATGTAGAAAATTTTATTACAAACAAAGATACTACTCATTCTTCTTGGAGAGATTCGCCCAACTGCTTAACGAACAAATCATCGTTCTGATACACAAAGTAAACAATTCGACCCAGAAGTTGGAGGGCGTGGCAATCGTACCGGTGATTTCCGTGCCATAATCAGCCCCATTTGCAGTTGCGACCCACTGAAGACCAGCTTCCTTGCACCCTCTGAATTATCTAGAAGAAACTTTCATCATTATAAATGACTAGATGTTAAGGCTCATTCAATTTACAACTTTTTAGTTTTAGAAATTTGCTTGGTAGGTGTTTAATAAAAATTGAAGCATTATATTGAAAACACAATCACAAAAATAGCTTTCAGCTTCTTTTTTTTTTAAGTTAAAAATTAAATAGGTATCAAACAGCCAAAACAATAATTTAATGTCTATGAGAGAGAGAGAGAGAGAGAGAGAGAGAGAGAGAGAGAGAACTTTGTATTTGATCTTGTGAAATATTGGCAAAGACTAATTTTGACGATAACAATAGCAATACAAGGAAGGGAACCATTTTCATTAGTAAAGGTATAAAGTTTGGCTCCTTCATTCCTCTAGCTAAGCAAGTAAGCTGTGTATAAATGCGACCCACACACATATATAAACGGGTTTTAGGTAGCTAAATGTTATTGCTAGGTCAATGGTTTCTGCATGCCCATTAACTCATCCACAAAACTTCCACATAATTTCGAGATAATAAAATAAAACTGTCAAAATTACGTGTTGATGAAATTATGCAAAACGAAATTTCTTCTTGTTATTATGTATGAGGTTTTCAATGTCGATAGTGGACCAAAAAATAGGAGCCTGTCACACTACCAAAAATTATTATTTGCCCGATGAATCAAAATTCGTAGGGTAGAGTGTTTTTACTTGATGAAATTTCAGTTGGTCGACAAAAATGATCAACGTTTAGGGTTTTGTCAAAGGCTGTGTGCGACAAAGTCATTTAGTCGGGTAAGCCAGCTTTTGTTGGGCAAACATTTGGTGTCAAGGAAAAAATGGCATGTAGGGTGTGAAATCTTGCCCGACGAACCTCAAAAAGTTTCGTCGCATGTAAAGGCTTAATTAGGTTTTAGGTTTAGGATTTTTTTTCGTCGTGTAAGTATATTCTTTGTTGGCATACTCTTTGATTATAATTAAACTTTATTCTAATATGTGCGTCATAGATGTATTATAGAGTTATCAACATATATGTTAGTTTTGTGTGTCCAAATAACATCACCAAATTGTAAAGTCCTATATCAATTTAATAAACTTCTACGATGAATCTAGACACATGCACGGACTGGACTCATACGTAGTGTTCTATTTCTTTCACACGCAATATTTTATACTATTGTTATTCGTTATGAAGATAAAAATGTCAAAGTCGCGAGTTTATGAAATTAAGTGATCACTTTCTCAATGATTCATGGCCAGCTCTTGTAGCGGGGTAGACCTGCCTGCTGTGTATAATTCAGCATGGAAGATCTTTCTTATTAATATTTGTATTACCTGAAGATCTTTCCTAATGTAAATTCCTCAAGCCCGTATCTCTCTTTTTACTCTGCGATCTCTCTCCCTTCTCCCCTATAAATTTATACTACGATAAAGTTGAGTTTAAAGTGTTTTTCTTTATTCTGTGAACTTACCAAACACTTGCACGTGAAAAGCCTCACGAAATTTAGCTACAACATGCCTAACATCACCGTTCTAAAAATATTCACTAGGTGGCTAGCCACCACCCCATTTAATTCTTAAAAAATTTGGAAATTAAGAAATGACCCATAAACTTACCTAGGTGCCCACCTAAATAAAAATAGATAACTTTTATTTTTCATTTTGAAAATCTCACTATGGTTTGTGTATACTTTTTTTTAAGCAACTCAGAGCTATACTTATAGTGAGATGGATTATTAATTTGCATATCCTCTATTTATTTTTGTTATCTTTGACTTTTGATCCAAATGCTGTATTAGAATAGAAATTGGATTTTTTACGCTTTCATGGTCTTTGTTTAGGACTTTGAATTTATACTTTTATCGTCTTTGTCTGTGACGACTTTGAATTTTGTTTCACTTTTATGGTCTTTATTTGATAAGACTTTGAATTTTGTTACACTTTGTGTTAAAGTCTTTGGACTCGTTTGAATGTGCTTTTAAAATGACTAAAAATGCTTTTGGTGAAAATATTTTTGGAAACAATCCTTAATAAAAATGTTAGTAAATTCTGGAAAAACATATAAAGTACTTCTTAGAAGAAACATAACTAGTGCTTTTTATAGAAAGCACTTAAAGTGCTTTTGGAACCCAAAAACATTTTTTTTTAAAGCGCTTCCTGTCATTTTAATAGTATATCTAAACAAGGCATTTGTCTCTTTAAAATAGAAATCGGAAAGTTTGCACTGTGAACTTGTATTCATATTCCTAATAAAGGCTATGTGAGTAGTGTTGGAACTAAATTTGTGCACCGCCGCGATGGTGGAGGCACAAACTCAAGCTATCTGAAAAACAGAGAATAATCGTAAGCAAACCTAAGACTGGGTTGGAGGGGTTTGTGCTGGCAAAAAGCTCTCTGACTGAAACGCCCCGATCCCGATGTCCTCGGGACATTGGGATGAACACGTGCTGGCCGACACCCGAGGGGTGACGTAAACCATTCAAAGCCAAACCAAACCAAAATATGCTCACAAACATGCATAAGATATATCTCAAACAATAATAATCAATTATAAAGCAGCAGAAACATGGTCACATTAAATAATATTCAACTGCCAACACTAATAAAAACAGTTACAACAGATCATGTCCAGAGCATAAGTCTAATACATATTACAAGCGGAATTTAAGATGGGAAAGTGCTATTACACAAAGTGTCGAATAGGAAGAGATAGCACTGGATCAGTGGTAGGGAAACGTCTCGTAGCTCAGATCGTAATCCTCGTTTCTATTTCCTGAAGAGGGCGCAAAACAAGGGTGAGTGGACCAATTTGATATACATATAAGAAAACAGTTATCAACATACTAACCCCCAAGTTAATAAAAACAAAAGCATGGTATATAGATAGGTTTTCCTAAAACTAATATGCAATGCGGTACCTCAAATCATAACTCATAAATATGCACAATAATCACTAGTGAATGTCCAATATAACACTTCAGGCCCCATACCAGCTCCCCGTCCCTGTACTAAGTAGCCAGAGGAAACACACTCCAGGCCCTATGCCAACACCATAATCGTCGCCCGAGATGGACCGGAACCCTATCCCTACATCCTGTAGCGGAAATGTGGACCACTAAGTAATATCAGAACAATGATATACATTTATTAACAACATCATACCACATTCAGATAACTCAAGCTCTTTATACGTGCAGTTTCTTTAATAAAATAAGTATTTTAGAAAGGGTCCACTCATAGTACTGCTCTAATCAAAACCACGCTACTAGCGAAGAAACCAATGCCACTCTATAAGCACCTAAGCATGAAAAGAGTTCAACTCAGTCAAACTCTATTCAAATGACTTTATTTGAGAAAACGAACTTCAAAAACGGGTCCATGACGTCGAAATTAGCCTAGGAGGGGTCCCGGACGAAACCCGAAAAAGTCAACCGAAAAGTCAACTTTGACCGTTGACTGGTCAATGTCAAAGTCAACGGTCAAAGGTCAAAGTCAACTTTGACCGTTGACTGGGTCAACGGTTAACAGGTCGGGTCAAGGTCAACGGGTCAGTCAACCCGGGTTTGGGTTGGATCCGGACCCTGGTCTTCTATTTGGCCCAAAGCTTATAAGCCTAGGGTTTTTGGGTCTCGCCTAAACGGGCCAGAGGCCCCCAACTTTCTAAGGCCCGAGGCCTTATTGTTTTAACATAAATCAAATAAAAAATGCAATGGGCCATTGTACTGGGTTTGGGTCACAACGGGCTTACGGCCTATGAGATTTCCTAAAAGGCCCGATGGCCTAATTAATAATTTAAATAAATTAAAAATTAAAAACGAATTGGGCTGGGTTTGCAAATGGGCCTAAGGCCCGTGGGGGTTTGGGTTTGGCCCAGAAGGCCTAGTGCACGCCGGAGGAACCAGAGACGACGCCGGAGCTTCTACAGCTCCGGCCGACTATAAACGGGAGCCTAGTGCTCCGATCTAAACACCAAAATGAAGTGCGAAGCGAGGGGAACAGATTGGTACCTTCAGATCGAAGAGGAACGACCGGAGTCGCTTAGAAAAGTCCACGGTGCCCACTGGATTCGCTGGAAAAAGGTGTGTGCACCCCCGAGTCTATAACCACCTTAAAAACTTCGGAAAAACACTAAAATGACTTCTAAAAACTTAACCCAAACACAAATCAACCCAGAGGACGACGATCAGAGGCTTACCTTGACGGAAGCCATGGAGCTTCGCCGAGAAATTTTCTGGGTTTCCTCTGTTCTACGGGGCAACAGAGAGAGAGAGACGAACGATGGAGAGGTGATGGTGTGCGTGCGTCCGTGAGGGAGTGCGGGAGAAGTGAGGGAGAGTGAGAGTGAGAGGGTTACGGGGAAATAGAGAGGAAAGGGTTCGAGAGAAAGAGACTGAGAGTGACAGAAAGAGAAGGGAAAAGGAAAGGAAGAGAGAGAGCTCTCGAGGGTAGGGAACAGAAATAGAAAATGAAAGGGGGAATGGGGTGCTGACGCGCGTCAGCTCAGGGTCTAGGCACCAAAATGAAAAATTGAAAAAGGTTTGGGGGGTTAATTTATGAATTTAATTTATAAATAAGGGGCGGGTGTAACACTGACAATCAAGTCAGTAAGCAGTTTTAGACTCAAGTTATCTTTGCTTCCCTTTTTTCTTTTTGGTCGTGTAAAGGTACAAATCTATATTTAAAAAAAAAAGAGAATAAAAAAGTAGAAATATGTGGTAAACAATTGAAACTGCATTGTTTTATAATCTAGACTACCTATTAATAAAATTTCCTTTGACAACTAAAAAAGAGTGAAAAAAATAATTTGGTTTTTTTTTTACACTTTAATAAAAACATCACAAATGTTGTGGCCTATATTTAGTAGAGAGGTGCGGCAAAGGGAAGAGAAAGAGATTGGAGAATAGGCTTGAGGAATTGTGTGTTAATTCCCCAGTCCTTGTGCCTTTATTTATAGTAATAAGGATGAGAGAAACTTGCTCTCCAAGTAATACAAAGTATATCATGAAAGATCTTCTAGATCCCAAAGGATTCATATTCTATCTCTACTTAGGTTTTACACAATCACATATTGATAAGAACATATGTCACAACACTCCCCCTTGAGTGTGCAAATACTCAAGTAGATGGCGCATCAGATCTTCAGGAAAATGTAGAAGCAGTTGATGAAGTCGTCTCGTCTAATCGGCGCAAGTAGTGAATGTGAGTCTTAAAACAAGTGGAACAATGCATAGGTAGTATAACTCACAAAATCTCGCTATGGCAAAACCCAAGGTGGGAGAAAAACTCATAAGCTAAGGAGAAAAGTGAGAAGTTGCATTAAGTCAAAACTATACGTCTTCTGGAGGCAAGTAGAAGAGCTCACAAAGGTATGACCAGCCTAGGATGGATGCCTCAAGGCTACAAACCTGTCTCTACACCCTTAATTGTAAATGAAAAGCTCAAGAAGGATGATGGAAGTGAAGCTGTGGATTCAAACCTTTACAGAAGCATTGTTGGCAGTCTATTGTACCTAACTACAACAAAGCCTGATTTAATGTTCTCAGCAAGCCTACTTTCAAGGTTTATGCAAAATCCTACTAAGATACACATGGGTGTTGAGCAAAAATTGTACACAATGTGTAAAATAATTTACTCGACACAATTTCACCCTCGTTCATTTTTTCGAAGAGGGTTTTATTAATTCGAGTTCGACCCATTCTAGGCTACGCGCCTATTAATTACAACCCTTTTTTTTAGGAAAGGGACACCCTTTGATTCCAATTTGAATAAATCGTAACTTGGGGGTTTGGGGTTTTATTTGATTTTGTGACTGCATCCAAGTAAGCCTTAGATTGCCTACGTACCCTCGTTGAGGGATCAAGTCACTCGTAGTTCCTTGAATTGGTGTTGGTTTGAATTTGGTGCCTTGTGCAGTTTTAGCTCGTGCAGGCGAGGACTTAGGCCATTGGAGCTTTAATGCCTTGGCAGTTTTAGCTCATGCGGGCGATGAGCATTTGATGCTTTATGCAGTTTATGCTCTTGCAAGCAAAGACTTTAAGTCAATTTGAGCATTTGATGCTCTATGCACTTTGAGATTTTTCTTCGGCTTCGTGCCTTTTGGGACTTGATACAGCTTCATGCCTTTTGGAATTTTATGTGACTTCGTGCCATTTGAGATTCTTTACAGCTTCACGCCATCTTATAGCGGCTTTGTGCTATTTGTAGTAGCTTTGTGCCCTTTGAATTTGTACTGGCTTTATGCCGTTTGAAACTTATCGTGGCTTCGTGCTTTTTAAGCATTGTGCGGCTTCATGCCCCTTGATACTTTATACAACTTCGTGCCACTAAGTAAAATTTGATAATCAATCAAATTTTGTAAAAGCGAGTTTTGGATCAACGTATTGATCCTCTCCATGGTGGAATCCCAATTTTCCCTTTTGAATTTTCAAACTCTTTGAAGAGAATGGGATCTTGACCCCATTATGAATCTTATCTTAAAGTACCTTTTATTCATACCTCGAGGAGAAATTAGGGGAAGTAATTGGTAAATTAATTTCCCATTTCAGCAATCTCTCTCCCCCCCCCCCCCCCCCCTTTTTATATAATTTTTTGACCTTTCAACCCCATGTGACATGGGATTGTAAAACTTCTCTTTTTTTTTTCTTTATGGCTTTAAATCCTTCACGTGAGCACCCCCCCGTTTTCCTTTTGTTTTGTCAAATCCCTCTGTCTTAATTTTGTCTTCTTTCTTCAATTTCAAATGACTTTGGGTGGGGTAGCAGTCTTGATTTCCAAAACCCATCGTCTTTGAATTTCAACCTTTCACTTAATAATTTTTTATTGGTAAGATGGGATACCATCTTTCCATTCCAACCTTTCACTTTATATATTTTTTTCATTAGTGAAGCAGGATACAGAGTCCACCATTTTTTCTTCCTTTCCCATTGCGACTTTTCTTTAACGTGCTCCCCTTCCAGAGAACACGAAAACAAAAAAAAGGTTCTCCCTAGTTTTTTTTTTTCGAGCATAACCATGGTTAATGCACCTCTAGAGCTTTGTTCCACATCAACGGCTGCATCACTCTCCAGAGCTTCGTTCCACATTCATGGTTACTGCGCATCTACATGTGGAATTGCAGGTGAAATTTGATCCCCCCATCGATGTTGGGTTTTGACTGTTGAAAGAAATCACTGTACGTATACAGTGATCCATGTGTGGAAATCCTTGCTCTTACTCTTTTGACGTTGGACCTGTACGTATACAGTGATCCATTTTTCAGTGCAGGTGACATTTTCCTTTTGGTCAGACAGCGACTTTTTGTCTTGTGTTTTGAGACGGCCATGGCAGTAAGTAGTGTTCTTGTGTGGTTTGATTCCCATCAGATTTAGGCATGGCTGCTGCCATTCTTGGACTGTTTTGCTTACCATGGTTTTCAACTGCTTTTTGGGTTGGTAATGGCTCGTTGAGAATCTCACGAGCACGTCACCGCAACTAGGTAGCGCCGGCGGCGGTTCTGCTGCTTCGGTGCTGATAATGGTGGGCGTTAATGCGAGGAGGATGGCCATGAGGGGCGGAGGAGCGGTGGACAAAGACTTTCCGGCACTGTATTTGTCCATCCGACATCTCATGAGCTTTCAAAGGCGAAAACGATGGCCTGGGTGGTAAAATCCCAGACGATGAATTTAGTGCAGATGAACCTGCTTCGACTTCCATGGCTGTAGGAGTTCCGTTGGACTGCATTTTTTTCTCCGCCGAATTTATTGATGATCTGGACCCGCGTGCTTAACTTCATTGCTTGGTTCACCGTCCTCGGAGCCCTTGGGCTTCTTCCGAAGGACTGCTGGAGACAATGGTTGAAGAGCGGTGGTGTTGCGGTTCTTAGTGGCGCTCTCGTTGGGCAGAGAGGGAGGAGAGGCATGATGCTTTTCCTTTTCTGCAAAGTGGAGAGAAACAATCCAGAAACAATAACAAAAACAAATGATTTTATACCTTTGAGTGGTTCCAACGCTTGTTGCTTTCTTTGTTCTATTTCTCTATTTTTCCTTTGTTGTCTTCTCTGTGTGCTTCAATTTCTGCAGCGTTTGCTTTCTCCTCCCCTTTTTTTTGTTCTGTGCAACTGATGCCCATTTATAGGCATTATATGAAGCCTCCAGATCCTTTACGTGGGGGAGATAGTGGCCACGTCTTCCGCCGCATGCCTACTAACTGTGCAATCTTCCCACGTTTTGCAGAAAAATAGGAGAGACTTTGTTCCCTGCTCCATGTTCTAACTGAACGTGAAATCGTGCAGATTTTAATGGGAGAATATTGTATTTGTGTGACTTAGGACTTCCAAGTCTAAATTCTCCACGTGGGCAGCTGTACCCCAATTTTTTTGAGGAGTTTGCATGCTGCTAAACTCCCTGGCCTTTTTTTTATATTATTTTTTTTATTCTTTTATTTGAGGATTTATCTGCTGTTTAGGCAACTAAACATAGAAGGGTATTTAAATTCCTTCATTTTTGGTGGTTTTGGATAAGTAGCGTTCTTCCAAAACTCCTTATGAACTTTTTTTATCAGTTCCGTACAAACTTCTTTTGTACTCAACAGTTTTTTTTTTTTTTGTACTCAACAGATTGCCCCCTCAAGCCTCGTGCGTGAAAAGAGCTTTGATATGTGCGAGGCTTGAAATTTTTTCTCTTCTCTTGCTCCATTTCTGTTTTGATTTGACAGTGGCTTGACATCCCAGTATGTTTAAGGCTTACCTGAATTTCAATCGCCTGTTTTAATCATCTCCCTTGCCCATTTTATGCTTTGGCTGCTCATCCTCCACGTTCAACTTTTAGAATGCTTGCTTCCATACATTTTCGATACGACAAAACCTCTTTTGTATCTTTTGGCTCGATTCTTTTTGTTGTTGGAACTGCAAGGATGGGCACATTTTTATCGCAGCCGCTACAACCTGCACAGGAAGGGCTTGTCTTTTGGTTTTATCTCTTGCAGCCATCGATTTTTAGAACTTACAGTTTGATGTCGCTTGCCATGGGAAGCTGGTAGAGATTGCCACTTTTGCTTCCATGTCTAAACCTAAAGTTCATAAATTTGGCTCAATTTCTTTCAAACTATAAGTGAGGGAAGAAAGCTTATAAAATGGACATGTTAGAAGTGTGTGAACGATGTGGAATTTTAAAAGTCCCCTTTACAACAACAAGTCCTCTTGCAAACCGTAGGTGGCGGATTGATGGTGTCCAAATCCTTCTTAAAACTGAACACACACTCCCAGACAAAGAAAATAAAGTACGTCTTCCATTTTTTTCTTTTCTAGAATCAAGTCCTCTTTTCTTTTGTCTTCTTTCTCTTTCAACTTTCAGCTTGCTTTTGCCGTTTCCTGCCATTCCATTTTTCTTAGCCGTCCATTATCCTTAAATTTTCAAAGTCCATCTTTATGCTTTGAATTTTCAAAGTTCCACCATTTTTGTGCTTTGAAATTTCAAAGTCCCTCCATTTGTGCTTTTGAAATCACCTGGGAAGTAGGCACTTTTTGTGCTTTTGAAACGACCTCCTTTTTAGAAGCTTTCATGCAGCATGCTTTTTTTAAACATTCTGCGCCATTTTTTTTTTTTTTTTTTTTTTTTTTTTTTTTTTTTTTTTTTTTTACACATAGCTTGCCACCTTTGAACAAGTATTTGCTGTAGGGTAGCTGCTGCTTGATTTCATTTACCATATGGCCTCTACTTTTGTCGTTTTTATCCAAGTATAGGAACCAATATGGTTTTGATATTTGGACTTAGCTCCTTTATAGTCAAGCATGCACGACCATTATTGTCTTCAATGCATTGGACTCGTCTCCCTTTTGTGACTTTTGCTTTGATTTTTTTTTTTCTACATAAGTGAAAATCACCTATGCCTCACCATCTTTGATTTACGCTCTCGTATGTGAAGAGTTTAAATAAAAACTAGCATATGACAGTTCAAACAAATGCTTTTTGCCATTCTCAATTTAAAATCACATTTTAGTGGCTTTGGCCTTGATAATTATTGAGAACGTTAATAGTTCAAACAAATGCTAATTCCATTGATGGAAAAATATGTAATTTTTGGTAAGTTATGGCTGCATCTAATTTTGGGGATTTAGATTGCCTACGTACCCTATGAAGGGATCAAGCCAAACGTAGTTCATCCCTTGATTTCGGGAAAGTGATTTTTTTTTTTACGACTGTATCTAGTAATAAAACTAGACTACCTACGTACCCTGTGAAGGGATCAAGCCGAACGTAGTTCATCCCTTAATTTCCGGGAATGATTTTTTTTTTACGACTGCACCCAGTCTTAATGCTAGGCTGCCTACGTACCCTTTTTGAGGGATCAAGTCATACGTAGTTCAGAGGAAAGGATCTTCTCCTTGCTTGCTTCCTCCGTGCTTGCTTCCCTCTTGGAGCTCGTCAGGCACTGTTTATGCGTAGAACTTCTTTATGAGCTTTCCATTGACACACGGGTATATGCATTTCCCATTAGCGTTAGAGAGCTCATAAGCGCCTTTGGTGAAGACTTTGGTGACAACATATGGTCCTTCCCATTTGGCCTCAAATTTTCCTTGCATTTTTCTGGTGATGACAACGGGTCTTCGGACGGTTAAGACTAAATCCCCAACAGAGAATGATCTAAACTTAACCCTTTTGTTGAATGCACCTGCCACTTGAGCTTGATAGACTTCAAGTCTTTGTTGTACTGCAAGTCGTTTTTCGTCAAGTGCCTCAAGTTCCGCCAACCTGATTTTTACATTTTCTTCGGGATCTGTCAGTTGTGTGGCTACTCTTAAGGAAGGTAGTTGAATTTCCAAAGGTAGCACAGTTTCTGATCCATACACCAGACTATATGGAGTACATCGGGTGGATGTACGGACGGTGGTCCTATAGGCCCATAATGCTTCGGGAAGGCGTTCATGCCAATCTCTTTTGTTCTTTGCCACCATCTTTTTCAGGATGTTGCACAACACCTTATTGAAAGCCTCTGCTTGACCATTGGCAGTTGAATTGTAACTTGCGGAGAAGGCTTGCTGAATGTTGTACTTTTTGCAAAGATTGACCATGGCCCTACATTTGAAGTAGAGAGCGTTGTCTGAGATTATTTTGGACGGAACCCCATAACGATAGATTATGTTTTTCTTTATGAAATTTGCAACATCTTCTGCCTTTACTTCTTTCAACGGTATTGCCTCAGCCCATTTAGAGAAATAATCCGTGCCAGCTAGGATGTATTGATGCTGGTGAGATGATTTTGGGTTTATCATGCCTATCACATCTAAACCCCATGCATTGAATGGCCAAGACAAGATGGTTGGATGTAGGGGTAATGGATTTTGATGCTTGAAGTCTCCATGTATTTGACATGCTTGACATGACTTTGCAAATTTCATTGCATCTTGAACCATTGTAGGCCAATAATACCCAAGTCTTTTTAACTGAGCTGCCAGCTTAGGTCCGGATTGATGGGCTCCGCAAATACCGGCATGGGTTTCAGAGAGAGTGTAGGCTGCTTCCTCTTTTGACAAGCACCTTAGCAGTATTCCGTCAAATGACCTTTTGTATAGTGTGTCATTTAAATACACAAATCGGTTGGCCCTTCTTCGAACATCGACTCTATCTCTGGGATCGGTTGGTAGTTTTCCATATTGAAGGTAATCAATCAAAGATTGCCGCCAATCTGAGCATTCCTCTACTTCCAGAACTGTAACTGCATTAACTTCATGGTTTTCTTCAATCCGTTCTAATGCCGAAGGAAGTAAATGACGTTCTCCAACTGTAATTTTTATTTCTCTTTCCTCGGGGAGAGTTAGAGATGCCGCAAGTTTTGCCAACGCATCGGCTTTGCTATTTTCAGACCTTGGGATGTGAGCAATGTTGATTTCTTGGAATTGTGACACCAAGTGTTTTGCCCTTTCATGGTACAAGATTAGATTTTCATTTTTCACGGCGTACTGACCATTCATTTGCTTGACGATTAATTGTGAATCACCATAAGCTTGAAGGTAGTCAATGTGCAGTTCGAGTGCAATTTCAAGGCCGATGATGAGTGCCTCGTATTCTGCCACATTGTTCGAGCATAACTCCATGAGCGAAAATGAATACGGAATTAGGCCTCCAGATGGTGTGATGAACACGATACCTGCCCCCGCGCCTTTTTTCCTTGCCGCTCCGTCGAAGTAAAGCTGCCACTGAGAAATGTATGTTGAGAATACCTCTTCATCTGGCAAATCGCTTGGTAGCTCTATATTGTCAGGAACAGGATGAGCTGCTAAGAAATCAGCTAGTGCTTGCCCTTTTATGGCTTTTTGAGAGACATACTTGATTTCAAATTCGGACAGTAACAAGGACCATTTTGCAAGACGGCCGGATGGCACTGGTTTTGACATCAAGTATTTGAGCGGGTCTGCTTTAGATATCAAAGTAATGCTATGTGACAGTAAGTAATGTCGTAGCTTTTGCACAGCGAAAACTAAAGCCAAGCAAACTTTCTCAATAGGGGTGTAATTTTGCTCTGCCCCTACAAGCGTTCTACTTAAATAGTAGAGCGCATTTTCTTTTCCCTCCTCATTGTTTTGTGCAAGCATTGCCCCCAGTGAGCGTTCAAGTGCTGCGATGTACAAAATTAATGGTTTCCCTTTAATTGGAGACATCAATACTGGGGGTTTCAAAAGATACTCTTTAATACTGCTGAAAGCATTTTGACATGCGTCATCCCACATGAAAGGCACATCTTTTTTCATCAGCCTTGTGAATGGTTGACACCTCCGAGATAAGTTTGAAATGAATCTTCTGATGTATGCCAATCTTCCTTGCAGCCCTCGTAGTTCTCGCAAATTACGAGAATGAGGCATTTCTATGATTGCTTTGATTTTTGAAGGGTCAACTTCGATTCCTCGGTACCTCACTACAAAGCCAAGAAATTTTCCAGATGTCACTCCAAATGCACATTTTAAAGGATTCATCTTTAATTGATGTTTTCGGAGTCTGTCAAAGACTTTCTTTAAGTCATTCAAATGACGCTCCTTTTTTCTTGTTTTGACGACGAGATCATCCACATAGCATTCAACGACGTTGTGCAACATGTCGCTAAAAATGACTGTCATGGCTCTTTGGTATGTGGCTCCTGCATTTTTGAGCCCAAACGGCATTACAGTGTAGCAGTAGACTCCTTTCGGAGTACGGAATGCCGTGAGCTCCTCGTCTTCAGGTGCCATCTTAATTTGATTGTACCCTGAGAATCCATCCATGAAAGATAGAGCCTCAAAACCAGTTGTAGCATCGACCAATAACTCAGTTATTGGAAGAGGGAACTCATCCTTCGGACATGCGTCGTTAAGATCTCTGAAATCTATGCAGACACGAATTTGTCCATTTTTCTTTTTAACCGGTACGATATTGGCGAGCCATGTAGGGTACTGAACTTCTCTGATAAACCCTACCTCTATCAGTTTGTCAATTTCGGCCTTAATTTGTACTTCTAGCTCCGGTCGAAAACGTCTTGGAGCTTGCTTAACATAGCGCCCTTCTTTTGATATAGCTAACTTGTGAACTGCCACCTTAGTGTCCAGACCAGGCATATCTTGATAGCCCCATGCAAACACGTCTTGGTAATCTTGGAGAAGACATTTGTAATCTTCTAACTCTTCCGGTGCTAGTAGGGCACTTACAAATATAGGCTTGGGCTTGTCATTTGTTCCAAGATTAATCTCTCGAAGTTCATCCACAGTGGACTGCCCCCCATCTTCTATTTGAGGTGGTGCTGGTTGGGCGTTGTCAACGAACTCAGTTGATTTGTCATCATTTTCGTCATTTTCATCCTCAATGGTGACGCAATTTACTTGAGCAACCTTACAAACTTCTTCTTCATCCTCCTCTGTGCTTGATTCCTCCATTCCATAAGCCTCACTTTCTGGAAGTATACTTTCTGGAAGTAGAGGTGCATTGTTGAGGGTTCTGAAGTCTACACAAATACGACTTTTCCTATTTCTCTTTCTGACAGGAAAGCAGGTGGGGAATTATCTAATAGGTGCTATTGGTTCGTCCTCGGATTCTTTGCTATCAATCATGTTAACTTGAACAATGTCTGGTACTTCCTCTTGTGCCTCGTCATTTTTGTCTCGGTTTATTGTCACCTTATGGCTTTTAACTCTCCACTTTTTGCTTTTGCGAGACATCTTAGGTTGAGAATTGGTGATTTTACCAAGTCGTTGGAAGACAGAAACTCGAGGTGGCTTGTTACTTGGCTCTTCTCCAGCCAACATTGCTTTCTCAAGATCAGTAAAGCCTTCTAACTCGTTCTTGGTTTCTGAGACAAATGCTTTGAGCATGCCATTTTCTTGGTGCACTGTGACATTGATAGCACTCTTTTTAGCTTTATGCCTCTTCGCCTTTATCTTTAATGGAACTTTGGACAATAGCTCATCTCTTTTGAACGAAACAATGCGACCATGTCGACTATTATTCCTTTGCAAATTTGTTGAGATGATCAAATTGCCCCCAGGAATTGATTGATTGATTTTACGGAGAGGCTTTGTGTAGCTGGTCACGAGAACTTCAAATGTATTCTGGATTTGTTCTGTTGCCTTCTTTTCGGGTTCTCCTTGATCTTTTAAAGAGCGATTAAGAACCACCTTTCGGGATTTTGGAGTTTTGGAACTTGTAATTTTGACTAGCTTCGACGGCTTTGCCTTTTCCACAATTGGTGATTGTGATTCTTTCTGCACCATTTCATTTTTTATTGGTCGTGAAAAAGTGACTTTTGACTGTTTGTAGAACTTTGCATCTGCGTAATTCACTTCTTCACCCCTAAACGGGTCGGTGTCCGCTAGAACTTTCTTGACTTCGCCATTTTCCAAAAATTTGAAGCACTGATGCAGTGTAGAAGGAACAACCCCATATGTATGAAGCCATGGATGCCCTAATAAAACATTGTAAGATGTGTCAGCATCAATTACATGAAAAAGGGCATCGGAGTACAGCTCCCCTATCTCCATTTGTAATGTTATTGTTCCCATTGCTTTTTGTCCAACTTGATTGAAGCCTTGAATCGTTAGCATTGATGGTGTTAATTGACGAACATTTATCCCCATAGCTCGAAGTGTTCGTAGTGGAAGTAGATTTACTGCAGATCCACAATCTAGCAAGATTCGATTTATCGATGTATCTCCCACCAGTCCACTAACGTACAAAGGCCGATTGTGGTACTCGTCTCCAAGTATAAGGTCATCCTCGTCGAATGTGATACTTGCAAGGCAACAAGTGCAATACTTTGGAGATGTTGTATCCACTTATGCGGACTTGAAGCTTGTTTCAAACACCTCAGGATTTGTCAAAGCAGTAATGAGTGCTTCTCTAAGCTCTTTTGACATTTTCAAGGCATCGTACACACTGAGAAGAGATGGGATGCGTTTAAGATGGTTGATGATGTCGTATTTGCCATCTTCGGATTGTAGTACATCTTTTGCATGTTTCTTAGAGGTACTTGCCTTTGTGGTTGAAATTTCTACCACAGGCTCTACAGTGGTAGTGACTGGAACTTCTTTTGCATTTGGCTTATCGGAATGATTGACTGAATCCACTACTTTACTTCCTTTCTTGTCCGCAGACGGGATCCTCTGACCAGAGCGTAGAGTAATTTCACCTACCTCATTATCGCCATGGATTTCGCATGAGGTCGCACGACAATCTCCAATTTCTCCCTCGCTTCCCTTACTTTTGAAAAGTTTTGGAGGGAGGTAGTCTTCGAGGGTTATCGGCGCTCTGAAAGGTTGCTTGTACTCATCTTCTTGAAAGATTCTCGACCTTCTCTGAATACATTTCTTCTTTTTCTTTCCATCTTTTGAGGAAGATCTACTCCTTACTTTTCTTTTTGGTTGCTTTGTGGAAGAAAGACGTTTGACAGCCTTTTTCACCTGATTTTTGCTAACAGTTGGCCACTCGTCGTCGGATTCAAGCGATGACTCCGATGAATCCTCCCAGACATCAAAACTTGGTGCTGTCATGAGCTCGTACAGAGTTGGGATTTTTGGATTTCCGGAACGAGGCATGTCAGGATAAGCGTGGACAACTGTGGTTTCATTATCAACATGAAATCCTACAGGGATTGATCCTTCTGGTAGTACAGCGGAGGGTGTTGATTTTCCTTCGATCATATTGGACGTTGCCGTCTGATGTTTCGAAGATGAATCCACCTCGATCTCATGTTTGTTGATCTTTTCTTGGATTATATCCTTAAGGATATAACAATCTTCAACTGTATGGCTGATGAGGCGATGATACCGACAATACTTTGGATCGTCGGTTTTGTTTACTTCAGCGGGACGCTTTGGCTCAGGAAGCGTGATCATTTTTGCTGCAAGAAGTTCGTCAAAAATAGTTCCAACATCTTCATTATCGAAGCTATATTTGACCTCTTTTCTCTCCTTAAGGGACATCCTCTTTGTCCCTTTAGTTTCTTCTTTTCTTTTGGCATTGTCATTTTTCTTGTCAACTTTGACGAATGTTGCCATAGAATCTCCCTTCTTTGGTATTCTTTTGTTATCACCTTTCTTGGTGTCAGAGTCTTGGATCATTTTTCTAAACACATTTTTCCGGGACATTTGCTTCTCCACGTTGCTTGCTTTGGATACCAACTCGTCGAAAGTTCGGGGCTCCGCAATTCCTACAAATGTTGCAATCTCAGGGATGAGGTTGTTGTAACATATTTGCACTGCCGAAAATTCGGAAATTTTTTCCATGCATTGTAGGTTAAGGCTTCTCCATCTTGTGATGAATTCACTCGCGCTTTCTCCAGACCTTTGTGTCGTTTGCGCTAAATCCATCAATGTGACCTTTTTCCTTGAACTTATGAATTGAGCTAGAAAAACTCTTTGCATATCGTCCCATGTTAGAATAGATCCTGGCTCCAACTGAGTGTACCACGTGAAAGCAGACCCTTTGAGTGATTGAACGAATTGTCGAACCAATAAGGGATCTGACTGCGATGTTTCCCCACAAGCTGAATAAAAATGAGCTAAGTGTTCTTGAGGAGAACCATTTAAACCATCAAATTTATCAAAGCTTGGTTTTTGATACCCATGGGGAAATGGTACTGTGTCATAGTGAGTAGGATAGGGTTTCCTGTATCCAAGAATTGGTGTCGTTAAAGACATTTGAAACTCACGAATTTTTTCAGCAAAAATCGCGTTGATATCTTGATGTGTGAGCTGGGTACTAGAACTTTCCCCTTCTATTTTTCTTCTTGCTTCATCTCCAGTATTATTTATGCTAGCTTGAGCGGACAACTGAGCTGCTAAAGTTGCGATCTCAGCTTCCTTATTGGCTACCAAAGCCGCCATTTCTGCTTCTTTTTCTGCTAGCCTTCGTTGCATTTCTAGCAGTTGTTCTTCTGCGTTTGATGCACCAGTCATCAAAACTTGCATGCTCTCAGACTCGACATCCTCGTTAATTTCCAACCTTTGGATTGAGTCATTACCCTCGGAATTTCCTCTTGGGAAAAAGATTCAATTCCTCCAACTGTGTTACTAAAGGTAGATGAATTTCCGGGATAGTGAGCCGCCAATGCTCGGGCCCTAGCACATGTGATAGATCCCTCAAATTGAATGTTGTCGCCTTCTTCGACAAGTTCATAGACCTTGGCCTTTTGTTGAACATTTCCAGATATTATTGGCAGGATTTCTTCATCTTCCTCGACAGAGGTCATCATTACCGACTCCACTGAAGGTAAAGTAATCGGAATCGTTCCGATCATGATTTGAGTGACTACATGAACCTTTGTAGGTGGTGATTACGTCACTTTGATGATCTTGCAATGAGGCACCTTGGTGTCCTCATGTGAAATAACTTCAGGAAGCTCCCTTGAAATGATTTCAAATTCTTCAAGTAAACGTTCCTTAGCAATCCTCTTTCTAAGAGCTCGTGCTGCTCTCTTCCTTGCGTTCCTTAGAGCGTTCTTGGACGGGCACTTCTTTGGTCCAACCTTGATGACCTTGATAGCAGCTTTGAATGTCTTGGTTGCTCCCTTAGCTTTCACCATATTGCAGATGGTTGGTGCTTGATTGATAGTGAAAGAGATTCGGCGACCAGCGCGCCTTCCATGTCCAAGCTTGGATTCGGTGGCAGAGAGCTCATGAAAGTAAACAGTAACTTGTGGTGCCATGTTTCCTGATACAAAAAACAAAACACATACATTAGTGATTTTCAAATTTAGAGATGAAAGGGAAAATGGGTCCCACCGGGCGTGCCAAAAATTATGTTGAGCAAAAATTGTACACAATGTGTAAAATAATTTTCTCGACACAATTTCACCCTCGTTCATTTTTTCGAAGAGGGTTTTATTAATTCGAGTTCGACCCATTCTAGGCTACGCGCCTATTAATTACAACCCTTTTTTTAGGAAAGGGACACCCTTTGATTCCAATTTGAATAAATCGTAACTTGGGGGTTTGGGGTTTTATTTGATTTTGTGACTGCATCCAAGTAAGCCTTAGATTGCCTACGTACCCTCGTTGAGGGATCAAGTCACTCGTAGTTCCTTGAATTGGTGTTGGTTTGAATTTGGTGCCTTGTGCAGTTTTAGCTCGTGCAGGCAAGGACTTAGGCCATTGGAGCTTTAATGCCTTGGCAGTTTTAGCTCATGCGGGCGAGGAGCATTTGATGCTTTATGCAGTTTAGGCTCTTGCAAGCAAAGACTTTAAGTCAATTGGAGCATTTGATGCTCTATGCACTTTGAGATTTTTCTTCGGCTTCGTGCCTTTTGGGATTTGATACAGCTTCATGCCTTTTGGAATTTTATGTGGCTTCGTGCCATTTGAGATTCTTTACAGCTTCACGCCATCTTATAGCGGCTTTGTGCTATTTGTAGTAGCTTTGTGCCCTTTGAATTTGTACTGGCTTTATGCCGTTTGAAACTTATCGTGGCTTCGTGCTTTTTAAGCATTGTGCGGCTTCATGCCCCTTGATACTTTATACAACTTCGTGCCACTAAGTAAAATTTGATAATCAATCAAATTTTGTAAAAGCGAGTTTTGGATCAACGTATTGATCCTCTCCATGGTGGAATCCCAATTTTCCCTTTTGAATTTTCAAACTCTTTGAAGAGAATGGGATCTTGACCCCATTATGAATCTTATCTTAAAGTACCTTTTATTCATACCTCGAGGAGAAATTAGGGGAAGTAATTGGTAAATTAATTTCCCATTTCAGCAATCTTCCCCCCCCCCTCCCCCTCTTTTATATAATTTTTTGACCTTTCAACCCCATGTGACATGGGATTGTAAAACTTCTCTTTTTTTTTTCTTTATGGCTTTAAATCCTTCACGTGAGCACCCCCCCCCTCCTCTCTTCCTTTTGTTTTGTCAAATCCCTCTGTCTTAATTTTGTCTTCTTTCTTCAATTTCAAATGACTTTGGGTGGGGTAGCAGTCTTGATTTCCAAAACCCATCGTCTTTGAATTTCAACCTTTCACTTAATAATTTTTTATTGGTAAGATGGGATACCATCTTTCCATTCCAACCTTTCACTTTATATATTTTTTTCATTAGTGAAGCAGGATACAGAGTCCACCATTTTTTCTTCCTTTCCCATTGCGACTTTTCTTTAACGTGCTCCCCTTCCAGAGAACACGAAAACAAAAAAAAGGTTCTCCCTAGTTTTTTTTTTTCGAGCATAACCATGGTTAATGCACCTCTAGAGCTTTGTTCCACATCAACGGCTGCATCACTCTCCAGAGCTTCGTTCCACATTCATGGTTACTGCGCATCTACATGTGGAATTGCAGGTGAAATTTGATCCCCCCATCGATGTTGGGTTTTGACTGTTGAAAGAAATCACTGTACGTATACAGTGATCCATGTGTGGAAATCCTTGCTCTTACTCTTTTGACGTTGGACCTGTACGTATACAGTGATCCATTTTTCAGTGCAGGTGACATTTTCCTTTTGGTCAGACAGCGACTTTTTGTCTTGTGTTTTGAGACGGCCATGGCAGTAAGTAGTGTTCTTGTGTGGTTTGATTCCCATCAGATTTAGGCATGGCTGCTGCCATTCTTGGACTGTTTTGCTTACCATGGTTTTCAACTGCTTTTTGGGTTGGTAATGGCTCGTTGAGAATCTCACGAGCACGTCACCGCAACTAGGTAGCGCCGGCGGCGGTTCTGCTGCTTCGGTGCTGATAATGGTGGGCGTTAATGCGAGGAGGATGGCCATGAGGGGCGGAGGAGCGGTGGACAAAGACTTTCCGGCACTGTATTTGTCCATCCGACATCTCATGAGCTTTCAAAGGCGAAAACGATGGCCTGGGTGGTAAAATCCCAGACGATGAATTTAGTGCAGATGAACCTGCTTCGACTTCCATGGCTGTAGGAGTTCCGTTGGACTGCATTTTTTTCTCCGCCGAGTTTATTGATGATCTGGACCCGCGTGCTTAACTTCATCGCTTGGTTCACCGTCCTCGGAGCCCTTGGGCTTCTTCCGAAGGACTGCTGGAGACAATGGTTGAAGAGCGGTGGTGTTGCGGTTCTTAGTGGCGCTCTCGTTGGGCAGAGAGGGAGGAGAGGCATGATGCTTTTCCTTTTCTGCAAAGTGGAGAGAAACAATCCAGAAACAATAACAAAAACAAATGATTTTATACCTTTGAGTGGTTCCAACGCTTGTTGCTTTCTTTGTTCTATTTCTCTATTTTTCCTTTGTTGTCTTCTCTGTGTGCTTCAATTTCTGCAGCGTTTGCTTTCTCCTCCCCTTTTTTTTGTTCTGTGCAACTGATGCCCATTTATAGGCATTATATGAAGCCTCCAGAGCCTTTACGTGGGGGAGATAGTGGCCACGTCTTCCGCCGCATGCCTACTAACTGTGCAATCTTCCCACGTTTTGCAGAAAAATAGGAGAGACTTTGTTCCCTGCTCCATGTTCTAACTGAACGTGAAATCGTGCAGATTTTAATGGGAGAATATTGTATTTGTGTGACTTAGGACTTCCAAGTCTAAATTCTCCACGTGGGCAGCTGTACCCCAATTTTTTTGAGGAGTTTGCATGCTGCAAAACTCCCTGGCCTTTTTTTTATATTATTTTTTTTATTCTTTTATTTGGGGATTTATCTGCTGTTTAGGCAACTAAACATAGAAGGGTATTTAAATTCCTTCATTTTTGGTGGTTTTGGATAAGTAGCGTTCTTCCAAAACTCCTTTTGAACTTTTTTTATCAGTTCCGTACAAACTTCTTTTGTACTCAACAGTTTTTTTTTTTTTTTTTGTACTCAACAATGGGAACTGCTAAAAAAATGTTGAGCTACGTGCAAGGGGCACTTGACTATGGAATCAAGTATGAAAATGGGAAGTCAACTGTCCTAATTGGATTTTATGACAGTGACTGGGGTGGCAGTGAAGATGATTACAAAAGCACATTTGGTTATGCATTCACTTTTTGTCGTGCCCCGATCCTGACATACGTCAAGGATCGACAAGTGATGTCACAAGTATCTGTATATCCAACCGACCCCGCCTCCAGGATATGTACAAAGCATAATTCAAGATTTGAATTGCTTAGTAATTTTTGTATACTTTATGGCTGCATCTAACCTCCTTGTTAGACTGCCAACGTACCCTAAATAGGGATCAAGCCATTCGTAGTACCATTCACTACAATTCGACATATATCACAGTCCGTTCAAGCCGAAAGACATAACATTCCTCAATCAATCATTAGAACTTGACAAGCATGAAACTACTAGACCTAGGGCTACATAACAAACCCACATGACAATCAAGATTTCCAATTCATCCATCATATAAAGCACTATGTTTCACATAATACTGCAATTCATAGTATACAACATCTCAATGAACAGTCAACGAAGCATAATGTTATTCTCTAGCCACATTGGTTAACGAGTCTAATCATAATAATAACAATCATATCCAACATCATTCCACAATCACTCTAATTAATCAGTCATAAGAATCAGAGATGCACTATATTAACATTTAACTACATTAATCAATTAGTAAGATCATATTTCAATACACGAAATTTAATAAAGGAATTCTAAATAATTTCTTACCTGGATTCCGAGTAATAACATAATAATTCTAATTTATAAACATAACGTCTACTGTGAGCAATTCCTACTCACTCGAATCTAGGGTCGGACTAACTTTATGGAAATGAGCAAGAGTAGGGATTCTGGACCACTCAACGGAATCCAATGAAAATATGATTGCCTATCAAAATGTACCAAGTACAACTAGTCCTCATCACCCCTAGAATGCGTATGGTCCCCCATCACAGATATACCAAGCAGAACCATAGGGATAATCTCATCGTGTAGGCAGTGATCATCCATCGCAGATATACCAAGCATGATCACCCCTGAATACGTATGGTCCCCTAACACGGATATACCAAGAAGAACCATATCCTAACTCTAGTTAGTGATCACCCATCGCCGATATACCAAGCATGATCACTCCTAGAATACGTATGGTCCTTCATCGCGGATATATCAAGCAGAACCATAAGCATAGTCTAATCATGCAGACGGTGATCACCCATCGTGGATATACCAAGCATTATCACCCCTGAAATACGTATGGTTTCCCATCATGGATATACCAAGCAGGACCATCCATGTACCACTGCTATATGGTGTAGTAAATTCAACACACAACCTACCTATACCTCAACCCCTATGAGTTACAACGTAGTCACCAACACCATCAACTTCTCATGGCCACCAACTAATATGTCACACAAGCATTTAAGTTCTACATAATACTTTTAATAGGATTCTAGGATCACATTGTCATAACATTTATCATACTTATCATTCACATTATTAAGAAGATAAATAAACACATATATTAGTCCCATACACATAAACCAATGTATATATTATATGGGATAACTCACTAACCAATACAAGCCCACTAAGCCTTACATAGTCTCTAGTAAAACTGATTTTAATATTTAAGATCAATTCGTAGCATATTGATCAAAAGTCAAGTCTCTATCAAAGATGGGGTCCACAACCCTATACAAGTCAATCTGGAACTTCCCAAGGGTCTCATTTATCTTCTAGAACAATATTCTAAAATTTTGAAAAGATCCAACGGTCAGATCTCCACCAATTGCTAGAATTAGGTTGCTATCAACGTTTGGTTTTACAAATTTAGAAATTCAATTTGGGAAGATCTGTACGTTGGATTCCAAATCCTTCAGTTCTTATGGTCCTCAAATATTACATACTATAACGTATTAAGGTTTGGTGATGATCCAACGATCGGATCGTCAAATCCTAAAATGGTCAAGTGGCGTAGTATTCCATACTTGGTTCAAGCTATTGAACTATATCAAACAATTATCAAATTTGAAATCAAAACATCGAATTTAACTTAAAAAGGCAGCGTTAGCCCACTGGCCACGCGTCGCCGCAGGTGGCAGTTTTCAACGAACAGAAACCCCAAATTCCGACTAACAATAAAATTCACCAACTTTTGCAAAAATGTACAACTCAAGGAGAAGAACATTTTTCATACCTAGGCCGAAGCCCAGTTCAGCCGCTAAGTCGCCTGAAATTGCTTTGAACCGTCGGAAACCCAAAAAAGGGTGAGCTTCATTCATCACCAAACGAACTCCAACACCTATCCAATTATTAGAACTTAACAAGCATGAAATTACTAGGTTCAGGGCTACATAACAAACCCACATGATATTCAAGGTTTCCATTCCATCCATCATATAAATCACCATGTTTTCAACATGATACCCCCAACCACAACATGTATCATATGAAATAACCCATGAAGCACAATATTATTCTCAAGCCACATTGATCAACTAAAATAATCATAATAATAACAATCATATCCAACATCATTCCACAATCTCGTCAATTAATCCATTCATGAATCCAAGATGCATGATCTTAGCATTTAACTACATTAATCAATCAATGCGATAACATATTATTTCACGATTTAATTAAAGAACTCTATATAATTTCCTACTTGGATTATGAGTAACAACATGGTAAATCTAATTTATTTTCACAAGGTCTATTGTGGATAATTCACATTCACTTGAAACTAGGGTTCTAGACTAACCTTTTGGAAATGTACAAGAGTAAGGATTCTAGACCACTCAACGAAATCCTACCACATTGGGTTCCAAACCACTCAATGGAACCAAAATATCAAGTGGTTTCTCGTAATCTACCTAGACCTGTCGCATGTAAAATCAGTGCATACATCATGGGAATGGTGCACTGGCAAGCCAGAACTTGGATAAGTTGCGAAGCTCGGGTGAGTGACAATAATACAAGTATGTGATAATCAATAAAAAGAAAAATCATTGATCACAATTTATAAACCTCAAATATAAGTTAGTAACTATAAAAACATAGTCAAGTCTCTAAAAACTCCGAAAGAGTCACCCAGACATCCAACGACTTTTCCAATGCAAGCCCCAAAGATTCTCAAAACTATGATTCATAAATACACTAAAATCTAGAGCTAGAGGGACGCAGTTTGGCTGAAGCCTACATAAGTAATCAAATAAGAAGTGGCCCCTATCGCGAATTAACGAAGCAGAACCACCCTGCAGTAACTAAGTAGGCAGTGACCTCTTATTTTGGATTAACCAAGTAGAGTCACTCCTACGCATCTGTTAGGCAGTGATCACCTATCGCGGATTAACCAAGCATAATCACCCCTAAGTGTGTGTGTGTGTGTGTGTGTGTGTGTGTGTGTGTGTGTGTGTGTGTGTGTGTGTGTGTGTGTGTGTGTGTGTGTGTGTGTGTGTGTGTGTGTGTGTGGCCATACCAAGATATAAGGACCGCCTATCACGGATTAACCAAGCATGATCCATAAATAGTATGGTCCCCTATTGCGGATTAACCAAGCAGGACCACTAGTGACCCTCCATTGCTAATTAACCAAGCAGGGTCAAGATAACCAAGTAGGTAGTGACCCCCATCACGGATTAACCAAGCATGATCACTCCTAAGTATACATGGCCATTAGGATCGCCATCGCGAATTAACCAAGCACGATCCATAAATAGTATAGTCTCCTAGGGTGGCTGCCCCCTACTAGCCCTCAATTTAACAAACATGTCAATAGGCACTTCAAATCACTTTTTGTACAAATATTTCCAGTCCATGAATCAAATCACATTTAATAAAAATAAATCGATGGCCAATTATAAAAATCACAATTCTACAAAACACATTTTTATAAAACCAAGTCATATCCACAAAGGATACTAATATAAGAAAAACAGGGTAATAACCAAATCACATATATTAAAGTCTCTCATCGAGACAAGTCCGCAAAGCTTCACTGAGTCTCTAGTAATACTAATTTCAGTAATTCAAAGGGTTCAAGACTTATTGACCAAAAGTCAACTCTCAGTCAATTGTAGGGTCCACAACAACAACAACAAAGCTTTTTTCCCACTAAGTGGGGTCGGCTATATGAATCCTAGAACGTCATTGCGCTCGATCCACACCCTAGTAATTTAATTCAGAAGATCCACACATCATATTTCAAACTCGTAACTTCCTAGGGTCCACATTATGCTCCTAGGATAACATACTAAAATCTCATCGTGATCTGACGGGTAGATCTCCGCCAAACTCAAATTCAAGTGGATGTCAACAATTAGTTTTACAAATTTAAAAATCCATTTCAGGAAGATCCATACGTTGGATTCCTGATTTTCCAGTTCCTACTATCCTCAAATACTATATACTATTTCGTATTTAAGTTTGGTGCCGATCCAACGATCAGATCGCCAATTCATATAATAACCCCGTGGTGGCCAACTAGGTGGTCAACTACGAACTATATTATAACATCGGAATTTCACTAAAAAGATGTTAAACATGGAATCGGGGGTATCAAAATTAGCCTAGGATGGTCTGGGGGCTCTTGGCCCACTCGCCGCCCAGACTCGTCGAAAAATTCAACTATTTCGAAAACTTCTCAAATTTTACAAGAATGAAGATCTCAATGAGTACAGAAAATTTTATACATGTGGCCAAGTCCAATTTGGCCGGAAAAGGATCCAATTTCACTCAAATTCGTCGGAAACCCTAGAATGGTTGAGCTTCGATTCTCCTTCCTCGGTGCTCCGATGCCCCTAAAACTGGTTGGATCTTGTTCCTGGGTCAAAAGGGAGTTGATTAAGGGTGGTGGTGAGTGGTGAAACTCGCCGGATCAGAGGAATCACCTTCAAGCACCTCTAGTGCTCCGGTGGGGATCTACACAGAAACAGACCTTAAACCCTTCTAATTTGGGAGATGGTAGATGGGAAGTTGTGGAAGAGGTTGTAGGTGATGGATGGTGATGATTCGACGGAAAAAATGGGGGAATCAGCCGGAATTAGGTTGGGTTAGTGCGCAGGTGTAAGGACCGACGAGAAGTCTGGGAGCTTCCCTTTTTTTGTTTTTTTTGCTTTTTGTTTTTTGTTTTTTTCCTCTCTTTCCCCCTTGTAGCTGATTGGTCCCTTTCCCATGAACTCATTGGGCCAAAACCAATCACCTCATTGGTTATCATTCCCACCTAATGGGAGTTTAATATATGTAAAAACTATGGTTTAGTAAAACTACTTCAAATGTCTGTAACTATATTATTATAATCCGAACTCGCAAATGGCTTTCGCCTATGCGTTCGTGGTTTCGAGATCTATTTCAGAACCATATTCAGTTTGATTCTAGAAAACATGGGTAATTTATTACCAATATGTTTTGTTTCTCATTTTGGTATTCTCTTAATTTTTGTGAATAGTTGAAGACAAACAAGAAAAGCAAGTATAACTTATCAGATGGAGAAGAAGATGACTTTGAATTTCAAAGTCTTGGTGCATTATCTGAAAGGGATGATTTTGAGGATGATGGGCTGCCTGATGATGGAGACGATGGATCAGAAACCACTAAAAACTAAAAGTATGGATAGAGATACTTCTGTCTGTGTTGTGTGTTTATGAAGTAAGGTTTTCGTTTCATTTGTGCAAGCTAGATTTAGAATGCATCAATCAGGGTTCAGTGAGCAATTGATATTTGGCTATTGACATGTCCATGGTTTTCCATTGTAATGTTTGGATAGAAGTACGTGCGGTTGATGCCTGAGTTGGACAATCTGGCTTGTACTTAAGTATTATTTTCTGGACTAGGCTTTATTGTTATCTCACAGTATCCGAAGGAACTCTTGCTCATATGGAGTAAAGGAAAGTAAAAACCCACAAAATGATAGCAGACTTTGATATTAACCAAAGTTTTTTCAGTGATTTTATGTTGTTGTTGGACACACATGCATTTCCCTATGATTTGGTGATTGATTGTTAGGACTATGCTAATTGCACAACAGATCAAATTGACGGTGATCTAATGGAAGGAGAGGAAAATGTGAGGGCCTTTTCTGCTATCTGAATTTTGCTTTGTGATATCCTAATTCAAGAGTCTTTTAGATATACACATAAAAAACATTTGTTTGTTAGAATTTAAGTATTGTACCTGTATTTCAGGATTTTGATTTACATTTCTTGATTGCTTCATTTACCATTTTGATTCGCTACTTGGCTCTTTGTATGAAGACAGAAAAGGCAGGGGGCTTGGTTTTCGAAAATAGAGATAAGCTGCTAGGAGCAGCGTGCAAGAGGGGAGAGGAGCTGCCAAGCAGCTTGCGGCTCATTGGAGAAAAACCAAAGGCAGCGGGCGCAGAGAGAAGAGGCTGCCAAGTGGCAGCGTGAGAAGGGCAGCAGTAGACAGAAGCTACCAGAGGCAGCAAGAAAAAGAAAATAAAAAATATATATATAAGGAGGACGGTGCAGTGCACAGACTGCACAGAAAGCAGCGCCAGGTGTGACTGGAAGAGACGAACAGGGAGCGCCCATTTAAAACGGAAGAAGGCATCGCCATGTGTGACTGGAAGAGACGCACAGGGCAGCTGCCAATCAGCCAGAGGGCAGCGTGTAACAGCCAGCAAACAGATGGACAGAAGAGAAAAAAAATCGGAGGGAGCTCACGGTGTAAAGAACAAATCTGTGCACTTCTCTCATTTCGGTTTTATCCTCTCAACTTATGTTTTACTTATGGTTTAATTTAAGAATAATGTGTAACTAAATTTATTTTGGCTAGAGGTTAATTCAAAGCCATGAATATATTTGTAATATGAATTGATTACCTTCAGTTGTGATTTCTGAGTTGTGAATTTAATTTGCTTAACTGCTTGATTGATAACTTATTCTTGTATGTCGATTAAGGATGCATACTTAGTTTGCATGCATGAATTTGATGCTAGAATATAAGGGAATTTCACCTAATCGTTATGAACTTATATTCATGAGTAGTGAAGGTTGCTATCCACAATCGAGTTAAGTAAATTCTTGGCAAGAGTATCATGCTTTTCATAGTTACAAATGCCTCGTCAATGCTTATAGTTTTCACAAAGCTTAATGATCTTTGATTGTATCTCTATTGTGTTTTTCACGTAGGGGACTTTTGAAGAATGTATTGAATTGTTGTATGCGCTTTTCCGTCCAATTCAATAATTTAAGGAAAACTTGAAGATTAAAAAAGTGATGTTCACGGTTAATCTGGAGTGTTGAAATTTACAATTTATCGAAAGAACAACTGAAAATTAATTTACGTTGCATATGTATCATGTGTGGAGAAGAACCCTCTAGCTAGTCAATCCCCATCCATTCACCTTAATTTCATGTTTTTGTCAAATCTACAATTTATTTAGGTTTAGTTTACTTCTCGTCAAAACCAAACCCCCCCCCCCATTGTTAAATCGTATTATTTAGTTAGATTTCATTGTTTTGAGTCTTTTAATTCAATTTCCGTCCAAATCAGTCGCTAGTGTCTAGTTCGAGTCAAGTGGCTGTTTTGAGTCATTCTAGTGTGTTTTGAGTTATTAGAGTTTTTAGCCTAGTTTTGTGTCCTTGAGTCTTGTTTAATATTTTTAAATCAATTTAGAGTAGATTAGCAATCCCTCCTAATCCCCGGCCTAGAACAATACCCTACTTACATCTTTACTACAATTGTCAAAAAGAGGGTTAAATTTGTGTGTTGTTTTACATCGCATCAAATTTGGGTTTTGAAAATCAAAGGTCGCGTGGTTGGTGTTTTTCTGTAAAGGGGGAGAGAAATGGTAGATGTTGTGGAAGAGGGCAAGTAATTGGATAGATAGATGCAAATTATCATAGTTTAGTTCCATTGAAAAATTGAAAAAGACATCGATATTGGATCTAAAATATGTTAGTCTGAGGTCTAGTCTGGCACTGCACTAAACACTTCACTTTTTTTATCTTGGTTAGCCCAAGCTAAGCCAATTCAGCTTAGTCTCTGAAGTTAGTCCAGTCTAAGATGGTCAAATGCAACAAACGCACGGTTTTAACTGGGCTATTTCTTTGTTGGGTTTTCGTTCTTTGATCCATCTCCATTTTCAAAAACTTATTTTGTTTTATTTTATCTCAACATGTATTTACAAACATTATTCAACACGGATCTACAGCATGGGGAGATAAGAGCATTTAAATGTAGAATGTAATGTATTGAAGATGAAGACCATAATTACCAGAGCAATCAACATATGTTATAATTTCTTGGATTAGTAAATCAAGTGATTCTTCACATTCTTCTTTGTCAATAATTGAAGTGCTAAATATTAAAAGAGTTATTTCTTTCTTTTAAATGAAAGCTAATATTGTTATGATGTAACATAATAATGATATAATTGTAAACTTAGAGAGAAAAAAAAAGATAAGCTAACTGACACTGAACAAGGGCATATTGAATTCCAAGGATTGATACTGTCTTGATACCATGTAAACTAATCAAATGATGAGAAATAATAAAAATTAATTACAAACTATGATTCTTGTTCATAGACACAAAATAAAGAAGAGGACTACAAATTGCAGACGACATTAATACAAAAGATTACATCTTGCCAGAGCTTTCTAAATAACAAAAGATTATCTCTACTAATTAATAAAATCTTCTTTATCAACTAAAAGAGGGTAAAAAGATAAATTAGTCTTCTATCGCAAAAACAAATGATGAGCAATAATATAATTTCACATGTCTAAATTTTACTTTTTTTTTAAGCCTCACCTATAGGTGATTTTAAAATACTTCAAATATAAAAAATAAAATTAAAAAAATATCTCCCCCCCCCAAACGCTCGCTCTCTCTCTCTCTCTCTCTCTCTCTCTCTCTCTCTCTCTCTCTCTCATTTTCTAAAAAAATGTGTTCACACACAAAGTGTGTAGGCAAATACTAGTTATAAATTATAGGCTTTTCATCCAAAATAGTCCCTGAGATATGCATAATTCTCCATTTTGGTCCCTAAGATTCAAAATCAATAAAAGTGGTCCCTGAGATTGTCCACCATCCATCATTTTGGTCATTCCGATGGAGCTTTTGGCCGGAAGTTTGAGCAATTTTCAAAGCTTCGTAACTCAATCGTTTCTTAACCAAATTCGACCCATAATATATCAAAATGAAGATAGGAAAGTGTACAATAAGATTATACCTATTTGGGAGCCCAATGGTTGCCAGAGATGGCCGAAAAATAGCCTCAAAGTTGACTAGTCCGAGCGAAAACTTGAAAACTCGCCGGAAACTCGGCAAAAACTGGATAAACTTTAAACGTTCGTAACTTCTTCAATACTCAACGAACTCAAGTGATTCAAAAACGAAAATCATACTTCTCGACGAGACGAAGAGAATGGTACCTTTTTCAATGGCTAAATCGTCGTGGGTTGGCCGGAAAACAGCTCGAAAGTTGCTGTTGAAAAACGAGTCATCTCCGGCAACCATTGTAATATGTTTTTTTATTGAATAATGATTTAATTGTAAACTTCGAAAGAAAAACAAAAGAAACGAAAAATAAATTGATACCTAACAAGAGCATATTGATCTAAAATGGTCGAATCCATTCTATGATTCTTATTCATAGATACAAAATAAAGAAGAAGATTACAAATTGTAAACGACTATAATCTAAAAGATCACATCTTGCTAAAAACTTCGAAATTACAAAGGGCATATTTATAAATTACCCCAACATAAAAAGAAACCAAATTACTACCTAGTTATTGTCTTTAGCTTACGGTACCCCTGGAGCCGGATAATGCGACGTACCTCCGATTGGCACCCATACTTTCCTTCCCTGAAAAATCTCCTTTTGCAGACGCGACCTACTCATCATCTTCTCTGCATCATCTGCAATGACAAGATCAGGAACCTCATCATTAGTTACCCCGCGCGCGCGCGCGCACACATGAGAGAGAGAGAGAGAGATATATATATATATATAATGTATACATTAGCCAACAAAATTACATACTGTGTTTTGGATTTTTAGAAGCATTGGCAAAGACTATTTCGGATGAAAACAATAGCAATATAATTATGAGAATCATGTAAACAAAGCTGGCCTTGTGAACCATATTGTATCTCATCGATATGCAAGTCTCCTTCGTTCCCATATAACTACTAATATATAAAGTCATGTCTAAGGCGCATTTTAAGAGTGGTCCCTGAGATATGCATAATTCTTCATTTTGGTCCCTAAGATTCAAAATCAATAAAAGTGGTCCCTGAGATTGTCTACCATCCATCATTTTGGTCCTTCCAATGGAGCTTTTGGCCGGAAGTTTGGGCAATATTCAAAACTTCGTAACTCAATCGTTTCTCAACCAAATTCGACCCATAATATATCAAAATGAAGATAGGAAAGTGTACAATAATATTATACCTATTTGGGAGCCCAATGGTTGCCGGAGATGGCCGGCAAATAGCCTTAAAGTTGACTGGTCCGAGCGAAAACTTAAAAACTCGCCGGAAACTGAGTAAACTTTAAATGTTCGTAACTTCTTCAATACTCAACGAAATCAAGTGATTCAAAAACGAAAATCATACTTCTTGACGAGACGAAGAGAATGGTATCTTTTTAAACGGCTAACTCGCCGTGGTTTGGCTGGAAAACGGCTCGAAAGTTGCTGACTCGTTTTTCAACAGAAACTTTCGAGCCGTTTTTCGACCAAAACACGGCGAGTTAGCCATTTAAAAAGGTTCCATTCTCTTTTTCTCATCGAGAAGTATGACTTTAGTTTTTGAATCACTTGATTTCGTTGAGTATTGAAGAAGTTACGAACGTTTAAAGTTTACCCAGTTTTCGCCGAGTTTCTGGCGAGTTTTCAAGTTTTCGCTCGGACCAGTCAAATTTGAGGCTATTTTCGGCCATCTCCGGCAACCATTGGGCTCCTAAATAGGTATAATCTTATTGTACACTTTCCTATCTTCATTTTGATATATTATGGGTCGAATTTGGTTAAGAAACGATTGAGTTACGAAGCTTTGAAAATTGCTCAAACTTCCGGCCAAAAGCTCCATCGGAAGGACCAAAATGATGGATGGTGGACAATCTCAGGGACCACTTTTATTGATTTTGAATCTTAGGGACCAAAATGGAGAATTATGCATATCTCAGGGACTATTTCGGATGAAAAGCCTTTTTTTTTTAATCCAACAACTCAATCCAATTTAATCAATTTTAACAGTAATAAAAAAGATCTACTAATGGTTCAAATTTAAATCTAACAATCAAAATAATATTACTAATTTATCCAAATTAGATCCAATACCAAAACTCTATAAATACCAGTTCATTTTTCACCTATTCATAAAAAAAAACTCAAAAATATAAACAATTTTTTACATCAAAATGTTCATAAAAAAAGATTATACAAAAATTGATTCCAAAATTGCTAGCAAAAAATAAAATTGAAAGAAATATAAAAATTTAACAAATTATAAAGTTGAGCATGGAAAAATCATAAAATGACAAGGGATAAAACCCTTGACTTGGCCAGTTCTAGGTCAGTAACTAGTACCACAAACAAAATGTAAAAAGCGTTTAGACATCGCATTATATATCATATAAGTAGTTATTTTAATCTTTAAACTTTGTAAGACGAGTGTCTAATATTCAAGAAGTTACTTTACGATTATAAAATAAGTAGAAAGATACTAAAAATATATTGTTTCTCTATTTATATTATGACAGATAGAATATATCGCTTATTCAGTTATTGAACAACATTCACTCGGAATGAGTTAGTTGGGATTGGAAGATTCAAAGTACGATATTTACAGGCTTCCATTTTCTGGTCCAATCATGCATTTATTTTCTTCCATGCTATAGCAGGCATTGACATTAGTGATCACTTTAGACATTTCGACATTGAAAACCTCATACATAATAACAAATAAGATATTTCGTTTTGCATAATTTTGTCAGCATGTGACTTTGCTAGTTTTATTTTAAGAAAAACTAATGAAAAATGTTTGAAAATTTTGAGTTTTAACGAAAATGACAAAATAAACGGTAAAATGAATAATACTATGATTAATTTTTTAATGTAAAAATGTGCATTAAAGTGAACAGTACCAAAAAAAACTTTTCGTTAAAGTTCTCTTTATTTTATTATCTCGAAATTATGTGCAAGTCGTTTTCAATATAAATTTGCGTGGGGGGCGTTTATGGATGACTAAATCGGCGTGCAGAAATCTTGACCTAGCCATAACATTAATGATCAGTTCAATGTCAAATAAGTATTTATAAAAATAAAACGCAATTAGATATGTGGTGTACTTCGCATTATATATATATATATATATATATATATATATAAAGGAGGTTTTTAAGAAAAAAGATTTTCATTTTTTACTTATGCCAAAAGATCATATTTTCAAAAAAAAATAAAAATAAAAAAACGAAATTCGGTGAGAAGAATAAAATATAAACAATAATCTGCGGTTAAATATAAATCTAAGGTTTATGAAATATAGTGTCACATTTGGAGTTGACTTTTTCATGAAAGTAGTAAAACTTTTCATTTCTTGTCCAAAACGAACTGCAACTTGTTGTACCCGTCGGCCCACTTGCATTTCTTATCCATTCGGTGTTCATGCAAGATCCAAATATACACTCAAACCCAAATTCCTATTTTTCCCACCACCTAAATACATCCTATGGAGATAATTTGGATCAAAAACCAAGGTTTCATCCATAAACGTCCCACTCAAACTTATATCCAAACAACTTGCACTTGCATCACATAATTTCGAGATGGACAGTGTTTGGCTACTGAAAAATCAACATAGTTTGCGATGGACAGTAGTTGGCTGTTGAAAAATCAGCAGTTCTTATTGCTAGTCAATCACATATGAACAAGTGTTTAATTTTTGATTAAAAAATTAATTACTTGAACACATATTTATCTTGATAAACATCAACAGGATCAGCAGCCAAATTATGTTCCTTTGTGATAACAAAACAGTCAAAATCACGTGTTTATGAAATTGTGGAAATTTCTTCGGCCATATTATGGAGTTAAGCATGGAATAAAACAAAACTAAAGTCTGTAGATTGGACCAGAAAATAAACGCCTGTCAATATCATACTTCGAATCTTCCAAACCCCCAACTAACTCATTACTAATGCACGCTCATCATTTGTGTGGATGTGAGTGTGAGGAATGTCTTAGTGAGAGATTTTTTTTTAAGGGATATGGTTTGGAAGATCAAATTTTTTTTTAATATTTTTCACACATCTACAATAATTATTATGAACTCTTTACTAATGTTGCATTGAAACAAAAAACATTATTCATGAAGGTTTGGAAGGTTTTAAAAATCTAAACAAAGATGTAGCCATTGTCTATGCGTGGAGGATGCAATCACGAGGGTTGATATATTCTTTCTCATTTTTTACACTTGTACATTAATTATTATGAATTTTTATTTATTTTGAACTCCCCTAAAAACACTATTCACTAGGGTTTGTTGTGTTTTAAAATTTCAAACGATGGTGTACCCATCTCAAAGCTTAGAGGATGCGATCACGAGTTTTTTCATATTTTTTTCACATTTTTTTGCAATTGTAAATTAATTATTATAATTCTTTTAATGCGTTTTGATACAACTCGACTGGAGTCGAGGCATACTGACCGTCACCCGAAGGTGACGTAACCAAAGAGGAAATTGATGCCTTAAAAGATGTGAGTAAATTTAAACCAAAGCTAACATTTATTTAAACTAAAGTATATAGTGCGCAGTAGTGGGTAGAACCCAATAAAACACAAGTGTTCAGAGAATATATGACATAAGTAGTGCAGTAGAACTAGTTAAAGTACTTAGTACACAGCAGGAAATTAAGCTCCTACATTTAATTAGGAGTATGTTAGAACCATCGTGATATTCCTTGTACACCACAAAGAATTTAGCTAATTAGGTCTTGGAGGAGCAAAAAAACAAAAGAGTGAATGGGCAAAAACAAAGGTTTACAAAACACATTTATTTTCTAAACATACTAACCCCTTACCGTAAAACATGTATAGTTTCCAAAACATTATACTACATATAAGTATGAAATCAACTATAAATCAATAATAAATCTAGAAATATGCCAAATCACATTATCTCAACAATAGCATAATAAAATTAGGTGCTCATCAATCTATGCTAACACACGAGTTCTTGCAGAGGGAATCTGACATGAACAGGACTGAGTGTAATTATAATATACGCTCTAGTACTACAGTCACATGAATACTGGAGCTAGGCGCATCACATACGAGTCAAAGTTGCCCACGGAAACCTGTACGGCAAGACTGACACCTACAATGGATCCAACGTAAGCATGCGGTACGATGTGAACATACACGTGAAGCCTGGAGCACGAGCGAGTACTACACCGGTGCAAGCATGCATGATGAGCAATTAATATGTGTATGAACATGCCATGACAATATATAAACCTCAACAAAATAATGGCATTTCTTTAAATAATTGGCAAATACATAATACACAAATATAAAATGTAGATACAAACAATAAAATACAAAGTTACTAAAACATACATATTGGCACATTTAAAATAAATGTACCTAAAATCCATTGGTACACTTCGATTTAACATGGGTACATTTTAATTCAGCATGGTTACTATTTAATTTAGTAATGGTACATTTTAATTTACTATGAAGATGTTTCAATTCGGCATAGGTACGTTTTAATTTAAAAATAAGTTGTATTGGTACATTTTAATGTTTTTGTTAAGAAAGATGGTACATTAATTTCACTTGAATCATAGTTGAATTCTAATGAAGAAAATAGAGCATGAGAAAGAATATTAACTCTTACAGTTGTAAAGATTGTACCAAGTTAGAAAAGATTTATATATATATATATATATATATATATATATATATTATCCTATTAAAATTTTTTAATAATTTAAGTTTCTCGGTCGTCAATTAATTTGGTTATTATCTATTTGGATATTATTGAAATTTTAAATTGAGGAAAGGATAAAGATAATAAATTAAATAAATATTATTTGAAGGCATTTCTAGCGTAGAAATTAATTTAAAATAAATTTGAAAAACATATAAATCAGGAATATATGGAATAGATGGTTTAATCAAAAGTTAAAGCACCTAAATCTAAAATTAAAAAGGAATGAATGTTTAATTTAAATTTTTTTAAAATGATACATCTAATTCTTATTTTCTTTTACAATTAGTATATATTTGCACTGCCGTTTTCTCTTTGTCGATTTGATTTATTAAATGTATAAAAGACTATAAAAAAAAAGGAGTATGTGGAACATAAAAGTTAATGAGGAAATCACCTCTTAATCATTAGTCTACCGTATTCTCTATAAGTGACAAATGTGCGACTTAGAATTAGTACTTGATGTTAATCTTTGAACTTTCTTAGTTAGGAGAAGTTTTTTCAAGTATCCGATATTTAAACAGGTACTCCATGTGTTATAAAATAAGGACACAAAAAATATATTATTTGCTTCACTTGTATTATGGCATGCAGAGTATTGCTTAAATACCCTATACTTAAAAATAGATAATGCTAGGAATACCAAATTTTTAAATCCAATTTGCAAACTAAATAATGTCATTAATAGAAAATAAGCACGTTAATCAACACTTAAGTAATAATCGTCGTGGTATTCCTCTTCACTGGTAAGTGAGTGGTCTTATGTTTGATTTTCGTCAAAAGCGAATTTGAACCACATTATTGCTAGCCCATTGTGAGGCTTAGCCCACTGCCCACCTCCTTAGTGTAGATAATATTATTTGTAAAAATATATTTAAGTAATAATCTAATCATTTATCACGACATCATTTGGTTTAAAAATTTGATCTTCCTAACCATATCCCTTAAAAAAAATCTCTCACTAAGACATTCCTCACACTCACATCCACACAAATGATGAGCGTGCATTAGTAATGAGTTAGTTGGGGGTTTGGAAGATTCGAAGTATGATATTGACAGGCGTTTATTTTCTGGTCCAATCTACAGACTTTAGTTTTGTTTTATTCCATGCTTAACTCCATAATATGGCCGAAGAAATTTCCACAATTTCATAAACACGTGATTTTGACTGTTTTGTTATCACAAAGGAACATAATTTGGCTGCTGATCCTGTTGATGTTTATCAAGATAAATATGTGTTCAAGTAATTAATTTTTTAATCAAAAATTAAACACTTGTTCATATGTGATTGACTAGCAATAAGAACTGCTGATTTTTCAACAGCCAACTACTGTCCATCGCAAACTATGTTGATTTTTCAGTAGCCAAACACTGTCCATCTCGAAATTATGTGATGCAAGTGCAAGTTGTTTGGATATAAGTTTGAGTGGGACGTTTATGGATGAAACCTTGGTTTTTGATCCAAATTATCTCCATAGGATGTATTTAGGTGGTGGGAAAAATAGGAATTTGGGTTTGAGTGTATATTTGGATCTTGCATGAACACCGAATGGATAAGAAATGCAAGTGGGCCGACGGGTACAACAAGTTGCAGTTCGTTTTGGACAAGAAATGAAAAGTTTTACTACTTTCATGAAAAAGTCAACTCCAAATGTGACACTATATTTCATAAACCTTAGATTTATATTTAACCGCAGATTATTGTTTATATTTTATTCTTCTCACCGAATTTCGTTTTTTTATTTTTATTTTTTTTTGAAAATATGATCTTTTGGCATAAGTAAAAAATGAAAATCTTTTTTCTTAAAAACCTCCTTTATATATATATATATATATATATAATGCGAAGTACACCACATATCTAATTGCGTTTTATTTTTATAAATACTTATTTGACATTGAACTGATCATTAATGTTATGGCTAGGTCAAGATTTCTGCACGCCGATTTAGTCATCCATAAACGCCCCCCACGCAAATTTATATTGAAAACGACTTGCACATAATTTCGAGATAATAAAATAAAGAGAACTTTAACGAAAATTTTTTTTTGGTACTGTTCACTTTAATGCACATTTTTACATTAAAAAATTAATCATAGTATTATTCATTTTACCGTTTATTTTGTCATTTTCGTTAAAACTCAAAATTTTCAAACATTTTTCATTAGTTTTTCTTAAAATAAAACTAGCAAAGTCACATGCTGACAAAATTATGCAAAACGAAATATCTTATTTGTTATTATGTATGAGGTTTTCAATGTCGAAATGTCTAAAGTGATCACTAATGTCAATGCCTGCTATAGCATGGAAGAAAATAAATGCATGATTGGACCAGAAAATGGAAGCCTGTAAATATCGTACTTTGAATCTTCCAATCCCAACTAACTCATTCCGAGTGAATGTTGTTCAATAACTGAATAAGCGATATATTCTATCTGTCATAATATAAATAGAGAAACAATATATTTTTAGTATCTTTCTACTTATTTTATAATCGTAAAGTAACTTCTTGAATATTAGACACTCGTCTTACAAAGTTTAAAGATTAAAATAACTACTTATATGATATATAATGCGATGTCTAAACGCTTTTTACATTTTGTTTGTGGTACTAGTTACTGACCTAGAACTGGCCAAGTCAAGGGTTTTATCCCTTGTCATTTTATGATTTTTCCATGCTCAACTTTATAATTTGTTAAATTTTTTTATTTCTTTCAATTTTATTTTTTGCTAGCAATTTTGGAATCAATTTTTGTATAATCTTTTTTTTATGAACATTTTGATGTAAAAAATTGTTTATATTTTTGAGTTTTTTTTTATGAATAGGTGAAAAATGAACTGGTATTTATAGAGTTTTGGTATTGGATCTAATTTGGATAAATTAGTAATATTATTTTGATTGTTAGATTTAAATTTGAACCATTAGTAGATCTTTTTTATTACTGTTAAAATTGATTAAATTGGATTGAGTTGTTGGATTAAAAAAAAAAAGGTTTTTCATCCAAAATAGTCCCTCAGATATGCATAATTCTCCATTTTGGTCCCTAAGATTCAAAATCAATAACAGTGGTCCCTGAGATTGTCCACCATCCATCATTTTGGTCCTTCCGATGGAGCTTTTGGCCGGAAGTTTGAGCAATTTTCAAAGCTTCGTAACTCAATCGTTTCTTAACCAAATTCGACCCATAATATATCAAAATGAAGATAGGAAAGTGTACAATAAGATTATACCTATTTAGGAGACCAATGGTTGCCGGAGATGGCCGAAAAATACCCTCAAAGTTGACTGGTCCGAGCGAAAACTTGAAAACTCGCCGGAAACTCGGCGAAAACTGGGTAAACTTTAAACGTTCGTAACTTCTTCAATACTCAACGAAATCAAGTGATTCAAAAACTAAAGTCATACTTCTCGATGAGACAAAGAGAATGGTACCTTTTTAAATGGCTAACTCGCCGTGTTTTGGTCGAAAAACGGCTCGAAAGTTTCTGTTGAAAAACGAGTCAGCAACTTTCGAGCCGTTTTCCAACCAAACCACGGCGAGTTAGCCATTTAAAAAGATACCATTCTCTTCGTCTCGTCAAGAAGTATGATTTTCGTTTTTGAATCACTTGATTTCGTTGAGTATTGAAGAAGTTACGAACATTTAAAGTTTACTCAGTTTCCGGCTAGTTTTTAAGTTTTCGCTCGGACCAGTCAACTTTAAGGCTATTTGCCGGCCATCTCCGGCAACCATTGGGCTCCCAAATAGGTATAATATTATTGTACACTTTCCTATCTTCATTTTGGTATATTATGGGTCGAATTTGGTTGAGAAACGATTGAGTTACGAAGCTTTGAATATTGCCCAAACTTCCGGCCAAAAGCTCCATCAGAAGGACCAAAATGATGGATGGTAGACAATCTCAGGGACCACTTTTATTGATTTTGAATCTTAGGGACCAAAATGAAGAATTATGCATATCTCAGGGACTATTTCGGATAAAAAGCCAAAAAAAAGAGATGCAAGTAGGTGCACATCATTGGATCATAATTCAGGAGGTGTGACATTTAATGAATGACAACGGCTCGCACATCTCAGCCGTAGAAACTGGGCTTGCTATGAGCCCACCCGCACCGAATCTTTTTATTCTGTTTCTTCTGACCAGTGGGCCCGCCACTCCCCCTTCATGCGTTGCTGCAACTTGCTGTACCCCTCGGCCCACTTGCACTTCTTATCCATTCGGTGTTGATGCAAGATCCAAATATACACTCAAACCCAAATTTCTATTTTTCCCACCTCCTAAATGCATCCTTTTGAGATAATTTGGACCAAAAACTAAGGTTTCATCAATAACGTCCCACTCAAATTTATATCCAAACGGGTTGCACTTGCACCACATAATTTCGAGATGGACAGTATTTGGCTACTGAAAAATCAACATAATTTGAGATGGACAGTAGTTGGCTACTGAAAAATCAGTAGTTCTTACTGCTATCCAATCACACATGAACAAGTGCTTAATTTGTGATTAAAAATTAATTACTTGGACACATATTTATCTGTGATAGACATCAATGATTTTTCAGCAGCCAAATTATGTTCCTTCATGATAACAAAACAATCAAAATTACGTGTCGATGAAATTGTGGAAATTTCTTCTTGTTATTACGGTTGAGGTCTCCAATGTCGACCATATTGTGGAGTTAAGCATGGAATAAAACAAAACTAAAGTCTGCAGATTGGACCAGAAAATAAAAGCCTGTCAATGTCATACTTTGAATCTTCCAAGCCCCCAACTAACTCATTACTAATGCATGCTCCTCACATCATTTGTGTGGATGTGAGAAATGTCTTAGTGAGAGAATTGTTTTAAGGGATATGGTTAGGAAGACCAAAATTTTAAATCAAATGATATTGTGGTAAATGATTAGATTATTACTTACATATTTTTTTTATAAACGATATTATCTACACTAAGGGGGTGGGGAGTGGGCTAAGCCTCACAATGGACTAGCAATAATATGGTTCAAATTCACTTTTGGTGAAAATCAAACATAAGACCTCTCACGCCAGTGAAGAGGAATACCATAATTGAACAAGTGCTTAATTTGTGATTAAAAATTAATTACTTGGGCACATATTTATTTTTCATAGACATCAAGGATTTTTCAGCGGCCAAATTATGTTCCTTCATGATAACAAAACAGTCAAAATCACGTGTTAATGAAATTGTGGAAATTTCTTCTTGTTATTACGGCCAAGGTCTCCAATGTCGACGTGTCCATATTATGGAGTTACGCATGAAATAAAACAAAATTAAAGTCTGCAGATTGGACCAGAAAATAAAAGCCTGTCAATGTCATACTTTGAATCTTCCAAACCCCCAAGTAACTCATTACTAATGCATGCTCCTCACATCATGTGTATGGATGTGAGAAATGTCTTAGTGCGAGATTTTTTTTAAGAGATATAATTAGGAAGACCAAATTTTTAAACCGAATAATGTTGTGGTAAATAATTAGATTATTACTTAAATATTTTTTTATAAACGATATTATCTACACTAAAGGGGTGAGGAGTGGGTTAAGCCTCATAATGGGCTAGCAATAATGTGGTTCAAATTCGCTTTTGGCGAAATTCAAACATAAGACCTCTCACTTACCAGTGAAGAGGAATATCACGATGATTATTACTTAAGTATTGATTAGCGTGCTTATTTTCCATTAAAAACATTATTTGGTTTTTAAATTGGGTTTAAAAATTTGGTCTTGCTAACATTATTCTTTTTTAAGTATAGGATATTTAAGCAATACAAGTGAAGCAAATGATTTTTTTTTTTGTGTCCTTATTTTATAGCACATGGAGTATCTGCTTAAATATCGGATACTGGAAAAAACTTCTCCTAACTAAGAAAGTTCAAAGATTAACATCAAGTACTAAATCTAAGTCGCGCATTTGTCACCTATAGAGAATACACTTGCAAGCGTGGTAGACTAATGATTAAGAGGTGATTTCCTCATTAACTTTTATATTCCACATACTCCTTTTTTTAGTCTTTTATATATTTAATAAATCAAATCGACAAAGAGAAATCAGCAATGCGAATATATACTAATTGTAAGAGAAAATTAGAATTAGATGCCTTGTTTTAAACAATTTTAGATTAAACACATTGCTTTTTAATTTTAGATTTAGGTGTTTTAACTTTTGATTAAACCATCTATTCTACGTATATTCCTGATTTAGATGTTTTTCAAATTTATTTTAAATTAATTTCTACGCTAGAAATGCCTTCAAATAATATTTATTTAATTTATTATCTTTTTCCTGTCCTCAATTTAAAAATTCAACAATATCCAAATTAATTGAGGACCGAGAGAATTAAATTATTAAGAATTTTCAATAGGATAATATATATATGGCTTTTTCGCCAAAATGGTCCCTGAGATTTGCATAACTCCTCATTTTGGTCCCTGAGATTTCAAATCGATAGAAGTGGTCCCTGAGATTGTCCACCATCCATCATTTTGGTCCTTCCTTTAAAAACTCTCTGGGCAACTTTCAAAGCTTCGTAACTCAATCGTTTCTTAACCAAATTCGACCCATAATATATCAAAATGAAGATAGGAAAGTGTAGAACAATATTATACATATTTTGAAGCCCAATGGTTGCCGGAGATGGCCGGAAAATAGCCTCAAAGGTGACTGCTCCGCGGGAAAACTGAAAAACTCGCCGGAAACTAGGTAAACTTTAAACGTTCATAACTTCTTCAATACTCAACGAAATCAAGTGATTCAAAAATGAAAATCATACTTGTTGATGAGAGGAAGAGAATGGTATCTTTCTTGACTGCCAGTTCACTGAAGTTTGGCCGGAAAAATGCTCGAAAGTGGCTAACAATTTTCGAGTTAGCTAATTTCGAGCCAGTTTACGGCCAAACCACAGTGAATTAGCAGTAAATAAAGGCACCATTCTCTTCGTCTAGTCGAGAAGTATGATTTTCGTTTTTAAATCACTCGATTTCGTTGAGTATTGAAGAAGTTATGAACGTTTAAAGTTTACCCAGTTTCCGGTGAGTTTTTCAGTTTTCCCGCGGAGCATTCACCTTTGGGGCTATTTTCCGGCCATCTCCAGCAACCATTGGGCTTCAAAATGGGTATAATCTTGTTCTATGCTTTCCTATCTTCATTTCGATATATTATGGGTCGAATTTGGTTAAGAAACGATTGAGTTACGAAGCTTTGAAAATTGCCTAAAAAGTTTTTAACGGAATGACTAAAATGATGGATGGTGGACAATCTCAGGGACCATTTCTATTGATTTTCAATCTCAGGGACCAAAGTGAGAATTATGCAAATCTCAGGGACCATTTCCGCTATTTACCCTATATATATATATCTCTTTTCTAACTTAGTACAATCTTTACTACTGTAAGGGTTAATATTCTTTCTCATGCTCTTTTTCTTCATTAGAATTCAACTATGATTCAAGTGAAATTAGTGTACCATCTTTCTTAACAAAAACATAAAATGTACCAATACAACTTATTTTTAAATTAAAATGTACATATGCCGAATTGAAACGTCTTCATAGTAAATTAAAATGTACCATTACTAAATTAAATAGTAACCATGCTAAATTAAAATGTACCCATGTTAAATCGAAGTGTACCAATGGATTTTAGGTACATTTATTTTAAATGTGCCAATATGTATGTTTCAGTAACTTTCTATTTTATTGATTGTATCTACATTTTATATGTGCCAATATGTATGCTTTAGTAACTTTCTATTTTATTGTTTATATCTACATTTTATGTGTGTATTATGTATTTGCCAATTATTTAAAGAAAAAACTTTTGCAAGTTATCTTTTAGGTACGTTTTATGAGTCAAGATAAAACACCAGTGTTGTAGATGAATATTGGAAGATTTCAGATTTTCATAATTTTGTGAACTAATGACAATTTTTAAAATTGTAAATGCACAATAATAATGAAAAGAAAACGAGATAATTTGCAAAAATGAAATAATATAAAATGAAATTAATAATCCCCAAATTTATAGGAGAATTTTTAATCAAAATTTTAAAAGAAACATATGTTTAGTCTAAGTAATTAAAAAACAAGGCACCAATATCAAAACGTCCTTAATTGTAATTAGGAGTGGTTTGGTTTAGGATAGCGAACCGAAATAGTCAGTTCAAAAACTGAACCGAAATTGTTTGGAAAAAGAGGGCGAAAAACCAAAACCAAACCAATATTTCGGTTTACTCGAAATTCGGTAATATTGAAATAGTTTCAGCTTTTCGGTTTGGGTTCGAGAATGGGCCTTCTGGTCAAATTTTTTGGGCTTCTGATTTCAAGACCAACAAAACCCAACTTTGCCAAACTTTTTTCAGCCCCAAATGTTAAGCTATGGGCCTATGTTCATGTGCTCTATTCCTCTCCATTTCCTGAGCAAAAATACTTGCGATTATTAGAGTAACATCAATTTAATGAAAAAGTTTGTATCTTACTACCATCACATCAATTTTAAAATTCCTATAGAAAGGAAACAAATTGCTGCAATTGCATTAGTACACCATTACAGTACAGACCTCAACAATCCCCTCAACCATTACACGAAAGGTCTGACCTCAACAATATTCTGATCTCAAATCAAAATTCGAAACCCAAATCGGAACTCTAATCCCCATTTCAAAATCCCAAATCTAAATCCTAATTTAAATATGACGAATTAAAGGGAAAATTTCTTACATTGAGCTAGACTTGATTGAGAGAGAGAGAGAGAGAGTCGTAGAGGAGTCGAGAGATAAACGTGTGGAAACACGGAAGAGTTCCCAATTCCCCAAGCCAGCACTCACCAGCAGGAATGAGAAAAGCTGAACAGATATAACCATCAAAACGATTTCTTCTTGTAAGAAACCAGACCATGAACGCCACCTTCTACTTGTGCTGCTCCTATTCTTACCTGCATGGTGAAATACATTGTCAACTGATTGAGAAACCATATTAGTTCTTGATACGACCATCATTACATCTCAGATTCCTTGAGCAATAACAAGGTAATCGTGGAGTGCGCTTTTACTTGAGGTAATATATGGGGATGGAAAACTATCTAAGAAGCGGGGTCAGGGAAAACCCTGAGAGGGTACAGGTTTCTTTTCAGTAAGTAAATAAGTGTCTGAATATGAGTGACACAGAATGGCGATACTCTACATTAATAGGTTTCTTCCCCACTCGTTTCGGTAGTTTAACCTAAGATTGTTGAACAAGAATACATGGTATGGAACAGACTACGAAAGAGTAAGAAGTTATCGAAAGCAACACTGGCTACAATATCAATTCTCATTTAAAGCATAAAACTAAAATGACATCCTTAATAACGATGTTATGAGTATCACAACAATGTCCGCAAAATGGTCTACTTACCTCTAGCCTTAAAACGCTTGATTTTAAGAGGTCATGAGTGGACTGCAATGAAGAAGCACCAAGATCTTGGAAACCTTGTTTCACAGCTTGCATTGTGTATGATATGAACTTCAAAACAGAACCTTTGTCTGCAACCTCCCCAACTACCCCCTGTGCAATTTCAGCTTAGCTGTATCGCCCAAGTACCTCTGATCACTCCCTTTTTTCATTGCTTCAAAAGATCCCATGCCTCCAGCGACCATTCTAATAGAAAACATGAAATCAGTTATATCAAACTGTTTCCTTAATAGAGGTTAAGCACGCAGAAATCTAATTAATAATGACATAGAAATAACAAACAGCATGTTGCTTATAAAGTTATAAAAGCCAAGTATACTGAAAATCTAGTGCAATTTATATAGACAACTTTTGCTTTTAGTTCAGAAATAAAGCAAGATACATCATTTGGGTCGTAGGTTAGATTAGTAAAGACCCTCTGTTCAAATTGCTTAATAAGCTAATTACCATAAAAAATAAAAAAGGGGAAAGACACAGAAATGAAATACTATGTCCAATACAGTTCCACATAAGTTTAGCTTTGAAATGCATCCATGAAAAACCCAATCACAATTTCAGGGAACTGGAAACTTATTTAGCCTAATCCTAACCCATTTTGCCACTTACTCTCACCACTTGGGTTTACCCCTTACTGTATGTGGGCTTCAAACTTATTAAGTTCAGGCCATCAGAGAGAGAGTCCATGCATACACACCAATGGCACTCCTAGTGATGTAAAAGCATTAAATTTTGATGGCAATCCATAACACATCGATGACTGATCCATCGAACGATATTCCAAAACACATATCTTCTAGGTAAGTTTCTTTACCAATCACATGCAATTCAGTATTCATAAATCTGCGTAATAAAGTCCTTAAACCGCTCAAAAAGTTGTCAAAGAACTACAAAGGACATATGTACCAAACACTCATACATACTAGAAGAAATGTTCAAGTAGATTTAGTATCTGATGGTATTAGCAGTATACCTGTTCCAGCAGTGAAAACATGAGTAAGTCCCAGACATACCTGATACGCAAAAACCCCAGGAGCCTCAGTGCTTCCAGCTAAGAAGCTTCCCATCATGACAGTAGAAGCCCCAAGGACTAAAGCCTTGACAATGTGTCCAGAATTGGAAATTCCACAATCAGCAATCACAGGCACACCACTTTGTGAAGCAATAGACGCAACCTTGTAAATAGCAGTTGCCTGAAACATATCACTAAAACCAAAACAACTTTGGTCATAAAATGGTATAGCATTGAGCAACCTGTAGAACAAAACGTCAAACAAAGTATTCAAAATGTTCCAAAATGTAATTATATATTTTTTCACGCCAGAAACTACACTGTTTTAGTCCATCAAAGGGTCGTCACTGCCAGAAGCTAAAGTTGAATCTTTGTTTTCTATGCTCTATGTTCCGAAGAATCTAATCACTAAATAGATCAGAACAACGATTGTTAGGCACAATGTCATTGATTAACAAATCCTTAATCAAATACTTTTCATCCACAAAGAATTCAAGAAATTTAACCGATCACTACAGAATTCTGGAAACTCACACGAGAACTTCCCAGTGGGTCACCCATTCTGGGATTGTTCTCCCGCGAACTTGCTTAACTTCGGAGTTTCTACGAAACCCGACGCCAGTGAGCTCTAAAAAAGCCTCGTGCTATGTAGAGATGCGAATATACATATAAGGCTTACATGATCCTCTCCCTTGGGCAATGTGGGATGTTACAAAAATTCATTGCAAGTATTTTAGTAATTAACTTTTTCCTTGCCTAGGCTTTTTTTTTTGGCAACATGAGTGCTGGGAAATTTTTTGTGTTCCAGTGAACAACTTTTGTCATATTTTATTAATGAAAATGAAACAATATTCCATAATATTTTTGTTATGTAAATAGCCCCAACGTTTCATAATCTTTTGTATATCTCCATCTAATCTTTTTTTGCATGTAGATAGAAAAAATCTATGATCTTCTGTATGTAGACTGTATAATCTTTTGTATGTAAAAATCTTCATAATGTTTTCATTATAAATAGTATTAAATGACATAGTTTTTATTATATCTTTCAACATAATATTTCATACAATTTTTAATCATACAGCAATGCGCGTGCACCAATTTCTAGTAAATACTAAATAGGATATTTTGGTCTAACCATTTAAGTGATAATACATGTGGGACTTGCTGTTGAGCGAGTCCACCTAGCACTCCTCTCTTATTCTCAATTTAACTACAAATATAACAGAGTACATATATGGTATATTTAAACAAGACGATCTGAATTTCGTGCCAACTCGAACAATATCAAATGCAATTCAAATCTTAATGAGTTGTTCAAGTGTGATGTCTGGTCCTCCAGTGGAAGCTGCAGTTTGGAATGATAACGACTTAGAAACCATGTGCATTGTTGGCCTCGATTGCGGTCGCGAATCCCTGCATGTGATAGCTACCCTTGCAATGGTTGTCAGTTCATCTTCAACTTCAAGTGTAGGAGGTGGAAGTCGTTGGTCCAATACGTCCTTCAGCAATTTGTTTTCACACGCAGATGGAGACGAAAAGGACGAGATTAAATCACCTAGTCTTTTTCCCATGATCACTTCCAGTGCCAGCACTCCGAAGCTAAAAACGTCACATTTCTCAGTTACCTTCCTCGTGTAGGCCAACTCTGCATAAAAATTAAGAAGGAGCAAGCCATTAGTATATGTTTAAATTTGTATTATCAAATTTCAACATTTTATATTTTAGGTGTTTTACTTTACCTGGTGCTACATATCCATATGTGCCTGCAAGGGAGCTCCAATTCGATGTGTCTGGATTCAAAATCTTAGCAGTGCCGAAATCCGAAACACAAGGCTCGTAGTCATAATCCAGCAAAATGTTGCTGCTTGATAAGTCTCGGTGTACAATTGGCGGCACGCAATCATGATGCAGGTAAGACAGTGCATGAGCTACGCCTTTTACAATTCTCACCCTCCTACTCCAATCCAATTCTTTTGCTTCGTCTTCTTTGCTCAAGATTGAAGCCAGACTACCCTTTTCTAGGTATTCATAGACCAGAAAGGAGTGCTGCGAATTCGAACAAAAACCACGAAGTTTCACAATGTTTCGATGTCGTATACTGATTAGTGCACTTATTTCATTGTGGAACTCCTTCTGCGACGTCTCCTCGCCGTCAAGTTTTTGATGGAATTTCTTCACTGCAACTATGCTGCCTGATGGTAGCTTTGCCTTGTAGACACTTCCAGATCCTCCCTTCCCAATGCAAAATATGGAGTCAAAACCATTGGTTGCTCTTATGATCTCCCAATACAATTTTTTTCCATCAAAAAGAGAGATTGAAAAAATTTCATCATGGATATCACTCTTTTCTGTTCCCCGCTCATTCTTTCTTCTTGTTTTGATGAAGACAATTGCAAGGAGAGCAAGTAAAACTGCTCCCAAGATAGGGAAAACGATTGCAAACACGAGTTTTCTTTTTGAGACGTGCTTATTGCAGGATTTTAGACCTACAACATTTCCACACAATCCTTCATTCCCTTCAAAGCTGTGAGCATCTTGAAATGCTTTGTTGTTGGGGATGGGACCTTGCAAGTGATTGTAGGATACGTCTATGCACGACAAGCCACGCATTCCATCAAAAGTTGCTGGAATGAGACCGGAAAGATTGTTGTGGGAAAGATTCAGCCCCTCCAAGCTCTGCATTTTGCTGATTTCTGATGGTATCTTGCCGTCAAGTGAGTTATGACTTAAATCTAACTGTGACAGGTGAAATAACTTCCCCAACTGAAATGGAATTTCTTGACTGAAATTGTTGTTACTCAAATTCAAGTAGTTTAAATGGACCAATTCGCTCAAAATGCTTGGAATTGAGCCATTCAACTTGTTGGTGGACAGGTCAAGATGTTCGAGTTGAGTAAATGCTCCAAATTCTGAGGGTATAGAACCCAAAAGTTGATTGCCATTCAACTTTAGATTCACCATAGAAGTCAATCTCCCCAAATCCTTGGGAACCACCCCAACCAGATGATTCGAAGAAAAATCGAGTTCTTGAATTTTAGTTGCATTGGCAATCTCAGATGGTATGCTACCGGCAAGGTTGTTCCCGGCAATCCGTAGGGTTGTTAAGTTTGGACACTGTCCCCAGATGTCTGAGATTTCGCCATATAAGTTGTTGTGGCTTAGGTCTACAAACTGAAGATTCGGATAGACACCAAAGTCTTCAGATATATTGCTTGTTAATTGGTTCCCTTCGAGATGGAGTCTGACTAAGCTCTTGCAACCTTTCAAGCTTTTCGGGATTGGACCTGTAAATTCGTTGTTTTCTGCAGCAAACCTTTGTAGCAGTCCACCTCTACAAATATCCCGAGGCAAATAACCAGAAAATCGGTTATCAGCCAGGTCTACAATCTCTACAAATTTCAAGTTTCCAATCTCTTCAGGAATTGTGCCGGAAAGTTTATTATCGTAGAGAGCGAGAAAAACAAGGTTTGTCAAATTGCCGAAAGAAGTTGGGATAGAACCAGAAAGGGTATTGTTGTACAATAGCATCATGGTTAGATTTTTCAAGTTTATGAAACTCAGAGGGATTGGACCTGATAAATAGTTGTCAAACAGGTAAAGTTCAACCAATTTCGAAAGGTTTCCTATTTCGGAAGGAATAGAACCCGAAAGTTTGTTTCCGAAGAGAATCAAAGAAGTCAATTGGCTCAAATTACCCAGAGAAGCTGGAATTGAACCCTCTAAATTGTTTAAGTTTAGAGCTAGCTCATAGACAAATTTAAGTTGGCCTATTTCTTCAGGAATTGAGCCATTGAACTTATTTGCATTTAGGTGAAGCACTTGAAGGTTTGATAGAAGACCGAATTCGGGTGGGATTTTTCCAGACATTTGATTATAAGATACATCAAAGTACTTGAGTTTGGTGAGGGAACTGATCTCAGGTGGGATTTGATCAAAAAGTGCATTGTAGCTTAGATCAACATATGCAAGATTAGGCAAGGACATGAATGGAAATTCAAGTAGAGTACCTTGTATACCAGAATTGGTGAGGTTTAATCTGTTGACACTTCCATCTGAGTTGCATGAAACACCAATCCAAGTATTGCATGGGGCTTCATTTGCATTAATCCATGAGGTCAGGTTGTTTTGGGTTTGGTTATGGAAGCTAGCTTTCCATTTCAGAAGTACTTCTGCTTCAGTGGAATTGGCAGAAGCAAAAGCACTTTCATGTGATGAAGCTAGTTGAAGATACAAGACAAGGCAAGCTAGAGAGCATACTTTATCAGAATAAGCTGAAAATCTCATCATGGTTTTTATGTTTCACCTTTTTCTAAGCAACTCAGGGCTTTACTTATAGTGAGATGCACTATTAATTTGCATATCCTCTATTTGTTTTTGGTATCTTTGACTTTTGACCCAAATGCTTTATTAAAATAGAAATTGGATATTTTACACTTTTATGGTCTTTGTCCGTGAAGACTTCGAATTTTGTTACACTTTTATGGTCCTTGGCTGATATAACTTTGAATTTTGTTACACTTTGGGTTGAAGTCTTTGTCTCTTATCTGTAAAATAGAAAGAGAATTATTAATAACACTCTAAAAATTTTATTTGGCACTTCAAACTTTTCTATAATTAAAAAAAAAAAAATACAATGTAAGGAGTGTAGAATGAGATTTTTGAAGTGCTGAAAACAGTTTCCAATAGAAATTGGAAAGTTTGCATTAGAAAGTAGACCTGACATTCGTGTCGTGTTTTTCGTGTTCGTGTAGTTTTCATGACATACCTAATATCATAGCAGGGTTGTGTCGTGTAACACCAGTTAAAATAAACAGGTAATATGATCCGATCGGAAATCGATCCGTTAATATTATCAAGTAATATGACCTGACTCATTACCTGTTAAATAAAATATATTTTATATTAATAAATAATGAAAATGAAAACCATAATTTGTCCCAAAAAAATGCAAAACATAATACTAACTTAGTATGCATACCACATTGTTACATAAATATTACTTCAAAATATTTATTAAAAAAAACATTTGCCTTTCACATTTTTCAAACTTGTACATTGAACTCCCTCAAAAATACTATTCATGAGGGTTTGTATGGTTTTAAAATTTCAAACGATGATGTACCTATTCTCAAAGCGTAGATGATGTTATCACGAGCGTTTGCATATTTTTTTTTCACAATTGTAAATTAATTATTAATTTTTTAATGTATATGATATTTTTAAATTGTTTGATATTTTTATTTTTAATGTGTTTTATAATTTTTTAATCTCACTATTTGCCTATGATGTACTGTAGAATACAATAAATAAATAAAACTTATTCTTTTTTAAATTTATACAGAATAATATTGCATTAATACATATCTAATATACAATATAAACATATATAAGTTTAAGTTTAAAAAATTAAAATCATCAAAACAACTTATTTTTCTTAACATATTGAAACGGATTACCCGCATGTCACTACTGTGTAAATCTTTTAAGGGCCTGTTATTAACGGGTTGTTATCGTGTGACCCAATAACGACCCGATTAGTTATTGTGTTGACCCGAAACGTATTATTTTTGTGTTGTTTACATGTCGTATGAACGGATTGTGTAAGAAATTGTTAGGTCTATCAACAAGTTCTATTTGTCCAAATAACATAATTTATAATTCTATGTTAAAAGCGCAAGCTTTTTCAGTTGGCTAATTTTCTAGAATGTATATGATACATGTCTGTAATAGTTAATCTTTAAATTCGTATAAGTCATAAATTTTAAGTCTAGGTCTAGAAACAGGGACATTGTCTAAAAATGGTGACTATGTTTTAGCTTATTTTATCTGACAATACTAAAGGAGGCCGGCGGCAAGGAGAAGGGAGAGAGATGTGTTTGTAGAATTGTAGGAAAATATGTGTGTGTTGTTATCCCTCCTACATTGTGCCTTTATTTATAGTAAAAGAGGAGAGCATATATTCCTTCTTCCCCAAGGAATACAAGATACAATAGGAAATGATAACTAGAATCAAATCTAATCTAGGATTTACACAATCACGCCTAAACTAGGAATGTTTACAACACTGTAGATTCAACATCATGCAGAAGTTGAGGAAGTTGGCTCGTCGGCACTGATTCCAAGGAACAATGCTTATTCTCAATAAGGTAACAACTTGCATAAGTAAGTCTCACTAAAAAACCCTAAGGCTATGGCAAAAACCCGAGTAGGGACAAAATTCATAGTTTAAGAAAAAATGCGTGAGAAATGCAAAGTCAAAAGAAACGTCTATATAACGTTATCAAGGATATGACCAACCCAAGGTAGGTGCCTCGTTAAAACCTAGTTAGGTAGCAAAAACCCAGTGAGAAAAATGCTCATAATCGTAGAGAAAAAGAGTACAATAAGGTTAAGCAAGTATCTTCAGAATACTCCCCCTGAGTTTGACACAATTCCAAAGAGAAATAGCAATGTTACAACTCAGAAAGTTTACGCATACCAATTTCATGAACAAGCTTCTGAAATGTCGTCTTTGGCAGTGATTTGGTGAAAAGGTCGGTCAGATTGTCTTGTGAAGGAATTTGTGTGACTTCAATATTCTAATGCTCTTGTTGTTGATGTGAAAAGAAGAACTTCGGTGCAATGTGCTTGGTGTTGTCTCTTTTGATGTAACCCTTATTGAGCTATTCGATGCATGCTACATTGTTTTCAAAGATCGTCGTCGGGACATCAACGGCGAAATAAAGATCGCAGGAGCTTTGAATATGGTCCACTACTGCTCTCAACCAAAAGCATTCCCGAGTTGCTTCATGTAAGGCGGGAATTTCAGCATGATTAGACGAAGTGGCAACTAAGGTCTGTTTAGTTGACCTCCAAGAGATTGCGATGCCTCAAACGGTAAAGACATAACCCGTTTGAGAATGCGCCTTGTGCGGATTAGACAAGTATCCTGCGTCGGCATAACCAACAAGGCGAGAATCAACTCGAGAAGCAGAAGGTGCGACATCACTCGAGGATCCATAGGGATAGAACAAGCCCAAATCCGTAGTACCCTTAAGGTAACAGAAGATGCCTTTCACGCCAGTTCAATGTCTGCATGTAGGTGCATTACTGTATCTTGCCAAAAGATTAATAACGAAAGAGATGTCAGGTCTAATGCATTGAGCTAAGTACAATAAACCACTTATCGCACTTAGATAAGGAACTTCAGGCTCCAAAATTACTTCATCATCCTCCTCCTGACTGAAGGGATCTCATTTTGCATCTAGCGAACGAATAACCATAGGAGTACTCGAAGGCTTCACTTTATCCTCATTAAAATAGCGTAACACCTTCTGGGTGTAGTTCGATTGATGTACTAGGATTCCATTCGAACAATGCCCAATCTCGAGACCGAGATAGTATCAAGTCTTACCTAAATCTTTCATCTCAAATTCTGACTTCAGGTGTGCGGCAGTTCTTGCAAGCTCTTCAGGAGTTCCGATGAGATTTAGGTCATCGACATATACTACAACAATCGCAAATCTAGAATGTGACTTCTTAATGAACACACAAGGGTATATTTCGTTGTTTACATATCCCTGACTAGTCAAATACTTACTCAGACGGTTATAGCACATTATTCTGGATTGTTTCAAATTGTAGAGTGAAGGCTTCAGCCGAATTAAGAGCGTGTTCCGGGGTTTAGAAATATTTGAACCAGTCAATGTAAGAGTTTCGGGAACTTTCATGTAAATTTCCATATCAAGATCCCATTGAGATACGCGGTTACTACGTCCATCAGCTGCATACTCAGTTTTTTGGAAACTACCAAACTGATAAGGTAGCGAAAAGTAATCACATCCATAACGGGTGAATAAGTTTTGTTACAGTTAATCCCAGGGCGTTGTGAGAAGCCTTGTGCAACATGACGAGCTTTGTAACGTACAATCTCGTTTTTCTCATTACGTTTCCGAATGAAAACCCATTTGTAGTCAACGGGCTTCACATGTGGAGGAGTATGAGCTACAAGTCTAAACACCTTACATTTCGCAAGTGAATCGAGTTCGACTTGGATTGCTTGTTTCCAGTTTGACTAATCAGTTCTGCGTTGACATTCATCAATGGAACGCGGTTCAATGTAATCGCTTAACATGATCTCAGTAGCTACTGCAAATGTTAATGCATCGTTGACAATCATCTAATTTCTACGCCACACATCATCTAAGCTAGCATAATAGATCGAAATCTCACGATTCTCGGGAGGAGGATTCGTTTCTTGAAGGACATTTTCATAATCTAGAATTTTCTCATGAGTTGGATAAAATGAGTAAGCAATAGTTGAACTCATGGTAGGCTCTTTAGGACCTTGTGCCGTGGATTTCCTTTTCCAGAGGTGTGAATCCTTTGAACCAAGAGGTTTGTCTCACTTTTGTGTAAGGGCAGATGATTGGCTAACCGCTAATGTATGTGGATCACCATGATTGGAGTCCCCGACTTCCAGGAGGGTAGTCCATCGTACATTTGGTACATCCATCTTTGCAAGCATATTCGCAGCTGGAATGTGTGATCTTGTCACGCGCGCAAGATCGGTGAAAGAATTTGGCATGCTCTGAGCTATACTATGGAGATCTAATATGCGCTGCACTTCAGTCTCAGACTGAGCAATGCAGGGATCTAAATGAGACAAAGTGGGAGTCGTCCACGATAATTTGCGTCGTTCATGCATTCACAGGGGAGGTTATTGCAATAAAGAACTATAAAGAATTTATAAAGAATACTTGCTCAGTGCCTCCTATCACTTGGGACTGGAAACAAGATCAGCTCTAAAGTTGGAAATCCCTAACTAGAGATGGAATTCTATAAACAGAAAACTCAGTTCTTTATTGCAATTACCTCATGCCTTTTTCACATCCACATGCCTTTTTCGCCTAATTCACATATCCACGGGCCTTTCTCGCCCAATTCACATATTCACGGGCCTTTCTCGCCCAATTCACATATCCACGGGCCTTTTTTCGCCCAATTCACATATTCAGCCTTATATCCACGACCCTTTTAACCCAAACAATATTTCTCACTGGCACAGGTATAATGCAATTCTTCCATCTACTTGTCACCATTCCTCCATCATTTTTAGATTCAAATTTTCGTAGTGCATAACATAATAACAATCCAATTCACTTCATTTCATAATGATTAACAATATATATACCACATAACTTCCTCATTATCCAAAGAACCTAGAGAATAATGCAATACCAATGCAAATAATAATTTCCATTATAGGAATTCCACCATCACCATGGAAATTGCACCACAACACAAGGCCAATCAGATATGTAACTCACACATATATATGTCACATGCATACCACTTTATTCACAAAAACTTGTGAAATCATGCAACCACAATACATATCATAATTCACACCCATAAGAATTCAAGAATATTGCATATTGCAGAGCAGGATCATTCGCTCTTATACCATTTGTAACAACTCGCCCCAAAATATTTTTATTTCGGAAGTAATTGCGATGATGGGCTAATAGTTCAATAATTGTTTAATTGCTACCATTCCCAATTACTTATTGATTTAATTTAGTTTATACACCCCAAGTCTCTAACTACCTTTATTTCACTAGACATATAGTTTATTTAAAAAAAAAATTAATAGTCCACTTCTTCGACAAGGATCAATTCCCACATAAATGAATAATCTTTGTTATTTTATGGCTGCATCTAACCTTCTCGTTAGACTGCCTACGTACCCATCGAAGGGATCAAGCCATTCGTAGTTCATCAAATCAAATTCTATTAAATTTTGATATTTTTTTATAATGAACTAACAATCACCATTTATCTTCAACAAGTGAAACACACCAAGTGCTTATCAAATTTGATTTCAGAACATCAAAATTGGATTAAAAATATGGCGTCGGCTCACTGGCCACGCGCAGTCGCAGGTGGTGGTTAGCCGCCTCGACTTGTCGAAAAAATCAACTATTTCCAAAAATTACCAAATTTTATAGGGTTGTAGATCTCAATGAGTGGAACATTTTCCATACCTGTGGCCAAGTCCAATTTAGCCGGGAAACACCTCAATTCAGCCTCGAACCGCCAAAAACCCTAAGAATGGGTTGTTTCAATCAATCATTTTCGGTGCTCCGCCGCCCCATCCAAGGCTTGGAACATGTTCCTGGGTTCACAAGGAATTCATTGATAGTGGTGGTGGTTGGAGTGATGTTCAAAATTGGGTGTATTGACCCCACGAACCCGCCGCACCTATGTGAGGAAATTTCTTAGTTTTCAAGCAAATTTTACCCCATTTTTTGGTGGTAAAAGGTGAAGAGATGGTTGTGGAGTATTTCCTAGGAGGTGACACAGAATTTTTCACCGGAATTCGACCGAAGGGAGCCTCGGAAACCAACGTTTCCATCGGGTCGGGTCACTAGCAAGAAACGGGTCGATGGAGACTCGGTTTTCCTCCTACCCTCTTCTCTCCTTTTCCTCCTTTCTCTCCTTTCTCTCCCCTTGGATTTGTCCGAGACTCTCCCTTATCTCTCATTTCCTTTTCATCAATGCCACACACGTGGCAACCCCTTTTGTTCCAGATTTTCTGGAATCTTCCCACTTAATGACAAAATGATTATTTTACTCTCAACTTCTAACGTTAATAGCTTCCTCGTTAGAATTCCGTTTCACGAACGGTTTGCACCTACATGTTCGTGAGATCGAGCTCTATTCAAGCATATAAATTGTGACCTTGAAGGGTCTATGGATTTTAAATAATTAATTTCTAAACTTTAAAACTCGTAACTAGTTTAATTTAAAACTTAACTCACATCAATTATTATAAATTCTCAAAAAATCGTATAAAGGCTCAATAATACAAATATGTTAATTGTAATAATTTCTCAATTCTATTTTCATAACCATAAATCGATTTATTTTCAATTTTCTCCATGTATTCATAATTATGAATATCTAATTCATATATTTAAATTTTCAGAGTATTAGAAGTTATGCACAGAAATTCAACTCCATTTTCTACGTGGGTTTCAGCGTGGTAATTATTATCTATAATGTCCTTAAAACTTAGCAACGTTCTTCCGGAACGTGGAGAATAAAGTGTCTCATCAATGGTCAAGATTATACCATTGGACAACACTATACGTGTCTTACCGTATCCTTCTATTAGGTTGGATGGTCCTAAGAGGGTTGTCAGAGGTGCATTCTTAGGAATGAAGTTAGTGAAATAGATGCGTTCACGCAAAATGGTGTGCGTGGTTGCACTATCTGCTAGACAACTAACGTTCCCACTAGTCATACCTAGAATGAAAAATTAATTTGAATCGGTCACATGCATAAAAGGTAGGGGTTCGGTTACTTAGTGGAATTCAACCCTAATTGTCTTATTTCAACTAAAAAAATAAGTCTATGTTTAAGATTCTAATCTTCCATAGGGGTGGTATCCTCTTGAAAGTCAGAAACCTTCATCTTTGTAGTCTCCAATTCGTCCACTTGCATGAAGTTTGATTCAAACTTCTTACGACGAGAATGATATTCATCTACAACCTTCTTGGAAGTGTGGCAACCATGAGACCAATGGTCCTTGGAACCACAACGGTAGCACATATCTACATCCATGGTTTCAGGTGCTTTGCCCTTATTCTTGTAGTTTGGGGCCTTGAGAGCGAGGTTTGAGCGCTTCGGGGTTTTGTTTCCTCCCTTGGATGGGCCTTGACTATGTTGACCTTGGTGGGATGGCTTCTGACCGCTCCTACCACGCCTCTTTTTGCGTTTTGGGCACTGGTTAGTGCTATAATATGCTTCAGGCACATTAGTAGCCCCAGTAGGTCGAGCTTGATGATTCTTCATCAACAACTAGTTCTGCTTTTCAACAAGAAGTAAAACAGAGATCAAATCCGAGAACTTATTAAACTTCTATGCTCTATATTGTTGCTGCATGGCAATATTAGAGGTAGAGAAGGTCGAATAGGTATTCTCCAAGAGATCCTCTTCGGTCAAAGTTTCATTGCAAAACTTGAGAAGTGATCGGATTCGACAAACTTCAGAATTATATTCATTCACATACTTAAAGTCTTGGAAGGGTAAGTGCTACTAGTTATGTCTTGCTTTAGGTAAAAATATGTCCTTTTGGTGTTCAAAACGATTAGCCAAAGCGACCCATAATGCACGTGGATCCTCCTCAACAAGATACTCAGTTTGCAGAGCATCATGGACATGTCTTCGGATGAAGATCATAGCATTGGCTTTTTTCAGCTTCGCCAACAGGCTCGTCTACTGCTTCTTCAATAGTAGGACGCAAGTTCTTTACAGTGAGGTGGAGTTTCACATCTTGAACCCACTCTAGGTAGTTCTTTCCAGAGACCTCCAAAGCGGTGAAGTCGAGTTTGTTCAAATTCGACATGTTCTTATCATAAAATAGATGGACAAGATGTGGTTAGTGTAATGGAGAAAATCAATCCATTCACATAGGAGTAGAACATACAGGTTCTAATAGACAAGTATTGGTTTATTTTTGCATGAAAAAACTTCGGGTTTTCATGGGTGATGTTTTTAAGTGAAAACTTCAGGTTTTCAAACAAGGCATGTTTATAAGAAACTTTGGGTTTCCAAATAATTATGAACTTCAGGTTTATATATTTTTGCAGTCAAACACAAATATATATATATGCAAACAAATATGCAAAAATAGAATTTTGAGGTTTCTAATTATAATTGAATGAATTTATTTGGACTTTGGGCCAAATTAAAATGTGGGTGAAAAAAATATAAAACTCAAATTATTTAAAAAAAATTAAATAATTAAAGCTCGGGCCTAAAAATATAAGCCAAAGCCTACGGGTGGCTTGAGCAAGTATGGTCCGTGCATCCTAGGCCCCAAAATTGGGCTAGGAGTTTTGGGTGGGGCTGCAGGCCCACGAGAAGGATAAACGGGGTGGGCCGCAGAAGGCAGGCCAAAAAAAACTCGGGCCGCAAAACAGACCCCTAAAAAAAATGGCACTCAGCCTGCTGCAAGTGGGCCCAAAATTTTATTTTATTTTTGTTATTCAGGTTGGAGGGAACTTATCAAGCCGGGCTTGAGGATTGGGCTACAATATGCAAGCCCAAAATTGCTTTGGTTTTTTTTTTCTCTCTAACGAGCCGGTGAAAGAAACAAGCCGAAAATTAGAGCCCAATAGGGCTCGGGTAGAGTCCAAAGACATCCCAATCGTAGTTGAGTGTGTTCACCAAGGAAGAAAACCGGCGCCACCGCTTCAGGCGGCCATGTCTGGGTTGTTCATGGACAACCATGGAGATAATCAAATTTCAACATTTCAACAACCAAAAACCCTAATTCCGACGAGATTCAGCGAATCTCAGTCCAATTTTTAACGTGGGACGACTTCTGTCGTCAGTGACATGAACCAAAGGTTCAAGGTAGTGGCTGCAAGACATGCTGTGTTCGAGGACACCATGAAAGGTGTCGAGTTTTGTGGGTTTTGAGACTCGAAGCTTCTGGCTCCGTGGATTTTCTGGGGAGAAGGAGAGCTGCAGGCTGTCGACTTGGCGGGGGGAGCCCGCCTTCATGATGGGGGTCACAGATTCAAAAGAACCTAGGTTCCCAAATTCGAATTTTTTTTTGTTTTGTTTCAATCAATTTTTTTGGATATATAATTCAATTTGATGTATATGCAAAACAATATTTTCAATGCATGAACATATGTTTGATTTAATTCATGGAAAATATCAAATTCACATAATTCAACAATTATGATTATGAGGCATACACAATTTATGTAGAATCTAAAATACGTAAAACGTCAATCCTAGCTACGGCTGGGATCGGTGGGTGGCTTTCTGTTTTTGTTTTTTCTTTCTTCTCCCCTTCCATCTGCTAATGTTTCTTCCAATTTTTCTCTTTGGCCTTCCCATTTCTTCAACCCCCATAGGTCTCCATTTTCATGGCATTTCCTTGCTTTGTTTTTCAGCCATGTTTTCTGTTGAGTTCGTGTGTAGAGTTCCGATGTTGTATCCGACTCGGGTGTTTCCCACACCACCATGTTCTCCTTATTTTCTGCCGTTTTCAGTGGTGTTGCTCGGGATTTTCCCAGAGCTTCTTTCCGATGGTTGGCTTCTCTCTTGCCGACTGTCTCTTGTTGATGGCTGTGTGCATGTGGCGTCTGTGGAGGGGATGTATGGCAGTGGACGGTGGATCGGGTGGCTGGCTGGTTCTCAGATCGGCGGTGGAGAACAAAGTAGATGGTTCTTGGTTGTCATTTTTGTTTGGGCTTCACTATTGTTGGGCTCATTTTCTGTGTTTTCTTTGTTTTTATGCCCGTTCTTTGTTTGTTTATAGAAATAAATTGGGCCTTTGTTTGGTTTGTGAGTGTATGTTTGTTTTAATAAAAGTTCCTCGTTGGCAGTCCTTTTGGATCCCACTTCCTAAAAAAAAATACATCCTTTCATTAATGCTAATTATGGGTCCCATTGTTATTTTTAATTAAAAACTAGCTAATTGGCACAAGCGATGCGAGTGAAAAAACCCTTTGGTCGTTATCATTTTTTGAGTTTTCCGGTCGTCTATACATCAAATTATGCCATGAGAAATTTCTTATATGTGTATGATTCGAATCCTCGTCTCAAATTTAGACTTGGACATAAATAAAATTCAAGAAGACAGTATATATATTAAGCTACATAAATACTAAGGCTATCTCCAGCTCAATAGTTAAAAATACTAAAATTTAGCCTTATATTTTATGCTATTCTTCTATACGTATGAGGTTAGTAAGTATTTTGATCCAAGCGTAAATGACCTATAATTCCCACGCTCAACTTCATAATTTGTTAAACTTTTGTATTTCTTTGAATTTTTTTGCTAACAATTGTTTTGTTTTTGTTTTTTTTTTTGCACGAACATTTTGATGTAAGAACATTGTTGAGATATTTTTTTGGTTTTTGGGGATAAGTGAACAAATGGACGGGTAGTTATAGAGTTTTGGAGAAGTTTTGGTGATGGTGGTGAATTAATGATATTATTTTGACCGTTAAACTTAAATTTGAGTCATTAAATTTTTTTTTATTACCATTAAAATTGATTAAATTGGATTTGAACCGTTGGATTTAAAAATGATGTAGCTAGGCGCACATCACTGGATCATAATTCAGGAAGCGCAACACCCAATGGACGACAACGACTCGCACATCTCAGTCGTAGAAACTGGGCTCGCTATGAGCCCGCCCGCACTAAATATTTCTGTTAAATTTTTTCTGACTAGCAAGGTAGCCGCTCCTCTTTCACGTGCTGCTGCAACCTGTTGTCCCGCTCGGCCCACTTGCATTTATTATCCATTTGTTGTGGATGAAAGATCCAAATACACATCCAAACTCAGACTCCAATTTTTCATACCTCCAAAATGGAGTTGGATTTTCTCCCCTCTTATTCTCATCCACTTTCCTCCCTTCCTCTTACATATTATTTTTTGTCTTATTGTCTATATAAAAAAATCAATATAAGATATTAACATGACTAAATCGTAACCATTTAAATAGGAAGGGAGGGAAGGGGAGAGAGATTAGGAGGGGAGAGAATCCTTCTCCCTCCAAAATACATCCTTTCATTAATGCTAATTATAGGTCTCACTGTTATTTTTAATTAAAAACTAGCTGACTGGGACAAGCGACGCAAGTGAAAAAACCCTTTGTCCGTTATCATTTTATGAGTTTTCCGGTAATTTGCATGCTAAGCTACCACTACTCAGCTATATAGAGCTCGTTTGAATATGCTTTTAAAATAACTGAAAGTGTTTTTGGTGAAAATGTTTTTGGAACCAATCATTAATAGAAATGTAAGTAAATCCTGAAAAAAAAACACTTAAAGTGCTTCTAGAATAAGCATGGTACTTCTTGCAGAAAGCACTTAAAGTGCTTTTGAAACCACAAAAACATTTTCTCCAAAAGTGCTTTCAACTATTTTAAAAGTACATTCAAACGAGTCCATATATAACTTGTATTGTTCTCAATGTGTAATTTGATTGTCTAAGAAATATCAAAAGCTCAATTCTCTCAATTCTTCCTTTCCATATTCTCTTTGGTTCTTCTGCATTTTCTTCCATTGATGCACACTATGATATCTGTTATCATCATGTTGCATTCATATAGGAAATCAAATGTGAGAAATTGGGAATGTGAGATCAAATATATTTGCTTAGTTTTTAGGAAAGAAAATCAAATTCATTTGGCTTCAATGTTTTTGGGGCCATTGATTGGTGCGCAAGTAGTTAAATTGGGTTTAATCAAAATCAAACTCAATATAATCTGGGGATATTGTGAACAAGCCCGTGATTGTTCCTGTAACAGCTCCCTTGGGTTTTGTTTTTATGTCCTATTAATCAGCGGCAAGTTGAGCTAGGTTTACAGCTTTGCATCGTAAACGTTTTGAGCGCGAATTTCCTCTAACAAAGTCGTCGAGCTTAATTGAGAGTTAGACTAGAGAGTTATCTGAGTGGAACACTTCAGTCTCCATCATATCATTCCTTGTGCGTGATCAAGCTATGTTCAAAAATAAAAAAGCTTCAGGCTCTGAGGTGACTACATTCACGATCGGAGGTGTGCAATCAAAAGGAGAAGAAGAGAAGCAAGTACGAAGATAACAGGGCAAGATAATCTTCTAGTAGGCATGACATTTTACCACAGTGGTTGAAGCAATCATACATATGCACTAGAGTACGAGTTCGATCTCCACTAACTCTCATATCCTAACAACTAACTAAATAACTCACTAATGCTATCATTTGTAAATAAATAAAATAAAAAAAAATGTTGTGGTCTATTTTTATCGGAAAAAATGAGAGAGGCCGGCGGCAGAGAAAGAGAGAAAAGAGAGATGTGTGTTTGTAGAATTGTAGGGGAATGTGTGTGTTTCCCACCTACATTGCACCTTTATTTATAATAATAATAAGGTAAGGATATTCCTTGATCTCCAAGGAATATGAGATACAATAGGTAAGGATAAACCCTAATCAAATCTTATCTAGGATTTACACAATCACACTTAAACTAGGAATGTTTACAACACTCCCCCTTGAGTGTGTAAATACTCAAGGTAGATTTAGCATCATGCAGAAGTTGATGAAGTCGACTTGTCAGTGCTTATTCCAAGGAACAACGCTTATTCTCAATAAGGTAGGAATTTGCATAAATAAGTAAGTCTCACTAAAAAAATCCTAAGGCTATGGCAAAAACCTGAGTAGGGACAAAATCCATAGTCTAAGGAAAAATACGTGAGAAATGCAAAGTCAAAAGAAACGTCTACAGGACATCATCAGGGATATGACCAGCCCAAGGTGGGTGCCTCGTTAAAACCTAGTTAGGTAGCAAAAACCCAGTGGAAAAAATGCTCCTAATCGTAGGGAAAAAAGTACATTAAGATCAAGCAAGTATCTACAGGATACTCCCCCTGAGTTTGACATAATTCCAAAGAGAAATAGTAAAGTTACAACTCAGAAAGTTTACCATACCAATTCCATGAACGAGCTTCTGAAACGTCACCTTCGGCAGTGATTTGGTGAAGAGGTCGGCCAGATTGTCTTGTGAACGGATTTGCGTGACTTCAATCTTCTGATACTCTTGTTGTTGATGTGAAAAGAAAAACTTTGGCGCAATGTGCTTGGTGTTGTCTCCTTTGATGTAACCCTTCTTCAGCTGTTCGATGCATGCTGCGTTGTCTTCAAAGATCGTCGTCGGGACATCAACGGCGGGATAAAGATCGCAGGAGCTTCGAATATGGCCCACTACTGATCTCAACCAAAAGTATTCCCTAGTTGCTTCATGTAAGGCGAGAATTCAGCATGGTTAGATGAAGTGGCAACTAAGGTCTGTTTTGTTGACCTCCAAGAGATTGCGGTGCCTCTAATGGTAAAGACATAACCTGTTTGAGAACGCGCCTTGTGCGGATCAAATAAGTATCCAGCGTTGGCATAACCAACAAGGCGAAAATTGATCGGACCATATTTATATACATTTTACATCAAATTTACTCGTCTTTTCTTAGTTAGTTCCTTATATTTTTGAGCTATTTACGTTATTTTTGTGTTTATAGGATTTGGTATTCCTTTTTCCTTAAGATATTGTTTATTATTTCATCATTTGTATAAGTCATGATTGCAGCTTCATGTGTAACAATTTGCTAGTATATTTCATATTCCTTATGTATTCTTTCTATATTTAGCAGAATATGCTGCAAACTGGCATGATTATTGGTGGTTGGGACAAGTATGAAGGGAGTAAAATATATGGAGTACCACCCGGAGGGCCAACCTTTGAATTAAAAACAAAATGGCAAGTTGAGGAAGCATCGAGTGGGCTGCCAGCTTAGAAGCATAAAAGAAACACAGGGTGGCCTCGGTGGAGATTGAAAAAAATGGAATGCAGCAAGGCAGCAGGTGCAAATGAAAAAGAATTAAAAAGAGGGCAGCAATTATTTAAAAGAAGTGGGAAGACAGGCTGTCAAGCACGCCAAGGAGGAATAAGGGGCCTCGGGGAATCAGAAACAGAGGGTGGACAAGCTGCCTTTGGCAGCTTAAAAGAAAGAATTGGGGAATACGAAAAAGGAGGCTGAGAGGAGAGAAGGCTGCCTTTCAAGGCAGCTTGCGGCAGCACAGAAAACAAGCCTCGGAAAAATAAGAAAACAGAAAAAGAATCAAACAGAAAGGAGGAGGCGTAAGCCTGAGAGCGCAGATGGGGAGTGGAGTGCCACGGGTGAGCTTGAAGGCAGCTGCCAGGTGGTGTGTGCCCATTTAGCTAGCCTCGGGAAATAAGAGAATAAACAGAAGAACGAAGTCGCAGGAGAGAAGAACCGGAGGCAGTCGGTGGTTTTGCACAGAAAATACACGGTGCAAACTGCACAGTGGCACCGAGGAAAACCTCTGCACTCTCTTTCGGTTTTATCCTTTCTCAACTTATGTTTTATTTCTGTTTTAATTTATAAATAATGTGTAATTAATTTGTTTTGGCTAGAGGTTAATTCAAAGCCATGGATATATTTGTAATATGAATTGATTACATTCAGTTGTGATTTCTGAGTTGTGAATTTAATTTGCTTAACTGCTTGATTGATAACTGGTTTGTGTATGTCGATTAAGAATGCATGCTTAATTTACATGCATGAATTTGATGCTAGAATATAAGTGAATTTCACCTAATCGTTATGAACTTATATTCATGAGTAGTGAAGGTTGCTAGTCACAATCGCGTTAAGTGAATTCTTGGCAGGAGTATCATGCTTTTCATAGTTACGAATGCCTCGTCAGTACTTATAGTTTTCACAAAGTTTAATGATCTTTGATTGTATCTCTATTGTGCTTTTCACGTAGGGGACTTTTAGAGAATGTGTTGAATTGTTGTATGCGTATTTCCGTCCAATTCAATAACTTAAGGAAAACTTGAAGATTAAAAAAGTGCTGTTCACGGTTAATCTGGAGTATTGAGATTTATAATTTATTGAAAGAACAATTGAAAATCAATTTAGGTTGCATATGTGTCATGTGTGGAGAAGAACCCTCTAGCCAATCCGTCGCCCATCCGTTCACTTTTATTTTATGTTTTTGTCAATTCGATAATTTATTTAGGTTTAAATTAGTTCTCGTCAAAACCAAACCCCCCCATTATTAAATTATATTATTTAATTAGTTTTCATTATTTTTAGTCTTTTAATTCAATTTCTGTCCAATTGATTTCCTAGTGTCTAATTTGATTGTTTTCATTATTTTGAGTCATTCTAAGTGTGTCTCGAGTTATTAGAGTTTTTAGCATAGTTTTGTGTCTTTGAGTCTTGTTTAATATTTTTAAATTAATTTAGAGTAGATTAGCAATCTCTCCTAATCCCCGGCCTAGAACGATACCCTACTTACATCTTTACTACAACTGTAAAAAAGAGGGTTAAATTTGTGTGGTTTTACAATCCATCAAATTTTTGGCGCCGTTGCCGGGGATTAGCAAATTTGCTAATCCCTTTATTTTTGTTTGTGTTTATGTTTATATTTGTGTTTGTGTATTTTACTTTTGATATTTGATTTATTTTTCTTTCTTTGATTTTAGGGAAAAATGGAGCAAGACATGGCACTTGTGACCATTCAAGCTCAATTGGCACAGCTCACTGCTCAATTGACTCATAATGCCAAAAGGACCACAATGCCAAATGTCTCTACATTTGATGTGCCCTATGGGCAAGGACATCAAACTCATCAATATCCTCAATTTTCTGCCAATGAAGATGTTTGGGGATATCAAGGCCATAACCAATCAAGGGGCAACATGTTTTCCAACGCTTATAATTCGGATTGGAGGGATTATTCAGATCATATGTGGGATGAACCTCAACAATTTCAACAAGGTGGATATTGGCAGCAAGACAAGTGCTATTCAAGACCTATGCAGCCACCACAGCAATCTGCCCAATTCGATTCAGGTACATCTCTGGATAATGATACGTTTAATAAGTTACTCACCACTTTGAATCAGGGAGTAGAAAATCAAAATAAGGAGATGCAAGACCGAGTCAAAAGAGTGGACGAATTGGATATGCAAGTTGAGCAGATTGTGGAATTCATGGCCCAGATTCAGGAGCAACGTGAACTCTCCAACTCCAACATGGAAAATTCAAAGGGAGACGTTGAAATCGATGAAGCCAGCACTTTGGAAAGTGAATTGGAGGTTGAAGCTGTCCCAGAACCATCCAAACATAGCCCAAACATGGATGAATTGCTGCCGCAAAAAGAAGAGGAGGAGGACGACCTGGGCAGTTTAGAAGAATTCTTGCTGCAAGCTCCTCAAATCCCCATGCCGTCCAACTCAAGCGACGAAGTTCTAAATTCAATTCATTCTAACCCCATTCCACCAAATGTCCATTTTCCTCACAGGTTTTTGATTCCAAATATTGAAGAGAGTGAAAAAGACAATGTGGAAACTCTTCTCAAGGTCCAAAGTGATATCCTGATTCTTGGTGCACCAAAACAAGTTCCCGATGGTGTTGAAACGCTCAAAGAACCTTGCACACCAAGAAGAGGGATTCAAGAGAATGAAGTGGTTGGAGCATATCAAGAATACATCAAAGAGGCTGTGCATGAGACAATCAAGCCCAAAGCAGTTGAGTTTGATGACACGGGATAGGCCACAACCATCATAGTTAATCTGGCTAAGTGCAAAATCCCTGAAACTTTCAAAAATGTGGTGTTCGTCCTTGAGTTTGTGTCAGAGAAATACAGTAAGCCATCTTCTCCATTTTTAATTTTGTTTTATACTAACATGCTAATTTTAATGATTCAGGCACCCACCCGAGAATTTAAACCATTGCCGAATCATTTCAAGTATCACCTCCCATTGAAAGATAAATTCCATGCTTTGGAGCCGATGGGAGTTTAAAGGAAAGAATCGTCCGGCTAAAGACGTTAAAGCAAGCGCTTCTTGGGAGGCAACCCAAGCATTCAACGAAGGGAGACTTTGGATTTGCTAACCAAATCAAATTTGCATTCTTACACCCTTCTTTTCACTACTTTCATTTTGTTTTGTTTAGTTAGTTGTGTTATTTGGTTGATTTTTGTTTAGTTTGTGTTTAAATAAATTAAGGGCAATGTTTATTTTAAGTGCAGGTAAACAAAGTCTTTTTACATTAATTTACATATTTTACATTGTTTAAAATAAACTTGAAAAAAAATAATAATAATAATAATAATATTAGTAATATATATATATATATTTAAATAAACATAAAAGCAAAAAAAAAAATTTATTTACAATAATACGAAAACTAATAGCGTTATTGGTCATTGGTCAGGTGGTGCCTCAGAGGTCGACGGAGCTCCAGGAAGACGAAGAGCCAGAGTTGGAATCTCCGGAGCCGGAACGCTTGGTGCAACTGCAGAGGACGAAGGCAACATAAGCCTCGGGAGTAACGCCATGAACCTTTCATGATCACTCTGAATCCGAACGTTCGACTCCTGCAGCTGGTCCAGCTTCCTCTTCATGCTTGTCGAGTAACTAGTTGCGAGCATGTGCAACTCCTTGTTCTCGTTCCTGAGTCCTCTGACTTCTTGCCAAAGACTAGCCACCTCAGCCATCAGAGACTCCACCTGACGAGTTCGGGCAAGAAAGCGCTGGCCCATGTTTGAAACTGAGCCTGCACACTGGACGCTGAGAGCAAGAGAGTCCTGAACAGCCAACTCGTCTGACCGCCTGGATAGCATCCTATTGTCTCTAGGAGTAAGAAGATTCCTAGCAACCACTGTAGCGGTTATATCGTTTCTCATCATTGTGTCCCCGACTGTAAGAGGACCATTGGGGGATATAAAGGACGGATTCCAAATGTTGTTCGGAGAAGACAAGTCATCGTCTTCCCCGACATTCAAGTTAAGGCGACGGTCGGAAGGGCAAGACATTTTTCGGAAGGTGTTGAGAAAGAAAAGTTCGGAAAGATCAAGATTAAAGAAGTGCAAGAATGAAGTGTTTACAAGAGGAATTCAGGTGTGTTGTGGAAGCAAATTAGCGCCTCTATAAAAAGAAGAGATCGAATAGACACTCCTCAGAGATCGAAGAGGCACTCCTCAGAGATCGAAGAGGCACTCCTCAGATATCGAAAAGGCGTCCTCGCGCAAATCGAAGAGGCGCGCCTTTCTCAAAAGCCGGACTCCTTTATCAAAAGCTGGGCCTGCTCAGAAATCACGAGGCGATCAGCTTTTCCAGATTTGTCGTCACTCGTCACATGCACTGTCAGCTTTGCGGAAATTACGGGCAACTTTGTCAGAAAACGCGTAACTGGTACTGTTCATCCATCCACCGGCTGCCGACAAATAGTGAGGGAATAGTTCCAGTTGTGAAGAAAATTTCTATAAGTTTCGACCTTCGCCTTCCACAGCAAAGGCACACCATCTCAACCTCTCTTCATCTCCGAGAATGTATTCCCAAAGAAACCTTTCGAGTTACTCAGTGTTCTTCATCCATTGGAACACCCCAGAAAACAAATCATCCAGAGCAAAAGTATTTCATATCATGAAGGTTAAAAGCAAAAGTATCTCATATCACGCTTTCTCCTCACCTTCATCTGAAGAACATGGAGAAAGTGAGATCTTGATTGCTTACCTAGTCTTGCTCTCGAGCACTCATCTTCGACCCCTCCCAGCCCAGTTCAAAAATAAACGTGTGCAGAGGTACTTCTTCAAAAGCAAAAGTACCTCACAGACGAAGCAGGAGGAGTCTGAGTTGCTTCGAATAGCAGATGAGTCTGGGTTGATCCAAAGACGCAAGAAGATGCCACACCTGCGTGGAGACCTGACTACTTGAAGCATGTGGAGACAACGTGCTGATTCATCCTCAACTAAGCTGAGGATCACTTGCAGGAAAGAAGGCCCATCCAGTTCAAGATGAAAGCTGTGGAAAATCAACAAACGCGACCAATGATCACCTATTAGTTCTATTCATTATCTTTTATTTTCATTTTCTATTTTTCGTTTGCAATTTTCTACTTTTTCTTGCGTGCTTAACTGATTTATTTCTTTTCTTTGCAGGAATTTTTGGTTATTTCCACCCTTGAAGTTGATTGCAGACTTTATGCTTGGGGGTTATCACTTGAGTTTTCTGCAAATTAGGGAAGTTTTCAGTCCTATTGCTTTATTTTGTTTCTTTTCATTTAGTAATTTTATTTTTATTTTTATTTTTATATTTTTATTTGCATATTAATGTTTTCTGACATTGGGGAGAATGTCTAGTTTAAGTGTGGGGGTATCAAGAGTATAAAAAATGACCAAATTGAAAATTTTTGTACCTTCGACTACGAACTGGTTTCATTTGTTTTCGTGTTGTTGTTTTTTTTGTGTTCTTAATTAGTTTTGTTTTTTTATATATATTTAATTTTTTCGAAAATTTTAAAAATCCAAAAATATTGTCTTGTTATCCTTATTGTTTTGAATTAGATTTTTGTTAGTTTCCCGACCCAATGATATAACTGAATCAAATTTGAACCATGATGATCAAGAACTTAGTTAACATGTGTTATGTGAAATTCCTTATTCTCTTGTTAGTTTTGTACATGTTTGATCATCTTTGAAAAACCAAATGCACATAGCCTTGTTGATGTGAAACTAAAGCATGACTTAAAGCTTCATATGCGAATTTAGTGACCATATACATCCTATGTGAGTTTTTGAGCCTATTGAAAGTGTGTGCATTTTTCATACACTCCTATTCTTTCATGTGTGATGAACTTATGTGAGATACATCTCTAGAACTTGCGTAACGATCTTTCGAAATATTTGTCATTGATTGCATGAACTTGAAAATGATAGAGGCATTAGGTTTACCACCATGGCCCAAATAAGCATGTTTTCCCAAAGAAAAATGATATCATTAGATTGCCAATTTGAGCCGTTTATGTTGAGCCTTTTATTTCTTATCACCAGATATGTCTACCCTTATACCTCAAACGTGTTTCCTTACCCTTTTCAAGCGAGCAATTTGAGACTGTCTTATGAGAAATGTTTGTGAAGTACTTGGAAGGAGTTTGGCAAAAGAATAAGTGTGGGGGTATTTCATGTTTATATTTATTAAAAAAAAAGAGAAAAGAAAAGAAAAAGAAAAAGAAAAAGAAAGATTGTATACGAAGAAAATAAAAAGTTTTTAAAGTTTCAGTTTAAGGGTGTGGTTGGAAGTGCCAGAAGAATAGCTGGAGAGCTTGAGTTCTTATAAATCTCAACAAAAGAATTGCTTGCAGTGTAACTTGGAACTTGTGCTTTCCTATTCTTTCGTTTCAATAGCCCTATCCCTAAGCCTCATTACATCCAATAAAAGTCCTATTGATTTAAGTTTTGCAATTATGATTGTGGAGAAGTGATCTTTATTCAAGCTTATGGTAGAACTTTCACATTTGTTTCTTTGAGCGAAACACATTAAAACTAAACACATGTGTGATTGAGTGCATATCCCGTGAGAAGGTTGATGGTTTGCATATGGTGATTTTAAAAATAAAAACTTGAAATTGCATTAGCATGGCTATCTCACACACTACACTTCAAGGATGATTTAAAGATTACTACTAATATTTGAATAAGGAAGATGATCTTGGATTAGCTTATTTGGTGCTAGCTATGGTTCTTGATGATTTGTGTTCTCGAATGAAATTCTATGAGGGTCACATAGGGGGAAGCTAATGTTTTTCATGTTATTACTTTTTCATGTTTTCTTTGTTTTGCTCGAGGACTAGAAAAAGCTAAGTGTGGGGGTATTTGATCGGACCATATTTATATACATTTTACATCAAATTTACTCATCTTTTCTTAGTTAGTTCCTTATATTTTTGAGCTATTTATGTTATTTTTGTGTTTATAGGATTTGGTATTCCTTTTTCCTTAAGATATTGTTTATTATTTCATCATTTGTATAAGTCATGATTGCAGCTTCATGTGTAACAATTTGCTAGTATATTTCATATTCCTTATGTATTCTTTCTATATTTGGCAGAATATGCTGCAAACTGGCATGATTATTGGTGGTTGGGACAAGTATGAAGGGAGTAAAATATATGGAGTACCACCCGGAGGGCCAACCTTTGAATTAAAAACAACATGGCAAGTTGAGGAAGCACCGAGTGGGCTGCCAGCTTAGAAGCATAAAAGAAACACAGGGTGGCCTCGGTGGAGATTGAAAAAAATGGAATGCAGCAAGGCAGCAGGTGCAAATGAAAAAGAATTAAAAAGAGGGCAGCAATTATTTAAAAGAAGTGGGAAGACAGGCTGTCAAGCACGCCAAAGAGGAATAAAGGGCCTCGGGGAATCAGAAACAGAGGGTGGACAAGCTGCCTTTGGCAGCTTAAAAGAAAGAATTGGGGAATAGGAAAAAGGAGGCTGAGAGGAGAGAAGGCTGCCTTTCAAGGCAGCTTGCGGCAGCACAGAAAACAAGCCTCGGAAAAATAAGAAAACAGAAAAAGAATCAAACAGAAAGGAGGAGGCGTAAGCCTGAGAGCGCAGACGGGGAGTGGAGTGCCACGGTGAGCTTGAAGGCAGCTGCCAGGTGGTGTGTGCCCATTTAGCTAGCCTCGGGAAATAAGAGAATAAACAGAAGAACGAAGTCGCAGGAGAGAAGAACCGGAGGTAGTCAGTGGTTTTGCAGAGAAAATACACGGTGCAAACTGCACAGTGGCACCGAGGAAAACCTCTGCACTCTCTTTCGGTTTTATCCTTTCTCAACTTATGTTTTATTTCTGTTTTAATTTATAAATAATGTGTAATTAATTTGTTTTGGCTAGAGGTTAATTCAAAGCCATGGATATATTTGTAATATGAATTGATTACATTCAGTTGTGATTTCTGAGTTGTGAATTTCATTTGCTTAACTGCTTGATTGATAACTGATTTGTGTATGTCGATTAAGAATGCATGCTTAATTTACATGCATGAATTTGATGCTAGAATATAAGTGAATTTCACCTAATCGTTATGAACTTATATTCATGAGTAGTGAAGGTTGCTAGTCACAATCGCGTTAAGTGAATTCTTGGCAGGAGTATCATGCTTTTCATAGTTACGAATGCCTCGTCAGTACTTATAGTTTTCACAAAGTTTAATGATCTTTGATTGTATCTCTATTGTGCTTTTCACGTAGGGGACTTTTAGAGAATGTGTTGAATTGTTGTATGCGTATTTCCGTCCAATTCAATAACTTAAGGAAAACTTGAAGATTAAAAAAGTGCTGTTCACGGTTAATCTGGAGTATTGAGATTTATAATTTATTGAAAGAACAACTGAAAATCAATTTAGGTTGCATATGTGTCATGTGTGGAGAAGAACCCTCTAGCCAATCCGTCGCCCATATGTTCACTTTTATTTTATGTTTTTGTCAATTCGATAATTTATTTAGGTTTAAATTACTTCTCGTCAAAACCAAACCCCCCCCCCATTATTAAATTATATTATTTAGTTAGTTTTCATTATTTTTAGTCTTTTAATTCAATTTCCGTCCAATTGATTTCCTAGTGTCTAATTTGATTGTTTTCATTATTTTGAGTCATTCTAAGTGTGTCTCGAGTTATTAGAGTTTTTAGCATAGTTTTGTGTCTTTGAGTCTTGTTTAATATTTTTAAATTAATTTAGAGTAGATTAGCAAGCCCTCCTAATCCCCGGCCTAGAACGATACCCTACTTACATCTTTACTACAACTGTTAAAAAGAGGGTTAAATTTGTGTGGTTTTACAATCCATCAAAAATCAACTCGAGAAGCATAAGGTGTAGCATCATTCGAGGATTCGTAGTACCTTTAAGGTAACGGAAGATGTTTTTCACGCCAGTCTAGTGTCTGCGTGTAGGTGCATTACTGTATCTTGCCAAAAGATTAACATCGAAGGAGATGTCGAGTCTAGTGCATTGAGCTAAGTACAATAAAGCGCCTATTGCACTTAGATAAGGAATTTCAGGCTCCAAAATCTCTTCATCATCTTCCTTTGGATGAAAGGGATCTCGTTTTGCATCTACCGTACGAATGACCATAGGAGTACTCGAAGACTTCGCTTTATCCTCATTAAAGCGGTGCAACACCTTCTGGGTGTAGTTCGATTGATGTACTAGGATTTCATCCGAACAATGCTCTATCTCGAGACCGGGACAGTATCGAGTCTTACCTAGATCTTTCATCTCAAATTCCGACTTTAGGTGCAAAGCGGTTCGCGCGAGATCTTCAAGAGTTCCGATAAGGTTCATGTCATCGACATATACTGCAACAATCGCAAAGGCATAATTCCTTGTTCACATATCCCTGACTAGTCAAATACTCACTCAGACGGTTATACCACATTCTTCCGGATTGCTTCAAACCGTAGAGTGAACGCCTCAGCCGAATTGAGAGCGTGTTTCGGGGTTTGGAAATATTTGAACCAGTCAACGTTAGTCCTTCAGGAACTTTCATATAAATTTCCGTATCAAGATCCTCATAGAGATACGCGGTTACTACGTCCATCAACTGCATATCCAGTTTTTCAGAAACTACCAAACTGATAAGGTAGCGAAAAGTAATCACATCCATAACGGGTGAATAAGTTTCGTCATATTCAATCCTCGGGTGTTGTGAGAAGCCTTACGCAACAATGCGAGCTTTGTAACGCACAATTTCGTTATTCTCATTACGCTTCCGAACGAAAACCCACTTGTAGCCAACGTGCTTCACATGTGGAGGAGTAGGAACTACAGGTCCAAACACCTTATGTTTCGCAAGCGAATCGAGTTCGACTTGGATTGCTTATTTCCAGTTTGACCAATCAGCTCTACGTCGACATTCATCAACGAAACGCGGTTCAATGTCATCGCTCAACATGATCTCAGTAGCTATTGAAAATGCTAATGCATCGTCGACAATCATCTCATTTCTACGCCACACATCATCTAAGCTAGCATAATATACTGAAATCTCACGATTCTCAAGAGGAGGATTCGTCTCTTTAAGGACGTTTTTGTAATCTAGAATTTCCTCATGAGTTGGGTAGAATGAGTAAGCAATAGTCGGATTCACAGTAGGCTCTTCAGGACCTTGTGCTGTGGATTTCCTCTTCTGGGGGTGTGAATCCTTTGAATAAAGAAGTTTGCCATGATTTTGTGTAGGGGCAGATGATTGGCTAGCCACTAATGTACGTGGATCACCAGAATTGGCGTCCCGGGCTTCCAAGAGGGCAGTCTGTCGTACATTTGGTACATCTATCTTTGCAGGCGTATTCGCAGCTGGAATGTGTGATCTTGTCATGCGCGCTAGATCGGTGAAAGCATATGGCATGCTCTGAGCTATGCTCTGAAGATCTAATACACGCTGCACTTCAGTTTCAGACTGAGCGGTGCGGGGATCTAAGTGAGACAAAGTGGGAGTCGTCCACGATAATTCACGTCGTTCTTTAGGAATGTGGACATTCTTATCTCTCCCTAACGACGGAAAGATTGTCTCATAGAAGTGACAATCCACAAAACGAGCGGTAAATAGATCACCTGTCAAAGGTTCTAAGTAACGAATAATCGAAAGAGAATCATATCCGACATAGATTCCCATCCTTCGTTGAGGCCTCATTTTTGTACGTAAGGGCGGCGAGATCGGCACATATACCACACAACCAAAAACGCGCAAATGCGATATGTCGGGTTTGCATCCGGTAACCAACTGAAGGGCACTAAATGGTTGTGTCACAACAGGCCTCAGGCGGTCCAACTTTGCTGCGTGCAATATTGCATTGCATGGCCCCAAGCAGCGATTGGGAGCTTGGTATGTATAACCAACGATCGAGCAATCATTTGTAAGCACTTAATGAAAGCCTCTGCCAGGCAGTTCTGGGTGTGAACATGGGGTACTGGATGTTCAACTTCAACCCCAACCGACATGCAATAGTCATCAAAAGTTTTAGATGTGAATTCTCCAACATTATCCAATCGAATAGATTTGATTGGATAATCAGGGTAGTGAACCCTGAGCTTGATAACCTAAGCCAACAGTTTGGAGAATGCAGCGTTCCTTGTAGGTAACAAGCACATGTGTGATCAACATGTAGAAGCGTCAACCAAAACCATAAAATATCTAAATGGTCTGCAGGGAGGTTGAATCGATCCACAAATGTCCCCCTGAATCCGTTGTAAAAAATGGGAGAATTCGAACGAATCTTGTCATAAGAAGGCTTAGTAATAAGCTTTCCCATAGAACATGTTTGACATGCGATTCCTTGGATCGAACCTAAACTTCGGGTTAGTGGATGCCTGTGTGATGATTTGAGGATACGGCGCATCGCTATTCCTCCAGGATGTCCCAAACGATCATGCCAAAGTGTAATTTCGTGCGCGGTCCCAGTAGCAGGGCCGACCACATAGTGGCATTCTATGGGGCGTATGGTTGTAGTATACAAACCACTCGGGACACGCTCCATCTTCTCTAGAATAAGCTTCTGACCATATTCGTAGGGAGTTATGCACAGAAATTCAACTCCATTTTCTACGTGGGTTTCAGCGTGGTAATTGTTATCTCTAATATCCTTGAAAGTTAGTAACCTTCTTCCGGAACGTGGAGAATAGAGTGCCTCAGCAATGGTCAAGATTGTACCATTGGACAACATTATACGTGCCTTACCGTATCTTTCTATCAGGTTGGATGGGCCTGAGAGGGTTGTCAGAGGTGCATTCTTAGGTATCAAGTTAGTGAAATAGATGCGTTCACACAAAACAATTTGCGTGGTTGCACTATCTGCGAGACAACTAACTTTCCCACTAGTCATACCTAGAATGAAAAAATTAATTTGAATCGGTCACATGCATAAAAGTTTATAAAACAATTATCAATTCAAAATAATTTCATTTATTCAAGGATTAAAACTTAATATCCAAAAACAAATCACCAACTAATAATCCAAAACATAAAGGAAAATTGTTAAAAAATCAACCAAAAACAAGAAGGGTTCGGCCATTAGGTGGAATTCAGCCCCATTTGTCTTATTTCAACTAAAAAATAAGTCTATGTCTAAGATTCTAATCTTCCATAGGGGTGGTATCCTTCTGAAAGTCAGAAACCTCCATCTTTGTAGTCTCCGGTTCGTCCACTTACATGAAGTTTGATTCAAACTTCTTACAACGAGAATGATATTCATCTACAACCTTCTTGGGAGCACAGCAAACACAGGACCAATGGTCCTTTGAACCACAGTGATAACACATATCGTCATCCATGATTTTAGGTGCTTTGCCCTTATTCTTGAAGTTATGGGCCTTGGGAGCGAGGTTTGGGTGCTTCTGGGCTTTGTTTCCTCCCTTGGATGGGCTTTGGCTCTGTTGACCTTGGTGGGATGGCTTCTAGCAGCCCTTACCACGCCTCTTTTGGCGTTTTGGGTGCTGAGTAGTGTTATAATGTGCTTCAGGCACAGCAGTAGCCCCAGTAGGTCGAGCTTAATGATTCTTCATCAGCATCTGGTTCTGCTTTTCAGGGAGAAAGAGAACAGAGATCAAATCCGAGAACTTGGTGAACTTCTGAGCTCTATATTGTTGCTGCGGGACAATATTAGAAGCAGAGAAGGTCGAATAGATCTTCTCCAGGAGATCCTCTTTAGTCAAAGTTTCATTGCAAAACTTGAGAAGTGATCGGATTCGACAAACTTCAGAATTATATTCATTCACAGACTTAAAGTCTTGGAAGTGCAAATGCTGCCAGTCATGTCTTACTTCAGGCAAGAATATGTCCTTTTGGTGATCAAAACGATCAGCCAAAGCGACCCATAATGCACGTGGATCCTCCTCAGCAAGATACTCAGTTTGCCGAGCGTCATGGATGTGTCTTCAAATGAAGATCATAGCATTGGCTTTTTCAGCTTTGCCAACAGGCTCATCTGTTGCTTCTTCAATGGCAGGACGCAAGTTCTTTACAGTGAGGTGGAGCTTCACATCTTGAACCCACTTGAGGTAGTTCCTTCCAGAAACCTCTAAAGCAGTGAAGTCGAGTTTGTTCAAATTAGACATGTTCCTATCACAAAATAGATGGACAAGATGTGGTGAGTGTAATGGATAAAAATCAATCCATTCACATAGGAGTAGAACATACAGGTTATAATAGACATGTATTGGTTTAGTTTTGCATGAAAAACTTCAGGTTTTCATGGGTGATGTTTTTAAATGAAAACTTTAGATTTTCAAACAAGGCATGTTTATAAGAAACTTCAGGTTTAAAAGTAATTATGAACTTCAGGTTCATATATTCCTGCAGGCAAACACAAATATATATATGCAAACAAGTATGCAATAAGTATATGCAAAAATATAACTTTAGGTGTATAATTATAATTGAATTTTAATTTATTTGGACTTCGGGCCAAATTAAAATGTGGGTGAAAAAAAATATAAAAACCCATTGGGCCTAAAAATAATTAGGCGAATAAAATTCGGGGCCCAAATAAAAAATGAAGCCACGGATGGCTAAAAAAATTGGTCCATGAGACATAGGCCTAAAAAATTGGGCAGGGGAGGGTCTCGGGTGGGGCTGCAGGCCCACGGGAAGAACTGGGCTGCTTTCAGCAGGCAAAATATTTTTTTTAAAAGCGGGCCGCTGCAGGCGAGCCCAGAAACAAAACAAATTTTTTTTTTGTCTTTCAGGCCGGGGGAATGGGCTGCAATCTGGAAGCCCAGATTGCAAGGCTTTAAACAGAACACCAAAGCCCGAATGGGCTGGTGTTGAGACCATGTGCAGCTAAAGCCCTAATGGGCTTGGGTCTGAACCAAAAAACACCTCAGCGCTTGTTGGGAAGGATCGCCGGAGCGCCACCACTGCTGGTGGCCGTGTTCTGGGTGGTTATCAGTCGGGGGAAGCACAGGTTTGAACTAGGACCTAATATTTGAACAGAGAAATTTTGATTTCTCGACGTTTGGGTGTGGGAACCATAATGATTTCGAATTTGAAATCTTTGAAAACCTAATGAAATTTAAACTGAAATTTCATCCATATTAGATGAAATTCTTCAGGAATTTCAGTAAGATTGGATCAAAGATTGATGCAGAAAATTACACGGCAAAGCCGTGGTTTCGCTTCAAGCAATGTGGATTTTCTGGATTTGGGATGCCATGGGCGTCGGGTTTCCAACGGGGTCACGGGTTCTATGTTTGGGTTAGGCCATCGCAGGCTGCTGGCCTGGTGGCTTTCGGCTTGCATGGTGCAAGTGCACGGGTTCGAAGAACCCTAGCTGATTTCAATTGCAATATTTTTTTTATATATAATTCAATTCAATATATATTTCAATGAATCACATATGTAAATCGATGCAGATGCAAAAATAATATTTTCAATGCATGTACATATGTAAGATTCAATTCATGGCAAATATCAAATTCACATAATTTCAACAATTATGGTTATGAGGCACACACAATTTATGTAGAATCTAAAATACGTTAAATGTAAAGTTGGGTCATGCATCATGGTGAATGTTCAAGCTATCAGGGCTGCAAAATATCGAGTTAAAAGCCGTTGTTTTGAAAGAACCTAATTGCGTGATGATATGGATGAACTGGTTTGATGCAAAAAATTTCTTCAACGTCAGATTCCTAAACGCAGCGGTAGGAACGTGCTGATAACGTGTTGTGGTCTATTTTTATCTGACAAAAGGAGAGAGACCGACGGTAGAGAAAGAGAGAAAAGAGAGATGTGTGTTTGTAGAATTGTAGGGGAATGTGTGTGTTTCTCACCTACATTGCACCTTTATTTATAATAATAATAAGGTAAGGATATTCCTTGATCTCCAAGGAATATGAGATACAATAGGTAAGGATAAACCCTAATCAAATCTTATCTAAGATTTACACAATCACACTTAAACTAGGAATGTTTACAACAAAAAATTGTTTCTTATATGAGTTTTGTACTTATTTAAAAATTGTTTCTTATATGAGTTTTGTACTTATTTGTTTGACATTAGTGGATTCTTTATCCGGTAGTGTGCCCATGAATTATTATTATTTTTTTTTTGGAAAATTGAATTTTTCTTTTTGTGTGTGTGATTTTACCACGTAAAAGAAAATATCATATGTTCTCGTCTTCTTATTTATGGCACGTTTACGTACTCGTAATAGGAATCAATTTGCGGAATTGGATTCCGATTACGGGATACACATTTGTTTACGTAATCTTGAAGAATCAAAATACATGTGGGGTCCACACACATTAAGGAATCCAACTCCTAATTTTGAAGGAATTAGACTCCCTACATAAGTGTGGCGACCCGTCCCAAAACTTTCTATGTAAATTCTCCCTGCATAAGTATAATGACAATTATGCCCTTATCGTTGAATAATATGAAAACGTCATATTAAGCTTAGTTCGATTTAACTATAGTAATATAAACTTACATTAGTAGAAAATATGTGTAAGATTAATCCCTCTCCAACCTAAACCACTACCCACACCAACCCCATTCCACTCAAACTTTCCGAAGCATCCCATCCCTCTCTGTGATCTTCTAATCATAACTCTATCTACGCAGGAATTATACAACCCACTCTCTCTCTTCTCAAGCTCTCAGACGTTCTCTTCTCTCTTCACTCTCTCTCTACCATTTTCATACGAACAAACACCATAGACCACTGAAACCTTGAAGATCGAAGGATCCAAGGTTACCATTGGATTGCTTAGGACCTCACGAGTCCATAGATATCAGTTTCAAGTAAAAACTCGTTCGTTTTCACGTAGAAACTCGAACCCGGAATCCGGTGAGCACCGACGGCTTTCGAGCCAATTTCCGGCCAAACCACGGCGAGTTGGCTGGCGTGTAAGGTATCAATCTCTTCGTATCGCTGAGTACTACAACTTTCCTTTTTATTTCACCCCATTTCGTTGAGTATTGAAGAAGTTATACCCATTTGAATCTTACCCAGTTTCCGGCGAGTCCGGCGGCTTTCGAGGCCGTTTTCGGCCAGACCACGGCGAGTTAGACGTCGTGCGAGGTACCATTATGGCCGTTTAAATCTAGAGCAGTTTTCCAACACAAAGGACTGTGGTTGTTAGGTCACTTTCAACTCATTTTTCTGGTTGACCTAGACCTAAACTGAACACCTACTAGGTATAGACTTGTTCTATACATTCCTAAATTTATAAGGGCTTTTGAATCATCAATTTTGGCTAAGAATCGAGTTAGATATCGACTCTGGAAGTTGGGAAGAAAATATAAGTTTTCTGTAAAAATGTAACCGTGGTCATTTGGCCACTTTCAGGCCCAATTTATGAACAACACAGACTACATATGAACTTTCTGTGAATGTAGATCTATTCTCTACATTCCTAACTTTAATTTGGATTTTTAATTACTAAATTTGGTTAAGAAACGAGCTCGTTTGAAGCTCTAGAAGTTGGACGAAAAATCTGTAAAAAATGGCTGGAACCCGCGAAGAAGACGAGTAAACTGTACTCGCAGGCGCGTGGCCACCAGCGCAGCCACCTTGTGGCGGCGCGTGGGGGCGCGTGCATGATCCAAATTGGAATCTGAAATTTTTTGTGTGTTCGTGACGTCGATTAGATCGATTTCATATATTTAAACTCTATATTTGGATAATATATGAAGATTTTATTTACGTTTCCGTTTATGTGTATTAAACTAAGTTAATTAGAAATTTTACGTATAGGGAAACGTATTCTGAGGACGTACGTGGTTAAGCCAAGCTAGGAGGCTTCTTTTGGACTGCGTATTTGTGAGTGGGCAGTTTGTTTTCATACTTATACGTATTCACAGTTTCCAAAAGTTCATGAATGATTCACTTTACGTATATATTGTCGAATAAATGTTACGTATGATATAATTGTGATAAATGCTGCTATATGGTTGAGATATAATTGTCATGATATCCATACATGTTTATGTACATACTCATCTGCTGCACCGGTGTTAGTACTCGCCCCAGGGCCAGGGCCAGTCCTTCACGTGTATGTTCACATCGCACCGTTCGCTCGTCTGGATCCAGGTTAGGTGCCAGTCCTGTCGGGTAGATTGCGTTAGGCAATCCGACTTGTATGTGATGTGCTTTTGCACCAGTCTTCACGTGATCGTAGTACTTGAGCGTATTGATTACACCCAGTCCTGTTCGTGTCAGAGTTATCTGTTCGAACTTGTGTGCCAGCATTAGATGGATGAGTACTTAGTTATATTGCATTGTATCATTGCCACATGATTATATAACTGCAGCATCGATCTTATCATGAATTGACTTGTATATTGTCGTTGATACTTGGCTTTAGTATTGTGGATATATATATATATATATATATATATATATATATATATACACGTACGTATTTACTCATAATGTGCTCCTTAATAAAGGAAACTATAATTGTTTTACGGCGAGGGGTTAGTATGTTCAAAACCAAACGTTTTCACATAAGTTTGTTTTGCTGACCCACTCAACTTTGTTTTTCGCCCCTCCAGGACCTAGATAGCTATTCTTCGTGGCATTCGAGGAACCTTGACCATTTCTGACATTAAGCTTCAGCTTCTGATGTATGAACTTATCACCGTGTGTAATAAGTGTACTTTAGATGCTTGACTACTCTTCAGTAGTCGTCCTATCTTTAAGCTCTGAATAACTATAGTGGGTCACACCCACGTTTGTGCACTCTATCACTTTCTATATTTGAATTAGCTCTAGTTCGATTTTAAATTTATGCACTTTTTACATCACTTACCCATATGGTTACGTTACTTCACAGTGACGGCCAGCATGCGTCGACCTTTCCAGGTCGGAGCGTATCAATTTACATACATTATTCAACACGGATCTACAGTAAGGGGAGATAAGAGCATTTAAATATAGGATGTAATGGGTTGAAGATAAAGATCATAATTACTAGAGCAATCCACATATGTTATAATTTCTTGGATTAGTAAATCAAGTGATTCTTCACGTTCTTCTTTGTCAATAATCGAAGTGCTTAATATTAAAAGAGTTATTTCTTTCTTTTAAATGAAAGCTAATATTGTTATGATGTAACATAATAATGATATAATCGTAAACTTAGAGAGAAAAAAAAAACGATAAGCTAACTGACACCGAATAAGAGCATATTGAATCCCAAATATTGATCTTGTTCTGACACCATGTAAACTAATCAAATGATGAGAAATAATAAAAATTAATTACAAACTATGATTCTTGTTCATAGACACAAAATAAAGAAGAGGACTACAAATTTCAGACGACATTAATACAAAAGATTACATCTTGTCAGAACTTTCTAAATTACAAAAGGTTGTTATAAATTTAGAGAACTTTAACGAAAAACTCTTAATACTGTTCACTTTAACGAAAAACCACATTTTTACACTAAAAAGTCAATTCTTGTACTATTCACTTTACCCTTTATTTTGTCCTTATCGTTAAAACTCAAAGTTTTGAAGTCATTTTCATTAGTTTTCCTTATAAATTATCCTAACATAAAAATAAAATAAATTACTACCTAGTTATTGTGTTTATCATTTTCTCCGGATCCAGATGTCTTTATTTGGAATTGGCACTGCTACTTTCTTTGCCTGAATAATCTCCATTTGCGGACGCGACTGATGACCTTCTCTGGTTCATCTTCTTTATTTTTTGTCTTGTAATATGTTTTTTTATTGAATAATGATTTAATTGTAAACTTTGAAAGAAAAAAAAAAGAACGATAAATAAACTGATACCGAACAAAAGCAGATTGATCTAAAATGGTCGAATCCATTCTATGATTCTTATTCATACACACAAAATAAAGAAGAATACTACAAATTGCAAACAACTATAATCTAAAAAATCACATCTTGCTAAAAACTTCGAAATTACAAAGGGTATATTTATAAATTATCCCAACATAAAAAGAAACCAAATTACTACCTAGTTAATGTCTTTAGCTTACCATCACGGACCATGCGACCTACCTCCGATTGGCACCGATACTTTCCTTCCCTGAAAAATCTCCTTTTGCAGACGCGACCTACCCATCATCTTCTCTGCATCATCTGCAATGACAAGATCAGGAACCTCATCATTAGTTACCGCACATATATACACACACACATGAGAGAGAGAGAGAGAGAGAGAGAGAGAGAGAGATTTAATGTATACATTAGCCACCAAAATTACATACTCTGTTTTGGATTTTTAGAAGCATTGGCAAAGACTATTTGGATGAAAACAATTGCAATATAATTATGAGAATCATGTAAGCAACGCTGGCCTTGTGAACCATATTGTATCTGATCGATATGCATGTCTCCTTCGTTCCCATATAACTACTAATATATAAAGTCGTGTCTAAGACACATTTTAGGAGCCACTTAGTAATACAGTCAAATAGTTTTCTTCTTTACTTATAAGTGAGAAGTTTTAAGTTCGATTTTCGCTAAAAGCGAATTCGAATCATATTATTGCAAGTCCATTATGAGGCTTAGCTCACTCTCCCTAATATAAATAATATCGTTTGTTCAACAAAAATACTCGTGTATTTGACTTACAACTGAGTATTGCATGCTAAGTCAAGGGTTGCCCATTAATTAATTATCATTTTATGAGAGTCTTCCATTGTTCCATGTGAAATTTCTTATATGTGTGTGATCTCAGGCCATGTCAAAGATGTGTGCGAAATTTCTTATGTTATAATTAGTGGTGGGTCCAGGAAATAATGTTTTAGGAGTCAATAAGGATAGCGCGCGCAGCGCGAAATTTTTTTTTAACAGAAATGGCATGCATATCGTCATTTCATCGGGTCTTGGTAGGATAGCGTGACCAGCTACTCCAAAATCCTAGTTCAAAGGTCCTGAACGTTCAAACATGGAGGAAGAGATTGCTTCAACTTGTCGGCCTTCTCGGAATCAAACACACAAAGTGTGTAAAGGTACTTGTAGCACAAAGGCACCTTAATGGCGGCAGCAAGGGAGGAGATGGAGTTGAGGGTTTGGGGGGGGGGGGGGATTGAGTTTGGAACTTAGGGTTGGAGGAGGAGAAAACAAAAGAAATTTGGGGGTTTTGGAATGGAAGTCTTCGAATCTGTGCAAAAAAGGGCTGAAAAGGACACGGTGGGAATTTTTGTTTTTGTTCAGACCTGCCCAGGACACGTTGGGCATTTTTTTTTTGTTCAGACCTGGCCCAAAACGACGTCGTTTTGGCCAGGTCATTTACAAAAATTTCCTGGGCCAAAACGACGTCGTTTTGCCCAGGTCTTTTAAAAAATTTCCGCGCGCCAGCCTTCGTCTTCAACCTTGCGCTGGGAGGGAGTCTGTTCTTTCGGGCCTTTCATCGAACAGGTGGAGTGCAGCTCCACGAGGTCGCACCACGGGTCCGGCAGCTCCAATGGGTCGCACCAACACCTTCAAGGGACCTATAAGGTTAATTCCATGGCGTCCAAGAGGTCGTGTGACCCCTTTGACCCCACTGTGGATCCGCCTCTGGTTATAATTCCCCATCTCGATTTAATTATCCATTATTTTAGTGGTGATGTGTAGACTGGATATTCGGGTCGTGTCTTTCGTGTTTGTATCGCTTTTGTGTCATGCTTAACATTTTAACGGGTTGTGTCGTGTAACACTTGTTAAAATGAACAGGTAATATGACCTGACTCGAATTTGACCCATTATTATTAATACGTAATATAACCCGACCTGTTATTATTAATAGGTAATATGACTCAACCCGTTACCTGTTAAAGAAAATCTATTTTAACCAATAAATAATCAAATGAAAAAGACAATACTAAATTAGTATAGACAGCACATTGTCACATAAATATTACTCCAAAACATAAAAACACATTTGTATCTCAAGTATCAAATAAATATTAATTAACGTAGAAGTGTGAAAAATATAAAAATATATATAAACGCTCGTAATGACAAATTTTACAACTTTCTCGAGGGGCTCAACTTCAAAATTTGCCACTATAATCACATAAACTATAAATAAAAATTTAACTGCTGATTGTTGTTTACGTTTACGCTCCACGATTCATATTTCAGTTAACTGTAAATATCAGAATGTGATATCAACGATCCGAACCGTTCATTTTTCTACGTCGCTAAACTATCATGTTTTCAAAAAAAAAATTCTGAAAAACGAAATTTGGTGAGAAGAATAAAGCCTAAATGACAATCGACATTTGAATATAAATCTAAGGTTTATGGATTCTGATGTCAGATTTCAGAGTTATTCCCTTCATGAAAGTTGTAAAGCTTGTCATTGTATATTTTTATTACATTTTTTCACACTTCTAGAATAATTATTATGAATTTTATTAATTTTGCACTAAAAAAAACAGGTTAAAGCACAAGACTAAAGGCACCGAAGGTGATAGTGATTTGAACTCACTCCCAAATGGCATAGGAAATTACAAAAAGAATAGAAGAAAGGATTTTGGCTTATCATTAACAAGAAGTCTTTAGCCCTTATCCTCCATGATCAATCCAAAATAGCATAATGATCAAAATAAGTCATTTAAAGCTATTTTCGCAGCCTCAGAAGTACAACGTGTCATGCCAAGGTCTGCATCGGCCTCTAGAAGCACAAAAATAACTATTATTCATGAGTGTTTGGAGGGCATTAAAAATTTAAACAATGATGTAACCAACGTCTACGCGTGGAAGATACAATCGCGACCGTTTATATATTCTTTCACATTTTTCACACTTGTACATTAATTATTATGATTTTTTTTAATTTTTAACTCCCATATAAATACTATTCACGAGATTTTGTAGCGTTTTAAAAATATAAATGATGATGTACCCGTCTCAAAATTTAGAGGATGCGATCACAAGTGTTTGCATATTTTTTCACTTTTTTTTGCACTTGTAAATTAATTATTATAAATTTTAAATGTGTTTAGTATTTTAAATTACTTTGGTGTTTTTATTTTTTAATGTGTTTTATTATATTTTATCTTACTTTTAAGAGGATAAAATATTTATGAGTATGGCTGTATGATAGAGAGCAAAAAACTTTGTTAGATCATTCACTTTAAAATTGAAAATCTATCTTTTGTATATACTATTATTATACTAGTTGATTTAAATTTTGAACAACATGTCAATTAAAATTTATCCCAGTAATAATAATAAAAAACTCTGATAATAGAAATAAATATGTTAGATCCCACATCGCCCATGAGACTGATCTTTATATGTATATTCTCATCTCAACCTATCATGAGGCCTTTTGGGAACTCACTGGCTTCGGGTTCCATAGGAACTCTGAAGTTAAGCGAGTAACGTGCAAGAGCACTCTGAAGTTTCAGAAACAAAACCGTGAGGGCGTGGTTGGGGCCCAAAGCGGACAATATCGTGCTACGGCAAAGGTCGGGCCTGGGATGTGACAAATAAATAAACAAAACTTAAACTTTTTAAATTATATTATAAAATACAATAATACATATTTAATATACAACATATACATTATAGCTACCTGTATTTATAGTAATTTGTTTAGTAGTTCAACTTTAGAATTATCAAAATAATTTTTTTCTTAACAAATTGAAATAGGTTACTCACGGGTTATCCGCGCGTAAATCCGTTAAAGTGTTCTTAACGGATGATCCGATAACGTCTCGATTAGTTATCGTGTTGTCTCAAAACTCGTTATTTTCATGTCGTATTAACATGTCGCGTAAGAAAATGCCAAATTTAGTAATGTGTAATGACTATATAATTAAATATAGTTTATCGTGTCATCAAATAACCCTCTTTTATGAAATCTCAATCATAGTTAAGAATTCGAAATTTTCATAATTTAACGCAAAATAAAAGTATTCAGTAAAAAAATAAAAATTTTACTATTTAATCACATATCGATGATCTTTTTTTAGGCTTGATTAATGATATATTTTTATTAATTAAGAATATATCAATGATTAATGCTATATGGACTTTAGACCATTATGAATAGTTAAAACTTAACTCTTCTATTATTTTTTTTCTCTCAACTTAGTACTACAGTTTGATAGTATTCATCTTCACTTGTAAGTGAGATGACTTAGGTTCGATTCTCACCAAAGGTGAATTTGAACCACATTATTGCTAGCTCATTATGATATCGATAATATCGATAATATCGATTGTTTAGAAAAAAAACAAAAAAAACAAAAACAATCTCTTTTATAAATAAATATATATTATATTATATATAATACGACCTACACTCCATATCTAAACGCATTTTATTGGTACTTATTTGACCACGGAACAGATTATGCATGTTAGGGGTTGAGTAGAATTCTCTCCCCTTCTATATTTCTATCTCCTTCTATCTCTTCCTCTTACAAAGGACCCCTCTTTTGTTAGGGGTGGGTCAAGATTTATGATCACTATGTCAAAATGTCTGCAATAGCATGGAGGAAAATAAAAGTTTGATTGGACCAGAAAATAAGGCCCTGTCAATGTCATACTTTGAATCTTCCAAACCCTAACGAACCCATTCCTAATTAATCAATATATCGATGGTATTTTTTTAGGCTTGATTAATGATATATTTTTATTAATTAGGAATATATTAATCATGAATACTATATAAACTTTAGACTATTATAAATAGTTAAAATTTGACCCTTCGATAATTTTTTATCTTTTAATTTAGTACTATGGTCTAGTGGTAATTCTCTTCACTTGTAAGTGAGAGGACTTAGGTTCGATTCTCACTAAAGGTGAATTTGAACCACAGTAGCTAAACCCACCATATTCTCCTTAATTAGATAATATTGACTGTTAAAAAAATAAAACAAAACAAAAACAAAAACAACCTCTTTTATAAATAAATAAATATATATATATACACACACACACACACATGCCCCTTAAGGGAAGGAATTCTCATTTAAAAAAAAAAAAATAGGAACACTCTCTTGATCGTTAAAATTTGGCTTTAAAGAAATTATGTGGTTGAGATTAAATCACAGGTCGCAGAATTTCAACCACAGAATTTTATTAAAACTAAATTTAACGGTCAAGAGAGTGTTCCTATTTTTTTTTGAAATATGGGAATCTCTCCCCTTAAAGGCTACTTATATATATACACACACACACACTAGCATTTGCCGACACACTTTGTGTGTATGGGTACATTTTTTTAGAAAATGAGAGAGAGAGAGAGAGAGAGAGAGAGAGAGAGAGAGAGAGAGCGAGCGTGGGGGAGAGGGAGGTTTTTTATTTATTTATTTATTGGAAGTATTTTAATATCACCTGTAGGTGAGGGCTGAGTTGATTACCTGGCATTCAATTACATTCACAGAATTATGACTAGAGTTCAGTTGTGATACTTCGGCATGGCATACATTTATATTTTCCAGTAGGATTTCGAGATTTATATATATGAGTATATACTTTATTTCTGGGAAATTATACAAGTTTTACGAAGAGGGTTTATAACTTTTGAGAAAAGGATGATTTTTGAAAAGATTTGTTTTTCTAACCCACTCAACTTTGTTTTCGCCCCTCCAGGTTTTAGGTAGTGTTCGTTGGTGGCATACGAGGATCCCATTGGATGTTCGGACAGAATTCACTCGTGTAGGACTATCCTTGGATGTTATTTGAATTATTATCTTTCTGCTTGACTGCACGTAAACCATTTATGCTCTGGTTGTGTAAACACTCTAAATCCTAGCTTTAGCTCACTATCTTAATTAGGATTACTGGTAGCTTGGTTTTAATTTGTTCGTATCCATCTTATTAATCTTGCTTCCGCACTGTATTTATGGTTACGTCATGCTCACGTGACGGCCAACACGCCCCACTTTCGGGTCGGGCTGTGTTAGTTTAGTATCAAAGCATAGGTTTGGCAGTCCTGCATAGCTTGTGAATATTCAATTATCTTGGTGTTTCTGTCAGAACTATGCCGCCTCGTAGTGAGCTATGTCGTACTGATGAGCCTAGTTTCCTTAATATTGCTCAGTTGGGGGAAGCTATTGCTAGTGTTATTCAGTTTGTAATTCGCCCTCCTCAGCGAACTCCTTTGGAGTCAGTGTATAATCTAAGGTTGCTTACCTTTAACGGCAATGAAGGCTATGAAGGGTCTGAGCGTTTGCTCAATTAGATTGAGAAAACTTTTAGGCTGATGTAGAATCAGGGGAGCCTTTCCGATGGTAAGTGGGGAGAGACCACTGCTTGGTTTTTGGATGCAGAACCTGCATCCTGCTGGAAACAGGAAACTTACGGGTGGACGCCCGAGGAGATTACAAACTGAGGGAATTTTAAGCGGTCATTTTATAAGAGATTCAATTCCCCAGCATAGTTAGACCATAAGAAGTAGGGGTTCACAGGTTTGAAATAGGGGAAGTTATCTGCTAACGAGTATTACAAAAAGTTCGCCGATTTGTCTCGTTATGATCCAGAAACTACTGCTATTTCAGTTGAGATGCTTCGACGCTTTAAGCTTGGTACTAAGAAGAAATGGTGTTCGAGGGTGATTATTTATCCATGTGACACTCATCAGGAGTTCTACGAGATTTTGTTGAGGATTGAGGACTCTGAGAATATGCCCAGTGATAGTGAGGAAGAAGAAGAAGAAGAAATGGGAACCATAAGAGGGATAACAAAGGAAAATGGGCAATCATCTCAGGGCCCTCGCTAGCCTCAAGATTTTTTTTAGAGATACGGAGCCAGTTCTAGTTCTTCCAGCGGAGGTTTTAGTTCCACTGGTCAGAGAGGAGTTAGTAGGTTTTTAGGCGGTTTCAGATTCTGCAGAGGAATACTAGTAGAGGCAGTGTTTTCTTTTGTTGTAGGTGCAATAATCAACATTTCGGCGAGTGTCGAAGAGGTAGTAGTGGTTGTTACACCTGTGGTCAAGACAGGGGCGTAATTCTCAGGGACAAGGAGTTCACGCCAACAAAAGCAGAGGAAGACAGCAGGCCCAGGGACGTATTCGTAACCTTTCACTGCAGGATGCTTAGGACAATCCGGACTTGATCATGGGTATGTTAAATATTCTTGGTCATTATGTTAAAGTGTTGATTGATTGTGGTGCTACACATTCTGTAATTTCTCATATGTTTGCTCAATTGACGCAACCTTAATCTTCACCCTTGGGTATGAGTTGGAGCTTGCTATGCCTAAAGGGGAGAAGTGTTATGTGGATTATGTGTATCTGGATTGTCCCGTAATAGTGGAGAATGTGGTTATGCTAGCTAACCTCACTCCGTTAGACATTATTGACCTTGTCGTAATCTTGGGCACATATTGGTTGCATTACCATCATGCCAAGATTGATTGTTATGGAAAAACGGTGACTTTCTATGGTCCTAGATTACTTGAAGTTACTTTGTGGGCGAACGTAGCGGGGTGAAACATGGAGTTAATTCGGCGGTGCGAGCCAAAAAGTTATTGAAGAAAGGTTGTCAAGGGTACTTGACTCACGTGGTACTAAATGATGATACTTTCGTCAGTGTGGAGAATGTTAAGGTGGTCAGACATTTTCTGACATTTTCCCTAATGATTTGCCTAGATTATCGCCAGATCGTTATGTAGAGTTTGCCATTGATTTACTTCTAGGTACTGACCTTATTTCTTTAACTCCTTATCATATGTCTCCTGTCGAGTTAAGAGAATTGAAGACTCAGTTACAGGAATTGGTTGATAAAGGTTTCATTCAGCCTAGTACTTCACCTTGGGGAGCTCTAGTCTTAATTGTTCGGAAGAAAAACGGTACCTTGAGATTATGCATTGATTACAGGTAATTGAATCGAGCGACACGTATAGACGATCTTTTTGATCAACTTCGAGGTGCCTGTGTGATTTCTAAGATTGATTTGAGGTTACTATCAGTTGAAGATCAAGAGTGACGACGTTCCTAAAACTACTTTTAGGACTCGTTATGGTCATTATGAGTTTCTCGTAATGCCGTTCAGATTGACGAATGCACCAGCAGTTTTCATAGGTTTGATGGATAAGGTATTTCAGCAGTATTTGGATAGATTCGTCATTGTCTTCATAGATGACATTCTGGTGTATTCTAAATCAAAGGCAGACCATGTTCGACATCTTACTTTGGTGTTGAAGAAGCTGAGGGAACACTGATTGTATGCTATGTTTAGTAAGTGCCAATTCTGGTTAGATCAAGTTGCATTCTTGGGGCACGTTGTTTCAACTCAAGGTATTCAGGTAGACCCTCAAAAGATAGCCGCTGTGAAAAATTGGGAATAGCCATGAACCGTCACTGAGGTGCGGAGTTTCTTTGGTTTAGCAGGTTACTATCGGCGATTTGTTAACGATTTCTCAGTTACGACTCTACCACTAACGAGGTTAACTAGGAATGAAGTTAAATTCGAGTGGGATGATAATTGTGAGCAGAGTTTCCAGCAGTTGAAGTATTATCTCACTCATGCTCCTGTTTTAGCTCTTCCTGATGATAGTGGTAACTTTGAGATTCTTAACAATACTTCTTTGAGTGGCCTAGGATGTGTTTTGATGCAGCATGGTAAGGTAATCGCTTACACTTTGCGTCAGTTAAAACCTCAGAAGATGAATTATCCCCCTCATGATTTAGAGTTAACGGCCATTATTTTCGCTTTGAAGATTTAGAGATATTATATTTATGGTGAGAAATGTAGGATCTTCTCAGATCACAAGAGTCTCCAATACCTGTTCACTTGGAAGGATTTGAATCTTCGTCAGCGACGGAAGATTTAGTTGTTGAGCGACTACGATTACATGATAGAGTATCACTCGGGTCGTGCAAATGCGGTGGATGATGCTCTTAGCAGGAAATCTCAGATCAGAGTTAATGCTTTCTACGTGGGTCATGTTTTTCTTCTTGTAGAGCTGAGATCAATTGGAGTGAAGCTAGAGTTAGAGAATTTCGAAGCAGAAGATCGAGTAAATGCCTAACTTGCTAGTTTCCAAATTAGGCCGATCTTGATCGATTGTATACTCGAGGCCCAGAGAAATGATGAAGAAACCCAAGAGCTTATTCGGTTAAAAAAACAAAGGGAAAAAGAAAGACCTTCGAATCGAAGAATCAGACGGCATGCTTATGCAGGAAAGTAGGATATAGGTACCGGATATTGCAGAGTTGAAGAAGGAAATCCTTGATGAAGCACATGTTTCGGCTTATGCAATGCATCCCAGAGGGACTAAGATGTATCATACCGTTTGACCATTTTATTATTGGCCGGGTATGAAAAGAGAAATTACTGAGTATGTGAGTAGATGAGTCATGTGTCAGCAAGTTAAAGCTGAGAGGAAGAAGCCGTTTGGATTGATGCAGCCGCTTTCTGTCCCACGGTGGAAATGGAAAAATATTACCATGAATTTTGTGTACAAGCTTCCTCGTACACAGAATGGCTATGTTGGAATTTGGGTGATTGTTGATCGGCTTACTAAGTCAGTTTTGTTTCTGTGAGGGAGAAGTATTCTTTAAGCCGATTAGCCGAGTTGTTTTTATCGAAAATTGTGAAATACCATGGCGTTCCAGTTTGTATTAGTTCAGATCGTGATACTAGATTCACTTTCAAGTTATGGATAGCATTTCGGGAGGCCTTTGGTACGAAATTACGTTACAGTACGACATATCATCCTCAGACGAACGGTCAATCAAAGAGTATTATATAGACATTGGAGGATATGCTAAGATCTTCGGTTTTGCAGTTTGGTGACGCTTGGCATAAGTGGTTGGATTTGATGGAGTTCGCGTATAACAACAGCTTTCACTCTAATATTAGTATGTCACTATTCGAGACACTTTATGGCAGGCTTTGTCGTACACCCTTGTGTTGGTCAGAGGTTGGCGAAAGAGTTTTAGTGGGCTCTGAGATAATAGAGGAGACTACTCAGAATGTTCAGGTTATTAAGGCTAATCTGAAAGCGACCCAACTAATACCGTGTCCTTTTCTGATAAAACCCCACACCTGACGGATTGTGCAGGTGGAAATTACCAAGTTGGGGACAATATTGGTGTTGTTGGAAGTGGGTTGTATGGCCCATTTCTCTGATAATTCTACATGGTATTAGAGCCATGGAGCGGACCCGTATTGTACTGCCACGTGATGGGTGGGTCCCCTTGGCCCCGCGAGATAATGGTGGGTCCCTTGGCCCCTCGTGTAGGGTGAGTCCCCTTGGCTCTACATGGTTGTGGTTGTCGATGGGTGGATCTCCCACGTGTGACCCACTAATTGAGTCCCACGTGAAGGGGCGTGTTGAAATGTCCCACATCGACAATATCAATGAGAAAAGAAGAGTTTAAATATTCTAACCCCACTCCAACTAATACCGAGGCCTTTTGTGATAAAACCCCACACCTGATGAATTGTGTAGGTGGTAATTACCAAGTTGGGGACAATATCGGTGTTGTTAGAAGTATGCCATATAGCCCGTCTCTCTCGTAATTCTACAATTATAAAAGTGAGCCCTTATTTTTAACCATTAGATCAAATTTCAAGGGCCCAAATTAGTTGATGGGGAAGATTTAGTGGAAGGGATCCGAAGAGGATTTTAGTGGCAAAGGTTTCGTGATGACGAGGATTGTTGGCAAAAGCTGTTAGGTAGGAGACTTCTCTTTTCGATATTGTTTTACTGCAATTTATCTATGCTCTGACATCACTTGTGTGATATGGGTTCAATCCTGCTCACATGTGCACTCTAAATTAGTCACTTTTAGGTTTTAATTTATTCACATTTTCCACATCACTACGCTTTATGGCTTCATCACTTTCCAAGTGTCAGCCAGCACATCAAGTTTTGGGTGTCCAGGTAGACATTACGGGTCGGGGAGTGTTAGTTTGGTATCAGAGCATAGGTTAAGCAGTATTGCTATCATCACACATGTGATGTAAGCATTCTCAGTTCTTGAATTCTAACTAGGCCTGGGCACGGTTCGGTACGGTTCGGTCCAAGTGTAGGTTCGGTTCGGTAAGGATTAAGACCTATTTTTCAATTTTTGTAAAAAAAACCCCCAAATTAGTTCTTTGTCCAAAACTGATTTGGTACGATTCGGTACCAAACATAGAACCGAAACCGAACCGACTAAGTACCAAACCGAACCGATTTTGTACCGATACCGAATGAATCGAAAAAAAAACCGAACCGACCGGGTTCAGTACGGGTTCGGTTCGGTTCTCGGTATTTTTTGCCCAGGCCTAATTCTAACGTCATAACTATGCCACCTTGTCGAACAAGAAACATGCTAGATTTTTATGAGTTTTGGGCAACTTGGAACAACTATCGCTGACACTTTTCTACAACTTACTTACCTTCTAAAAGAATGCTTTGGTGACGGCAATTAGATTTTTAAGTGAAAAACCTCATTGCCATAGAAAGACCTAAAATGGAGACATTTTGTTGACCCTGAAGCAGGGTAGTCGTATCAATAATTGTGTACCATTTGAAATTTACCAATCAATCCCAACTACAATCCAACCATCGTTACCAACCCTTCTTTGTTAGGAAACCACAAGCGCTTCCATCCTTTGCAGTCTTTATTTAATGTGCCATCTCCCAAAATTTCTTCGAGGTTTTGCTTCACCTCAAAGTTTCGAAAATGTCCCAAATAACTATGTTAGTGCTGATGTGGCTGCACTTAACAAAAAACACAGGGGACAGTCACAAATGGTACCCGACAACATCAATCTTTCCAACATAGAATGATTCCGAATCTTCAGGAGGAAGATCGAATCTCATTAAACCTGTCCTGAAATAGGTTATTAGCAAAGTCCTTTTTTTAGACTTTAGAACACTCTAACCAATATTAGTTCCCAGAATTTCTTTGGTGTTGTACTTATCATTTCGATGAGTATAGGCACCAAAGTACGAGTTGTTATACCTACCATTAGTAGAAATCTCCAAAGTAGTAAGTATTTTTCCTAGAATTATGAAACCACCTCATAGGACCAATTTATAACCAATCGTCTGAAACCATTCACCCGAGCAGGCTCTAACCTATAATCAGCCTACGGTAGCGCCACTCATTGATGATGTTGTCTGATACCCCGAAACTGTAAACCAGTATTCAGGCGGTATATATTTAATACCAGACAGATGCTAGTATATGGAAGTGATACCTTTGTGCTAGAACGCCACTACACAGTTTTAGGGTAATGAACAATTTGAAAATATCATAAATGCGTTAATTAGCAACGCGACTGATAGACTGATTAACAATGACTACCTGAGCCGAAGAAATTAAAATCGTGGAAACTTGGAGGCAAGCCTTGTAGGAGAACAGCAAACCCATAGTCATGACATCGACATTAACCACCAGTCAGTCATTTTATCCTTGTTTGTTCAAATAGTTCAATCACATGGTACCTTAGTCAGGTACGTCTCAACAATTCTTATGCCACAAGGCAAGTCTGTTATGCCAATGCTAGTGTAATGGTTGCACCGTTTCCATTACTAATCCGATAATGCTAGTTAATCTTATTTTATTAGATATCGTGGAATTCCATGTAATTCAAGAGATATATCGACTACATTATTATTATTATTCTTATGATGGAGCATCAACCGAAAGTAGTCATTTTTCGACGACTTGTCGTTCATATGGTCAGCTCCACTGGCAAATATCGAAAACTAAATTACAAAATCCTTGTTGTAAAGGTGAAACATTCATTGAGAAAAGTTGTGACAGCTTATTAGCACATTTTATAGAGGAATACGACAATCCGGTAGAGCTGAAAATTGTGAACCCGGTCAAACTAAATTCTTGACATCATACCAAAATATCTATACGTGATACCACTAGATTGAGATGTGTGAGGCACCATTGATCTACGTCCAGGTATAACACCTATTTTCCTTGAATCTTCATCATAGAAACCTCTGCTTCCATTCATGAAGAGCAAAGACCAAACATTAAAATTTTACATTGTTTACCAGCAATTCAATTGGGTAACAATTAAAAATAGTTAATCCATGTCTTGAATTGATTTCTAAAACCAACTCTTTAGAACCCGAACTTTCTTCGAGATTGATCTGAAGTTTGGTTGTGACTAGCCGAAGATCAAAAATGATGATGTTCCTAGGACTACGTTCAGGACTCGACATGTTCATAATGAGTTCCTCATGATGTCCTGCTGGTTAACGAACGCTCCAGTATTTTTCATGAACTTAACAGACCGTACATTCCGCCCATGTCCCAAAAGATTCGTGATAACCTTATTGAAACTTTTTTGTTTACTCCGATAATGAAGTCAAACTTTCTAAACATCTATGATTTGATCTGAGCAATTTCAAAGCGACTCAGCTTTAAATAAAATTCCCAAATGCCAATTATGTTTAGATCACGTTTCTTTTTGGGAGACGTGAGTTCAGCAGACGACGTTCTTCTCAATTTTCGGAAAGGCTGCAAATGTAGAAAATTGGATATTCCCACATATTGTTGTAAAATATGTGATATCCTTGGCCTTGTCGATTTTATCGATAGTTTGTTAGTGACTTTTCAATGGTGGCGATTTTCCTTCCATGTTGGCCTAGGAAAATCAGTTTGGTTGAGACGTGGAATATGATTAAAGTTGTGACAACTGAGGTGTTGTCTATTTCCTACCCTTGTTTGCACACTTTTCAATAACATCGATGATTTCAAAATCCATGTTGATGTTCCTTGGAATGATTTGGCTGCTTACCGACGCAGAATGACGATGTATCGCTTATGCTTTCCAACGGTTAGAATCGTACGAAATGAACCATCTTACTCATGACTTAGAGTCAAAAGTTATCATCTTTAATTGAAAACCGAATGACTTCTCTGCGCACTCTCTACTTTAGTTTAAATAAATGTTAGCTTTGGTTTAAATTTACTCGCATCTTTTAATGCATCAATTTCCTCTTTGGTTACGTCACCTTCGGGTGACGGTCAGTATGCCTCGACTCCAGTCGAGTTGTATCAAAACACATTAAAAGAATTATAATAATTAATTTACAATTACAAAAAAATGTGAAAAAATATGAAAAAACTCGTGATCGCATCCTCTAAGCTTTGAGATGGGTACACCATCGTTTGAAATTTTAAAACCCAACAAACCCTAGTGAATAGTGCTTTTAGGGGAGTTCAAAATAAATAAAAATTCATAATAATTAATGTACAAGTGTAAAAAAAATGAGAAAGAATATATCAACGCTCGTGATTGCATCCTCCATGCATAGACAATGGCTACATCTTTGTTTAGATTTTTAAAACCCTCCAAACCTTCATGAATAATGTTTTTTTTTTTTGTTTCAATGCAACATTAATAAAAAGTTCATAAGAATTATTGTAGAAGTGTGAAAAATGTAAAAAAAACAAATCTACATTCACTCGTAATGACAAGTTTTACAACTTTCATGAAGAGTTCAACTCCAAATGCGACACCATAATACATAAACCTCATATTTATATTTAATCGTCGATTGTCGTTTATGCTTTATTCTTCTCACCGAATTTCGTTTTGAATTTTTTTTTTTAAAACATGATCTTTTAGCATAAGTAAAAAATGAAAATCATTTTTCTTAAAGGCCTCCTCTATATATATAATGCGAAGTACACCACATATCTAATTGCGTTTTATTTTTATTAATACTGATTTGACATGGAACTGATAATGCATGTTATGGTTAGGTCAAGATTTCTGCATGCCGATTTAGTCATCCATAAACGGTCCCACGCAAATTTATATTGAAAACAACTTGCACATAATTTCGAGGTAATAAAATAATGAAAACTTTAATGAAAAATTCTCGATAATGTTCATTTTAATGAAAAATTATATTTTTACACTAAAAGGTCAATCATAATATTATTTACTTTATCTTTTATTTTATTTTTATCGTTAAAACTCAAAATTTTTGAATTTTTTTCATTAGTTTTCCTTAAAATAAAACTGTCAAAGTCACCTGCTGACAAAATTATGCAAAACGAACTGCAACTTGTTGTAACCCTCGGCCCACTTGCATTTCTTATCCATTCGGTGTTCATACAAGATCCAAATATACACTTAAACCCAAATTCCTATTTTTCCCACCACCTAAATACATCCTATGGAGATAATTTGGACCAAAAACCAAGGTTTCATCCATAAACGTCCCACTCAAACTTATATCCAAACAACTTGCACTTGCATCACATAATTTCAAGATGGACAGTGTTTGGCTACTGAAAAATCAACATAGTTTGCGATGGACAGTAGTTGGCTGTTGAAAAATCAGCAGTTCTTATTGCTAGTCAATCACATATGAACAAGTGTTTAATTTTTGATTAAAAAATTAATTACTTGAACACATATTTATCTTGATAAACATCAACAGGATCAGCAGCCAAATTATGTTCCTTTGTTATAACAAAACAGTCAAAATCACGTGTTTATGAAATTGTGGAAATTTCTTCGGCCATATTATGGAGTTAAGCATGGAATAAAACAAAACTAAAGTCTGTAGATTGGACCAGAAAATAAAAGCCTGTCAATATCATACTTCGAATCTTCCAAACCCCCAACTAACTCATTACTAATGCACGCTCCTCGCATCATTTGTGTGGATGTGAGTGTGAGGAATGTCTTAGTGAGAGATTTTTTTTTAAGGGATATGGTTTGGAAGATCAAATTTTTAAATCAAATGATGTCGTGATAAATGATTAGATTATTACTTAAATATATTTTTACAAATAATATTATCTACACTAAGGAGGTGGGCAGTGGGCTAAGCCTCACAATGGGCTAGCAATAAGTGGTTCAAATTCGCTTTTGGCGAAAATCAAACATAAGACCACTCACTTACCAGTGAAGAGGAATACCACGACGATTATTACTTAAGTGTTGATTAACGTGCTTATTTTCTATTAATGACATTATTTAGTTTGCAAATTAGATTTAAAAATTTGGTATTCCTAGCATTATCTATTTTTAAGTATAGGGTATTTAAGCAATACTCTGCATGCCATAATACAAGTGAAGCAAATAATATATTTTTTGTGTCCTTATTTAATAACACATGGAGTACCTGTTTAAATATCGGATACTTGAAAAAACTTCTCCTAACTAAGAAAGTTCAAAGATTAACATCAAGTACTAATTCTAAGTCGCACATTTGTCACTTATAGAGAATACGGTAGACTAATGATTAAGAGGTGATTTCCTCATTAACTTTTATGTTCCACATACTCCTTTTTTTTATAGTCTTTTATACATTTAATAAATCAAATCGACAAAGAGAAAACGGCAGTGCAAATATATACTAATTGTAAAAGAAAATAAGAATTAGATGTATCATTTTAAAAAAATTTAAATTAAACATTCATTCCTTTTTAATTTTAGATTTAGGTGCTTTAACTTTTGATTAAGCCATCTATTCCACGTATATTCCTGATTTATATGTTTTTCAAATTTATTTTAAATTAATTTTTACGCTAGAAATGCCTTCAAATAATATTTATTTAATTTATTATCTTTATCCTTTCCTCAATTTAAAATTTCAATAATATCCAAATAGATAATAACCAAATTAATTGACGACCGAGAGACTTAAATTATTAAAAAATTTCAATAGGATAATATATATATATATATATATATATATATATATATATATAAATCTTTTCTAACTTGGTACAATCTTTACAACTGTAAGAGTTAATATTCTTTCTCATGCTCTATTTTCTTCATTAGAATTCAACTATGATTCAAGTGAAATTAATGTACCATCTTTCTTAACAAAAACATTAAAATGTACCAATACAACTTATTTTTAAATTAAAACGTACCTATGCCGAATTGAAACATCTTCATAGTAAATTAAAATGTACCATTACTAAATTAAATAGTAACCATGCTGAATTAAAATGTACCCATGTTAAATCGAAGTGTACCAATGGATTTTAGGTACATTTATTTTAAATGTGCCAATATGTATGTTTTAGTAACTTTGTATTTTATTGTTTGTATCTACATTTTATATGTGTGTATTATGTATTTGCCAATTATTTAAAGAAATGCCATTATTTTGTTGAGGTTTATATATTGTCATGGCATGTTCATACACATATTAATTGCTCATCATGCATGCTTGCACCGGTGTAGTACTCGCTCGTGCTCCAGGCTTCACGTGTATGTTCACATCGTACCGCATGCTTACGTTGGATCCATTGTAGGTGCCAGTCTTGCCGTACAGGTTTCCGTGGGCAACTTTGACTCGTATGTGATGCGCCTAGCTCCAGTATTCATGTGACTGTAGTACTAGAGCGTATATTATAATTACACTCAGTCCTGTTCATGTCAGATTCCCTCTGCATTAACTCGTGTGTTAGCATAGATTGATGAGCACCTAATTTTATTATGCTATTGTTGAGATAATGTGATTTGGCATATTTCTAGATTTATTATTGATTTATAGTTGATTTCATACTTATATGTAGTATGATTTTTTGGAAACTATACATGTTTTACGGTAAGTGTGGCGACCCGTCCCAAACTCTATATGTAAATTCTCCCCGTGCGTGTAAAATGACGATTTTACCCCTATCGTTGATTATTATGAAACCGTCATATTACACTTAATCGTTTTAACTATAGTAATGTAAACTTAAATTAGTAGAATTTAAGTGTAAATTTCATACCTCACCAACCCTGATCCACTACCCACACCAACCCATTCCACTTCGATTTCTTTTAATTGAAAATCCATCACCGTCCCATTCCAACTCGTACATCCACCATTTCTGTTATTCCATCCAAACATCATCATCATTATTCCACTCCCTCTCTCAAACTCACTGAGATCACAAACACAGACTCTCTCTCTCATCAAATTTTCAGACTCGAACCTCTCTCTCTCTACCATTTGCACACGAAGCAAATTCAAAAACAACTCAAACCTTGAAGAATCAAAGATCCAAAATCACCACTGGACTCCTTGGAACCTCACGAGTCCATCTACATCATTTTCAGGTAAGAAATCCAACGTTTTTACGTCGGAATATCGAAGTCCGATCATAGCACTATTCATCATCTTTCTTGTATGACCTTTTCAGCAAATTCTAAAATCATAGGAAGGCTTAGAATCTCCTCACGAAGCCAGGAGTAGTTCGTTGAGTGGATTTGGACGTCGGAGGGCCGAGATCGACGAGTTTGAAGGTAATCGAACGATCTTGAGAAAAATATAGTGATTTTTAAGCCTTGAAACCTATGTAACGTGATTCTATATGCTAAGGGCTTCAATTTGATATAAAATTGGTGAAAAATGGGTTAAAAATGAACGAGATATGAAGAAAAGAAGAAAAACCCAGTTACCGGTGACCGGAGACTCGCCGGAGGTCCACCGGAGAAGACGACGGAATATTCCGTTAACTCTGACGGAATATTCCAACGCCGTCAGTCATCTTTAACGGTTACCGTTAATACTTAACGGAATATTCCGAAGAATATTCCTAACGGCGTGAAAGGGACAGTCAGTGTGCGTGGCACGTGACCGCGCGTGGGGGCGCGTAGGTCCGTGCCATGTTTGGCGCGTGAGGGCGCGTGGTAAGTCCAAAAATTATTTTAAAAATATGGATGTGTTCGTGATGACGTGTAGATCAATTTGGTATATTTAAATCTTAGGATTGAGCAATATATGATAATTTTATCTAGGTTTCCGTATTTAAGCGTTAATTAATTCGTATAAATTATATATAAATAGGAGAATTATATCCGGAGCAATTTCAAGGCCAAGCTAGGCCCGAGGATTACGACCCAACGACGTACTTGTGAGTGGGCAGTTTGTTTTTATACCTATACGTATTTATGGTTTCCAAACTTCATAAAATGCTTCACTTTACGTATATGTTGCTAAGTATTGGATAATTGAGATATAATTGTGATAAATGCTGATATACGGTTGAGATATACTTGCCATGACATTATACGTATTCACAGTTTCCAAAAATGCATGAATGAATCACTTTACGTATTTATTATCAAATAGACGTTACGTATGATATAACTGTGATAAATGCTGCTATATGGTTGAGATATGATTGTCATGATATCCATACATGTTTATGTACATACTCATCTGCGGCACCGGTGTTAGTACTCGCCCCAGGGCCAGGGCCAGTCCTTCACGTGTATGTTCACATCGCACCATTCGCTCACCTGGATCCAGTTTAGGTGCCAGTCCTGTCGGGTAGATTGCGTTAGGCAATCCGACTTGTATGTGACGTGCTTTTGCACCAGTCTTCACGTGATCGTAGTACTTGAGCGTATTGATTACACCCAGTCCTGTTCGTGTCAGAGTTATCTGTTCGAACTTGTGTGCCAGCATTAGATGGATGAGTACTTAGTGATATTGCCTTATAACATTATCACATGATTATATAACTGCAACATCATGAATTGACTTGTATATATCATTTATACTTGGATTTAGTATTGTGGATATATATATATATATATATATATATATATATATATATGCGTACGTACTTACTCATAATGTGCTTTTAATAAAGGAAACTATAATTGTTTTACGGCGAGGGGTTAGTATGTTCAAAACCAAACGTTTTCACATAAGTTTGTTTTGCTGACCCACTCAACTTTGTTTTTCGCCCCTCCAGGACCTAGATAGCTGTTCTTCGTGGCATTCGAGGAATCTCGAAACGTTTCTGACATTCGGCATTTCCGCTTCTGACGTATGAACTTATCACTATGTGTAATAAGTGTACTTTAGTTTTGCTTGACTACTTTTCAGTAGTCGTTTCCTCATTAAGCTCTGAATAACTATAGTGGGCCATACTCACGTTTGTGCACTCTGTCACTATTTCAAATTTTAATAAATTCTATGTTCGATTTAAATTTATACACTTTTTACATCACATTACCCCTATGGTTACGTCACTTCACGGTGACGGCCAGCATGCGCCGACCTTTCCGGGTCGGGGCGTGTCAGCTTGGTATCAGAGCACTAGGTTTAGATAATCCTGTCATTCCTAGTGTGTATTAATTCTTGTCTTCTTATGTCAGAAACATGCCACCTCGAAAAGAGCCACGTGTTCCCGCAGAAAACAACTTTCCGGGTTTCGAGCAACTTGGCGAGACTATCGCTAATGCTATCCAATCGGCACTTCATCCTCCACAGAGGAACACCTTAGACTCTGTGGCACGCCTAAAGATAGATGAACTCTTAGGTACCGAAGGACCAGAAAAGTCTGAAATTTGGTTCGAGCATGTTGAGAAAACTTTTGAAGTCATGCATCGACAAGGGAATCTTCCTAAAGAGATATGGGTCGATACAGCGACTTGGTTTTTTCGTAATAGAGCAGAATCCTGGTGGGGACAGGAGAAGCGCTCTTTAACCACTGAGAATATTACAGATTGGGATACTTTCAAGGAAATTTTCCAGGCCAGTTTCATTCCTCCAACTTATTTGGACAGGAAGAAGAATGAGTTCACAGAGCTGAAACAGGGTAGTATGTCAGCCACCGAGTATTACCAGAAGTTCACGGACTTGTCTCGCTACCATCCCGAGACGGCTGCTAATCCTAAAGAGATGCTCCGTCTGTTCAAGAGGGGGACCCAAAAGAAATTTCGCACCCTGGCATCTGCTATCCATTGTAACACCTATCAGGAGTTCTACGAGATTTTGCTTCGGATGGAGGAGTCAGAAAATGCTCCTGATGACGATGAGGAAGATAGAGGCAGGAACGCCCAGAGAAACAACAACAATTGGCAGTCTTCGCTTGGTCCACGGAGGACCCAGAATTTCAAAAGGAACAGAAATGGTTCGGGGTCATCCGGCGGAGGTTCCAACTCTGGTACCCATAACCGAGGAGGAAGGTTTAATGGCAACTCTTATTCCCAGACTCAGGGAAACTCCAACAGTTCAGAGCCTCAATTCTGCCGCAGGTGTAACACTCGCCACTATGGTGAGTGTAAGAGGGGAAACGGAGGATGTTACACTTGCGGACAACAAGGACATAGGGCCTATAATTGCCCTCAGAATCAGAGGAATCAGCCTGCTATTATGCCACCTGCAGTCCCCATACAGCAACGTCCTGCACCTGGTAATCGTCAGCTGGTAGGCTATGGTGGAGCTTTCCACTATCAGGGAGACGTAGCCCCGCATCAAGGAGGACCATACCAGCATCCAGTTGAGGCACCCTACTATCAGACGGGGAATCAGCAGATTCAAGGAGGTTACCAGCAGTACCAAGGAGAATATGTGCACAACGGAAGACAATATCAGAACTGGGATGTAGCGTCCGGCAGTGGAAGTGCAGGCAGACGGGCACTTCCAGCCCCTCAGGGCCGAGGGAATCAGGGTCGAGGAAACCCGACTCAGGCGAATAGAGGTCGTGGGGGCAGACAGCAAGCTCAGGGAAGGGTCAACAACATCACCTTCCAGGAGGCCCAGGCAGACCCGAACTTGATAACAGGTACGTTGAATGTTCTAGGCCACCATGCTAAAGTTTTAATTGATTCTGGTGCTACACATTCAGTTATTTCCCATAAGTTTGCTCAAACAACCCAACCACATTCCACTGCACTCGGTTTCGAGTTAGAATTCTCGATGCCTAGAGGAGAAATCTGTTATGTTAATTCGGAGTATCGAGGATGTTCCATCCTTATCGAAGATGTAGTAATGCCGGCTAATCTTGTGCCGTTAGATATCGTTGATTTTGACGTTATCTTAGGCATGGATTGGTTGAACTACTATCGAGCCCATCTAGATTGCTATCGGAAGATAGTTACTTTTCATCGACCAGACGTACCTAGTGTCACGTTTGTTGGTGAACGAAATGGTCTAAGGCGCGGAATCATCACCGCGGTGAGAGCGAGAAGAATGTTGAGCAAGGGCTGTCAAGGCTACCTAGCTCATGTAGTACTATCTGAAGAGACTGCTGCGTCGGTGAACGACATCGAAGTGGTCAGACATTTCCCAGATGTGTTTCCTGAAGACTTACCTGGATTGCCCCTGGATCGCGAAGTAGAGTTCACCATTGATCTACTTCCCGGCACTAATCCTGTTTCTCTTCCACCTTATCGTATGGCTCCAGCAGAGTTGAAGGAACTTAAAACTCAGTTACAAGAGCTTGTTGATAAAGGTTTCATTCAACCAAGCACTTCCCCTTGGGGAGCTCCAGTTCTGTTTGTGAAGAAGAAGGACGGAACTATGAGATTGTGCATCGATTACAGACAGCTGAATCGGGTGACGATTAAAAACCGTTATCCGTTACCTCGTATTGATGATCTCTTTGACCAGCTGAGAGGAGCTTGTGTGTTTTCGAAGATTGATCTAAGATCTGGTTACTACCAATTGAAGATCAGACACGACGATGTCTCGAAGACAGCCTTCCGAACTCGATATGGTCATTACGAATTCCTTGTGATGCCATTTGGGTTGACTAATGCACCAGCAGTCTTCATGAACCTGATGAATCGAGTATTTCATCCATACCTCGACAAGTTCGTCATTGTGTTCATAGACGACATTTTGGTGTACTCTAAGAATGAAGCTGACCATGCCAGGCACTTGCATTTAGCGTTGGAGAAACTAAGGGAGAGTAAATTGTATGCTAAGTTTAGCAAATGTCAGTTTTGGCTAGACCAAGTGTCATTTCTGGGGCACGTGATATCAGCCCAAGGTGTGCTTGTTGATCCTCAGAAAATATCCACCGTTGAGAATTGGGAGCAACCTCAGACGGTTACAGAAATACGAAGCTTTCTTGGTCTTGCTAGCTATTATCGACGCTTCGTGAAGAATTTCTCGGCTATTGCACTGCCTCTGACGAAGTTGACTCGGAAGGGAGTTCCATTCGTATGGAGTGAGGAGTGTAAAAAGAGTTTCCAACAGCTGAAGTACTTTCTCACTCATGCACATGTCCTAGCACTTCCCGATGACAAAGGGAACTACGAGATCTACAGTGATGCGTCTCTGAATGGTCTTGGATGCGTGCTAATGCAACATGGGAATGTGATCGCGTATGCTTCACGTCAGCTAAAGCCTGATGAGAAGAACTATCCCACTCATGACCTTGAATTGGCGGCAATTGTTTTCGCTCTGAAGATTTGGAGACATTATCTTTATGGAGAGAAGTGTACAATCTTCACTGATCATAAGAGCCTAAAGTACATTTTCACTCAGTCAGAGCTTAATCTCCGACAACGAAGATGGATGGAATTGCTTAGTGACTATGACTGCACTATTGAGTACCACCCAGGTCGTGCGAATACCGTAGCGGATGCTCTTAGCAGGAAGCCCCACGCTCGACTCAATACTCTTATTGCAAGTCATCTTCCTGTATTGACCGATCTACGATCTACTGGCGTAACCTTGGAAACCGCGCAACGAGGAGCCTTAATTGCAAGTTTCCAAGTCAGACCAATCCTGTTGGATCGTATTCTTGAAGCCCAAAAGAACAATACAGAAATTCAAGAGTTAATACAGGCGGTATCGGAAGGGAGGAAGAAAGATCTAAGGGTCAGAGACACGGATGGCATGTTGATGCAGGGTACTCGGATGTATGTACCTAATATTGGAGAACTAAAGAAGGAGATACTGGATGAAGCGCACATTTCGGCCTATGCGATGCATCCTGGAAATACCAAAATGTATCATACCATCCGACAGTTCTACTATTGGCCTGGTATGAAAAGAGAGGTTGCAGAGTATGTCAGCCGATGTGCAATTTGCCAGCAGGTTAAGGCGGGAAGAATGAGGCCTTTCGGATTACTACAACCACTCCCGATACCTCAGTGGAAGTGGGAGAACATCACAATGGATTTTGTGTACAAGTTACCCCGTACGCGAAATGGTTATGATGGTATCTGGGTCATCGTTGACCGACTCACTAAGTCATCACACTTCATACCCGTTCGTGAGAATTTCTCGTTAGACCAGTTGGCCGAACGGTTTGTCTCCGAAGTGGTAAAGTATCATGGAGTCCCTATTAGCATCATTTCTGATCGGGACCCCCGGTTTACCTCGAAGTTCTGGAAAGCTTTTCAGGAAGCTTTGGGTACAAGGTTGCTTTACAGCACCGCCTATCATCCTCAAACCGATGGACAGTCGGAAAGAACAATCCAAACTCTGGAAGACATGTTGAGATCGTCAGTTTTACAGTTTGGAGACGCTTGGCACAAGCGCTTACCGTTGATAGAATTCGCCTACAACAACAGTTTTCATTCTAGCATCGGTATGGCCCCATTCGAAGCATTGTATGGGAAACCGTGCCGTACTCCTTTGTGTTGGTCAGAAGTAGGTGAACGGGTTTTGGTGGGCCCGGAGATCGTGGATGAGACAACACAGAACATTCAAGTAATAAAGGCTAATCTGAAAGCGGCTCAAGATCGACAGAAAAGTATTGCGGACCGACATTCCACTGACAGAGCCTATGAGGTTGGCGATATGGTATTCTTGAAGTTATCGCCATGGAAAGGTGTTGTGCGTTTTGGAAAGAAAGGGAAGCTTAGCCCTAGGTACGTTGGACCATACCAGATCATCAAGCGAATTGGGGAGGTTGCTTATCGACTCGCCTTGCCACTGGAGCTAGCGAGAGTACATAACGTATTTCATGTATCAATGCTACGGAGATACGTCTCGGATCCATCACACGTGATCCCTCCTCAACCTTTGGAAATCAACCCCGATTTGACTTACGATGAGATTCCAGTGACGATTCTTGACTGGAAGGATAAAGTTCTTAAGAACAAGACCGTACGGATGGTGAAGGTCTTATGGAGAAATCACTCAGTAGAGGAATCTACTTGGGAAACAGAAAAACGTATGAGAGATTTATACCCACGATTGTTTTATGGTTTCGATATGTAATTAATGTCGAAATTTCGGGGACGAAATTTTTATAAGGGGGGTAGATTGTGGCGACCCGTCCCAAACTCTATATGTAAATTCTCCCCGTGCGTGTAAAATGACGATTTTACCCCTATCGTTGATTATTATGAAACCGTCATATTACACTTAATCGTTTTAACTATAGTAATGTAAACTTAAATTAGTAGAATTTAAGTGTAAATTTCATACCTCACCAACCCTGATCCACTACCCACACCAACCCATTCCACTTCGATTTCTTTTAATTGAAAATCCATCACCGTCCCATTCCAACTCGTACATCCACCATTTCTGTTATTCCATCCAAACATCATCATCATTATTCCACTCCCTCTCTCAAACTCACTGAGATCACAAACACAGACTCTCTCTCTCTCATCAAATTTTCAGACTCGAAGCTCTCTCTCTCTACCATTTGCACACGGAGCAAATTCAAAAACAACTCAAACCTTGAAGAATCAAAGATCCAAAATCACCACTGGACTCCTTGGAACCTCACGAGTCCATCTACATCATTTTCAGGTAAGAAATCCAACATTTTTACGTCGGAATATCGAAGTCCGATCATAGCACTATTCATCATCTTTCTTGTATGACCTTTTCAGCAAATTCTAAAATCATAGGAAGGCTTAGAATCTCCTCACGAAGCCAGGAGTAGTTCGTTGAGTGGATTTGGACGTCGGAGGGCCGAGATCGACGAGTTTGAAGGTAAGCCGAGCTATCGAACGATCTTGAGAAAAATATAGTGATTTTTAAGCCTTGAAACCTATGTAACGTGATTCTATATGCTAAGGGCTTCAATTTGATATAAAATTGGTGAAAAATGGGTTAAAAATGAACGAGATATGAAGAAAAGAAGAAAAACCCAGTTACCGGTGACCGGAGACTCGCCGGAGGTCCACCGGAGAAGACGACGGAATATTCCGTCAACTCTGACGGAATATTCCAACGCCGTCAGTCATCTTTAACGGTTACCGTTAATACTTAACGGAATATTCCGAAGAATATTCCTAACGGCGTGAAAGGGACAGTCAGTGTGCGTGGCACGTGACCGCGCGTGGGGGCGCATAGGTCCGTGCCATGTTTGGCGCGTGAAGGCGCGTGGTAAGTCCAAAAATTATTTTTAAAATATGGATGTGTTCGTGATGACGTGTAGATCAATTTGGTATATTTAAATCTTAGGATTGAGCAATATATGATAATTTTATCTAGGTTTCCGTATTTAAGCGTTAATTAATTCGTATAAATTATATATAAATAGGAGAATTATATCCGGAGCAATTCAAGGCCAAGCTAGGCCCGAGGATTACGACCCAACGACGTACTTGTGAGTGGGCAGTTTGTTTTTATACCTATACGTATTTATGGTTTCCAAACTTCATAAAATGCTTCACTTTACGTATATGTTGCTAAGTATTGGATAATTGAGATATAATTGTGATAAATGCTGATATACGGTTGAGATATACTTGCCATGACATTATACGTATTCACAGTTTCCAAAAATGCATGAATGAATCACTTTACGTATTTACTATCAAATAGACGTTACGTATGATATAACTGTGATAAATGCTGCTATATGGTTGAGATATGATTGTCATGATATCCATACATGTTTATGTACATACTCATCTGCGGCACCGGTGTTAGTACTCGCCCCAGGGCCAGGGCCAGTCCTTCACGTGTATGTTCACATCGCACCATTCGCTCACCTGGATCCAGTTTAGGTGCCAGTCCTGTCGGGTAGATTGCGTTAGGCAATCCGACTTGTATGTGACGTGCTTTTGCACCAGTCTTCACGTGATCGTAGTACTTGAGCGTATTGATTACACCCAGTCCTGTTCGTGTCAGAGTTATCTGTTCGAACTTGTGTGCCAGCATTAGATGGATGAGTACTTAGTGATATTGCCTTATAACATTATCACATGATTATATAACTGCAGCATCATGAATTGACTTGTATATATCATTTATACTTGGCTTTAGTATTGTGGATATATATATATATATATATATATATATATATATATATATATATGCGTACGTACTTACTCATAATGTGCTTTTAATAAAGGAAACTATAATTGTTTTACGGCGAGGGGTTAGTATGTTCAAAACCAAACGTTTTCACATAAGTTTGTTTTGCTGACCCACTCAACTTTGTTTTTCGCCCCTCCAGGACCTAGATAGCTGTTCTTCGTGGCATTCGAGGAATCTCGAAACGTTTCTGACATTCGGCATTTCCGCTTCTGACGTATGAACTTATCACTATGTGTAATAAGTGTACTTTAGTTTTGCTTGACTACTCTTCAGTAGTCGTTTCCTCATTAAGCTCTGAATAACTATAGTGGGCCATACTCACGTTTGTGCACTCTGTCACTATTTCAAATTTTAATAAATTCTATGTTCGATTTAAATTTATACACTTTTTACATCACATTACCCCTATGGTTACGTCACTTCACGGTGACGGCCAGCATGCGCCGACCTTTCCGGGTCGGGGCGTGTCAGTAAGGGGTTAGTATGTTCAGAAAATAAATGTGTTTTGTAAACCTTTGTTTTTGCCCATTCACTCTTTTGTTTTTTTGCTCCTCCAAGACCTAATTAGTTGAATTCTTTGTGGTGTACAAGGAATATCACGATGGTTCTGACATACTCCTAATTAAATGTAGGAGCTTAATTTCCTGCTGTGTACTAAGTACTTTAACTAGTTCGACTGCACTACTTATGTCATCTATTCTCTGAACACTTGTGTTTTATTGGGTTCTACCCACTACTACGCACTATATACTTTAGTTTAAATAAATGTTAGCTTTGGTTTAAATTTACTCACATCTTTTAAGGCATCAATTTCCTCTTTGGTTACGTCACCTTCGCGTGACGGTCAGTATGCCTCGACTCTAGTCGAGTTGTATCAAAACACATTAAAAGAATTATAATAATTAATTTACAATTGCAAAAAAATGTGAAAAAATATGAAAAAACTCGTGATCGCATCCTCTAAGCTTTGAGATGGGTACACCATCGTTTGAAATTTTAAAACCCAACAAACCCTAGTGAATAGTGCTTTTAGGAGAGTTCAAAATAAATAAAAATTCATAATAATTAATGTACAAGTGTAAAAAATGAGAAAGAATATATCAACCCTCGTGATTGCATCCTCCACGCATAGACAATGGCTACATCTTTGTTTAGATTTTTAAAACCCTCCAAACCTTCATGAATAGTGTTTTTTGTTTCAATGCAACATTGGTAAAGAGTTCATAATAATTATTGTAGATGTGTGAAAAATATTTTTAAAAAAAATCTACATTCACTCGTAATGAAAAGTTTTACTACTTTCATGAAAAAGTCAACTCCAAATGTGACACCATATTTCATAAACCTTAGATTTATATTTAACCGCCGATTGTTGTTTATACTTTATTCTTCTCACCGAATTTCGTTTTTTAATTTTATTTTTTTTTTGAAAATATGATCTTTTGGCATAAGTAAAAAATGAAAATCTTTTTTCTTAAAAACCTCCTTTATATATATAATGCGAAGTACACCACATATCTAATTGCGTTTTATTTTTATAAATATTTATTTGACATTGAACTGATCATTAATGTTATGGCTAGGTCAAGATTTCTGCACGCCGATTTAGTCATCCATAAACGCCCCCCACGCAAATTTATATTGAAAACGACTTGCACATAATTTCGAGATAATAAAATAAAGAGAACTTTAACGAAAAGTTTTTTTTGGTACTGTTCACTTTAATGCACATTTTTACACTAAAAAATCAATCATAGTAATATTCATTTTACCGTTTATTTTGTCGTTTTCGTTAAAACTTAAAATTTTCAAACATTTTTCATTAGTTTTTCTTAAAATAAAACTAGCAAAGTCACATGCTGACAAAATTATGCAAAACGAAATATCTTATTTGTTATTATGTATGAGGTTTTCAATGTCGAAATGTCTAAAGTGATCACTAATGTCAATGCCTGCTATAGCATGGAAGAAAATAAATGCATGATTGGACCAGAAAATGGAAGCCTGTAAATATCGTACTTTGAATCTTCCAATCCCAACTAACTCATTCCGAGTGAATGTTGTTCAATAACTGAATAAGCGATATATTCTATCTGTTATAATATAAATAGAGAAACAATATATTTTTAGTATCTTTCTACTTATTTTATAATCGTAAAGTAACTGCTTGAATATTAGACACTCATCTTACAAAGTTTAAAGATTAATATAACTACTTATATGATATATAATGCGATGTCTAAACGCCTTTTACATTTTGTTTGTGGTACTAGTTACTGACCTAGAACTGGCCAAGTCAAGGGTTTTATCCCTTGTCATTTTATGATTTTTCCATGCTCAACTTTATAATTTGTTAAATTTTTATATTTCTTTCAATTTTATTTTTTGCTAGCAATTTTGGAATCAATTTTTGTATAATCTTTTTTTTATGAACATTTTGATGTAAAAAATTGTTTATATTTTTGAGTTTTTTTTATGAATAGGTGAAAAATGAACTGGTATTTATAGAGTTTTGGTATTGGATCTAATTTGGATAAATTAGTAATATTATTTTGATTGTTAGATTTAAATTTGAACCATTAGTAGATCTTTTTTATTACTGTTAAAATTGATTAAATTGGATTGAGTTGTTGGATTAAAAAAAAAAGGCTTTTCATCCGAAATAGTCCCTGAGATATGCATAATTCTCCATTTTGGTCCCTAAGATTCAAAATCAATAAAAGTGGTCCCTGAGATTGTCCACCATCCATCATTTTGGTCCTTCCGATAGAGCTTTTGGCCGGAAGTTTGAGAAATTTTCAAAGCTTCGTAACTCAATCGTTTCTTAACCAAATTCGACCCATAATATATCAAAATGAAGATAGGAAAGTGTACAATAAGATTATACCTATTTAGGAGCCCAATGGTTGCCGGAGATGGCCGAAAAATAGCCTCAAAGTTGACTGGTCCGAGCGAAAACTTGAAAACTCGCCGGAAACTCGGCGAAAACTGGGTAAACTTTAAACGTTCGTAACTTCTTCAATACTCAACGAAATCAAGTGATTCAAAAACTAAAATCATACTTATCGACGAGACAAAGAGAATGGTACCTTTTTAAATGGCTAACTCGCTGTGGTTTGGTCGAAAAACGGCTCGAAAGTTTCTGTTGAAAAAAGAGTCAGCAACTTTCGAGCCGTTTTCCAGCCAAACCACGGCGAGTTAGCCGTTTAAAAAGGTACCATTCTCTTCGTCTCGTCAAGAAGTATGATTTTCGTTTTTGAATCACTTGATTTCGTTGAGTATTGAAGAAGTTACGAACATGTAAAGTTTACTCAGTTTCTGGCAAGTTTTCAAGTTTTCGCTCAGATCAGTCAACTTTAAAGCTATTTTCCGTCCATCTCCGGCAACCATTGGGCTCCCAAATAGGTATAATATTATTGTACACTTTCCTATCTTCATTTTGATATATTATGGGTCGAATTTGGTTGAGAAACGATTGAGTTACGAAGCTTTGAATATTGCCCAAACTTCCGGCCAAAAGCTCTATCGGAAGGACCAAAATGATGGATGGTGGACAATATCAGGGACCACTTTTATTGATTTTGAATCTTAGGGACCAAAATGAAGAATTATGCATATCTCAGGGACTATTTCGGATGAAAAGCCAAAAAAAAAAGATGCAAGTAGGTGCACATCATTGGATCATAATTCAGGAGGTGTGACAATTAATGAATGACAACGGCTCGCACATCTCAGCCGTAGAAACTGGGCTTGCTATGAGCCCACCCGCACCGAATCTTTTTATTCTGTTTCTTCTGACCAGTGGGCCCGCCACTCCCCCTTCATGCGTTGCTGCAACTTGCTGTACCCCTCGGCCCACTTGCACTTCTTATCCATTCGGTGTTGATGCAAGATCCAAATATACACTCAAACCCAAATTTCTATTTTTCCCACCTCCTAAATGCATCCTTTTGAGATAATTTGGACCAAAAACTAAGGTTTCATCAATAACGTCCCACTCAAATTTATATCCAAACGGGTTGCACTTGCACCACATAATTTCGAGATGGACAGTATTTGGCTACTGAAAAATCAACATAATTTGAGATAGACAGTAGTTGGCTACTGAAAAATCAGTAGTTCTTACTGCTATCCAATCACACATGAACAAGTGCTTAATTTGTGATTAAAAATTAATTACTTGGACACATATTTATTTGTGATAGACATCAATGATTTTTCAGCAGCCAAATTATGTTCCTTCATGATAACAAAACAGTCAAAATTACGTGTCGATGAAATTGTGGAAATTTCTTCTTGTTATTACGGTTGAGGTCTCCAATGTCGACCATATTGTGGAGTTAAGCATGGAATAAAACAAAACTAAAGTCTGCAGATTGGACCAGAAAATAAAAGCCTGTCAATGTCATACTTTGAATCTTCCAAACCCCCAAGTAACTCATTACTAATGCATGCTCCTCACATCATGTGTATGGATGCGAGAAATGTCTTAGTGCGAGATTTTTTTTAAGGGATATAATTAGGAAGGCCAAATTTTTAAATCGAATAATGTTGTGGTAAATAATTAGATTATTACTTAAATATTTTTTTATAAACGATATTATCTACACTAAGGGGGTGAGGAGTGGGTTAAGCCTCATAATGGGCTAGCAATAATGTGGTTCAAATTCGCTTTTGGCGAAATTCAAACATAAGACCTCTCACTTACCAGTGAAGAGGAATATCACGATGATTATTACTTAAGTATTGATTAGCGTGCTTATTTTCCATTAGAAACATTATTTGGTTTTTAAATTGGGTTTAAAAATTTGGTCTTGCTAACATTATTCTTTTTTAAGTATAGGGTATTTAAGCAATACAAGTGAAGCAAATGATTTTTTTTTTTGTGTCCTTATTTTATAACACATGGAGTATCTGCTTAAATATCGGATACTCGAAAAAACTTCTCCTAACTAAGAAAGTTCAAAGATTAACATCAAGTACTAAATCTAAGTCGCGCATTTGTCACCTATAGAGAATACACTTGCAAGCGTGGTAGACTAATGATTAAGAGGTGATTTCCTCATTAACTTTTATATTCCACACACTCCTTTTTTAAGTCTTTTATATATTTAATAAATCAAATCGACAAAGAGAAATCAGCAATGCGAATATATACTAATTGTAAGAGAAAATTAGAATTAGATGCCTTGTTTTAAACAATTTTAGATTAAACACATTGCTTTTTAACTTTAGATTTAGGTGTTTTAACTTTTGATTAAACCATCTATTCCACGTATATTCCTGATTTAGATGTTTTTCAAATTTATTTTAAATTAATTTCTACGCTAGAAATGCCTTCAAATAATATTTATTTAATTTATTATCTTTATCCTTTCCTCAATTTAAAAATTCAACAATATCCAAATTAATTGAGGACCGAGAGAATTAAATTATTAAGAATTTTCAATAGGATAATATATATATGGCTTTTTCGCCAAAATGGTCCCTGAGATTTGCATAACTCCTCATTTTGGTCCCTGAGATTTCAAATCGATAGAAGTGGTCCCTGAGATTCTCCACCATCCATCATTTTGGTCCTTCCTTTAAAAACTCTCTGGGCAACTTTCAAAGCTTCGTAACTCAATCGTTTCTTAACCAAATTCGACCCATAATATATCAAAATGAAGATAGGAAAGTGTAGAACAATATTATACATATTTTGAAGCCCAATGGTTGCCGGAGATGGCCGGAAAATAGCCTCAAAGGTGACTGCTCCGCGGGAAAACTGAAAAACTCGCCGGAAACTAGGTAAACTTTAAACGTTCATAACTTCTTCAATACTCAACGAAATCAAGTAATTCAAAAATGAAAATCATACTTGTCGATGAGACGAAGAGAATGGTATCTTTCTTGACTGCCAATTCACTGAAGTTTGGTCGGAAAAATGCTCGAAAGTGGCTAACAATTTTCGAGTTAGCTAATTTCGAGCCAGTTTACGGCCAAACCACAGTGAATTAGCAGTAAATAAAGGCACCATTCTCTTCGTCTAGTCGAGAAGTATGATTTTCGTTTTTGAATCACTCGATTTCGTTGAGTATTGAAGAAGTTATGAACGTTTAAAGTTTACCCAGTTTCCGGTGAGTTTTTCAGTTTTCCCGCGGAGCATTCACCTTTGGGGCTATTTTCCGGCCATCTCCAGCAACCATTGGGCTTCAAAATGGGTATAATCTTGTTCTATGCTTTCCTATCTTCATTTCGATATATTATGGGTCGAATTTGGTTAAGAAACGATTGAGTTACGAAGCTTTGAAAATTGCCTAAAAAGTTTTTAACGGAATGACTAAAATGATGGATGGTGGACAATCTCAGGGACCATTTCTATTGATTTTCAATCTCAGGGACCAAAGTGAGAATTATGCAAATCTCAGGGACCATTTCCGCTATTTACCCTATATATATATATCTCTTTTCTAACTTAGTACAATCTTTACTACTGTAAGGGTTAATATTCTTTCTCATGCTCTTTTTCTTCATTAGAATTCAACTATGATTCAAGTGAAATTAGTGTACCATCTTTCTTAACAAAAACATAAAATGTACCAATACAACTTATTTTTAAATTAAAATGTACATATGCCGAATTGAAACGTCTTCATAGTAAATTAAAATGTACCATTACTAAATTAAATAGTAACCATGCTAAATTAAAATGTACCCATGTTAAATCGAAGTGTACCAATGGATTTTAGGTACATTTATTTTAAATGTGCCAATATGTATGTTTCAGTAACTTTCTATTTTATTGATTGTATCTACATTTTATATGTGCCAATATGTATGCTTTAGTAACTTTCTATTTTATTGTTTATATCTACATTTTATGTGTGTATTATGTATTTGCCAATTATTTAAAGAAAAAACTTTTGCAAGTTATCTTTTAGGTACGTTTTATGAGTCAAGATAAAACACCAGTGTTGTAGATGAATATTGGAAGATTTCAGATTTTCATAATTTTGTGAACTAATGACAATTTTTAAAATTGTAAATGCACAATAATAATGAAAAGAAAACGAGATAATTTGCAAAAATGAAATAATATAAAATGAAATTAATAATCCCCAAATTTATAGGAGAATTTTTAATCAAAATTTTAAAAGAAACATATGTTTAGTCTAAGTAATTAAAAAACAAGGCACCAATATCAAAACGTCCTTAATTGTAATTAGGAGTGGTTTGGTTTAGGATAGCGAACCGAAATAGTCAGTTCAAAAACTGAACCGAAATTGTTTGGAAAAAGAGGGCGAAAAACCAAAACCAAACCAATATTTCGGTTTACTCGAAATTCGGTAATATTGAAATAGTTTCAGCTTTTCGGTTTGGGTTCGAGAATGGGCCTTCTGGTCAAATTTTTTGGGCTTCTGATTTCAAGACCAACAAAACCCAACTTTGCCAAACTTTTTTCAGCCCCAAATGTTAAGCTATGGGCCTATGTTCATGTGCTCTATTCCTCTCCATTTCCTGAGCAAAAATACTTGCGATTATTAGAGTAACATCAATTTAATGAAAAAGTTTGTATCTTACTACCATCACATCAATTTTAAAATTCCTATAGAAAGGAAACAAATTGCTGCAATTGCATTAGTACACCATTACAGTACAGACCTCAACAATCCCCTCAACCATTACACGAAAGGTCTGACCTCAACAATATTCTGATCTCAAATCAAAATTCGAAACCCAAATCGGAACTCTAATCCCCATTTCAAAATCCCAAATCTAAATCCTAATTTAAATATGACGAATTAAAGGGAAAATTTCTTACATTGAGCTAGACTTGATTGAGAGAGAGAGAGAGAGAGTCGTAGAGGAGTCGAGAGATAAACGTGTGGAAACACGGAAGAGTTCCCAATTCCCCAAGCCAGCACTCACCAGCAGGAATGAGAAAAGCTGAACAGATATAACCATCAAAACGATTTCTTCTTGTAAGAAACCAGACCATGAACGCCACCTTCTACTTGTGCTGCTCCTATTCTTACCTGCATGGTGAAATACATTGTCAACTGATTGAGAAACCATATTAGTTCTTGATACGACCATCATTACATCTCAGATTCCTTGAGCAATAACAAGGTAATCGTGGAGTGCGCTTTTACTTGAGGTAATATATGGGGATGGAAAACTATCTAAGAAGCGGGGTCAGGGAAAACCCTGAGAGGGTACAGGTTTCTTTTCAGTAAGTAAATAAGTGTCTGAATATGAGTGACACAGAATGGCGATACTCTACATTAATAGGTTTCTTCCCCACTCGTTTCGGTAGTTTAACCTAAGATTGTTGAACAAGAATACATGGTATGGAACAGACTACGAAAGAGTAAGAAGTTATCGAAAGCAACACTGGCTACAATATCAATTCTCATTTAAAGCATAAAACTAAAATGACATCCTTAATAACGATGTTATGAGTATCACAACAATGTCCGCAAAATGGTCTACTTACCTCTAGCCTTAAAACGCTTGATTTTAAGAGGTCATGAGTGGACTGCAATGAAGAAGCACCAAGATCTTGGAAACCTTGTTTCACAGCTTGCATTGTGTATGATATGAACTTCAAAACAGAACCTTTGTCTGCAACCTCCCCAACTACCCCCTGTGCAATTTCAGCTTAGCTGTATCGCCCAAGTACCTCTGATCACTCCCTTTTTTCATTGCTTCAAAAGATCCCATGCCTCCAGCGACCATTCTAATAGAAAACATGAAATCAGTTATATCAAACTGTTTCCTTAATAGAGGTTAAGCACGCAGAAATCTAATTAATAATGACATAGAAATAACAAACAGCATGTTGCTTATAAAGTTATAAAAGCCAAGTATACTGAAAATCTAGTGCAATTTATATAGACAACTTTTGCTTTTAGTTCAGAAATAAAGCAAGATACATCATTTGGGTCGTAGGTTAGATTAGTAAAGACCCTCTGTTCAAATTGCTTAATAAGCTAATTACCATAAAAAATAAAAAAGGGGAAAGACACAGAAATGAAATACTATGTCCAATACAGTTCCACATAAGTTTAGCTTTGAAATGCATCCATGAAAAACCCAATCACAATTTCAGGGAACTGGAAACTTATTTAGCCTAATCCTAACCCATTTTGCCACTTACTCTCACCACTTGGGTTTACCCCTTACTGTATGTGGGCTTCAAACTTATTAAGTTCAGGCCATCAGAGAGAGAGTCCATGCATACACACCAATGGCACTCCTAGTGATGTAAAAGCATTAAATTTTGATGGCAATCCATAACACATCGATGACTGATCCATCGAACGATATTCCAAAACACATATCTTCTAGGTAAGTTTCTTTACCAATCACATGCAATTCAGTATTCATAAATCTGCGTAATAAAGTCCTTAAACCGCTCAAAAAGTTGTCAAAGAACTACAAAGGACATATGTACCAAACACTCATACATACTAGAAGAAATGTTCAAGTAGATTTAGTATCTGATGGTATTAGCAGTATACCTGTTCCAGCAGTGAAAACATGAGTAAGTCCCAGACATACCTGATACGCAAAAACCCCAGGAGCCTCAGTGCTTCCAGCTAAGAAGCTTCCCATCATGACAGTAGAAGCCCCAAGGACTAAAGCCTTGACAATGTGTCCAGAATTGGAAATTCCACAATCAGCAATCACAGGCACACCACTTTGTGAAGCAATAGACGCAACCTTGTAAATAGCAGTTGCCTGAAACATATCACTAAAACCAAAACAACTTTGGTCATAAAATGGTATAGCATTGAGCAACCTGTAGAACAAAACGTCAAACAAAGTATTCAAAATGTTCCAAAATGTAATTATATATTTTTTCACGCCAGAAACTACACTGTTTTAGTCCATCAAAGGGTCGTCACTGCCAGAAGCTAAAGTTGAATCTTTGTTTTCTATGCTCTATGTTCCGAAGAATCTAATCACTAAATAGATCAGAACAACGATTGTTAGGCACAATGTCATTGATTAACAAATCCTTAATCAAATACTTTTCATCCACAAAGAATTCAAGAAATTTAACCGATCACTACAAAATATCATAACTTTCAACACCTCCAGATTCTACAAATCCTTAAATTAGCCAACAATGAGAAAACAAACTAAAGCATCAATCACAAAAAGCAACAACTAACAAAAAGAAGGCATCTTTATACCTGTCCGAGGCCGACAGCGCAGACCTCTTGAGTGGTACAAATTGAGCCAGATCCCATTCCAACCCTCAACCCGTCAACACCAGCCTGAATCAAATTCTGCGCCTGACTCACCGTCACCACATTCCCGCCAACTACATCCAAACTCGAGTACATTTTCTTCACATACTTTTATCATCTCAATATGATAAATGGAGTTCCCCTGAGAGCTATCCAACACCACTACATCCACCCCTGCCTTCACCAACTCCTCCAATCTGTTAGTATCCAACAACCTGGGTTCAACCTTGACCTGCAACAATGGTGGGAATAGAGAAGGAAGAAGAAAGTAAAGCAAAGAGAATTCGATAATGACTTTTCATATTCTTGATTGATACCATACAAGGGAATATAACAACCAATTTGCTGCCTTCATAGAGTGCGTGAATGCCAGCTCACAACAACCTGAAGTTACTTAACTATCCTCCAAATTACTCTATTACAAAAAGACCCCCAATTCTCACTAACATTAACAGTTAACTTCCTATTACAATTTTATCCACTGTCCTGCGATTAAAGCAATATCAAAACTGGAAAACTGGAATCACAACAATACTTCCCCCTTCAAGAACCTTGTCCACAAGGTTTCAAAGAGAAAAATCTGGAAATTGTGCCTCAAAGTCTTCAAAATCTTCCCAGGAAGCATCAACAACATCTTGCCCCATCCATTGGACCAACAATTGAACTCCTGCCGAAGTGCCTTTTTTGTAATTCGCCTAGCCAAAATTTCCTTGGGAGTTTTCTCTGACAACCCATCATAAAAAACTTGAGGCAAAGCAGCATGCAGCACAGTGTTAGTTCCCAACTTCTTCTTGAGGCAGCTCATATGGAAGACAGGATGGATTTTGCTCTCCATAGGCAGCCTGAGCTTATAAGCCACTTCTCCCACCCTTTCAATCACTTCATAAGGTCCATAATACCTCGGTTGCAGTTTGTGGTAGCTATGTGGTGCCAGAGATTGTAACTGGTACGGAACCAATTTCAAGAAGACTGAATCGCCCACTGCAAATTGCCTCTCACTGCATTTTTTATCAGCTTGGGTCTTCATTCGATTTTGGGCCAACTCCAAGTTAGACTGCAACACAGCTAACACCTTATCCCTTTCCATAAGACTTTGTTCCACAGAGTTCACAGTAGTACTGCCCAACTCATATGCACCCACGTGAGGAGGGGGATAGCCATATACTAACTCAAAAGGAGTGAACTTAGAAGAAGTGTGATATGAAGTATTAAAACACCATTCGGCCCAAGCAAGCCATTTCAACCAAGATTTAGGTTGTCCTCCCACAAAGCATCGCAGATAGGTTTCCAAACACCGATTCATCACCTCAGTTTGTCCCTCACTCTGAGGGTGATATCCGGAACTCATGCACAATTTGGAATTCTGTAATTTAAAGAACTCCCTCCAAAAGGCACTGACAAAGATAGGGTCTCTATCGCTCACAATGGACTGAGGCATGCCGTGCAATTTAAACACGTTGTCAATGAAAACCTGTGCAACCCCAGCAGCAGTGTATGGGTGAGATAAAGCTATAAAGTGAGAGTACTTAGATAGCCTATCCACCACAACCATGATGACAGATTTTCCTTTGCACAGAGGCAGCCCAGTTATGAAATCCATACTGATATCAGTCCACACCTTAAGGGGAATAGGCAGTGGTTGCAACAAACCCGGAGGAGAGGTTGCTTCATACTTATTTTGCTGACATACATGGCACTCTGCTATGAACTGTCGCACGTCCTTCTTCATTCCATGCCAAAAAAATGTTTTTTTCAATCGGTGGTAGGTCTTCACCACTCCTTGGTAAAGACCCTCTGTTCAAATTGCTTAATAAGCTAATTACCATAAAAAATAAAAAAGGGGAAAGACACAGAAATGAAATACTATGTCCAATACAGTTCCACATAAGTTTAGCTTTGAAATGCATCCATGAAAAACCCAATCACAATTTCAGGGAACTGGAAACTTATTTAGCCTAATCCTAACCCATTTTGCCACTTACTCTCACCACTTGGGTTTACCCCTTACTGTATGTGGGCTTCAAACTTATTAAGTTCAGGCCATCAGAGAGAGAGTCCATGCATACACACCAATGGCACTCCTAGTGATGTAAAAGCATTAAATTTTGATGGCAATCCATAACACATCGATGACTGATCCATCGAACGATATTCCAAAACACATATCTTCTAGGTAAGTTTCTTTACCAATCACATGCAATTCAGTATTCATAAATCTGCGTAATAAAGTCCTTAAACCGCTCAAAAAGTTGTCAAAGAACTACAAAGGACATATGTACCAAACACTCATTATCTATTCTAAAATTGAAGGGGGAGCGGCACTGTAGCAGCTCAATTCTTTGCCACTCGATTTCGCTCTATTTACAATAATACCAGCCGAATGGGACTGGTTGGGAGGGTAATTCTCAAAAGTTCAGAGGGTAATTTTGTCCATTTGGTTTATTAGGGAGCCACTCGATTTCACGCTATTTACAACAAAGCCGTGAGGTTTGGGCTGATATTGGGCTGGGTTGGAAGGGCAATTTTGTCCCGTGCATTTGAGACGTATTGGGGTGGGTTCAGGTATGCTGTCATTCAGTGAGGGTTTCGGGGATGGGAGGCCATGCCTCCGATAGAGAGAGCATCTCCGGGAATTCTGGCTCGGGGCTGGTGGGTGTGGCTGTAGGTGATGCATCCGTCAGAGGGTCGTTGGGGGAGGAGATGAGCGGGAGAGAGGGACTGACAGGTTGGAGAGAGATTTCGACTGGGTGGGTGAGAGATTTAGGGATTTTGTTGAATTTTTGAGACAATGATGGAGTGTGAGAGTGACAGAGAGAGAGAGAGAGAGAGGCATAGAGCATGGTTTCGACTGAGTGGGAGAGATATTTAGAGATTTTTTCCCATTTTTTGAGGGATCAGTCTCACCAGCGTACAACCCCTTCTTTTGTTGGATTTTACGTTATTTCACAAATTTGCGACCGCCTCTTCATTTCCGTTCAGATTGCAATTTTGGTTTTACTCGAGAGAGCTTCTAGAGAGCCTGCGCTTGCAGAATCACGATGATGGAATAAGAAGAAGCTCAGAAGTCTAATAGAAGCGGGAAGTCCATAGGTAAAAATCTCCCCCGATTTGCTCGATTATGTCTCCTCCGATCTAATAGGATGTATTTCTTTTTTCCTTTTTAAAGATTTTTGAGCTATATTTTGCACTATATTTGTGGAGTAATTTTCTGAAGAGTAAACATGTTTAGATTTGAATATGTGGCAATTGATGCACCAGGAGGATTCTTCTTTCAATGGTGCACTGTCTTTGCATCTGAGTATCTTTGTACCGTAAAAAAGTGAAGGTCTGGGTCTGGGCCTTCCAATTCCGGCGAGTTGTTTCCCTACGAACGCCCACGCACCGTGTACCGCGCTGTCGACCACAATCCTCTCTGTTTTATCTCCAGATTTCTAGCCATTTAAGGTAAGCAATTTCATATTTTATAAAACGAATTAGGGATTACGATGTAGGGCTTTTGAATTAGGTTTTGAATTATGGATTTACAAATTGATGTTTGTTAATTATTTGTTCTAACATTTCACTTCAGCAGAAAGCCCTGATTGATTTATAGTTCTTTCAATTAATTTGGAAGTACAAGTTCTTTTGTTTTTTACTTGAATTTGATTTGATTTTTTTTTTTTTTTTTTTTTTTGGTGATAGGTTGAGAATGTGAAAGCTCTGCTGGAGGTGGAGGTTAGAAATTTAACTTAATTCATGATTTATTGTTGTTTTTTTTCTTTATTTTTGTGGGATTAATTCTGATGAAATAATGCAAAAAGATTTGCTATTAAAGGTCCTACATGTTAGAAGCTATAATTTTCTTGGCATTTATGCAATGATGAAGCTGATGCCATTTATTCTCAGAAGAGTGCTAAGCTAGCATATGTGAACAATGTAGTCTCATCACCCAATACAAAGTTTGCTAGATTCTCTGCAAGAAAATCGGCAGTCACTGATTCCTCTAAGAATGCTAAGAACAGAGGTCTTATTGATACAACTGCTCCTTTTGAATCAGTTAAAGAAGCTGTTTTCAAATTTGGAGGAATTGTTGATTGGAAAGGCCATAGAATCCAAACCGTGGAGGTGCATTTTCTATATTTTTTCTGTTTTATTAGCTATGCTCTTATATTTAATTTCCTTTTATCATCTGTTACTCTATGCATATATGAAGAAGATTGAGTTTTAGGTTTTTAGCAACTTTGTATTTTCATGTTTTGACGATTGGAATATTTAGAAAACAGTTTTGACGATGGAGATTGTTTGTTGAGTGGGAGGACTTGGCTTTTTGGGGATAAATTCAAATTTTAACAGATTTTTGTTTTCTTCCTTTTTCCCAGTTTGTTGGTTTCTAATTTCTATTTGGAATGAATTGAACTCTCCAATGTGGTGTGGTGTGGTGTGAGTAGATAACATTGTAATTGGTACTGTTTAAAGAATCCACGAAATGTTGTCTGTTTATCTCCTGTCAGTTTAATCTTCTTCTTCTGGGTGAAGATAATGAATTGGCAGAAAAAAGTTTTGATTTTGCTTATTGGGTTCAATCCTTTTCCTTCCCCAAACTGTTTGGTTGCCGAGAAAAAGATGGAACAGGAAGAACATAAACATTGATTTGGTTGTATTAATTTTTCCTCATTTAGGTAATTACAGATGCAGTTTATATTCCTCTTATGTAAGAGATGAGTTCTTGAAACCAGAAGTTATTGTTGAATTGATGCTGAATTAGATGCATTTAGATTTAATTAGTTATGAATTATCCATGTTCCTAATCAGCGATTCATTCTTTTCCTTTTCAACATGATTTGGCCAAAATTTCTTTAACCATTGAATGAAGTGAAAACGGATATTGGTTTGGTAGATGGTTTTATGAAATTGGGTCAACGAAACTGAACCATGTAGTTGAATTTAGCTCAGTTGTGTGCTGGTTTGAGTTTTCTCATATCTTAAACTTGGTGCCTGCAATTCCTGCTGCTATTTGCTTTCAACTTGGCAGCAAACCAAACTCATTTGTGGGTTGGTTTATTTTTAATGTTGTGAAAAATCGAACTGGGTTTTCAGATATTTGATGCACAGGGATTCACGGACGGAGAAGGGGGAGATAGAGAGTTGATTGAGGGAGTTGGTGAGTATGGGCTTGCACAAAGAGAAGAACGCAGAAAGAGAGAGACAGAGGGAGAGGGAGAGAACGATTGCACAGAGACAAGGAGAGAGACAGAGAGAGAGAGATTGCAGAAAGAGGAGGATGACGAAAATTGAGGAGGAACCCATGTCTGCAGAGAGTGAGTAAGTTCTGAACCAAAGCTTATTTTCTCTAATTTTTGGCTGTGTGACAACAAATTTATGAAACAGAAGAATGTGTAATACTATTATGCATTCATGTTTTTCAGGTAGTTGTGCCAAAAACCTACCAGAAATATACTTCAAGAAAGGTTTTTACTACAGGATGGATAGGTGGAGAAAAGTTATCTCAGAGTACTGAAAGTGATGTTGGAGAACTGGTTAACGTTGAAGTCATATGTTACTTGAAACAGGTAAAGTACTATTACTAGATTTGCCGCTTTTGTATTTCTGGAGGCAGATAATTATAAACAGACTTTCAGTTTCGGTTTATCTTTTATACTTCATAGTTAAGCATGGTCGTGAAACAGTTGCTTTCTTCCTGGAGATCGGGCAGTATTATTTCCTGCTTGATTAACCTGCAATTAATTTTTGTAAATTGGTTTTCTACGTATTTGGCATGTGACTTTATCATGTTGTTTACACAGTGATGATTTTCATTAGTTAAGGTTTTGTTGTTGTATTTGTTTAGAAATACCGCTCCAGTGTGGCTTCGCGTTTTCTTTTTCACTTTTTAGAGTAATTTTTGGGCATGGAAATGCAATTGCATGCTACTCTTTTTTGGATGGGCTAAATTAATGTAAATGATAGTTAGCACCCTTGACGTCTACTAGCCAAGTTTTTTAAATTGTCATTCTTCTACAGTTGCTTGATACTGGAATGTTTCATGTTGATCCTTATCCTAGGAATATGATTCGCACTCCAGATGGGAAGCCTGCCATACTTGACTTTGGTAATATTCTACTCATTGCAGTATTACTATTTTCCCAAAGGCCGTGTTTCCATTTGGTTTGAAACATCACCTGCATATTGTATTAAATTATTTGGTGCAAATTGGTTTCATGTGCTTCTATGAACTATGTTTAAACTTTTATAAGTAAAAGAAATATATGTTTAGAGTATATACCTATGTCACATATCAATAGATAGAAAAAAATTATGGTAAAAGATAACGCATCATTTTTCTTCCATCAGTGGAGTTTCTTCTACTTTGGTTTATCATGATTTCACCTTACTATAATAAAACTCAGATCCACTCTTAAGTCAAGTTTACGGTATAGATGATGTAAGAATTTGTCGCCAAGGGTTTGAGAGAAGGGTGGTTTCACAGGAATTGAAGCTCTTGCTCTCGGTTGTGAGTTCCATAAATATTTGATTGTGCAAATATACAATAATTTATATTTTATGTCGATGATCAAAATGTGATCATAATCAATATTTATATATAGATAAATAACTTAAGTTTTAGTTCCAGAGATGGAATAGGTATGAGTGGTTATTGAAATATGTTCTGTTGTGTTTTTTTTTTTTGCAGGAGAAAGAAGAAATTACAATTGAAAAAGCCATGCGTAATTAGCGAAAATGTATCACCAGGTGAAAGGGCTGCAGTTTTTTGGTGAGCTATCTGTTGTATTATATCCTTTGTCTTTCTATTTGGAGATTCTTATTTTAATCCTACCATAATAGGTAACTGCAATTTACTTTTGGATTTGATTCTTCACTGATGGGATGTTGTGGGGGCGTGATTTGGGGGAGATAGGGGAGGGGGTTAGTTGCAGAGAGAGGGTGAGGGCGGGTGCACGATTAGGGGGACATAAAGAGAGTTGATTGGGTGCACCATTTGAGGGTAGGGTTGAGGGAACGAGTGTGTTGGCTGCAGAGAGAGGGTGGGGTTGAGGGAAAGAAGGAAGATGCATTTTTCATTTTCAAGGTTATTTCTCTCAACACCATGTGAATGTACAAATGGTTCTTTCCCAATTAAGCCAATTTAAAAATTGAGATTTTAACTGATGATCGTCCATGGTTCCTTACTTTCCAGATATTGAAACATGCATAAATTCACCTGGAAATTATTCATGTCAATGTCCAATTCACTGTATGTACATGTTTATGTGAATAGTTTCTATATATCTAGGCACAATGCTTTTAGTCCTTTGTTTTGAAGATCCAACTCTCTTAAAAATTGTAGTGCTTTGACCGTTGAGCAGTTGTTGACCCTCTAACCCATCTCATTTGGAAGAAATCTGTTGAAAGAATGATACATCATTTTCTTTGTGTAATGATGCTTTGAGTTACTAGCCAAACATAAGGAATTTTCAACCACCAAATTGGTACATGTTGATTTTTTTGGAATTTGGGTTTTAATTTCAGTAATTCCATTTTTTTTCATGGTCTGTACCCCTTTATCCCTTTGTGAAGCTTTTCATTTTCAGTGATTACTCCTTATTATTTAGTTTTGACTGTGTGTGGTGGTTTGTATTTACTGAGTTTTTTAATAATGCCATGTGTGTTTAATTTGAGTTGTAACATATAAATTGTTGTTGGATTTAAGGGTTTATTTGTGTGGCGATTACAGGACTAGAATTAGTTTATTCAAGCATCAGCCATTCCATCCTTGAGTTGTTCTCGGAGCATCTGTTCTATCAGTGCTTTCCTGCCTTCTTTTGTCCAGGCTGAAGCAATTTTGTTGCTGACCTTTGCCCGCATTCCAGCTCCGCCCAGGTAGGCTTTTCCAAATGTGTAAATTACCATTGTCTCAAGATGTATTGTATTTTTTAGAATACAAATTGCAAACTCAATTTTGTACGGAAGGCATTTGAATTCTTGCATCTTTAGCTTTTTTTCAAATATTCCTAGAATTTGGATTCTGAACAATGATTGAGTTTACAGTAATCTATCTCATTCAGGTGCAGCTGCTTCCTTCTGTCAATTTTTGGGAAGAATTCCTTTAAGAAATCATCCAGGTCCACCTGAAATTTAATGTAGATGGACAAATTGTTATGGTAATTTTGGAATGATATACCAAAAGAGGCCTTTTACCGCATCAGTATATAAAGTAATTGGAAAGAAAATAAGAAGAGAAAGAAAATAATAAGAGATCTTAATTAATTAGGATATATTTTTTATGGTTGTTTGAGATCTCATTACTGGTGCATATAATGATTTTGGATGGGGATGTGGTGCATATATTTTGTGGTTGGAAAGATATCACATGCTAAATATCTCATTACTATGTGTGGTGCATATACTGTGCATAGTGTTTCCTGGTCTGAGTTGTATATATATGATCTTTTTGGAGCAATATGGTCAAGTATGAGGCTTTTTGGGTTGTTTTGATTCAACTGGGAGTAGTTGCTGAATTTTTCACGGTGAGAAAGAGTTTGATTTTTCCGTAAATAGAGTAATTTATTTTGAAATCCCAAATTGAATGAAGACTTTATATATTGTTGTAGCAGTTGCAAAGAAATGAAATGTAATTGGGTGATTAATTTGTTTGTGTTTATGAAGCGATAGCTTTTATTTGATCTGAGTGTAGACTAGAGTCATTGGATGAAACTTTAGTTGCAGTTATACTTATAAGGTCAAGTGCTTATTGAGGCTTTCTTTTTATTGTAGGTAAGTCAAAGAAAGCTAAGAAAAGAAAATGATGGCAGGAGAGCAGCTCAAGAGGAATATCAAGTATGATTCTTGAATTTGAAACATTGCTTTGTATCTGAGTTATCACAGTTTCATGGCACAAGAAAGCTTTGAAAAAGAAAAAAGAGGGATCTTGATTCTTCAAAGTCCACAAAGACAATGGAAACGAAAGTAGAAGCTGATCCAACAACAATGTTTTTAAAAGCACTCTGTATTCATGGTAAGCAATCAAAGCAATTGTACTCATGTGGTGATATACTTAATGCTAATATCTGACTCTTTGACCTAATTAATGATTGGGTTTGATTAATGTTAAGACATATCTCGAGTTATGCACGAAAGAAAAATAGTAGAGATATCTTGGACAAAGGGAAATTGTAACATAATATACAATTTGATCCATGTGTAAAAATGGTGTCTTGCAGCTAGGGGTGGTTTTGGTACATTACCGTACCAAAACCTCTGTACCGATTACCATACCAAATATTTGGTACGACAAAATCTATTACCATTACCGTACCAAACTTTTGGTATACCAAATATCGGTATACCAAATAGTTTGGTTGGTATGGTATGCCAATGGTAATTACCACTTTGTTTTACGCCACTTAGTTTGCCCAAAATCTAATATTTTTCTAATCTAATTCAAAGCCCATAAATATATACACAGTTTGACATATATACACAATTTAACCTAATTTAAGATTTTTTACTATTGTATGTCAAAGTGGTAAAAACTTAATAAATCATAAGACAAGATTTCTATAGCATGCTGAGACTCAAATGAACCAGAAACGTAAGACAACAAACCACAAAAATGTAAATATTCATAGCTGTGCTCGATGACTGGCTTGCTGATTTGAACCCACAATCCAAGGTGGTAATACCCAATGCATATGTTGTGCCCTCACTTGGAAGACAAAGTCGCCGGAAACAAGAAACGAAGATGAATCGATGAGAGAGATGCGACGGCAGAACAAGCCCTAGGTTTCTAATGTGTTGAGCAGGGACCAGAGTGAGAGACTAAGAGTGTTTGGTTTGTGGAGATTTTAGGAATAGGATAAATGAGTCAAAATGTCAAACGGCATAATATAATATTACATAATACATAATTCTATATCTATATATATACACACACACACATGAATAAATATATAATATAATATTAATAATATTGGTAACCGGTAGGTATGGTATACCACCGGTACTAGTTTTGAGTACCAGTACCGTACCGAAACAGTATGGTATGGTACAAATACCATACCATTACCAGTGGTACAATTTTTTTGGCACAACTTTGGTATGGTACGGTTGGTAATACGGTAGGTATGGTAATGTGGTAAAAAATTCCACCCCTACTTGCAGCATTAGAATTTGAACAAAGAGTCTCAATCTTATTGACATTTCAACTAAATTAACTTGAGACAAGTTCACATTAGGATGTTTGAGATCCGAAAGCTCTCTAGTCACCATCGAGGCAAAATCTTAGGCTCAATCAGTGTATGTCACTTTGTCTCATCATAGGAGAATACCATCAATTATACTATCAGTGCATTAAGTACCACTTAATGCAATCTGCTCATACATGTTCATGTGTTACCACTTATACTTGGACAAAATCTTAGGCCCAATTATTAATGCTTGAAATAAATCTTTCTACTTATTAATACATAAAAATTGTAAATAGGTCATCACCCGCTAATCTTTTTCAAATTTCTATGCTTATACTTAGTTGATGAGTCAAATTTCAGGCATAGTATAAGCATGAATTGTTTGGTATAACTAGGTGATTTTTATTAAGTACTTTATCTAGCATAAAAAATTTGCACGGTTTTAATGGCTTCCAGAACCTGCAAACATTGTCAGGCATTTTCTACAAATCATGGCATACCGTTCATGTATTTTTTGGCTGTTATAAAATTTTCTACTTATTATGTTCCAAATAATTATGTGGTTTGATATGTTGAATTATCTATTATGTGGATTTGGGATTTTAGAAGTAATACTAACTGGAATTAAACAGGTTGATAATATACATTAGGCTATGACAATTGTGGCAATATCTATCTTTCAAGACTATATGGGGTTTAGTAATTTTCAATATTCTTCGACTCTTTTTAATCTGCAAAATCAAATTACCTATGGAATTTATAACATTCAATCAGTTTCTTTTTAGTTGAGTTCAAATAATGTTGATTGCGCTGTTATAAAGCTCTTTTTTATAGTTAGGTTGAAAATTATATCGATATATTCTTTATTTAGTTGGTTCAATCTGTAACAGATAAGATTGTTTTGTTTGATGTTTCAATCAAAATTTGATCTTTTTCTTTTGAGTGAATGGAATTGCAAGTCAAGTATTTCCTGGATTTACGGGTACAATACTTTTTATAATTTCCTAGATTTATCCTTTTTGTTTGTTCATGATTATGTTGAATGTTTTTCAGGTTAAATGTGTTTTATTCATGTAGTTAAGGCTGGTGCATTCAAGTCCCGCAGCATCGCGCGGGCATATTACTAGTACATACTAGAAGAAATGTTCAAGTAGATTTAATATCTGATGGTATTAGCAGTATACCTTAATAGATGTTTTTACCACACACAAAAATGGGTTAAAAACTCTAATTTACTTGCAAGAATGACAAGGATGTTGTAGTATAAATGAATCTCACAAGGTCGTTCTCCACAGGGATTACTAAACAAATCGAAACAAATCAAACTCCACTTAATTATTGTAAGACAGAAAGTTGTGATGATTGATTTTATGAATTAATTAATTTAAAACACATTTAACTAACAAAATTAAGCTAAAATGCAATATTAAAGATGAAGACAGAAAAACAATTTTGTAACAATCAAATTAAGAAAACACTAGGGATCCGCCGTTACCTTAGCAATTCAATATAGTTCTCTCAATCACTTATGACCCATACATGCATATTCCAAAGGTTAGGTATTCCTAATATATGCCTACTTGGACCCCCAACATAGAGCGTATATCAAACATGCAATCCGTCTGTGGTATTCAGATCAAATCTAAACATGCATGACTCACTAGGATCTGTGAAACCTTTTGAAAAACCATGCAACCCTTAAAACGTGGTATTCATCCTGAGTGAACTTGCACATATTAATCACAAGAAGCATTCGTCAATTTCAGGGACCGACTTCCGACCAAAATTGCATCAAATTACTTTTCTAAACATCCTAATGGTGATCAAGCATCAAGATGATTAGATAGTTTAATTAATAATTTGAAAACCTGCATGCATATTGTCATAAGCAAATTGAAAAGAAACTACATATTCTTGCTAAGGCTCGTGGCCTCACTCTAGCAAGAGAGAATTAGTTACGCATATTCATAATAAAAATCATAAAATTCTTCATTAAATTAATAAAAGATCGAAAACACCTTGAATGGAAAAAGTCTCCACGAACCCTAGCACAGTTCTTTTCTCCAAAGTTATGTAAAATCAAGTCTCTCCAATATTGCTCACGGCCCCAAAACCTTATAGCCGCTGGAAAACTCCCCTAAAACCCTAGATTCTAAGTCCTTTATTCCAACTAGAAAACCAACATAAAATAGGAAACAAAATCCCTTAATTAAATGGTGAAATTCGTATGAAATCTGAACAGTCCCGTTTTGGATCCTTAAGCTGCTCCAAAACTGGCCCAATAGAGCTGGATTTGAGGCTTGACATATTCTGAACACTTCTCCAGAAGGCCACGAACCCATCAGAGGTCATCTTGGGCTCCAAAAACGCCATTTAAGCTCAGAAACGTCATTTTCCAGCACTGCGCGCTGCTTCTTTATTCCATCGCCAGAAAATAACCGCTTGGTAGAAAAATCCCAAATTTTGATACGCATTGGCCAAGTGACACCCGAACGTCCTCCAATTTGAACCACTCCAAAATTCGTCCGTTTAGCCATGTTTTGCTCCAGATGAAGTCGAATGTCCTATATTTAAAATATAAATCAAAGTATCAAAATTCTACCAAAATAATTACCAAAACATACTAAGAATATGATAAAATATATAATATGAAATTGACTCATCATACCTGTTCCAGCAATAAAAACATGAGTAAGTCCCAGACATACCTGATACGCAAAAACCCCAGGAGCCTCAGTGCTTCCAGCTAAGAAGCTTCCCATCATGACAGTAGAAGCCCCAAGGACTAAGGGTGCGTTTGGTACGCGGGACGGGACGGGACGAGGCGTTCCGTCCCGCGTTTGGTACGCCTAAAACGAGTGGGACGAGGCGTTCCACGGGACAAGTTTTGGATGATTTTTGGTTCCACCTCCTCACCATGGAACGGGGTTGTTCCACGTCTGTGGGACAGAAATTTTTAACATTTTAGGACAACAATGCCCCTTGTCTTTTTCAAAATTTACAACATCCGTCCTGTCCTGTTCCGTCCCGTCCCGTTCCGTTCCGTCCCGTCCCGTCCCGTCCCGTCTACGTACCAAACGCACCATAAAGCCTTGACAATGTGTCCAGAATTGGAAATTCCACAATCAGCAATAACAGGCACACCACTTTGTGAAGCAATAGACGCAACCTTGTAAATAGCAGTTGCCTGAAACATATCACTAAAACCAAAACAACTTTGGTCATAAAATGGTATAGCATTGAGCAACCTGTAGAACAAAACGTCAAACAAAGTATTCAAAATGTTCCAAAATGTAATTATATATTTTTTTCACGCCAGAAACTACACTGTTTTAGTCCATCAAAGGGTTGTCACTGCCAGAAGCTAAAGTTGAATCTTTGTTTTCTATGCTCTATGTTCCGAAGAATCTAATAACTAAATAGATCAGAACAACGATTGTTAGGCACAATGTCATTGATTAACAAATCCTTAATCAAATACTTTTCATCCACAAAGAATTCAAGAAATTTAACCGATCACTACAGAATTCTGGAAACTCACACGAGAACTTCCCAGTGGGTCACCCATTTTGGGATTGTTCTCCCGCGAACTTGCTTAACTTCGGAGTTTCTACGAAACCCGACGCCAGTGAGCTCTCAAAAAGCCTCGTGCTATGTAGAGATGTGAATATACATATAAGGCTTACATGATCCTCTCCCTTGGGCAATGTGGGATGTTACAAAAATTCATTGCAAGTATTTTAGTAATTAACTTTTTCCTTGCCTAGGCTTTTTTTTTTTGGCAACATGAGTGCTGGGAAATTTTTTGTGTTCCAGTGAACAACTTTTGTCATATTTTATTAATGAAAATGAAACAATATTCCATAATATTTTTGTTATGTAAATAGCCCCAACGTTTCATAATCTTTTGTATATCTCCATCTAATCTTTTTTTGCATGTAGATAGAAAAAATCTATGATCTTCTGTATGTAGACTGTATAATCTTTTGTATGTAAAAATCTTCATAATGTTTTCATTATAAATAGTATTAAATGACATAGTTTTTATTATATCTTTCAACATAATATTTCATACAATTTTTAATCATACAGCAATGCGCGTGCACCAATTTCTAGTAAATACTAAATAGGATATTTTGGTCTAACCATTTAAGTGATAATACATGTGGGACTTGCTGTTGAGCGAGTCCACCTAGCACTCCTCTCTTATTCTCAATTTAACTACAAATATAACAGAGTACATATATGGTATATTTAAACAAGACGATCTGAATTTCGTGCCAACTCGAACAATATCAAATGCAATTCAAATCTTAATGAGTTGTTCAAGTGTGATGTCTGGTCCTCCAGTGGAAGCTGCAGTTTGGAATGATAACGACTTAGAAACCATGTGCATTGTTGGCCTCGATTGCGGTCGCGAATCCCTGCATGTGATAGCTACCCTTGCAATGGTTGTCAGTTCATCTTCAACTTCAAGTGTAGGAGGTGGAAGTCGTTGGTCCAATACGTCCTTCAGCAATTTGTTTTCACACGCAGATGGAGACGAAAAGGACGAGATTAAATCACCTAGTCTTTTTCCCATGATCACTTCCAGTGCCAGCACTCCGAAGCTAAAAACGTCACATTTCTCAGTTACCTTCCTCGTGTAGGCCAACTCTGCATAAAAATTAAGAAGGAGCAAGCCATTAGTATATGTTTAAATTTGTATTATCAAATTTCAACATTTTATATTTTAGGTGTTTTACTTTACCTGGTGCTACATATCCATATGTGCCTGCAAGGGAGCTCCAATTCGATGTGTCTGGATTCAAAATCTTAGCAGTGCCGAAATCCGAAACACAAGGCTCGTAGTCATAATCCAGCAAAATGTTGCTGCTTGATAAGTCTCGGTGTACAATTGGCGGCACGCAATCATGATGCAGGTAAGACAGTGCATGAGCTACGCCTTTTACAATTCTCACCCTCCTACTCCAATCCAATTCTTTTGCTTCGTCTTCTTTGCTCAAGATTGAAGCCAGACTACCCTTTTCTAGGTATTCATAGACCAGAAAGGAGTGCTGCGAATTCGAACAAAAACCACGAAGTTTCACAATGTTTCGATGTCGTATACTGATTAGTGCACTTATTTCATTGTGGAACTCCTTCTGCGACGTCTCCTCGCCGTCAAGTTTTTGATGGAATTTCTTCACTGCAACTATGCTGCCTGATGGTAGCTTTGCCTTGTAGACACTTCCAGATCCTCCCTTCCCAATGCAAAATATGGAGTCAAAACCATTGGTTGCTCTTATGATCTCCCAATACAATTTTTTTCCATCAAAAAGAGAGATTGAAAAAATTTCATCATGGATATCACTCTTTTCTGTTCCCCGCTCATTCTTTCTTCTTGTTTTGATGAAGACAATTGCAAGGAGAGCAAGTAAAACTGCTCCCAAGATAGGGAAAACGATTGCAAACACGAGTTTTCTTTTTGAGACGTGCTTATTGCAGGATTTTAGACCTACAACATTTCCACACAATCCTTCATTCCCTTCAAAGCTGTGAGCATCTTGAAATGCTTTGTTGTTGGGGATGGGACCTTGCAAGTGATTGTAGGATACGTCTATGCACGACAAGCCACGCATTCCATCAAAAGTTGCTGGAATGAGACCGGAAAGATTGTTGTGGGAAAGATTCAGCCCCTCCAAGCTCTGCATTTTGCTGATTTCTGATGGTATCTTGCCGTCAAGTGAGTTATGACTTAAATCTAACTGTGACAGGTGAAATAACTTCCCCAACTGAAATGGAATTTCTTGACTGAAATTGTTGTTACTCAAATTCAAGTAGTTTAAATGGACCAATTCGCTCAAAATGCTTGGAATTGAGCCATTCAACTTGTTGGTGGACAGGTCAAGATGTTCGAGTTGAGTAAATGCTCCAAATTCTGAGGGTATAGAACCCAAAAGTTGATTGCCATTCAACTTTAGATTCACCATAGAAGTCAATCTCCCCAAATCCTTGGGAACCACCCCAACCAGATGATTCGAAGAAAAATCGAGTTCTTGAATTTTAGTTGCATTGGCAATCTCAGATGGTATGCTACCAGCAAGGTTGTTCCCGGCAATCCGTAGGGTTGTTAAGTTTGGACACTGTCCCCAGATGTCTGAGATTTCGCCATATAAGTTGTTGTGGCTTAGGTCTACAAACTGAAGATTCGGATAGACACCAAAGTCTTCAGATATATTGCTTGTTAATTGGTTCCCTTCGAGATGGAGTCTGACTAAGCTCTTGCAACCTTTCAAGCTTTTCGGGATTGGACCTGTAAATTCGTTGTTTTCTGCAGCAAACCTTTGTAGCAGTCCACCTCTACAAATATCCCGAGGCAAATAACCAGAAAATCGGTTATCAGCCAGGTCTACAATCTCTACAAATTTCAAGTTTCCAATCTCTTCAGGAATTGTGCCGGAAAGTTTATTATCGTAGAGAGCGAGAAAAACAAGGTTTGTCAAATTGCCGAAAGAAGTTGGGATAGAACCAGAAAGGGTATTGTTGTACAATAGCATCATGGTTAGATTTTTCAAGTTTATGAAACTCAGAGGGATTGGACCTGATAAATAGTTGTCAAACAGGTAAAGTTCAACCAATTTCGAAAGGTTTCCTATTTCGGAAGGAATAGAACCCGAAAGTTTGTTTCCGAAGAGAATCAAAGAAGTCAATTGGCTCAAATTACCCAGAGAAGCTGGAATTGAACCCTCTAAATTGTTTAAGTTTAGAGCTAGCTCATAGACAAATTTAAGTTGGCCTATTTCTTCAGGAATTGAGCCATTGAACTTATTTGCATTTAGGTGAAGCACTTGAAGGTTTGATAGAAGACCGAATTCGGGTGGGATTTTTCCAGACATTTGATTATAAGATACATCAAAGTACTTGAGTTTGGTGAGGGAACTGATCTCAGGTGGGATTTGATCAAAAAGTGCATTGTAGCTTAGATCAACATATGCAAGATTAGGCAAGGACATGAATGGAAATTCAAGTAGAGTACCTTGTATACCAGAATTGGTGAGGTTTAATCTGTTGACACTTCCATCTGAGTTGCATGAAACACCAATCCAAGTATTGCATGGGGCTTCATTTGCATTAATCCATGAGGTCAGGTTGTTTTGGGTTTGGTTATGGAAGCTAGCTTTCCATTTCAGAAGTACTTCTGCTTCAGTGGAATTGGCAGAAGCAAAAGCACTTTTATGTGATGAAGCTAGTTGAAGATACAAGACAAGGCAAGCTAGAGAGCATACTTTATCAGAATAAGCTGAAAATCTCATCATGGTTTTTATGGTTTACCTTTGTCTAAGCAACTCAGGGCTTTACTTATAGTGAGATGCACTATTAATTTGCATATCCTCTATTTGTTTTTGGTATCTTTGACTTTTGAGCCAAATGCTGTATTAAAATAGAAATTGGATATTCTACACTTTTATGGTCTTTGTCCGTGAAGACTTTGAATTTTGTTACACTTTTAGGCCTCGTTTGGCAGGTCGGACTGTATTGACTATTTCTGTCGGATAGGATAAATAGTCACCGGATAGTACTGACTAAATTAGTCGGGCGTTTGGTGCAGTATCGGATTATTGACCGTATTATTTATACTGTGTTTGGTATTATACCGGATAAGAGAAATCAAACTTAAAATAAAATTAAAAAAAAGTGAAATCATCTTTTTTTTTCGCAGATCTTCTCCGCCGCATAGCCCCCAGACACCCTCACTCCCTTCTCCGATTCTCCTTACCAGTTCAAGAAAATCTTCCCCCTCTATACAGAAGAAGCGGATTGTCGGTGCTGGCATCGATGGCCAGTGAGAACAGCAGTTACCCATAGCAAACTGCAGATTATCAACACTTCCCAAATTTAACGTACAGGAGATTCCCAGTGAGAACGACATTTACCTGAAGTAATGATATGAACTAGAGATTCCCAGTGACTCTATAATACCTGATTTCCCAAATGTAATCCATAATTTTATTTTCAATTTATCGAAAGGTTGCATTGGATTGTCGATATCGTCGAACGGTGCTGCGGCGATGTTGGACAGTAGGTGAATGCAGGCAATTCTGGTGCTCCGACGACGTGGGTTTCAGTCGGATCTAGTTCAAATCCAGGATCGATGGCAGGCGAACCCGTGCGGGTCCCGCGATGAGGAACTGAAGAGAAAGGAAAGAGGCAGAGAAGAAGAAAGGAGAAAGAGAATAAGAAATGAGGAGGAAGAAGAACCGGGGATTGACGACTGAGCGATTTGGTGAGTGGGTTTGAGGAGAGAGAGAAGAAGAAAGGAGAAGGAGGAAGAAGAACGATGGCAACGGAAGTGAGAACGATGCGCCAGATCGATGGAGCGAGGACACGGACCCGACTAAATAATACAGAGATTTCTGGAAGGATAAATAAGCGGGCAGACACCAGATAAAAGATGTGGGCCCAGTTTAAGTAATACGGGTACTATTTAGTACATAGTTGCACCAAACACCCGAGTCTGTATTACTTATCCTATCCGAATCCTTATACGGACGGCCAAACGAGGCCTTATGGTCCTTGCCTGATATAACTTTGAATTTTGTTACACTTTGGGTTGAAGTCTTTGTCTCTTATCTGTAAAATAGAAAGAGAATTATTAATAACACTCTAAAAATTTATTTGGCACTTCAAACTTTTCTATAATTAAAAAAAAAAAACAATTGTAAGGAGTGTAAAATGAGATTTTTGAAGTGCTGAAAACAGTTTCCAATAGAAATTAGAACGTAGACCTGACATTCGTGTCGTGTTTTTCGTGTTCGTGTAGTTTTCATGACATACCTAATATCTTAGCAGGGTTGTGTCGTGTAACACCAGTTAAAATAACCAGGTAATATGATTCGATCAGAAATCGATTCGTTAATATTATCAAGTAATATGACCTGACCCGTTACTTGTTAAAGAAAATATATTTTATATTAATAAATAATGAAAATGAAAACCATAATTTGTTCCAAAAAAATGAAAAACATAATACTAACTTAGTATATGCATACCACATTGTCACATAAATATTACTTCAAAATATTTATTAAAAAAAAAAACCATTTGCCTTTCACATTTTTCAAACTTGTACATTAATGATTATGAATTTTATTTAATTTGAACTCCCCTCAAAAATACTATTCATGAGGGTTTGTATGGTTTTAAAATTTCAAACGATGATGTACCTATTCTCAAAGCGTAGATGATGTTATCACGAGCGTTTGCATTTTTTTTTCGCAATTGTAAATTAATTATTAATTTTTAATGTATATGATATTTTTAAATTATTTGATATTTTTATTTTTAATTTGTTTTATAATTTTTTAATCTTACTCTTTGCATATGATGTACTGTAGAATATAATAAATAAATAAAACTTATTCTTTTTTAAATTTATACAAAATAATATTGCATTAATACATATTTAATATAAAATATAAACATATATAAGTTTAAGTTTAAAAAATTAAAATCATCAAAACAACTTATTTTTCTTAACATATTGAAACGGATTACCCGCATGTCACCGTTGTGTAAATCTTTTAAGGGCCTGTTATTCACGGGTTGTTATCGTGTGACCCGATAACGACCTGTGTTAACCCGAAACGTATTATTTTTTTGTCGTTTACATGTCGTATGAACGGGCTGTGTAAGAAATTGTTAGGTTTATCAACAAGTTCTATTTGTCCAAATAACATAATTTATAATTCTATGTTAAAAGCGCAAGCTTTTTCAGTTGGCTAATTTTCTAGACTGTATATGATACATGTCTGTAATAGTTAATCTTTAAATTCGTATAAGTCATAAATTTTAAGTCTAGGTCTAGAAACAGGGGCATTGTCTAAAAATGGTGACTATGTTGTAGCTTATTTTATCTAACAATACTAAGGGGGGCCGGCGGCAAGGAGAAGGGAGAGAGATGTGTTTGTAGAATTGTAGGGAAATAAGTGTGTGTTGTTATCCCTCCTACATTGTGCCTTTATTTATAGTAAAAGAGGAGAGCAGATATTCCTTCTTCCCCAAGGAATACAAGATACAATAGGAAATGATAACTAGAATCAAATCTAATCTAGGATTTACACAATCACGCCTAAACTATGAATGTTTACAACACTGTAGATTCAGCATCATGCAGAAGTTGAGGAAGTTGACTCGTCGGCACTGATTCCAAGGAACAATGCTTATTCTCAATAAGGTAATAACTTGCATAAGTAATTCTCACTAAAAAATCCTAAGGCTATGGCAAAAACCTGAGTAGGGACAAAATTCATAGTTTAAGAAAAAATGCGTGAGAAATGCAAAGTCAAAAGAAACGTCTATATGACATTATCAAGGATATGACCAACCCAAGGTAGGTGCCTCGTTAAAACCTAGTTAGGTAGCAAAAACCCAGTGGGAAAAATGCTCCTAATCGTAGGGAAAAGAGTACAATAAGGTTAAGCAAGTATCTTCAAAATACTCCCCCTGAGTTTGACACAATTCCAAAGAGAAATAGTAATGTTACAACTCAGAAAGTTTACGCATACCAATTTCATGAACAAGCTTCTGAAATGTCGTCTTTGGCAGTGATTTGGTGAAAAGGTCGGTCAGATTGTCTTGTGAAGGAATTTGTGTGAGTTCAATATTCTAATGCTCTTGTTGTTGATGTGAAAAGAAGAACTTCGGTGCAATGTGCTTGGTGTTGTCTCCTTTGATGTAACCCTTCTTGAGCTATTCGATGCATGTTGCGTTGTTTTCAAAGATCGTCGTCGGGACATCAATGGCAGGATAAAGATCGCAGAAGCTTCAAATATGGTCCACTACTGCTCTCAACCAAAAGCATTCCCGAGTTGCTTCATGTAAGGCGAGAATTTTAGCATGATTAGACGAAGTGGCAACTAAGGTCTGTTTAGTTAACCTCCAAGAGATTGCGATGCCTCAAATGGTAAAGACATAACCCATTTGAGAACGTGCCTTGTGCGGATCAGACAAGTATCCTGCGTCAGCATAACCAACAAGGCGAGAATCAACTCGAGAAGCAGAGGGTGCGGCATCACTCGAGGATCCATAGGGATAGAACAAGCCCAAATCCGTAGTACCCTTAAGGTAACAGAAGATGCCTTTCACACCAGTTCAATGTCTGCGTGTAGGTGCATTACTGTATCTTGCCAAAAGATTAACAGCGAAGGAGATGTCAGGTCTAATGCATTGAGCTAAGTACAATAAAGCACTTATCGCATTTAGATAAGGAACTTCAGGCTCCAAAATCACTTCATCATCCTCCTTCTGACAGAAGGGATCTCATTTTGCATCTAGCGAACGAACAACCATAGGAGTACTTGAAGGCTTCGCTTTATCCTCATTAAAATGACGCAACATCTTCTGGGTGTAGTTCGATAGATGTACTAGGATTCCATCCGAACAATTCCCAATCTCGAGACTGAGATAGTATCAAGTCTTACCTAAATCTTTCATCTCAAATTCTGACTTAAGGTGTGCGGCAGTTCTTGCAAGCTTTTTAGGAGTTCCGATGAGATTTAGGTCATCAACATATACTACAACAATCGCAAATCTGGAATGTGACTTCTTAATGAACATACAAGGGTATATTTCATTGTTTACATATCACTGACTAGTCAAATACTTACTCAGATGGTTATAGCACATTCTTCTAGATTGTTTCAAATTGTAGAGTGAATGCTTCAGGCGAATTAAGAGCGTGTTTCGGGGTTTAGAAATATTTGAACTAGTCAATGTAAGAGTTTCGGGAACTTTCATGTAAATTTCCATATCAAGATCCCATAGAGATACGCGGTTACTACGTCCATCAGCTGCATACTCAGTTTTTTGGAAACTACCAAACTGATAAGGTAGCGAAAAGTAATCACATCCATAGTGGGTGAATAAGTTTCGTTACAGTCAATCCCAGGGCGTTGTGAGAAGCCTTGTGCAACATGACGAGCTTTGTAACATACAATCTCATTTTTCTCATTACGTTTCCGAATGAAAACCCACTTGTAGTCAACGGGCTTCACATGTGGAGGAGTATGAGCTACAAGTCTAAACACCTTACATTTCGCAAGTGAATCGAGTTCAACTTGGATTGCTTGTTTCCAGTTTGACTAATCAGTTCTACATCGACATTCATCAACGGAACGCGGTTCAATGTAATCGCTCAACATGATCTCAGTAGCTACTGCAAATGTTAATGCATCGTTGACAATCATCTAATTTCTACGCCACACATCATCTAAGCTAGCACAATAGATCGAAATCTCACGATTCTCGGGAGGATGATTCATTTCTTCAAGGACGTTTTCATAATCTAGAATTTTCTCATAAGTTGGATAAAATGAGTAAGCAATAGTTGGACTCATGGTAAGCTCTTCAGGACCTTGTGCCGTGGATTTCCTTTTCCAAGGGTGTGAATCCTTTGAACCAAGAGGTTTGTCTCACTTTTATGTAGGGGCAGATGATTGGCTAACCGCTAATGTATGTGGATCACCATGATTAGAGTCCCCGACTTCCAGGAGGTCAATCTAATAGGAGTATATTTATACAACTTAGTTAGCTTGTTTCCTTGCATTTAGATTGTTAGTCCTTAGTTATTTTAGTATTTTAAGCTATTTTCGTGTGTTTGTAGGTCCAAATGACAAAGTATGCAAGAAAGTGCAATTTGGAGCATTTTTGGGCATTGGATGGTTAGCTTATGCTTGGAGCCAAGTGGATGGATGAAATTGAAGATTAAGGGATCCTCTCCTTTCTTATTTTCTGACCCAAAAACACATCACACTTACTTATTTCACCTACAACATCCACACTCACTTCACCTACAACATCCACACCCACTTCACCTACAACATCCACTTATTTCACCTACAACATCCACTTACTTCACCAAGAAATTTTGTGGTGGTGATTCATTTTCAAAATCTATAAATAGGCTTCTCCATCACAAAACCAATTCACATCTACAACACATTCCATAAACAACACAATTTATGCCGCAAGTTTCCTTCTTCCTCCATCCATTTCCATCCACCTCTTTTGCTATCCATCCCCTACCACATTTCCATACTCTCTCAACCTATCCAATCTCTGCCACATCCCTTAGACCATCCAAACACCACACCCACCTTGGTGCCGCATGTTTGCAAGAAAGGAGGAGGACTTGGAGCTGTGCTAACCATTCAAGACGTTGGATTGTTGGAGCATTCTAGGTGTCTTTTACTTTTGTTTATCATGTTTAAATTCAACTATAATTGTTTAATTGTAAATATGTGGAACTAAATTCGTTTTGGCTAGAGGTTGATTCAAAGTCATAAACATATTTGTAATATGAATTGATTACCTTCAGTTGTGATTTCATGAGTTGTGAATTCAATTTGGTTAACTGCTTGATTTATAACTTAATCTTGTATGTCGATTAAGGATGCATACTTAGTTTGCATGCATGAATTTGATGCTAGAATATAAGGGAGTTTCACCTAATCGTTATGAACTTATATTCACAAGTAATGGAGGTTGCTAGTCACAATCGCGTTAAGTGAATTCTTGGCAAGAGTATCATGCTATTCATAGTTACGAATGCCTCGTCAATGCTTATAGTTTTCACAAAGCTTAATGATCTTGATTGTATCTCTATTGTGCTGTTCACGTAGGGGACTTTTGAAGAATGTTTTGAATTGTTGTATGCGCTTTTCCGTCCAATTCAATAACTTAAGGAAAACTTAAAGGTTAAAAAAGTGTTGTTCACGGTTAATCTGGGGTGTTGAGATTCATGGTTTATTGAAAGAACAACTGAAAATTGGTTTGTATGCAAGTGTGTCATGTGTGGAGAAGAACCCTCTAACTAGTCCATCTATCCATCAATTCACTTAGTTTTATGTCTTTGTTTAGAATCTGCAAGTTATTTACTTTGTCTTTTAATTTTCGTCAAAAACCAATCCCCCATCTTTAAGTTATATTAATTTAGCTAGAATCTGTTTAGATTTGTGTTTAGTTAGTTTTTTGAGTTTATTTTCGTCCAAATCAGTCCCTAGTGTCAAATTTGGGTCAATTTGATTGTTTTGAGTTGATTTGAGTCAATCTAGTTTGTTTTGAGTCATTAAAGTTTAGTTAAGTGTCTTTAGCTTAGTGTTGTGTGTTTTGAGTCTTGTTTAGTGTTTTTAAGTCAGTTTAGAGTAGATTAGCAATCCCTCCTAATACCCGGCCTAGAACGATCCCTACTTACATCTATTCTACAATTGTCAAAAAGAGGGTTTAATTTGTGTGTTTGCATAATCATCGCATCACAATCCATCGTACATTTGGTACATCCATCTTTGCAAGCATATTCGCAGCTGGAATGTGTGATCTTGTCACGCGCGCAAGATCGGTGAAAGAATTTGGCATGCTCTGAGCTATGCTCTGGAGATCTAATATGCGCTGCACTTCAGTCTCAGATTGAGCGGTGCGGGGATCTAAATGAGACAAAGTGGGAGTCGTCCACGATAATTCGCGTCGTTCATGCATTCACAGGGGAGGTAATTGCAATAAAGAACTGTAAAGAATTTATAGAGAGTACTTGCTCAGTGCCTCCTATCACTTGGGACTGGAAACAAGATCAGCTCTAAAGTTGGAAATCCCCAACTAGAGATGGAATTCCATAACCAGAAAACTCAGTTGCACTCCACAATAAGATCCCTGAATTCTACAATGTAAATTTACTACAAGAACAAATAAAACTAATATAAAAATCCACAAGGCTAAACAAAATACTTGCCCTAGAAATATTACAAACCTCAACCACACCATAACCTTACAAGAATTAAACATCAGTCAGGCACTGAAAGTGTCTTGCTATGTCAAATACTACTCAAAACATGAGCCGCATGAGAGCTACTCAAGAGTACCAACTTCAAATAAGGTAACAACACACAACCACATTTTCCTTATGGTGGCACATCAGCATCATAAAGAGACAAATGAGTTTCAACTAACATATCCAAATGCAAATCGGATCTCATGCTCCAAAAGGAGAAGGAGGAATAAACAATATTAGTAAAATCAAATGTCAAGTTTCAAGCCATGATTAATGTGGCTAACCAAATATCATAATTTCACGCCATAATTCGTTAATGACAAACTAAAGCAATCAAATTTGTAATTATACACTTTCCCATCAATTCTTTTCATCAAACGGAAAAAAAGTCATTTGTAAAATCATTTATATTAAACAAACTCAAATTTCATTCCACTCATTCATGTCCACTCACCATTTTAATTATAATGCCAAACCATAACCACACTTTATAATTTCATTCCCATTCGATAAATTATCATAACTTTAGTAAATACTAAATTTCCAACCACAAATTTTAAAATTTCCATCCACACTTATCATGGTCACAACATTGATTTCACCACCCTTTTCTTTTTGCCCCAAACAGTGGCTAGTAGACTGGAAAAGATTGTACTATACCTGACCAATACACATCACACTTTCTTTTTCTTTTCTTCTTTTTCTTTTCTTCTTCTGTTTTTTTTCCATTCTCGCAACCCACACAAGAAGCTTTCCTTCCAAAACACTGGGTCTTTGTGCCCATTCATTTCTCACATCCACATGCCTTTTTCACCCAATTTCACATTCACACCTTTTTCGCCTAATTCACATATCCATGGGCCTATCTCGCCCAATTCACATATTCATGGGCCTTTCTCACCCAATTCACATATCCACGGGCCTTTTTCGCCCAATTCACATATTCAGCCTTATATCCACGGGCTTTTTAACCCAAACAATATTTCTCTCTAGCACAGGTATAATGCAATTCTTCCATCTACTTGTCACCATTCCACCATCATTTTTAGATTCAAATTTTCATAGTGCATAACATAATAACAATCCAATTCACTTCATTTCATAATGATTAACAATATATATACCACATAACTTCCTCATTATCCAAAGAACCTAGAGAATAATGCAATACCAATGCAAATAATAATTTCCATTATAGGAATTCCAAAATCACCATGGAAATTGCACCACAACACAAGGCTAATCAGATATGTAACTCACACATATATGTCACATGCATACCACTTTATTCACAAAAATTTGTGAAATCATGCAACCACAATACATATCATAATTCACACCCATAAGAATTCAAGAATATTGCATATTGCAAAGTAGGATCATTCTCTTTGATACCATTTGTAACAACTCGCCCTGAAATATTTTTATTTTGGAAGTAATTGGGATGATGGGCTAATAGTTCAATAATTGTTTAATTGCTACCATTCCAATTACTTATTGATTTAATTTAGTTTATACACTCCAAGTCTCTAACTACCTTTATTTCACTAGACATAAAGTTTATTTTAAAAAAAAAATTAATAGTCCACTTCTTCGACAAGGATTAATTCCCACATAAATGAATAATCTTTGTTATTTTATGGCTGCATCTAACCTTCTCGTTAGACTGCCTACGTACCCATCGAAGGGATCAATCTATTCGTAGTTCATTAAATCAAATTCTATTAAATTTTGATATTTTTTTATAACTAACTAACAATCACCATTTATCTTCAACAAGTGAAACACACCAAGTGCTTATCAAATTTGATTTCAGAATATCAAAATTGGATTAAAAATACGGCGTCGGCTCACTAGCCACGCGTCGTCACAGGTGGTTGTTGGCCGCCTCGACTTGTCGAAAAAATCAACTATTTCCAAAAATTACCAAATTTTACAGGGTTGTAGATGTCAATGAGTGGAACATTTTCCATACTTGTGGCCAAGTCCAACTTAGCCAGGAAACACCTCAAATTCGGCCTCGAACCGCCAAAAACCCTAAGAATGGGTTGTTTCAATCAATCATTTTCGGTGCTCCGCCGCCCCATCCAAGGCTTGGAACATGTTCCTAGGTTCACAAGGAATTCATTGATAGTGGTGGTGGTTGGAGTGATGTTCAAAATTGGGTGTATTGACCCCACGAACCCGCCGCACCTATGTGAGGAAATTTCTTAGTTTTCAAGCAAATTTTACCCCATTTTTGGGTGGTAAAAGGTGAAGAGAGGGTTGTGGAGTATTTCCTAGGAGGTGACACAGAATTTTTCACCGGAATTCAACCGGAGGGAGCCTTGGAAACCAACGTTTCCCTCGGGTCGGGTCACTAGCAAGAAACGGGTCGATGGAGACTCGGTTTTCCTCATACCCTATTCTCTCATTTTCCTCCTTTCTCTCCTTTCTCTCCCCTTGGATTTGTCCGAGACTCTCCCTTATCTCTCCTTTCCTTTCCATCAATGCGACACACGTGGCAACCCCTTTTGTTCCAAATTTTCTAGAATCTTCCCACTTAATGACAAAATGATTATTTTACTCTCAACTTCTAACGTTAATAACTTCCTCGTTAGAATTCCGTTTCATGAATGGTTTGCACCTACGCGTTCATGAGATTGAGCTCTATTCAAGCATATAAATTGTGACCTTGAAAGGTCTACGGATTTTAAATAATTAATTTCTAAACTTTAAAACTCGTAACTAGTTTAATTTAAAACTTAACTCACATCAATTATTATAAATTCTCAAAAAATCACATAAAGGCTCAATAATACAAATATGTTAATTGTAATAATTTCTCAATTCTATTTTCATAACCATAAATTGATTTATTTTTTATTTTCTCCATGTATTCATAATTATGAATATCTAATTCATATATTTAAATTTTAAGGGTATTAGAAGTTATGCACAGAAATTCAACTTCGTTTTCTACGTGGGTTTTAGCGTGGTAATTATTATCTCTGATGTCCTTAAAACTTAGCAACGTTCTTCCGGAACGTGGAGAATAAAGTGTCTCATCAATGGTCAAGATTGTACCATTGGACAACATTATACGTGTCTTACCGTATCCTTCTATTAGGTTGGATGGTCCTGAGAGTGTTGTCAGAGGTGCATTCTTAGGTATGAAGTTAGTGAAATAGATGCGTTCACGCAAAATGGTGTGCGTGGTTGCACTATTTGCTGGACAACTAACGTACCCACTAGTCATACCCAGAATGAAAAATTAATTTGAATCGGTCACATGCATAAAAGTTCTTAAAACAAATATTAATTCAAAGTAATTTCATTTATTCAAGGATGGTAATTAATTAAAACTTAATATTCAAAAACAAATCACCAATCAATAATCCAAACATAAAGGAAAATTGTTCAAAAATAAACCAAAAAACAAGGTAGGGGTTTGGCTACTTAGTGGAATTCAACCCCAATTGTCTTATTTCATCTAAAAAATAAGTCTATGTCTAAGATTCTAATCTTCCATAGGGGTGGTATCCTCTTAAAAGTCAGAAACCTTCATCTTTGTAGTCTCCGATTCGTCCACTTGCATGAAGTTTGATTCAAACTTCTTACGACGAGAATGATATTCATCTACAACCTTCTTGGAAGCGTGGCAACCACGAGACCAATGGTCCTTGGAACCACAATGATAGCACATATCTACATCCATGGTTTCAGGTGCTTTGCCCTTATTCTTGTAGTTTGGGGCCTTGAGAGCGAGATTTGAGCGCTTCGGGGCTTTGTTTCCTTCATTGGATGGGCCTTGACTATGTTGACCTTGGTGGGATGGCTTCTGACCGCTCTTACCACGCCTCTTTTTGCGTTTTGGGTGCTGTTTAGTGTTATAATATGCTTCAGGCAAATTAGTAGCCCCAGTAGGTCGAGCTTGATGATTCTTCATCAACAGCTGGTTCTGCTTTTCAACAAGAAGTAAAACAGAGATCAAATCCGAGAACTTATTAAACTTCTAAGCTCTATATTGTTGCTGCAGGGCAATATTAGAGGCAGAGAAGGTCGAATAGGTATTCTCCAAGAGATCCTCTTCAGTCAAAGTTTCATTGCAAAACTTGAGAAGTGATCGGATTCGACAAACTTCAGAATTATATTCATTCACATACTTAAAGTCTTGGAAGCGTAAGTGCTACCAGTTATGTCTTGCTTTAGGCAAAAATATGTCATTTTGGTGTTCAAAACGATTAGCCAAAGCGACCCATAATGCACGTGGATCCTCCTCAACAAGATACTCAGTTTGCAGAGCATCATGGATATGTCTTCGGATGAAGATCATAGCATTGGCTTTTTTCAGCTTCACCAACAGGCTCGTCTACTGCTTCTTCAATAGCAAGACCTAAGTTCTTTACAGTGAGGTGGAGCTTCACATCTTGAACCCACTCAAGGTAGTTCTTTCCAGAGACCTCTAAAGCGATGAAGTCGAGTTTGTTCAAATTCGACATGTTTCTATCATAAAATAGATGGACAAGATGTGGTTAGTTTAATGGAGAAAATCAATCCATTCACATAGGAGTAGAACATACAGGTTCTAATAGACAAGTATTGGTTTATTTTTGCATGAAAAAACTTCGGGTTTTCATGGGTGATGTTTTAAAGTAAAAAACTTTAGGTTTTCAAACAAAGCATGTTTATAAGAAACTTCGGGTTTCCAAATAATTATGAACTTCAGGTTTATATATTCTTGCAGTCAAACACAAATATATATGCAAACAAATATGCAAAAATAGAATTTTTGAGGTTTCTAATTATAATTGAATGAATTTATTTAGACTTTGGGCCAAATTAAAATGTGGGTGAAAAAAAATATAAAACACAAATTATTTAAAAAAAATTAAATAATTAAAGCTGGGGCCTAAAAATATAGGCCAAAGCCTACGGGTGGCTTGAGCAAGTATGGTCCGTGCATCCTAGGCCCCAAAATTGGGCTAGGAGTTTTAGGTGGGGCTGCAGGCCCACGAAGAGGATAAACGAGGTGGGCCGCAGAAGGCAGGCCAAAAAAAACGCGGGCTGCAAAACAGACCCTTAAAAAAAATGGCACTCGGCCTGTTGCAAGTCGGCCCAAATTTTTATTCTTATTTTATTTTTGTTATTCGGGTTGGAAGGAACTTATCAAGCCAGGCTTGAGGATTGGGTTACAGCATGCAAGCCCAAAACTGCTTCAATTTTTTTTCTCTCTAGCGAGCCAATGAAAGAAACAAGCCGAGAATTAGAGCCCAATAGGGCTCAGGTAGAGTCCAAAGACATCCCAATCGTAGTTGAGTGTGTTCACCAAGGAAGAAAACCGGCGCCACCGCTTTAGGCGGCCATGTTTGGGTTGTTCATGGAGAACCACAGAGATAATCAAATTTCAACATTTCAACAACCAAAAACCCTAAAAAAATTGAAATCAGATTTTTGAGAAAATTCCGATGAGAGTCGGCGAATCTCAGTCCAATTTTTAACGTGGGACTACTTCTATCGTCAGCGACATGAACCAAAGGTTCAAGGTAGTGGCTGCAGGCCATGCTGTGTTCGAGGACACCATGAAAGGTGTCGAGTTTTGTGGGTTTTGAGACTCGAAGCTTCTGGGTCCGTGGATTTTCTGGGGAGAAGGAGAGCTACAAGCTCTCGACTTGGCGTGGGGAGCCCGCCTTCATGATGGGGGTCACGAATTTAAAAGAACCCTAGGTTCCCAAATTCGAATTTTTTTTTGTTTTGTTTCAATCAATTTTTTTGGATATATAATTCAATTTGATGCATATGCAAAACAATATTTTCAATGCATGTACATATGTTTGATTTAATTCATGGAAAATATCAAATTCACATAATTCAACAATTATGATTATGAGGCATACACAATTTATGTAGAATCTAAAATACGTAAAACGTCAATCCTAGCTACGACTGGGATCGGTGGGTGGCTTTCTGTTTTTGTTTTTTCTTTCTTCTCCCCTTCCATCTGCTAATGTTTCTTCCAATTTTTCTCTTTGGCCTTCCCATTTCTTCAACCCCCATGGGTCTCCCTTTTCATGGCATTTCCTTGCTTTATTTTTCAGCCATGTTTTCTGTTGAGTTCGTGTGTAGAGTTCCGATGTTGTATCCGGCTCGGGTGTTTCCCACACCACCATTGTATCCTTATTGTCTGCCGTTTTCGGCGGTGTTGCTCAGGATTTTCCCAAAGCTTCTTTCCGATGGTTGGCTTCTCTCTTGCCGACTGTCTCTTGTTGATGGTTGTGTGCAGGTGGCGTCTGTGGAGGGGATGTACAGCGGTGGATGGTGGATCGGGTGGCTGGCTGGTTCTCGGATCGGCGGTGGAGAATAAAGTAGATGGTTCTCGATTGTCGTTTTTGTTTGGGCTTCACTATTGTTGGGCTCATTTTCTATGTTTTCTTTGTTTTTATGCCCCTTTTTTGTTTGTTTGTAGGAATAAATTGGGTCTTTGTTTGGTTTGCGAGTGTGTGTTTGTTTTAATAAAAGTTCATCGTTGGCAATCCTTTTGGATCCCACTTTCAAAAAAAAAATACATCCTTTCATTAATACTAATTGTGGGTCCCACTGTTATTTTTAATTAAAAACTAGCTAATTGGCACAAGTGATGCGAGTGAAAAAACCCTTTGGTCGTTATCATTTTATGAGTTTTCCGGTCGTCTATACATCAAATTATGCCATGAGAAATTTCTTATATGTGTATGATTCGAATCCTCGTCTCAAATTTAGACTTGGACATAAATAAAATTCAAGAAGACAGTATATATATTAAGGTACATAAATACTAATGCTATCTCTAGCTCAATGGTTAAAAATGCTAAAATTTAGCCCTATATTTTCCGCTATTCTTCTATACGTATGAGGTTAGTAAGTATTTTGATCCAAGCATAAGGGACCTATAATTCCCACGCTCAACTTCATAATTTGTTAAACTTTTGTATTTCCTTGAATTTTTTTGCTAACAATTTTGGAATTTTGTTTTATAATCTTTGTTTTTTTTTTTTTTTTTGCACGAACATTTTGATGTAAGAACATTGTTGAGATATTTTTTTGGTTTTTTGGGGATAAGTGAACAAATGGACGGGTAGTTATAGAGTTTTGGAGAGGTTTTAGTGATGGTGGTTAATTAATGATATTATTTTGACCGTTAAACTTAAATTTGAGTCATTGAATTTTTTTTATTACCATTAAAATTGATTAAATTGGATTTGAACCGTTGAATTTAAAAATGATGTAGCTAGGCGCACATCACTGGATCATAATTCAGGAAGCACAACACCCAACGGACGACAACGACTCGCACATCTCAGTCGTAGAAATTGGGCTTGCTATGAGCCCGCCCGCACTAAATCTTTCTGTTAAATTTTTTCTGACTAGCGAGGTAGCCTCTCCTCTTTCACGTGCTGCTGCAACCTGTTGTCCCGCTCGGCCCACTTGCATTTATTATCCATTTGTCGTGGATGCAAGATCCAAATACACATCCAAACTCAGACTCCAATTTTTCATACCTCCAAAATAGAGTTGGATTCTCTCCTCTCTTGTTCTCATCCACTTCTCTCCCTTCCTCTTACATATTGTTTTTTGTCTTATTGTTTCTATAAAAAAATTAATATAAAATATTAACATGACTAAATCGTAACCGTTTAAATAGGAGGGGAGTGAAGGGGAGAGAGATTAGGAGGGGAGAGAATCCTCCTCCCTCCAAAATACATCCTTTCATTAATGCTAATTACAGGTCCCACTGTTATTTTTAATTAAAAACTAGTTGACTGGCACAAGCGATGCAAGTGAAAAAACCCTTTGTCCGTTATCATTTTATGAGTTTTCCGGTAGCTTGCATGCTAAGCTACCACTACTCTGCTATATAGAACTCATTTGGATATGTTTTAAAATAACTGAAAGTGTTTTTGGTGAAAATGTTTTTGGAACCAATCATTAATAGAAATGTAAGTAAATCCTGGAAAAAAAATACTTAAAGTGCTTCTAGAATAAGCATGGTGCTTCTTGCAGAAAGCACTTAAAGTGCTTTTGAAACCACAAAAACATTTTCTCCAAAAGTGCATTCAACTATTTTAAAAGCACATCCAAACGAGTCCATATATAACTTGTATTGTTCTCAGTGTGTAATTTGATTGTCTAAGAAATATCAAAAGCTCAATTCTCTCAATTCTTCCTTTCCATATTCTCATTGGTTCTTCTGCATTTTCTTCCATTGATGCACACTATGATATCTGTTATCATCATGTTGCATTCATATAGGAAATCAAATGTGAGAAATTGGGAATGTGAGATCAAATATATTTGCTTAGTTTTTAGGAAAGAAAATCAAATTGATTTGGCTTCAATGTTTTTGGGGGCATTGATTGGTGCGCAAATAGTTAAATTGGGTTTAATCAAAATCAAACTCAATATAATCTGGGGATATTGTGAAAAAGCCCGTGATTGTTCCTGTAACAGCTCCCTTGGGTTTTGTTTTTATGTCCTATTAATCAGCGGCAAGTTGAGCTAGGTTTACAGCTTTGCATCGTAAACGTTTTGAGCGCGAATTTCCTCTAACAAAGTCGTCAAGCTTAATTGAGAGTTAGACTAGAGAGTTATCTGAGTGGAACACTTCAGTCTCCATCATATCATTCCTTGTGCGTGATCAAGCTATGTTCAAAAATAAAAAAGCTTCAGGCTCTGAGGTGACTGCATTCACGATCGGAGGTGTGCAATCAAAAGGAGAAGAAGAGAAGCAAGTACGAAGATAACAGGGCAAGATAATCTTCTAGTAGGCGTTTAGCAAATGACGTTTTACCACAGTGGTTGAAGCAATCATACATATGCATTATAGTACGAGTTCGATCTCCACTAACTCTCATATCCTAACAACTAACTAAATAACTCACTAATGCTATCATTTGTAAATAAAAAAAATAAAAAAAATGTTGTGGTCTATTTTTATCTGACAAAAGGAGAGATGCCGGCGGTAGAGAAAGAGAGAAAAGAGAGATGTGTGTTTGTAGAATTGTAGGGGAATGTGTGTGTTTCCCACCTACATTGCACCTTTATTTATAATAATAATAAGGTAAGGATATTCCTTGATCTCCAAGGAATATGAGATACAATAGGTAAGGATAAACCCTAATCAAATCTTATCTAAGATTTACACAATCACACTTAAACTAGGAATGTTTACAACACTCCCCCTTGAGTGTGTAAATACTCAAGGTAGATTTAGCATTATGCAAGATGATGAAGTCGACTTGTCAGTGCTTATTCCAAGGAACAACGCTTATTCTCAATAAGGTAGGAATTTGCATAAGTAAGTAAGTCTCACTAAAACACCCTAAGGCTATGGCAAAAACCCGAGTAGGAACAAAATCCATAGTCCAAGGAAAAATGCAAGAGAAATGTGAAGTCAAAAGAAACGTCTATAGGACGTCATCAGGGATATGACCAGCCCAAAGTGGGTGCCTCGTTAAAACCTAGTTAGGTAGCAAAAACCCAGTGGGAAAAATGCTCCTAATCGTAGGGAAAAAGAGTACATTAAGATCAAGTTCCATGAGCGAGATTCTGAAACGTCACCTTCGGCAGTGATTTGGTGAATAGGTTAGCCAGATTGTCTTGTAAACGGATTTGTGTGACTTCAATCTTCTGATGCTCTTGTTGTTGATATGAAAAGAAAAACTTTGGCGCAATGTGATTGGTGTTGTCTCTTTTGATGTAACCCTTCTTGAGCCGTTCGATGCATGCTGTGTTGTCTTCAAAGATCGTCGTCAAGACATCAACGGCGAGATAAAGATCGCAGTAGCTTCGAATATGGCCCACTACTGATCTCAACCAAAAGCATTCCCGAGTTGCTTCATGTAAGGCGAGAATTTCAGCATAGTTAGACGAAGTGGCAACTAAGGTCTGTTTTGTTGACCTTCAAGAGATTGCGGTGCCTCCAACGGTAAAGACATAACCCGTTTGAGAACGCGCCTTGTGCGGATCAGGATAAGTATCCAGCGTCGGCATAACTAACAAGGCGAAAATCAACTCGAGAAGCATAAGGTGTAGCATCATTCGAGGATTCGTAGAGATTGAACAAGCCTAGATCCGTAGTACCCTTAAGGTAACGGAAGATGTCTTTCACGCCAGTCCAGTGTCTGCGTGTAGGTGCATTACTGTATCTTGCCAAAAAATTAACAGCGAATGAGATGTCAGGTCTAGTGCATTGAGCTAAGTACAATAAAGCGCCTATTGCACTTAGATAAGGAACTTCAGGCTCCAAAATCTCTTCATCATCCTCTTTCGGACGAAAGGGATCTCGTTTTGCATCTAGCATATGAACGACTATAGGAGTACTCGAAGACTTCGCTTTATCCTCATTAAAGCGGCGCAACACCTTCTGGGTGTAGTTCAATTGATGTACTAGGATTCCATCCGAACAATGCTCTATCTCGAGACCGAGACAGTATCGAGTCTTACCTAGATCTTTCATCTCAAATTCCGACTTTAGGTGCGAAGCAGTTCGCGCGAGCTCTTCAGGAGTTCCGATGAGGTTCATGTCATCGACATATACTGCAACAATCGCAAATCCGGAATGTGACTTCTTAATGAACACACAAGGGCATAATTCATTCTTCACATATCCCTGACTAGTCAAATACTCACTCAGACGGTTATACCACATTTTTCCGGATTGCTTCGAACCGTAGAGTGAACGCCTCAGCCGAATTGAGAGCATGTTCCGGGGTTTGGAAATATTTGAACCAGTCAACGTAAGTCCTTCAAGAACTTCCATATAAATTTCCGTATCAAGATCCCCATAGAGATATGCGGTTACTATGTCCATCAGCTGCATATCTAGTTTTTCAGAAACTACCAAACTGATAAAGTAGCGAAAAGTAATCACATTCATAACGGGTGAATAAGTTTTGTCATAGTCAATCTCGGGGCGTTGTGAGAAGCCTTGCGCAACAAGACAAGCTTTGTAATGCACAATTTTGTTCTTCTCATTAGGCTTCCAAATGAAAACCCACTTGTAGCCAACGAGCTTCACATGTGGAGGAGTAGGAACTACAGGTCTAAACACCTTACGTTTCGCAAGCTAATCGAGTTCGACTTGGATTGCTTATTTCCAGTTTGACCAATTAGCTCTATGTCGACATTCATCAACGGAACGCGGTTCAATGTCATCGCTCAACATGATCTCAGTAGCTACTGCAAATGCTAATGCATCGTCGACAATCATCTAATTTCTACGCCACACATCATCTAAGCTAGCATAATAGACCGAAATCTCATGATTCTTGGGAGGAGGATTCGTCTCTTTAAGGACGTTTCCGTAATCTAGAATTTCCTCATGAGTTGGGTAGAATGAGTAAGCAATAGTCGGATTCACGGTAGGCTCTTCAGGACCTTGTGCCGTGGATTTCCTCTTCTGGGGGTATGAATCCTTTGAATCAAGAGGTCTGCCATGCTTTTGTGTAAGGGCTGATGATTGGCTAGTCGCTAATGTACGTGGATCACCAGAATTGGCATCCCGGGCTTCCAAGAGGGCAGTCCGTCGTACATTTGGTACATCTATCTTTGCAGGCGTATTCGCAGATGGAATGTGTGATCTTGTCACGTGCGCTAGATCGGTGAAAGCATCTGGCATGCTCTGAGCTATGCTATGAAGATATGCGCTGCACTTCAGTTTCAGACTGAGCGGTGTGGGGATCTAAGTGAGACAAAGTGGGAGTCATCCACGATAATTCCCGTCGTTCTTCAGGAATGTGGATGTTCTTATCTCCCCCTAACGACGGGAAGACTGTCTCATAGAAGTGACAATCCGCAAAATGAGCGGTAAATAGATCGCCTGTCAGAGGTTCTAAGTAACAAATAATCGAAGGAGAATCATATCCAACATAGATTCCTATCCTTCGCTGAGGCCCCATTTTTGTATGTAAGGGTGGCGAGATCGGCACATATACCGCACAACCAAAAATGCGCAGATGCGATATGTCGAGTTCCCATCCGGTAACCAACTGAAGGGCACTAAATGGTTGTGTTGCAACAAGCCTCATAAGAATATATTTGATTGGATAATTAGGGTAGTGAGCCTTAAGCTTGATAACCTGAGCCAACAGTTTGGAGAATGTAGCGTTCCTTGTGGACAACAAGCACACGTGTGACCAACGTGTGGAAGCGTCAACCAAAACCATAAAATATCTAAATGGTCCGCAGGGAGGTTGAATCGGTCCACAAATGTCCCCCTGAATCCGTTGTAGAAAAATGGGAGGATTTGAACGAATCTTCTCATAAGAAGGCTTAGTAATAAGCTTTCCCATAGAACATGTTTGACATGCAATTCCTTGGATCGAACCTAAACTTCGGGTTAGTGGATGCCCGTGTGATGATTTGAGGATACGGCGCATCGCTATTCCTCCAGGATGTCCCAAACGATCATGCCACAGTGTAATTTTGTGCGCAGTCCCAATAGTACGGCCGGCCACATAGTGGCATTCTATGGGGCGTATGGTTGTAGTATACAGACCACTCGAGATACGCTCAATCTTCTCTAGAATACGTTTCTGGCCATATTCGTAGGAAGTTATGCATAGAAATTCAACTCTGTTTTCTACGTGGGTTTCAGCGTGGTAATTGTTATCTGTAATATCCTTGAAACTTAGTAACCTTCTTTTGGAACGTGGAGAATAGAGTGCCTCAGCAATGATCAAGATTGTACCATTGGACAACATTATAGTGCCTTACCATATCCTTCTATCAGGTTGGATGGGCCTGAGAGGGTTGTCAGAGGTGCATTATTATGTATGAAGTTAGTGAAATAGATGCGTTCACGCAAAACAGTGTGCGTGGTTGCACTATCTGCCAGACAACTAACTTTCCCACTAGTCATACCTAGAATGAAAAAATTAATTTGAATCGGTCACATGCATAAAAGTTTATAAAACAATTATCAATTCAAAATAATTTCATTTATTCAAGGATTAAAACTTAATATCCAAAAACAAATCACCAACTAATAATCCAAAACATAAAGAAAAATTGTTCAAAAATCAACCAAAAACAAGGGGGGTTTGGCCACTAGGTGGAATTCAGCCCCATTTGTCTTATTTCAACTAAAAAATAAGTCCATGTCTAAGATTCTAATCTTCCATAGGGGTGGTATCCTCCTGAAAGCCAGAAACCTCCATCTTTGTAGTCTCCGATTCGTCCACTTGCATGAAGTTTGATTCAAACTTCTTACGACGAGAATGATATTCATCTACAACCTTCTTGGGAGCGTGGCAAACACGGGACCAATGGTCCTTTGAACCACAGCGATAACACATATCGTCATCCATGGTTTTAGGTGCTTTGCCCTTATTCTTGAAGTTATGGGCCTTGGGAGTGAGGTTTAGGCGCTTCTGGGTTTTGTTTCCTCCCTTGGATAGGCTTTGGCTCTGTTGACCTTGGTGGGATGGCTTCTGGCAGCCCCTACTGTGAAGCCAAAAATAATCACAAGGCGACACGTGGATTTTTTAGTAAAAGAAGACCAAACTACCCTTAGGCATACTAGGATTCCTACACGCGAGTAGCTCAAAAATGCTCCAAAAAGGTAACAATTCAAGATTCATCTCATCAAATCCCGTAACCCCCTTTCTCCCTAGCTTTTCACACTTTCTCCATTTTATTACCCTATTTACACAACTATTCAATTTTGTAACCTCCTATTTATTTCTTTTATACTTAAATTAGCCAATAAATTGGCTAATTAAGCCAAAACCCATCAGTGGCCGGCCACACCTTGGCCAAAACCCAGTAGGTCTAGCTTGATGATTCTTCATCAACAGCTGGTGTTACTTTTCAGTGAGAAGTAGAACAGAGATCAAATCCGAGAACTTGGTGAACTTCTGAGCTCTATATTGTTGTTGCAAGACAATATTAAAAGCAGATAAGGTCGAATAGGTCTTCTCCAGGAGATCATCTTCAGTCAAAGTTTCATTGCAAAACTTGAGAAGTGATCGGATTCGACAAACTTCAGAATTATATTCATTCACAGACTTAAAGTCTTGGCAGCGCAAATGCTACCAATCGTGTCTTGCTTCAAGAAAGAATATGTCTTTTTGGTGATCAAAATGATCAGCCAAAGCGACCTATAATGCACGTGGATCCTCCTCAGCAAGATACTCAGTTTGCAGAGCGTCATGGATGTGTCTTCGAATAAAGATCATGGCAGTGTCTTTTTTAGCTTCGCCAACAGGCTCATTTGTTGCTTCTTCAATGGCAGGACGCAAGTTCTTTACAGTGAGGTGGAGCTTCACATCTTGAACCCACTTGAGGTAGTTCCTTCTAGAAACCTCTAAAGCAGTGAAGTCGAGTTTGTTCAAATTCGACATGTTCCTATCACAAAATAGATGGACAAGATGTGGTGAGTGTAATGGAGAAAAATCAATCCATTCACATAGTAGTAGAACATACAGGTTCTAATAATATGTATTGGTTTAGTTTTGCATGAAAAACTTCGGGTTTTCATGGGTGATGTTTTTAAATGAAAACTTCAGGTTTTCAAACAAGGCATGTTTATAAGAAACTTCAAGTTTCAAAGTAATTATGAACTTCAGGTTCATATATTTGATGCGATGAATAAGCAAACACACAAATTAAACCCTCTTGTTGACAATTGTAGTATATATGCAAGTAGGGATCGTTCTAAACCGGGGATTAGGAGGGATTGCTAATCTATATAAAATAAACTTAGAAACACTAAATAAAATTTTAAAAACACAAATCTAAAATGAAAACACTTCACTAGATTCAAATGATTTCAACTAAACTAGAATAACTCAAATTAAAACTAACAAATAAACTAAAACAGATTCTAGGGATGCTTTAGGACGTGAATTGAATTTAAAAGATTCAAATTATGAAAATTAACCAACTCTAAACTAAATTAATTCAAAGAACTCAAAAGAAATCAAATAAAGTAGATTCAGTTCAAAGGACATAAATTGTAAAAAAGGGATTGGGTTTTGATGAGAATAACTTGAAAATAAACAAATTATAAACTAGACAAATTTAGACACAAAATATGGTTATTTGAATGGATGATGGATTAGCTAGAGGGTTCTCCTCCACACATGATACACTTGTACATAAACCAATTTTTAGTTGTTCTTTCGATAACTTATGAAACTCAATACTCCGGGTTAACCGTGATAGCACTTTTTTAACCTTCAAGTTCTCCTTAAGTTAATGAATTGAATGGGAAAACACATATAACAATTCAAAACATTCTTCAAAAGTTCCATACGTGAAAAGCACAATAGAGATACAATCAAAGATCATTAAGATTCATGAGAACTATAAGTATTGATGAGACATTCGTAACAATGAAAAGCATGATACTCTTGCCAAGAATTCACTTAACACGATTGTGGATAGCAACCTTCACTACTCATGAATATAAGTTCATAACGATTAGGTGAAATTTCCTTATATTCTAGCATCAAACTTATGCATGAAAACTAAGCGTGCACTCTTAATTAACATACACAAATAAGTTATCAATCAAATAGTTAAGCGAATTGAAATCACAAATTATTAAAGCACAACCAAAAGTAATTAATTCATAATGAAAATGTAATCATGGCTTTGAATCCCCCCTAGCAAAAGGGGGGGTTTAGTTCCTCATAATTGTAAAACAAAGGTAAATAGATTTATACATTGAAAATAAAAGAAAGAAAACACCTAAACGCTCCAACGATCCTCGTTGAGTGGCAAGAACGTCCAAGCACTTTCCTTCCCTTCCTTTGCTACGGCACAAGGGGTGGTTGTGGGTTGAAGGTTTGGTTGTATGGAGGAATGGATAGGGGGATGTATGGTGGTGTTTAGGATGGGTAGGTAGGGGTTTGGCAATGGTGTTTATGGGCAGATTTTTGTGGAGGGTTTTAGGGAATAGGTGCGGCTGTTTTTGGAGAGAATGAATGGATGTGTAGAAGGAAGTTGTTGTATGAATTGGTGAGTTTTAAGCCTTGCAAGAAGACCTATTTATAGGTGCTCAAAAGTAAAGAACCACACAAGTTGTTTTAATAAACAATACAAAGCAAGAATTAATCATCAAAAACAGCTAGCACACATGCATCTTTGCAGAAATTTCATGATGAAACAACTTGCATTCATCCTCCTTGGTCCATGCCTTTGGTCCCTCTTGGTCTTCTCATGATGAATCAGCTAGTACACTTGCAAAACAGCTAGCACACTTGTATTTCATGATTAAATAAGCTAGCACACTTGCAAAACATGATTATCCATCCATGTTGTGGGGTTTCCTTGCAAAAACAACTTGCACACTTGTGTTTTCATGATTAAAACAGCTAGCAACACACATGCTTGGTCTTTGCAGGGTATCTTCTTCATTTTGATCAGATTTTAGCATGTGTTTGAAGCCCCTTCATGCACCAAAACGTCCATCCTTTTGCTGCATGCATGTGCTTTGCTCATTGCAGTTACAAACTGTTCAGCCGCTTTGGAACCTTTCAGTGTTAAAATGCCCATAACTTCTTCTAGAAAAATGATCTTAATAATCCGCAAAATGCTCCAGAAAATAGACATCCGTAGCATTCCAAAAATATAAGGCTCATTCACTAGTTCATTTTGAGCAGTTCACAAATTGCTTTCAAAGTCAGCTGATCTGCACAGGCAGTTTTGACGAATTTATTACTTAAAATCTTACTTATTCTATTTTTCTTTTCTTTGCTTGACAACTTTTATAAAACACAAAAACAAAATAAATAGCTCAAAAATATAAGGAACTAACTAAGAAAAGATAAGTGAATTTGATGTAAAATATATATAAATATGAGCTTATCAATATTCCTGCAGACAAACACAAATATATATATGCAAACAAGTATGCAATAAGTATATGCAAAAATATAACTTTAGGTGTATAATTATAATTGAATTTTAATTTATTTGGACTTTGGGCCAAATTAAAATGTGGGTGAAAAAAAATATAAAAACCCATTGGGCCTAAAAATAATTAAGTGAATAAAATTTGGGGCCCAAATAAAAAAATGAAGCCACGGATGGCTAAAAAAATTGGTCCGTTAGACATAGGCCTAAAAAATTGGGCAGGGGAGGGTCTCGGGTGGGGCTGCAAGCCCACGGGAAGAACTGGGCTACTTTAAACGGGCTGCTGCAGGCGAGCCCAGAAACAAAACAATATTTTTTTTTTCTTTTCGTTCAGGCCGGGGGAATGGGCTGCAATCTGGGAGCCCAGATTGCAAGGCTTTAAATAGAACACCAAAGCCCAAAGGGCTAGTGTTGAGACTATGTGCAGCTAAGCCCTAATGGGCTCGGGTCTGAACCAAAAAACACCCTAGCGCTTGCTGGGAAGGATCGCCGAAGCGCCGCCACTGCTGGTGGCCGTGTTCTGGGTGGTTATCGGTTGGGGGAAGCATGGGTTTGAACTAGGACCCAATATTTGAACGGAGAAATTTCGATTTCTCGACGTTTGGGTGTGGGAACCATAATGATTTCGAATTTGAAATCTTTGAAAACCTAATGAAATTTAAAATGAAATCTCGTTCAAATTAGATGAAATTCTTCAGGAATTTCAATAAGATTGGATCAAAGATTGATGCAGAAAATTATACGGCAAAGCCGTGGTTTCACTTCAGGCGATGTGGATTTTCTGGATTTGGAATGCCATTGGCGTCGGGTTTCCAACGGGGTCACGGGTTCTATGTTTGGATTGGGCCATCGCAGGCTGCTGGCCTGGTGGCTTGCGGCTTACATGGTGCAAGTGCACGGGTTCGAAGAACCTTAGCTGATTTCAATTGCAATATTTTTTTTTATTTTTTTTTTTTATATATAATTCAATGAATCACATATGTAAATCGATGCAGATGCAAAAATAATATTTTCAATGCATGTACATATGTAAGATTCAATTCATGGCAAATATCAAATTCACACAATTTCAACAATTATGGTTATGAGGCACACACAATTTATGTAGAATCTAAAATACATTAAACGTAAAGTTGGGTCATGCATCATGGTGAATGTTCATGCTATCAGGACTGCAAATATCGAGTTAAAAGTCGTTGTTTTGAAAGAACCTGATTGGGTGATGATATGGATGAACTGGTTTGATGCAAAAAATTTCTCCAACGTCAGATTCCTAAACGAAACAGTAGGAACGTGCTGATAACGTGTTGTGGTCTATTTTTATCTGACAAAAGGAGAGAGGCCGGCGGCATAGAAAGAGAGAAAAGAGAGATGTGTGTTTGTAGAATTGTAGGGGAATGTGTGTGTTTCCCACCTACATTGCACTTTTATTTATAATAATAATAAGATAAGGATATTCCTTGATCTCCAAGGAATATGAGATACAATAGGTAAGGATAAACCCTAATCCAATCTTATCTAGGATTTACACAATCCCACTTAAACTAGGAATGTTTACAACAAAAAATTGTTTCTTATATGAGTTTTGTACTTATTTGTTTGACATTAGTGGATTCTTTAACCGGTAGTGTGCCCATGAATTTTTCTTTTCTTTTTTTTTTTTGGAAAATTGAATTTTTCTTTTTATGTGTGGCATTTTACCACGTAAAAGAAAATATTATATGCTCTCGTCTTCTTATTTAGGGCACGTTTACGTACCCGTAATCAAAATCAATTTACAGAATTAGATTCCGATTACGGGATACACATTTGTTTACGTAATCTTTAAGAATCAAAATACATGTGGGGTCCACACGCATTAAGAAATCCAACTCCTAATTTTGGAGGAATTGGACTCTCTACATAAGGGAGGTATTTCAATTCCTTGTGACTTGAGGAATCCGGAATGGATTTTATTTACCAATTATGCCCTCACTTGTTTTTTATTATCCCAACATTGCCCTTCGTTTGACACTCATTATGTCATCTTTTAATAAATAAATAAAACCTATTTATATATTTTTATATAGATGAATTTTATTATATAAATTTAATTCAATTAATTAGTATGAAAATAATTTATTTATGTAAGAGCAATTTAGTAATCAAACTAGTTTACATTCCGATTGAAGTGAATTAGTAAACAATTTATATGGATTCAACATCATTCCTGTCATCTTTTAATAAATAAATAAAATCTATTTTTATATTTTTATATGGATGAATTTTATTATATAAATTTAATTAAATTAATTAGTGTGAAAATAATTTATTTACGTAAGGGCAATATAGTAATCAACCGAGTTTTCATTCCGATTGAAGCGAATTAGTAAACAACTTATATGGACTCAACATCATTCCTACTCCGATTCCAGACAGTTTTAGTAAACAACTTTGACGGGAATCTGATTCTAATTTCACCTCATTTCAATTCCTCCTCAATCCAATTCCTCTCAATTTAATTACGGATTAGTAAACGCGCCCTTAATAGATTTAATTGTTGCTACGTCGCAAGACTGAAACTCCTGCGGGTCTAAGGGTTTTAACTGGGCTATTTCTTTGTTGGGTTTTCGTTCTTTGATCCATCTCCATTTTCAAAAGCTTATTTTGTTTTATTTTATCTCAACATGTATTTACATACATTATTCCACACGGATCTATCGGGGAGATAAGAGCGTTTAAATATAGGATGTAATGGGTTGAAGATGAAGATCTTAATTACCAGAGCAATCCACATATGTTATAATTTCTTGGATTAGTAAATCAAGTGATTCTTCACGTTCTTCTTTGTCAATAATCGAAGTGCTAAATATTAAAAGGGTTATTTCTTTCTTTTATATGAAAGCTAATATTGTTATGATGTAACATAATAATGATATAATTGTAAACTTAGAGAGAAAAAAAAACGATAAGCTAACTGACACCGAACAAGAGCATATTGAATCCCAAATATTAATCTTGTTTTGATACCATGTAAACTAATCAAATGATGAGAAATAATAAAAATTAATTACAAACTATGATTCTTGTTCATAGACACAAAATAAAGAAGAGGACTACAAATTGCAGACGACATTAATACAAAAGATTACATCTTGTCAGAACTTTCTAAATTACAAAAGTTTGTTATAAATTATCCTAACATAAAAATAAAATAAATTACTACCTAGTTATTGTGTTTATCATTTTCTCCAGATCCAGATGTCTTATTTGGAATTGGTACTGCTACTTTCTTTGCCTGAATAATCTCCATTTGCGGACGCGACTGATGACCTTCTCTGGTTCATCTTCTTTATTTTTTGTCTTGTAATATGTTTCTTTATTGAATAATGATTTAATTGTAAACTTTGAAAGAAAAAAAAAAGAACCGATAAATAAACTGATACCGAGCAAGAGCATATTGATCTAAAATGGTCGAATCCATTCTATGATTCTTATTCATAGACACAAAATAAAGAAGAATACTACAAATTGCAAACGACTATAATCTAAAAAATCACATCTTGCTAAAAACTTCGAAATTACAAAGGGTATATTTATAAATTATCCCAACATAAAAAGAAACCAAATTACTACCTAGTTAATGTCTTTAGCTTACCATCACGGACCATGCGACCTACCTCCGATTGGCACCGATACTTTCCTTCCCTGAAAAATCTCCTTTTGCAGACGCGACCTACCCATCATCTTCTCTGCATCATCTGCAATGACAAGATCAGGAACCTCATCATTAGTTACCGCACATACACACACACACACACATGAGAGAGAGAGAGAGAGAGAGAGAGAGAGAGAGAGAGAGAGAGAGAGAGAGAGAGATTTTAGCCACCAAAATTACATACTCTGTTTTGGATTTTTAGAAGCGTTGGCAAAGACTATTTGGGATGAAAACAATAACAATATAATTATGAGAATCATGTAAGCAACGCTGGCCTTGTGAACCATATTGTATCTGATCGATATGCATGTCTCCTTCGTTCCCATATAATACTAATATATAAAGTCGTGTCTAAGACGCATTTTAAGAGCTACTTAGCAGGGCCGGCCCAGGCCCAGTGCAAACAGGGCGACCGTCCGGGGCCCAAAAAAAATGGGGCACCAAAATTATTAGAGTGGTATATTTATATATATTTTTATAAGAGTATAAATTTATAAAATTTGGTTCAATGACATATAAATTTAACTAGAAGTGGTGGTTTACTCGTGAAAATAATGAAGAGGTCTTGGGTTCAAAACACCACATGTGCTTATTTACTTTTCAATTTTTACAAATTTCTTTTCATAAGAGTATAAAATTATAAAATTTGGTTAAATGATCAAGAAATTTAATTAGAAGCAATAGTTTTTATTGTTAATGCTATGTGCATGTTTATTGTTTTCAATTTTTACAAATTTTTGTTTGGTTGTTAATTTATTTTTAGTTACTAGCTAGTAGCTATGTGAGTTGTTATTTTTAAATATTCGTTTTAATTCAAGCCTAATCTTCAATAACGAGTAATACGTAAACCAAATTTTTTGATCAAATTTACAAATTATATGACGTGTCATCAAAAGGTTTAATTTAGCACCCATTCATTACTAATACATATCAATTAAAGACTCGAAAACATCATTATTTTTTTAGTCCCATATTGACAAGGTTAGTAAATAAGAAAAAACGTCTCACGATTTATACAAAAACACTTTCAAAGTTCAGATGGAAAATAAAACTCATCATCTATCTACTTGTAAGCTCGGGGTTTTGTGGTTTCCTTCTCTCGATACAAAATAAATTAGTCTTTCGGTGTTTCTAAATTATTGAGTTTGAAGTGCTTTTCTAAGTATAATTTTATCAACATCTTACGTATGAAAAAAAAAACAAACTTATACGAAGTTAGGGCACTTTTTTTATCGTCGCCCCGGGCCTCAAAAATCTCTGGACCGGCCCTGCTACTTAGTAATACATTCTAGTGGTTTTCTTCTTCACTTATAAGTGAGAAGTCTTAAGTTCGATTCTCGCTAAAAGCGAATTCGAATCATATTATTGCAAGTCCATTGTGAGGCTTAGCTCACTTTCCCTAATATAAATAATATCGTTTGTTCAACAAAAATACTCCTGTATTTGACTGACAACTGGAGAATTGCATGCTAAGTCAAGGGTTGCCCATTAATTAATTATCATTTGATGAGAGTTCCATTGTTCCATGTGAAATTTCTTATATGTGTGTGATCTCAGGCCATGTCAAAGATGTGTGCGAAATTTCTTATGTTATAATTCCCCATCTCGATTTAATTATCCATTATTTTGGTGGTGATGTGTAGACCGGATATTCGGGTCGTGTCTTTCATGTTTGTATCGCTTTTGTGTCATGCTTAACATTTTAACGGGTTGTGTCATGTAACACTCGTTAAAATGAACGGGTAATATGACCCGACTCGAATTTGACCCATTATTAGTAATACGTAATATAACCCGACCTGTTATTATTAATAGGTAATATGACTCAACCCACTACCTGAAAGAAAATCTATTTTAACCAATAAATAATCAAATGAAAAAGACAAAACTAAATTAGTATAGACAGCACATTGTCACATAAATATTACTCCAAAACATAAAAATACATTTGTATCTCAAGTATCAAATAAATATTAATTAACGTAGAAGTGTTAAAAATATAAAAATATATATAAACGCTCGTAATGACAAATTTTACAACTTTCTCGAGGGGCTCAACTTCAAAATTTGCCACTATAATCACATAAACTATAAAAAAAAAAATTAACTGCTGATTGTCGTTTACGTTTATGCTCCATTCTTCTTACCAAATTTTGTTTTTCTGATTTTGTTTTTTGAAAACATAATTTTTTTTAGATGATGCAAGAAGATGAATGCACCGTTGGTGAAAATATTGCTCATACTTTATAAAGTCTCTAGAAACTATATAACATCGATTCATATTTCAGTTAACCGTAAATATCAGAACATAATATCAACGATCCGAACCGTTCATTTTTCTACGTCACTAAACTATCATGTTTTCAAAAAAAAAAATCTGAAAAACGGAATTTGGTGAGAAGAATAAAGCGTAAATGACAATCGACATTTGAATATAAATCTAAGGTTTATGGATTCTGATGTCGGATTTCAGAGTTATTCCCTTCATGAAAGTTGTAAAGCTTATTATTGTATATTTTATTACATTTTTTCACACTTCTAGAATAATTATTATAAATTTTATTAATTTTGCACTTAAAAAAATAAAGGTTAAAGCACAAGACTAAAGGCACCGAAGGTGATAGTGATTTGAACTCACTCCCAAATGGCATAGGAAATTACAAAAAGAATAGAAGAAAGGATTTTGGCTTATCATTAACAAGTCTTTAGCCCTTATCCTCCAGGATCAATCCAAAATAGCATAATGATCAAAATAAGTCATTTAAAGCTATTTTCGTAGCCTCAGAAGTACAACGTGTCATGCTAAGGTCTGCACCGGCCTCTAGAAGCACAAAAATAACTATTATTCATGAGTGTTTGGAGGGCATTAAAAATTTAAACAATGATGTAACCAACGTCTATGCGTGGAAGATACAATCGTGACCGTTTATATATTCTTTCACATTTTTCACACTTGTACACTAATTATTATGATTTTTTATAATTTTTAACTCCCATATAAATACTATTCACGAGATTTTGTAGCGTTTTAAAAATATAAATGATGATGTACTGTCTCAAAACTTAGAGGATGCGATCACAAGTATTTGCATATTTTTTCACTTTCTTTTTTGCACTTGTAAATTAATTATTATAAATTTTAAATGTGTTTAGTATTTTAAATTACTTTGGTATTTTTATTTTTAATGTGTTTTATTATATTTTATCTTACTTTGAAGAGGATAAAATATTTATGAGTATGACTGTATGATAGAGAGCAAAAAACTTTGTTAGATCATTCACTTTAAAATTGAAAATCTATCTTTTGTATATACTATTATTATACTAGTTTATTTAAATTTTGATCATGTCAATTAAAATTTATCCCAGTAATAATAATAAAAACAAACTCTGATAATAGAAATAAATATGTTAGATCCCACATCGCCCATGGGAGTGATCTTTATATGTATATTCTCATCTCTACCTATCATGAGGCATTTTGGGAGCTCACTGGCTTCGGGTTCCATAGGAACTCTGAAGTTAAGCGAGTAGCGTGCGAGAGCACTCCCATAATGGGTGACCCCCTAGGAAGTTCTCGTGTGAGTTTTCAGAAACAAAACTGTGAGGGCGTGGTCGGGGTTCAAAGCGGATAATATCGCACTACGGTAAAGGTCGGGCCTAGGATGTGACAAATAAATAAACAAAACTTAAACTTTTTAAATTATATTATAAACTACAATAATACATATTTAATATACAATATATACACTATAGCTACTGTATTTATAGTAATTTTTTTAGTTGTTTTACTTTAGAATTATCAAAATAATTTTTTTTTAACGAATTGAAATAGGTTTCTCACGGGTTATCCGAGCGTAGATCCGTTAAAGTGTTCTTAACGGATGATCCGATAATGTCTCGATTAGTTATCGTGTTGTCATGAAACTCGTTATTTTCATGTCGTGTAAGAAAATGCCAAATTTAGTAATTTGTAATGACTATATAATTAAATATAGTTTATCGTGTTCATCAAATAACCCTCCTTTATGAAATCTCAATCATAGTTAAGAATTCGAAATTTTCATAATTTAACGCAAAATAAAAGTATTCAGTAAAAAATAAAAATTTTACTATTTAATCACATGTCGATGATCTTTTTTTAGGCTTGATTAATGATATATTTTTATTAATTAAGAATATATCAATGATTAATGTTATATGGACTTTAGACCATTATGAATAGTTAAAACTTAACTCTTCTATTATTTTTTTTCTCTCCACTTAGTACTACAGTTTGGTAGTATTCATCTTTACTTGTAAGTGAGATGACTTAGGTTCGATTCTCACCAAAGGTAAATTTGAACCACATTATTGCTAACTCATTATGAGGCTAAACCAACCATATTTTCCTTGATATAGATAATATCGATTGTTCAGAAGAAAAAAAAACAAAAAAACAAAAACAATCTCTTTTATAAATAAATAAATATTATATTATATATAATGCGACCTACACTCTATATCTAAACGCATTTTATTGGTACTTATTTGACCATGGAACAGATTATGCATGTTAAGAGTTGAGTAGGATTTTCTCCCCTTCTATATTTATATCTCCTTCTCTCTCTTCCTCTTACAAAGGACCCCTCTTTTGTAGGGGTGGGTCAAGATTTGTGATCACTATGTCAAAATGTCTGCGATAGCATGGAGGAAAATAAAAGTTTGATTGGACCAGAAAATAAGGCCCTGTCAATGTCATACTTTGAATCTTCCAAACCCTAACGAACCCATTCCTAATTAATCAATATATCGATGGTATTTTTTAGGCTTGATTAATGATATATTTTTATTAATTAGGAATATATTAATTATGAATACTATATAAACTTTAGACCATTATAAATAGTTAAAATTTGACTCTTTGATAATTTTTTATCTTTTAATTTAATACTATGGCCTAGTGGTAATCATCTTCACTTGTAAGTGAGAGGACTTAGATTCGATTCTCACTAAAGATGAATTTGAACCACATTAGCTAAACCCACCATATTTCCCTTAATATAGATAATATTGACTGTTCAAAAAAAAAAAACCTCTTTTATAAATAAATAAATATATACACACACACACACACATGCCCCTTAAGGGAAGGGATTCTCATTTAAAAAAAAATATGAACACTCTCTTAACCATTAAAATTTGGCTTTAAAGAAATTCTGTGGTTGAGATTAAATCACATGTTGTAAAATTTCAACCACAGAATTTTATTAAAATTAAATCTAACGGTCAAGAGAGTGTTCCTATTTTTTTGAAATATGGGAATCCCTTCCCTTAAATGATTCTTTTATACACACACACACAAGCATTGGCCGACACACTTTGTGTGTATGGATACATTTTTTTAGAAAATGAGAGAGAGAGAGAGAGAGAGAGAGAGAGAGAGAGAGAGAGAGAGAGAGAGAGAGAGGGAGGTTTTTTTTTTTTTTTTTTATTAGAAGTATTTTAATATCACATGTAGGCGAGGCTTTAATAAAAAACAGTAAAATTTGGATCTGTAAAATTACATTATTGCCATCATTTTTTTTGTGTAATATAAAACTAATTTGTTTTTTTACCCTCTTTTAATTAACAAAGAGAATTTTATTAATTAGTAGAGATATATTATGTATAATGCGACCTACACTCTGTATCTAAACGTATATATAATGCGACCTACACTCTATCTAAACGATATATATCGATATATATATATATATATATATATATATATATATATATATATATATATATTATAATGCGACCTACAGTCTATCTAAACGCGTTTTGTTGATACTTATTTGACCATGGAACAGATTATGCATGTTAGGGTGGGGGATAGGTGAAGATTTCTGATCACTATGTCAATGTCCGCAATAGCATGTAAGAAAATAAAAGTCTGATTGGACCAGAAAATGAGAGCCAGTCTATGTCATACTTTGAATTCCAAACCCCAGCTAACCCATTCCTAATGAATGCTGTTCAACAACTTATTCGACCGAGACTTTCATGTAATAATACAAGTTGAGAAGACGACATATTTTTTGTGTCAGTCTATTTATTTCATAGAGAGATTATATTCACACACATCAAATTACTTCTCTCATACTTTTTTAATTTTTTTAATATTTTTTACCCACCACAAACACTTGATACAAAAATATTAAAAAATTAAAAAAGTGTGAGGGAAGTAATTTGGGGTGTGTGAATATAATTCCCCTATTTCATAATAGTAAAGTAACTGCTTGAATAATAGACATTCTACTTTTGAAGTTTAAAAATTAATGGGTTTTTTTTTGCTAGATTTGCAAAACTCCTTACTTTGGTCCTTGAGATTTCAAATCGATAGAAGTGATCTCTAATATTGTTCACCATCCATCATTTTGGTCATTCCGTTAAAAATTTCGTTAAGTGTCTCGGAGCTCTTGGTCAGAAGTTTCGACAATTTTTCAAAGCTTCATAACTCAATCGTTTCTTAACAAAATTCGATCCATAATATATCAAAATGAAGATAGGAAAATATAGAATAAGATTATACCTATTTCGAAGCCCAATGGTTGCCAGATATGGTCGAAAAATAGCCTCAAAGTTGACTGGTCTAATAGAAAATTGAAAAACTCGCCGGAAACTGAGTAAACTTTAAACGTTCATAACTTCTTCAATACTCAACGAAATCAAGTGATTCAAAAACTAAAATTATACTTCTCGACAAGAAGAAGAGAATAGTACATTTTTTTATGACTAACTCGCCATGGTTTGGCAAAAAATGGTTCAAAAGTGGCTAAACACGACAAGTTAGCCATCAAAAAGGTACCATTCTCTTCATCTCGTCGAGAAGTATAATTTTCGTTTTTGAATCACTTCATTTCATTGAGTATTGAAGAAGTTATGAACGTTTAAAGTTTACTCAGTTTCTAGTGAGTTTTTCAGTTTTCTATCAGACTAGTCAACTTTGAGACTATTTTTCGACCACCTCCAGCAACCATTGAGCTTCCAAATAGGTATAATCTTATTCTACACTTTCCTATCTTCATTTTGATATATTATCGGTCGAATTTGGTTAAGAAACGATTGAGTTATGAAACTTTGAAAATTGCCCAAACTTCCGGCCAAGAGCTCCGGGACACTTAACGGAGTTTTTAACGGAATGACCAAAATGATGGATGGTAGACAATCTCAAAGACCACTTCTATTGATTTGAAATCTCAGGAACCAAAGTGAGGAGTTATGCAAATCTCAGAAATTATTTTGACAAAAAAACCAAATTAATATCATGTACTAATTTTGATTCGCACATCTCTCACTTAAGAAAAATACACATACAAGCTTGGTAGATTATCTTTTAAGAGGTGATTTTCGCATTCACTTATCTCTTTCACATACTCCTCTATTTTGTAGTCTTTTATATATATAATAAGCCAATCTCCTTGTTTTAACATCAAATATTCAGTGGCTGTCTTTGCTTTTTTCCTTTTTCAGCGGCTGTCTTCGCTTCTCTCTTTTCTATTTGGTCACGTAAAGGTACAAACCTATATTTAAAATAAGGGAAAAAAAACCTATGTGGTAGACAATTGAAACCGCATTGTTTCGTAACATAAACTACCTATTAATAATAAAAAATTATTAACTAAAAGGGGTGAAAACTCTATAAAAATTAGGAAAACTTTGAGTTTTAACGATAAAGACAAAATAAATGGTAAAATGAATAGTACCAGGTTTGAGAGGAAAAAAAATTAATAGTATCAAGTTTGACTTTTTAATATAAAAATGTGGGTTTTGTTAAAGTGAACAGTATCGCGAACTTTTCGTTAAAACTCTCATAAAATAGTGTGTGATTTTTATCATGAATAACACAAAATAAAATTATAAGCAGTAATGTAAATTCGTAAAAAAAAATGCTGTATTTTTCCTCCACATATAACCATAATTTTTCTCTACCACTTTCTCTCTCCCATTTCCTATTTTTTACCTTTTTTATTTTACTTTTCATTCAATTAAAACTATTTAATTCCATTTTTTTAGCACACAGATAGTATATAATGAGACCTACACCACATATCTAAGAGCGTTTTATCCAGTTTTTATTAGTATTTATTTGACATGGAACTGATTATTGCATGTTATTGTTAGTTCTAGACAGTGTTCAAAAGACTGGTATAGGTAAAATGTCGATATGCAAATTTATGAAAATATCGATGGATGTATCGATATTGATATTGGTTGTTTTTTTTTTATAAAAATGATAAAAATTTAAGGAATGTCAAACATTTTTTTAGATGAAATATAAGAGTTTCTACAATATTTAACTGTTGAATCCCACATCGGCCATACAAAAAAGAAAAGTAATAGTTTAATTATCCTAACTCCACTCTAACTAACACCGAGGCCTTTTGTGCTAAAACCCCACACCTGACGGATTGTGCAGGTGGTAATTACCAAGTTGGGGACAATATCGGTATTGTTGGAAGTGGACCGTATGGCTCGTCTCTCAGATAATTCTACATGGTATCAGAGCCAGGGAGCGAGCCCGTACTGTACTGCCACGTGATGGGTGGGTCCCCTAGGCCCCGCGAGATGATGGTGGGTCCCTTGGCCCCGCGTGTAGGGTGAGTCCCCTTGGCTCCACGTGGTTGCCGATGTGTGGATCTCCCACGTGTGACCCACTAATTGGGTCTTACGTGAGGGGGCGTGTTGAATCCCACATTGGCCATACAAAAAAGAAAAGTAATAGTTTAATTATCCTAACTTCACTCTAACTAACACCGAGGCCTTTTGTGATAAAGCCCCACACCTGACGGATTGTGCAGGTGGTAATTACCAAGTTGGGGACAATATCAGTGTTGTTGGGGAGTGTTGGAACCCCTTGTTTGTCCCACATCAGACAGAGGGAAGAAGAAAGAACAATTTATATAGAATTACCCCACTCTAACTAACACTGAGGCCTTTTGTGATAAAACCCCACACCTGAGGATTGTGCAGGTAGTTAAGTGGGGACAGTATCGGTGTTGTTGGAATGGGCCCTCAGCCCGTCGACCTGAAAATTTCCACATGGTATCAGAGCCAGGAGGCGGGCCCGTACTGCCACGTGATTGGGTGGGTCCCCGTTTAGCCCCGCGCGATGGGTGAGTCCCGACATGGCTCCACGTAGGCCAAAGATGCCACGTGTTTAGGTGGGTCCCTAATGGCCCCGCGTGATGGGTGAGTCCTCAATGGCTCCACGTGGTTGCCGATGTGGATTTTCACGTGTGACCCATAAATGGGGTCTCACGTGAGGGGAGTGTTGGAACCCCTTGTTTGTCCCACATCGGACAGAGGGAAGAAGAAAGAACAATTTATATAGAATTACCCCACTCTAACTAACACTGAGGCCTTTGTGATAAAACCCCATACCTGAGGATTGTGCAGGTAGTTAAGTGGGGACAGTATCGGTGTTGTTGGAATGGGCCCTCAACCCGTTGACCTGAAAATTTCCACATTATTCGAGTGATACTCTACATGTAATAGTGCAAGTAGAGAAAATAATATATTTTTTATGTAATTTTATTTATTTTATAATAGTGGAGTAACTGTTTGAATATTAAACACTCTGCTTACATAGCTTGAAGATTAATATTATATACTAATTTCGAATTGCACATCTCTCGCTTATAGAAAATACACTTACAAGCTTAGTTTCGCTTTCACTTATCTCTTTCACATGCTACTCCATTTTGTAGTCATTTATATATTTAATAAATCAGTCTCCTTGTTGTAAAGTCCAATATTCAGCAGCTGTCTTCACCTTTTTCTTTTCTATGTGGTCATGTAAAGGTAAAAACCTATATAAAAAAAGAAAAAAGGAAAAGACAAAAAAACTATGTGGTAAACAATTGAAACTGCATAATTTCATAACCTAAATTACCTATTAGTAAATTTATTTTTTAATTAAAAGAGGATGAAAAAATAATTTTATTATTTATTTACATTCAATAAAAATAAAATAAAATCATAAACAGTAATATAAATTCGCAACAAAAAAAAAATTGCTGCTTTTTCCTTCCACATATAACCATAATTTTTCTGTTCCACTTTCTCTCCGCTATTTCCTACTTTTTACCTTTTTATATTATTTTTCATTCAATTAAAACTATATTTAATTCCATTTTTTTTAATCACACAGGTGTGTGATATTTATCACGAATACATATAATGAGACCTACACCACATGTCTAAGCGCGTTTTATCCAATTTTTATTAATATTTATTTGACATGGAACTGATTATTGCACGTTATAGATCAAGATAGTGTTCAAAATATTGGCATAGGTAAAATGTTGATATGCAAATTTTGTGAGAATATCGATGGATGCACTAGTACAAAAATCAGTTTGCGCGACGAAACCTTGCGCGACGAAGAAAAATTTGTCGCGCAAAAGGTGTTTGCGCGACGGCAAACAAGAGACGTCGCGCAAGAGGACTTTGCGCGACGACACTTTGCGCGACACTTTGCGCGACGACACATAGCATTATTATGCGTCGCGCAAAAGTGTTTTGCGCGACGCCCGCCTTCGTCGCGCAAAGTGTCGCCGCGCAAAGTCCTCTTGCGCGACGCACAAGACGTCGCGCAGGATTTTCGCGCCAATCCAATAATATGTTACCACTTTTTTTTCCACTTTGCGCGACGCAGGTGGGCATGCGTCGAGCAAAACGGCTTTGCGCGACGGCATACTTCGTCGAGCAAACTTTTAGCGCCAAACCAAAATAGAATTACCGCTTTTTTTCTCGACTTTGCGCGACGGAGGTGGGTATGCGTCGCGCAAAGTGGCTTTGCGCGACGGCGATGGCCATGCGTCGCGCAAAACAGCTTCGCGCGACGAACGGCGGCGTCGCGCAAGCCTCTTTGCGCGACGCATGGCCACCGCCGTCGCGCAAAGCCACTTTGCGCGACGCATACCCACCTCCGTCGCGCAAAGTCGACGACTTCTTTTATTTCATTTGATCAGTTTGGGAGGCAGAAACTGCAAACCCAGTTGCAGCAGCTACCTCCGCATCCCAGCTCTCTTCAAAACCGTCCACCATATCAGGTTTGTTTTTTTAATTACAATCATTCCCTTGCTCTTAAACATAATGTAAATTGAATTAATAATATGTAGATCTTTCATGTGATTAATTTATGAAATTGTAAAATCAAAGGAGATAACTATCTTGCTAATTTTCTTTTTCTCTATACACTAGGTAGTTCCAACAATACTTGGCCAAGATGTGCTTTGAAAAATTATAATACTTGGCCATGTGCTAATTTTCTTTATGAAATTATAATATGTAGTTCCAACAATACTTGAACTAGTAAATGTGCTTTGAAAAATATTGTGTTACTAATTATAAGAGTGGCCACCACTTTAAAGACATGGCCAAGATGACTCAATGTTTTGTTGGGAGTTAACAAATGTGAATGTAACTTGGTATAAATTCAGTAGAGGATTAGAAATGTCAGTAATTAAATTAATCAAGTGTGTTAAGAGATCATCATCTAGAAACATCATGAATGGTAATTGAAACATGCATGCTTCAATTCCTTTTTAAAAAATAGTACGCTCCTAGTATATGTTAATTAACATAATCCTATATATCCATATTAACCTTGTTTCTACTATTTTATTTAGTTTTAGTAATTATTGTGATCTAGTTTATTTATATGCACATATTTTTGTACATCACCTACAAAATTGTTGTACGAAGTTAATACTACTTAACTTCGTACACTTTTTTCAATAAAAGCTTAGTTTCCCGTTTGAGAATTAGTTGGATTTCGTGTATGGATGCGAAAGCATGACTGCGGTCCAATTAATTCTTGAATTGTCCCATTTTTTGGACAGTTTGGGAATGCATAGTTATGTGTTGTAGTTTGCGGTTCACGGATTAGGTTTCGATAATGGAAATTTTGGTAACATTTCTTGATGTTCTTCGAGTACACGGTGGATATTATGTATCTACAGCGTGCACTTGAAGAACTGTAAGGAGATGCTGCCGAAATTAGCCCACGTCGAAATCTAATCCATTGGAATCGTAAATTACGGCACATAACTATGCATTCCTGAATGGGATAGGGCCCTTACCGGAGGAATAAGGTGACAAAATAATAGTTGAAGTTGTTGTAACTCTTATACTTTTATTGTGATTGCAGACAAAATGGACAAACAGTGGATACATAATCATAATAGATGTGCTGTTGAGTACGTGGATGGAATATATAAGTTCATTGAATTCGCAACTACACACAAGCAAGGTTCAACTCATATTCGATGTCCATGTAGGAGGTGTAATAACTCAATGTGGGAGACATTTGAAAATGTTAAATTTCATTTGGTAAGAAATGGGATGATGGAGACCTATACTACTTGGTATCATCATGGAGAACGATTAGACCAAGCTTCGTCTTCAAACGTGACACGAGTGGAGACTGTTGAATCTAATGTGGATCCTAATGAACAAGTTATGAATATTTTAAATGACGTTTATCCATACGCCTCAAGCAACGCCAATCAGGAAGGGGGAGATGACGGGCGTCCAACCATGGACAGTGAGGCATTCAAAAACTATGAAAAACTATTGAAAAATGCGAAGCAAAAATTATATCCGGGTTGCGATAACTTTTCGGTACTCACAGCAATTATGGAGTTGATGCATGGCAAGATCAAGTTTCGTTTGTCAAACAAGTGCTTTGATTACTTTTTGGGAGTTATCAAGAGGATGCTTCCAAAGGAGAATTGTTTACCTGAAGATCATAAAAGTGCCCAAAAAGTGTTGAAGGGTCTCGGATTGGGGTATGAAAAAATTCACGCATGTGTAAATAATTGTATATTGTTCTATAAAGAGAACAAACAGTTGGATAAATGCCCTGTCTGCAGTGAGCCGAGGTTTAAAATGACATCACAGAATAGAAAGACCAAGATTCCACAAAAAGTAATGCGTTATCTTCCATTGAAGCCTAGGTTGCAGCGATTGTACATGTCGATGCATACCGCAACCGACATGAGATGGCATAAGGAAGGACGGGTAAATGACGATGTTATGAGGCATCCTGCAGATGGAGAGGCATGGAAAGAATTTGATCGGATGTACCCTGATTTTGCAGCTGACCCGCGCAACGTTAGATTGGGACTTGCCACCGACGGATTTAATCCGTTCGGGGTTTTAAACCAAATCCACAGCACTTGGCCGGTCGTCGTTTTTCCTTATAATCTGCCGCCTTGGAAGTGCATGAAAAAAGAATACATGATGTTGGCTCTATTAATTACCGAAGATCCAGGAAAGTCCATTGATGTTTATTTGCGACCATTGGTTCACGAGTTTTTTAAGCGATGGGATAATCCGGAAATTGCTCGCCTGAATGTTCCATTGGAGTTGAAGGACCGGCCGGAGGATTGGGAATGGCTCTGCAATCATTTTATTAGTCCAAACTTTGTGGTATGTACATAACATAATTTATATTTATTATTGTTTTAGTTATTTTTAAAGCTTTTTTTATTAAATTATTTCAAATAGTAGCACTAACATGTATATTGTGTGTTTAACAGAAGAAATCTATTGCTGGCAAGATAGCTCGCGAGTCAAAGAAACTTCTTCACCATTCTGGTTCGATGCCCTTTTAGTATAGGGTTGAGGCACAACGTGAGGTAAAAGTATATTAACTTTAAAATTTTATACAATTTATTTATTTATTATTATTATTGATTAATAAAATTTTCTTAAATGTTTTTTTCTTCAGAAGGGTTCTATGTTCCCAGAGATCGACATGTTCAAGGATGTTTACGTTCGACCCGGTGGAGAGTTAGGTGCGCAGCTTTATGTAAGTATATGTAATTCGTATTATTCTTATATGTATGAATCGTTCAAATATTATTAATATTTTGTTATTAAACATTATATGCTTTTTCTTTATTATTATAGGCTGCTATGGTGGAAAAGAGCACTTCTGTTCTCCAAGAAGCAACATCGCAGCTTCCCCCAGAGACCCCAATTGAGGATGTCACGTTACCCGAGGACGCAGGTTTTCAGATCATGACTACTGTCCTGGATCAAAACATGGGTCGTCGTCATGGCAAGATTGCTCGAGGTATGGGGAAAGCGCGGGTTCGTGAGACGGGTGCCTGTTCTTCCAAATCGAACACAGTAGAGGTCAATGCATTAAGGGAAGAAGTGACAACCTTAAGGGGTCAGATTGCAGCCCAGGGCGACCTGATGAAGACCCTTGTACAAGCCATACAAACTTCCGGCATCTCGCTACCACCACCATTTAATCTTACTCCACCTTCGACCTCAGAGCCATCTCGTCCTGCTGATACTTAAAAAACTATTTGTAGTTTTTTTTGTTCGAATATTTTGTATGTACATTTTATATGTTTTATAATTAAATATGTTTGCTTGGTTAATTTCATTATTTTTTAGAATTTCATTATAATATTTATTAAAAATTAAAAAAAAACATTTTAGACCAAAAATTACTTGCTCGACGGAGATACCCTTGCTCGACGAAGGGAGGCGTCGCGCACAGTCACTTGCTCGACGGAGGATACGTCGCGCAAAGTCAAGTGCTCGACGGAAGATACGTCTCGCAAATACCCTTGCTCGACGGATCGCTACGTCGCGCAAATACCCTTGCTCGACGCAGTCCTCCGTCGCGCAAATACCCTTGCTCGACGGAGGGCTGCGTCGCGCAAAGTTACTTGCTCGACGGAGGTCTGCGTCGCGCAAAGTTACTTGCTCGACGGAGAGATGCGTCGCGCAAAGTGACTTTGCGCGACGTACGTTCGTCTTCGTCGCGCAAAGACTACCGTCACAGACCTTGCGCAGCGGTTAGCGCGCGACAAGGCTTCGTTGCTCTAAGTTTTGCGCGACGTTGTTTTTCTTTGCGCGACGAAGGACCTTCGTCGCGCAAGTAATTTTTTGTACTAGTGATGTATCGATATTGTTATCGGTTTTTTTTTTATGGAAATGATAAAAAATTTAAATAAAACTTTAAGAAATGTTAAACATTTTTCAAGATGAAATATAAGAGTTTATTCAATATTTAACCGATGTGAGAAAAATCGACAATCAAAAGTTAAGAGTTTCTCCGATATAACTTCACCCCCTTTCTATATCTTTATCTAATCATATGGATATTTTTACAGAAATATTAATCACATTGAAGAAATTTCAAACATTGATTTAAGGTTTATGCATGTCCTATTAAGTCATCCATAAATGACCCCACTCAAAACCCAGTAATCAAACTCTATCCTCATACAATCTTTATTCTCTATTCATTTTGACTAAAACCCTAAGATGCTCTCATAGAGAAAAACAAGCTTTTGTTGACCGATGGATGATGATTTTTGAAGTTTTGAATCCTCAAACTAAGTTATAAATCGATTTATGCAATTTTTTTTAATTTTTTTGTAAATTTGATACAGTTGCTTGTAACATTCTAATTGATCAAAACTTTAAATAAAAATTATATATGCTGAAACAATTTTCAACAAAACCAAATTTGTTCTGTTAGAATGGTAATTATTTAAAAAGTACATGCATATATATCTGACGAAGAACGAATAACCGATGATAATATGCTTATGAAAGTGCTGGGTTTGCCTCTATCGCAGCTTAAGATCATTAAGTGCTATAACGCTGCAGCTAACGAAGAACGAATAGCCGATGATAATATGCTTATGAAAGTGCTGGGTGTGCCTCTATCGCAGCTTAAGATCGTTAAGTGCTATAACGCTGCAGCTTTATACTCTCAAAGCAATCGGCCGTTACCAGGTTTTCCATCTGCAGATGCAAAGCAGGCTTGATGAGTCTGTTAATAACATATTCGAATTATATATTAGACATTCCTTTGGCAGGATGATCACGTTAAACCAACCTAGAAAATAATGTGTTACCTCTTGATTGTATACAAGTGGCCAGATATCCTTCGCCTTTGCAAGAACAACATTCATTTAATCATTCATTTCATCATGCATCTCGAGCTGGTATTCTACAAGTGAAGTTCCTACTTCCCTTGGCTCCTTTATTGTTGGAGACACAATTGAAGAAGTTTCAACAGAACCAAACATCTTGCTACTAGTATAGGTTGAACCATCATTTTCAAATAAAGGTGTTGAACTATACGGCATATGGTCCTGAGGATCTACTACACTGAGATAAATAATCCAAAACGCTAGTTTGATTGATAATATCAATCCAAAACGCTAGTTTGATTGATAATATCACTCAGTGCATGAGAAATCCTTCCCACGTAACCTGCATAAGAAAATATTTCAGCCCGCTAAGTTTACTAGTTTAATGAATTTAGTTGAGTTTTAATTTTGAATGGGTGTAAATAGCAATTTATAAGTTGAATTGGGTTACTTTGTGAGGATAGATTAGGTAATAAATTTGGATTTAAAGATATATTAATAGTTTAGTAAAAAAATAATAATATAGGTATAAAGAGTAAGTTAAGTGTAGATATAGATTATATAAGTTCGAATAAAATTTCCAAAGAAACCTTGAACTTCTAATGAATTTTAAAAAGTTTATTTTTTAATTTATATCAAATTTTAAGATAAAAGCTACAACCACGCAAATTTAAAAAGTAATTAGAAAACATGGAAAACTAATGAAAAATATTTGAAACTTTTGAGTTTTAACGATAAAGATAAATAAAGGATAAAATGAATAGTATCAAAATTGATATTTTAGTGTTAAAATTGTTGTATGTATAATTTACTGGACAATTATGGAGGCCTAGAGAGAGAGGTGCGGCAATAGAGAGGAGAAGAGAGAGATGTGTAATTGTGAGGTGTGGTTTATTCACCCCATTGTGCCACTATTTATAGTAGTAGAAAGGGCAAACCCTTTCCCATAAGGATTACAATACTTAATAAGTAATCTACTCCTAATAGGAATATAAGATACATTCCTAATCTACTAGGATTTACACAATCACATTCCTATTCTAAATAGGACTGCAACACTCCTCCTTGAGTGTGTAAATACTCAAGTAAATGGCGCATCAGGTCTTCAATGATGAAGCAGGTACAGTTGATGAAGTCGTCGGCACAATGGGCGAATGCGAGTCCCAAATCAACAGAAGAATGCATAAAAAGTAAAACTCACAAAACCTCGCTATGGTAAAACCCAAGGTGGGAAAAAAACCCATAGTCTAAGGAGAAAAGTGAGAAGTTGCATTAAGTCAAAACTATACGTCTTTTGGACGCAAGTAGAAGAGCTCACAAGGGTATGATCAGCCCAGGATAGGTGCCTCGTTAAAACCTAGTTAGGTAGCAAAAACCCAGTGGGAAAAATGCTCCTAATCGTAGGGAAAAAGAGTACATTAAGATCAAGTGAGTATACTTTTGGATACTCCCCCTGAGTTTGACACAACTTCCAAATGAGAACTACAAGCATTACATATGATAGTTAGGCATACCAATTCCTTGGACAAGCTTATGGAAGGTTGACTTCGGCAGTGACGTCGTGTAGAGGTTGGTAAGGTTGTCTGGGATCGGCTTGCATGACTTCAATCTCCTGATGCTTTGCTGATGTAGATGTAGTCGTAATATGTCTTGGCGTTGACTTTGTTGATGTATCATGGCTTGGTCGGGTTGATACATGCGGCATAGACTTCATGAATCGTTGTCGGGACTCAACGAGGGATGAAAACACAGCAAGTACTACGAACATGCTCAACAAGAACTCCTAACCATGTCTCACTTGTGGCGTAGTGAAGTGAGGTGAGTCTTGGAACGATTCGAAGATTTCACAACTAAGGTCATATCATAGACCTCCAAGATATTGCGATGTCCCTAATGGTAAAGACATAACCATTTGGGGATTTTGCCTTGTGCGGGTTTGATAAGTAACCAACGTCAGCATAATAACAAGGCAAGCATCATTTCGAGGATCAGGGGGGTCGGATCCGCTAAGATGCATTGGGATTTGCCCTCGTAGTACCTTCAGGGTATGTCTTTAATACCAATTCAGTGGTTGCGTGTAGGCGCGGTGCTACATCTTTACCAAGATCAAAAGCGAAGGAGATGTCCTGTCTAAATACAATGAGCTAAGTACAACGAAGCGCAAAGTTGAACTTAGATATGGAATTTCGGATTCCATAACCTCTTCAAGGGTCTCATTTGCATATAACGTATAGACGGTCAAAGGTATACTCAAAGGTAACACATTCAAAGTGTAGTTTGACTGGTAGACCAAGGTACCGTCAGAACAACGCTTAAACTTCAGGTCAAGACATAAACGAGTTTTCCCAAGATCCTTCATCTCAAATTCCATCTTCAGGTGCGAGGCAGTTTTCTCAAACTCTTCCAGAGTCTTAGTGAGATTCGTGTTAACGACATAAACTGTAACTCTAGCAATTTGGAATAAAACTTCATAGTTTAACACGCAAGGGCATAATTCATATCCCTGACTGATCAAACAATCACTTAAACGGGTATACCACATCCGTTGGATTTAAGTGAACGCCTCAAAACAAGTTAAGAGGGTGTTCCGTGGTTTTGGAACTTTTTGAACCAGTCCATGTAATTCTTCGGGAACTTACATGTAAATCTCCGTATCTATATCCCCATTGAGAAAACACTAACCATATTTCATAATGCTGCTATCAATCACAGGACGTTTGAGAGAAACCTTGCGCCGTAAGGCGTGCATCACGTCACACTATTTCATTCATCTCATAACGCTTCCTTTCCCACTTGTAACACAATAGGGTTACCTTGGGCAGTGTAGGAACGACAGGTCCAATACACACTTTGGTAAGGAATTTGACCTAGATTGTAATCTCAGTTGTCCAATCAGTTCTACGTTGTCACTTAATCAACGGAACACGGTTTGATATCGTCGCTTTTCATTTATGTCGGTAGCTACCATATAAGTGAAAACATCATCGATGATAATCTCATTTCAATTCCATTTTTCTCATCCAAACTAGTATACTGGACCAAGAACTTCATGTCTTGGGAGTAATCCGGATTAATCTCATGAGATGGAAATGATTTGAGACAGCGATCGAGTTTAGATTCATAGTTGTGCCGTGTCTTCCTCTTCTAGGGAAGTGAATCCTACGAATCGAATGATCTGTCGTGCTCCAAGCCAAGACAGATTGATTGGCTATCTGCCGTTGTACCGGACCGTCCAACAGGTGCGGCACACCCTCCAGGGATGTTGACTCGACGTCCGTTAAGTACGTCTATCCTTGCAGGCATATTTGCAGTTGGTATATGATCTCGTCACTTTAGCTAGATCAGAAGAATGCGTCTGGAGCAACATTCTGAAATCTAGAATTCATCGCACTTGCTTATCACACTTGTGTGGTATGGGGATCGAGATGAGACATAGTGGGCAACGTCCACGCAACTTCACGCCGTTCTACAGGAACGTTGACGTTCTTATCTCCCCCTAACGATGGGAAGATTGTCTCATTAAAGTGACAACCCGCAAATAAGCGGTAAAGAGATCGCATGCAAGGGCTCAAAGAGAGCTAGTGTGAAGGAGAATCATGATCAACAAAAGATACACATCCTTCTTTGAGGACCCATGGTGGTACGTTGCGGCGGCGCAACTGGGCACATGGAATGCTCACCCAAATGCGTAAATACGAAAATCGTCAGGTTCGTACCCAGTAACCAACTGTAACGTCATATAGGTTGAGTGGCAATGGGCCTCAAGGCGGACCAACATAACTGCGTACAAGATTGCATAGCCCTAGGCAGAACCGAAAACTTGGCACTGTTACCAAAATTCAGGCGATCATTTAAATTGCGCTTTATGATCACTAGGCGAGGCTATTTGGGGTGAACATGGGAACTTAATGTTCAATTAGAAACCCAAAACAACATGCAATACTTTATCGAAAACCGTCGATATAAACTCTCCGGCATTATCCAGTCTCCAGGACCTTAAGGGATAAGTAGGGTGGTGAACCCATAATCGGCCAAGAGGTTTAGCAGTAATGTGTGTGGACAAACATGTGACCAGTTTGTCGATTCATTAATCAAAACCATAAGTCTTTATATGGTCCGCATTTTGATTGGATTAGTCCACATATATTCCCTTGAATCCACTGTGGAAATGAGGTGATTTCGTATCTTTGCGAGGAATGATATAGAAAATCAATTTGCTTAATGAGCAGGCTTGGCAAAGTGTGCTCGTAGGCACAAGATCCTTACTTCGGGTAAGGAGATGCGTCGTACCATCATTGTTCGACCTAAGTGTCCCAAAAAGTCATGCCAAAGCAAGGAAACTGCTCAATCACCCAGCTCTAGGCCGGCCACAAGTGGCATGTTCCCAATTAGGAGACAACCCATTGGCCCCAAATCAAAGCTTCATGCTCCATTTTGGAGGTGGTGCAAAGATATTTCACTTTATTTTCTTCAGTGGTTTCATTTATGATCATTGTCATCTCGAATATCCTTAAAAACTCAGCGTCAGGGAGAATTTAAGGTCCCTTAAATGGTGATGCAGTACCATTCATACAACGAGGAGCGTGCCAATGCTCTTAATCAGGTTGGATAGACCTGAAGTCGTTGTTAGAGATGTGATTTAGGTGTAAAGTTAGTGTGCGTAGTACACATTCGTCCAGACAACTAACTTTCCCACATTCCTACCTAATCACGTGTTTAATTGAATCGGTCACATGTACTAAGAAACATGATTCAATTAACTCATATTCGAGGACAATATCAATAAGATTATCCATAAGTAAAACATACACCAAACTTGAATCCAAGAACATGGAAAAATGTTCACAAAGTAAATGGTTTACTAAGGGGATTCGGCCAATAAGGCCATCCATGTCAAAATTATGCTCTTCCAACGGTGTTTAGTAGAGCAAAATTAATCTCACATGTTGACTACGAGAATGGTACTCCTTAACAACATTGGTAAGGGCACGAACAGGTGCATAACCAATGATCTATTCCATCGAGACAGAACTAGATTTTGCAGGGTTAAGGTTCGGGAATACTATCCCTTATTCTTGAAGTTTTAGGTCTTAGGTGCCAAGGATCACGCTTCGGGCATGATGCCACACCTTGGCAGGCCCTGATTCTACCATATGATTGTGGTGGTAATCAGATCCGAGAATTTGGTAAGCTTCTGCTTTCTACACTTGTTGCTTCAGGAGCAAGTTAGAAATAAGGAAGGACGAGAAAAGTATTCTCTAGTCAAAATTCAATCGGATTTATAAACTTCAGAATTGTACTCATTCATGGACGTAATCATGGTATGCTTCGGGCAATATCTTTCATGATTAAACAGTCCGTAGAAGTGAGCCAAAGAGCCATGGAATCCTCCGTTGGAGGTATTTCCATTTGTAATGCTTCGAGCATAAGTCTTCGAATGAAGATCATGGCGGAGGCTTATTCAGCTCTTCCATGCCATTGTTGGCTTCAATGGTTGCTCAACTTCTTGATAGTCAAGTGGAGATTCACGTCTTGTACCCCACATAAAGTGGTTTCTATTTGAAACGTCCAAAATAAGGGAAATCAAACTTGTGACGGTTCGATAATCCACTGAATTGGAAGGAACAAGATTGTGATTGGTGCTATGGGAAGGAGTCATCCATAAGCATCAAAGTTAGAACATTCGAGTTCTAAGACATGGTTTCATAAAAAAACGTCAGGTTTTCATGGGTGTATTGTTTTATGAAAACTTCGGGTTTCAAAGGCACTAAATTCGAAACTACAGGTTCGATTTAGTTTATGAACGTTTAGTTCATAAAAGAGAGGTTCCTGCAAGAACACAAGATGCAATATACAACTAAGTGTAGTGGATTTTGAGGTTCTTCGGGAACTCAAGTGTGAGTGCTTCGGGACTACGAAAGTGAGTCAACGGTTCAAAGAAGAGAAATAAATTATTGAATCGTTAATGTCCAAAAGTGATCTTCAGGTCAATAATTTTGGATTCATTATCAGATTAATGGACTGCTAGTCACTTTTAATTAATTCAATAAATCGGGACCATACAGGGTCGATTGTAGAAGCAAAAATAATATTAACATACGGGTTAAAATTATTTATAATGCTAAAATAATAACATATGGTCAAAAAAATATAGCCCTAAAAAAACAAAAAATTTAGGCTCGGGTTGGCTGCAAAGCAGCTCACGGAATGGTCTTTAGGTCATGAGCCAAGTTTTTGAAGCCCAGCAATAAGTGCTGGTGTAATTGGGGCTAAGGGGGGCACGGCTGCAAGTCAGCTCATATATGCATACAAGCTGCAGGCTTGTAGAGAGAATGATAAGCCCATGCAGGTCAGCGGGCCAGGGGAAAAAACAAATCCCAGCAACGCGAGGCTTGCTGGAAAATTGGGCCGAGTTCACGAGGCAAGCCCAGCGCATGTTGGTTTGTTCTTGGCGCGAGCTGGATTGTGAGGGAGCCTAACGAAAAAGGTTGTTGGCTCTGTGGGCTTGGATTTGCAGTAAGCCCAACCATTTAAACGCTGGCATAGGGCCTTGTCTACGCACGCAACAAAGTCTTAAAAGGCTGCTACCTTATGGTGACGTCATGTTGATCCAGCGCCCAAGCCTCAAGCTGCAGGCTTGGCTTGGTGCTAAGTCAGCGCAATTATTTCCCAAATTTAAATTTCCCCTTTTTTTTTCAAATCCCTTAGGGTTTAGGAAACCCTAATTTGCTTCTAATTTATTTCAATTATTTGACTCACAAATTTCACATAGCAAAATATAATTGCGTAATGCATGAAACAAATATATATATTGACAAATATATGAACATATACAATATATATATCGGAAGGTAAATATAAATGTAGGAGGTTCATGCATCATGGGGAATGTTTTCATGCTTCAGGGTGCGTTTGGTACGCGGGACGGGACGGGACAGGACGGGACGAGGCGTTCCACGGGACAAGTTTTGGATGATTTTTGGTTCCACCTCTCCCCCCTGGAACGGGGTTGTTCCACGTCTGTGGGACAGAAATTTTTAACATTTTAGGACAACAATGCCCCTTATCTTTTTCAAAATTTACAACATCCGTCCCATCCTGTTCCGTCCCGTCCCGTTCCGTCCCATCCGGTTCCGTCCCGTCCCGTCTGCGTACCAAACGCACCCTGAGTCGTTTCAAATATCTTACTTTATTTTAAGCGTACCTGATTGGCAGAAAACTTACAAAAGCCTTTGAATTTGTAGAAAATCCTACTCAAAAAGCCGAAATTGTGTCTCCAATGCGTTGTATCACGTTCAACAAAGAAAAATTAAATTGAATCAATAGCATGTAGATCAATTCAAAATAATAATAAATTAATCACAAAAAGAATAATTAAAACGTAATACTCCCCTGATTGAAGAATAAACTCTCTTTAACGTAGCGTCAAGAGCGTGCTGATAACGTGTTGTAGGTATAATTTACTGGACAATTATGGAGGCCTAGAGAGAGAGGTGCGGCAATAGAGAGGAGAAGAGAGAGATGTGTAATTGTGCGGTGTGGTTTATTCACCCCATTGTGCCACTATTTATAGTAGTAGAAAGGGCAAACCCTTTCCCATAAGGATTACAATACTTAATAAGTAATCTACTCCTAATAGGAATATAAAATACATTCCTAATCTACTAGGATTTACACAATCACATTCTTATTCTAAATAGGACTGCAACAAAAATGTAATTTTTCGTTAAAATAAACAGTAGCGAATTTTATTTTTTTTTGTTAAAGTTTCCAGTAAAAAAGGCCCTTAGTCAATTGTCAACGAGCACGACAATCTAGAAACCTTAGAATATTCTTTCTTAATTAATATATGAGACGGTATTTGTATGAGAAGACTGAGAATTTTCTCGCACTTTGTGTTGAAGTCTTTGTCTCTTATCGTTAAAATAGAATATTGAAAAGTTTGCAGTTTGAATATATTCATATTGTCAAACAAATTTGAAGTTTAGCTAGGTATTAATTAATATATGAGACGGTATTTGTCTGAGAAGACTGAGAATTTTCTTACACTTTGTGTTGAAGTCTTTGTCTCATACCGTTAAAATAGAATATTTAAAAGTTTGCAGTGTGAATATATTCATATTATCAAACAAATTTGAAGTTTAGCTAGGTATTGAAAGCAATCTGTAAGGTATATTGACAATTTCCCAAATTGATAATGGAGTATTTGGTATCAAATTATCAATGGTATATTTAATCACGTTAGCTAGGATTTGAAAGCAATCGGTCAGGTATATTGATAATTTCCCAGATTGATGATGGAGTATTTGGTATCAATGGTATATTTAATCACGCGGAATATAAAAAATAATTGCACAACTTAATTTAATAAAGACTGGTAAGCAAACTCAATTTTATAATGCTCAATTTTGAACATCTGTCATCCTCGCTTTAGCTAAGTCATAGGCTAAAGTGATGGTTTTAACCCTACTTTCATAACTTTCCATAACTTGTCATTCACCTTACCTCCTTCTTGTCAACCTTTCTTAGTTGCTTGTAAAATCTTCTTTCCTTGTAATTAGGATTGTGTTGGAGTAGTTAGCCTACAATTTCTTGTAGCTTCTTTTCGGCTCTCTATATGAGTTGCCTTCTTTCCTTTGTAATCTTCACAATGAAATATACAACAAATATTTGAAACCAAAACTCAACAGACTCAAATCCTCTTCAATTCATCGAAACAAATTAGATGTTTTTTTGGAAAACTTGGCATTACAAGAGAAATTTATTGAGATGAGAAAAGAAAAGAAAAAGTTATACCTAGCCAATGAGGGACATAAACCTTATTCTTCATAAAGCAAGAACAACAAATTACAAGAAAAGAGGAAAGGATATTGTTAGGGCCCAAAATAATGGTTTGGGCCGAGTGTGAAGTGTTTCTCGGCCCAAAGGCTTAGTTGGAAAGGTGCTATGGGATATTCAGTTTGTGGGCCGACTAATTGGGGACGGCCAAGTTCTATTAGGAAAAGGAGCTGTCCAGATAGAGATAGAGGGTGAAGTCATAGGGTTAAAAGGATAAGGAAGTAAGGTCCTAGTGCAGCAAAGAGTCTCGACGGGATAGAGATGCGGAGATATGGACATGGCCCGATAAAAGGGCCAGGTTCAGAGTCTTAATAAACGAAGGAGTAGCCGAGATAAAGTTTGATCGGGGTAGGGAATCCTAGTCAGAGTAAAGTTATGATTCGATCGGAGGAGGTTCAGCTACTATAAATACAGATGCAATGGCAACGGGGAAATGACCTCCAAATCAACACACAAATCAGCCCTGCGCAAATTCTCGCTCTACACAAAACCTCTCAACATTTTTGAGATTTTTGTTTTCTTTTTCTGCCTTCACATCTTCAGTTTGGACAAATAGCACTGTGGAGGCAACCGGTAACAACTTCAGTTTGGATAAACAGCACCGTGTCAAGCTCGACTGGTTATCTATCCAAGTCTCGGCCGACAAGGATTTTTGGATCCTTGTCGACAGAGGTCATCTCATCAGGCTTCTCGGCGAAGTGAGGTGTTACTGTTTGTTAGGCTCGGCGCCTCAAACGCCGAGTTATTTTATGAACGCATACTCACAAGTGGGTTTCAGAGTTCGGCACTCGGACGGCCGAACCACATTCACCGTCAAAACCTTCATCTGCTTTGAGTATCTGTGCCTCTACACTCTAGTATCGATTCGGTGTGAATTCACCTTCATGAATACAGTTATTGTGGCCGATTCGGATGACGACGAATCGTGAACTTTGTAATTGGTAGCCTTGTCTTCAGGCTTGAGGACCCAGAGGTCGAGGTGTGTTCCTTCCTCGGCTGCAATCGCAGAACACAGGAGTCAGCCGCGGGTATCAACATAAAATCAACACATTTTACTCCTCGGTCGAGCTTGGCCGACTAGTTGGCACACCCCACACACATACCAAATGATGTAGTTAGCTTGTTAATTACTCGGCATGCGCACCACGTAGGCTAGGTGGTTTTTTTAGTCAACATTTTGGAACACCCAGTGAGACCTAATGCTAAAATTATAAAGTTCACGTGCGTTGAAACACGATCTGTGAAGAAGAAAACAGGGATGGGAAAGTTTATTGCCACACCGACGATCCGGAGTACAAGTGTTGAAGCCCTGTCACAGGCACGGACCACTGTTGTCGTGACACCTGACCAACGTCGAGAAAAAGAAACCATTCTCGGTGAGCCACCCCATAATACAGGAGTCCTCACTAAAGTCACAAATGAGAGTCTTGTCGAATGGACATTAGAAGACTTTGACGAGGACGGTGGTGAAGCTTCTGATCCACCATCTAGGTCAATTTTCAGAAGACCACTAGAGGAACAATCTTGGCAATTTGAGCAAACAGTTGGCCGAGAAATAAGAGGGATCCTCAAAAAGTACACGGGTACAGCACTGTACATACCAAATTGCTCGAAGTCTTTGTCCACAATACCTAGAATTCAGGATTCACTGATCGGTCAAGACAATCTCTGCCTAAGTATAATACAGTATCAGCGTCAACGGCCGAAACGGGATCTGCTCGGCTTAAATTGATCAATCTGGAGAAAAATAGCGGATCGACCAGTAAAACGAGCAAGTTCGAGCCCGAAACATCTGTTGTGGATGTAGCAGAGATCCAACGAATGATTTATTCGACTTTGAAGAAAGAGCCGAAATTTCCCAAATTCATTCATTCGTACCCAGAGTACGTCGAGCATTTCGAGTATCCGAAGGATTTTAAAATCCCAGACGTCAAGCACTTCCCTAGAACATATGGCTCGTTTTACCGCACAATGTGAAGATGTCAACAGTGACTATTACAAGTTACGATTATTCAACTTCTCACTGACAGACCCAGCGTTCACATGGTATATGAATCTTCCCCCAAATCCATTCAAAGTTGGGAAGAGTTGGTCGAGAAATTTCACTAACAATTCTATCGCACAGGAATGGAGATGTTAGTATCTTCGTTGGCCAGGATGGCTCGGGCATCTGATGAATCACTAATGGAGTACTTAACGAGGTTTAAGTCGGCCAAGAATTGGTGCCGATCATCTCTCCCCGAAGTCAAGTTCGTGAGAATCGCTCTGAATGACCTAGACCTGGAGTATAAAAAGAAGTTCTTGGGGGAAAATTTTCGAGATATGTACGAATTGGTTCAGCATGTTAAGCAGTACGAATACTTACTCCGAGAAAAGAAGATATCAAAATCCCTAGCCCGAGGAACTATATACAAAAACCCTTCGATGAGTTACGCATCGGCCGAATGAGACGACTCCCAGTATGCCAGTATTGACGCGGGCTGAGATTGTCATTGACAAGCCATACATTTGCAAGGTTTTGGCTCAATCTAAGAATGCCAAAACTCGCGCAGCCCCTGAGGACACTGCAGCCAAAACATCGAAGGTTTATACCTTTGACATTACCAAGGCCAACGCTATCTTCGACCAGTTATTGGTAGCAAAGATTATCAAGCTTTGGCCGAGACATAACATCCCCAAGGCCAAAGAGTTGAAACATAAAATATACTACAAATACCATAACTCGAGTAACCATATGACCAACAACTGTGTGGTGTTCCACGATGTTATTCAAAGCTAGATCGACAAGGGCAAATTGAAGTTTCCGAAAAAACAGATGGTCATCAACGCTAATCTTTTCCCTTCGGCGACAGTCGGCATGGTAGATGCCCCATCTGCCCAAGAATAAGGGGAAAACAAAGGTCAAGTTTGTGCCAATGCAGCATGTTTTAAAACAGAATTATCGGTTGCGGCTCAAGATCAACTTATTCTCTAATGAGCCACCAGCAGAATTGACAGGATCTGCGATAGTTGAAGCTATGTCAGGATTTAGTGAGGAGGAGTCTGACAGACCGATGGTTTTGTGCAGCCGTTGCAAGACACAAGTGGTCATAACCAAGCTGAAAAAGAGGCTACCTCAGGTGCCGACACCACGGTAGCATCCCTACAACCACCCATTGTCGCGGTAACACCACCGAAGGTACTCAGCGCGAGCCAGTTCCAAAAGGTTTTCGATAGGCTTGGCCGCCAACCACGAGCAGATGGATCATCTTCGGCCAGTCGATGGCTTGGTTTTGACGCCCCGTTTTATAACAAAGATTATTATGTGTGAAACTCCAGCAGTTCTAGCTCGATGGCGAACCAAAAAACATTCAAGCCGCCGGAACTGCGCGACCAACGATGGTACACTTACAATTCTCCAACCGACGTGTATACTGCACTGTCAAAGTCACAAAAGCGTCGTCGCCTGAGGGAAGAAAGTGGCAGCCGAAAGAAACAGTGGATAATGAAGATGACCGGCAGCCTCTAGCAATCATGACTGAATTACTTCAAAGGAAGAAAGCGACTAATCGTGATATCGAAACAGCCTTTGAAGAATCCGAGAAATGAATCAAACTTCTTCTTCGACCTGGGGAAATGAAAGCTCATTTTGAGCAATTCAGGAAGAAGGCAGAAAGTAAGCTCTCTCCATTGCTAACACCAGAGCCATTGATCAAGATACGACGAAATCTTCATCCTTCTTTTGTTGGCGAAGCCCTAGAATACATATGGGAATTTCATAAGACGCATTCAGCCAATGATTTATACGGCCTACCAAAAGAATGTCAAGAGGCCATCGACTTGGCCTTAACCTCCCCAAATGCCAAGCAAATAATCCAGAAGACCACAGATTCGACAATGAAGGCCAGATTCCAGCACATACGTGAAGCTCGGGTACTCAGCTTTGAGGTCGATCAGTACACTGATATAGACCCTGTCGAGCTCTCATTTTTCCTAGAAGACCTTCAATATTTAAGGTACCATTTTGAAGTCTTCTCAGCAGTGGCTCTCTTCGGCTTTACGATCGATGAGAAAGAACGCATGGCATGACTCGATGCGTACCTTGATACGAGAAACACTCGAATCGCTTATCAAAAGCAAGCCCGTAAAGTGGCACAAGTCCCAACAACGAGTGAGCTCAAGGGTGACACCCGTGATGACTCAGCACAAAAGGATGATCCGCAACCCGTCATTAATATGACAGATGTTTAAGCCGATGATACTCAGGAACAAGATGCTTCGGCTGATAACCTAGGAAAAGATGATCATGACCCAGTGGGCCCTTCTGTCCTTGACAATATGGAGATCAGTGTGGTTCACGTTTTACCTGCTGAATTTCAGACGACTACTTCCCAACCAACGTCCTTAGATGGCGATGTAGTTGCCGAGGAAGCCACACAAGTTGACTTTGTCATTACTAAAGAAGATGGATCAAAAAGTAAGCAACACAAGCTTACAGCAACCCTCGTCGAGTTGTTTCCCAGATCTCCCACCACCAATTTGTAGTATCTGAAACCGTTGTATGTTACGGCTCAAATCGAAAGATACCCTGTCTCCAAGGTATTCGTCGATTGTGGGGCAACCGTCAACGTTATGCCCGTCTCCATCATGGGGCCTTACGACGGTCGAACGACGAGCTCATCCCTTCCGGAATAACCATGAACAACTTTGTGGGAGACCAATCCTAGACGAAATGAGTGCTTCCTTTGGAGGTAACCGTCACCGGCCGTAATCACATAACCATGTTCTTCATAGTCGACTCAAAGACTGAGTATAACACGCTGCTCGGCCACGATTGAATTCATCAGACCGACTGCATTCCGTCGTCATTATATCAAGTCTTTGTTTTTTGGGACAGAAAATCGGTCGTAGTCCATCTGGCCGACAACCAGCCATTGAGGCTAATATGATTCAGGCCCGCTAATATGATGAGCACGTCGGCTACATCACTCTTCAAGGCTTCAATGAGGAAGGACGGCCAACTCGAATTTCAGTGTAGAAAACCATCGAGGTTGCTGCTGAGACTGTACATCAGGATTCAGCGAGACTCGGATTGGCCAACTTACTTACCGATTTCGATAACTGACATTCAGCGAGGGTCGCGGTTTCATCAACCATGGAACGACTGCTGGCCAATTGGTATGTTATTTCCAAGCAACCAAACTCGGGAGTCAACCTGATTGAGTTTCTAGCCGAATGAGACAACGGCCCTGCTTTATCGTTGGATAAAGTTTAGGCTGCACCGGCCTAACTTGAAGATAATCAGCCTGAGGTCAAGGACCATTTGGAAGAAATAAATGTTAGGATGGCCGAAGACCCATGGCCTTTATTTATGAGAGATTATATTCACACACCCCAAATTACTTCTCCCACACCTTTTTAATTTTTTTAATATTTTCTACCCACCACAAACACTTGATAGAAAAATATTAAAAAATTAAAAGGGTGTGAGGGAAGTAATTTGGGGTGTATGAATATAATCTCCCTTATTTATTAGTGCTTTGTTACCCCAACCTATGAAAAACGAGCTTTGTAATTTACTCAAGGAATTTAAAGATTGTTTTGCTTGGAGTTACCATAAGATGCCTGGTTTAGATAGAACGCTCGTTGAACATGAGTTGCACATTAAGCCTGGATGCAAACCGTTTTGTCAACCACCTCGACGATTCTCAACTGAAAGTGCAACTCGGCATAAAAGACGAGATTGTTCGACTTTTAAATGCCGGTTTCATTTGAACAACTCGATACGTCGAATGGTTGATTAATATCGTCCCAGTTCTAAAAAAATGGTGCATTGCGAATTTGTATCGATTTTCAAAATCTAAATCTGGCAACTCCCAAAGATGAATATACGATGCCGATTTCGGATCTATTAATCGATGCAGCGGCAAGCCACACAATTTTATCCTTTATGGATGGACATGCTGGTTATAACCAAATTTTCATCGCCGAGGCTGATGTTCACAAAACTACTTTTGGAAGCCCGAGGGCACTTGGCACATACAAGTGGGTCATTATGCCATTCGACTTAAAGAATGCCAGCGCCACGTACCAACGAGCGATGAACACTATTTTTCACGATCTAATTGGGACTACAATCAAAGTATATATTGACAACGTTGTAGTAAAGTTGAAACGTCGGCAAACACACTTGGAGGATCTTCGCCAGGCTTTCTTACGCATGCGCTGGCATAACCTCAAAATGAACCTTGCTAAGTGTGCCTTCGGCATATTCGTCAGTAATTTCTAAGGTTTCTTGGTACATCACCGGGGTATTGAAGTCGACGAAAACAAGGCTCAGGCAATCATTAACGCACCACCCCCAACGACAAAGAAACTGTTACAATCGTTGTTGGGTAAGATCAATTTCCTCCCCTGATTCATTGACGGGATTTTAAAACCGCACAAATTTAACCCTCTTTTTGACAGATGTAGTATGGATGTAAGTAGGGTATCGTTCTAAGCCGGGGATTAGGAGGGATTGCTAATCACTCTAAAATTATTTAAAAACGTAAAAACAAAGTTTTAAAACACTTAACTAAAATAACTCAAAATAAAACTAACAAATAAACTAAAACAAATCAAAAGACTCAAAAATACAGAACTAGGTTAAAAACTCGAAACACACTTAAAATGACTCAAAATAATAAAAACAATCAAATTAACTCAATCTAGACACCAGGAAATTAATTGGACGAAATTTAAATTAAAAGATTAAAAATAATGAAAAACTAAATAATATAATATAATCATGGGGGGGGGGTTGGTTTTTATGAAACGTAAATTAAAACTTAACTAAATTATAAAATTGACAAAAACATAAAATAAAAGTGAATGGATGAGCGACGGATTGGCTAGAGGGTTTTTCTCCACACAAGACACAAATGCAACCTAAATTGATTTTCAGTTGTTCTTTCGATAAATTGTAAATCTCAATACTCCAGATTAACCGTGAACAGCACTTTTTTAATCTTCAAGTTTTCCTTATGTTGTTAAATTGGATGAACAGCATACAACAATTCAACACATTCTCTAAAAGTCCCCTACGTGAAAAGCACAATAGAGATACAATCAAAGATCATTAAACTTTGTGAAAACTATAAATACTGACGAGGCATTCGTAACTATGAAAAGCATGATACTCTTGCCAGGAATTTACTTAACACGATTGTGGATAACAACCTTTACTACTCATGAATATAAGTTCATAACGATTAGGTGAAATTCACTTATATTCTAGCATCAAATTCATGCATGTAAATTAAGTATGCATCCTTAATTAACATACGCAAATAAGTTATCAATCAAGCAGTTAAGCAAATTAAATCACAACTTAGAAATCACAACTGAAGTTACCAATTTAAATTACAAATATAATCATGGTTTCGAATTAACCTCTAGCCAAAATAAATTAATTACACATTATTAAAACAGAAATTAAATACAGAAATAAAAATAAGAGTTTGGAGGATTAAACCAAAATGGGAAGTTGCAAGAGTTTGTGCACTGTGCAATTATGGGCGCTGGCCTTCTGTTGTTGTTTGCACCGTAAGCTGCCCAGCTGGCAGCTTCTTCTCTCGTGAACTGCCCTGCTGCTCACTGATTTGGCCTCTGCCGAGGACCTCTTAAGCTGCCCTCTCAGACTGGCTGCTGCGCTGCACCTGATTTCACTCCCTGCCCGCTGCCAAATGGCAGCTCACGTTGCCTGCGGACTGTTGTGCTTTTCTTCAAGGCCCAGCTGCCTTTGCCGAGGCTCTCCCTGCACTCTTTCCTGATTGGCCCCTCCTCCGTGTCTCCCTGCAAGCTGCTTTATGAAGCAGCCCAATGAGCTCCTTCGAGGCCACACACCTCTGTCTAATTGTTTTCTCCCCCGAGTCTCACTGAGGTAGCTCACCCTTTTAATTATTCTGTTTTCTCCCGAGGGCCTCTTTTCAGCTCTCCCTCATCTCCCTTTTCGGTGGAATCCCTGCCTTCCAGCTCATAGCTCCTTCACGCAGCTCCCCCACCGACTTGATTGCCTTTTTTTTTATTATTTTATTTTTCTTTCCTTTCATCATTCATTCTCCCACCATCCTTTGATTTCTTTTCTGTTTATTATTTCTTTCTTTCGGTGTTGCTGTTTTCCACCTCAATCTTTTTGCTGCCCATGCATATGCTTTCCTTTGGCAGCCTCACATTTATTATTTTCTGCCATCATTTTCTTAAGTTACAAAAATCACATAAGTGAGAAAGGTAGTTTTTAACGAATTTGTCACTTAAAATCTCACTTGTGCAATTTTTACTTTCTTTACTAGATAAATTCAATAAAACACAAAAACAAAGTAAAAAGTTCAAAAATATAAGAAACTAACTAAGAAAAGACAAGAGAATTTGATGTAAAATATATATAAATATTAGCTTATCAAATACCCCCACACTTATCTTTTGCTAGTCCTCGAGCAAAACAAAGAAAACATGAAAAAGTAATAACATGAAAAACATTAACTTCCCCCTATTTGACCCTCATAGAATTTCATTCGAGAATATAAATCAGCAAGAACCATAGCTAGCACCAAACAAGCTAATTCAAGCTCATCTTCCTTATTCAAATATTAGCAGTAATCTTTAATCATCCTTGAAGTGTAGTGTGTGAGATAGCCATGCTAATGCAATTTCAAGTTTTTATTTTTAAAAACACCATATGCAAACCAGCAACCTTCTCACGGAATATGCACTCAATCACACATGTGTTTAGTTTTAATGTGTTTCGCTCAAAGAAACAAATGTGAAAGATCTACCATAAGCTTGCATAAAGATCACTTCTCCACAATCATAATTACAAAACTTAAATCAAGAGGACTTTTATTGGATGTAATGAGGTTTAGGGATAGGGCTATTGAAACGAAAGAATAGGAAAACACAAGTTCCAAGCTACATCGCAAGCGATTCTTTTGTTGAGATTTATAAGAACTTAAGCTCTCCAACGATTCTTTTAACACCTCCCATCACACTCTTAAACTGAAACTTTAGAAACTTTTTATTTTCTTCAAATATAATCTTTCTTTTCTTTTCTTCTTCCTTTTCTCATTTTTTTTTTAAATAATAAATACAAACATGAAATACCCCCACACTTATTCTTTTGCCAAACTCATTCCAAGTACTTCACAAACATTTCTCATAAGACAATCTCAAATTGCTTGCTTGGAAAGGGTAAGAAAACATGTTTTGAGGTATAGGGGTAGATATATCTGGTGATAAGAAATAAAAGGCTCAACATACGGCTCAAATTTGGCAATCTAATGATATCATTTTTTTTTTTCTGGGAAATAAGGTTATTTGGGCCATGGTGGTGAACTGATAGGCTCATATTTATATATATTTTTACATCAAATTCACGTGTCTTTTCTTAGTTAGTTCCTCATATTTTCTGCTATTTACTTTGTTTTTGTGTTTTAAGTGATTTATCTAGCTAAGTAAATAATTATCGCACTAATGAGTTTTTAAGTAATCAATTCATCATTTTTTTATCTTGCTCACTTATTTGATTTTTGTACCTTATGAAAATCAAGCAGAAAATAAAGATGAAAGGAGCTGCCTTTCGGTGGAATAGAAAACAAATAAAAATAAAATACAAAGCTGCGGGCCATTGAGGAGAAAACAAAGGAGTGCAGCTTGACGTGGGGATAGGCTGCCAGGAAAGAGTCCACCGAGGGAAATAAAAAGAAGACAAGGTGCAAGGAATTGGAAGGAGAAAAAGAGAAAATAAAATAAGAAAGAAAATGATGATGATTGATGAAAGTGGAAAACATAATGATGAAAGGGGGGAGCTGATAATTGAGGATCCAAGGGGAGCTGCCAACGGGCAGCAGAAGAATAAAACAGAAAAAAAAATCAAAGAGCGGAGGAGACGCGGAAAGAGAGGGAGCTCCTGAGGGAGCTCATCGGGGCTGCTAGAGAGAGACCGAAGCTGCCTCTGAGCAGCGGAGAAAATAAAAAAAATAATAAAGAGAATAAGGAGGAAAAGGACATAGGAGTGCTGCAGCGTGAGGGCTGCCTTAGCAGCGGTGCCAAGAAACCGAAGCTGCCTTGGCAGCTTGTCAAGCCGAGGGGCTGCCAGTCAAAAGGAAGCTGCGCAAGCCACATGGAGACTGGCGCACGGAGACCGAGAGAACCAAGGCTGCCTTTGGGCAGCGGGAGGCAGCAAGGCTACGAGCAGAAAATCAAACAAGCACAGAGAGCTCTCCGAGGGAAAGAAACAGGCGCATGATGATGCAAGAATTAACTAACACTCAAATTAAACCCTTTTTTTGTCAAATTGTAGTAAAGATGTAAGTAGGGATCGTTCTAAACCGGGGATTAGGAGGGCTTGCTAAAACCTCTAAACTAATTCAAAAACATAAAAACAAAGTTAAAAATGTAAATAAAAGACTTTAAAAACAAGAAAGTAAAAGGGGGATTTAGGTTTGGTGAAGTTGAAAACAAAACTTAAACTTGTAAACTAAACAGATTTTAAAACGAAATTGAGTTTAAAATAGATGGATGGAAGGCTAGCTAAGGGGTTCATCTCCACACATATTATACTTGCATACAAAATGATTTCCAATTGCTTTTCAATAACCATGAATTCTCAATGCCCCAAGTTAATTAGGTACGCTTAAATTAACCTTCAGATTTTCCTAATGTTATTGAATTGGATGATTGCATACGACAACCCAAAACATTCCCCACAAGTCCCCTACATGATTGCATAATAGAGATACAAGCAAGAATCATTAAGTTCTATGAAAACGATAAGCATTGACGAAACACTTGTTACTATGATTGCATGAAACTTATGCCAAGAATTTACTTAACTCGATTGAGATCATCAACCTTTACTACTTGTGAATATAAGTCCATAACGATTAGGTGAAATTTCCTTATATCCTAGCATTCAATTTATGCATGATAATTAAGCGTGCACTCTCAACCAACACACACAAATCAATGTAATTCAAACCGATAAGTAAATTGAATTCATAACTTACGAAACGCAATTGGAAGTAATCAAATTATATAGCAAGCATAATCATATGTTTCGAATCCCCCCCTAGCCAAGGGGGGTTTAGTTCCTCATGTTCACAAAACAAAGATAAATAGAATTATACATTGAAAATAAAAGAAAGAAAACACCTAAACGTTCCAACGATCCATGTTGAGTGACAAGCACGTTTAAGCACTTTCCTTCCCTTCCTTTGATATGGCACAAGGGGTGGATGTGGTTTGAAGGTTTGGTTGTATGGATGAGTGGATAGGAGGATGTATGGTGGCGTTTAGGATGGTTTAGGGGGGGTGGCACGGCTAGGATAGTTTATGGGCAGATTTTGTGGAGGAAAGAAAGGGTTTTGGCTAGGATAGTTTAGGGTGTGTGAAGATGGAATTGTTGTGTGAATTGGTGAGTCTAAGCCTTGCAAGAAGGCTTATTTATAGGTGTACAAAGGTGAGGAACCACTCAAGTGATTTTAATAAACAAATAAAAAGCAAGAATTATTCATCAAAAACAGCTAGCAACACATGCTTCATTGCAGAAATTTCATGTGCAATGACTTGCATTCATCCTCCTTGGTCCATGCCTTAGATTCCCCTTGGTCTTCTCATGATGAATCAGCTAGAACACTTGCAAAACAGCTAGCACACATGTATTTCATGATTAAACAAGCTAGCACACTTGCAAAACATAATCATCCATCCAACCCGTGGGTCATCCATGCCATGTGCTCTCCTGACCTTCCCTTACTAAAATGCCCATAACTTCTTCTAGAAAAATGATCTTAACAATCCGCAAAATGCTCCAGAAAATAGACATCTGTAGCTTTCCAAGCATATAAGGCCCATTCTCTAGTTCATTTTGGGCCGTTCGCAAATTGCTTCCAAAGTGGGCTGATCTGCACAGGCAGTTTTGACAAATTTGTTACATAAAACCTCACTTGTGCTATTTTTCTTTTATTTGTTTGACAAATCATATAAAACACAAAATCAATGTAAATAGCTCAAAAATATAAGGAACTAACTAAGAAAAGATGAGAGAATTTGATGTAAAATATATATAAATATGAGCTTATCACATGAAAAATTGCACAGAGAGCATTCTCCTCATTTCGGTCCTATCTTTCCAAAATCATGTTTTATTTTTGTTTTAATTTGATAATAGTGTGTAATTAATTTTTAAGTAGTTAGGGGCTGTTTTGAAGCTCCGAATATGATTGTGAATGTGTTGTGATATTTTGTTTGAATGAATTTTATGAAGGATGAAAATTGATTCACTACTTATCTCATTGATGAATTCTTTTTGTGTTTCTATGGATGCATACTTAGTAAGCATATTAAGAATTTTAATGCTATGAATATATGTGTGCCTGCCCTTGTTGAATGAGGACCTACATATGTTCTAGAGTAGCACTTGTTAATTGTGGTTAACATGTGAATCGATTTCTAGGATAAGTAAGACAACGCCAGTACTTACGATGCCTTGTGATGTCTCAAACTCTTTTCATTCTTAATGATTTCTACTTGTTAAATCTATGAACACGCCATTCTAGATTGCATGCTAGGAACTAAGTTAAGTTGAAAACGCCATTCTCTTGACATACTACGTAAGAAAGAGTAATAGGTTGAGTTCTAACATTGAGCCAACTTGAGCATCTTCATCCGGAAATAAAAGGAATTTGAATGAAACATAACACATTTGCATGATTATTTGGTGGTGGATAACATTTCCCCTAACTCGTTTTTCTTAACTTGTGAATTAAAATCTATTTGCATTATTTAGAATTTGTTTATATTCTGTTTCGTCCGATTTAATTTAAATAGCAAATCAACTCCAAAAATCCCAAAAATTTGTGTGAGCATAGCTTGGTGTGTCTAGTTTCTGTGTATAAAATTTCGTTGCATTTGGATAAGTGTAAGTCGGTCTAATAATTAGTTTTTGGTGGCTGGTCAGTGGAGACAGCCACCCAATTTTTGTGACATTTTCTTTAAGCAATCGGATCAAACAATCTTCTGCGGGAAAGACCCTTATTTTCATATACTACAATCGACAAATTTTAGTGTTAATAAGGAAAATCAATAGGATTATTGCGTGCTACTTTGAGGTGCGCTATAATTTCCTACCATGAACCTAATGCCTCTATCATTTCCAAGTTCATGCAATCAATGACAAATATTTCAAAAGATCGTTACGCAAGTTCTAGAGATGCATCTCACATAAGTTCATCACACATGAAAGAATAGTAGTGTATGAAAAATGCACACACTTTCAATAGGCTCAAAAACTCACATGGGATGTATATGGTCACTAAATTCACATATGAAGATTTAAGTCATGCTTTAGTTTCACATCAACAAGGCTATGTGCATTTGGATTGTCAAAGATGATCAAACATGTACAATACTAACAAGAGAACAAGGAATTTCACATAACACATGTTAACTAAGTTCTTGATAATTATGGTTCAAATTCATCCAGTTATATCATTGGGTCGGGAAACTAATAAAAATCTAATTTAAAACCATAAGGAAAACAAGACAATATTTTTGGATTTTTTAAAAATTTCGAGAAAAATTAAATAAAACACAAAACTCCGGAAAAAAATTAAGTAAAACACAAAGCTAATTAAGAAAACAAAAAAGCAATAACATGGAAACAAATGAAACCAGTTCAAAGTCGAAGGTACAAAAATTTTCAATTTGGTCATTTTTTATACTTGATACCCCCACACTTAAACTAGACATTGTCCCCAATGTCAGAAAACAATAATAAGCAAATAAAAATAAAAATGAATAAAAAAAAATACGAAACAAAATAAAATAAAGAAAAGGGACTGAAAACTTCCCTAATTTGCAGAAAACTCAAGCGATGACCCCCAAGCGTAAATTTTGCAATCAACTTCAAGGGAGGAAATAACCAAACGTTCCTGCAAAGAAAAGAAATAAATCAGTTAAGCACGCAAGCAAAATATAGAAAAATGCAAACGAAAAATTGAAAATAAAAATAAAAGACAACGAAAAGAACTAATAGGCGATCATTGGTCGCTTGTTGATTTTCCACAGCTTTCATCTTGAACTAGATGGGCCTTCTTCTTGCAAGTGATCCTCAGCTTAGTTGAGGATGAATCAGCACGTTGTCTCCACATGCTTCAAGTAGTCCGGTCTCCACGCAGGTGTGGCATCTTCTTGAACTCTTGGATCTTCCCAGACTCATCTGCTCTTCGAAGTAACTCAGACTCCTCCTGCTTCGTCTGTGAGGTACTTTTGTTTTTGAAGAAGTACCTCAACACAGGTTTATTTTTGAAGTGGGTTGGGAGGGGTCTGAGATGAGTACTCGAGAGCAAGACTAGGTAAGCAATCAGGATCTCACTTTCTCCATGTTCTTCAGATGAAAGTGAGGAGAAAGCGTGATTTGAGATACTTTTGCTTTTAACCTTTTTGATATGAAATACTTTTGCTCTGGATGATTTGTTTTCTGAGGTGATCCAAGGGATGAAGAACACTGAGTAACTTGAAAGCTTTCTTTGGGAAGACATTATCGGAGATGAAGAGAGGAAGAAAGGTTGAGAGGTGGAGAGGTGGAGAGGTGGTGAAGGTGTGCCTTTGATGTGGAAGGCGAAGGTCGACTTTATAGAAATTTTCCTTCACAACCGGAACTGTTCCCTCACTATTTGTCGGCAGCCGGTGGATGGATGAACAGTGCCCGTTACGCGCTTTCTGACAAAGCTTCCGTAATTTCCGCGAAGCTGACTGCGCATGTGACGAGTGACGACAAATTGGAATGATGATCTTTTGAAAAACCGGGGTTCAAAACCGGGTGCGGCTCGTGGTTTTCGCAACGCTCCACGCTGCACGTGATGAGTCACGACAAAATTGGAAAAACTGAACCACGTGATTGCTGAGTCAAGCCCAGCTTTTGAGAAAGGAAACGGCTCTTTTGATTTGCGCGAGGACGCGTCTTCAACCTCAGAGGAGCGCCTCTCTTTGATTTGCTTCTTTTTATAGAGGCGCTAATTCTGCTTCACATCACACTTGAACTCCCTTCCTCAAACACTTCTGCACTTTTACTCCTCACTCATAATCTTACTCCCTCTGCTCTCTTCCTGCACTTTTAATCTTTCCGATCTCTTGTTCCGCTTCAGCAATCTTAATTTTTCCGAACTCTTTTCTTCCTCAACCCCCTCTAAAAATGTCTTGCCCTTCCGACCGTCGCCTTAACTTGAATGTCGGGGAAGACGATGACTCGTCTTCTCCGAACAACATTTGGAATCCATCCTTCATATCCCCCAATGGTCCTCTTACAGTCGGGGACACAATGATGAGGAATGAAATCACCGCTACGGTGATTGCTAGAAATCTGCTCACTCCAAGGGACAATAGGATGCTATCTAGGCGGTCGGACGAGCTGGCCGTTCATGAATCCCTTGCCCTCAGCGTCCAGAGTGCAGGCTCAGTTTCGAACATGGGCCAGCGCCTGCTTGCCCGAACTCGTCAGGTGGAGTCGCTGATGGCGGAGGTGGCCAGTCTTCGGCAAGAAGTCAGAAGACTCAGGCACGAGAACAAGGAGTTGCACATGCTCGCAACTAGCTACTCGACCAGCATGAAGAGGAAGCTGGACCAGCTGCAGGAGTCGGACGGTCGAATCCAGAGTGATCATGAGCGGTTCATGGCGTTACTCCCGCGGTTTATGTTGCCTTCGTCCTCTGGAGCAGCACCAAGTGTTCCGGCTCCGGAGATTCCAACTCTAGCACTTCGTCTTCCCGGAGCTCCATCGACTTCTGCGGTGCCACCTGACCAATGACCAATGACCAATGAACGCTATTAGTTTTCGTATTATTGTAAATTTATTTATGCTTTTAATGTTTATTTAAATATATATATATATATATATATATATGTTACTAATATTATTATTATTATTATTAATTTTTAATTTTTTTTTATTATATTTTTTTTTTTCAGGGTTATTTTAAGCAAAATAAAATATGTAAAATATGTAAATTAATGTAAAAGGACTTCGTTTATCCGCACTTAAAATAAACATGCCCTTAATTTATTTAAACACAAACTAAATAAAAATCAACCAAATAACAAAATTAACTAAGCAAAACAAAATGAAAGTAAAAGCAATAAAGAAGAAGGTTAAGAAATGCAAATCTGATTGCTTGGGTTGCCTCCCAAGAAGCGCTTGCTTTAACGTCTTTAGCCGGACGATTCTTTCCATTATCCTCCCCTCGGCTCCAAAGCATGGAATTTATCTTTCAATGGGAGGTGATACTTGAAATGATTCGGCAGTGGCATTAATTCAAGAGTGGGTGCCTGAATCATTAAAATGAGAAAAATGTTAGTATAAAATAAAATAAAAATTAAAATTGGAGAAGATTGCTTACTGCCTTTCTCCGATACAAACTCAATTACAAAGACCACATTTTTGGATATTTCCGGGATTTTGAACTGGGCCAGATTGACTATGATGGTTGTGGCCTGCCCCGTGTCATCAAATTCAACTTCTTGGGCCTTGATTGTCTGGACAACCTCTTTGATATTTTCAACGCATTTTCCAGCCACTTCGATATCACTTTGGACCTTTGGAAGAGCTTCCACCATGTCTTTTTCACTTTCTTCGTTATTTGGAATTAAAAACCTGCAAGGAAAAGGGACATTTAGTGGAATAATGTTAGAATGAATTTCATTTGGAACATCATTACCGAAGTTGGACAACATAGGGACTTCAGGGGTTTGAGACAAGAATTCGTCTAAACTGCCCAAGTCGTCCTCCTCATCTTCTGCTTGCAGCGGCACTTCATCCAAGTTCGGGCTGTGACTGGATGGTTCTAGAACAGCCTCATCCTCCATATCACCTTCCAAAGTGATGGCTTCTTCATTTTCAACTTCTGCCTTTGAATTTGCAATGGTGGAGTTGGAGAATTCACTTTGATCTTGAATCTGTGCCATGATCTCCATAATCTCCCCAACTTGCCTTTCCAATTCATCCACCTTGTTGGTCCGGTCTTGCATCTCCTGGATTCGATTTTCCACTCCCTGATTCAAAGAAGTGAGTAACTTATTAAATGTATCATTATCCAGAGATGTACCTGAATCGAATTGGGCAAATTGTTGTGGTGGCTGTGATGGTTGCAAAGGTGTTGTATAGAACTCATCATACGGCTGCCAATATTCTCCTTGGTGAGTCTCCTTACTTTGATTTTGTGACCCCTGCACCAAAGAGTTTAATTCATTAAGAATTTGATTATAATCCACAGGCACACTTTGATTCGATTGGAATTGTTGTGGGGGATGTTGTGGTGGCTGCATAGGTCTTGAATAGAAATCATCTTGCTGCCAATATCCACTTTGTTGAAATTGATGAGGTTCATCCCACGTCTGATTTGAATAACCTCTCCAATCCGAATTGCAAGCGTTGGAATACATATTGCCCCTTGATTGGCTGTGGCTTTGATATCCCCAATTATCGTCATATGCAGAAAATTGAGGATACTGATGAGCTTGATATCCTTGCCCATAGGGCACATCAAATGTCAGGACATTTGGCATTGAGGTCCGTTCAGCATTATGAGTCAATTGAGCAGTGAGCTGCGCCAATTGAGCTTGAATGGTTGCCATATCTTGCTCCATTAGTACCTAAAATTAAAGAAAGAAAAATAAATCAAATATCAAAAGTAAAAGATAAAAACACAAACATAAAAATAAACACAAACAAAAATAAAGGGATTAGCAAAATTACTAATCCCCGGCAACGGCGCCAAAAATTTGACGGGATTTTAAAACCGCACAAATTTAACCCTCTTTTTGACAGATGTAGTATGGATGTAAGTAGGGTATCGTTCTAAGCCGGGGATTAGGAGGGATTGCTAATCACTCTAAAATTATTTAAAAACGTAAAAACAAAGTTTTAAAACACTTAACTAAAATAACTCAAAATAAAACTAACAAATAAACTAAAACAAATCAAAAGACTCAAAAATACAGAACTAGGTTAAAAACTCGAAACACACTTAAAATGACTCAAAATAATAAAAACAATCAAATTAACTCAATCTAGACACCAGGAAATTAATTGGACGAAATTTAAATTAAAAGATTAAAAATAATGAAAAACTAAATAATATAATATAATAATGGGGGGGGGGTTTGGTTTTTATGAAACGTAAATTAAACTTAACTAAATTATAAAATTGACAAAAACATAAAATAAAAGTGAATGGATGAGCGACGGATTGGCTAGAGGGTTTTTCTCCACACAAGACACAAATGCAACCTAAATTGATTTTCAGTTGTTCTTTCGATAAATTGTAAATCTCAATACTCCAGATTAACCGTGAACAGCACTTTTTTAATCTTCAAGTTTTCCTTATGTTGTTAAATTGGATGAACAGCATACAACAATTCAACACATTCTCTAAAAGTCCCCTACGTGAAAAGCACAATAGAGATACAATCAAAGATCATTAAACTTTGTGAAAACTATAAATACTGACGAGGCATTCGTAACTATGAAAAGCATGATACTCCTGCCAGGAATTTACTTAACACGATTGTGGATAACAACCTTTACTACTCATGAATATAAGTTCATAACGATTAGGTGAAATTCACTTATATTCTAGCATCAAATTCATGCATGTAAATTAAGTATGCATCCTTAATTAACATACGCAAATAAGTTATCAATCAAGCAGTTAAGCAAATTAAATCACAACTTAGAAATCACAACTGAAGTTACCAATTTAAATTACAAATATAATCATGGTTTCGAATTAACCTCTAGCCAAAATAAATTAATTACACATTATTAAAACAGAAATTAAATACAGAAATAAAAATAAGAGTTTGGAGGATTAAACCAAAATGGGAAGTTGCAAGAGTTTGTGCACTGTGCAATTATGGGCGCTGGCCTTCTGTTGTTGTTTGCACCGTAAGCTGCCCAGCTGGCAGCTTCTTCTCTCGTGAACTGCCCTGCTGCTCACTGATTTGGCCTCTGCCGAAGACCTCTTAAGCTGCCCTCTCAGACTGGCTGCTGCGCTGCACCTGATTTCACTCCCTGCCCGCTGCCAAATGGCAGCTCACGTTGCCTGCGGATTGTTGTGCTTTTCTTCAAGGCCCAGCTGCCTTTGCCGAGGCTCTCCCTGCACTCTTTCCTGATTGGCCCCTCCTCCGTGTCTCCCTGCAAGCTGCCTTATGAAGCAGCCCAATGAGCTCTTTCGAGGCCACACACCTCTGTCTAATTGTTTTCTCCCCCGAGTCTCACTGAGGTAGCTCACCCTTTTAATTATTCTGTTTTCTCCCGAGGGCCTCTTTTCAGCTCTCCCTCATCTCCCTTTTCGGTGGAATCCCTGCCTTCCAGCTCATAGCTCCTTCACGCAGCTCCCCCACCGACTTGATTGCCTTTTTTTTATTATTTTATTTTTCTTTCCTTTCATCATTCATTCTCCCACCATCCTTTGATTTCTTTTCTGTTTATTATTTCTTTCTTTCGGTGTTGCTGTTTTCCACCTCAATCTTTTTGCTGCCCATGCATATGCTTTCCTTTGGCAGCCTCACATTTATTATTTTCTGCCATCATTTTCTTAAGTTACAAAAATCACATAAGTGAGAAAGGTAGTTTTTAACGAATTTGTCACTTAAAATCTCACTTGTGCAATTTTTACTTTCTTTACTAGATAAATTCAATAAAACACAAAAACAAAGTAAAACGTTCAAAAATATAAGAAACTAACTAAGAAAAGACGAGAGAATTTGATGTAAAATATATATAAATATTAGCTTATCATTCATTGCAAATTCGGCAGGGAAGATATGAGCTTTTTCCACACTGCTCAAACTCAAAGACTCCGACAATTTGAGTGGTGCACTGAGCATCACAAGGCCTTCACAAAGATCAACGTGGCTCTTTCGACCCCACCTGTCCTTGTTCCGCCTCGACAAGGCAGACCTCTTAAGTTGTACATCTCATGGCCGATGAGTCTATCGACTATCTTTTAGCACAAGACAATGATGCTGGGCGCGAGCAGGCTATCTTTTACCTTAGCCGTAACCTCAATGCTCCTGAGATCAACTATTCGGCCGTCGAGAAACTCTTATTAGCTTTGTTTTTCACCGTGTCTAAAATCAGGCATTACATGCTCCCATCTGTCACTCAAGTCATCGCCCAGACCGATGTCATCTGTTATATGCTCACTCGGTCGATTGTTAAAGGTCGAATTGAGAAATGGACAATGGCGTTATCTGAATTTAGTTTGCAATACGTACCCCAGAAGGCTGTCAAAGGCTAGACACTGGTTGATTTTTTGGCTCAGCACTCGTCTCCATACGACTTTGGGGGTAATGATGTCGAGATCGGCATGGTGGCTCAGCTGGGGTTGGAATAGTCATTCAATCTCTTGAGCACTATAGGTGGTATTTCTCTAAAGTTAGACTTTGACTGTTCGAACAACTAGGTCGAGTATGAGGCCCTCATCATCGGCCTCAGTATCCTTCACGACTTACAGGCACCTTGCGTTCTTGTCTTCGGCGACTCTGAACTTGTGATTAACTAACTCAATGGCACTTTTCGTTGCATGAGTTGCACTCTAGCTCCCTATCACATGGTTGCCAGCTATTTGGCTGAGTCCTTCGATGGCATTACATTCACGCATATTTCTTGAGTTCACAATACTAAGGCAGACGAGTTGGCCCAAATAGTCTTCGGCACGCAACTCATGGGGGGCAAGGTAGGCTGGGCGATACCCGTTATACGACAGTCATACATGGCCCTGGTTAATCAACAAGTTCTCAATTAGGATCATGTGATCTGAACGCGAGTCATGTCTTTACCTTCATTGTTAGAACGGGAAAATCATGTCGAAGTTTATGCAGTCGAGGCGTTGCCAGATGATTGGAGAAAAACGATTATGCGGTATCTTAACAACCCTAATGGCAAACACGACCGCAAGACAAGAGTCCACGCCACAAATTACGTGTTGTATCAAAACGTGTTGTACAGAAAATGGAAGGACGGCTTGTTGTTGTTATGTCTCGGCCCTGAAGAGGCCGCCTAAGCGATGACCAAGGTCCATGAATGGATATATGGAGCTCATCAGTCCGGCCGAAAGATGCGATGGTTACTTTGTCAACACGGCTATTTCTAGCCGAGTGTTTTGAAGGATTGTATTGATCGGATCATATTTATATACATTTTTACATCAAATTCACTCGTCTTTTCTTAGTTAGTTCGTTATATTTTGAGCTATTTACGTTGATTTTGTGTTTTATAAGAATTTATCAAGTTAAGAAAATAAAAATAGAATAAGTGAAGTGTTAAGTAATAAATTCGTCTAAACTATCTTGCTTGTTGAATAGAACTTATCATTTATAAAATTATATATATATATATATATATATATATATAATATGTTGTGTGTGTGTGATTACAGGTGAAAGAAGCAGAAAAAATAGAAAAGGCACATGCACAAGCCTCGGGCAGATTTGAAAAAGAAAAATATGGAGGAATCATGGGAGACCAGCCTTGGTGGAGGGTGAGTCAAGAGAATGATGAGGGCCATATTAAAAAGAGAGTGGAGACCAACTAAGCTGAGGAAAGGAAGAAACAAATCATAAGAGGGGAATGAGTAGAGGTCCTCACGAAGGAATCAGAAAAACAAAGAAGGCTGCCTTGGGGCAGCGGAGGGAAAGAAAATTGGAGAGAAACACTTGGCAGTTTGAGGGGTTAAAAACGAGGGGGAGGACGCGCAAGTCAAAGGGGCTGCCTCGTAAGGAGCGAGGGAGATAGAAGCGAAGAGCAGCTTGGGAGGAATAAGGGGCAGGCTGCCATTTGGCAGCCAATAGCTTGGCAGCTCGCGGTGAGAAACAGAAAAGAGGGCGCTGCCTCTTTTCTTTCAAAGGTCAGTCAGAAGCACGGGCAGAGGTGACGCAAGGCAGAGCTCGGAAGTGCCCAGGCAGAGGAGAATTCTTACTCTTCTTGTTTATGTTTTCATGTTTAATTTAATTTGCTTTTCAATTATGTTAAACACGTGGAATTAATTTATTTTGGCTAGAGGTTAATTCAAAACCATGATTATATTTGTAATTTTAATTTGATTTACTCCAGTTATGAATTTATGAATGTTGGATGTGGTTTACTTTTCTGTTTTGATTAAGAACTTGTTTATGTATGTGGGTTAAGGGTCGACACTTAATTTGCATGCTTAGACTTGATGCTAGGATATAAGGGAATTTCACCTAATCGTTATGAACTTATATTCATGAGTAGTAAAGATCGCTAGTCACGATTGTGTTTAGTAAACCCTAGGTTGGATTAACATGTGTATTCCATAGTTATGAATGCCTAGTCGATGTTTATGATTTCCATTGAACTTAATGATCTTTGATATGTTTCTCTATCATGCGTATTCCATAGTTAGGGAACTTGATAAGAATAATTTGGTTGTGATGCGTATTCCGTCAAATTCAATGAATCTAGGGAAATCTGAAAGTTAATTTAAGCGGACCTAATTAACTTGGAGCATTGTCATTCATTCGTTTGTTGAATTCATAACTGGGAATCAATTTAGGTTGCATTTGTGTCATGTGTGGAGAAAAACCCTCTAGCCAATCCGTCGCCTATCCGTTCACTTTTAATTTTATGTTTTTGTCAATTTGTAATTTATTTAAGTTTAATTTACTTCGTCAAAACCAAACCCCCCATTATTAAATTATATTATTTAGTTAGTTTTTATTATTTTTAATCTTTTAATTCGATTTCCGTCCATTTTAGTTCCTAGTGTTTATTTAATTTGTTTTCTTTGTTTTGAGTCATTTTAGTGTGTTTTGAATTATTAGAGTTTTTAGCCTAATTTTGTGTCCTTGAGTCTTGTTTAATATTTTTAAATTAATTTAGAGTAGATTAGCAATCCCTCCTAATCCCCGGCCTAGAACGATACCCTACTTACACCTATACTACAATTGTCAAAAAGGGGGTTAAATTTGTGCGGTTTTAAAATCCCGTCATGTATCGAGTTTGCGCAAGGATGTATGCAGTGACAGATCCATGGCCCTATACAAAGAGTCCCGACTGAATCGTTGCATTCGGTCACGAAACCATGGCCATTTAGAGGATGGGCCATAGATATAATCGGCAAAATTACACCATCTTCCAGATCGGTGAAGCATGCATGGATACTCGTCGCGACAGATTACTTCACCAAATGGGTCGAAGTAAAATCGTATGCCAAATTAACGTCTAAAAAGGTTTATGACTTCGTTGAGGAAAACATCATAACCAAATTTGGTGTGCCAGAGACGATTATAACGGATAATGGTATGGTTTTCACGTTCAACGGGTTTAAGGAGTATACGGTGAACTTTAAAATTCGGCTTAAGCAGTCTACGCCGTATTACCCACAAGCGAATGCTTAGGCCGAGGTAAGCAATAAGGTTTTGATCGGCATCCTAGAAAAAATGGTAAGATAAAGGCCTGGTATGTGGCATTTAAAGTTGAATGAAGCATTATGGGCTTATCGTACCTCGCCCCATTCAGCCACCGAGACTACTCCGCATGCATTAACCTATGGAAATGATACAATGTTGTCGGTCAAACTAAGTATAAACTCGTTAAGGATGATTGAACAAAACAGCTTGTTCAGCGACGAGTATAGTCAGGCTATGAGGCAAGAGTTAGAAGACCTATAAGAAGCCCGGCGTGATGCTTATAACTTATTAGTCGCACAAAATAAAATTTCTTAATGAGCCTATAATCAAGGAGTTAAGCAAAAAACGTTTGGCGAAGGCGAGTTGGTTTGGCAAACTGTGCTACCAGTATGGGATTAAAGACCCTAGGTTCGGCAAATGGTCGCCGAATTGGGAATGGCCGTTTGTTATTCACAAGGTTCTCAGCAAGGGGTCATATCATCTCAAGGATCGGACTGGTTTAGTTCACAAATTGCCAATCAATGGAAGATTTTTAAAGAAGTACTATACGACAACTTGGGAAATACAAAAGTAAAGGTGTTTCATTTCATTAAAATGGAAAGATTACAAATAATGAATGAAAGCAGCCTACAAAAGTACATCTCTAAAGGGTCGAAGGGAGATAAGCTTCGAGAGCAGCCTTAAGTTTTAGCCACCTTACTTTGTCCAACATGACTTCGGCCTGGCAAATCATTTTTTCCAACTTCATCTGAGCAATTCACTTCGCGCCGGCTGCAAGCTCTGTTAATTTGGCCTTGTTTGTCTTAAATGTCGCTTTAAGAGCAAAAACAACGGCCAACCATCATCTTTAGAGTGCTTCAATTTGGTCGTCAAAGGCGGCCAGTTCCAGCTTCTACTCTTTTATGATCTCAAGATCCAGTCGAGCGACTTCTGCAGCTTTCAGGTCATCTTCTGCTAGAAGAGCCCTATCAAAAATAGGGAAAATTTCTCGAGTTTTCTCTAGGATAGAAGACAACTGAGTTATGGTTTCATTATATAATTGACCTTCAGAAGCAAGAGCATTTAGGCACTCCCCAACAGAGTCGAGGCCGTTGTGCTTTAGGATTTCCGAGGCCGAAAGAGAAATGAGGTCATGCAGCTGGGCAAACGAAGAGGATTCAACAGCAGCAGAGGCAGGCTTAGTCGAGGAGGCAAATGAGCCAACCACGCCAGAAGTTGAGGAAAGTAGGGCGTCAAGCTCGACCTGCCAAGAGGGCTATACACGAAGAATTGATTAGGACATATTTCAAACAAGAAGGTAGAGAACCCTAAGGCAGAAAAGGAAGAAGTGATAAGAACTTACAAGGGTCGAAGTGGCTTCTTGAGGAGAGACCATAAAACCTTCATCATGTGGATGGACTGGTGATTTTGCCGACACTTCGGGCTCAGTAAAGGCCTTCTTTCCTTTATCCACAACTGAAGGATCGACCGAGATGTCTTCAGCCACTAGAAAAGGATTAGAATGAGTTGGCCTAAGACGACTCGTCAATAGGGTTTCGTCGCTTCCATCATCATGTAGCAGTTGGGGCCGGCCGTTTTGCCTCGGAGCCTAGACGACGGGAAGAGTGGAAGGAAGACTTGGAAACATTGCCCTTGTCGTTTGGCTGGAGATGACATGAGTCTCCCGGTCCCCTTTCTTCGCCAATTACTTGACTCATTTTTGGGACGATGAGACTCGTCAGCCGCTTCAACCTCCTGGTGAGGTCGTTTGCTCGGCGGATCAGCCGCAATAGCCATAGCTTTTTTAAGAAGGGTAGCCGCCTTCTTCTTGGCTGCAGTCGTGGCAGGAACATTGGTCGGCTTGAGGGCACGACTGCCTGAAAAAATAAAATCTAGTTAGACGGGGCTAAGTTAAGAATGTGAAGGAAAAAATTCTAAGAAATATACCTTGGGTCGTTTCTTTGATGTGGAGGGTAGAAGCCCTCCTAGAGCGAGAGGAAAGAAGAAGCACCGGAGAACCTTAGACGTAGCCAAGCTGTCGGGCAATGAAGTAAGAATGGTAGACCTCCCAGCTCGCTCGGCAACACGAACAATCAAAGAAATTTGTCGACGAGCATTGCAGCCAAGGGGAAGATCGCGTGGCAACACGAACGATCCCTAGTGTCGGCGAAAGGCAGCATCCTCATCCCCGTCCCATGCCGATGTCGGGAGTTTGATCGAGGCAGGCTGGTTTTGACAATGACAAATCAGGAATTCGTCATCAGACATGACGTTAAGGCCGAAAAAGAATTTGAAGACTTCTTCGGCCTGGTGAGGTGGTACTGGTCGAGAGGCCAGCTGAAGGCCGAGCGCTTCGACAGGTTGAAAGCTGGGAATGTCTGGCCTGAGTGTGGCGAAGTAGACCTGCAGCCAAAGTTGGAAGAGCCAAAGGGGCCCATTCTGGTGTGGGTTAATCTTGATGAGGGTTGCTTCGGCTAAACAGCAGAAGAGATTGGCAAGGATAGCCAGGCTGAGCGCCAAAGTGAGACCGCTTGCTAGGGCCTCGGCCACTGACATGTTCTCAACCAAACATTTGTTAAACTTGGTACAATAAATGAATTTCTTGTACCAATAAAAGAGGAAGGCTTCGTGTTCTCCCCTCGACCAGCAAAGTGGTAGATAAGGGTGTTGTAGTTGAAAAAAAAAATTGTGTCGTTTTTGGACTTCTTCTTTTGAAGGCTTTTTTTCTTTCTCTCTTAGGGATTCGACTGCCCATATGTCGAAGAGCGCCTTCAAGTTCAGTTTCGACAGATGCCTAGTAAGGGCAGCGTCGATTGGGATGCCAGAAGGGGAAGTCCCCAAGATGGCGATAACATCGATGACAGTGGGGCCGGCAGATCCGAGTGGGAGAACCATGATGTTGGTGGCCGATCACCAGAGACTCAAGGCCACCATAAGTAGTTACTTACCCATGCTGATTTCCATGGATGAAAGTCTGATGGCATTGTAGATGCCAAGAGTCTTCCATTGCTCGCCGAAGTACTTCTCTATTCGGGCAACCCAGGTTGCCCAGGTTGCTGTGGTCGAGGGCTAAGAGCCTTAGGGCTTGGCCGAAACCCACTTTGACCACTTAAACCCTTGTAGCAAGGGTGATAGGCAGTGGTCCTTACAGAGGTTGGTGATGGATGGAGGGACCAAGAATCTGGTAGGTGACACTCATGTCGCTCTCGAAGCGCATGGTCTTGATGGAAAATTAGTCGATGATGTTCTTACACTTGTCGCATTCTTCCACAATCTTGGAGATGAAGGAGGCCATTGAAGAAGTTGTGGAAGTTTCTGGGTGGAAATTTGAAGGATTTTTTGCAGAAAGCTTGAAAGAGTTCTGGGTTTCTTTTGAGAGCTTAGAAAATGAAGCGTAAGAGTGTAAGTGAGGGAAGATTTGGGTATTTATAGGCGTTTTGGTGGGAAGATCAAAAGTTTGATTTTCAAAATTGAGATAAGAACGACAGGGAAAGGCGCCAATCATTACGAATATTTCAGGGAATCTAGGTGAAAAGATCGAACGTCTCGCAAATTGAAAACGCACGATTGCGTGTGGTGGTGAATGATAATGGAGAAATGTTTCAATAGCCGCGTGTTTTGAGAAACATCATTAGGGCTGTTGAGGACGTTAGGGTGTTGCCACGTGACAGGAAGTTAATAGGAACAAAGACAGGCGATAGTGCCTCATAAATACGCATGATTGAATGTTTCAAGGTGAGTAAGGTGATTTCGCTTCTTCAAGGCCGAGGCTCGACCAAGGCCGACGACCTCAAAAGCGATAGGGCAATGTTTAGGCCCAAAATAATGGTTTGGGCCGAGTGTGATATGTTTCTCGGCCCAAAGGCTTAGTTGGAAAGGTGATATGGGATATTCAGTTTGTGGGCCGACTAATTGGGGACATCCGAGTTCTATTAGGAAAATGAGTTATCCGGATAAAGATAGAGGGTGAAGTCCTATGGTTAAAAGGATGAGGAAGTAAGGTCCAAGTACAGCAAGGAGTCTTGGCAGGATGGAGATGCAGAGATATGGATATGGCCTGATAAAAGGGCCAAGTTCAGAGTACTAATAAATGAAGGAGTGGTCGAGATAAGGTTTGATCGGGGTAGGGAATCCTAGTCCAAGTAAAGTTATGATTCGATCGGAGGAGGTTTAGCTACTATAAATACAGATGTAATGGCAACGGGGAAATGACCTCCAAATCAACACAAATTAACCCTTCGCAAATTCTCGCTCTACGCGAAACCTCTCAACACCTTTGAGATTTTTGTTTTCTTTTTCGCCTTCACATCTTCAGTTTGGACAAACAGCACTATGGAGGCAACCGGTAACAACTTCAGTTTGGATAAACAGCACTGTTGCCGTAGAATCAGCCGTCCTTGAAGCACATTCAGTTTAGATAAACAGCACTGCGTCAAGCTCGACTGGTTATCTATCCAAGTCTCGGCCGACAAGGATTTTTGGATCCCTGCCGACAGAGGTCATCCCATAAGCCTTCTCGGCGAAGTGAGGTGTTACTAATTGTTAGGCTCGACGCCTCAAACGCCGAGTTATTTTATGATCGCATACTCACAATTGGGTTTTAGAGTTCGACACTCAGACCGCTGAACCATATTCACCGTCAAAACCTTCATCTGCTTTGAGTATCTGTGCCCTACACTCTAGTATCGATTCGGTGTGAATTCACCTTCACGAATACAATTTCTGTGGCCGAGTCGGACGGTGACTAATCGTGAACTTTGTAATTGGTAGCCTTGTCTTCAGGGTTGAGGACCCAGAGGCTAAGGTGTGTTTCTTCCTCGGCCGCAATTGTAGGACACATGAATCAGCCGCGCACATCAACACAACATCAACACATTTTACTCCTCAGTCGAGCTTGGCCGACGAGTTGGCACGCCCCGCACACATACCGAAGGACGTAGTTAGCTTGTTAATTACTCGGCCTGTGCACCACATAGGCTAGGTGGTTTTTTGAGTCAACAGATATACACCTTATTCCTTTTGAAAAAGAAAATACAAGAAAAAAAAAAGGGGAAGACACAGACTTTACCCCTCTTGAAAAAAGAAAATACAAGAAAAATAGAGGGCTAGACATAGGATCAAATCCCTTTAAAATAAAACTTCAAATGTAAGAACTTGCAAGACAAGCAACAAAACAAAAAAAAAAATCCAGAAAGATTAGGTAAAAATGAAATTTGGATTGAGCCGGTTTAAACATTTTCCAAGACATCAATAAAAAAACGTCTTAACATTTGAAAAGTTTATATATTTCAAAACATCTACACTTCTTCCACGTTTCAATTCTATCAAAAAAACAAGTTTATCGGAACATATAAACTTCATCGAGTAAACCAACTTACATATGGTTCGATCGGTTTGATGCACGCCCCTAAGTTTTTGTTCCAGGCATTGGCCCATGATTATAAGGTGTTGGTGCAATCCGAACCTTTTGATAATCTTTTCTGCTACATCTGGTTCGACCTGCTGATAATCTTTTCTGCTACATCTGCAATTACTAATGAACTTCATTATTAACTAGTTAACAACGTACGAATCATATATAGATGATAGTCAAACAACGATTTACTGTATGAGAGAGAGAGAGAGAGAGAGAGAGAGAGTAACTACTGTGCTTTGGATTTTCAGAAACGTTGGCAAAGACTAATTTGGATGAGAACTATAGCACTAGAATGATGGAAATCATGTAAACAACGTTGGCCTTGTGAACCATATTGTATCAGCTCGAGACACAAGTTTGGCTCCTTCGTTCCCATATAACTACTTATTATATATAAGAAAAACTAATAAAAATAACTCGAAAACTTTGAGTTTTAACGATAAAAACAAAATAAACGGTAAAGTGAATAGTACCATGATTGACTTTTTAGTGTAAAAATGTGGTTTTTCGTTAAAGTGAACAGTATCAGGAGTTTTTCGTTAAAGTTTCCTTATATATAATCAAGGTTCTAAAAATCTTTAGGCACTAATCGGGTGGCGGGTAAGGGTCTAGCGCCTAGGCGGCTAGGTGTGGCTTAGGCAGATTCATGTAAATTTATTATATATCTTGTAAATAAGTGTCTATTTACACCTAAAAAAACTATACTTGTATGGATAATAAAAGAATGATAAAATACAAAAATAAAAGTAGAAGAATACACAAATTATATACATCTAAAAAGTTCAATAATTAAAAAACAGTAAACATATAATCATAATGAGGAGGATTTGGATGATAGACTAAATTCTTCTTGTTCATGAATCATGATCCTTGTATTGAACTAGACATAGACTACATTATTTAACCTTGTTGTATCTAGTTTATTTCTTTTCTTTGTATGTATCTCCTCAAAAGTGCTCCAATTCGTTGCACTATTGGATGAATTTGTAGTAAATCCATAATTTACAAATTAAGTACACCATTTCCATAAGTATACCATCATGAAACCAAAAAAGAAAAAAGCACACAATTAATAAAAAAAATATATATAAAAAAAAGGCCTATGACCGCCTAGATGCCGCCTAGGAGCCGGCTAGGCTTGCCTAGCCCGCCTAGGGCCACCTAGATTCTAACAGATTTTTTCAAACACCTTACCCAAAATTGGGGTGGAGCTCCACCGCCCAACGCCTAGGCTCTGTCTAGGCAGCCGCTATGCCAATTTTTAGAACAGTGTGTAATATAATGCGATGTCTAAACGCAATAACTCATTTTAATTTTTTTTTCTTTTTGTACAAGTAGTTGTTGACCTAGAACTGCCCAAGTCAACGGTTTTATCCCTTATCATTTTATGAGTTTTCCATGCTCAACTTATAATTTGTTAAATTTTTATATTTCTTTCTTTTCTTTTTTTATTTTATTTTTTTTGCTAGCAATTTTAGAATTAGTTTTTGTGTACTCTTTTTTTTTTTACGAACATTTTGATGTAAATTTTTTTTTTTATATTTTTGGGTTTTTATGGATAAGTGAAAATTTGACAAGTATTTATAGAGTTTTGGAGAAGTTTTGGTGTTGAATCTAATTTGGATTCATTAGTAATTTTATTTTGACTGTTAGATTTAAATATGAGTTGTTTGATCTTTTTATTACCGTTAAAATTGATTAAATTTGATTGAGCCATTAGATTAAAAAAAAAATGTAGTTGGGTACGCATCACTGGTTTATAATTAAGGAGGTGCGACATCCAATGGTGAGAATGGCTCTTGCATCTCAGCCGTTAAAACAGGGCTTGCTATGAGCCCGCCCGCACTGAATCTTTCTATTATGTTTCTTCTGACCTGCGTGCCTGCTTTAGAGAAATTTGGACCAAAAACTTGGGTTTTATCCATAAACGTCCCACTCAAATTTATATCCAAACGACTTGCACTTGCACCACACAATTTCGAAATAACGAAACAGTCAAAATCATGAGTTAATGAAACCGTGGAAATTTCTTCTTGTTATCATGGCTGAGGTTTCTAATGTCGACATGTCCTATTGAATTATGCATGGAAGAAAACAATATCGAAGTCTGCAAATTGGACCAGAAAACAAAAGCCTGTCAATGTCATACTTTGAATCTTCCAATCCCCCATCTAACTCATGACTAATGTATGCTCCTCGCATTGTTTGTGAGGATGTGATCATGCGAGAAATATCCTACTTAGAGAGAGATTTTCATTAGAGGTGATGTTAAAAATGTCAAATTTTTAAATCGAATGATGTGATGGTAAATGATTTGATTATTATTTAAATATTTTTTTTTTACAAATGATATTATCTACACTAAGGGGTACAGGAGTGGGCTAAACCTCACAATGGGCTAGTAATAATGTTGTTCAAATTCACCTTTGGCGATAATCGAACCTAAAACCTCTCACTTACCAGTGAAGAGGAATACCACTAAACCATAGTACTAAGTGGCGATTATTACTTAAGTGTTTATTAACATGCTTTTTTTTTCTTTTAGTGACATCATTTGGTTTGCAAATTTTAGTTTAAAAATTTAGTCTTTCTAGCATTATCCTTTGTTAAGTATGGGGTATCTATGCAATACTCTGCATGTCATAATACAAGTGAAGCAAATGATTTTTTTTTTGTGTGTCATTCTTCTTATTTTACAGCACATGATGAACTGCTTGAATATCGGATACTCGAAAAAAATTCTCCTAACTTAGAAAGTTCAAAGATTAATATCAATTACTAATTCTAATTCGTGCATCTGTCACTTATAGAGAATACACTTGCAAGCGTGTTAGACTAATGATTAAGATGTGATTTTCTCATTAGCTTTTATCTTCCACATACTCTTCTTTTTCATAGTCTTTATATATTTAATAAATCAAATCAATAAAGAGAAAATAACCATGAGAAAATATACTACTTGTAATTAGGAGTGGTTTGGTTTAAGATAGCGAACCGAAATGGTCGGTACAAAAACCAAACGACAATTGTTCGGGAAAAGAGGGCAAAAAACCGAAACCAAATCAATATTTCGTATTTCTCAAAATTCGGTAAATACCAAAATAGTTCGGCTTTTCGATTCGGACTCAAGAATGGGCCTTCATGTCAAATTTGTTGGGCTTCTGATTTTAATCCCAACAAAACCCAATTTTGCGCCAAAATTTTTCAGTCCCAATTGTTAAGTGTGGCCCTATGCTCATGTGCTCTATTCCTCTCCATTTACTAAGCAAAAGTACTTCTGAATTTTTTTTTAACAAATGATATTATCTGCACTAAAGGAAACAGGGGTGGACTTAGCCTCACTATAGGTTAACAATAATATGGTTCAATTAAATTCGCCTATGGCAAGAATTGAACCTAAGACCTCTCACTTACAAGTGAAGAGGTATACCACTTGATTGTAGTAAGTAGCCTTCCAATTATTAGAATTGCATCGATTTAATGAAAAAGTTTGTTTCTTACTATGATCACATCAATTTAAAAGTTCGTATAGAAAAGAAACAAATTCCTACAATTGCATTAGTACACCATTACAGTACAGACCTTAACAATCCCCTTAACCATTACACAAAAGGACTAACCTTAACAGTCCCCTAATATCAAATCAAAATTCGAAACCCAAATTGACACTAATCCCCATTTCAGAATCCCAAATCAAAATCCTAATTTAAATATGAAGAATTAAAGGAAAATTTCTTAACTTAAGTGAGACTTGTTCGAGAGAGAGTCAGAGAGGAGTCGAGAAAAAGAGAGTGTGGTGTTGTGGGTATGACGTGGCTGGAGTCGAGATCGACTGGGAGAGAGAGTCAGCGGAGGTGAAATACAGAGAGAGGTCAAGAAAGGGTGGTTGGGGCTTAGGTGGGCCGAGTCGAGAGAGAGAGAGACTATGTTAAGGAAGAAGAGAAGAAGAACTGAAGATAGAAGAGTATAAAGAAACGAATCGAGAGACTAAGAGATGAGTTTCAAAATAGAGAAAGAGTTGTGGAGGTCATCGTGATGTGGTGTGGGTGGCCGGAGTGGGAAATCGGGCGACGAAGTTAGGGGAGGAGGAAAGCTCGGGGATTCGAGGTTCAAAATTGGGAGGAAAAGTCGAGAGAGTAATCTAAGTGAGGTGAGGTCAAGAGAGAAGGGTTGTTTTTTTTTTTTTTTTGGTAAAGTAAAGTTCATCCAAAGAACTAAAATATACACAAATCCCTCATCCAAAGACCCAAACAAAAAGCACAAGCCCTGCCCCATACAAACCCTAACACAACAAGCCAAAAACAACAAAACCTCAGCTAGAATACCATACACAGCAGCCGCCGAAACCCCATGAAAATCAATCCTCCATCCCTAAGGTTGCCAAAATTGCCCCAATTTGTGCACAATCTGAGTCATCCAGATAAACTCCATACTTCCAATCGAAGCATCGACACCCAAGGAGCTTCCAAATCAAAGATCAGTCACCGAGTAGAACAATCCCATCAGAACAGTTGTGGCGGAAAAGTGGCAGTACGAAGAACCAAACCGAAGTTCTGCACACCTTTCCTTACAGAATTGAAACTTCACTAAAGGAAATTTCACTTTTGAACTAGGTATCGAGAACATGACTAAGAACGGGAGTTGAAACCAGAAGATTGGATAGATTTACACAGGGACCCAAGTCAGAAATACAAGCTATCCAGAAGGGACATAGGAGACAGGCCAAAGGAAAAATGAGGATGAGGGATTAAAACTGCCACTAACCCAAGCCACAGCTAGGATTGGAGCCCTCAGGACTTAGAATCGAGGCGTACAAATCCGGCATCAAGGCATTCCTGCATCGGCACCTTCGAGTCCTTTCGGTGTAGGACTCATCCGTTTGTTCGTTCAATTTTATATTATTCCTTTATAGTGTCTCGGATTAGTTGTATGCTCTGAACACGTTCTATAATTGCATAATATTTAAATTTATAAGTTTTAATTATGTTTGTTACTTCTCACGCATGTTAGAATGGCTTCGTCACCTTCGGGTGTCAGCCAGCACATGCGTACCTTGGTGTTTAGAGGATATCAGGGTTGGGCATGTCAGTGATGTTCCTTGTTTATGTTTTGCAAGTTTAGACCTTTAGGTTCGTCTTTAGAAGGGTTAGGTTTCATGTCCCCCCACCCCCTCTCTTTTCCTTGTATCCTTGTTATTTTTTATTCTAGAATGATAAGATTTATATCCCCTTCTTTTCATGTATTTTTTTTTATCATTTTTTCTTGTATTATGAGAGGTTAGATTTATGTCTATGTGTGCTTTTTTTTTATGTCAATAAAATTCTTCTTGTACGGTCGAGATTTTTTTATTAAAAAAAAGTTAATAAATATTGTTATTCGTGATGAAAAAAATGTCAAATCACGTGTTTTAGTTATGATATAGATTCAAAAAGAAATTTGTTATGAGGTTTCAATCTCCAATGTCCAACGTAAATTAATAACTTTGTCAATGACTCATGTTCAGAGAGTGGAGGACAACTTGTATGGCGTAGGTTCACGTGACATACAAGTTGTTATCTTCTCTCATTTTTGGCTTCTAATTTTTTTTTTTTTATCATTAGTTAGGAGTGGGGGTGGGGGGATCGAACTTGGGTGAGGTGGGCATTTCTTTGGCTCTAGTGCCACTGCAACTAGGCTGCCCTCCTCATTTTTGGCTTCTAATTTCACATGCATCATGTTTACCTAGTTCAGATATAATAAAGCCGCATTCACATAGCTTATACATTAATGGTGCTGCTTAGATATACTATTAAAACTTAGTTGTGGAATCAGAAGTTTGGAGTCATGAATTATACTTGACTCAAATCCTCTCCAATTCATCGGAAAAAAAATTAGATGTTTTTTGGAAAACTTGGCGTTACAAGAAAAATTTATTGAGATGAGACAAAAGGAAGTTATACCTAGCGGACATAAACCTCATTCATCATAAAACAAGAACAACAAAATACAAGAAAAGAGGAAGGGATATACACCTTATCTCTTTTGAAAAAGAAAAATACAAGAAAAGGAGAAGGGAAAGACATAAACTTTACCCCTCTTGAAAAAGAAAATACAAAATAAAGAGGGGTGGACATAGGACCAAATCCCTCTAAAATAAAAAGGTAAGAACTTGCAAGACAAGCTGCAAAACAAAAAACAAAAATCCAAAAGAATTAGGGAAAAATGAAATTTGGATTGAGCCGGTTTAAGTATTTTCTAACACATCAACAAAAAAGCATTTAACATTTGAAAAGTTTATATATTTCAAAACATCTATACTTCTCCCACGTTTCAACTCTATCAAAAACAAAAGTTCATCGGAACACAGAAACTTCATTAAGTAAAGCAACTTACATATGGTTCGATCGGTTTAATGCACACCCCTAATTTTTTGTTACAGGTACTACCCACGAGTATGAGGCCCAGACCCATGATTATAAGGATTTGGTACGGGAATCTTTCTCACGACACGCAGATGCGATCTGCTGATGATCTTTTCTGCTACATCTGCAAAGACTAATGAACTTTCATTATTAACTAGTTAACAACTTACGAATCATATATAGATGCTAATCAAACAACGAGAGAGAGAGAGAGAGAGAGAGAGAGAGAGAGAGAGAGAGTAACCACTGTGCTTTGGATTTTCAGAAACGTTGGCAAAGACTGATTTGAATGAGAACAATAGCAATAGAATGATGGAAATCATGTAAACAAAGTTGGCCTTGCGAACCATATTGTATCAGCTCGAGACACAAGTTTGGCTCCTTCGTTCCCATATAACTACTTATTATATATAATGCGATGTCTAAACGCATTTTTTTTATTTTTTTATTTTTTTATTTTTTTATTTTTTTTTGTACAAGTAGTTGTTGACCTAGAACTACCCAAGTCAAGGGTTTTATCCCTTATTATTTTATGAGCTTTCCATGCTCAACTTTATAATTTGTAAATATTTCGTTCTTCTTTTGTTTAGTAATTTTGGAATTAGTTTTTGCATAATCTTTGTTTTTTTTTTTTACAAACATTTTGATGTAAAAAAATATTGTGTATATTTTTTAGTTTTTATGGATAAGTGAAAAATTGATGGGTATTTATAGAGTTTTAGAGAAGTTTTGGTGGTGAATCTAATTTGAATTAATTGGTAATATTATTATGACTGTTAAATTTAAATGTGAGTTGTTGGATCTTTTTTATTACCGTTAAAATTGATTAAATTAGATTGAGCCTTTAGATTAAAAAAAGATGTAGTTGGATACGTATAACTAGATCACAGAAGGTGCGACATCCAATAGTGACAACGGCTAGTGCATCTCAGCGGTAAAAATTGGGCTTGCTATGAGCCCGCCCGCACTGAATCTTTCTATTATGTTTCTTTTGACCTGCCCGCCGGCCACTCCCCCTTTGGAGATAATTTTGACCAAAGACTAAGGTTTTTTTATTTTTTATTTTTTATTTATTTTTTTGAACTTGGGTTTTACCCATAAACTTCCCACTCAAGTTTACATCCAAATGACTTGACAATTTCGAAATAACAAAACAGTCAAAATCACGAGTTAATGAAATTGTGGAAATTTCTTGTTTTTATTATGGCTGGGGTCTCCAGTGCCGGCATGTCCTATTGAATTAAGCATGGAAGAAAACTGAAGTCTGCATATTGGACCAGAAAACAAGCATGTCAATGTCATACTTTGAATCTTCCAAACCCCCATCTAACTCTTGACTAATGTATGCTCCTCTCATTGTTTGTGAGGATGTAAGGAATGTCCTACTAAAAGAGATTTTTTTAAGAGGTGATGTTAGGAAAGTCAAATTTTTAAATCGAATGGTGTGGTGATAGATGATTTGATTATTAATTAAATATTTTTTACAAATGATATTATCTACACTAAGACCGTCTTGACTTGGTGGTGGACTTGGGTGATAGTCTTGAAAATCATGATAAACCACATAAACTTAATACAAGCGACATTTAATAAACCACATAAACTTAATACAAATGACAATTAATAAACCACAGAAACTTTTAAAATAAAATAAAATAAAAGACAATTAATAAACCACATAAACTTAATACAATCGAAAACTCATAAACTATATAAACTTAATAATAATATCCACCATCTTGACTTGGTGGTGGACTTGGGTGATAGTCTTGAGATGAATCATCATCTTGAAATATTCTCCATATGGCATTCCTTCGTAAAATGTCATTTTGCTTACCACGTAAGTATTTCTTCCTCTTTGGTGTGTATTTGTCGAGGTCTTCCATCATCAAATTAATTTTGAATCTCTCTTGCTCCTTATCCCCTTCTTCCTTCATGGCAAACGCATTTAGGTCGATTCTTCTTGCCAAGAAATATAGTTTTCGTTCATTCTTGTAAATCCAATAGCAATTTGTGCACTTATCGGATCTTGGGACTTCTCTTTTCTCTTTGCTTCATTTTGCTTATCTTTACCTAGGGGCCTTGCAAAAGAAGAAGTTGGGGTCACACCTTCATTGACATCATTTGGGGGTGGGGTTTCACTATGAAAAAATCTTCCCCATTGTTGGTCCGCATCGGTCCGCATCGGTCCCCCACCTCGGACAATCCTTGAGAATGTTCCAAGCATGATGCAACTTAAAAAGCTTGATTTTTTTGGTGTAGTTCTTGTCTTGTAAATTACCATTGCTTTGTCACCCTATGCAACAAGTACATAAAAACAATTAGTTGCACAATACTATTATGTATATGACAAATAAAATATCAACAAAGAAACTCACAATTTCTGAGGCACCCCTTCCACTAGGCATGTCACCCATGGCTTTCTTCAAGCTTTCCTTCCACAAAGTGCACGCTTTGTTGATAATCTTCCACTAATCATAAACACAACTAGCTTCCCTTCGACCAGCATTGGAATTTTCATGGAACTTATCAACGATTTTACCCCACAAAACCTTTCTATTTTGATTCGTACCGATGGCACCATCTTCGCTAACAAAAATCCATGCCAAACATAAAGCAATATCTTCGTCAAAGGTCCAATTTACAACCTCTAACATGCTCTTTTGCCATCTTGAAAATTTTGGAAATAAGAAGAAAGGGTAGAAAGAAAAATTGGAAGAATTGTAGGCGAAAAGTGAGTTTTGTGTGGCTATTTGAACAAATACTTAGGTATTTATAGAGTTTTGGGTGAATTTTGAGTTAAATAATTTTAGTTGTTGGATTTAAATTTGGACCGTTAGATTTTTTTATTTTACTGTTAGATTTGATTATATTCGATCTAAGCCGTTAAATTTAATAAATATATAAATATAAAACTAAAAAAAATAATTTGAACCTGGACCGTTGGATTAACCAACGGCCCATTTAAATCCATCCGTTGGATCGAAAAAAGTAGATGTTGGGCTACAAAACCGACTGACACTCGGTACCCCACTTGGATGGGCCTCGGCTGGCAGGGATGCTTGGCGCATGCAGAGCATGGGCGACTCGGTTTTGGGGTGTGGGCTTCACAGCCCCAGTTTCAATCGCACCTTCTGGGATCCACTCCAATTTGTGTCCTAAATTTGGTCGGTATTTGGCCCCAGGATGAGTTTATAGGTTTTAGCCCAGGGTTGGAGTGAGTCTAATGGATGGGAGAGTGGGCTAACAATAATATAGTTCAAATTCGTCTTTGGCGAGAATCAAATCTAATACCTCTCACTTACTAGTGAAGAGGAATACCACAAAACCGTAGTACTAAGTGGCAGTTATAATTTAGTGTTGATTAACGTGATTATTTCCTATTAGTGACATCATTAGGTTTGTAAATTTAGCTTAAAATTTTGGTCTTCTTAGTATTATCCTTTTTTAAGTACGAGGTATTTAAGCAATACTATGTATGTCATAATATAAGTGAAGCAAATGATATATTATTTTTGTGTCATTCTTCTTATTTTATAACACATGGGGTACCTGCTTGAATATCGGATACTCGAAAAAAATTTCTCTTAACTTAGAAAGTTCAAAGATTAATATCAAGTACTAATTCTAAGTCACGCATCTGTCACTTATAGAGAATACACTTGCAAGCACTGTAGACTAATGATTAAGATGTGATTTCCGCATTAACTCCTTAAACCACTCAAAAAGTTGTCAAAGAACTAGAAAAGACATATGTAGTAAACACTCATGCAAACGAGAAGAAATGTTCGAGTAGATTTAATATCTGATGATATGAGCAGTATAACAGTTCCAGCAATATAAACCTAAGTCAGTCCCAGACAAACCTGATACACAAAAACCCCAGGAGCCTCCGTGCTTCCAGCTAAGAAGCTTCCCATCATGACAGTAGAAGCCCCAAGGACCAAAGCCTTGACAATGTGTCCAGAATTGGAAATTCCACCATCAGCAATCACTGGCACACCACTTTGCGAAGCAATAGACGCAACCTTGTAAACAGCAGTTGCCTGAAACATATCACCAAAACCAAAACAACTTTGGTCATAAAATGGTATAGCATTCAGCAACCTGTAGAACAAACGTCAAACAACGTCTTCAAAAAGTTCCAAAATGTAATCACGCCACAAACTACACTGTTTTAGTCCATCAAAGGGTTGTCACTGCCAGAAGCTAAAGTTGAACCTTTGTTTTACATGCCCTATGTTCCCAAGTATCTAATATTTAAATAGTAAAACACCCATCAAAACAACGATTGTTAGGCACAATGTCATTGATCAACAAATCCTTAATCAAATATTTTTCATCCACAAAGAATTCAAGAAATTTAACCGATCACTACAAATATCATAACTTTCAACACCTCCAGATTCTACAAATCCTTAAATGAGCCACCAAAAATGAGAACACAGACTAAAGCATCAATCACAAAAGCAACAACTAACAAAAAGAAGGCATCTTTGTACCTGTCCGCGACCGACAGCGCAGACCTCTTGAGTGGTACAAATTGAGCCAGACCCCATTCCAACCCTCAACCCGTCAACACCAGCCTGAATCAAATTCTGCGCCTGACTCACCGTCACCACATTCCCGCCAACTACATCCAAATTCGAGTACATTTTCTTCACATACTTTATCATCTCAATCTGATAAACGGAGTTCCCCTGAGAGCTATCCAACACCACTAAATCCACCCCTGCCTTCACCAACTCCTCCAATCTCTCCTTATCCGACTCCCTTGTGCCAATCGCCGCCCCGACCCGCCACGTCCCGTCCGGACCCAGCGTCCCAACCAACTTGGGGTACCCTTTGATCCTCTCCACCTCCCCCTTCGCCACCACATCCACAACCTCATTGTCCCTCACAGTCGCCACCACATCTCGCTTTTTCTCCTCCATGTACTCCCCAATCGCCCCCAAATCGTAACTCCACGGCACCGTAAAGTCCGTACAGTTCACCATGTAATCGTAAATCTTCACCTCCTTGTCCCCCAATTTCATCCAATCCTTCGGTGACAGTGTCCATCGGGGACGAGACGCAGGGAATCGAGAGAGGGACGCGGCGGCTGAGGTTGGAGGCTAGATGGAAGGAGTCGGTGGGGAAGTCGATGTAGTGAGGGAGGAAGATGACGTCATCGTACGTGTAGGAGTAGCCCTGGTTGATGAGCCGGTCGGAGGAGAAGCCATCTTCGAAGATTGAGGCCGACATTACGGTGGCTGTAGTGGGCGTTGAGGGTCGCGGCGCCGCCTAGAGATAGAGAAATGGTTGGGAGGGAGGGGGCGGGTTCAGGGTTTTTGCGTGAGTTGTTTTGCTTGCTTCGGAGTTTGGGAAGGAAGCGGAGTAGTGGACTTCTGCCAGTGAGTGAGGAGGGTAATGTGGAGGGAAACGTCCAAATTTGTTGGTTGGGTGTGGGCGGGTGCATGTGACCTAGCCCTATTGCTTCTTTCTTTTACTCTCTTTTATCCTCTTTTGTTTTCTGGTTTTTATCAGTTTTTGTTGAGTTCTTAACTAAATTTATTATGATACTTACAAGACACAATCAAGTTCTCTAAATATATTCAATGAGTACAAGGCCAAGTGGTGATCATCAAACATTTGATGAAATGTCTGATCCGCAAATGTAGGTAGGGATCCACAAGTTATGCTCAACAAGTTTTGTTAGATATCAATAGACCCACTAAATATTCAACAAAATACTTCACTCTTAGAACTATGCATTAAATCAACTAAAGTAAAAAAATTTGCACACCAAACATTGTTTTTATCATGAAAAGTTTTGAACTTTACATTAAGAACTCATAAAATGTGATTTCTAAACCCGGCATTATCTTAATACCATGTCAAATATTATTAGTTGAAGTTTTTCTTTTTATTATGTGGTGGCGATAGATATGGATAAAGGAGTATACAATTCCAAACATAGGGGGTCATATCCTAGTAGATCAACCACATTAGAACATTATCATAATACTAAAAGATGTTTCCAAATCTTAGGATAATAATCCATGTTAATTAATAAGTGGATTGCAGCTGTTTGGCACTAACAAAAGCACATTTGTCATGGTCAGTTGAGTCATTGGCTTTGAACATAACAAAGTTTGCATAATATATATATATATATATATATATATATATATATATATATATATATAAAATACAATTTATAACATGTGAAATTATTGAAGTTTGTATTTATGATTGAACAAGAAGTTATCTCTACATTGTACTTACAAAATTCCTGTTCAAATTAGGGTTACATGTACTGAATTTTTTTGTACTTTTCTTGTCGAAAGTTGAAAAGAAAAAAAAACAAAAAAAAATCTGCAATGTGATTGTGATCGAGTCTATTTTGATATCAATAATAAACAAATCGACATCCATCATAACCTGTGAAGATGTCATCAAAATAATTGGTCAGTTTTCTATATAAACTAAAATGCAATATGGGAAAGTATTGGGACTAAACAAGAAATGAGCGATAGTGAAATTATTGAAATATGTACTCTCTTACTTGGATCAACAGTAACTAGCATGGCAGTTCCTCCAAAAGAACAAGTGCCACCAGCAACCTTAGTCCTTTGCCAGTAACTATTGAAGGCATAGGAAGCATGGGCAAACAATGTGTCGGGCATGAAGCATGACCCGTTGGGTTGGATGGAAACGCAATCCGCTCCCGACCCACAAGCGTAATTCATAGCTTCTTGGATGATGGGGTCGGGCACAGATGGCTTAGCCACGCACCACAGGGCTGCCGTCGGGCCTCGTCTTGGACTCCGAGGCGTAGTGGGCGGAGGGAACACAATGGGAGGTAGGAACACCGGCGGGCTTGGTTGAAACCCAAAAGGAGATGGAACCGAAGAAGGCGGGCTAGGCTCGAAATAAGGTGGGCTTGGGATGTAGATAGTGGGACTAGGTATAAAGCCCGGCGGGCTTGGAATGCTTTCTGGCGGGCCTGGAACGCTTTCTGGAGGGTTTGGGACACTTTCGGGCGGGTTGGGAGTGGGGATGGATTGTGGAGTGCCGGGTACAAAGCCCGTTGGGCTTGGGACGGTTTCAGGTGGATTAGGGGTGGAGATAGATTGTGGTGAACCTGGGACAATGCTTGTTGGGCTTGGAGGTGGACTTTGGAGAGGAAGGGTTGGGGGAACGTAAACGAAGGGTGATGAGGGAGTTGGTGGTGATAAAACAATAGGTGTTGGGACAGTTGTAGAGGGAGTTTGTGGGGTATTGGGTGGAGTTGTACAGTATGGAGGTGCATTTTCAGGCATGGAAATTGGAGGTAAAGAATCATAAGGTAGCAATGTGAATGGTGAATCCACAGCATATGGTTGGATGTCTTTTGATCCCTCCAATGGAAAATCAATGCGGTTGATTAAGTTCAATTTGTTTGCAGCTCTGAGAAATAGACTTTGGTGCTGTGTTGGACTCCGAAGACTAGCTTTTAGCAATCTCATTGATCTTCTTGCCTCTACCAAAACATATAGATTACTTGTCAACAAATAAAATTAACCGTCTCATAGTTGTACCAAAATGTTATTCGACCATCTTTTACTATATCTCTCATCACGTGACTTAGTCACCTAACGAGAAATATAGTAAGTAAAAGGGGATATATCACCGGTCATCCCTAAGAATCTACCCTCAACTTGAGGTTAAGCACTGTACATGTAATGTGGTTAAGTACTAAAATGATCTAATTAAGGAAGAAGCTTACCACATTGAGTGAAGGAAATAGTTGCCAAAGTTAAATACAGAAAAACAATGCAAACTCTTGCGTTATTTCTACTTGTTTCCATGACTTGCAACAAAACCAAAACTCCAATTTAAGCTTCTTCTTTTCCTCTTCTGCTTTTGCTACAGTTCCCACAAAAAACTCAAAAACAAGACGCAGCAAGGCATGCAGAAGGAAGCATTTGCATATTTAAGCAGCAGCCTTGGACCTCACCTCCCCAGAATTGCCCACAAGAAAGGGCAAATGTAGACAAGTGGTTAATTAGCTCGGGTGGCCATAAAGATTGATTCTTTAGCAGTCCAACAAAACTGGAATATATGCTTGCTTGGTCTGGGAAAAATCAAAGTGATTTTCTCTGCCCTTTTCTGTTGCTTCCTTTCTACTCAAAGCTCTCAATTCTCTTTCTAAGTGTTTTTTGGGGGGAAGGGGAGGGGGGGGGGGGTGTTGGTGGGGTAGGGGAACCAAACCAAGAGACAAGGTGGATATGCATTATTCAAATGAAGAATTGATTGATTGTTACCGAGATGGACATAATATAAATAAAAAATAGTTATCTCGTTCGTTGTGGTTACCTTGATATTAAATTCAAATGTGAGTAATTATGTATGCATTTATTCTTCATTATACATGGTCAACTATATCAAGTCCATTTATTCTTTATACCAAACACAATGGTTAGTGAAAAGACATTCATTTTCTCATGGAGACCAAGAGAACATTTTTGTAAAAACATTAGGAATGAGAGAATTTGAAGGGTTTTTGTGCTAATTTGGACACATGAAATCTTTTTCTCTCTTTTTGATTTCCTAGATGATATAATAAAGGAAAATGAGAAATAAACCAAAAAATAATAGTATGTAAGAAAAGGTGAAAAATTGTATATAGGCAAGAAACAGAGAATATGATCAATTATAGAACTATAGGTTCAAATCTTTGATGTAAAAAATTAAAATCTTTGTATTTGTTGGATTGAAGTTAATTTGACTAACACACACAATTACAAATTCAAGTTGATAGTGGTAAAAATTGATTAATGGTAGTAGAGGTTTATAGGAAAAAACAATTTCAACATCGGACCGAGCCTACCTTGGCCTCAAGGTAGCTCCGCCACTAGTTATACAATAAGAGAATTTATATTTTAAGTGATTAAAAGCGTTTATTCGGTTGACACTTCAGTCTGCTGCAGCTGCCCATTGAAAGCTAGGGTTTAAGCTCTGCTGTAAAGACGGCATCTTTCCAACAATCAGGTAAAACATTCATCCTCCATAAACCCTAATTTTATCCCCAAATCATAGCTCTGTATACCCAAGAACTCAATGTTTTGTAGGAGGAAGCTTTGCCCTATTAATATTTGTAGACTCACTAAAAACCCTACCGGCGGCTCTGCATTTCGTAATTTCCTTTCAAAGCACCCAAATTTATGTGCAAATGAACTTCATAGTTATGGAGGAAGATACAGGTTATGGAGGTCTATAACGGGTTTCAATTCAATTTCTCATAATTTTTCTGTACCAGCAAAACCCAATTTTGTGGGGGGCTCTGGTTTTTCGGATACGAATTTGGTTGAAACCCCGGTATCTTTAGGCCCTTTGATCAGAAAATACTATTCTAGGAAGAAGAGTGATGAGTGGACTGAGGAAATTGAGTATTTGGATGAATCAGGGAGTGTTATTTACACCGGGAAAGGTATACGGTCGGTCGAGCCAGGGCTCGATGACCATGTGATGGTAGGTGGGTTGAAAAAGCCGATGTTGAATGCCTCTGCCATTGCTAAGATTGTTGAGGTTGTGAAGAGGTGGAAATGGGGGCCTGAATTGGAGACCCAATTAGACAAACTCCAATTTGTGCCAAACATGACTCACACTACTCAAGCCTTGAAGGTTATTAAGGATGGCGATGGCGGTTTGAGTTTGTTTCGATGGGCTAAGAGGCAGCCTTGGTATTTGCCGAGTGATGAGTGTTATGTGGTGTTGTTTGATGGCCTAAACCAAAGTAAGGACTTCGATGGAATCCAATCCTTGTTTGATGAAATGATGCAGGATTCAGGTAGTAGTTTTGTCATCTGGTGCATATAATCGCGTCATTCAGTTATTGGCTAAAGCAGATAAAATGGAGGTGGCATTTTGTTGCTTTAATAAGATTCAAGATTCCGGTTTTGAAGTTGATACTCAGACATATAATTCGCTTATATTGCCCTTTCTAAATAAGGGTTTACCTTATAAGGAATTTGAGATATATGAGAGCATGGCTGTTCATTAGATGGATCAACCTATGAGTTGATGGTACCAAACTTGGCGAAATCGGGCCGCCTTGATGCTGCATTTAAGCTATTCCAAGAAATGAAAGAAAGGAACTTTAAACTCAGCTTTAATGTCTTTGCATCACTTGTTGATTCAATGGGAAAAGCTGGGCGGTTGGACATGTCGATGAAGTTATACATGGAAATGCAGGGCTATGGTTTCAGGCCATCCGCTTCCATGTATGTTTCTATGATTGAGTCATATGTAAAGGCCGGCAAATTAGATGCTGCCCTTAGGCTTTGGGATGAGATGAAGAAAGCGGGCTGTAAGCCTAACTTTGGGTTGTACACAATGATTGTTGAGTCCCATGCAAAATCAGGGAAACTTGATACTGCAATGTCTACTTTTACTGATATGGAGAAGGCTGGATTTCTACCCACTCCTTCGATGTATTCGTGTCTATTGGAAATGCATGCTGCCTCTGGACAAGTAGATTCTGCTATGAAGCTGTATAACTCAATGACCAATGCAGGTTTAAGGCCAGGTCTAAGTACTTACACATCTCTTCTGATGCTTTTGGCTAATAAGAAGCTTGTGGACGTGGCTGCCAAGATTTTGCTTGAGATGAAGGCCATGGGTTATTCTGTTGATGTGAGCGCTAGCGATGTTTTGATGGTGTATATCAAGGAGGGTTATGTTGATGTAGCCTTGCGGTGGTTGCGCTTCATGGGCTCATCAGGGATTAGAACAAAATAATTTTATAATCAGACAGTTGTTCGAGTCATGTATGAAGAGTGGTTTGTATGAGTCAGCAAAGCCTCTCTTAGAAACGTATGTGAATTCTGCTGCAAAAGTCGACCTCATACTTTACACATCCATTCTAGCCTATCTCGTAAGATGACAGGAAGAAGCGCATGAGAGGCATTTGATGTCAATACTTGGTGCTGCAAGACATAAGACACACGCTTTTATGTGTGGACTCTTCACTGGCCCAGAACAGAGGAAACAACCAGTGTTATCTTTTGTAAGGGAATTTTTTCAAGGTATCGATTATGAGTTGGAAGAGGGGCCTGCTAAGTACTTTGTTAACGTTCTCCTCAACTACCTTGTTCTTATGGTGCAGATAAATCGAGCCTGGTGTGTTTGGAAAGTTGCCTATGAGAATAAGCTTTTCCCAAGGGCAATAGTATTTGATCAGCAAATTGCTTGGTCCCTGGACGTCAGGAACTTATCAGTTGGAGCTGCTCTGATAGCAGTTGTGCATACTCTCCATAGGTTCAGAAAACGAATGTTATATTATGGTGTCATCCCAAGACGCATTAAATTGGTCACAGGACCGACTTTGAAGATTGTGGTTGCACAGATATTGAACTCAGTGGAATCTCTATTCGAGGTTAGCAAAGTGGTGCTGAGGGCTCCAGGAGATGCTGTCGTGGAGTGGTTTAAGAAACCCATTGTTCAACAGTTTCTTCTGAATGAGATTCCGTCAAGGTCCGACATCCTCATGCACAAACTGAACACTCTTTTTCCTAGTTCTGCACCTGAATTAAGGTCTCTGGCCCCTCCCAAAATGCTCATGCCAAGGAAAGCAATGTAAACATAGAGGATAGTCGACGTTTAGTTACGCATTTGTTGAATGGAAAATGTACAAATTTGTTGATTGTTGACCTTTCTCTGAAATTAATGAAACATGTATATAATAAAAAGTTTCAGCGAGTTCATTTTTCTCTCTTTTAAGTTTGAATTATTGTGTGAGTTCATGAGACTCCCCCTCCCCCCCATAGTCCTACATAGGGCACTGTATCCTTTGGTTTAAGTCCTGAAGAGACGAGCTTTGGTAAGACGTGGATGCTGGATTCTGTACATTTTCAGGCTTCTTTTACAGGTTTTAATCAATTCAGAAGATGCAGATGGGCGCAGTTGAGCCTGGATCATTATGATGTACGCAGCCAGGGGTTGCCTCAAGATCTGTGCTTCGTTATTATTTGGCGAGTCGGGAACTATTCCTGCTGCGGTTCAGTGATAATTGTCTCTGGAATTAGTCATTTATCATTATATTTATGTTATAATTAATCGAATAGCTCTAATGGATTTGATGAATTCTAAGTTAGTGTTGATACCTGATGAGAAGACAGTTTGGCTTGGATGCGATATGAGCACGGTCATGCTAGGACACAGTGGTTTTCAGTGTTGATACCAAAGCAACATCGGCCGATGAAATTACTCAGATAACAGTCGATGGCCACCCAATGATATTCCAATTGTAACCGAATGCACTAGGATCCCCAGCTCCAACACCTACAAGATAAAAAATTAGGTTGTCATTCTTAGTAAGGTGTTTTTCTTTGATTAAGTTCTTGTGAAATGACACGGTGCCTGATTAGTTCCGATTACCTCAATTTTTCGGAGCCATGAACGTGACCCTGTGTAGAATGTGTGGGATCACTTACATGACCTGCATGACCATCATCACCACTTTCTAGTTCATGAATTGTCACGTGGTTGGACTTTACATTCGATATCTGATAGTACCCGATTGCCATAAATCGACCATAAGTGTTCCAATGGCAGATAACACGGCACTAAACCGGTGAATGGGAGCTTCCCCCGTGGATTTTCTTTGATGCAGGGTGAAGTCAAGTTGTCAAATGCATCTGGTAGCATATGAACGATATCTGCAGCGAATGCCTTGATCAGGAAGAAAATGGCGTTTTCGGGGCCTTGGAGTTGGGATTTTCTTGCCTAGCAATGGCGGAATCAGCCCAACAGCACCAGCAACAAGAATGGAAGCAAGGGAGCCTACTTTACACTTGAGTGCGTCCTCTTCGTTGTGCTCTGTGTCTCGGATTCACACGTACAATCTCCGTATATGGCGGGAAATAGAAGAAGTAGGATTGAGATTATCTTTAACATGTTGGAAGATTGAGCTCACTGAAGAATGGACATGGTTAGAACTTTGAGATATGGGAAAGGGAGAGGGAAAGAAGTGATGGAAAATAGTTTATAGCGAAAGTTCTTTTGGTTTTTCTGTCCCTTTAGGACTGGTACTCTAATTTTCGAGGAGAGGAATACGAACTAGAGAGCAAGGGGGCAAACGCTTATTCACTGACCAACTAGCCTAACCGACATCCACTGACTTTTGGGTCGTTTAGATAGGTGGAGTTGTCTGGACTCAGCAGGCAACCTCATCCCCAAGGTCCTCTTTGAATGGAGAGTGAATAGTACTTTCATCCTTTTTAGCCAATTTTATTTTACATCTTTGTTGTTTATGCTACGGAAGATATTTTGATCTCTTACATATAAGAAGTCATTTCTCTTAACAAACAAATGTTCATCTACAAGTGTGCAAGAACTTTGTATGATGTTTTTAATGAGTTGGTTTGTATATGTATCAGACTGTGATTTGCAGGTAATAAGGAATGATTAAATAGTCAAGAAATTCTTTTGCTACTCGTTTCGAAAAAAATTCATACAATCTATCGGTGTAAGATGCACCGGTGCATTGCACGGCTGAATTTGCGTGATTGGATTCTGACAGTCTCGGTTAGCCGTTCTAATACCCGCAAGACAAGAAGGATGAATACAACCAAAATATTCATCCGTACATCCAACTCTCATATATCAAATTTCTAAAATTTTGATTCACCCTCATTAATTTTTACTGTTTGATTTCTTTAAGAAATTGAAAATAATGAAAAACATCTTGGGATGGAAAAACATGGTGGACGTTAGGCCCCGCGGAGAATGATAAATAATGGGGTGTGATATACACACATTTTTTTTTACTTATCTCACACATTTTTTGAATTTCAGCCGTCGGATCGGATGAATTGAAGAAGATCTAACAGACAGAAAGTAATATGGGTGTGTGAGAAGTAAAAATGACTGTGTGGATAACACACCCCTAAATAATTAGGAGCAGTCGCCGGAAGTCGTTCCGCCGCCACACACAATTCACTTTTTTTTTTTTTGGAAAGTGGGATCCAAAAGGATCGCCAAGGAGAAACTTTTATTTTAAAACAAACACACGCTTACAAACAAAACAAATGCCCAAATTATTTCTAGAAACAAAAGAACGGGCCTAAAATTTCTTCTTGAAAGTTGTTGGAGTGGTGTTTTTGATTATGACTGTAAAATTTCGAATTCAAATCCGAAAATTCTGAATTCAATATTTTTAGAAAAATTGGAATGGTGTAATGCATTTACGAATTTCGAGAATTCCAAATTTTCAATCTTATTTTTTTCTGAAATGTTCCAAACACATTTCCATTACAAAAAAAACTTATGAATTATTTCCATTTATTATAGTTGTTTAGTTTGATTATATATTAGGAAAATTAATGAAAATGACTTGAAAATTTTGAGTTTTAACAATAATGACAAAATAAAGGATAAAGTGAATAGTACCATGATTGACCTTTTAGTGTTAAAATGTGGTTTTTCGTTAAAGTGAATAGTACCGGGAGATTTTTGTTAAAGTTCCCTTATATATTTTGTAATCAATTTTTGTATTTTATTTTTAGTTTGGATACATTTTGTTTATTGTTTTTGTCACATCCCGATCCGGACCCCACCGCAACCTGGGCTCGATTCCACCGTAGCACAATATTGTCCGCTTTGGGCCCTGACCACGCCCTCACGGTTTGTTTCTGAGAACTCACGAGCAACTTTCTAGGGGGTCACCAATCATGGGAGTGCTCTCGCGTGCTACTCGTTTAACTTCGGAGTTCCTACAGAACCAAAAACCAATGAGCTCCCAAAAGGCCTCGTGTTAGGTAAAGATAAAAATATACATATAAGGCTTATAGGATTATCTCCTCTGAGCGATGTGGGATGTTATAGTTTTTATATTAAACACACACTAGTATAACACAAAATTAATTGAATTTGTACATATACATGTAACAAATATTAAGAAGAACAACAAATTGCATGAACAATAAAGTTAGAGTGTAAAAAAAAACTATAAAGTTAGGCCGCGCCTAGGCGTTGGGCAGTGAAGCCCCACCCAGATTTTGGGCAAGGTGTTTGGAAAAATCGGCTGGAAGCGGCACCTAGGCGACTAGGCTGTTCTTTTTTAATTCTAAATTTAAAATTAAATAAATTAACTTAAGGTATTATGCAAGAACTCCATTTTGATTATATGCTTAATGTGCTTTTAAATTGTAAGCTTGATGGATACTTGTTGCCTTGTTGGATACATGTATTATCCAAAACCACTCACATTGATTATATGGTTAATTTGTTTTCAAATTGTAAGCTTGTTGGATACATATACTTTATGTAATTTCTACTTATTTACACGATATACAATAAATTTACCTAAATTCATCTAGACTCCTGCCTAGCTGCCTAGGAGCTAGGCCCCAGCCTGCTACTGGACTAGCGCCTAGCGCTTTTTAGAACCTTGGATATGATCCGATCCGATTATGAAATTTTGAAACGAAAATTGAAAAGATTGTTTCCGACCGGATCCTTGCAAAAAAAAAAAAAACACTTTTAATTTTTTTTCGTGTATTTTTAACTTTCTAAATAAATAAATATAAAATCAAAAGACATAATAAACAAGTGTGGAAGTGATTTCCCCATTTACTAGAAAGCATTTTAGATAATAGTATAATTCACTCTCTAAAAAGAGCTCATCAGATTCGATTGAAAAAAAAATGAGCTCATCAGATATGCGGACAACCTCGACTCTTCGTAGACAAAGTTATCTTGGTAAGCCCAAACCAAAAAAAGAAGCCCACTAATTTACAAGTAAAGAAAGAGTCGGTGAGATATTATTTAAAAAGAAAAAGAAAAAGGAAATTTCTCCTCTGGTTCTTCCTACACCCTCACTCACTGAAGCGCTCTCTCTCGATTGAACTGAGGTAGATTTCTTTCCTTGATAGGTCTGTGAAAATCAACTGCAGTTGGGTATGAATTCGCATTCGAATTTCGTTTAAATTTCTGTTTGGTTGCCCAGAAAATTGCGGGAAAAGTAGACTGCCTCCCAATGAATCTCCGACATTATCGACATTCTGAATTATCAAAATTCTTGCTCCCCTCTCCCAAAAAAAAAAAAAAAAAAAAAAGGAATTATGAAAATTTATTAAAATTTTGGTTGCTGCTTTGATTAAATTAACAATTTTTGAGTAATGTGGTCAATGATTTACGTGTTATGATTGAATCCTGATATCTGTAGCTGCAGTTGTTTGTTTGTATCGTTTCAGCTAAGTGGGAAGAGATGGATTCATCAGTCCTGCTATATAACCAGCTCAAGGTTTAATTTTGTTGGGATTTTTTGAATTCTTACGTTAAAGGGTATATAAATTCGGATGGTTAATTGCTCCGATGGCACTTTAATTTTTATTTTGTTTCAATCCCAACAGGCGGCAGAACCGTTTTTCTTGTTAGCCGGTCCCAATGTGATTGAATCCGAGGAGCACATTTTCCGGATGGCCAAGCACATTAAGAGTGTTGCAACAAAGTATTCTCCTTCTCTTTGGGATTTATGCATTTTGTCGAAATTGGATAAAGATTGGATTTAAATCTGTGTATTTTTTCGGTTTTTGGCAAGATAGATAATTTATTGTTTAATCTTGTAGAGTTGGATTGCCACTGGTTTTCAAGTCGAGCTTTGACAAGGCCAACCGTACGTCCTCAAAATCATTCCGGGGTCCTGGCTTGGAAGAAGGCTTAAAGGTGGTCCACTGTTCGTTATCTTGTTCTCATGCTAAGTTTAGATATGAATCGCTTTGGTTGATACAGTAATAAATATAGAGAACGTATTAGATATTGTTAAATGTTCAAGGTGATTATTTGTGTCATCAGATTTAGAAGACTTCAATTCAGTGTTATGGATCTGTTTTTCCCATTGTGGTTAGTCGATAGGTTGGAATTTCTTCTGTGACATGTGTTCTTACTACAGGCATATAGAAACCATGGTTTGATTCTTCAAGAGTAGAATTTCTCTTTCTTAACGTTTAATTTGGCAGTAATTTTCAATATGGACGACATTCAATTTAGAATCATCAATTCCTCTTTATTTCTCCTTTTTCTTTCAGATCCTTGAGAAGGTTAAAACAGCATATGACCTCCCTATAATTACAGATGTACATGAAGCTAGCCAGGTGAGCATTCCGTCTCCTCTCTTCAAACACAAAAGTTTAGATCTTGTTCTTAGTATACTTGTTCGCTTAAGCTTTCAAGTTTGTGGGTCAAAGATAAGGCCGTAAGAGTAAAATGATCGAATTTCATTTGACAAAACACTGTTTGGTTTGCTGAATAAATGTGTACCATTTGGGTAACTTGGATTACTATCCTCATCACTGTATGTCTCTGTAACAATGTGTGTGGATAACCAGAAGTTAGACTCTGGCATTGATTATAATCTACTCCATTACTAATTTCTTGATCTTGAACCCGATGAATAGATCTATATGTTCTATCTTGAATACTTGCATGCACATCTGAAAAAGCCATCCATCCTTGTCTACTTCTTTGCCATCCCATGTTAGACAAAAAGAAAATTTTGAACTGGATTTTGACAGGTCAGGAATTGTTTCTCACGTTTCTTCTTTGTTCTTTGTTTTTTCTAGTGTGAGGCAGTTGGTAAAGTTGCAGATATCATTCAGATTCCTGCATTTTTATGCCGCCAGGTGAAGGAATAACCCTGTGCCTCCTACCAGCAGATATTTTCATTAAATGTTTTTACGGATGTGTTGCTAAAAAGAGGAATAAAAAGTAAAGGAAGTTTTGAAAGGATGCAATAGCTGGAATCTTATCTTATTTGTGACTTCTTATGATGACAGACAGATCTTCTAGTTGCAGCAGCCAAGACTGGAAAAATTATCAATATTAAGAAGGGCCAGTTCTGTGCTCCTTCTGTGAGTGATCTTTCTCTCTCTTTGACCTAATTGATTAGACCTCCGCTGACTACTCTCATTTAAAATATTTTTGTATCCTTGTGCTTCAGATATTAAGCTTGAAAGTGTTCATATTTCAGGTCATGGTAAATTCTGCTGAGAAGGTTAGACTGGCTGGAAATCCAAATGTGATGGTTTGTGAGAGGGGAACTATGTTTGGCTATAGTAAGTCTTACAACAGCTATGTATTAAGCTATGCTTGGCCCGCTATCTGTATTCATTGCTTTAACACAAGTGAAAGTACATTCTGCTTGCATCATGTCCCCTTTTTGTTTCTAAACTTTCATGCACTGACTCCCCATTCATATTGTATAAGATGGACAGTTGACCTACATTCTAGGAAATTATTTGTTCATTCTCATAAATTGTTCTTACTCAGTTGATTAATCCTATGTCTCTTCTTTGATTCATAGATGATTTAATTGTTGATCCTCGCAATTTGGAGTGGATTAGAGAAGCTAAATGTCCTGTGGTAAGTTAATGTTAAATTTTGCTCTTTTATGCGCTGTTGTTGTTTTATACTCAATTTCGTTTTGTTTTGCTTTATTTCCGGAAATTCTGTTGTGGGGAATATTGGAAGTACGTATTGGAAGCTTCTGTAGGAAGTGTTGCCAGTTGAGTATGAAGTCAATTACAAAGAGGTTGGGATATGTGTTTCTATGTTGCTAGTAGGTCCAAGTGTCCAAGTTGTGTGACTGTAATGAGGCAATATAGATATAGAAGCTGGTTAACAACTTGACATGTATCCTGTTCAGTTGGGTAACTATTAACTGCTCCTTACTAATGCTTCAGACCTTGGTTCTTGTCAGATAATTCTTTTGTATTTTGCATTCGTTCAGTCCCAGTTTTCAGTTGTCTTAACGTGCTGCCTCCATTCTCATTTAACAATCTGAAGACCAGACCATGTCCATTCTCATTTAACAATCTGAAGACCAGACCATGTGACTCAATTCAAGTGTTTCACTACAGGTTGCTGACGTCACACATGCTTTGCAACAGCCTGCTGGGAGAAAGGTGAGAAAATTTGTTGTGCTCTGCAGCTTCCTCTCTTAGAAATGCATGGTTATTATAGCTGCAAATTATATATTCTGTGGTATTTCCCATGAAATCTGTAACCAATATTATTATTCATCTTCATGTCTCATTGGCATAGCTATGACCTGTAGGTTTCTAAGGGTGATGTGGCAATATTTCTACCATTTTTTTTAGCATCAACAGCTTTAATATGCTGAATTTAGTTTGATATTATTTTATTGTCGAATTTTGCTTCCCATTTCAAATGGCTGAACCCTACTTTATCCTATAGTTGGACGATGGAGGTGTTGCCAGTGGTGGTCTTCGCGAATTGATACCATGCATTGCAAGGACAGCAGTCGCTGTTGGGGTGGATGGAATTTTCATGGAGGTAAAGTAATCTTCTGAGTTCTGATGCCTGCATTTTTTGTTTTGCCTTCTCTGAGGATTATCGTTTTTAATTCTGGGGTTTACTTTAAAACAAATTGATTCCACTTACCAGTAATGCAAAAATTAACTTGAATTTATTTTGAGTTCACTTGAAGGAGCTGTATGAATAATTTCTCTTAAGTTTTCTGTAACTATAAATGTGCATGCAAATTCGAAAGTGTCCAATACGAATTCATCTTTCTTAGCTTTTCATTGTATGGCCATAACATACGAAGCTGCAGTTGCAAATGTTTCTTAGGGTAGCCTTCTTCATTATGAATAGATTCATACACACATACTTATTCACACTTGCATACAGACTTTTGGGTTGCTAAGATTTTCCTTTGGTTACTTAGGTACATGATGATCCTTCTAACGCTCCAGTTGATGGTCCAACTCAGTGGGTGAGTAATGCTTTCTTATTTGCATGCATGTTTTTTTCTGGAAGTTCATTCCTGTTTTGGGAGTACTTTCTTAAGTTAAACTGTTTAAAATACTTCTAATTTATGATTTTAGCCCTTGCGCCACTTGGAGGAATTGCTGGTAGAGCTCATAGCAATTGCTGTAAGTCCCTTCCGTAATACAAGCACTTACATTTATGATCATTTTTGTGTTAATTGTGGAAAAACTACTTGAGAGAATTCATGCAAATGGAAAGTATAACATCTTGGTTACTTGGGAGAGTCAAATATATGGTCGTTACAATAACCATGTTAATGCAGTGTTAGCTGCGCTATGAATACTAGATTCTTTTAACAACTTTTCAAACAATTCAGAAGTACTTATTTAGACATATTTTATATGGTATAGTCTATCATCCCAAAACCTTCCCTGGCTTTCTCTCACAAGGATAGAGAGTGAACAATAAAGAACAAGAATGATTGTTCATTTTGATTTTTTAGTTCTTAATAATATGATTTTTCGTTTTATTACTGGATATTGACCTGGATATTCTGTTTTGTTGTTCACTCTTAGAGGGTAAGCAAGGGGAAGCAACCTTTCAACATCGATCTCACCCCCTATCGAGATTAGAAGACTTGAAGCTACTCTATTGGTAAGATGGTGGTATAACACATTTAGTATTTGTCTGTTTTTCTTATGTTGCCCGTTACTGTGAATCGGTGGGGTGTAAAAGCCCATCCTAGAGTAAAAGGAGAGCATGTCCACCCTCAGCCCTGTACCGTGCAGGTTGGGGCAAAAAGATGCAGACTTGAGCTTTTTGTGGTACTCATGACCAAAATATATGCTGCCTTGAGAAAATCAATGCTAAAGAGTTTAAGGAGTTTCGTACTTGTCACCGCCAACATATATGCTGCCTGGCGGTAGATTTTTACAGAGTCTAATAAACCTACTTTTGACCAAAATCGCTGCTTCTTTTTTCCGCAACTGCTTCCATTTCTTGTTTCTTTGAGTCTGCTCCCGTTGTTACTTACATATGATTTTTATTCCTTTTTATTTCAGGTATTTATCTGTGTTGGGGGAAGGGGAGTGACATTGTACCGCAGCCGCCTCCGTTCGATGAGCCGAAATGTTTACACTTCAAAGCATGCAGACCAGGATCAAATGTGAGATAAGATGCTGTCCTTCTTGGATTTGCCATTCATCGTTTTATTCATGAATTCATTAGTACTGCGCTCGGGCTAATCGTTTATCTTGACCCGAAGAAATTTAATATTCGTGTTTGCGTTCCTCGTTAAATGTTCGTACATGTTATTCAAGATCTTGGAGTTCCGACTATGTACCTTGTCGCTTAAGAAATAAAGAATTCTGTTTTCCTTCAACTATTAGTTTTCACTTTTCATTGGATAAGCATCAAGGGTGTTTTCAGTGAAACTATTAACGTGCTTCTAAAAAAACGTCTGCTAACAGATGTTGGTGGAGAATTTTTAAGGACGCGTTTGCACGAAGTGGTAAAGTTGATGCTTAAAGTGGTTGTATACAACAGTTGATGGTGGGTTGATAGTGAGTGGTAGTGTTAGACGCTTGGAGCGGTAATATTACGTTTGAAATACAATTTCCCACTATGAAGAAGCAATATAATACTCAGTCGATGTGAAAAAAATTCTGACATTTCTATTTCTGTGAGGACAGAGGATCCCCTGCAGATCCACTTGGTGAAGATCCCGGTGATCTTCGAATTTTGTGCGTCTACCGTTCATCGAGCGGTCAGTTTGTCATGTTTAATTTTAAATATAATTATTTAAAATAATTTCTGACTACACGATAAACAATGGACGCACTAGATTTGATGATCCCCAAGATCCTCACAAAGAGAATCTGGAAGGGATCCTCATCCTTCTGTGAGGGCGAAACTCTAAAAACTTAAGGGCCCGTTTGTTTGACCGGAATAGATAGGACTGGACTAGACTAGACTATAGTTCCCAGGATTAAGTTTAATGACACTAAGTCGGACTCGCACCGACTAACAGCTTCACTAGCTGTTCTTAGTGAGACCTCCCAAAAACTGGAGGATTGCTAGTCCCGTCCTCAAACCTGCTCTGTTTGCCCGCTGCATCGTCTCCACGCTGCGTCATCTGCAAGCGTTCCTCTGCAACACCTTTTAATCACCGCTCAGATCTGAAACAAAGCTCCACCTACTGCCTCAACCTCAAAATCCAACCACATAAATTTTAAAAAAAAAAAGGCGAAAAAATAACAACAAAATCCAACCCAAAATTCAAAATCCACCCATTGCCAGAAAATTATGAGATGGATTTGTAGGCGGAGAAGCCAACGCATGTGTCAGAGGAAGGAGATAGATCCGAAAATTTTAGGGAAAAAAAGGGTGAGAAGGTGGAAATGCTTAACAGCGGCAAGAGGGTGAAGAGGATGAGCTTGTTTTGAAGGATGAGGAAGGTGGAAATGCTTACCAGCGTTTTGCAGGAAAAAGATGAAGGAAAGAAGAAATGGGGCGGAGCCAGACGGAGAAGAAGAAAGAAGATGGTTCTGGAGGTTTTAGAGGAATAAATATACATTAAAAAACATAAAATATTATTATATAAACATTAAATAATATAAAATATTATTATATATGCATTAATTAATATAATATTATAGTTTATTAATTATCCTGTTTCTTAGTCCGACACTGCACCAAACGCTTCACTAAATTAGTCCAACTTAATCTAGTCTAAGCCAGTCCAGCTTAGTCCTTGCAGCTAGTCCAGTCCGAGACAGTCCGGCGCAACAAATGCACCCACGTCATAATCCCACCCACCTTAAAAAGTTAAAAAATTAAAATGTTATTTTCTCACCAACTATTATTTCCAAAATAAGCTTTAATATATACATAAATATGAAATTATAAAATTGTCTCTTAAAAAAATATAACAAATAATATGTAAATGAAAACAATTAAGGTCTGCAAATTCAAATAAAAACTACAGAGGTCTCCAAATTCAAAAGAATTCGACAACGACAAATTTAAAAATATAATGGACAAATTCAAATGATTTACACACAAATTATTGTTCTATTTTTTCAATGAAAACATAATTTTCTACCTCTTCCGTAAAAGCGTCATCTTCCATCTATTCAATGAAAAAAATCATCTTCTAAGTTCATTAATATTTTTTTACTTTCTCTGAATAAAAGAAGATGAAAATATGAGTTAGAATTTAAGGTAGACAAATCGTCTTCCATGCCCAATCTTTTTTTTAATTAAGCAAAACAAGATAATTAATGTCCTTATAAGTTTTTTTGCAAATGGACAAATTTGTATTTAAAAATTCATTAAAAGGTGGGTGGGTAGATAAGAAGTGGAAATAACATCACTCAAAATTAATAGTTAAAAAATAGGCTGTGAGTTAAATACCTGATTTGCCCTTTAAACAACTGAAAAACCCTCATATTCGTAACATTTGTTTCGCAAAGCCCTAATTCCTACAAATCAGAAAACTTCCTCCGCAGCGCGGCCAATCCGTCGTCGTCTCGTCTGCTCCAAAAAAGAATCCGAAACCTCCGATTCTCGGTTCTCATATTTCTTCCAATGGCCGATAACACCCGAAACATCCGGAACATATGCATACTGGCGCACGTGGATCACGGCAAGACAACGCTCGCTGACCACCTAATCGCCGGAACCGGTTCCGGCGTCGTCCACCCGAAACTCGCGGGGCGCCTCCGGTTCATGGACTATCTCGACGAGGAACAGAGGCGGGCCATCACCATGAAAAGCTCCTCGATTGCTCTCCACTACAAAGACCACTCCATCAACCTCATCGACTCCCCCGGCCACATGGACTTCTGCAGCGAGGTCTCCACCGCCGCTCGATTGAGCGACGGCGCTCTGGTCCTGGTCGACGCGGTCGAGGGGGTCCACATCCAGACGCACGCCGTGTTGCGCCAGGCCTGGATTGAGAAGCTGACGCCATGCTTAGTGCTGAACAAGATCGACCGGCTGATCTCCGAGCTGAAATTGAGCCCCATGGAAGCTTACACGAGGTTAGTGCGTATTGTTCATGAGGTTAATTGGATTGTGAGTGCGTATAAGAGCGAGAAATACTTGTCCGACGTGGATGCTATACTTTCCGGGCCGGCGGGGGATGTGGGTAGTGATGAAAATCTGAGCTTTTTGGATGTGGAGGACGATGAGGAAGATATGTTTCAACCCCAGAAAGGGAATGTGGCGTTTGTGTGTGCTTTGGACGGTTGGGGTTTCTGCATTAGTGAGTTTGCAGAGATTTACGCTTCGAAATTTGGGGTGAGTGCGGCAGCATTGACAAAGGCTTTGTGGGGACCTAGGTACTTTAATCCGAAAACCAAGATGATTCTGGGGAAGAAAGGTGTAGCTGGTATGAAAAATGCTAGGCCAATGTTTGTTCAGTTTGTGCTTGAGCCGCTCTGGCAGGTTTATCAGGCCGCTTTGGACGATGATGGCGGTGGGAAAGTGATGCTTGAGAAAGTTATTAAGTCCTTTAATTTGAATGTGCCGCCTCGTGAGCTTCAGAACAAGGATCAAAAGGTTGTGCTTCAAGCAGTGATGAGTCGTTGGCTTCCGCTTTCTGATGCTGTGTTGTCGATGGTTGTGAGGTGTATGCCTGACCCAGTTGCAGCACAGGCGTTTAGGATAGGGCGGTTGCTTCCAAAGAGACAGGTTTTGAGCGATGGGGTTGATTCCGATGCGCTTGCAGAGGCAGAGCTTGTGAGGAAATCGGTTGAAGCTTGTGATTCGAGCCCTGAAGCTCCCTGTGTTGCTTTTGTATCCAAAATGTTTGCTGTCCCAATGAAAGTACTTCCACAAAGGGGATTAGATGGGGAAATTGAAAACAACATAAGTGATGAGGGTGAATTGAATGAGTGTTTCCTTGCATTTGCAAGGATCTTTAGTGGGGTTCTTTATTCAGGACAGAAGATCTATGTGCTTTCGGCTTTGTATGATCCATTAAAAGGGGAGTCAGTGAAAAAGCATTTGCAGGTGGCTGAGTTGCAATCTCTGTATCTCATGATGGGCCAAGGCTTAACACATGTTGCCTCTGCCCATGCCGGGAATCTTGTGGCAATTCGAGGCCTTGGCCAGCATATACTGAAAAGTGCAACACTTTCATCGACAAAAAACTGTTGGCCTTTCTCCAGTATGGCATTCCAGATTGCTCCTACTCTAAGAGTCGCAATTGAGCCAACTCATCCTGCAGATATGGGTGCACTGACTAAGGGTTTACGGCTACTGAACCGGGCTGACCCGTTTGTTGGGGTAACAGTTTCTGATAGGGGAGAAAATGTTCTGTCTGCTGCAGGAGAGGTGCATCTTGAAAGATGCATAAAAGATTTGAAGGAGAGATTTGCAAGGGTAAGCCTGGAAGTGTCTCCACCTCTTGTGTCTTATAAAGAGACCATTGAGGGTAATGTAGCTGACAAACTTGAGAATTTGAAATTCTTTCGTACAATCTCAGATTATGTTGAGAAAAAGACAGCAAACGGTAGGTGTACGATAAAGGTGCAAGTAATCAAGCTCCCACCCTCTTTAACTAAGGTGCTTGAAGATAGTTCTGATTTACTTGGAGATATCCTTGGAGGTAGAGTTTCTCAGACCAGTAAAAGTTTTGAAACAGAGATTTCAAGGATTGCAGAAGATGAGAACCCGATTGAAGCACTGAAGAAACGTATCATGGATGCTGTGGAGAGTGATATTCTGTCTAGTGGTGACGACGACAAGGATCGGGTTGAGAAGTGTAAACTAAAGTGGCAAAAATTACTTAAAAGGATATGGGCGCTTGGCCCTTCGCAAGTAGGTCCTAATATCCTCCTTACTCCAGACCTCAAAGGAAAGGGTTCAGACGGCTCTGTCCTCATTTGCGGTTCCTCTCACGTATCTCAAAAATTAGGGTTTGTGGATGCTTCTGGCAATAGCAATATACCTGCTGATACATCCTCAGAAGTAGCTCAAGCATTGTTAGTTGAGGCGGAGAGCCTTGAAAGCAGTGTAGTATCTGGGTTTCAAGTGGCGACAGCAGCTGGACCTTTATGTGATGAACCTATGCGGGGCTTAGCATTTATTATTGAGGCTATAATTGAACCGTTGACGGCTCAGTCTGATGGAGGGGAAGCCTCCCACCACCAACCTGAGCAATACGGTATCTTCAGAGGACAGGTAATGACAACCATCAAAGATGCTTGTAGAGAAGCTGTGCTTCAAAAGAAACCACGGCTTGTGGAGGCCATGTACTTCTGCGAGTTGAATACGTCAACTGAGCATTTGGGTTCTATGTACGCTGTGCTTGGGCGAAGGCGGGCTAGAGTTTTAAAGGAGGAAATGCAGGAAGGCTCCCCATTGTTCACTGTGCATGCATATGTGCCAGTTTCTGAAAGCTTTGGTTTCGCAGATGAACTTAGAAGATGGACTGCTGGTGCTGCAAGTGCTCTTCTTGTGCTTAGTCACTGGGAAGCACTTCCAGAAGATCCTTTCTTTGTACCAAAAACAGAAGAAGAAATTGAGGAGTTTGGTGACGGGTCTAGTATGCTTCCCAATACTGCAAGGAAACTAATTAACGCTGTAAGACGGAAGAAGGGCCTTCCTGTAGAGGAAAAAGTAGTACAGCACGCGACCAAGCAGAGGACCCTGGCTCGTAAAGTGTAAGAGGTTGGTGATATACTTTAGCTTTAGGGTTAGGGCCAAGTTAGTGAGTGATTTACTACTCCTGTCGAAATGCAGGAGTCTTTGGTATGGTTGTAATCTACTTACTGTAGCTTAATATCTTCTGGCAAATTGGCAATGCTGCTATAGGGGTGGGAAATTTTGCATAAACCGATTTACTGATCGAACCATATTGGTCGGTTTATAATGGTATAGTATAGGTATTTTTTCATAATTGGTTGGCATCATACCGAACCTACAATTAATGATATGACTTTGGTATTGGATTTTGTGTACCGACGGTATGCCATATATATTTTCTATTTAGATATTTTAGGTATTTTTTACATGCTTGACATGTGAAGAATTGGAAAAATGTAAGTATTGCTATATTTTTTTTTCTAATTCTAATTATAGTACTTCAATCCAATGTTTATTAATATTTTTAATTTATTGTTCAATATTACTTCTTATCTTAATCATACTTTTTTTTATGTAACATTTGAATTGAAATAGTTGATGGTTCTAGATCTCAAACAGGAACATCAATTCCTAGTGCTTTGAAGAATTGATTCATGGAAGATTTCACATGCATTGGTTGTTGTTACTTCAGTGATGTTGCATTATCAAAACAAGTTATTTATTTTGAGATTATAATAAGGGGATCTTATAACTAGAATCATACTTTTGAGTTTTGAGTTTTTTGTGTAAGCATTAGTCGCTACAATTGAATTTAGACAATTATATTAGTTAGACTTTTGAGTTTGTGAACTTATAACTATTTTGATTATGTTTGCTGACATTGTTGTTGGCTCATTAAGTTTTGATTTGATTTCCATTTTAATTTGTTAAGTCATGATTATGTTGGCTTATCATCAATTGAAAAATTGCAGCAATAACTTCTTTTTTCTTTTTTCTAGTTTGTTGTTTACGGGTCGGTGCATGGTCTTGAGTTGTTGTCATTGTTGTTGTTGTTTTTTTTTTTGTTTTTTTGTAGCTTATCTGCAAACCATCAGTTGTGTCATTTACCAACAGACCAACCAATAATTTTTGCTGAACTGATTTTTGGCAACTGCAAGAAGACAGTTGGCTAGCGGTAATTGATTTTTGGTAATTATATGGCTGGTAGGTGGCACAAAGAATTTGGCACGGTTTGCTAACCGAACCCAGCCTTAGCTATGGATGAGACTAATTTGGTTGCGTAAATGGTTCGTAATCACAGTTTTTGTATGTTGCTGTGGCTGGATAACAATTTTGATGGCCCGATAGAAATCTTAATTTTGAATGGAAAGATTTAGTTTGTTGTAGGATATGTTAATTTGACCAATTAAGGCCAAAGCATCAATAACAAAATTCGCCCCTCGAAAGATATGATGGAGAAAATAAAGTCATCAGTTGAAGATGAACCACGACTTTGTGGATCAAACACTACACTGTTTTTATTTATACAACGAGAAAAATTTGGGCTAAAATCTCACAATAGGTCAACTATAGTCATCAAGTTAACCGTTTTTGGTATTCAAACCTAATAATTCCTTTACAAGTGAGGAGATGTACCATCATAATACTAAATGAATTTACATACCCTAGTCATTTTTGTTTCTTTATTTTTTTTCTCTACTTCATTTGATCCAAAATTTAGGAATAAACAAAAGCCAAATTGCATAACCGGTCACATAACCCCTTCTTTGTCAGGTTGGCTTTATAGACACTCCAAAATATAGGAAATATGATGTCACACTCCTCCAATATTAGTTACCCTTTCTTGAATAACAAAAGGGTTTGGTTACCCCTTTTAGTTATTTTTGTCCCCAGTAATGCTTGGTAGATCATTTTTTTGGTATTAAATTTACAAATTATGTAATGTATCACCAATAAATGGTCTCACCAGCATTATCCATTTGTATTAAATAAGAAGAAAAATGGTAGGCCTTATGTTGTACCATATATTAGGCCTTGTTATTTGGGTCTCACGACATAGCCCATGAGGCATGTAAGAGGTGAAGGAAACCCTTATTTTATAAAGAGGATCTTTCACCCTCACTTTAAAGGGAGAAAAAGAACGGCAAATAGGGCAAATCCTATTCTTTATAGCCTTCATGTACATTGTAACATTCATTTACATAGTAAAACCGAATCAACACCAGTGTGGACGTAGTCCTAATTTGGGGTGAACCACGATATATCTTCTTATTCTTGTGCATTTGTGTGATTCACAATCAGATTTATGTTGGTCCAAGATCAACTTGATTTTGTGCATCAACACCTTATGACACTCTAAAGAAAAGGAAACTCTAGTTCTTCATGAATTACAAGCAAGCTGTCGTGTATATATAAAGATTAGAGACCCTAGTTCTTCCTTTGTGAGTACTCACAAGTCACATCATTCTTTTGAGCAAATTCTACAGATCAAGAAGAAACGTTTCGTGTATACATCTATAATCCATTCATTGGAAGCAAGAAGATTGACATGGAGAAGATAAACACCAAGAACTGCCTAAAGTCCACCTTTTCGGAGCGTCGCGACGCTTTGTTTCTGGAAGCCGAGGAAGTTTGCTTTTGGCAGCCTAGTTCCGAGATGGTTGTTGTCGTCTTATCACTGGACAACGAGCCCTACGCCTATGGAAACCCCTGTGTGAACAAGGTCTTGGATCACTTTCTTGTTGCGGGAACTTCATCTAAACATGATGATGATGATGCTGATGATGATGACGACAACGATGATAGTGATGACGATGATGATGACAACGAAGACTTGGAACGTAAGAAAGAGAAAGAAAGAGAAAGTGGAATAGATTAAGTGGTTGTTGCCTGCGTCAGATAAAAACTGGGGACTAGAGGAACTACTGAAATATAAGGCTTTCATGCAACGTCTCAAAGCGAAAGTGGATTCTAAGATAGATGTTAGACAAATAGGAAAGTAGTTATACTTAAATTATAATTGTTCTCCTAACTTGTTGGAAGAATCCTTGCTACTCAAGAAATGTAATTGTATATATACACATTCACGTATCAATGAAATTATTATTCAGCCATATATTATTTTTCTACATGGTATATAGAGTAGGTTCAAAACCCTAGCTTATTTTCCCTTTTTTTTTCTCGGTAGCCATCTCTGCCATTCACTATGGGAGACTCCTCTTCCTCCAATGGCCCATTTTACATTCATCATTCAAACCATCCAAACCTTGTTTTTTTCTCCAAAAATTTAAATGGTGATAACTACACCTCCTGGGCTCGTGGTATGCAGATTTCCTTGAGTGCCAAGAACAAACTTGGTTTCATCACTGAAGATGTTCAGGAACCTTTTCCCTCCGACAATCCTGATGCTCACGCAGCTTGGCGTCGTTGCAATGACATGATTCTTTCTTGGATTCTTCATTCATTGGAACCTGACCTTCAAGAATCCGTGCTCTTTTCCACCAATGCCAAATACGTGTGAGACGATCTTCACTAACGGTTTTCTCAAAGCAACGCTCCTTGCATATTCCAACTCAATTGTGAACTTGTTACAATTTCTCAAGGTTCATCTTTTGTCTCCGCCTATTTCACTAGTCTCAAAGCTCTCTGGGATGAACTTGCCTATTATAATGACGGCTGCACGTGTTTTTGTGGCACCAAGCACAAACGTCAACAACTTATGCAGTTTTTCATGGGTCTTCACGACTCTTTTTATGCTGTTCGTGACCAAATCCTCTTGATGAATCTTTTACCCATGTTCGTCAAACATGTCATTCTGTTTCTCAGGCCGAGAAACAACGCTCCTTGGGCTATGTCCGTCCCACCAATCCCCCCGTTGCCATGGTTGTGCGCAATTCTTCCCGCACATCCTCTGATAGACCTCTGCTTCATTACACCTATTGTGACTAGGATTTCCATACTCGTGAATCCTGCCATAAGCTTCATGGTTATCCCGTTGGCCACTATCTTCATGGATAACCATGGAGACCACCACGCCGCCCGTTCACCTCTGGCGGCTCCTCTCGCAGCAGCACTGCTGCTTATTTTGCATGCAGTGCCACTTCTCGGACTTTCAGCGTCCCCTGGCTCTCATCAGGCAACAACTCCAGCACTTCATCCCAGTGCTCTTCACTATCTGCCCACCATGTGCACGACTCTTCCAGCTTTCAAGACCTGTAGTTAGCCATGCCTAATTTGTCTGCTGATTAATACACTCGTCTCCTCGCTGCCCTTGACAATCCCGCTGCCCCATCGTCGCCTTCTTCTCAAGCTCATGTTGTCTCTAGTGATGACTTCGCTAAAGGTTTGTTCCCGTTGCTCCACGTCATGGTCAATGGATCCTTGACAGTAGTGCCACGAATCATATTACTTCATCATCTTCTAATTTGGTTAATACTTCTGCTTCACTTTTGTCGCCTATTTCCTTGCCTAGTGGTGCCATGGGTCCAATTACTTTAACTGGCACTATTCGCTTAAATTCCTCGATTGATTTAAAGATGTTTTATGTGTTCCTAATTTTAAAGTGGACCTTTTATCGGTTGGTAAGCTTACAGATGGTTTATCTTGCTCCGTGACCTTTTTTCTGTCTTGGTGTATTTTGTAGGAGACGATTGGTGTGGTTAAGTGACATGGCGACCTTTACTACCTCGTGACCCTTGCCTCTCTGCCCACCCGCCAACCTCTATGCATCATCATCACCATACCACCCTCTCTCTGGCATAGGCTCCTCGGCCATCCATCTTCAGCTCGTTTACAAGTTTTAGCCTCTAGTTTTCTTAAATGTTCTTTAGATTCTAGTCATGTTTATGATATTTGTCCTTTGGCGAAACAAAATCGTCAACCTTTTGGTTTAAGTTCAATTTCAAAGACTTTTCCTTTTTCATTAATTCATTGTGATATTTGGGGTCCAAATCGTCAATCTTCTCTTACTGGCGCTCATTATTTTTTGACCATTGTGGATGATTTTTCTCATTTTACATGGGTTTTCTTGATGCAGCATAAATCCAATACTCAACAAATTCTCAAACATTTTTTTTGCCTATGTTCTTACCCAATTTAACACCAACATTAAAAGCATACGTATTGACAATGGCAGAGAATTTTATTTTCTTCGCAATTTTTTTCTTTGAACATGGGGTTGTTTTCCAAACTTCTTGTGTTTACACACCCCAATAAAATGGCATTGTTGAACACAAACGTAGGCATCTCCTTGAAACCGCTTGTGCCCTTCGATTTCAATCACATCTTCCCTTAAAATTTTAGGGCGAATGTGTACTCACTGCCGCCTATACCATCAATCATCTTCCTACCCGCCTTCTCAATAACAAATCACCTTTTGAAGTTTTTCACAATAAACCACCACTCCATGATCACTTCCATGTTTTCGATTGTTTAACCTATGCCACATATGTTCTTCCCCTCACTAAGTTCTTTCTTAGGGCTCACCGTTGTCTCTTCATTGGTTACCCAACTAGCCAAAAGGCTTACAAATTATATGACCTTGACACACATCGCACCTTCATTGGTCGGGATGTTATCTTTCATGAGGACTCGTTTCCTTTTGCTTCACCTCCCACTACACCTGTCATTGTCCCTCCACCCACTAACATCTCCTTACTGCTCTCTGACACTTCTATAACCCTGTCATCCTCCACTGCACCGCATGCTTTCAATCCCCTACCCACGCCCCCACCTACTACTCCACCACCTCCTAACACCTTACCACTCGTGCCCTCTGCTGCCCATCCCAACCCACCCGTGTGTTTTCCCGTTCCCATGCACCCCTACTTTATTTAAAAGACTACGTTTGCTCACAGGTGATTCTGCCACCACACCCATCATCGTCTTCACCACCAGGTTTTGTCAAAGGTACGAGGTATCCCCTATGTAATTATATTTCTTACCACCATTTATCTCCACATCATCTTCCATATATCTACTCTGTGAGTCGAGGTGTCGAGCCATCTTCTTTTGCAGAAGCTGCCAGTGATCCTAAATGGCGTCGTGCTATGAACGAGGAACTGGATGCTTTACATGCCAACCGTACTTAGACCATGACTACACTGCCCTTCGGCAAAGTTTCCATTGATTGTAAATGGGTGTACAAACTTAAGCATAATTCAGATGGTTCCATTGAGCGTTATAAAGCCCGTTTGGTTGCCAAAGGTTTTACACAGGCTGAAGGTATCGATTATCATGACACTTTTCCCCTACTACTAAGATGATCACTGTGCACTGTCTTCTTGCCCTTGCTGCTAGTCAGTCTTAGTCTCTTCACCAACTTGATGTCAATAATGCTTTCTTGTATGTTGATTTAGATGAGGAAATCTATGTCTCATCCCCTTGGTCTTCGGCGATAGGGGGAGAATCTTGTGTGTCTCATCCACAAGTCTCTTTATGGTCTCAAGTAGGCTTCTCGCCAATGGTTTGCCAAGTTCAGTAGTGCCATTCATTTTGCTGGGTTTCAATTATCCAAAGCTGATTATTCATTGTTTACAAAAAAGTCAGGTACTTCATTTACAGCCTTGCTCATTTATGTGGATGATATTGTGATAACAGGCAATAACGTGGGTGCAATTGATTCTTTGAAACTTTCTCTCCAAGATCACTTTCGGATTAATGATCTTGGTGATTTAAAGTACTTTACGGGTATCGAGGTTTCTTGGTCCAAACATGGCATTTATATTTCTCAACGTAAATATGCAATAGAGATTCTCAAGGATTATGGCTTCATAGGAGCACAACCCATTGCATTTCCTATAGACGATACAAAATTATCTAACAAATGGAAACTTTTCAAGGATCCTGAAAAGTATTGGCATCTAGTAGGATGATTAATTTATCTCACAATAACTCGGCTGGATATCACCTACCCTGTACATGTTATAAGTCGTGGTTTATGCATGAGCCGCGTACTCCTTATAAGGATGCTGCGCTTTGAGTTGTTCGTTATTTGAAATCTTCTTTGAGTTAAGGCTTACTATTCCCTTCTGACAATCAAATCAAGTTGACTGCTTTTTGTGATTTTGATTGGGCGGGTTGTCCTATTACTCGTCTCTCGACTACTGGCTACTGTGTTTTCTTGAGAAATTCTTTGATTTCATGGCGGATAAAGTGACAGAAAACTATTTCACTTTCTTCTGCTGAAGCGGAATATAGAGCTATGTCAGGTGTTTGTTGTGAGCTAATTTGGCTGCGCTTTCTATTGAAGGATTTGAACATTCCCTTAACTGGTCCGACTGTTCTATTTTGTGATAATCAAGCAGCTTTGCATATAGCTGCCAACCTTGTTTTTCATGAGCGTACTCGCCACAATGAGATAGATTGTCATCTTATACATGATAAGATTGTTGATGGTGCTATAACCACCAAGCATGCTGGTACGGCACACCAGTTGGCAGACTTATTTACGAAGCCTCTTGGAAAGGAGAAATTTTCGATTATGCTATGCAAGTTGGGAGTTCTTGACATTCACTCTCCAACTTGATGGGGAGTGTTAGACAAATAGGAAAGTAGTTATACTTAAATTATAATTGTACTCCTAACTTGTAGGAGGAATCCTTGCTACTCAAGGAATGTAATTGTATATATACACATTCATGTATCAATGAAATTATTATTCAGCTATATATTATTTTTCTACAATAGATGATATGAATAGGAGAGAAACCAAAAACTAATATGGTTGCAGTCTGCATTGTTGGTTTTATTAGGGAAGTTTTGATTCATCAAGTGTTTTTTGATGTTCAAAACTTCAAATAAAGATTCTTGTTTTTTGGTATTCCTTTTGGCTTATTCTTCAAGCCCTTAGACAATACTTTGTATTCATACTTCATTGTCGAAGATAATTTAATCTACATTATTGTAGCATTCTGTATGTCTCAGTCGATTTGTTCTTGATGCAATTGCAACTATTTCCATAGTTCAATCTATAATAGATCACCACTGACATGTAGTCTTGCGAGGATGCGAAAAATTGTCCCACATTAAATTTTATCTAAAAAAAAATTGTAACGACTTATAAGGAATTGGATCACTCCTAATGATGCCAATATAATGTTTCCTTCTGTATAAAGAAACATTATCGATCTTTATACTTTGACCCATTTTAACTTTTTTCTCCATCTAGTCCTTTACTTTTGTTTAATCATCAACACGGGGTCCCAATTCATTCGGCGACCGCGAAGTCACCGAATGAATTGCCGAGCTGGGGTCAGAATTTGTATAAGTATTCTTTATAATTATATAATTATAAAAATTTTAAAAAATGGAAATTTTTATACCATTTTTCAATTAATTAATAATAAGATCGTACAAATCTAATAAGCAACATATATAGACGGAGTGCTTACAATTTTGGGATGATTGCAACTGTTTTGGAGATACCAAATGTCCTCACATTTGGTGGTTGCATATTGTGATGACGGATTTGACCAAAAAAATTTCATAACAAATAACATTGTAAGATCAATTTGCCAAAGGGTCTCGGACGGTTAACTCAGAAAGTATTTAAGGGAAATTGAATGTAGTAGATAGTTCTGAGTTCAACTTTTCGTTATCACTTTTTTTGTGTGAGTCGACTATTTATAAAGGAAGAAGTTCATAAATCATCAGCTTGCTAAGGCTAGGCGAGTGGTTGTGAGGCTTAACTTATTGTAAGTGAGACGTTTTAGCTTGGTTCAATTCTTACTGAAAGCAAATATGTACCATATTACTGCTAGCTCATTGTGAGGCTTAGCCCACTTTTCTACCCTTTTAATATAGATAACATCATTTGTTAAAAAAAAAAAAAAAAAAAAAAAGGGCTAGGCAAGTTGACTGGCGGAGCAGTCTTCCTACCGGGCGGAGGGTGTATCCCTCTGCAGATGACCGGCCTAGGAAGAGTTATCTAGAGGTCATTGACTCGTTCCTGGACTCAGACATGCAAGAGATAATCTTGGCGAGCATGGAATCAGGCGGGAGAGTACTTTGACATGGTAGAGATTCAGTAGAGTATTCTCATGCATGCTTAGGTGCCCTACGGACAGAGTTGCGAGGGGTAGACGCATGTCTCTGTTCGAGGGACATGATGTCTGCTTCGTCCATTAGGGTTGAGATCGCAGTCTGCATACGATTTCAAGGGTAATCTAGGCATATTGAGCTCATATCAACATGACACACTTTGGTTAGACAATAGACATGGTTAGTTTGTCTTCACAAATTCACATTGTAAATTTAAAAGAGTATACGATTTAAACTTGATAACAACTGGCCGCTTAATTAGTACTACGATATAATGATATATATCTTCATTTGTAAATGAAAAGTTTGAATTTTGTGGATGATAAGTTTGATACTAATTTATTCTCTTACCTTTTAGTGTAAATATACTATTGCATTTAAAAAACAAAAAAAAAATTTAATTCTATAAATTTTAATGACACAAACCAAAGTGGAAAATGAGTCAAACCATATGGACCAAAAAGGTCATTTAACCATATGCGCATGCCGAAGGAAATTACTAAATTGCCCGTAAAATCCCTAGAAGTCCTCGTTCCGGCTACTATTTATTCTTTCGTTGGTCTAATCCTCTCTCACTCATAGACTTGCCGCTGGTTGGAATTTTCTCTCTCCTTTTGGGTGCATCTCCTTGTCTCATTTTCAAACGAGTTACTCTCTCACTCTCAAATTTTCTTTTCACCGGATCAAAAATCTCTCACTCTTGAATTTTCTTTGCACCGGATCAGAATCTCAATCTCAATTTTAGCCAAAAGTCAGAGGTACGAAAATCATACATTTTATATAGTCAAATGAGTTATTCATTTAGATTTGGTTTATTGATGATTGTTAATATGGAAAATTTCTAGTATGAAAACTCAAAAGAATAAAAAAAATCCTTAATCGAAGCTACATTCTGTTTTGCTTAACTTTCTTTTAGCTACATTGATTTTTTAATGCATACGTTATTAGATTAGCATGATGATGGCCATATCTGCTTGAAATAAATCTTAAAAAACAGGAATATTTTAAATTTCACTTTGTTGAGACCATCTCCAACCCTTGGGCTAAAAGCCAAATTTTTTAGCCCGAAAAATTTAGCTTTTAGCCCAGAAACAGTTTTTTTGCTCCAACCCTTTCTAGCCTAAAATTTTAGCCCGGAATTATTAAAGAATAAACTTATGCTATTTTTTTTCTTAAATTAAATTTAAAAAAATAAATAAATATGTAGACTATCGTAAATTAATTTTATGAACATTTTAATCAAAAAAATTTTAAATTTCGATAAATATTTTCATTCAGTTTGGTGGAGCCCACACCGATTTCTGGGCTAAATTCTGGGGGGAATCTGGCCTTGGTTTAGCATTTAGCATTTAGCCCGAATTTTCCCCTTGGGTTGGAGTGAGTTTGGGGGGAAATTTTGGGGGGTAATTTGGCTTTTAGCCCAGGGTTGGAGATGGTCTGACGATTTGATGTGAGAGCAGTGGATTTTTTTTATCGATTATTTATTTTTCGTATCAAAAGAAATTTTTTATTTAATAAACTATAAGATAATTATATGTGTTCTTCTTAGGAAGATGAGCAATGCACTTTCCCGATTACACTGTTGGGTAACAACGGGAAATCTGCTAGAAGATATTGATATTTTATTTAGGTAGTTTAGTCAAAGTAGTTTTCAAGATGGGGCTTTTAGATCTATGTCCAAAAACATAAATGATTTTAAGAGTGAGTCTACTTATCTAATTATATGTTTTTATTTTTTTTGATACACATTTTATATTTTCTAAAAATAATAAAAATCAATAGAAATATTTTAAACATTATACATTTTTCAACTCCAAAAAATCTAATTAATATCTTATAACAAAAAAAAAACTAATATACTAACATAAATCTATATGCAAAACATTCTACCTAACTTGAGTAACAAATATATGAATGCATATTATACCTATAAACGAGATATGAAACCAAATTAAAGGTAGAAAAAAACCTAATATACCTACGAACAAGACACATTAATCTATGACAGATTGATTATAAAAAAGAATCTATTATGTAGGTAGATAAATATATTTAACTTATGATATAGGTTGATTATAAAAATTAAAAATAATTAAAATCTATAAATGAGATTTAAACAGGAGGAATAACAAGAAATAACAAAAAAAAATATTCAAAGTGATAATTAGGAAGAAATTTGATTTTTATAGTAAATCTTATCATTGAAGAGGTAATTATTGAGAATTAAATAATTAAATTTAAAGATTGGACTTATTTTAATAAACTGGACTATTTTTACTATTGGCCCAAAAAAATTGGACTTATATCAAGTTTCCACCAAGATTGGCATAGCTCTTCATTTTAGTTCTTGAGATTTGAAATCGATAGAAGTGGTTCCTGAATTTGTCCACTATCAATCATTTTGGTCATTTCGTGAAAAAAACTATGTGACTAGAATGATAAAAATACCCTCAATTTAATAAATAACTGGACAAATGATTTGATAAAAATTGAGAGTATTTTTTTGTAATTTTGGTCATTATTTAACAGAGATTTTTCTTGGAATGACAAAAATGATTGACGGTGGACAAACTTAGTGACCAATTCTATTGATTTTAAATCTCAAAAACTAAAGTGCGGAGTTATGCCAATCTCAGAAACCATTTTAGCTAAAAACCCTTTTATATATTAATAGGAAAAAAGATTATACATTAATAGGGATAAAGTTGAAGGAAATAAAGTGGAATATGAAGATATTGTAGGTATAAATTGGTCTTGCAACATTAAATGAAAACAATTTTGTCATAATATTTATAATAAATGTAAATTAATGTTGGAAAAAAAACAAATTAACATAGAGGCTCAAGGGTTTGCTTTTTCTATATTCTAACATTTATTATATCGTTTGTTCAAAAAAATAAAAAACAACAACATGTGAAAATAATTTATCTTTCCCAAGTCGTTTTCCTCACCAACCAAACACAGCCTAAGTGTACACCATGTATAAGACATCATAGAAACAAAAGTAGCAAGCCTAGCACCCAAAAACAGTCGAACTAACAACTAAAAATCTCACATTACTAAAAAATGATTGGATTGGAAACGGTAAACTTTAGAGGGAGGATTATAGGAGAAAGATTGGGTTGAAAAAGGGATAGAAAAAGAAAAGAGGGAAGATAGGATCAATTGAACTTACATAAATAGTTAAATACTCGGAGTCTACTAGTGCATATTTAAGATTTATCAATTTTAACGATTTACAATGAGCATTGTGGTACACACATATGCAGATGGCGCACGGCTACCACCTGAGAAATAGGAGGAGGAGGAGGAGATTGGACCCCAAACCAGAAGAATCAAAGCTTCCCTTTGAAATCATTATTGAGATTCTGAGCTGGTTGCCGGTAGAGGCATTACTCCGGTTGAAGTGTGTCAGCAAAACATGGTGCTCTTTGATTGAAGAATACAACTTCATTTTAAAGCACATGAAACGGGTCAGTCCTATCCATCTACAGTTTCGACTTAAAAGCGAAAAGAACCATGTAGCCCCTTACTTTGATTCAAATTACGAGGGCATGGGACGTGTTGCTGGGATGTTTCTGGAGAAGCATATTACTACTCGCCTTTGCCGCATCAGAAATCCGGCAACCCGCCGAGTACTCAACTTGCCTGAAGCTCATAAGGGTGCGAGAAGAATGACATCTGCTTTCAATTTATCGACTGGTGAGATCAAAGTGGCAACTCTATATGTCGAGAACAATGAATTAGGGTTTCAAATTATGACCGTTGGGAAAGATGAGAAGTGGAGACCCTGGAAGCACCCAAATCAGGGTTTGCTTAAGGAACAAGGCAAAAGGGTAGTGAGATGTAATTTTTTTGCAGCTGAAAAGATGAATGGTAGGGTTTGTTATTCTGCTGAGTTTATGAAAAGATATGGCCAAGATCTGTCAATATTAGAAGTCCAACGCCTTGATCTGGTTGATGAGTCTGTCTTAACAGCAACCCTACCTCAGGGAGTTTTTCCCGATTTGAGCAAAGTTTGCGTCATCAACTGGAACAAGCATGTGGCTGTGGTTGAGATAGTAAATGCCACCCTTCATGCCTTGGTGTGTGAAGACTCCAAGGAGAACAAATGGAGCCCAAAAAAGATCGTTGTTCCGTTGAAGTTTATGGAGAAAATACTTCCACCTCTTCAGGAAGGTCAAGATGTGATCATTCCGGTGAATGTTGATGGTGATGACTTCAGTTTCTATTGTTTTCAGGGAGAACAGTCTTTTGTGTACAACACGAAGATGCAGAAGGCTAAGTATTTATACTCTGGTGTGGATCGTTGGACTGCTCATAGGCCAAGCTTGATGGGTTTTAAGGGAATGAGGCTGGAAGAGGAAGCAACTACAAGTGCAGCCAAGATTGAGGAGTAACTGGGAGCATTTCAATTACAGTGTTATTTTTCTATGTTTTTCCTTAAGAATGTTGTTATGTTAATTTCTAGAGGATGTTCTTCTTTAAGAATGCTGTTATGTTAATTGAATTTGAACCTTTTAGTTATCCAGTTGCTGCATATAACATATAATTTTGTCCCGGGGGGCCGCCTCAATCGGTTAAAGAGGAATGCTTTAACTAATATGGAGAGTTTGAACACAGGGGTAGTGGGTTAAAGAGGAATACTTTAACTAATAGGACAATTCGCCATTTGCAACAGAACATATGATTTAAATTTGATTACAGCTAGTCACTTAGTATTACAATAGTATTTCTCTTTACTTGTAAGTAAAATATTTGAATTTCGTAAATGTCAAGTTTCATACAAATTTATTCCCTTACCCTTTAGAGTAAATATATCGTTTTATAAAAAATGATTGAAATCGAAACTAGAGTAAATTTACTAAATTGAAATGACACAAATCAAAGTGGAAAATGAATCAAACCATATGACCAAAAATGTAATTTGCGTTTTGAATGAAATTACAAAATTGCTCTTAGAATTCTTCTTTTCAACTATTATTTATTCATTCGTTGTTCTAATCCTCTCTCACTCTTAGACTTGCCGCTCGTTGGAATATTCTTTCTCCGTTTGGGCGTATCTTCCTGTCTCATTTTTAAACAAGTTACTCTCTTCCTCTCAAATTTTCTTTATGCCCGATCAGATTCAGAGTCTCAATGTAACGAAAATTCAAAGGTACGAAATGCATACGATTTTTATAGTACAACACGAAGACAAATTTATGGAGAAATTTCCGCCTCTTACTGAAGGTCAAGGTTTGATCATTCCAGCGAGTGTTGATGGTGATGAGTTCAGTTTCTATTGTTTATAGGAAGAAAACTCGTATGTGTACAACACAAAGACGCAGAAGCCTAAGTCTAATCATTTTGGTGTGGATCCTTGGAGTGTTCATAAACCAGTTTGAAGGGTTTTAAATTTTAAGGGAATGAGTCTGGAAGAGGGAGCAACTACAAGTGCAACCTAGATTAAGGAGTAACTGGAGCAATTATAATTTTGATTACATTGTTATTTTCCATGTTCTTCATTAAGAATGTTGTGGTTATGCCTTACGTAAGTCTTTCCAGCTTGAGGTTGTGGATATATCCTAACGCTGGTGGTGAGATCAACTAATATTCCTTAAACTTTTTTGGAACAAATTATAACTTATAATTTGTGGTTTGAGGCTTTGAGCACTTATTTGGTTTGGTTTGTCACATGGGAAGTCCATCACTAATCAAATAATTTTGGATTTTGTCACATGCATTGAGCACTACTCATGTATTCTTTTAATCAGTGAAGATTTGAAGATATTTTCCAACATTGAAAAGAGAAATATCATTAAATTAATAAGTTTAGTTGGTTAACTTAAACATATTTGATTGTTAAAATTGCTTTACCAATTTAAAATGAGTATGAGGTGAAAAAGAATGTTCAAGTCTTTTTTTTTTTTTTTTTTCAGAAAATCTCACAACGATGAGTTTGTACTGAGGAAAGCAGGGGTATCTTTGACAAAAAAAATTGAGGACAGGGGTAGTAAAGTAAAATCGCATCCTTATTTCAAAAAACGAAAATAAAGACCGCCGCTTTAACAAGAAGGCTCAGAGCTTTGCAACGGTCGGCTGTTCTCATTCCTCTCCATCTCCAAAGATCAGAATCCGTGAAGAGCAAGATCTATCTCCAAAATGACGTCGTTTAAGGTACGCTTCCTTCTACGAATCTATGCAAGAAATTATTGTTTCCAATTAATTCTTTATAAATCGAATTATTCGAAGGATCGATTCAATTAGGGTTGCTTTTTGAAATTTGAATTTTACTCATGCAAATTCGAGTTCTTTTGAAAAAATTAGGGTTTAGCTTTCAGAAATTTGGGTTTCTTTTCTGGAAGTTGCTTTCTTTTGAATTTTAGCTTGAATTGATTGTAATTATCTCGGTCTTTCAAGAAACTGGATCATCGACAGAGCGCTGTGACACTTCAAGAGAGAAGCAAAATGTTGGCTGCTAAGGTAAAAAAGAAAGCCTAAGATTTTCGATTCCCGGTTAACTGTCTTTGATTTCTTTCTCTGGTGGTTCTTTTGGGTGAAAGTGATTCTGACATCTGCGAAACCTGCTTGATTTTTCTCAAATTTTCAGCCAAAATTCAGCGTAGGACAAAATCGGGTGGGAAAAGACAACTCGACACGCTCTAGTGGTGCGGAACCGCAATTCTTGGTTCTTCTGCTGGTTTAAAGTTCTTATGGTGGTGATTTATTGATTTCTGACATTATATTTCGGTTTTTAAGCAGTTGGTGTCGCAAGTTTTAAGGTTTATACAGAAAGTGACACTGCTAAAGCTGATGCCGGGAGCAGGTAATTGTAGTTTTAAACATGTGTAATTTCATTTTGATTATCGAATGTTATGGTTTTAATCAATATCTAAGTTGTTTTAGAACATTAAGTGTTAGTTATTGACAACCATTTAGATTGTAAGATATTTGTTTGCCCCTTTTAGTTTCAGGACTTATGCAGCAGTTAACAAAGTATCAACACAGGAGAATACAGCTGCTTTAAAGGTAACCAATGACCTCATTCGTCTTTTTTTTTTTTTTGTGGTGGAATGGGATGGAGTATTATTTCTTGTGTAATAAGGTTTTTTTTTTTGTTTTAATTGTATATTTACTGCTCTTTCTGTAAATTGTTTTGTTATCAAGGCTGGTTTGAAAAGTATGGAGAAGCGAAAAGGCATACTTGGTAACTCGGCAGGTAAGGTTCAACCAGACTGTACTTGTTAGTTGAGTTACACATCTTGAATCAGTTCCTTCTTAAAATTTGTGTTGTCCTTATCTTAGCAAATGCAAATGTTGGAAGAAGAGCATTGGCCGATGTCAGCAATGTCAAAAGCAATTCTTCTAGGATTGTAGGGGGTGATGCCTCTAAAAAAATGTTGGTACCTTCTCATTTGCTCCAGTAGTTCCTCCATTTTGGGTTTTGAGCTAAGAAGTTCTAAGTTTGGGCTATCTTCAATGCAGGACTGGTAAAAGTGAGAGAATTAAATCTTTGCAGCGGTATGCATTTGATATCATGATATTTATTTGCGCTTGTGAGGTTAATACTTTTTGGTATATATGCATCCCTATGGATATAACTATAGATGCTAATAAAGATGTAAGCAAGCTCAAGACCCTTTGATTTTGCATTAATCTAGTATTGTATTTTTTTTTATCTCTGTAGGGTTTCAGTGGGTACAGGCGTTAGGACTGTAAATTTATCATCAAGGAGATCCTTCCTGGTAAGAATGCTAAATCCTAGCATGCCTTTTCCTTGTAACTCTCTTATGTACATGATTGTGTAGTATGTTGTTCTTCGGACTTCAATATATATTTCTCTCTGTAATCTGAAATAAGAAAAAAAAGAGCCTGCATATGAGGGGTTCATACGTCAATTATCTCCACTACTTTTAAGATCTCACAGTTATTTTCAACCCTTAAGCAGGGTATACATCTGTGAAACTTATAACTCCTTTTCCTGTCCATGTTTTGCTTCTTAAGGGTCAACTCTGTTTGTTTTTTTCCACTGTTCCGTTGTATGTTTGACAGCACAAAGACAGGGTTTTATTTTTCTCAAAAGGCTTAGCGATTATCAATGCCAATCATTTCCATGTTTTGCTTCTTAAGGGTCAACTCTGTTTGTTTTTTTCCACTGTTCCGTTGTATGTTTGACAGCACAAAGACAGGGTTTTATTTTTCTCATAAGGCTTAGCGATTATCAATGCCAATCATTTTCATATATTGCAATATATTCTTCCAATTGTAAGTATTGATTATTTTGTTACTTCTATCAGGGAAAAGGGCGAGAAAGCCCTAGCCAAGCTACTTCTAAGTTACAGACTTCCAAGAGAGGTAACTTTAATACATCCGAAATGTGGTTATAGTTTCCCAGATTAAACAATACCGTTTGAAAATCTTCCATTATGCACAAACTCTAGGTATTAAAGACTTGAAGGCCCTTTCAGAGAATCAAGGGACCAAGGCTATTGGTCTAAACCGTGAGTCTATTGTTACAGATGGCAGGTCTGAACAACCTTTGTTTTCCACCTCGTTGTTAGAAATTAGAATTTGTGCCACAATTTTTTTGTTGTGCCTTCAAAATATTCTTCTCTGGCTCCAATGCTTGTGAAACTAAACATATATAAAGACCCTTGATTAGATTTCTTTTCTTTCTTTTTTTCTCAGGAGCACTTCTTATACTTCGCTTAAGCTGATAAGGTCTCTGATATGCAAAGCATGTTTGCTTATTTACTGTGAATAAGATGTGTATCTGTTATTGACGTATTTTCTATTTCCCCTCCCCATTTTAAAGGAAATCTCTGCCAGTGCTAAAGGTCAACCCTGAACAAGCAAGTATTCCAAAGGTTGGTGTGATATATTATATTTATGGTCTTTGGTTTAGTTTAACGGGAGTAGGATTATAAGTTGGACATTTATTTTTTTCTGTTCTCTTGCTTGTAGGACATTGCTGGTACTTCTGAAAATTCTGAAAGAAAAAGTGGGTGCAATGGTAAGATGCCGTGAATTATTTAATTTGACAAGTGCATGGCACAGGATGTCTGACCAAATGGCATTTTGGAATACAGTTAAGGTTAAAGTTGGCAAGAAAGTAGCATCTAGATTAAACGCTAATGCTAGGAGCCATCTGTTGAGGAATCGAGTGAGTGATGGCTTTGTGATTATGTAAGTGACAGCAATCCATACTACTAGATTTCTTTCCCGCTTAAATCCAGTTAAAAGATTTGCTGATGTTGCTCCTTTTTCCATTAAATCTCATTTTGCTTCTGAATGAATGGATTGACAATATCTTTCTTGCATTTTATGGATAGGATTGTTTGTTCCCAAGCATGACTAATATGTCAATTTCAGTGCTCAAATCATATGACAGCAGATGCATTTAGAAGTAGAACTATAAGGAAGTAAGATGAAGAACATGTTTTCTGCAGTTCACTCCCAAATTCTCTGAAACTTGTGGCTCCTCCCTGTTATTTTAAATATTTCCAGTATTGTCCTAGAAAAGGAAATTTATCATTGTTCTTATCACATGGTGTCTAAAAAATTGATTTCATAATGTTACATGTGAATACAAGTCTTGAAAGTCACAGCATACATAGATTTAGAATGGCTACACTGGAGAGTTTGGTTTTAGGTTGTCAGTTTATTTTTAGTCTTGATGGGCTCCTGTAGTCATTTTATTTTCCTTTATTACTTTTGTTTGAATTAGTACATTCATTAACTTTCTATTTCCTTGAATGTCTGTTTCATTACATTCATCAACTTGCTATTTCATTGAATGATCATTTGATCTTTCATGTCTTAGTTAAACAAGGCTGAGACTCCTATCTATTAATAATTTGCATTTGATTTGAGATTGCAGGGGTCAACGCAATTCAAATGCTCGTGTATTGCCAAGAAATTCTGTCAGGGTAAGTGTAATCAGATATAGAACTCATGTCCCCCCTCCCTCAAAGGGAAAAAAGTTAATGCCATTTTGTTTAATCAGTTGTGACATATAGTTGCTCGACCTTTGTCTATGTCAAACAATAAAACAATTTCAATTGCGTTGCCATATTTTCTTTTCGGTACTTAAAACAGTCTGTCAATATTTTTATGTCATTTGTTCCCTGAAATTTATTGAATCTGTGTAAATTGCTCAACACTGCAACCGTATTGGCATCAACTTGAAGCTTCACGGCAATGCATTCATTTTATCATTTTGCCTTAGTGATTGCTTTACATTATTATATTTTATTTAGTGTTCTGTACATTATCTCAGGTATCTATAGATATGAGAATACTGCATCATCCTGACTTTGTTTCTTGGCATGTTAGATCCATATGAAATCAATGTACGTTCTACTTATATTCCCTTTATTTTTATTATGATCCAGCCAACTTTGTCCACACTGAAGGCTTATGGGTCGCAAAGGACTTTGAAATCCAAGGGTGCATCAGGTCCAAACGAATTAGTTTCTGCTACTGCAACTTCATCCAAAACTGAAAAAGTCGTTACAGCTTTCCTTCCTGATAATGGTAAGCATGAAGCCACTCAGGAAGAGCTTCCATCTGAAGAAAACAGCAGACAGAGTGGTTCAACTGTCATTTCCAGGAGAAAGTCAAGTAGGAGGAGATCTTACACATCTCTACTGATGACCGGATCAAAGGTTGGGGCTTACTGTGTTCTAGTGATGCCTTTATTCTTATTTTTGGACTTTAATCACACTTGTACCTATTTACAGTTACTAGAGGAACGTGTTGAAGCTATGAAGGAGGAAGAACTACCAAGCATTGATGATGATTGCAATCAACTGGAAGTTTCCGATTATGTTGATGAGATCTATCAGTATTACTGGGTTTCTGAGGTAATCATTATGATCTCTTTAATACCATTGCTTTCGTCTTAGTCTGGTAAGGATAGTAGGCTTCAAAATTTTCTTCATACTTTCAACAATTTACCTCCCCCATGATAAAAGGGACTCAAGTATTGCTGGCCTTCAGTACCATTGTCCATAGGTCTCTAAGTTTTCGTTATGTTTCTCCATTTTACTTTCATGATTGTCTGATGGGTTGAAAGACTATATCTCATGTAGTTCTGATTCTTTCCTGTTTCCACTTTCTTGCTCCTCTCCTGCAGTTCTAGCTCTGACTTGTTGGCTTTGTTACATTGCTTTTCAACTGTAGGCACAGAATCCACCACCAGGAAATTTCTTGTCGATTCAGGCAGACATTACTCCTCATATGCGAGGCATATTGGTCAACTGGTTAATTGAAGTACTGACTTTACCTTTTGATAAACTGTCATGTTTTTTTATCCTTTTCGTCTTGCTTAGTTCAATTTTACATTTCATCATGTTTAATAGCTGGCTGTCCCCTTGAATTTTCTGTGCTAACATTTTTGTTCATCCGGGAACAGGTACACCACAAATTTGAGTTAATGCAAGAAACTCTTTATCTCATGGTGACATTGCTCGACCAATATCTTTCTCAAGTCACAGTTACGAAGGATGACATGCAGTTAGTTGGTCTCACTGCACTCTTGTTGGCATCGAAGTACGAGGACTTTTGGCATCCGAGGGTAATTATCAGTATCTCAACTCGTAGCATTTTTCGTGATTTTCTTTCTAATTCTCTACAGCAAGAAAAATTACAGGTCAAAGATTTAATTAGCATCTCAGCTGAGACGTACACAAGAGCGCAGGTGCTTGGAATGGTATGTGTTTTTCTTAGAACTGGGAAATGTCCTGCTGCATTCATTTCCCTTTTTCACTTGCCCTAACAGTAAACACTGGATTTGCTCTTCAGGAGAAAGCTTTTCTTAAAAGGTTGAAGTTTCGTCTTAATGCACCTACTCCATATGTCTTCATGTTAAGATTTCTCAAGGCTGCTCAGTCGGAAACAAAGGTATACAAAACGGAAAATTTGATTAGCAATTAACTCTATAAGTATAATTGGTTGAATACGACAGCTTAATGGAAGTATTAGTTATGGATTGGATACCAATAAAGTCATATCTGAGTGAAACTTTAAGTTTGCTAACAGTCTGTTGCTTTGTGGACATTGCTGCAGCTTGAACATCTATCATTCTACCTCATCGAGTTGTGCTTAGTTGAATATGAAGCTTTAAGGTTCAAGCCCTCGCTGCTGTGTGCAGCAGCGCTATATGTCGCAAGGTGCACCCTGCAGATTACTCCGGCTTGGACTCCACTGCTCTGCAAACACGCTCGCTATGAAGTATCCCAAATCAGGTACTTCTTTAAAACCTAAGTAAATAACTTTTGTTCCTTACGTAGTGATTGCTTCAGAATGAATTTTGACGACCGATATTTTGATTGTTGCAGAGACTGTGCAGAGTTGATCTTAAGATTTCACAAAGCTGCTAGAGTGGGACGTTTGAAGGTCACATACGAGAAGTACTCTAGCCCTGATCTCAGTGGCGTTGCAGCGATAAAACCCTTGGATGTGCTTCCACTCTGATTGAGCTCAGAGGAGTGAAGATAATAACAATGCTAACAATTCGAGAGATATAGACTTCAGCATCATCTAGTAGACATGTTTTCCCCTACTGTTGTTGAAGCCTGTGTGGAAGGACAAAATTCTGCTTGTATATCGTACTCATCTTACCCGATTTAGGACATCCATCAAGTTTGTCTTAAAGAAGCCATCTTCTGTAGCGCTCCTACTGATGGCATCTGTCTACTCGAGGGTTTTCTGGATTGTAAAATCTTTGTTCATTTGCTACCGAGTTCACATCGTTATGTTATGTTGCACGCGTTGATGTTACGAGCTCACAGGAGTGTAACATGTAGTTGCTAAGAAATTATGATGTGAGAACTGAACATTGTTGTTGTAACAACTATTGTTGTGTGAATCCAGTTTCTTGTTAATGGTACATATTGCATTGATCAATCATTTTCTCCTTTTATCTGATACATATAAATTAGCTCTTAATTAACATTACATAATCTGATTTTAATGACTCATGCGTGCTTACGAAAGCAAACAAATTTCCCGACGAGCTTGAACTCAAGTTGCAAGGGTAGGGTGACGGTAGATCCTAGATTCGATTCTCGTTTTAAAGAAAAATCAAACCAATTCTCACATTGGACATAGCAGAACTGATTTTCGACTCAATAACCGGTTTATCTGCTCTGAAATGCACGAAATTGGCTTGTCCGGGATGCTTGATAGGCTTGAAGTAAAGAAGCGAAAAGGTCACAAGTAGAGATAGCATCGAGGTTTTTGTACTATGGAAATGTAAAGCTGGAAGAGATTAACATAACTCCGAGTAGGACATACGCATGTTTGATATTAGTGATGACAAGAAACTACTGATAATAGTGACCGGGCCAGACAATCAAGCGATAAAGGAGGCAGAATCGATCATGTAAAGCAACATTATAAATGCAAAACAAAATTTATAAAATGAAGCAAGATTTCATATATGGTATTCCGACCTGTATAAGCTCAAAAAATGTACCCTCGCTTCTTTGCCTGCACCACCACAAGAAGTATATTGAACTCTGCAGGATCTCCCTATGTATATACAACCTTGTTCTTCAGCAAAAACCAGTATCTGCTATCTGCCAACATATACAAAACGTAGTGCACAAGTTCATATACGTTACTTATTCTACCGTATAGATTAATATCTGAAGTAGCTAATCAGCTAACCAAACCATCTTGTGGAAGCAAGCAACTATCCCGATTCAAAGTCCCCCTCACTGCACGATAAAACTCCAACCACGAAGATGAGTACGCATCCGCAGTACCCCACAGAAATGTCAGGTTAGGACTAGCAGGGCAAGCTGCTACTAAGTCTAACACTGATGCAGCTGGTTTGAGCTTCTGTGGAAAGTTAAACTCCAAGTTATCGACTTTATGTTCATATATTTTGCCCTTTCGATCCAATTTATACCGCGAGGTGCCCTGAAACTGTCCTTTCGCTTCCCATGGAACCCGAGGAACACCCTTCATGTTCCACCTAATCAGTATCACATTCTCCGAAGGCTGCCAAATCCTATATACCTCCAGGGAGATATCGCGGAACAGAATCTTTCCATGAAATCTCAAAGCCCAGAAGATCAATTTGTAATTCTCAATGCCAGTAAATGTGTTCAAAGGATCCGTAAATGTTATATCATCCCTGAAATTCATCAAATTCCACAAATGAATCCAAACAAATGTAACTCTACATTTCCAATAACATATCAAATGATTACATCCATCAAATTTCTTAACAAATTTACGAACTTTCTGACAAACCAAACACTATGAAAGAAAATTTAAGAAACCCCGATGAGAAAATTACCTATAAATATCATAATTCAGGTCCTTGGAAAAAATCAAGGGGATATCTTCACGAAGCGTCCGTACGGCCAGGCCAAGATTGACATAAAAGTCGTCCCTTTGCTGCTTATCCTGCGCAACCCTGGAGGTGTTAAGCTGCGCACCCTCCGACAAAGTGGGCGTCTGTACGCTGGCAAGGGGAGAGAGGTGAGAGAAAGAAAAACTGGGTTTTGTCTGGGCGAGCGTTTGGTGAATGGGTTTTTCTTTGGTTTTGGTTTGGAGGAGTGGGGAGGAGGGAGAGAAGTTTGGTAGCAGAAAAGCCATTGCCTTCTCTGTTATTCTTCAATTCACCTTCTCATGTGGAGAACTTTAGAGAGAGAAAGAGAAAGGATTCGGAGTTCTAGAGAGAGAACGGATGATTTTTGAGAGTTTTGTGTTCTCCGTCTGTTGGTTGGAGAAGGGAGCTTAATTTGATTTTGGTGTTGGTATATCACATAAATTTTTTATTGTGACCGGAACACAGATAATATACCACATGTTTTTATATAAACGATGATAAATTATATTTTTTAAGTTATTAAATTTTAAACACACATATTTTACTATTTGTATAATGACATGTAGTATATTATGTTCCGAATTCCGATCACGTTAAAAAATCCCTAGCTATATTGAGTGGTTTTGAACGTGGCCATGAATATGTCTCGTGTTCGATTGATTGGAAGTGCTTGTCTCGTGTTCCGATTGATTGGAAGTGCTTCGAGGTTGAAAGCGGACAAACTGAAAGAAATATTATTTGTGGTCCTTGCACTTCCCCCCACCACCCCCCCCCCCCTCCCCCAACAACTTTGCTCTATTTTGTTTCAATTTTTCTTTGAAATCAAAGAGATGCAAAAATCTTGTTGCTCCCAAGCCCCTTCTCCCATAAATAACTTTGTTAGCATCTTAAAATTTTCTTATTACCCATATTTCTTTGCAAACGTGAGGAGTTGTATTTGTAAACGAGCTGAAATCTTTTCGCTCAAAGTTGAATATAACAGACATGGACCTTTTAGTTGTATTCTAATTTTTAATTCATTCAATGAAAAAGAATTGAACCCTAAGATTTATATCTCCAAGTAATTAATGAATATTTTTTCCGACATTCAAAGTCTTCTATTTGATTTTCTCCTCTGTTAATACCACTTGTAAAAGGAAATAAAAGATAAAATTCTAAACTTTCACATTGGCCATCCATCCTATAAAGAAATGAGAAGTTTCAACAATGAGATTGATGTTTGTTTCACGTTTCATGAGTATTGAATTCAAACACATGTTACACATAATAATATTTTAGTATGCAATCTTTATCCAAGAATCCTTCTTTCACAAGAAAAAGGAAAACGATTGTAAACTTGCTCTTTAGGCCTTTTGGGTTAAACTAAAGCATATCTTCCTTTCAAAATTCTCATAAGATCCAAACCCATTTAAGCAGTTGATTATCCTAGCATATATAATCTTTATTTTCAATTAATTACATTGCAGGTTCAAACTCTCCTCAATGGTAATAATAAAAAATGATCAAAACCCATTTTCTTGTTGGATGCTTGGAGGATAGAAATCGAAGAAGATAATGAAATCTTATCCCCAAAGGTCAAAAGACCAAATCTAAGTTAGAAATGTACAAGTACACAATTGTCTATGAGGTGGACTCATGCCTAATTGTCTACCTTAGTTTGATTGGAATGTAGAGTACGCAATGACAAAACAAGATTTATTTTTGGAGGAAAACTAATGAAAATGGCTTGAAAACTTTGAGTTTTAACGATAATGACAAAATAAAGGGTAAAGTGAATAGTACTGGGATTGACTTTTTAGTGTAAAAATGTGGTTTTTCGTTAAAGTAAACAGTGCCGAGAGCCTTTCGTTAAAGTTTCCTCTTTTTAGCTACGCCTCTTGAAAATTCATTTATTTTACCCTCTATAATTTAAAAGCCACCATTTTCCCCCTTAAAACTCAAAATTCGTTCCATTACACTTTTGCTTGTGTACTCTCTCTTCTCCCTGAAACTTATAAATCGCCTCATAAAACATATATGAGACTTAATACCCAATAAGACCATGCTACATGTGCAACAAACTTGATTATAAATCTCTATTATGCATCAATATTCAACAATAGAGAATATTAAGTTAAAAGAAATTGAAGAGATGACAAAAATAAGAAAGCAATTGATTAGCCTGGCTCACCCAAATCAAACCCACAAAAACTAACATATCTAAGGCAATGGGGAGCGAATTTTGAGTTTTATAGAGATTACTTTCAAGTTTCAAGGGACAAACTGGGATCAAAATCGAGTTTCAAGGGGCAAAGTGAAACGAATTTTGAGTGAGAGTAAAGTGACAACTTTTGAGTTAGGGAAATTTTATTTGAATCCATATAATATTTTTTTTACACCCAACTTAAATTTTACATGTGAATTGTCTTTTTTACCTTATTGCATAATTACTATCAAGTACAAGGTGAAAATGACAACAAAACCAAAATTTATCAATAAACCACACTCAATAATTAAATCCTACCATCACACAATGTTTACCATACGTTCATTCCGGCAAAAATTCTAAGAGCTCTCATTAAGAAAAACAAACTTTTTTATCGATGGATGATGATTTTGAAGTTTTGAACTCTCCATCTCAAGTACGAATTGATTTATGCAGAAAATTTTAGTTTGATTTCAATTTTTTTTAAGTTGAGAAGATGAGTTTATGAGTTTCGATGGGTTTTTGGGTTTTGCTACTACACCATGTTACCATTACAATTAGAAACTTGTACCCATCTCTCCTTTAAAGACAAAGTTTGTAAGTAAAAATGTTCCTCTCTCCCAATCAACTTAATTTTCATTCGTCACTAGTCTTCTTGTTAGCTAACTTGTTAACAGACTTATCTTCTTAATTTGTAAGCAGCAATAAATTTGTAAAACCTCTTCAAAAGTTGTCATTTTTCTTCCTTTTGAGAAAAAAATAAGTTACAATGGTAAAGGTCATGCATAAAAAAAAAGTTTGGAACGTGCTCAACAATTACAAATATATGGCATCAGCTAGTCAAAATAGCATTTTTGTAAGTAATCTGACAAAACCAAAGTCTTCATGAGTTTCAATTCACGATCATCAAAATTAAGAAGATGAGTTTTTGGGATTTTATTTATTAAATGGGTGTAAAGATAAATTTATATTTTGAATTGGGTTTATGAGAGTAGTTTAGATAGTAAATTTGGGTTTAAAAGATATTAGTTCTTTAATAAAAATAATATAGGTGTAGCGAGTAAGTTGAGTGTAAAAAGATATTATATGTGTTTAAATAAATTTTCTCTTTAAGTTACAAAGAGCAATTGTGATTAAAATCGAGTTTCAAGAAACATACATAATAATAATAAAGTACAAAACAATGCAAAAGGTGAAGAAGCGATTGCAAAGAATCTTCAAATTGAGAAAGCACATTCCTTTTAGAATATACCAATTGTGAACTAGGCAAACTTTTGAGTCAGAATAGGAGAATTGCCTTAGTAACTAAATCAAAAGATTGTATGAGAATGTTCTTTGAATTTCACAAACACCTGCGCCCATGACCCATAATTAAATTATATTGATAAGTCCTTCAAGGTTGAAACTGCAGACAAATTACAAATTTCTTCGAGGTTTCAGTATTGGCGAAGCTAGGTCCTAGGTTAGACTATCTCCAATTCTTGAATTAAAACTTAAAATTTTTACTCAAAAAATTTAAGTTTTAATCCATAACTGTTTTTTTGCTTCAACCCTTATAAGTTAAATATTTAACCCGAAATTACTAAGAAATGAATTTATGATAATTTAGTTTCTTAAAGTAACTTTTTCTAAATAAAAAATTATGTTGACTATTTTAATTTAATTTCAAGAACATTTTAAACTAAAAATATTTAAATTTCAATAAATATTAAAAAATCAATAGTTTTAATTATTTTAGCCCTTGGACTTAAATTGAGACCCTTTTTAGATTTTTTTTAACCATTGAACATGATCATATTAAATCTTAACCATTAAATTTAATAACCTTATAATTATAAATCTAAAAAAAATACACATATACAGTGGGCCAGTCCACTAACTTAAGTGGAAATTGTAGTTTAAATTTACCCTAAAAATAAGTTTTGAGTTAAAATCCATATTTGGCTCAAGGGCTGGAGCAAATTAGAGTGAATTTAGAATCCAAAATTTGAATTTTACTCCTAATGTTGGAATCCAAGGTACTTCGGTCTTAAGGTTAAGAGTCTGAGGTGCTGAGGCATCAAGTTTGACTTTTGTGTGTCAGAGTTTTGTTCGAAGCAATGGTGCTTGGACTCCACCTCAGGTCATCTTCAATCTAAGGAGGGCCAAAGGGCCATGTTGAGCAAAATTTGTAAAAAAACCGTAAACAAATAATTCACTCGACACATTTTCACCCTTTTTCATTTTCCAAAGAGGATTTTATTAATTTGAGTTCAACTCATTCTAGACTATGCGTTTATTAATTACAATCCTTCGTTAAAAAGAAAAAAACCCCTTGATTTTAGTATGAATAAATCGTAACTTGGGGATTTTGGTGTTTGTCTGATTTTGCGATTGTACCTAGGTCGAGCCTTAGATTGCCTACGTACCCCCTTGAGAGATCAAGTCACTCGTAGTTCTTTTGATTTGGTTTGGACTTTTAGTGAGTGAATGACCCACTATTTTGGTGTTTGGTTTATTTGGGTGAATTTGGTTGAATGAACCAGGGATTCGGTTTGCGTTTTGAGCTTTGCGGTTGAGTCTAGAATATGGTACTAGATTGCCTACGTATCCTTGGCGGAATCAAACCGGCGTAGTTCACAAATTTGTTGAGATTTGATGCCTTAAAGTAACTTTTTCTTAAAGTAACTTTATGATAATTTTTTTTTCTTAAAGTAACTTTTTCTAAATAAAAAATTTTGTTGACTATTTTAATTTAATTTCAAGAACATTTTAAACTAAAAATATTTAAATTTCAATAAATATTAAAAAATCAATAGTTTTAATTATTTTAGCCCTTGGACTTAAATTGAGACCCTTTTTAGATTTTTTTTAAACCATTGAACATGATCATACTAAATCTTAACCATTAAATTCAATAACCTTATAATTATTGTTACATCCCGGCCCAGGGCAGACCACTTCCCGAGCCCGCTTCACCACTGTAGCACAATATTGTCCGCTTTGAACCCTAACCACGCCCTCACAGTTTTGTTTATGGGAACTCACGAGCAACTTCTCAGTGGGTCACCCATCATGGGAGTGACCTAGCCCCCTTCTCGCTTAACTTCGGAGTTCCTACGGAACCCGAAGCCAGTGAGCTCCCAAAAGGCCTCGTGCTAGGTAGGGATGAGAATATACATTTAAGGATCACTCCCCTGGGCGATGTGGGATCTTACAATATTGTTAGATCTCACATCGCCCAGGGGAGTGAGCCTTATATGTATATTCCCATCTCTACCTAGCACGAGGCCTTTTGGGAGCTCACTGGCTTCGAGTTCCGTAGGAACAACGAAGTTAAGCGATAAGGGGGCTAGAGCACTCCCAAGATGGGTGATCCACTGAGAAGTTGCTCGTGAGTTCCCAGAAACAAAACCGTGAGGGCGTGATTGGGGCCCAAAGCGGACAATATCGTGTTACGGTGGTGGAGCAGTCCTGGGAAGTGATCCGCCCTGGGCCAGGATGTGAAAATTTGGTATCAGAGCCAAACCCTGGTCGTGGTGTGCCGACGAGAACGTTGGGCCCCTAAGGGAAGTGGATTGTTAGATCCCACATCGCCCAGGGGAGTGAGCCTTATATGTATATTCCCATCTCTACCTAACACGAGGCATTTTGGGAGCTCACTGGCTTTGGGTTCCGTAGGAACTCCGAAGTTAAGCGAGAAGGGGCCAGAGCACTCCTAGGATGGGTGACCCACTGAGAAGTTGCTCGTGAGTTCCCAGAAACAAAATCGTGAGGGCGTGGTTAGGGCCCAAAGCGGACAATATCGTGCTACGGTGGTGGAGCGGGCCCGGGAAGTGATCTGCCCAGGGCTAGGATGTGACAATTTGGTATCAGAGCCAAACCTTGGCCATGGTGTGCCGACGAGGACGTCGGGCCCCTAAGGGGGGTGGATTGTAAGATCCCACATCGCCCATAGCAGTGATCCTTAAATCTATATTATCATCCATACCTAGCACGAGGCCTTTTGGGAGCTCACTGGCTTCGGGTTCCGTAGGAACTCCGAAGTTAAGCGAGAAAGCGGCTAGAGCATTCCCATGATGGGTGACCCACTGGAAAGTTGCTCGTGAGTTCCCAGAAACAAAACTGTGAGGGCGTGGTTGGTGCCCAAAGCGGACAATATCGTGCTACGGTGGTGGAGTGGGCCTAAGAAGTGATCCGCCCCGGGCCATGATGTGACAATTATAAATCTAAAAAAAAAAATACACATATATAGTGAGCCAACCCACTAACTTAAGTGAAAATTCTAGTTTAAATTTGCCCTAAAAATAAGTTTTGAGTTAAAATCCATATTTGGCTTAAGGGCTGGAGCAAATTAGAGTGAATTTAGAATCCAAAATTTGAATTTTACTCCTAAGGTTGGAATCCAAGGTGCTTCGGTCTTAGGGTTAAGAGTCTGAGGTACTGAGGCATCAAGTTTGACTTTTGTGTGTCAGAGTTTCGTCTGAAGCAATGGTGCTTGGACTCCACCTCAGGCCATGTTCAATCTAAGGAGGGCCAAAGAGCCATGTTTAGCCCTGTTGAGCAAAATTTGTAAAAAGACCGTAAACAAATAATTCACTCGACACAATTTCACCCTTGTTCATTTTCCAAAGAGGATTTTATTAATTTGAGTTCAACTCATTCTAGACTATGTGTTTATTAATTACAATCCTTCGTTAAAAAGAAAAAAATCCCTTGATTTTAGTATGAATAAATCGTAACTTGGGGATTTTGGTGTTTGTCTGATTTTGCGATTGTACCTAGGTCGAGCCTTAGATTGCCTACGTACCCCCTTGAGAGATCAAGTTACTCGTAGTTCTTTTGATTTGGTTTGTACTTTTAGTGAGTGAATGACCCACTAAAAGATTTTGGTGTTTTGTTTATTTGGGTGAATTTGGTTGAATGAACCAGGGATTCGATTTGTGTTTTGAGCTTTGCGGTTGAGTCTAGAATATGGTACTAGATTGCCTATGTATCCTTGGCGGAATCAAACCGGCGTAGTTCACAAATTTTTTGAGATTTGATGCCTTACGTAGTTTCAACTCGTGCAGGCGATGAGCATTTGATGCATTGTGCAATTTTAGCTCGTGCGGGCAAGGACTTTGTGCTAGGGGTGGGTTCGGTTCCGTTCGGTTCGGTTTTTTGCCAAAACCGGAAACCAAACCGAAATTATTGTTCGGGTCGGTTCGGTTCGGTTTTCTGTCGGTTTGTGTTCGGTTCGGTTTGTATTCGGTTCGGTTTTTCTCGGTTCGGTTTCGGCTCAGTTCGGTTTTAGAATACCTATAAATATTATACTTGTACAATTATAACAGCACAAAGCCTCCTGTCAAGTTGGCTTGCGGCTGCTATTCTTAACCTAGAGGGAAGGGGTTCGAACCATGCAGGTAGGGTTTTGTTGATTTGTTTTGTTGATTTCTCATAAAAATTGGAAATTTTTCCAAAATCTAGGAGGCACGAGGGGGTTCGAACCCATGCCTTCTCACTTTGAAAGTTTAACTGAAACCAACTTGGCAACAACATCTGTTTTGTTATGATTGTATGACTAAACTATTTATAAACATTGAAAAAAATAATTAAATATATATATCGGTTCGGTTCGGTTTCCGAACCTCAAAAACCGAAACCGAACTGGGCAGATTCGGTTCGGTTCGGTTAGGTTTTTTTCGGTCTCGGTCCGGTTCGATTTTCGGTTTTTTTCGGTTTTCGGTTTTTTGAACCCACCCCTACTTTGTGCCATTGGAGCAGTTGGTGCCTTACGTAGTTTTAGATCGTGTAGGCAAGGGCTTTGTGCCACTTGGAGCGGTTGGTGCCTTATGCAGTTTTAGATCGTGTAGGCAAGGGCTTTGTGCCACTTGGAGCGGTTTGGAAGAGCCACTAAGTTGCTTTAGTTGAAGACGTGGGACTATGGGATTGTTCTGGAAGCAAATCACTTCTTCAAGTTTCAGAAAGTGATTTTATCCCACCGTCTTTTTTTCTCATTTATTTAATTGATTGCAAACAAGTATAGACCTTTAAAGGAGCCAGCCCAATCTTACTATTCAGAATGAACTTAGGCTGTTTTCCTTTTCTTTTTATTTTGGCCCTCTTTAAAGCTCTTTACTTTTTCTTTTTTTTTTTCTTTTTCTAAGGGCTGTTATTTATTTTCTTTGTGAAAATATATGGTTTAACAGTTGCCCCCTCAAGCATCATGCGTGAGAATGTCTTTGACGTGTGCAAAGCTTGAAAATGATTTTCTCTGCAACTCCAATTACGTTGTGATTTGATAGTGACTTGACATTCCGAAGTGGATTTTGTCTTTTGATCCATTTGTACAGGCCAAGAGTTTTGAGAGCACTACTATGTAGTAGTTTATCCACTTGTGATACAATTGGTGGAAAAATGTACTTTTTATGATTTGTGGATGCATCTAATCTTGAAGATCAGATTGCCTACGCACCTCGTGAAAGGATCAAGCCAAATGTAGTTCATCCCTTGTTTTCTGGGAATTTGATTTTAGTTTTTATAGATACACCTAGCTTCAATGCTAAACTGCTTATGTACCCCTTTTGAGGGATCAAGCCATACGTAGTTCAAAATGTTTTTTTTTCTTCAGACCACTTTATAAGGATTTACGTCTAAAGAGCTCACTCTCCTTCTATTCCTTTGTCGGTCTCTTCAGTTTCTGAACACGCTCGAAACTCAAATCGCTTTCGAGCAATTTGCCTTTCAACATTGCATGCCATCAAGACTAGCTCATCAAATGTTTTAGGCTCTGCAACAACAACAAAAGTTACGTTCTCAGGTACGAGGTTATGTGAGCACATTTGTATTGTCGTCACCTCGATCAATTTCTCTATGCATTGTAGTTATAGGCCTCTCCATCTTACAATGAAGTCATTTACGCTTTCGTCCTGCCTTTGCATGGCATTAGCTAAATCCACTATCGAGATTTTTCTTTTGGAGCTGACAAAGTGTGCAAGAAACGACTTTTGTATGTTGTCCCATGCATGGATGGAACTTGGAGGCAATTGCGTGTACCAAGTAAAAGCTAGTCATTTTAGAGATTGCACAAATTGCCTTATTAGCAAGGCGTCAGATTGTGATGTCTCTCCACAGGCTGAGGAAAAACGAGCTAGATGTTCTTGTGGGGTGTCATTTATGCAATCAAATTTTTCGAAGCTTGGTTTTTGATAACTGTTTGGGTATGGTATGGTATTGCATTGTAATGTGTAGGGTATGGTCATTGGCACCCTAAATGGAGTTAAGGACATATGGAATTTATGAATGTTTTCATCAAATACTTCCTTGATTTCTTGTTGTGTGATTTGACTTGACGAACATTCTTTTTTTGTCTCACTACCACCAACAACGTCAGCTTTAATGGCTAGCTATGCAGTAATGCTACAATTTCGACATCTTTTTCAGCAAGCTTCCTTTGCATTTCTTGAAGTTGTTCTTCTAGAAAATGTGCCAATTACGATGACTGACATAGACTTTGCATCTTCATTTTTGCTCCTTAACTATTTGGGGATGTTGTTTAGGGCAAATGCCTTGTAACAGGACTGATGTAGTCTTGCTTGAGCCATTGATTGTTTAATATAACCAATACATGGTCGTGACTTGGCTTGGAGATCGGGGAATGCTACCTGTGATTTTGAGCTAGCATGAAGCCCCATGACTTGGTTTTAAAACTTGACTTGAGATTTTGGAGATGCCATTTGTAACATGTGGGCTTGAACTCTTATTGCCTCATTGTCGTGTACTTTTAGATTTGTCTTCTTGAACTTGACATAGTTTGTCACCTTGGATGGCCCCCATAGGTGGTGTGTGTTAGCAACCTTGACTTTACCTTTAATGTATCAGGCTTGTGATTTGATATTTGAGATGGTATTGTCTTTCTTCGCAGGTTGTATATGCCTTGTGGTATTTTATTCTTGAAACTTTCTTTTCTTCCTTAAAAGAAACGACCCTTATAAGCTTTGCAGTGATTAACGTCATTAGAATTGAGGTGCAAGCTTTATTAGTAGTAAGTGCAATTCACAAATTTGTCTAGAATATGGTACTAGATTCCCTACATATCCTTGGCGATATCAAACCGACGTAGTTCATAAATTTGTTGAGATTTGATGCCTTATGCAGTTTCAACTCGTGCAGGCAAAGAGCATTGATGCTTTTTGCAGTTTCAGCTCGTGCGAGCAAAGACTTTGTGCCATTGGAGCAGTTGGTGCCTTATGCAGTTTCAACTCGTGCTGGCAAGGGCTTTATGCCACCTGGAGTGATTGGTGCCTTATGCAGTTTCAGCTCATACAGGCAAGGGCTTTGTGCCACTTCAAGCAGTTTAGAAGAGCCACTACATTGCTCCAGTTGAAGACGTGGGACTATAGGATTAATCTGGAAACAAACCACTTCTTCAAGTTTTAGAATGTGATATTATCCCACCGTCTTTTATTCTCATTTTTTAAAGGGTTGTTTTATTCACAGCCCACGTTTTGTTGACTACACCTCATATACTTAATACACCTCACATTTACTTTTTAAACTAAAATTTATCTTACCCCACATACTTTCCAATACTATCATTACACCCCACACTTTACTTAAAATCCAAATCAAATCCTATGTTCGTCTCACAAGTTCATCTTCCCCACCATTTTCAAAAACGAGTATTGTCGAATGATCATGGGTAGAAATTTCTATGAGGTGTAAAGAGGAAGTGCTCCATCTTCAAATCAATGGTTTAGGGTTTATGAAGAAAAAGTTTGACCAAACTCCATCAGTATTATCTTGCTTCTTTCTTTGTGCATGTTTGAGGACTCCACTTTTTCAAATAATTTGGAATTTTTGGACTTTTGAAATATGTCGAGTTAAGGAGTTTCTCAAATAGTTTATCATTTTATTTTTTCAATTTTTAATTATTTCATTTTGGAGTTTCTATCAATTAAGAATTTTAAGGTTTCTCTATTCCATTAACTACAAAGATTTTTGTCCATTTTGCGAGGTTAGTTTTCAGTAAACTTCATTAATTTCTATCAATTAGGAATTTTAGATTTCACACGTGTGTGTGTTTATATATCAATCTATAATCATTTTGTTTGGTAGTTGTTAAAATTTTGTTCTATAATGGATGATAGAAATAACTCAGTGATTGAAGATAAAAATATGAAAATAATTTGGAGTTTATTCAGAAAATAATTTTATTTTTTAAATTCAAACGTTGCCTAAATAGTCATTTATTGTAGATTTATTTAACAATATATAGTGTTAATAAAAAAAATTCTTTATTTAATTGATTGCAAACAAGTATTTATCAATGAAAATAGGTGTAACACCGGTCCAATTTTAAAAAAGATGGCAAAAAACTTTTGAAAAAACAATCCTATTTTCAAACTCCATGACTTCAATACAACGTTGAATGTTATGGGGATGCAAAATGAGTGCAACACCAGTCTAATTTTAAGAACGATGTCCTTAAAATTAAACCATTGCTACAACCTCTCCGGTTGATTAATGCCCTTTTCTATATCCTCAAAAGTTTTTTGCCATCCTTCTTAAAACTAAACCGGTGCTACATCCACTCCCATTTCCAATCTCTCCACCTACTATATTCCTGCCTTATAAAAAGTTAAAAGCTAGTTCTTTATATGAGAATGTTTTTATTTTGACCCTCTTTAAAGCTCTTTACTTTTTTTCTTTCTTTCTAAAGGCTGTTATTTATTTTCTTTGCGAAAATATATAGCTCAACAACCCCATGACCTGCAAGAAATAATATGTTCATGCTAATTTGAAGGTTTAGTTCACAAACAAGTGGGTTTATGCTAATGGGAAGGTTTAGTGAACTAATTTCACAATTAAACAAGATATTTATAGGGGTGTGATATCCATACCCCTTTTTACTTCTCTCACATCTTTTTAGATTTCAGCCGTCAGATTAGATAAATTGAACAAGTTCTAACGAATAGAAAATAATAACAGTGTGAGAAGTAAAAAAGAGTATGTAGCACACCCCTATTTATAATGATGGAAAGCAAGTCAGACAAATCCAAATGCCTCAAATAATTGAGTTCATGAAAAAAGATTTCTCCTTTTTTCACACATCTAATTGAATCATCACTCTTGCCAAATCCCACTTCCAACTCAAACAAATTCATCAAAAAAAATTGCAGAAAACCCCCCAAACAGGACTCAGATTTAAAATGTTACCCACCTAAGATGGAGACATTTACGATTTAACAGTTTACCAAATGGGCCAGAAGCACCCCAATTGACTGAAATATCAAATAGCATGGAAACTATCTGCCCTTAGGGTTTCAAGAAAAAATGGGGAAAAAGAGCTTCAAACCCAAAAGGAAAACAGAGCAATGCCTCAGGAAACCGAGGTGGGAGGAGAGGAGGGTTTCAGAAGGAAAACCCTAAAGAGACCCTCCGCGATGGAGTTTTTCACTATTGCGCAGCTATGACTCAAAACGCTTCCATGGGTAAAAAGGGAAGGCGATCTTAAGGGCCACGCTTAACAAGAACAAACAAAAACTACAGAACAAGCATTTAGATTAAAAGTTGCAGAATTTGAATGGAAAAAAAACCAGAAAACCCTAATTCCCGAAGAGGCAGAGGAGGCGGATCTAGAGCAGAAGGTGGGAATATATAGGGGAATTTGCTGCATTTTCTTATGTGTTGGTTGGGCTTTTTGGTTGTGAGTAGCACAAGACCCAAATACTTGGAAATTGCTACATTTAGAACATCAGAGACTCTAATTTGCTGCCTTTCCAAACCCCAATTAAATTACACAAATACAATTAACTTGAAATTTTAATTTCGAATGTCGGAGCATCTGAATGCATAAACCTTTTGGAAGTAAAAGGCAAATGCCAGAATCTCAGTTCCCATCTTCTTATCGGCAACGTACAGCACTAATTACGCTATCGAAACAAGCGAATCAGAGACTCTAATTTGTTGCCTTTTTCAATCACCCAATAAAAAAAAAACCCAAATCAACACAACAATTTCAGAAATTACGAATAAAAAAGGCTCAGAGTGTAAAGTTGGCATCAACAAGCCCAAAAACCAGAGCTCTCAAAGTTTGATGGTACACAGGTTTAATCATCACTGCCTCTCTTTGCAAAAATCATTACCAAAAATCTAGACAAATTAAAACACTTTTCAAGAACAGATTAAAAGGGTAAGAGGAGGCCTCAGAGGCTAGTGATTGAAACATCAAAGATACCAAAATATCTCAGATGGTACGGACAATACAATATCAAAACATCACAGGCCAATTTCATCACCACAAAAATAAAATACAGAGAGAGAGGGTCGAAGGGAGGGAGAAGGAGCGGCTGGAGCCTGGAGGTATGCTTTGCTGAGATGATCAATGAGAATGTGGAGTCGGGTTTAAATAGTAGTGAGGAGGAGAAAGAATCGAAACCCTAGGTGTGCTAAATTACCATGGTGACCTAGGTTGAGATGGGTTTGGTTTGTTTGAAGCCCATGGCACTCTTAAAGCCCATCTGATATCCATGGAGCTAGCTATTCCTCTGGTTCGATGATATTGTGTTAAATATTTTTGTCATACTATGTCGTGCCGAACAGTTTTTGCGTAACGGGGTTTCAAAGTTGTTAATCCTCCTACTCACGAACCAAACGCCACCTAACTATTTGTCTTGCTTATTATTTCCAAATGATTCGCGTCAGAAAACGAAAAACATGGTGGTGGTGTCTAACCTTATTCATTTGTACGTGACTTGTTAATTGGCCCTTAGGTTATGCCCTCCTGTTCCAAGGCACCTCTTTGACATCGAAGTGTTGTGAGTTGTGCATTGTTTGATTGACAAGCAATGAAGAGGTTGAATGAGCGATTCCAATTGTGGAAAGGCAGACAAGTTTAACCGTCACGTGGTGTCTCCAATCAAAGTCTTATAAATACGCTCGTTATAACAAGATTAAAAAAGTACCAATCTGTGGCCGCGTGACTCTTGCCCCGAAAAACTTCTCCTTTATTTAGACATTTGGGAAGAGCTTAGCATATCATAGTTGGTGTGTGTTAGTGATTGCTTCATCAAATAATGTAATTGACACCAAGAAATGAGCAAATACTCACTATTGACAAAAATAAAAGCCACACAGGAAAATTTCTACAAACATTTGGTTGTACAAGCATATAGATAACAAAACGAACGCACAACCCGCCGCTTATTTAAAAAACTTTGGTCTGTGAAAAAGACATAGCTCTACAAGTTACTACCATCTTCACTACCGCTGTCATCGTTATCATACACAGTTCTTGTGTTCCGGCCTGTGAGTGAACTCAAAATCTATATGCACAAAAGCCCGTTCCACTTCAGGGAGTTGCTCGAGCTTCTCTTGGAGAGTCTCGCCAATGTTGTGCGCTTTGTTCAGAAGCATGTCTTCTGGCAAGACAATGTCAACCTCCACAAAGTAATGGGAACCAAATGTGTACGCCCTCACTGTGTCGATGTGCTTGATCTCTTCGTGGTGGTTCCATATCAAGTATGTCAACTTTGCCAAAAAGTCGGGTGGCGCTGTTCTTCCAATTAGCGCATGTACATTCTCCAAGACCGTCTTTGCCCATGTATTAATGGTATATAGTGCTATCTGCATAATGCGTTCGAGAATGAAGTTAAAACAAGGAATAAAAAGTAGAGCAGATCAGCGGGAGCGAAAATGGTAAATGAAGAACTTACTATAATAGCACCAGTAGGATCAATCCACCAGACGAACCGGACAGCTAGGACTGCTGCTGCTAAACCAACTGAATTAGTAACGACGTCGAAAAAATGGTCTTGCGCATAGGCCCGTACAATTTTATTTTTAAATCTACGACAGTAGACCATGAGCACAAACTTCACTACCGTGACTGAGACCATGATGCCGATCATCCAACTCTCCTGCGTCCTATTCATTTTATCGGGCGGTGACTGCACCCACAAAATGATACAAAGGATAACAGCAACAACATTAATTACAAAACAAGCTAAATTAAGATCTACACAATAACCATATATTTACAACAAATCAGTGCACATAGGACCATGAACTCCTTCATTCGATGAAGAAATAACGATCTAGTAATGTCAAAATAGACAATCGTATTTTACATAACAAAGCAACTCCGACCAAAAGAAAAAACTTCAGCTAGAAATAGGCTAAGAAACCATCCTCGGGATTGAGATTCAAAATCAGTTCCAAAATAAACTGAAAATCTATGTTACACTTCCACAAAAATATAATAGAAGACAATTAAAAGGGAACACCGGAATGTATCAGAGCTTTCCCAAAACCAATCCGATCAGTTCATCGATGGTCGGCAAGTATGATGTTCCTAATGATGATCCTGCACGTATTTTGCGTGCATCTCACCAGCAGCTTTAAAAAACCTCGTGAATTGACTTGGGTTACAGGTGTGGTTTTGGGTGTATTGACCGCATCTTTTGGTGTAACTGGTTGTTCCTTACCTCGGGACCAAATTGGTTATTGGGCAGTAAGAATCTGAAACCTGGCAAGGTTCCTTCCTTGTCCAACTTTAAACATGGGAGTGCGACGAAAAATATTAAAAAGGTGTCACCTGCCTGAGAGACGAGTTCCCGACCAGACTCGATCAATATCTGCAGTCCAAGAGTAGCCATAACAGATGCGAAGACAATGATACCCTGCATGATCAAACACAATTAAAGATAAACAATTAAAAATAAAAAATAAAAGAGAAAAAAGAATAGGACGAATCATGCCGGACAAGAGATCCAACCCAAGAGGACAGAAAATATGCAGCTCCAACTCATCCAATCATTGTGGGAACAAAGACCCAACTATTTTCAGAATTGCCATTGTTATCAAGCTTGAAAACTTACCACTGGTTGCATACGTTTCTTCCCAATAGGATAGCGAAACTGGTTGGGATTTTTCATGGCATTAGCAGTGAACCACAAAATAAAGCCGGATAGGAGATCCAAGAGGGAATCCAAGGTAGAGGCAATAACTGCCAATGATCTGCTCATAATTGAAGCGTAAACTTTGGCAGCAAAAAGAACCAAATTAGCTACGTTTGATGCATGAACTGCCATCCGCTCACTCTTCGCTAGCTGCTTCATTTGATCCTGAGAAGAAGTGTATACAAAAGACACGGGAGTTTAATTGAGAAATTTGTCATTCCAAGAAATTTCATGCTGTGAGAAACAACGACCACTCATTAACCGGACTCGTGCACTTGATGTCTAATGTACAGAAAATAAAATTCAACGATAACAAACTGCTAAGACTCGGCAGCTTCTGCGCCCTCTCCCTCAAAACATAACTAAAACGCATTTAATATCACAAACTGAAAATAAACAAGTATGAAAATAAAATTCGAATGTCCAAATCTCAATACAAAAAGAGGGGATAATATACAAATTGAACAAACCTCTGTAAGACTTCCGGGCAACCAACCCTCTTCAGTCATGGTCTCCATTTCACTGAACCCTTCAAGAAGCCTTTCTTGTTTCTTGTAATATTCTTCAACCTTGTACTTTTTCCCTGAGTTTAAAAGCCAAAGCAAGAAAAATTCATGGGCCTTTGATATTTGGCAGTGAGGAAAAAGGCCGTAAAACCAAAAAGCGATTGGAAGTATGAAAATAAAGAAAACGACGAACAGAATCCTTACTGGTGGTGCAGAGGCGACGGAAAGCGAAGGGACTCCGTCCACTGTCATGGTCGTCACCACTTGTACCGTTCTGCTGGGGCAGCCGGAACTCCTTAACATCGAGTCTCCACGATGTGTTTCCGGCCGGCTGTACGGCGTCGTCTTGTGACACCAGAAGCGGTTCAGTGCGGCCTCCGAAAGTGGGCGAACTAATCTCCATTGTTGTTGGGGATTTTGGGGGACGCAACTTCTCCGGAAATTGCCAACTTATAGGACATGTAACCACCCCCGCTTTATACGTGGGACTGAATTACTATATAAGTTTATCGTTTATACGTCTAAATTTATTTAGAAATTCTTTTAAATTTAAAATAATAGTTCAAAAAGGTCACCATCACTAGAATTTTATTTGTTTGATACTACATGCATACAAGTAGTATTTATGGGGGAGAGATTCGAACTCGACACTGCAAGTATAATTTTTGAGAAATTTTATTTGAACTCTTGTAACCTCTTTCTACATTCAATTTACTCTCTCACCCATATTATTTTTAATTCAAGAATTAATCTCTCTTTAAACCATAATTTATTACCTAAACTACGCTCCATACCCAATTCAAAGAATCAAGATGTTAATTTCTCTTTACACCCATTTATAAAATAAAATTTCAAACTAAGTAGTTTGGTTTTCAAAGAAATTCCAAAGTAAAAAATCTTTTGGGTCCCTTGTACCCCCTCGCATATGCAATTGCAGTAGCTGAGGCAAGAAAGAGGAGGGAAAATTCACTAAGCCATAGAGCGTTCATGGCTGGCAATGCCAGACACAGTGCAGATTCGTGTTGGCTATAAATTCTCTCCTAGTTTTCATGCAGGTCCTTTTATTTCAAGGGGACTCCTTGGAGAATTGAGTCCAGAGCACATCAATTGACCATGATTATAGAAGGTTGTTGAGACAATAAAAGATGTGGCCTGTAACTTAGGTACATCTTCAAGGTTTTTGTTTGTACTTTATATGTTGTTGATTTATTTAGTTCGAATTGTTTGAGATGAGATGATGGTTCATCCAGCTCCTCCATCCTTGCTGGAATTAGGGTTTTAGCCATCGATAAAAAATATTGTTTTTCTTTATAAGAGTTATTAGGATTTTAGTTGGAATGAATGTAAGATAATGAGTGATGGTTTTAATTATAATGTGTGGGTTTATTGATAAATTGTAGTTTTATTATTAATTTCATCTTGTAATTGATGGTACTTATGCAAGAGGATAAAAAAGATAATTAACATTTAAAATTTAAGTTGGATGTAGAAAGTGGTTACATGAAAAAAGTGTTAATCGACCCCTGTGGTGAGACAGTACTTTTAAATCGACCCCTGTGGTGAAAAAAGTGTTAATCTTAACCCTGTTGTGAAGTTAATTATCAATTGTAGTCCAAATTGAAATTTATGTCAAAATCTCATCCACATGCAGGGGTAAAAAGGTCATTCCATTCTTTTTTCTTTTCTTTTTGGTAATTCCACTTTTTTATAATCAACAAAAATAGAAGGGAAATAAATGGAAATCCCTCCCCAATCCCTACCATTGTCGGCCACAACGACCACCCACTACCTTCCCCCCCCTCTCTCACATAACCCTAGCCATCTTGTCTACCACTGTTCTTCTTAAAATGAAACTAAATTCAATGTTTGCATAATAACTTATATTCCAACCTAAACACGGTAAGGTACTTTGTGATTTTTAAATCTTGAATTTGAACTATTGGCTCTCTTGAAATAAGAAAGTTTGATAATATGAACCTTGTAATTTTATTGTTTATTTATTCTTTTATTGTAGCTCTAAAAGTTTTTAAAATAAAAAAAATTATGTCCATATGGCGCTTTATGATTGGTTGATTGAATTAATAAAAACAAAAATAACAATTTTGCCCTTACAAATGATAGAAGAATGAGGAAAAATCCAATTTGGACTATGATTGATAACGAATTTCACCACATGACTACAATTAATAGCTTTTTCACCACAAGGGTCTATTTAAAAGTAGGGTGTCACCACAAGGATCATGAAAAAAATTTGGCCTTGAAATTAATCCTTAGTAATAAATTCAAGTGAATTCTGAAAAAGAACTGTAACCTCTTTATGTCATTTTAAAAGCATTTTTAAACGAGCCAATTATCTTCATTTATAAGGGTTTGATTTCAAGTTTTCCTAAGCTATGATATTTAAAAAGAAAGTTGAAAATAGCCCCAAAAATATACATTAAGAAGAAAAATAATAATAAAGAAATATGATTTTGTTTCATACGTGAACCTTCCTCATTGGTACTGCTAACAAAGTGGCTTTAAATGGAATAAGTTTTGTTGGGTTAAATCTTTGCATGCCCAACACACAAAAAGATGGCGGCAACATTTCCTTCCCTTGCAAGATGCATAGAATACTACGCGTACCGACTAATTTTCTTTTCTTTTTACACGTCTCTACGTTGATTGATGGATGGTTTTTGTGAGAGGAGACTGCTGATCACTTCGTCATGGCAGTTTACGTTTTTTTTTTTGGGGCTAAGAAAAGCCACTCAGGCATTTTAACTTCCATGGCCACAATCATGCGATTTTATACTGAAATCGAACTCAAGACGATTTGTATGAAATACGGGCCTAGAATTTTATCCCAATCACTTAATCACCTGTGGTGGTTATTGGTTGATCATGTTTGGTGAAAAGAAAACACTATTTGTGTGTTGCATAAAAACTTATCTACAACAAGTTTATACATATAGTTATTACACATTTTTGCAAGTCATGTAAATTGTGAGATTAATATCATGCTAGAGAGAGATTCCTTAATCTCGATTGAGTATCTTTTTTTCTAGATAGACCTTGTGGTCCTAATCTTTTGGGATTCGAAATTCTTCATAGATGAAATTGGATCGTTGTTTACATTTCCATGGAGAGAAATTTCTTGTGATATTGCATGTAGGATTCTAAGTATAATTTGGTTTGTAGAATGAGTTCTTTGGGAATTAACCTTTTTCATACAACGTTACTTTTTGTGTGCCATAGGAATCAAAATTTTGCTTTTTGATACAAAGAAGAAGAGTAAATCAAACTTAGAAATATTTTTAACCAGTTGAGCTCTTGCAGGATCCATCAATTAAACGCATTTCCATTTTCCGTATGATGAAAATGATCCAAAAGAGGTCCAAAGGTTTTCACACTCGAAACTAAGAAAAATTAGCACAACCCTGGCTACAACATTTGGCTACAACATTTCACTACTTAAATTTTCACACTCTAAGAATAATTAACTGAACATTTTTCATCTGGTGCAAAAACAACATGTTCTCTTTGGTTCTCTTATAGTGCAAAAACAACATCTACAATTCATGGACAACCATGGTTTTGAACATTTTCCATCTGGTGCAAAACCAATAAAATTGTAGCTTGGTGCACCAGCTTCATTCTGGACGGTTTGATTTTGAACATTTTCACCTTAGCATCCTAGTCAAACAATACAACTTAACATTATGATGCAGGATGACTCAATCTTTATTTAATATAATAAATATATGTTAGTGGGGTAGATTAAGTGGGGTTAATATTAATGAGTTCATTAACTCTAGTAATGATGCATGTATCCGTAATTATTAAGAGGGGGTTAGAGTTTTTATAAATTATGAGTATTTTGTATTCTAGGGGGAAGATGATGATGAATTGAATTGAAAATTGAGTGCAGTTTGAGAGAGTTTTCTCATTTTTATTCTTGTTCTATCAACTCGAATATTCTAACAGAATTAACAAGGTATAGACACTGCAACGATCATTGGCCATTCTCTTGCAGAGAATCAACAACGCTCGTGTGATAAAATTATTGGCATTCTTGGTGAATCAATATCGAATTTCACAAGTCCTAAACCTCTTGTTGATTCACCAAGAATGCCAAGAAGTTTATCGCACGAGCGTTGTTGATTCTCTGCACGAGAATGGCCAATAATCGTTGAGGTGTCTATACCTTGTTAATTCCGTTGGAATATCCGAATTGATAGAACAAGAACAAAAATGAGAAAACTCTGTCAAACTACACTCAATTTTCAATTCAATTCATCATCATTTCCCCCCTAGAATACAAAATACTCATAATTTATAAAAGCTCTAACCCCCTCTTAATAATTACTAATACATGCATCATTACTAGAGTTAATGTACTCATTAATATTAACTCTACTTAATCTACCCCACTAACATATATTTATTACATTACATAGAGATTGAGTCATCCTCCATCAATTCATGGCCCCTGCTTATGCCATTCCGTTAATATTTACTTTCATCTCGCTTCAACCTTCAAGAGATACATACTGATCCTATAACATTATAAATATTTTTTTTTGAAACAAACATTATAACATTATAAATATTAATAATTAAAGAATTAGATTTGTCAAATTTAGGTGGATGATTAATGATTTAATTGACAAATGGGTTTTTAGATGGGGCATTTGTGAACAAGACAAAATAAATTTTAAACACAATGAATGCATAAATTTGGTGCAAGATAAGTCTATATGGCGTCCACTAAGTGGTGAAGGTAAATGGGGAAAAATAGTCAGCATTCCTCATGTACATAATTTAATCATGAAGAATCACAAAAATGCATTTTCAACTTCCAATGATTGAAAATGACTCAAACGATGTCCAAAGGTTTCGAGTTCTCCTTTCTTTGAATGAGATCTCTTTTTCACGCTCGTCCTCAAAAAATTCATTCTTATTAATTTAGACACACAAATTTAATTAGATTGCTGACAATGTTGTAATAGAAGTGAGTTTTATTATTAGGAGCGTGATATTCACACATCTTTTTTATTTCTCATACATTTTTTTTTAATTTTCGACCGTCGGATCTGATGAATTGAAAAAAATCAATGAACAGAAATCAACAAGTAAAAAAAATATGTGTGAATAACACATTCTTATCATTAATGCGAAGCCACATATAGTAGATAGTGATAAGTAGAGGCATGATGAGAAATGTGAGCGGTCCTAGTGTCACGGGCCGCATACTAAAAACAAAGAAATCGCCCAAGACATCATATGTCTAAACCCATAAAGCCTTGTCTTTATGGAAGCTTCTGGAACATCTCGGAAAAATCAAGTACATGGCGGAGCGTTCAAGATAATCTGGGGCATTCCGGAACATTCCACACAAGTGTACATATCTAAGCCTCACCTAGAACAATCTAGATTAGGCAAGTTGTATCTAGAACTATGCTAGATATTTTTGGATGTAAGTAGGGAATTCTAGAACCCTCCATTGAGGAGGTGGCTTAGGCCTATAAATAGGAAGCAAGGCCATTTGGCCAAACCATCCAAGAGTGTAAGCAATTGTAAAGTTCTCTTAAGCTTCAATACAAAGCTTTCTTTCTCCCTTCTTCTAAGTGATCTTAGCATTCTCCAAGCTATCTTAGCTTTCTTAGTGATTCGATCCGGGGAAGCGAGGCTTCGAAGGCTTACTTAGCTTGTTCATCGAGGTATTCAAGTCTAAGTGCCGCACGGGCGGAAGGCTTAAAGAGTCATCCCGTGACAGTTGGTATCAGAGCCAAGCTCGTGAATCACTTGAAGGAAAGTAAGTTATGGCAAGTGGAGAGATGGTGTCCGGAATCTCCGAGGTCCAAGACGTTGCCAAGAGCAAGCCAAAGTTAAAGGACTTGCAAGCATCGATGGAGACCATGGAAGAGCGACTCGAGAAGGTGGAAGGAGCCATACTCGAGTTCGATACTCGACTTGTTGAGGACATTGTCGACAAGGAGGAAATCCAAACCATGATGGACAATGGTAAGGATGAACTGCGTGGCTTGGTGGAAGGGCTACGAGATGAGCTCCTTGGCGCTCTCAACACCATGGCAGACAAGATACGGAGGGAAGTCCAGCTTCATCTTGACAACATAGAGGCAAGGGTCGTGACGCTTCAAGAAGAGATAAAGGACACAAGGGAACTTAAGGGAGATGTGGCATTTTGTAAAGAGGCGGTCGTGAAGCAATTCGTGCAAGGGCCGAGGGAAATCAAGGCGTTGGACTCCAAGGTAATCGACTCCTTTAAACCCAAATCCTATAATGGGAAGAGGGAAGCAAAGGAGCTCGACACATTCGTGTGGAACGTGGAGCGATACTTTAAGTACTTGAAGCTTGAAGATGACGAGTCCAAAATCTCAACGGCAACCATGTTCTTAGCTGACAATGCCCTTATGTGGTGGCGTCGCCGAAGCATGGAGATTGAGCAAGGTACATTCTCCCTCACCACTTGGGATGAATTTAAGAAAGATCTTATGTTGCACTTCTATCCCCAAAATGCCAAGTACGAAGCCAAGGAGAAACTAAGGTGGCTCAAGCAAACGGGGAGCGTCAAAGACTATGTCAACGCCTTCGTGAGCTTGTTATTCGAGGTGCCCAACATGTCAGAGGAAGACAAGCTCGTGTACTTCATGAGTGGACTGCAAAATTGGGCAAGACTCGAACTACAAAGGAGACACGTGCAAACATTGTCTGATGCCATTGCCGCCGCCGAATCCTTGATTGAGTTTAAATCAAGCCATCAAGGTGATTCCAAGTCCACGGGGAAGAGGGGTAACCACGAGAAAAGTGGGGGAGAACATAAGCCGAAGGACAAGGCCGAGACAAGCAAACCGAAAGAGAAGAAAGCCGATAAGCATGACAAAAGCAAGGGTAAGTCTTGGCAACCCAATTGTTACCTATGCGACGGCCCTCACTTAATGCGAGATTGCCCACAAAAGAAGGCCCTTAAGGCCATGGCTTTCAAGGAGGACAAGCCCGAGGAGAGTAACGATGCAAGGATGGGATGCATCCATCTATTGAATGCCATCCAAACAACCCTCCCACAACCTAAGGCTCAAGTTGGGGGAGGATCATTGTTTGTCGACGTCAAGACTGGTGACAAGACGACGCGTGTGTTGGTGGATACGGGAGCAACCCACAACTTCATGACGTCGGAGGAAGCCACAAGGCTTGGCCTCCGAGTCACGAAGGAGCCTGGCAGCGTGAAGACGATAAATTCCCCTGCCACCCCCATTGTTGGAATTGCGCGCGATGTACAAGTAGACATTGGCGCATGGAAGGGAAATATCGACTTCACCGTAGTCAAGATGGACGACTATGGCGTAGTCATTGGGTTAGAGTTCATGGACAAGGTACGAGCCTTTCCCATTCCCTTCTACAATATCTTCTGTATCCTAGCCGACGGAAGACAACCGTGCCTGGTGCCATTGGAAAGGCAAGCCAAGAAGGGTACCCAGCACTTGTCGGCAATTCAATTTGCCAAGTCTTGGAAGAAAGGCGAGGCCACATTTCTTGCAACCCTAATGTTGAATGAAGGGGAGGAGAAGCACGGGCCTTTGCCGAAACAAGTGGAAGCAGTCCTTGTGGAGTTTGCGGACGTGATGCCTAAGGAACTGCCAAAGAAGTTGCCACCAAGGAGAGAGGTCGACCATGCGATCGAGTTGGAGCCTGGTGCTAAGCCTCCCTCCAAATCACCTTATAGGATGTCGCCACCCGAGTTGGAGGAATTGAGGAAGCAACTCAACGAGCTACTTGATGCTGGCTTCATCCAACCATCCAAGTCCCCATATGGTGCACCCGTCTTGTTCCAACGTAAGAAGGAAGGTAGCCTAAGGTTGTGCATCGACTATAGAGCATTGAACAAGATTACCATCAAGAACAAGTACCCACTTCCGTTGATCGCTGACTTATTCGATCAACTTGGTGAAGCAAGGTACTTCACAAAGTTGGATCTTCGCTCGGGATACTACCAAGTAAGGATAACCCCTGGAGACGAATCGAAGACGGCGATGGTGACCAGATATGGATCGTTCGAGTATAAAGTCATGCCATTTGGTCTGACCAATGCCCCCGCAACATTCTGCACATTGATGAACAAGGTATTCCATCCTTATCTTGACAAGTTTGTCGTGGTTTACATTGATGATATCGTCGTCTATAGCAAGACATTGGAGGAGCATGTCAAGCACTTGCGCATAGTGTTCAAGACCCTTTGGGAGCATGAACTCTATGTCAAGAAGGAGAAATGCTCCTTTGCCACAAATGAAGTAGAATTTCTTGGCCACAAGATAAAGGAGGGGAAACTTATGATGGAAAAGGGCAAGATCAAGGCCATTCAAGAGTGGGAACCGCCGACCAAGGTACCAACACTACGATCCTTTCTGGGGCTAGCCAACTACTATCGGAGATTCATTAAAGGGTATTCAGCCATAGCGGCACCCTTAACAGACCTTCTTAAGAAGAACAAGGCATGGGAATGGACGGACCGGTGTCAAGAGGCCTTTGAGAGGTTAAAGAAGGCCCTAATGGAGGAGCCTGTACTAAGGTTTGCCCGACCTTAGCAAGCCATTCGAGTTGCACACTGATGCTTCCGACTTTGCCATATGAGGAGTGTTGATGCAAGAAGGACATCTGATAGCCTATGAAAGTCGCAAGCTAAACAATGCCGAGAAGAGGTACACGACCCATGAAAAGGAGATGACCGCCATCGTCCATTGCCTTAGAGTTTGGAGGCATTACTTGCTTGGTACCCCATTCATCATCAAGACGGACAACGTTGCCACTAGCTACTTTCAAACCCAACAAAAGCTCACACCTAAGCAAGCAAGGTGGCAAGAGTTCTTAGCAGAGTTTGATTACAAGCTAGAGTACAAGCAAGGAAAGGAGAACGTGGTGGCCGATGCTCTAAGTAGACGAGCAGAGTTAATGGCTACGGTACTCAAGCTGCAAAGCCATCTCTTGGGCCGTGTCCGAGAAGGTTTGTCACATGACGTCCAAGCCAAGAACATTGTGGAGTTTGTCAAGGATGGGAAGACAAGGAGGTTTTGGCTTGAGGACGGCTTGCTATACACCAAGGGCAAGCGGATCTACGTCCCAAAGTGGGGAAACTTAAGGAAAGAAATCCTTAAGGAGTGCCATGACTCAATGTGGGCAGGACATCCTGGCACTCACCGCACGTTGGCTTTGGTGAGCGATGCTTATTATTGGCCACAAATGCGGGATGACGTAGATTCGTACGTGAAGACTTGTCTTGTGTGCCAATAAGATAAAGGGGAACAAAGGCAACCGGGAGGTCTATTGGAGCCACTTCCCACCCCATCAAGACCATGGGAGTGTTTAACCATGGATTTCATCACACATTTGCCCAAGTCTGATGGATGTGGATCTATCTTCGTCGTGGTCGATAGATTCACCAAGTATGCCACTTTCATACCCGCACTTGTGGAGTGCACAGCCGAAGTAGCTGCACGTTTGTTTCTAAAGCACGTGGTGAAGTATTGGGGTGTTCCGAAGAGCATAGTCAGTGATCGAGATGCTCGCTTCACGGGCAGATTTTGGAAAGAGCTCTTCAAGCTACTTGGCTCGAAGTTAGACTTCTCCACAGCTTTTCATCCCCAAACTGATGGACAAACGGAGCGGGTTAATGCATTGTTGGAGACTTATTTGCGGCACTATGTTAGTGCCAATCAACGAGATTGGGCTAAGTTACTTGATGTTGCCCAATTCTCTTATAACTTGCAACGTTCGGAGTCGACGGGGAAAAGTCCGTTCGAGTTGGCTATAGGGCAACAACCCTTGACCCCGAACACTGTCGTGACTGGCTACACGGGGACTAGTCCAGCCGCTTTCAAAACTGCTAAGGAGTGGCAGTTAGCCCACGAACTTGCTCGAGCTCATTTGGAGAAAGCTTCAAAGAAGATGAAGAAATGGGCGGATCGTAAGCGAAGGAATGTGGAGTTCCAAACTGGCGACCAAGTCTTTGTGAAGCTCAATGCGTCTCAGCACAAGAGCACTCGTGGCTTGCACAAGAGCTTGTTGCGGAAATATGAGGGACCATTCCCTATCATCAAGAAGGTTGGCAAAGCCGCTTATGTTGTGGAACTCCCACCCCGCCTCAAGTTTCACCCGGTGTTCCATGTGAGCAACTTGAAGCCTTATCATGCTGACGATGAGGAACCAAGCCGAGGGGAGTCTCATCGAGCACCCCCTTTGATGGTGGAGGCATTTGACAAAGAAGCGGAGAGCATTGAAGCCAAGCGTGTCGTGGTGCGGCCAAGACAACCAAAGCACGTGGAGTACTTTGTCAAGTGGAAGGGGCTACCATACTCCGAGGCAACATGGGAGAAGGAGACGTCCTTATGGCAATATAAGGACTTGATTGAGACGTTCGAAAGGCAAGAGTCGACGAGGACGTCGACGGCTTAAGTGGGGGAGGATGTCACGGGCCGCATACTAAAAACAAAGAAATCGCCCAAGACATCATATGTCTAAACCCATAAAGCCTTGTCTTTATGGAAGCTTCTGGAACATCCCGGAAAAATCAAGTACATGGCGGAGCGTTCAAGATAATCTGGGGCATTCCGGAACATTCCACACAAGTGTACATATCTAAGCCTCACCTAGAACAATCTAGATTAGGCAAGTTGTATCTAGAACTATGCTAGATATTTTTGGATGTAAGTAGGGAATTCTAGAACCCTCCATTGAGGAGGTGGCTTAGGCCTATAAATAGGAAGCAAGGCCATTTGGCCAAACCATCCAAGAGTGTAAGCAATTGTAAAGTTCTCTTAAGCTTCAATACAAAGCTTTCTTTCTCCCTTTTTCTAAGTGATCTTAGCATTCTCCAAGCTATCTTAGCTTTCTTAGTGATTCGATCCGGGGAAGCGAGGCTTCGAAGGCTTACTTAGCTTGTTCATCGAGGTATTCAAGTCTAAGTGCCGCACGGGCGGAAGGCTTAAAGAGTCATCCCGTGACACTAGGATATTGTGATGCCCATTAATTTAAGGGAAAGGTAAAAATACGGCACCACAGGGTCTGTGTCACTGTGCAGCCAAACCTATACGTATTGCATATTTTGTCAATATATCTTTTGATGTTGGAATATGATAGGAATTTTACTACTTGCAAAAGTAGGGATAAAAACACTTAAAAATACTTGCAAGAGTACAAGGTTATCCTAGTATAGCAGCTCAAGCAAGATCGTTTTTCACAGGAACTGAATGAATAATTTATATTTAAACTAATTCTTAATTAACTATTTTAAAACAAGATTTGGAAAATGGTGATTGTGAAATTTTAAATAACAAAAATGAATTTAATAAAAATGATTAAAGAAATTAGCAAACCAAAGAAAACAAAAGAAAACGTTTTGAAAATCAAATTGTAAAAGCCTAGGGTTCTGCCGTCCCCTTAACAATCTTATGTAGTTTTATCAACTACTTGTGAATTACATATGCAACTTTAAAGGTTAGGTTTTCCTAATTTATATTCTACTTGGAACCTCCAACATAGAACGTATATCTAACATGCAACCCGTCTGGACGTTCGGATCAAATCTGAACATGAGAGACTCATTATGCTTTATGAAAACCCTTTTGAAAAACCATGCAACCCTTAAGTCGTGGTGTTCATCTTAAGTGAAATTACAATTATCAATCACAAGAAGCCAATATCAATTTCAGAGAACCTTCCGACCAAAAATGCATCAAATTACTTATCTAAACATCCTCATGGTAGCTAAGCATTAAGACAATTAGACAGTTTAAAACGGTGATTAATAATTCAAAGTATGCACGCATAATATCATAAGCAATTAAATAAAAACTAAATATTCATGCTAAGGCTCAAGGCTTCACCCTAGCAAACGGAAATTAGTTACGAACAGCCATAAACAAAATATTATTAAGAATAAGGATAGAAAACACCTAGAAAATAAACTTGAATCCAAAAGTTGTGCGTTCTTCTCCTCCAATGTTGCCTCCCCCTAATGGCTAAAAGCCTTATTTATACTATAGAAAATAAAACCCTAAAAGGTCTTCTAAAAATTAGGAAATACAATAGAATAAGATAACTAGGAAATACATTCCTATTCTAACTTTGGGAAATCTGCCCAACCACAAAAAATCTCAAGTTTCTGGATCTTCAGAGCTCCAAAACAGGCCCAAAATGGCTATAGTTAAAGCTTGAGATGTCCCGAACATAATTGCAGAATGCCTCGAACCCAAAAGACATCATCTTGGACGCCAAAAAGCCCAAATAAGCTCAAAACGTCAGTTTGACAGCACTGCACGATGCTCCTTTATTTCATCTCCATAAATAAATCGCGTAGTGGAAAAATCTGATATTTTGATACGATCAAGCTAAGTGACTCACGAACATCCTCCAAATAGAATTATCCCAAAATTCGTCCACTTGACCATGTTTTGCTCCAGAGGAAGTCAAAAGTCATATTTTGAAAATACAATTCAAAATATCAAAATTCTTTCAAAATATCAATCAAAATATATTAAGAATAGGATTTAAAATATAATATAAAATCTACTCATCAGAATATCCCAACATTATAGACTTCTGTTGACATTGATATCTCGCAGCTCAAGAGAATATATTGATTAGAGTGGTCACAGGTCCGTTCTGACTTGTGAATTATGAGAAAGGCGTACGAAACCTACCCATTATTGGCTCTAACTTTTATTAAGCTTCATGAGAGAAGACGAGGAGAACGACATCATTTGGTCTTTTGGATTTTATATATTTTGTTTTGTCTGTTTACTGAAACAATGAGTTTGGGTAGGGGAGGGTTTATAAGAGACGAGCAATCTTGAATAGAAAAAGCAAACCCGCTATTAATTCTATCTTCTCAACTAGAGTAATATGCACTCTATTATTTACTAGCGGAAATAATTTTTATACATTATTTTTAGTTTTTAATACATTTTTTTATTTATAAACATCAGATTGAATAAATCAAATAAAATCAGTAATCAAAACTAAACTTGAGGAGATAAGAGGATAAAAATAGTGCGTGAAAATCAATTCTCTTTTCTAAAGCAACTCACCCCTTCATTGTTTGCAAACCTCTTCCCTTACTCTTCTATTTTCTACCAAATTAGATTTCTTTGTATTTCTCTACCTTGTGTAATATCCGTATTATATTGAATTTAAGAGGTCTTTCAGTTTGTGTACTCCAATTGCTCATGCTAGTCTAAACTGCATCATAGTAAGATGATTCTTTGGACACCAAGGTAATTAAGATACAACTAAGGCTAGTTCTTCAAGTTTTAGAATTCCATTGCGTAAATGAATACGGCTGGAAAGACCAATAAGTTCAATCCTTTTTAGTATACAATAAATATCTGTGAAAACCCCCTTTCACGTACAATCATAGCCCTGCCACTAGTTGTTAGTGATTTTAGACTTTTCGTTTTGTCCAGGATGAGGTGGAGAGATATTAATATTGAAATAGAAGGGCAAGGGCTTTACGGCATGACGAGCTGTCGAAGATTATTGGGGATGGAGATATAAGTCGCTGGTCTGGTGTTTAGGTCAAATTTGTCAAAGATGGAAGTTGCAGGAAGTTTGGTGGCAAACAAAATCAAGGGCTTAAGAGGCATGCTCTCCACCAAATGTATACAAGCCACAAAATTGTATTAGTTTATACTACACGTCCTCAAAATTAAAATCTTAAAAGAGCAAGACTGTGGATCAAAGTGGTGAATAAACTATAGTCAAAGTGAGTATATAATTAGCTAAAGATTCAAAGTTTGAGAATTTTTTATTTAGCTTTGCAAATAATGAGTATTTTTTCTCTAAATACTCAAAAAATAATACCGACACTAATTAATATGTCACAGTTGATCGGCAGTCTAAAATCTTAAGAAATTCTTGACTTCATCGCCAAGAAGAAATCTGAGAATATGTGAGAATGTGCGAGTGATGTGATGCTCATGGCGTATGCTGTGTCATTGGGAATTCCATTGGAGACCAGACTTAGCTCAATCAAAGCAAAACTTGTTGGATATATTTATTCAGTGCTTTAAGAAACCATTTTTAATTAATCCATCAAGCTATACAAACACACACACACACACACACATTATTGTAATTCTCAAGATAACTTGTATGGTTTTGCTTTGCTTTTGCAACATTGGATAGCTGGCTATAGTGCTGTACGTAGTTAATATCTAAGACATCTTAAAAAAAATATTAACAAGAAGGAAAATAAATTTTAATAATTGCGCGATGACACAATAATACAAAAAGAGTCACTTGATACTACGGTTTAGTGATATATCTCTTAATTTATAAGTGAAAAGTTTTAGGTTCGATTCTCGTCAAATACGAATTTGAACCACATTATTGTTAGCCTATCTTAGCACACCCCTTCTGTTAGTGTAAATAATGTCGTTTGTTTAAAAATAAATAAATAATACAAAAAGATAATGTGTCTATCTTCAATGGGATGCAAAATTCTAATCTTCTCCTAGGAAAAATCAGAGAGGGAGAGGATTGGTGGGATATTAGTGGAATCCTTGTAATTAAAAACAAATTAAATTAATAAATACTATAATTATCTTGGGAAAAGGATCCTCGTTAGATTTTTTTTCTTGGGGATATTAAGAATCTCGTGATCGTGACAGTTCATCGTACATCGTGCGGTAAAAAATCATTTCAATATTTAAAATTTAAAACTAAATACAAATGATACCTAACAAAAATAGACTGCATGATGTACTATGAATAGTTACGATCACGGAGTTCTTAAGATTCCTAGAAAAATGATCTGGCGATGATTCTTTGCCATGATCTTGTTCCACTTTGGGAAAAAGAAGGACATGATTGGGGGATGGTGCGACAAACCTCGACAAATATGAAGTTTTTACTCAAACAATATATTATTCGTAAATAAATGTAATGCTTTGAACTTTATATCGTTTTAGATAACTTGCTGGTATTAGGCGGGAAAAGCATTCTTTTTAATTTTTCAAAAACGATCAACGAGTGATTTCGTCACAGTAATTCATCTTTTTTTTTTTTTTTTTTTTGTGTTAATGAAACAATGACTTTGGGTATGGGAGTTTTTATAAGAGACGAGCAATCTTGAACAGAAAAAGCAACCCCGCTATTAATTTTATTTTCTCAACAAAAGTAATATGCACTCTATTATTTTATAGCAGAAATGATTTTCACACATCATTTTTAGTTTCTAACACTTTTTTTATTTATGACTATCAGATTAAATAAATCAAACGAAATCAACAGTTAAGATTAAACATAGATGTATAAGAGAAAAAAAAATGTGTGTGAAACTTAGTTCTCTTTTCTAAAGCAACTCACCCCTTCATTGTTTGCAAACCTCTTCCCTTACCCTTCTTTTTTTTACCAAATTAGATTTCTTTGTATTTCTCTACCTCGTACTTGGTTTTGTCTCTGTTTGTGTAATATTTTTATTCTATTGAATTTATGAGGTCTTTCAGTTTGTGTACTCCAACTGCTCGTACTAGTCTAAACTGCATCATAGTAAGAGGATTCTATGGGCACTAAGGTAATTAGGGTGCGTTTGTTGCACCGGACTGTCTTGGACTGGACTAACTTCAGGGACTAAGCTGTACTGGCTTAGACTAGACTAAGTTGGACTAGCTTAGTGAAGCGTTTGGTTCAGTGTCGGAATAACAAGCAGGATAATTAACAAACTCTAATATTATATTATTTAATCCATAATTATTAATATTTTATTTTTATCCATTTTTTATCCCTCTAATCCTTTCTTACCCCCCATTCTCTCCCTCTTTTTCTCCATCTTTTTCTCCATCTTTTTCTCCCTTGTCTGTTCCAATCTATTCTTCAATTTGGTATTTTATATGAAAATTGGTTGTGAAAAGCATCTAGTCCAATGGCTTTCGAATGTGAGTGGTCGAGGAGCAAGGCGAGGAGGAGAAAGGGGACAGTCTTAGCTAGTCCCATGGTTTTTGAGGGGTCTCGCTAAGACCAGCTAGTCCCTGATTTAGTCCAGGCTAGTGAGACTTAGTCTCATTAAACCTAGTCCCTGTCAGAAACAAACATGGGACTGGACTAACCCTTAGTCCAGTCCAGTCCAGTACCCTTTAGTGAGGGCAAACAAACGCCCCCTTAAGGTATAACCAAGGCTAGTTCTTAAAGTTTTGGAGCTCCATTGCGTTAATGAATACGGCTGGAAAGACCAATAAGTTCAATCCTTTTTAGTATACACATAAATATTTGTGAAAACCCCTTCTCATGTACAATCCTAGCCCTCCCACTAGTTGTTTGTTGATTTTAGACTTTTTGTTTTGTCCAGGATGAGGTGGAAATATATTAATATTGAAAGAAAAGGGCAAGGGCTTTAGGGCATGGAAATGGATTATATCCGGATCTCTTCCTTCTAATCCACTAAGTCCGGGGATCTGAGCCGTTGAAATTTGATCTAACGGCTAAAGTTATTATAACTTTTAAACTGATCCCCTGTTTGTAGCCGTTGAATCAAATTTCAACGATCCGGATCTTTGGACTTGATGGATTAGGAGGAAGGGATCCGAAGTGGATCCCTTTATTTAGGGCATGACGAGCTGTCGAAGATTATTAGGGATGGAGATATAAGTCGCTGGTCTGGTGTTTAGGTCAAATTTGTTGAAGATGGAGGTTCAAGTTGCAGGAATTTTGGTGGCAAACAAATCAAGGGCTTAAGAGGCATGCTCTCCACCAAATGTATACTAGCCACAAGATTGTACTAGTTTATATCACACATCCTAAAAAATGAAGATCTTAGGAGAGCAAGACTATGGGCTAAAGTTGTGAATAAATCCCAATCAAAGTGAGTATATAGTTAGCTAAAGATTCAAAGTTTGAGTATTTTTTATTTAGCTTTGTAAATAATGAGTATTTTTGTCAAAAACTCAAAAAATAATACCGATGTTAATTAATATGTCACAGTTGATCGGCAGTCTAAATTCTTAAGAAATTCTTAACTTCATCTCTAAGAAGAAATCTGAGAATACGTGAGAATGTGCGAGTGATGTGATGCTGATGGCGTATGCTGTGTCACTGGGAATTTCATTGGAGACCAGACTTGGTTCAATCAAAACAAAACTTGTTGGATATATTTATTCATTGCTTTAAGAAACCATTTTTTTAAGTAATCCATCAAGCTATATATATTAGTAAATTTTACTCACACGTTGTTGCAGAAGTGAAAAATATAACTATAAATTATGTTTTTAACATATAAATATGCAAAGAGTGTTATAAATACTAAACAGAAAATGGAGCAAACATTTTTACAAAGCTGTCTAAGTTTATATAATTTATAGAAAAAACATTATCAAATGCCTTATCATCAGTATACAAAAATGGTTAACCTAGTATTCCCCCTTGACAGTCATCCTAGTCCTTCATTGGTATAACCACTTGAACAAAAAATATTGCAAAAGAGCACATTGTTTATATACACAAAAAGAATAGGGAATTCATGTCAGGATCAACTATTTACACACAAAAAAATGTGAACCAATACTTGTTTGTTTCGGATAACACATGCCAACATCCTTTAACACATGAGCAAAAGTTTTTTGCTTAAAGCAGTCACTGCAGAAAACACAGTTTTGATCATCATCAGAAAAAAAAAGGAAGCTAAAAATGAAAGAAAATGTTAATACACCTGTAATAAATTTTTGAGATGAATAGATTCATAGCATGGAACAACCAATAATAAACCATAGTTACCTAGTTCTTTTTTTTGTACGGAGCAAGGTCCCTTTTTGAGCTGGTTGGTGACGATTTACTTTTCAACAATTTGATCAGCCTGGTCCTGATCTTGTATATCTGTTTCAGATATTTCTTCCCCTTCACTGTGTCAAAAATATTCAAGCGATCGAAAAGATAAATTTAGATTAGATTGAGTTGAATTTAAGATGCAATTCAAAATATTGATATATAGTGCATAACCTTTTTCAGATGGTATAAAAATGGCTCTTCTAACTGATTCTCTCTTTCTTTTATGTGATTCGCCGGTTGTGTCAACAAATGTAGTGGAAGACAAAACTGTTGTAAAAGAGACTGTAATTTCTCTGCTCAAAGATTGTTGAGTTACTGGCTGAATGGTCAGGTCCTCAAAAGCGTTATAGATGAGAAAATTATTCAAGTTCAATGAATTCCTGCTACTTCCAAATTGAATGTGAATTTTTTTTTTTGCCCTATAAGTCTAAGAAATTCACTTGGTAATTGTTTTGATCAGCCGATCTCTGATTGAAAACCAAATCTTTATAGGGTATGCCAAAAACTTTTTCACCCAATATGCCAATAATTAGATCATTGATATTTTCTGTTTCATCTTCAAGGACCAAGAAAACTTTGTACCTTCATTTAAAAACACAATGCATAGATCAGAAATGATGAATTGTTCAATGAATTTAAAGCGGGATTCGTATTAAACTTTCAAACGTTATTCTTTAATGCTAAGATTAAACATATGATAAAATTGAAGTATTGTCACATCTCGACCCAGGCCACCACCACATCCCGGGCCCGACCTCCACCGTAGCACAATATTGTCCGCTTTGGGCCCCGATCACACCCTCACGGTTTTGTTTCTGGGAACTCACGAGGAACTTCCCAGTGGGTCACCCATCATGGGAGTGCTCTAGCCCCCTTCTCGCTTAACCTCGGAGTTCCTATGAAACCCGAAACTAGTGAGCTCCCAAAAAGCCTCGTGCTAGATAGGGATGGGAATATACATTTAAGGATCACTCCTCTAGGCAATGTGGGATGTCACAAGTATACTATGATTTTGTATTTGAGTGCTTTTATTTTGTCGAAGTGATAAACAATAGCAAATTATTTTCTAACCTTGTATTCCTTAAACAATTTGGATTTAATGCAATCTAAACCTGGAAGGATTCATAAAACACAAAAATTGAAACATAGTGTTAGAGTTATTACCATGGAGTGGGAATCTAATTTGGATGCTTCTAGCAAATCAGTTGACCACTTGTTGGATATTTATATATTTGTTTTGCGCACGTAGGGCAAGTTGTGTACCATCATTCATATCTCGTGTTGTATTGCTTGATTGACATTTTGCACAAAAAACGTATCATTCTGTAAAATGTTAAAAAATTTGTATTTGCACAGGCAAAAATTATTAAATAGATAAGTTTTATCAAATAACTTAAAAACAATTGAAAACGTTTTCATTGAACACAATAAAAACACTCCCTTAAAAAATGAATTTCATATACCTTATATAAATCAGGATCCAAATACTCTAAGTCCTCAATTGTCACCTTTTTCCCAGTTTGAAAAATGTCTTCCTCATTGGCTTGCTTGGAAGGAGGTAGCGTTTTAATAGAATGAGGCTAGCTTGAAAACCCGTAATAATTTAGATTGAAGATTATAAAAATAGAGAATGAACGGACTCACACTGATTTATACGTATTCAATTCTGGAATGTCTGGATCTATAAAGAAAAGTGTTAAACCAGTGCTATTCAAGATGATGTTGTATGTGCATTAAACAAAAGTCAAGATAGAAAAAGAGAACAGTTATGTAATATTTGACATTTGAAATAGTTTTCAATCTAGGCAAACAAAAATTGTAAACTGTAGGTTATAGAATTTAAGATCGTTCTATAGATTTTAAATATTATGTATCACAATAAAATCATATCTAACTCAAAAAGGGCAGGATGAAAATTAAGTTTCTTGTATAAAAAAAACATGTACAATATGTTTATTATGGTTATAACATTCTTTTTAAAAACATGATGTGGATCTCTCATCAAATGTTTGACTCTTTTTTATGTGAGGAAGCTATCTTTGATTATGATTAACTAAATATATTTGTTAACGTCTAGAAAAAATTCTAATTTATACTTGTAATGATGTAACATCATAAGATAACATTTTATTTTGTTGTGCTCGATGTAATAAAGAGGTGAGACATTAATGCAATCAATGTTTTAATACACTTCTCATAAAATAAATGGAAAACTAACGAAAAGTTCCTGAATAGTGACAGTTTTAATGAAAAGTCCTTTTTGAAGGTATAATGAATAGTGACAGTTAAAGGTAAAAAAGTGGTTTTTCGTTAAAAGTAAACAGTGCCAGGGGTGTTTTATTAAAGCTCTCTAAAATAAAATCACCTAACATGGTTTTGCAAGCGGAGAGAAACAAAACAATAGCCAATTTAATAGCTAAACAGATTAGAAAGAAAAAAAAAATTAATAAATAAATACCTACAAACAGTTTAACCCTCAAGCTTGTAAAAACAACAATGATTGGTTGGGGCAGCTGTACTAATGAAAGAGCAGAAAAGGCATGTGCAACATCTGAGCACAGTGTAATCTTAACCTCTTCATTTATGTAAAACAACAAAAGCCAAAATGGAAAAAAAAAAAATTAAAATTCTTCAAACTATTTTTAACATAAGAATATGATTATTAGACTATTGAGATGGAATTGAGAGTTAAAAAAAAATTCTAAATTTGGACACAAAATAACCTGATGTTTTGTATAACCAAATCACATTTGTGATCAATTCTCTGATTGATCTACATTGGTTCTAAAGGGCTGGATTGCAATCAGGTGGCCAATAACATCTTCAAATTTGAAAAAAAAACAAATTGGTAAGTTCAGAGGAAAACGTTGAATAAAATAAGCATTAACACATATTAATATGCTTATTTATGTATATGATTACCTGTTAAGATATCAAGCTTGTTTAACCGAGGATTCAATCTGTTATAATCTTGCAAGAAAAATTTGTATCGTGGAATAGGCGGAAAGACATTTGCCAACTTCTTAAAAACTGGCTTGGAAGTGAATATGATGTGGGTGTCATGCGGAACAACTCTATACTAAGCATTGCCTTGTTAGTACAAAAATTCATGATTTCATAGCAAGCACTTGCTTTAATCTTTGGAACTATTATTTTAGAGTCCATTTCATTCGAAGATGCTTCAATAGCTTGTTTCTTGACAATAAAAGAGATAAAAAAAAACAGAAAAAAAAAAACATTGAGAACACTGTGGATAAGCAAATTGTTCTAACCTTTATAGTTGAAATAACATAGAATTATGCATAGATGATAAATATTAAACAACAACATGGAGAGTAAATAGCAAAAGTAAATAAACAATTGTAACGAACAATTCAAAAGAGATGAATATGTGTAAAAAAAAAAAAGTGCAGTACACAGAGTAAACGCCAAAACAAATGTATGATTTGACAACATAAAATTGGAGAATAAATGTAACATCCCATCCCTAATTTTATAATATTGGCGTTGTGAATGGACGATTTTACCCTCGACTTACGTTCGAGCGGGGGTGTGACGGGATTAGAATTGGGCTTGGGTATTTCCAGTGGTAAGCCCAATAGTTTGGGCTGATGTTGTGGGCTCCAAATTATATAAACACACACGCACACAGCATGCACACCCACGTGTGCATTGTTTCTGATTTCTGTCCTTCTCTCTCTCTCGAACACTTTCGTCCTCCCTTCGACACAACCTTGTACAGACACACACATACCACACCATATCAACCTGGATCGAAGCCCAGGTAAGTTTATTCATGATCCCTGAGACTCCCTGAGTATTTATATGTTAGTTTTAGGTTCGAAAACCCTTGAACTAGGTCGAACCCGTGACTTATCATTTAGGGTACTATTCACCATCTTTTTCTTGGCTTCGTTTTAGGTGAAAACAAGATCACCACTAGTCTTAGAATCTTCCCACGAGTCTCGGAGTGTATCGTTTGCAAGTTTTGGACTTCGGAGTAGGTGGTTTCGAGTTTGGCCGGTTTTGGAGGATTTCCCCGAGGAATTTCCAGGTGTTTTTCGAGACTTTTGAAGGTATAGAAATGTTCTACTCTAAATTTAGAGCATGTAGGAAGAAAAAGGATGAAAAACGAGTGAGATATGGAGGTTGGAAAAACTCGCCGGAATCCGGCCGCTGGAAAAACCAGTCCGGCGAGCCAAGGTTGAAGATGCGCGTGGGGGCGCGTGACCCTGTAGGCTCCCCGGTTCGTGGGGGCGCGTGCCATAGCCAAATTTTTTTCTAAAAATACCACGACGTTCGTGACGTCGTGTAGGTCGCGTTGGTATATTCATATACCAAAATTGACCTTCGTATGAGAAGTTATTTTCGTAGTTCGGTTATGTGCTTAAAATAACAGTTTTACAGTTGTTTCGCATATAGGTGAGACGTATCTGGAGGACGAGCGCAGCCACGCTAGGCTCGGGGGATACGACCCGTCGACATACCAGTGAGTGGGCTTTTGTTTTCAGTATATATATATATATAACTGCTGTTTTTTCCAGAAACTTGATTTGAATGATTTGCGAATCGAATTGATTTTAGAATCAAATTGCCATGTCGTATGCCAAATTACATTTTATAATTATGATTATGATTGCATTCATTATGCTCCGGCGCTGTGGACGGCCAGGTAAGTCAGGTGAGTATGATAGTTAGTAGTAGTGATGATGATGGATTGTGATATAGCTCAATTACCTGCACCTCGGGTGTTTGTGCTCCGCCAGAGTAGGGCCTAGCCTTCACGTGATCGTTCACCTCCCGCACCGTACGCTCACCTTGGATCCAAGGCAGGTGCACAGCCTGTCGTACAGACCACTATAGGTGGTTCCGACTCATAGGTGACCCCCGATTCGTCGCACAGTCTTCACGTGATCGTAGCACTGAGCGTAATCTTATACACTTAGCCTGTCGTATAGACCACTATAGGTGGTTCCGACTCGTGTGTAGGATAGTGATTGATAGTGACTGATGAGCTATAGATTCAGCCGTACAGGTCACTAGAGGTAACTCCGACTGACATGATACTAGGGGCACACTTTGATTTATATTACTTGCCTGATGATGATTATTTTGAGTTGGTACATCGACATGGCCTATTTCTGAGATTGATAATGAGTTTTGATTTTTGGGTGATGTTTTCGTATACGAGTATATTTACGTATTATTTTCTGGGAAATTATACTGTATTTACAGTGAGGGGTTATATATGGATTTTGTGAAATGATTTTGGAAAGTAATTGTTTTTGCCCACTCACGTTTTCTGTTTTGTGCCTCTCCAGGTTTTAGGTAGCGGCGACGTGGACGGCTATCGAGGCACTGAGGCAATTCTGACAGATCACCATCCATGTAGTACTTCTCTCATTACCTAAACAAATGTTTAACTTGGACTGCACCTAGGATGGCTCTGTAATACTTAGATGTTTCATTTCTGTCTACTTTACGATTCCATATATGTACATTATTACATTTGATTTTCATTTCTGCATTTCATTCATATCTGTCCTTCCGCTGACGTTTTTGGCTACGTCACTCTCACGTGACGGCCAGCATACCTCGGTTCTAGGATCGGGGTGTGTGAATAAAGAGTTTAGAAATAAATTGTACACTATGTTTAGTACAAAGAGTATAAAAACTATATAATGTGCTTTAAAGCAAATAATTCATTCTTAATATAGAAGATCAAATGTCTATAAAGTAATATGATAAAAATGTTATCACAAATCTTGTCATCAACCAATATACAATGTAGGCCTGTATATTTGTCGTCCATGCTTGGATACTTTGGTCTCCATATCCTACAAACACGTAATTTAATTCTGACAACCTTTTTATATGCCACCAATTGATCAAGCGGAGTTGGACCTTCATCTTCCATTTAATCTATACAAACGAAATACAAATTTATAAATTTATAAACGGTGTAGGAAAAAAAAAGTTTAAAATACCAGCCACACTATAATATCCATTTTTATCTATATTATAAACATATATAGAAACTATAATTGAAATCTAATTTTGAGTGAGAACAGTTATCCAATAATAATAATCAAATCAAAACGCATACAGTCACTAAATCAGTTGTCAGTCTCTTTTGATTAATAGAATTAGACTAAAAATTTATTGTTTGTGGAACCTACCAAATTTCATTAAGCATTGAGGCGATTTTGATACAACAAATAATAAACATTAAATAGGCCTGTCCATAACACCATAACCTAGTTAACAAAACAAAACATACAGATACAATGTTGTATTACGAATAAATCCCTATAAGAAACAAAAATTTGAAAATCATGATATCTAAATACTTGCCAAAAGCTATCACCAATACAAAAAAAGGAAAAGAATTTATTAGCAATGGACTAATGGAACCCATCACTATATGGAAAAAAAGAAAAGAAAAGAAAAGAAAACTCTACACATCTAATATGATGAGAGCACGTAATAATATATGATATTGAACAGCTACACCAACATATTGATATGATCGAGAACTAGAGAGATAAAGGAAACACCTCTTAGTTTTTCTTATAACCAAATAACAACACTGTCTTGAATAAGGATGACCTTCCTTGCCCTCATTAATTTTGCTTGGGGGATGTTTGGGGTGGAGCTCTTGGTTGGAGCGTCCTTTATTTGTATCCCCTTTCATCCCTGATGTTGCTGCTGTGTTTGTCTGGTTGTTGCCTCCGGTAGGCTTTGTGGCTCGTTTGGTCTGTCAAAAAAAAAAAAAAAAAATAACAACACTATTTAATTGTTAAATGGAATTCATTCATGTCATTAAAATGAAGATAAAGAGTATTTTAAAGACTTTATCAACAAATTGGCAAAGGATACTAAATCATATCAGCTCTGATTCAAGCTGACTAACGAACAAATTATAATAAAAAATTTATGACTCATAAGCCAAACTAATGCATTGCTCCATCCAAGGGAACAACAAACATCACATGTTCCTAGTTTTATCCAAACACTTTAATTTACACCATACCAAATTTAACCACCACAATAATATAGTCAGGTAACCAACTAAAAAACCTACATGCCATATAGCAATAGCAAGCTAAACAACTTGGAAAAACACCAAAGGTCAAGACTACTAGCAAATGTAAATATTCACAGCTTAGTGAAATTTAAACCATAATTGATTTACCAAGAAAACTTTATATTTTTTTACTGTTGCATGTGCGTGGGAATCCCGATATGCATCGAGGGTAATTTTGTCTTTTTACCCAAAAGTCCACGTGTCGCCTCTGTAATTTTCTTGATTATTTTTTGCTCTACAAATGTCCCTATACCTGTTGGGTTGTTTGTAGGAAAGGGCAGCATGTATGGGATTAGATTCTTCTAGGAAAGGGAAATAAATCGTCTCCAAAGCCTATTTAAGCTTACCTCAAGTAAGGAACTAAATCAACTTCGAATGGAAATTATTTATCCCAACAAGAAAGAGATAAAGCTAGAAGATATTTGTTCCCCCTCCCCTAACACTCTTCTTTACTTGCCCGTGCAAAGAACCGTCTTCCGTTGATTTCTTTGTCTTCTCCGCGCCGCACTAATGTATGAAAAACTTAATTTTTTGGTCTTCTTCTTGGGTGGTGTTGCCACGGGGTAGCCGTCGGGTGGTGCGGCATGTTGACTGGTAGGGTCCAGAAGTTGTCTTAGCATGAACCGATGAGATAGTGTGGCAGGGGCTAGAGCTTATGCTGCTTGGTTTGACTAAAGCCAAAGGCTGGCTCAACATAAGCTACGGTTTAGGCTGCCATGTCTGGGCTGCTTGCCAAAAATGAGGAAACTACTTGAGTTTGATTTCTCAGCTACCATAGATGGAGCAATCAAGGATGGAGCTGCCAATATCGAAGCTGCTGAAAATGAAGTGAGTGCGAAGTGGCTGTTACCCCCTAACCATTTGCTGCTTAACTGGTTTTCAAGTATTCGATATTTTGAGCTGTGTGGCCTTCTCGTACTAGAGAGCTTACCCAAATGGGTGTCAGATAATTAGTTTACCCTCTCGCACTGGAGAGCTTACCCATATGTGTGTCAGGGAATTGGTTTACCCTCTCGCACTAGAGAGCAATTAGTTTATCCTCTTGTACTGTTCAGCATACCCAAATGGGTGTCGGGAAATTAGTTTACGCTATTACATTGAAGAGCCATATGGTGTCGGGGAATTGGTTTACCCTATCGCATTGGAGAGCAATTAGTTTATCTTCTCGCACTAAAGAGCAGTTAGTTTATCTTCTCGCATTGGATAGCAGACCCAAATGGGTGTCGGGGAATTAGTTTACCCTATCGCACTAGAGAGCAATTACTTTACCTTTTCGCACTGGAGAGCTTACCTAGATGAGTGTTGGGGGATTGGTTCACCTTGTCGCATTGGAGAACAATTATTTTATCCTCTCGCACTGAAGAGCAAACCCAAATGGGTTTCGAGAGATTGGTTTACCCTATCGCACTGAAGAGCATAGAAGTTGTTGTCATGAGTGCATCTGAGGAAAGCTGGACTGCTGGATAACTGAAATAATCCCTAGTCCGCGAGATCTTGTTTGGCGATCTACTTGAGACTTTGAATTGCTTGTGGAACTTGCGTAAGGGTGTAAGTGGGAAGTGCATTGAGTTGCTCCCAGACTTTCTTCAAGTATTGCGCCATCCTTAGATGTTTTGTCGTGTACCATTTTGAGGCTTGGTTGGTGATTTGTTGAGAATCTAAATAGATTGCAAACTTCTTCACTGCTAAGTCTATCGCCAGCAAGGGCTGCTAATAAAGCCTTGTTCTCTGCTCCGTCATTGGATGCTTTAACGTTTAGAGTGTCATGGGCTTAGTCGGCGCGAGTCACAGGGCAAGATCAACACAGATGAGAGCCGTGGTGCAAGATCGACACATTTAGGAGCTATGGTGACAGATCAAGGGTTGCCAAGAGCTGTGGAGCAGATAGGCACATCTATGAGTGTAGAGTTGGGGCTGGCTTGGGCTAGGTTATGCACAACAAGAGGAATTAAACCACTAGGTTTGTGATGTTCAGCTACTGGTGATGTGCTGCTCCAGTATTGAATCTTCTAGAGTGTTGAGAACAAGACCTGCCCTCAGTTCTTAGTAGTTGGGCTGGTGTGTCATTTTGGTACTTGTCTGCCATCGGCGCACTATTAGGCTTAGCTGTTTCGTTTGCCGGAACAGAAGTAATCTTTGTATCCGACAACTTATGTAGGATAGTTTTATCTGCTCGATCTTGTCAATGAAAGGTGAACTGCTTATAGTGGTCATATCTCGTCAGAACATCTCGTTAGTAGCTTTGTTGCTTTGAAAATCGCACAATCGCTCAGTCATGAGCCGCTCTACTTCTTCCTAAATTTACCTTTATTGGGGTAGTAGAGCTCTCAGCTACCTCCAGTCATGACTGCAATGCATGTGGTACGTTCTTAGCAAGCGAGCGAATTTCTCGCAGGCTTCCAGTTGAACTGTGCTGGATTATGTGACTGCTTCTTTCTATCTTTCGTGCTGCCCACTCTGATGTGAGGTGGATAATGCTCTTTACAGACCTAGCCGTGAATGAACAATTCACCTAGAAAGTCATGTTGATTACCGGAGTATGGCCCCAACAATGAGTGTATGCTCATCTGTGGGCCTAACCGAGAGTTACCTTGTGGGTGAAGATTGGGAGTTACCTTGTGGGTGAAGATTTGATGAGGAGTGATAAAAGGGTTTAAAATAATACCATTTTGATCACCTTTGACCGTGATTGAGCTATTATGGTCTGTTGCATGCGCGTGAGAATCCCAGTGTGCCTCGAAGGCAATTTTGTCTTCTTCACCCAAAAGTTCACGTGTCGCCTCCATGATTTTCTTGATTATTTTTTGCTCCACACAACTAGCCAAAAAAAAAAACATAAATCCAACTGAACACTAAAACACATCATATAACACCCAGATAAATCGATAAAAGGAAAAAGTAAAAAAACTTAATACCAGACAAAAGAAAGCAAGAACTCCAACCATAAATCCTCAAGACAGAACCTTTTCCCAAAAAAAAAAACTAATAATAAAATTGCATGCTCCAACGAAAGAACATCATAGACAGCAAAATAACATCATAGTTTCAGGGAAAAAACAAAAGCTCAAAAGCAAAACAAAATGAAAGGCAAAAAGCATAACAAAAATGAGGACCAAACAAACCTAAATTGAGGACCAAACTTACAAACCCAGATTTGCAAGCAGAAATAAACAGAAACATCACCATCACCACTTTTAATAATACAGAGTCCATATTAACAGAAGCATCACCATTAGACCTGACAGTTTCTTACACGACACGTAAATAACACGAAAATAACGGGTTTCGGGTCAATACGAAAACTAATCGGGTCGTTATCGGGTCACACGATATGAACCCGTTAATAACGGGTCCTTAACAGGTTTACACGAGAGTGACACGCGGGTAAACTGTTTTGACACGAAAAGAAAAAAGTTATTTTGATGATTTTAATTTTTTTAATTACCAAAAAAAACTTACTATAAAGTACAATAAATATAGTGGATATATATATATATATTGTTCATTAATTATTATTGTATTATTATTCTAAATAAATTTTAAAAATTTAAGTTTTATTTATTTATTTTATAAAATACTATGAGCAAAGAGTGAGATTAAAAAAATTATAAAACACATTAAAATAAAAACATCAAGTAATTTAAATTTTTCAAATACATTTAAATATTTATAATAATTAATTTACAAGTGCAAAAAATGTGAAAAATATGCAAGCACTCTTAATTGCATCCTCTACGCTTTAAATGTGCATACATGAATTTTTAAAACTATACAAACCCTCATGTATTTTTAAGGAAGTTCAAAATAAATAAAATTCATAATCATTAATGTATAAGTCTGAAAAATGTGAAAGCATATATAAAGGGGTGTGATATTCACACACCCCATTTTACTTTTCACACACTCTTCTAATTTTCGACCGTCGGATCGGATGAATTGAAGAAAATCAACGGATATAAATTAATAAGGGGTGTGTAAGAAGTAAAATGGGGTGTGTGGATAGCACACCCCTATATAAATGCTCATGATTGCATCCTCTACCCTTGACAATCGTTACATGGTCGTTTAGATTTTTAAAACCCTCCAAATCTCATGAATAATGTTTTTTATAGTGCAAAATTAATAATATTGTAGAAGTGTAAAAAATGTAAATAAAAAATAATATATATATATATATATATATATATATATATATATATATATATATACAATCACACGTAATCACAAGTTTTACAACTTTCGTGAATGGGGCCAACTCCGAAATCTAACACCATAATCCATAAACCTTAGATTTAAATTTAATCGTCCATTGTCGTTTACACTTTATTCTACTTACCAAATTTCATTTTTTTAGATTTTCTTTTTTGAAAAGTGTTCTTTTAACGGATGTAGAAAAATGAACGGTTTAGATCGTTGATATAACATTCTGATATTTACGGTTAACTAAAATATGAGTTCATGTTATATAGTTTCTAGAAACTTTATAGACTTCGAGCTATATTTTCACTAATGGTAAAACTCTCATCGTAATATAAACGACCCAAACCATTCATCTTCCTGCATCTTTTAAGAGATCATGTTTTCAAAAAAGAAAATCCGAAAAAAAAAATTTGGTGAGAAGAATGGAACGTAAATGTAAACGACAATCAACGATTAAATTTAAATTTATAGTTTATGGTTAATGGAAAACCTCAGTGAAAACATCGTCAATAAGTTCCAATACCATTTCCCTCCGTGATTGATGAAACTTGAAGGGTTTTTGTCACATCTCGGCCCCGACCACGCCCTCACGGTTTTGTTTCTAGGAACTCACGAGCAACTTCCCAAGAGGTCACCCATCCTGGAATTGCTCTAGCCCCCTTCTTGCTTAACTTCGGAGTTCCAATGGAACTCGAAGCCAGTGAGCTCCCAAAAGGCCTCATGCTAGGTAGGGATGGGAATATACATTTAAGGATCACTCCCCTGGGTGATGTGGGATGTCACAATCCGCCCCCCTTAGGGGCTCGACGTCCTCGTCGGCACACCACGGCTAGGGTTAGGCTCTGATACCAATTGTCACATCCCGGCCCGGGCGCAACCACCTCCCGGGCCCACTCCACCACCGTAGCACGGTATTGTCCGCTTTGGGCCCCGACCACGCCCTCACGATTTTGTTTCTAGGAAGCAACTTCCCAGGAGGTCACCCATCCTGGAATTGCTCTAGCCCCCTTCTCACTTAACTTCGGAGTTCCAATGGAACCCGAAGCCAGTGAGCTCCCAAAAAGCCTCGTGCTAGGTAGGGATGGGAATATACATTTAAGGATCACTCCCCTGGGCGATGTGGGATGTCACAGTTTTATTGTAAAAAATGTACAAGGTTCCTCAATCTTGAAACATATCTCTCTTCATTTTGCATATCTTTGAACATTTGTATTTTGTAGTATGCACTAATATTTTGTAGTATGTAAACTTGAAAGAAAAATGTTTTTTTTTTTTAATGTTTTGAAGTAGTATTTATGTGACAATGTGGTATGTATATACTAATTTAGTATTATGTTTTACATTTTTTGGGGTCAAATTATGTTTTTCATTTTCATTATTTATTGATTTAAAATATATTTGTCTTAACGGGTAATGGGTCGGGCCATATTACCTGATAATATTAACGGGTCGATTTCGGATTGGGTCATATTACCCATTTATTTTAACAGGTGTTACACGGCACGACCCATTAAGCTACCGGTATGACACGAAAACAACACGAATGTCAGGTCTAATCACCATCATCACTTTAATAACAACACTTGATATAGTATATAATTAGACTTATATAGTGTGATATATTAACCAATACCATAGTACAGTTTTTAAACAGAAGTCAAACCAACTAGCCAAAAAAAAAAAACATAAATTTAGCTGAACACTAAAACGTATGATATAAACCTAGATAAATTGATAAAAGAAAAAAAGTAGAAAAAACTTAATACCTGAGAAAAGAAAGCAAGAACTCCAACCACAAATCCTCAAGATAGAACCTGTTTCCAAAAAAAAAAAAAGTTAAAATTGCATGCTCCAGCGAAAGAACATCATAGACGGCAAAACAATATCACAATTCCAGGGGAAAAACAAAGGTTCGGAAGCAAAACAAAATCAAAGGCAAAAAGCACAACAAAAATGAGGACAAAACTTACAAACCCAGATTGAGGACCAAACTTACAAACCTAGATTTACAAGCAGCAATACAAAAAGAGGAGAAAAAGCAGAAGTCGAAAGCAAAAAGAAAGGGAAATAAGACAACAAATGTGCAGGAAAGGAAAGAGAAATAAAAGAGAAGAGCTTACAAACCCAGATTTGCAAGTAGCAATAAGAAAGGGGAGAAAACGCAGAAGTTGAAACAAAAACGAATGAGAAATAAGAGAGCAAATGTGCGGGAAAGTAAAGAAAAATAAAATAGAAAAACTGAAATGCCAAATGTAAGGGATGATCAACACTTGGTACAGTGTAAACCAAAAGCAATCAAAACATGTTTCCCGCATCACCAATAGGCAGGAACAAAACCAAGAAGAGGGCAAAAGCGGCAAATCACTGTACAACCTAAAAAACCCGAAAACATGAAGAAAACAATGAGTGAAACAAGAAGCCTACTATTAATGAACAGTAGTCATCCATCGGGTTTAAGAAGAGAGTAATATATATATATATATATATATATATATATATATATATATATATATATATATATATATATATCATTGTAATTCTCAAGATAACTTATATGGTTTTGCTTTGCTTTTGCAGCATTGGATAGCTAGCTATAGTACTGTATGTAGTTAATATCTAAGACATCTTAAAAAAAATTAACAAGAAGGAAAATAAATTTTAATAATTGCACGATGACACAAAAATACAAAAAGAGTCATTTAATATTACAGTTTAATAGTATATCTCTTCACTTGTAAGTGATTCGATTCTCGCCAAATACGAATTTAAACCACATTATTGCTAACATGGCTTAGCACACCCCTTTCATTAATGTAGATAATGTTGTTTGTTTAAAAAAAAAAATAATACAAAAAGATAATGCGTGTACTTTCAATGGGATGCGAAATTCTAATCCTCACCTAGGAAAAATCAGAGGATGAGGATTGGTGGGATATTAGTGGAATCCTGGAAATTAAAAACAAATTAAATTAATAAATACCAATTATCTTGTACAACCTTGGGAAAAAGTAGGAAATGGTCGGGGGGTGGGACAAACCTCGACAAATATGATGTGTTTACTAAAACAATATATTATTCGTAAATAAATGTAATGCTTTGAACTTTACATCGTTTTTATGTGTAGAATACGAGCCTGAAATTCATTTTAAATCACTAGGTCACCCCGTGATGATTTTGGGTGGAAAAGTTGGCCGATGATCCTTTTGGTAAACATTCAATGATTCAATCATGCAGGAATATATTATGAGTCAATGCGTTGGTCGGTGTCGCACTTTTGAATTTGGAAATCGCTTCTCCTCGCATGCAAGCTAGCTAGGTCCACTCCGTCGATATTAGTTTGCTTAAGTGAGTTTTCAATCTTAGTTTAGTGATGCTCGGTGCTTTGGTGACATCTTTCAACGTTGCGAAGAGAAGTACGGAGAGTGTAGTTGCTGTGGATTGAGCTTTTGTAAACAGGGCTTCAAACAAAATGAATCGACACCTTCATTGTAAATTTGAACACTACAAGAAAGTGACCTAAGAACACAATTGATTTGTGCCCTTTTCATTTTCATTGAGCACAAATACATATCTGTGTTTTTTGAGCATCATTGAACACAAAACTATTTTATATGTGCTCTCTAAGCAATAGGCACACTGGTTGGTGCCGAAAAAGAAGTGTATTTCTGCCTACTTGCATGTGTCATCTTTTAAAGTCAGAAATGAGATTTGTTTATTAATTTACGAAAGCACAATAAAAGTTTTTGTGCTCTTCAATGTAATATATTTAAATTAAAAGTAGGTTTTTGTGTCCATTGCTTTTACTTTTTCTCATTCTCAATTCCTTTACCTTCAGTTCACGCCTTTCCTCTCTCTCCCCTCTCTTAAACTCTGCTCCTTGTCCTCCTCAGCAATCTGCCTCCTTCCCTCATCCTCTCTATCCCTCCTCTTTCATGCAACAAAGCCGATGTCCACCCATCACCAACGACAACCTAATTTTACCTCTAGAATCCTTTTTGTTCTCCTCTTTCCAACTCCCAAGTTTGTTTCTCTAAATTCTTAGCTGAATTTCCTCACTTTCAGATCTAAGCAACAGTGATTGTGGGCTTTCCTGCCAATTTCTGGCAAAGGCTGCCGGAATTGGACCTCGATGTAAAAGGTAAAAATGATCTCTTTTTCCTCTTCTTTCTTTCTCATCTCTCTTTCCCTCTTTCTTATCTCTCTTTCCCTCTTTCTAATCTATCATTCTCCCTACTTTCATCTTCTGCTCTACCTCTCTCAGACTCTCTTTTTCTCACATGTCTCTCTCTCCGACTTCCTTTCTCTCTCTACCTTCCCAGATTCAGTCCATCTCTCTTCCTTTTCCCGATCTGGTGGTTTTTCATGAACTAATCCAAAACATAACTCCCATATTCGGTCCATCTTTATTCACTCTTTTCATTCCCAAATCCCAGATTCGGTCTCTCTCCAATTCTCTCTTATTTTATTTGATTTTCAAAAAATATAAAGATTTATTTGATTTTCTTTCCCACTATTATCTTCTTCAAGCTACATTGATCTGGATTTGATGAAGGAGAATCTTCGAGTCAAAGAGATGTGGGCAAAAAAGGAGGGTCGCCAGAGTCCACCCTAGAAACCACCATTGGCGTCTTCACCATAGAGGTAAATTCTCCTTCTTCCCAAACTTTCCCTTCAATTTTCTTTCACTTTCTCAGTAACCAAACGGACAATTCTATCCATAAAGTTTGTATCTTTGACATTATTTGTATTTTCAAATCGTTAAAAATAGTAGCTTTATTACAAACGCAGGAACTTCATCGGGCTTGCTCGCAGAGGATATTACGACAATGTAATTTCACAAAATCATCAAGGTTTCATATGTTCTACTTTTGTAGTGTATATAAACATTAGATATAGATATATATATAGATATATATATATATATATATATATATATATATTACTGACGGTTAAATTGGAATTGGGGTAGGATTTCATAGGGCAAGGTGGTGATCCCTCTGGGGGAGGAAAGGGTGGCGAATCCATTTATAATTTACTTTATTTTTTTTACCCCCAAGTTTAATTAGATTTGAGAACCATAGTGAAGAACTTGTTTTGTATAATGGGTTTCAAGGGAAAGTTTGAGTACAAGATAAAACAAGAGTTGAAGCATACTGGAGCTGGCATCTTATCGATGGTGATTACTGGTCCAAATACAAATGGAATCCAGTTCTTTTTCATGTTGGCACCGTGCCTATCATTGCATGGTATGTTAATTTTTATCTAGTAATGTTAAGACTGTTTTTTTACTACTATATGTGCAGCATTTGACTTTTTGTTTTACTTGATCTGTATAAAAGTGATTAAAAAGCAGTAAGCGTTTTTCCCCTTAAAATGGTATGTGTATGGTGCGTACAATGTGGTCTGGTGGACCTGTGACCTGTTGACCTTAGAAGTTATTTGCATGAGACATCAGTTCATCGCTCTGTGACCTATTAAAATATCTGGAGACTGAAAAACAGTTCTTGCTATAATACCATTTCTTTGTGATTTTGCTATAAGCATTTCATGATTGACATGCACCCGCAATCTGAAGATAGTTATGAGTTGTATTTGTGTACAGGAATCTTTGGGCTTTAGTTGACTTTCAGGCGACTATAATAATCTACACCATCACCATCAAGATTCTATTTGAGCTATAAAGTGACCTCTTTATGATAGTACTCCATCATTTCAGCAGAATATACTCTTTACTTGGACTTATCTCTTTGGTTTGTATGAGTTATCTTTAATTGACTTATCTCCAAACAAAACTTATCAACCGGCATGAGAGCAGGGAAGGCTGTGTCTTTCATATTGTGAAAATTTGTCTTCCACTGAAGCAATTTGCCTGACGTTTCTGCTTCGTTCAGGAAAACACACTATTTGGAAGGATCTGCACATGAATGAAGGTCATCAAAAGACTTGGCAGTGTCCAAATTGATAATAACGATAGGTATGCCGCATAATTTATACTCATAATGTTCAGATTGTTTTATGATGTACCATACTAGTTGGTCTGCGCATGTCTTTCATTAGATTTTGAGTTTTAAAGTTTTAATTCTTGAACATGTCTTGCATTTTTAAATTTACAAAAAATCTACACTAATGATTTGGGTTTGATAATACTGGGTTATCGGTAATGGTTGAGGGTTGTTCAGCAGTGAGGAACTCAAATGTAATGGTATTTGTTACATTGTTAGATTCTTAGATATATATGAGTTTATTTTCATGGTCTGTATGATTATGTGTTTTACTACTCGATATATTTCCTACTCATGATCATTTTTCAGAGGTTGTCAATACTGGGTTATCTGCGGTTGTTGATGGTTGTTTGGCTTGCAACAAACTCAAATACAATAGTATTAGGAATTACTGGTTTAATTCTTTGTATGAATTGGTTGTTTGTAGAACTAAATCATAACAGCTTGTTTTAGCCATACCCATAGTTTAATTGGTATTTTGGATGTGGATGTAAAAACAAGCTGAATAATTTCTTACCAATGGTATTACTATTTCATTTGATTTGATTTTGTAATACTGGAATTTATGTTTTTTTTAATATTTAACCTATTGGGCACAATAATAAAAATTGTGTTAATATGGATGGGAAAGTAAATCTGACAACTTGTCAGAATGGAGGCACAAAAACCCTTTATTTGTGCTGACATCATTGAGCACCAAAAACAGTATTGTGCCCTCTAATCAATGGCCACGCCCATAGAGGGCACAAATAAAATCTTGGTTGCTGCACTGTTGCCATTGACCTATGAGCACATATGTTGGTGCCCTTTGGCATTAAAGGGCACATATAATTTATTGTGTGCAGTGCCCAGTTTTCTTGTAGTGGAAGTTTGATCGTATGCTGAATTTTAGGATGATTTCATGGGTCGGGAAAACAATATTATGTATCAACTTATGAAATTCTGCCACTGTAATTGGGATGACAAATTTGAAAGAATACAAAAGAAAAAAGAATTGCTTACTGCTTGAATCAAACCGAGTTTTGATCAGTTTTCCTTTTCAGAGACACGTGTTGAATCAAACTGGCGTTTTGATCGTTTGCCTCTTTACAGACACTTGTTAGCCTCCGTTTTCTTCTTTACAGACACGTGTTAGTCTCGCATGTGGAAAGAAATATATTTTATGTAGAGTTTATCCCGCGTGAAATTTATGTTGAATTTCTTAACAAATCACTAGTGAATTTCACGATATAACGTGAACATGATCCCTTTTTAACGTGTCTTAGCAGATTCACCCCTTATCGAAACGCTCGACCCGAACATTAATTTTCATGCATATCTGAGTGATGCTATTGAGATCTACAGAATTTTACTAGACTAATCAGTACAAATTATGCTGCCAAAGTAACCAAGAAATGACAAATAATTGCGAGCCTGCTTTTGTAGTGTACTCAACCAAAATACATTCAGGCATCTAGGTCAGTTGGAGAAAACTTCTCGGTTGATACTAATTTGGAAATAAGCAACTATTCTGAACAAGCCACAATATGCAGTGAACACTCCAAAATTTCGTGGTCCACTAAACGAAACGACATCAGTTTACCACAATTCACTGATGTTCATCAAGTGATCCTCTTAAACGAGCAGAAATGCATTAACACACTCGTCGTTCTCTGGATTATTCGTCACCTGAGATGGAATTGAGAGGTAAAAAACTTTCAAATTTTATTATGGATAAGAAATGAACTGATGTTTTGTATAACCAAATTATATTTGTGATCAAATTTCTGATTGATCTGTATTGGTTCTAAAGGCTGGACTGCAATCAGGGGCCAATAACATCTTCAAATTTGAAAAAAAAAAAAAAAAAAAAAACCCAAATTGGTAAGTTCATAGAAAAACGTTGAATAAAATAAGCACTAACACATATTAATATGCTTATTTATGTATAGGATTACCTGTCAAGATATCAAGCTTGTTTAACTGAGGATACAATCTATTATAATCTTGCAAGAAAAATTTGTGTCGTGGAATAGGCAAAAAGACACTTGCCAACTTCTTAAAAATTGTCTTGGAAGTGAATATGATGTGGGTGTCATGCGGAACAACTCTATACTGAGCTTTTGCCTTGTTAGTACAAAAATTCATGATTTCATAGCAAGCACATGCTTCAATCTTTGAAACTATTATTTCATAGTCCATTTCATTAAAAGATGCTTCGATAGCTTGTTGCTTAACAATAAAAGAGATTAAAAAAAAACATTGAGAACACTGTGGATAAGCAAATTGTTCTAAATTTTATAGTTGAAATAAGAACAAGAAATTATGCGTAGATGATAAATATTAAACAACAACATGGATAGTAAATAGAAACAGTAAATAAACAATTGTAACTTAATAGTTCAAAGGAGATGAATACGTGTAAAAAAAATTGTGCAGTACACAGAGTAAACGCCAAAACAAATGTATGATTTGACAAAATATAATTGGAGAATAAAGAGTTTAGAAATAATTGTACACAATGTTAAGTACAAAAGAGTATAAAAACTATATTATGTGCTTTAAAGCAAATAATTCATTCTTAACATAGAAGATCAATGTCTATAAAGTAATTTGATAAAAAAAATTATCACAAACATTTTCATCAACCAATATACAGTGCATGCCTATATATTTGTCGCCCATGCCTGGATACTTTGGTCTCTATATCCGACAAACACGTACTTTAATTCTGACAACCTTTTTATATGCCACCAATTAATCAAGCAGAGTTGGACCTTCGTCTTCCATTTAATCTATACAAACGAAATACAAATTTTATAAATTTATAAACAGTGTAGGGAAAAGTTTAAAATATTAGCCACACTATAATATCCATTTTATCAATATTATAAACAGATAGAGAAATTATAATTAAAATTTAATTTTGAGTGAGAACAGTTATCCAATAATAATAGTCAAATCAAAACACACACAGTCACTAAATCAGTTGTCAGCCTCTTTTGATTAATAGAATTAGACTAAAAATTTATTGCTTGTGGATCCTATCAAATTTCAGTAAGCATTGAGATGATTTTGATGCAACAAATAATAAACATTAAATAGATCTGTCCATAACACCATAACCTAGTTAACAAAACGAAACATACAGATACAAACGTTGTATTATGAATAAATCCCTATAAGAAACAAAAACTTGAAAACCATGATATCTAAATACTTGCCAAAAAATATCACTGTCTGCAGAAAAAAAAAAAGAAAAAAAAAAGAAATTATTAGTAATGGACTAACAGAAACCATCACTTTGTACCCAAAAAAAAAAAAAAACTCTACACATCTAATATGATGGGAGAACATAATAATATATGATATTAAACAACTACACCAACATATTGATACAATCAAGAACTGGAGAGATAAAGGAAACACTTGTTAGTTTTTCCTATAACCAAATAACAACACTATTTAATTATTAAATAGAATTAATTCATGTCATTAAAATGAAGATAAATAGTATTTTCAGACTTTATCAACAAATTGGCAAGGGATACTAAATCATATCAGCTATGATTCAAGATAACTAACGAACAAATTATAATTAAAAATTTATGACTCATAAGCTAAACTAATGCATTACTCCATCTAAGGGGACAACGAACATCACTTGTTCCTAGTTTTATCCAGACACTTTAATTTACACCACACCAAATTTAACACCACAATAATATAGTCAGAGAGCCAACTAAAAAAACCTACATGCCATATAGCAATAGCAAGCTAAACAGCTTGGAAAAACACCAAAGGTCAACACCACCAGCAAATGTAAATATTCACAGCTTAGTGAAATCTACACCATAATTGATTTACCAAAGAAACCTTATGTTTTTTTATTGTGTATTATGGTTGATATTCACAGCCTAGCAAAATGTAAATCCTAAGGTTTCTTTGGTGATCAATATGAAAGTAGGTGTAGATTAGTCAGGGTGATTTCAAAATGGATAGCGAAAAGCCATTCATTTGAATGAAAGTAGCTGCCGTTAAATTGACAACCTAGTTAAATGTAAATCATAATTGATTTACGAAAGAAACCTTATGTTTTTTTACTGTGAATTATGGTTGATATCCATAGCCTAGTGAAATCTAAATGATAAAATTTATTTGGTGAATCAATGTGAAAGTAGGTCACGGTGATTGCAAAATGGATAGCAAATAATCCTTCATTTGAATGAACGTAGCTGGTATTAAATTTACAGCCTAGTGAAATCTAAACCATAATTGATTTACCAAAGAAACCTTATCTTTTTTACTCTGAATTATGGTTGATATTCATAGCCAAGTGAAATCCATATCATAAGATTTCTTTGGCCAATCAATATGAAAGCAGTTGTAGATTAGCCATGGTGATTTCAAAATTGACAGCGAACAACCATTCATTCGAATGAAAGTAGTTGTTGTTAAATTGGAAAAACAATTAATTTAATAGTGTACTTATTTGGTTATAAACAGAAACGTCACCATCACCACTTTTAATATTACAGAGTCCATGTTAACAGAAGCATCACCATCACCATTTAATAACAACACTTGATATTGTATATATTATACTTATATAGTGTGATATATTAACTGATACCATAGTACAGTTTCTAAACAGAAGCAAAACCAACCAGCAAAAAAAAAACATAGATTCAACTGAATGCTAAAACGTATGATATAACACCTAGATAAATTGATAAAAGGAAAAAAGTAAAAAAAAAAAAATTAATAGCTAGCAAAAGAAAGCAAGAACTCCAACCACAAATCCTTAAGACAGAACCTGTTTCCAAAAAGAAAAAAAAATGCATGCTCCAACGAAAGGACATCATAGACGGCAAAACACCGTCACAGTTCCATGGAAAAAACAAAAGTTCGAAAGCAAAACAAAATCAAAGGCAAAACACACAACAAAAATGAGGGACCAAACTTAAGAACCCAAATTGAGGACCAAACTTACAAACCCAGATTTGCTAGCAGCAATACAAAAAGAGGACAAAAAGCAGAAGTCAAAAGCAAAAAGAAAGGGAAATAAGACATCAAACATGCGGGAAAGAAAAAAGAAATAAAGGAGGAGCTCACAAACCCAGATTTGCAATACAGAAAAAGGGAGAAAACGCAGAAGTCGAAACAAAAGAGAAATAAGAGAGCAAACACGTGAAAGAAAAGAAAAGAAAAATAAAAGAGAAGAGCTGAAAAGCCAAATGATGATCAACATGTCAAGAGCTGAAAAGCCAAATGCAAGGGACGATCAACATGTCAGTGTAAACCAAAAGCAAGTAAAACATGCTTCTAGGATGACCAACGAGCGGAAACAAAACCAAGAAGAGGGCAAAAGCGGCAAATCACTGCACAACCTTTAAAAAAAAATTTAAAAAAAAACCTGAAAACATGAAGAAAACAATGGGGTGAAGCAAGAAGCCCACTGTTAATGAACAGTAGTCATCCACCTGATTTTAAAAGAGAGTAATATATATATATATATATATATATATATATATATATATATATATGTATATATTATTGTAATTCTCAAGATAACTTGTATGGTTTTGTTTTGCTTTTGCAACATTGGATAGCTAGCCATAGCGCTGTACGTAGTTAATATCTAAGACATCTTTTAAAAAAAAATTAACAAGAAGGAAAATAACTTTTAATATTGCACGATGACACAATAATACAAAAAGAGCCACTTGATATTATGATTTAGTGATATATCTCTTCACTTGTACGTGAAAGGTTTTAGGTTCAATTCTTGCCAAATACGAATTTAAACTACATTATTATTAGCTCGGCTTAACACATTTCTCTCATTAATGTAAATAATGTCGTTTGTTTAAAAATAAATAAATAATACAAAAAGATAATGCGTGTACCTTCAATGGGATGCGAAATTCTAATCCTCTTCTAGGAAAAATCAGATAGGAAGAGGATTGGTGGGATATTAGTGGAATCCTTGTAATTAAAACAAATTAAATTAATAAACACTAATTATCTTGTTCCACTTTGGGAAAAAGTAGGACATGGTCCCGCGGGGGGGGGGGGGGGGGGGGGGGGGGGCGGTGCGACAAACCTCGACAAATATGAAGCTTTTACTCAAACAATATATTATTCGTAAATAAATGTAATGCTTTGAACTTCATATCGTTTTAGATAATTTGCTGGTACTGGGTGGGAAAAGCATTCTTTTTAAATTTTCAAAAATGATTAGTGAGTGGCTTCGTCACGGTAGTCCACCTTTTTTAGAGCCAGAAAGCACGGAGGCATTTCAACATCTTCACTATTGTGCGATTCACCAATGCTAGAAATTGAACCTAAAACGTGTTGTGTAAAATACAAGCCTAAAATTCATCTTCAATCACTGGATCATCCCGTGATGGTTTTGGGTGGAAAAGTTGGCCGATGATCCTTTTAGTAAACATTCAATCATGCAGGAATATATTATGCGTCAATGCGTCGGTCGGTGTCTCACTTTTGAATTTGGAAGTCGCTTCTCCTCGCATGCAAGCTAGCTAGGTCCACACCGTCGATATTAGTTTGCTTAAGTGAGTGTTCAATCTTAGTTTAGTGATGCTTGGTGCTTTGGTGACATCTTTCAACGTTGCGAAGAGAAATACGAAGGGTATAGTTGTTGTGGGCTGAGCTTTTGTAAATTGGCTTGAAACAAAATGAATCAACATCTTCGTTGTAAATTTGAAGTTTGATCGTATGCTGAATTTTAGGATGATTTCATGGGTTGGGAAAACAAAATTATGTATCAACTTATGAAATTCTAATATTGTAATTGGGATGACAAATTTGAAAGAATACAAAAGAAAAAGGAACTGCTTACTGCTTGAATCAAACCGTAGTTTTGATCCGTTTTCCTCTCCAGAGACGCATGTTGAATCAAACCGTCGTTTTGATCGTTTTTCTCTTTACAGACACGTGTTAGTCTCCAATTTGATCTGTTTCCCTCTTTATAGACACGTGTTAGTCTCGCCTGTGGAAAAATATATATTCTACATAGAGTTTATTCCGCACAAAATATATGTTGAATTTCTTAACAAATCACTAGTGAATTTCACGATATAACACGAACGTGATCCGTTTTTAACGTGTCTTTGCAGATTCACCCCTTATCGAGCATTAACGCTCGACCCGAACATTGATTTTCATGCATATCTGAGTGATGCTATTGAGTTGTACATAATTTTACTAGACTAGTCAATACAAAGTGTGCTACCAAAGTACCAAGAAATGACAAATAATTGCAAGCCAGCTTTTGTAGCGTACTCAACCAAAATACATTCAGGCATCCTGGTCAGTAGGAAAAAACTTCTCGGTTGATGCTAATTTGGAAATAAGCAACTATTCTGAACAAGCCACAATATGCACTGAACACTCCAAAATTTCGTGGTCCACTAAACGATACGACATCAGTTTACCACAATTCACTGATGTTCATCAATTGATCCTCTTAAACGAGCAGAACTGCATTAACACACCCGTCGTTCTCTGGATTATTTGTCACCTGAGCATACTTCCCTGCATCAACCACAAAGAACAGATAAATGCAGCAACAAGTCAGAATCTAAACTATCCGCCTTTAAAAGAGTGTGATGGCAAAGTTAACTGAGATGGCATCAGCTAAAATGCCGACCACCACGAAAAAGGTTGAACTCACCCCAAACAACTTTCCCGGCAGGTGTGACTAGACCGAGTTCACTGACATTCACCTGATATCCACAAAATAAGTAGATAGCGTAAAACACCAAGGGATTGGCATTATAAATGGTTAAAAATGATCACATAATGAAAGATTTACCTCAATGATGGTTCCCTTGGTCAACACACCAAGAGATGTATACATTTGACCATTAGGATTCTTCTTCACACCAATGATCTCAAGGTTAAAAGTGGCTTTAAGTTCAGGGTGTGTCACATGAGCTTTGGTGAATCGCAACCCACTGGGACGGATAAATCGCTCATACTTGGGAGGTTTCCTCGTGAAACCAGGTCCCACAAATGTAGCTTTTGTGACCATCCTCTTCCATTGCTTGGCTACAAAAAAAATAAAAAATAAAAAATAAAAAATCGAGTAAATAAGCAAGAGGTAACTAATACATTCACATGAAAATACTGGCATCAGTTTCAATTATCCTCAATGTCATGTTATACAAACTTTAGCATGAACACATTTAAGCTGGAAATAATTATAAACGATAAATTTAGAGAACAAATGAACCAATAGCACACTTTGATTGCTAAGGCAGTAGAGAGGAAGAAGTTGTTTGATACTTACTCTTGCGTTTTCCAGATCTAAGAATTTTGAACATCTCATCTTCAGCCACAGGCCTTACCTAGAGAAGATATAAAACAGTCAGAAAATTATATTAATGATTAGCATACAACAAAAAAGTGATTCACACAGAATAATAGAGACAATAAGATGAGCGTGGCATGTGCTCTTACCTTGGGCAGTGGGACTTCCCATTTCCCAGCTTTCTCCTTCCGCTTTTGCTTAATGGTGTTGTTCAGAATCTATTTCCAGCATAACGTCCGATAAGAAACATGAACAAATGTCTTCCTTTTAAGAAAAATATCTATCAATAGCTGGAAATCCATACTTTCGCACGTGTTGTAGTGTCGCGATCAATCAGATATGCTGGAATAGCGCCTTCATGAACATCATCATCCACCTTGCGCCTAGTTGATGACTCCTCATGCATAATCAACCTGTGGGCATTCACAAAACATAACTTTTACTTTACGTATGTGTAAATCGTCAGTAGCATAACAAACAAAAGATACAATGAGGTATCAACACAAAGACAATAGCCACTAAACGATACAAAAAGCCACAAATGAGGTTACGTAAAGTGCCGCTTATGCAGTTTAAATATGTAACTATGTCTATGTGTATATGTAACAGCAAATCAATAGTCATGAGGAGTGCAATATGAAACGAACTGTTAGAAGCACATCATATGAATGTAGTTGAAGTGCTGTAAGGTACATCTCAACAGTCTATTCTACTGGGAAAAAGACACCGGAGAACTCACGTTTTCTTCATGAGAGCCTTTTCAGCATAGCGCTTCTTAGCAAACATCTTACCCTTGATACCCAGAGCCTGTTCCAATACAAACATTCCAAGCTTAAAGTTCCAATTTGATTTTCACTTTCCACGAAAAATAAAGGAAAAGGATTGGAATTGACCTTCTGAGCAGTCTCAGAACGCTTGTGGACGAGACGAGCCTCCTTCTTGCGCTTTCGCTCGAAGTGGTCAGGTCGGTACCCATACCGCTTCCTGTGAAGGTCTATGTAATCTCCCTGCGGCTGAATTTCACAAAAAAAACATTGCCGCACAATATTAAATGCGTCCTAAACATTGTGAAAGCTTAAAAGAAAAACAGCAAAGAGAGATGGAGAACAAACCATAGCTACTAAAAATTTGTCGCTCCCGGTTTGTTGTCAGAAACTGTCACACAAAGAGAAAAACTAAAATTTAATTGAAACTAAAATGGTTAACTATCAGGGAAAAAATGAATAACCACCTAACAGTAACAAAAAGAATTTTCCTTGGCCTGGCTTACTTCCTATCCTGTGATATCATCCAATACCAACCACATTCAAAACAAAATTTCAGTCGTTTAAACTTTCAAACTAAGGATAGGCTGAGCAGAATACAATCATGTCCTATGAGCAGAATTCTGGTAGTGCTCATCGAAACGGAGGACAAATCACAACTCCAAAACATCATACAAAGTTACAAACATCAGAAAATTCTACTCTGCACTGACAGCGTTGCAACTTCAAAAATTGAAATATATCTTCACATATATTAGAAATGCAGAAATACATATTCAAATTTACTCTTTCCCTTCACCCACGTTTAGCCAAAATGCGCAATCACGTATTTCACCTCTTTTATTTCAGACAATAATTTGACAATAAATAAACAGGAGGTGAGTAATAAACAAAATAATTTCAAGAAAAAATATGGAATTATAACACGCCATATGAAGAACCAGTCGGAGTCAAAGTTCATACCTGTGAGTTTCAGTAAACCCTAGGGCCTGGGAAGAAGACGGAACGAGGAGATGAAGAGCCAACAGGAAGAAGGCGGTGAACTGATTGGGAAGGAAGTGCTCGGGGGTTTAGGGTATACAGGTTTGTTTGTTGTGATAGACTGTGCGAAGGAACACGGTGCGCATCTGAGTGATCAATCAGAAGAAGCCACGTGTCCAGTAAGAGAGGGAGAAAATTGAGAAAAGAAAATCAAGGCCCATATCCGGCCCAGCTCACCCGCCGTAAACCGAGCCCTTAACCCCTTTCTCCTCCTTCTCGTCTTCAACCTTCACGGCAGCACATCCGCCGTAAGCCCAGCTGACATCACCAGCTCCGCCGCAAACGCCACCCTACTTCAATTGTGAAGGAAAATGGCAGGCAGTGTGAAAGGTGATGGTACGGAAGAGTTTAAAGGCCTTAGAATCACATCACTGGACGATGACAGCGACGAAGAAGAAGAACAGAAAGAGCCAGATGTTGCTATGGACGACGATGACGAAGAAGAGGAAGACGAAGAAGCAAGAAGCTCTGTGATTTTAGGTTTTGTGAAAAAGCCTAAGAAATCCCGCTCTCTTCTTCGCCATTTCTTTCCTTCCAAGGCTGGAGGCGTTCCCGTATGCCATTAAACCCTTCAATTTCAATTTACATACTAGTCGGACTTTTCTGATGTTTTGGCTTGTCATGTAGGCTTGGCTGGATCCAGAAAACTTGCCGTCCGGAAGATCTTGTTGTTGCGATATATGCAGTGAACCTTTGCAATTTGTGCTCCAGGTGAGGGATGCTTGAATTTCATTGATCAGATTATCTTTGTTATGCCATTTTCAAGTAGAGGGCGAGGTTGGCGTAACGGAAAGGATGCTCACTAGTGACCGACCAAATGGTCACGGGTTTGAGTTGTGGATACAGCCTCTTTGCAAAGCAAGAGTTCCTCCCCCAGACTTTCAGGGAGCTTTGTTGGCTTGGGTCGCCCTTTTTATGCCATTTCCAGTAATAAAAGTTGACAATTAGATTGCTGGTTTTTGTGTTTATTGGGTGGCTAGGTATATGCGCCAGAGGAGAAGGAATCTGCATTTCACCGAACATTGTTTGTGTTTATGTGTACGTCAATGGCGTGTCTTCGTCGCGATCAACACGAACAATGGAAATGCCGGCGGGAAGAGCCCTCTAGAAGGTATTGTTCTCCCTATTATGTCTATACCAAAGGATTTGTAGTTTTTGTTTCTGATTATGTGATGTTTTTTACAGCGTGAAGGTTTTCCGCTGCCAATTACCCCGCGATAATCCTTTCTACTCAAGTGAGCCCCCGAAGAAGGATAGTACGGAGGATCCTCTTATGGCTGGAGGTAGCATCTTGTATCAGTTAGCATTTACAGTTGCTTGCTTTTGCTTATGAATCATTGCTAGAGTGTTTTAGCTTGTTCAACCTTGTTTATGTATATTTATGCTCCTTCAGTATTGCAATTTGACGTCTTTTAAATGCTCTTCCAATTGAAGGGATCTTTTGATGATATTTGCCTTTTGATTGTTGTAGCTGCACTATGTAATTGGTGTGGTACCTGGAAGGGAAGTAAACGCTGTACTGGCTGCAGAAAAACACTTTATTGCTCAGAGAAGCATTGGGTAATTGGATTTTTTGGGTATCTGCGACATCTTTTTTCCCTTTTGAAGTAGCAACAGCCATCCTTAAAGGATACCAAATATGTTTTGGTGGTTTGTAGGTCAAGCATTCTCGGTCCAGTCATGAACATGATTGTCAACGATTGAGGATTCAGCTGGCCGACAGTAGCTCTGCTAACAGTGAAACCACTTCTGCTGTAGTTCTAAAAGGCAAGTACGAAGTTGTATTTTCTTGGGAGGAGTTTTGGGTTGGTAGTTTAACTGCACTTTCAAGATTGGGTGGGTTGGGTTCAAGATCTTAATACACTCTTGTTTTTCAATTGTGAACAGTTGCAAGTAATAATCTATGGCCAGAATACAAAATCATACAGGAGCCTGAAAGTTCGTACGACACAGAGATGCCTGATGAGAGTGTGGGCACTAATTCCTTGGTCTCTAGTAACCAGATGGATGATGGGCTAATGTCGATAGCAGACAATTTTACGGTATTAATTGTTGTTCTCTTATAACTAACATTTATGTTGTCTATGTATTGGTAGAAATGAAAGTTGTGCTCTGTACTCTTCTTCCTCCATTTTTTCTCTGATAGGAGAATTATAGTTTTTAGGTGCTTGAACTCTTACATGTTTATGCCTCTGTAAAAGGGTGATGGTGACAGAAAGAGCTGGGCTTCATTCCACGTGCGCATAGCCCTGGCCCCTGAACAAATACTAAGGTGAATTATTTTTTCGATAAATCCATTCAAATCAAGATACAGATTCTGAAGGATGTGACTTGGTGCAGAGTGTTACTTCAAAGTTTTTTGCGCTTGTTACATTCCTTGGCTTTCATTGATCATAACCACTATTTTACTTCACAATAGTTGATCCATTTCCATTTTTTTCTTCCAAATAACAGGTATTGTAGGAGTTCCGGTGCTAAACCCTTATGGCCTGTGTCAAGTGGCCGGCCATCCACGGCTGATATTCCTAAATGTAGTTACTGTAGTGGCCCAATGTGTTTTGAATTTCAGGTACCAGATATAACAATTGTTCGTTTTGATTGAAGCCTGATTCCAAGTCTGTGAATTTCAGTTTCTTTTACTACCACGATTGCCCTTTTCTTTCCAGTCAAAATTTTAACCTTGTGAGTTTTATTGGCTTTAGATTATGCCTCAGTTGCTATTTTACTTCAACGTGAAGAATGACGTGGACTCTCTTGATTGGGCTACAATCGCCGTGTATACATGTGAAGCCTCTTGTGATGCAAGTGTGGTTTACAGAGAAGAATTCGCTTGGGTTCAACTTTCTTAGCCATTTGCTCTCTTGCCAATACTTTGTGCCTTCTAGATATGAGACCAAGTCATGCTAGTATTAGTCTTAAATCAAGTTCTGTAGTTTTCTTATTTATCGGAACGATAGATTTTGATTTTCAAAAACATCCACAGTTTTTGTATCTGAATGATTGAGATTTTGATTATGTACTTAACTCTTACCCAAATTTTCTTTCTGGGCAATTTTGTTGGTATAAGTAATGTTTGAGACATGAGAACCGATATGTTCAGGTCTAACTCAATCCATACGGCTAACTCAATCCATACGTCTAACTCGATCCGTATGAAGAGTTGGCTTAAAGTGCACTACCTTGGTCTTGGATCATTCCAACTAAGCATTCTCATCTCCTCTACCCTCATTTTTTGCACGTGTTGCTTTTGATCGACCAACATTTCGTGCCATAATGGCTGGCCTTATTGCTGTCTTGTAAAATTTCCCTTAAGCTTTAGTGGCATACGACGATACCACAACACACTTGATGCACTATTCCACTTTATCTGTCCAGCTTGTATTTTATGGTTGAGCTCTCTATATAGTTCTTCGTTATTTTGCAAGATAGATCCAAGACAACGAAAATTTTCATTGCAGCAATTAAGAAAAAAGCGTGTGCTTAAAACATCTTCTAAAGTGATCTTCTAAACTGCTTTAATCTACGAAGAAGAAAATTTAAACTTGAGTGCAAGATTACGAGCACAGTGCATTTACCATCTGACCTAAAACGATGAAATTAACGACAAACCTGTGTTAAACTTCCAGGCCAAAAACCCATCTCAGAAAATGAGTATATCTCATTGAACCTTTGAGTTTAATAATATGAAAGTACAAGGAGAAGGACATAAGAGCTTACTTAATGACTAGATAAAAGAGCCAAGGCCAAAATAAGAATCCATGCTTCTTTCAGCTGGAAAATTGAATCCATCAATGTTGAGCCTGATGCCTCAGTTGGCACTGTCACTCTCTCCCGTCACGTCCGGCGACAAGAGCTCAGTCCCGTAATCCGAAGAATCTATTCGAAGACCCGCCACCATTTTTCTCAGCAGAAAGAGTTTGCTAGCAAGGCAAAGAATGGCAACTCAGTATTCAAAGCTAACACAGGCAAATAAACGTAGAGGCTTATTGATAGTTTAATGTCAGTTATTTCTTTTGTTTTTCCGACAAAATTAGAACTCTAAGACCACATGTTAGGTGTTTTACACTCTATAATGTTCCTCTTATACCACATACTCCACTCACGTCAAGAAAAAAAAATTAAGAAAATTAAAGACATTTTTTTCGAGTTGCAAGTTGAAACCCTTATTAAACTAGAAGAGTTTAATAACGAATATTTTCTTATTATAAGCGATACATTACACAAATCTACAATAAAGAGAAGAAAAGAGTTTTTATTTTATACGGATATTTTACACAGATATTGTGTTTTTTTTTTTTTCCCCCAAAAATAATGCGGTCCTGCTCCTGCACCGAGTGTTGAAGGGCTGTAGCCGGGTTGGGCATAGCGTCCGGCAGAAGCTTTACTAATTATGAACCATTTTGCAGGACTTAAATAGCTTTCACTAAATAATTTCATCCGCATCTGACGGTCGATTAAAGTTAAAGATCGTCTATCCCACATTTTTATGAACGATTACGAACCGTGAATATATGCGACTCTTGTAGTGGACCTCACATACATTTGACGGCCAATTCATGCTCGATTACCAGCCGTTTACAGAGAGTTTTCATAATAAATCTCAAACGCATTTAGCGGTCAAACGAATGTTAAAGATAGTTATGTCACGCATTTATAATCGCTTGCATGACATTGAACACGCGACCTTCACTGTTAAAAAAAAAACAGAAATAAAAACCAATTGGAAACACAATATGCAAGGAACCCAGAAAGACAGACCCCATTGAGAGAGATACAGACAGATTCTTCTTCTGTATTTCTCTGCATACGTATTACACAGAAACTGAGCAAAACCCTAATTTTCCCTCTCTAGGAGCAGTTCAAGGTTTGCGTTTTCATCATCTTCCACCTCAAAGATGGTGAGCACTCTCCATTTTTCAGCTCTATTTTTAAATTGTTAAATTTCTTCGATTCTGATTGGTTCGGTTTCATGTATGCTCATTGTTCCTGATCAGTCTCTCGCTTCTCTAGCGTTACTTTAACTTTTACTCTTTACTGTTTCACTTTATCATGATTTGTTCTGGATGTCACTAGTTCTGCAAATTATAGCAACTTTTTCACTCATGTCATGCGAAGTTTCGATTTTTAGTAACATTTCTTGTTTTGATAAGCTGGGAAAGCTGATAAAAGGGATTAAAAGATGTGTAATTTGAATTCGAGAACGTACACTGGTTACAGAGTTTTTGGGCTTTTTGGGTAGTGAGATCACTTAAAAAGAGGCTGTTGGTTTCTTAGGTTTTGAAGAAAATTGATGCAAAATTATATTTATGGCAGGGAAAAGCTTTGATGTGAATTTGAAGAAAATTTGGTTATATTTGGGGTTTTCTTGACGAAAAAGTAACCTTTAGTATTGGTAACAAAAGATAGGGCCCATTACCCCCCTTTTCATTGTCTTATAAGATTACCCACATTTCAGTTACATTTTTTGCGGAAATTAGTTCGTGAATGTTGATGTTATGCTAATCATATGCGTTCATTTGTTTGTGCGCGCATACAATTGCGTATACCTGAATCAATATGCATGCGTAATTTAGTTTTGTACTCTCTCTCTCTCTCTCTCTCTCTCTCTCTCTCTCTCTCTCCCTCTCTCCTTCACCTTGGCTTCTCTTTTTGACAGAACAAGTTGGGTAAAGGCCAACGCGATAAGCTCCAGCAGTTCATCATGATAACTGGAGCGAGGTAATCCGATAATCATACGCAACTTTTCTGTTTTTCTTCATTTCACGTCTTCGAAACCATGGCAGTTTTGCTAGCTTATGCATGTCGTGCATTGATATTTAGAGCACCATTTAAAACCAGTTGACATTGCATGTTGAATCGATCATGAGGATTTTAAAATGTTACATATAACTTCAACGTAATTTTTGCCTTTGTAAAGGACACGTGTTTGTGTTGTGTTAGATTTGGTTGAGTTGAGCAGTTTATTTATGTATCTTTTGAAGTTGAATTGGTTTAATTGGTCTGTGCACACACATATGTGCTTTGTATTAGACTGGTGGGCGTGTATCGTACCTTCTTCTACCCTTATTCTTGAGCAGTTTTTGTGCGATTATTCTTGGATTGAGTAGTCTAACTCCCCATCATATGCAGTGAAAAAGTAGCTCTGCAGGTTCTGAAGGAGAGTGATTGGCATCTTGAAGGAGCGTTTGATATCTTCTACACTCAGCCCCAGCTGCAAGCAGAGACTGATTCTAATACTGATTCTAATACTGATTCTAATACTAATACTAGACAATTGGAGGAATTATACAATACATATAAAGGCAAGCTTCACCTTTCCATTCACTCTTGCCCTCAATCTTAGACATTACTGTATATCTTTTGTTCACATTCATAGGAAATTGAAAATACAGAGATGTAAATCAGTTTATAAATTCACAAACATGCGGTGTCGTCAAGTTTGTAATAGATGAATTTGGTTGGAATCCTAATACTTTAGTTGTGAACACGATGGATTTTTTTTTTTTTCTTCAAGCTTCTTCATCAGCTATATCTTACTCAAATATATATTCGCGATACTGGCATTGGTTCATACTTCATACTGATGTACTTGAGGATTAGTGATAATATTGCACGTACAGATATAAATTTCTCATTTGTGATAAGTGATACTGTGATAGCATTGTACCTGAAATCAAATGGCCCATCAAATGTTTCTTTCTTCTTCTTTTTTATTGGTAATTTTTAACCTAAGCTTATATGGTTAGCAGAATTTTCTTTTCACTAATAGAATAATTCTTTTTTTTTCAGATCCAGATGCTGATATGATACTTGTTGATGGTATCAGCCTCCTTTGCAACGATCTTCAGGTAACCGTTTGGTGCAGATATTAACTGTCTCAATCATTTGTCTTTAATATTGTTGTTTGTTTCTTATGATTGTTTTCTTTCGTTTTCTTGTTCTTTTATTTTGACTGACATGCTAGCTTTCATGATTTGACAGGTGGATCCTCAAGATATAGTCATGGTAGGTATATTCGAATAAACCTTGTTATGGTTAAGATGTGCATGCCTACAAAGTTCCTTTCAAGTCCGCCAAATTACTGTTTAGGCAATGTAAAAATTCAATTCTACAAAGTTCTGTCTATTTGAGCTAAAGAACCTTCTTGCTTGAAATTCAGCAGAAATTCTGACAAAATTTCATATAGATATAGTGATTTTCTGGCTGGGGCCTTTCACATGTATAGGCACAGTCTAACATAGATTTCTAGGGGATCTAATGTTACATTTTCAAGTTTGGAGACTAATGTGTAGCGGACTAAAATTTTGGGACATTGGTGAATTTTACTTTGAACTACATAAAAATGAAATTGCAATGCAGGTAATGAAGATATTGTCATACGAAAAGTAAGCGTCATGAAAATCAAATATATGTTTCCAATTTGATTTGTTAACTTTTGTTTTTTATTTGCCTACACTTTTTCAACTTAACCTTGTGACTTGGCTGGTTATTTTTGGTAAAATGGGCTGTTGATGCAGTTAGTTGTTTCCTGGCACATGAAGGCAGCTACCATGTGTGAATTTTCCAAAGAGGAGTTCGTAGAGGGATTAGAACCACTAGGGTAGGTACAAAGGGTTTTGATGTTTGTTATATTCTTCTAAACCTCAAATTATAGTAGGTACATAGTCTATAACCATGAGAGAAATTCAATTAACAGAAGTTTGTGTTATCTGATGGCAGGATAGATTCTATGGACAAGTTCCGTGAAAAGATACCATTTATGAGATCTGAGCTGAAAGATGAACGTAAGTGAAATATGATTATAGTTTTAGTTAAGTAATTAAAAATTTATTTGTATATCATTTTTTTGGTTTTTTTGTGGAAGAAATGTTAACATATATTTGTTCAAATAGCTTGACTGTACTATAAAGATATTGGTGTGACGAGAAATTTTGCGAGAGTACCTTTCATTGCTGACGTGATCTTTTTATTTTCCAGAAAAGTTTCGAGAGATATATAATTTTGCTTTTGACTGGGCAAAAGAAAAGGTATGTGTTTTTACTTGTTAGACACTGCTTATTTCCCAAATTTGATAGATAAAACTAGAAATGAGTTCCTTGACATATATTATGATTCATGAACAAAACAAAAAAATAATAATATATCTGATACAGTATCTTAAATAAATTCTAGTATTAATTTGTGTGTGTGTGTGCACGCGTGATTATATTATGTGTTCATATACACGTATATTGCTTCATTTTCATTTCAGGGTCAGAAATCTTTGGCATTGGATACTGCAATTGGAATGTGGCAATTAGTGTTTGCTGAAAAGCAGTGGCCGTATGTTGAACATTGGTGTCGGTTCTTACCGGTAAGTTACAAAATCTATTATTTGTTGAAAGTAGCTATGCTGCGCTTGCAGTAATCATTTATATTATCCTGTAGTGATCATTTATATTATCGGATAGGAATCATTGCCAAGGAGTTCTGATAAATGTTAACAGTTTCTCTGCAAAATGGAGGCCTCATGCTGTTACCTTTATTCCTACATCACTCTTTTACAAAATCATTGTCACGCCTGTTACATCTTTAGAAAGTATGTTTGCGTTGATTAGTTGAAACGGCATTATACATCCCAAATTGATTGTGAGAAATACAAAATTACCAGAAAAAAATATTGTGGTCTCCCATACTGCCAAAGTATCATAATTTCTCGTATTCTATAATTCTAGGTTATTATTTTCTTGATTTGTTCCTGTTAATATAATTTCTGTCCTTGATTCTATCATTTCAGGCTCGGCATAACAAGGCCATTTCGAGGGACACATGGTCTCAACTATTGGAGTTTGCAACGGTACTATATCAAGCGTCTATGTAACATACAAAAAAAGGGAACAATGCTACCCATTTCTTTTCTTTTTATTACATCGGTTAACTTGATATTCCGTTTGTAGGCCGTGGATCCGTCACTGTCAAACTATGACGCGGAAGGTGCCTGGCCATATCTTATTGACGAATTTGTCGAGTACTTGAAGGAGAACGGAGCAATCCAGAAGGGTTAATTGCCTGAATGGAGCCCCAAACTGATTAGGATTGGCTTTTGGTGAATTAGAAGTTTCTCTCAGCTTATTACTGTGATTGAGTAGTACTGCCCTGTAATTGAACTCGGTTCGTCTTCAAAACAAGACGACCAAAACCTCGAGCTCCAAAATATATGATTTTTACACTTTACAATAGGTTAGATCGGTGGTCTGGAATGTATATTATCTGGTACAATTTTTGCCTCTTTGTTTCGTGGAATATCTAAAATATCTGAATAAGTGAATCCAGCATCTGACGCTTACGTTCTGTCTAAACAAAAATGAAATTTGTATCTAGAGAAAATGAGATACTCTCTCATGCAATCAGAACACGTCACGTGGTGAGCCTTTATTGACCGAGCATTCATATTTTGAACACATGGTTCATTAAATGAGTGATGTCCCATAAATTATGCATTAGTTACAAGAGAGAATCTATCAAATGAAACACGTAAGAGAACGAAGAGAATGAAAAGTACTACAAAAGGCCATCCGGATATTGTTTACAAATGGCAACTTATAATTATACATTTTCTGCCCTCATTTTAGTGCTGGGTTGGTCCTATCCTTTTCCTCATATCTTGTTCATTTATTTACACTCTCACAAAGAAATCTCTTAATTCATTGACAAACGTCAAAGAGTTTAAGGGCCTGTTCGTTAACGTTTAAAACAATTTGCATATACAAAAATGAGTGAAACTATGTTTGGCAGACTGTTTTGTGAAAATAAACTTATCAAAAAACGCAGAAAACAATAGTCTATGTCCTGTAAAACATCAAATTGATGATTCCCTTATATTTCAAGAATATTTTAAAAAATAAAATATACATTATAAAACAAAGTTAGAGTTTTAATAAAAAAATATAATCATGTATGTGTTACGGCTACCATAAACCATCGCCACTACCGCCACCACAACAACCACCGCCACCATCTTTGACACCCCCACCCCCACCGCCATCACCTTCACCACCATGCCAACACCACCTCCACTGTCTCACCACTCCACCGCCACAACGGGCACCACCGCCATTGTCTTACCATGACCACCACCGCATGCACCTCCGCCTCCACCACTGACACCACCACCACCATATTATCCACTGCCATCACTCGCCGCACCCCATTCACCTTTCACCATCACCACATTCTCAGCCCCATTACCTCACCACGGCCACCACCAACTCTGCCATCTCCACCCCATTACCAACCACCATTGCTACCAACACCACTGTTGTCTCAACCACCAGCTCGACCACTAGCTCTTTCACCACTGTCGGCTATTACTACCAAATTGTTATAAATAAGGAAAAAGAGTGAGAACCTTTAAGTGAACATGGAGTAACAAAACACTATGTTTATTTTCTTTACTGAAGCCAAGCAAGAGAAATGAACATAGGAGAGGTGATGAAAGCAGAATTGTTACTTTCTGCTTTTCATCTCTTTGTACTACTGGTACGATACAAGCATACCTCTATATATAGAGAAGTTTTCACCCGAAATATTTTTTAATGCATGTAGAAAGCTTACACTCCAAAATAGTAAAAACTAAACTTCTACCTATTTGAGCCATATAATTTTGACTTCTATGCTTTCATCCTCCATCATTAGCCACATACTTTTTTTATGTGGGCATTCACATTAGTAACCTTATCTTTGTAAACTCTTCGAATCTTCCGAATTTACGTACTTGAATTCAGAGGACATTTTTTTTTTCTTCGGTGTTTCATTTCTTTTATTTGGTGCCGTTTTTAAAGGCATATAGAGAATAACAAATTGGCTAACTTGCCAAGCTTACAAGAACTGTAAGTAGCAATCGAATTGGAGTTCGATACTTCCATTTATTATCCAGATTAGTATTCAAAAATGCGAAGTGAGGAAATTCCTGCAGGATTGTAAACTGGAAGAAAAAAATACTTTTAAGAATAAGTTTGATTTCCACTGATGTATGCAAGGATATAAACGTGACAGTATATTGTAACCTAGAAAACATATTGAGATATTTGCTATTCATCCTATAGTTGGGGACTCTATTGATATTGCATAATCTTCGAAGAGAGTCATCTCTTCAAAGAAGTACTATGCCAGCATCCGTTAAGCACTAAAACCCGAACACAATGGTTACATGTAGTAGAGAGAAATGGAGAGAGGGGTACGGGGTACATCCTTTCCCAAAACCCTACCAAGAAGGAAATGTGAAACTTGGCTTCTATTGCTCCCATAATAACGTCACCTCTTATACGCTCTTTTTTTTTGGAATTATTACACTGCTGAGCCTGAACGTGGTCACCAGGAAAATTTGTGATTGCAAAAAGAAATTTTCGTCATGCTTCAAGTCCTCACTTTCACTATACACACAAAGACAACTGACATAAGAGATACTTTTGTCACCAGGTCATCACGTCGCAAGTTCTTAATAGACAAATAGTAAACTTTTACCCATGAAAAACACATGTTTGATGAGTAAATCTATCGAAACTATCTCATGGTTTTCAGAAAGAATCTCTCCAACAGTATAGTGCACGATTTTGATTGAGAGGACAATTATTTTCTAATTTTTGTGCCTTATTGTTGTTAATGTATAAGCTATTGAGCTTACTTTGATATTAGAAAATAAATAAGCTTAGTGTTTTAATTGTGTATCCACTTTGGTAATTTTACCAAGTGTAGAGCTTAGATTATAGGTCTCTTTCTATTACAGGTGTAAAGATCTCTGTAGGTCCATTTTCTAGTTGAGTGGCTGAGATCATTTTTCTGGTATACCTTGTAATCCAACCGTTGTGCACAGTGTGTGCGTGTGAAGGAATACATATATACATTTTCTCTCTTGTGCAAGTTAGTTCAGAGAGCACTATCATTCAAACCTTCTCTCCATTACTGTGATTTGTGATTCTTCATTCTAATTACTACTTCTCCTTCATCTGCACAATAACACACAGAGATTCTAACATGGCCTCAGAGCCGGTTTCGATCAATTGAGATCTGGGCGTAAAACTAATCGAGCTTCACTCGAGCTCATTTCAGATTGAGTGACGCTGCAGGAATTCCATAAAACCCAATTTCGATTCGTATTCACATCATCAAAGCTCGACGATGGCTGGATCTGGAAGTTCTGAGGTGAGAACTCCGATCTTCTCCGGTGAGAACTACGAGTTCTGGAGAATCAAGATGGTGACAATTTTCAAATCACACGGGTTATGGAAACTCGTAGAAAAGGGTGTTTCGGTCTCAAATTCAAAGAAGAAAAAGGATGAAGAAAGCTCAGAAGAAGATGAAGATGAGAGAATGGTTGCTGCATATATGCAGGATGCGAAAGCCTTGGGTATTATCCAGAACGCTGTCTCAGATCAGATATTCCCTCGAATAGCTAATGCAGATTCTGCGAAGATGGCTTGGGATCTGTTATATGGCGAGTACCATGGTGGTGATCAGGTTAGATCTGTGAAACTACAAAATCTGAGACGTGAATTTGAGTATGCTAGGATGCGTGATGATGAAACTATGTCTGGATATCTCACTAGGCTAAATGAATTGATTAATCAGATGAAAACATTTGGTGAGATTCTGTCGAATGAAAGGCTTGTACAGAAAGTTCTGATTAGCCTTAGTAAACCATATGATCCTATATGTCTGGTTATTGAAAATACCAAATGCCTAGAAACTGTAGAACTGCAGGAAGTTGTAGCAATTTTGAAAAGTCAAGAACAACGATTCGATTTGCATAGTGTTGATACCACTGAAAGGGCTTTTGCCTCACTCTCTGTGACTCCAAAAGGACAAACCAGTAGTAATGCTCAGTCTGGTACATTCAAATCTTATAAGCACTTGAATTCGAAGGGAAAGAAATGGGAGTCCAAGCCTAAGTTTCAACAAAGGTCATTCACAAACTCTGCACAGAACTCAACCTCTTCTGGGTACATGAAGCAAGATTCAGCTAAACCACAGTGTAAAGTATGTTCCAAATTTCACTATGGTGAATGTAGATATAAGGGGAAGCCTAGATGTTACAATTGTGACAAGTTTGGACATTGGGCCAGGGAATGCACAGCAAGCAAGGTTATTCAAAAGGCAAACTGTGCAAACCAAACAGAAGTTACTGGAAATCTGTTCTTTGCCAACAGTGCAATTTCTGAAGACAAAATGAATGGAAACTGGTACATTGATAGTGGGTGCAGCAATCATATGACAGGGAATGCAGATCTTCTTGTCAATATAAAGACTAATGTTGCTGGAAAGGTTCAAATGCCCACGGGTGAATTGGTAAATGTTGCAGGAATGGGTTCTTTGGAAATTGATACAAACAAAGGAAAGAAGTACATCAGGGAAGTCATGCATTTGCCCGGGTTGAAAGAAAACTTATTGAGTGTGGGGCAAATGGATGAGCATGGTTACTACCTAGTATTTGGAGGCAATTTGTGCAGTGTGTTTGATGGACCCTCACTGGAGAATCTTGTCATTAAAGTAAGGAAGAGGGAAAATAGGTGTTACCCTCTCTCCCTATCGAAGAATACTCAATTTGCTCTGAATGCTAGTATTGGTCCAGAGTCTACTTGGATTTGGCACAAAAGATTAGGGCATTTAAATCTCAGAAGTCTTAAACAACTTAGGGAGCATGAAATGGTGCATGGTCTTCCACAGCTTGCAGATACTAAGGGAGTGTGTGAAGGGTGTCAGTTGGGAAAACAACATCGTGACTGGTTTCCAAAAGATCAAGCTTGGAGAGCAAGTAACCCTCTAGAGCTAATACATACTGATTTGTGTGGCCCTATGCAAACTGAGTCAATTGCTGGAAATAAGTACTTCATGCTTCTAATTGATGATCATACCAGAATGTCATGGGTCTATTTTCTGAGACAAAAATCTGAGGCTCTAACATGTTTCAAGAAGTTTAGAGCTATGGTGGAATTACAAAAGGGTCTCAAAATAAAGTGCTTAAGGAGTGACAGAGGAGGAGAGTTTGTGTCAAATGAATTCAATGAATTCTTAGAGATTGAAGGGATTCAAAGACAGCTATCTATGGCCTATACTCCACAGCAAAATGGAGTAGTGGAGAGGAAGAATAGGACAGTTGTAGAGATGGCTAAGGCAATGCTTCATGATAAAAGCATGCCATACTTTCTGTGGGCAGAAGCAATACACACAGCTGTGTACATTTTGAACAGATCACCTACAAAAGCACTCAATAATCTGACACCATTTGAAGCCTACAGTGACAGAAAACCAGGGGTTGGTCATCTAAAGGTGTTTGGATCAGTATGCTATGTACATGTACCATCTGAGACAAGACAAAAGCTTGATGCTAAGAGTGTTTGATGAGACAATGTCATGGAATTGGAAGGAAAACTCAGAGAAGACAGTAGCTGTGACTTATATTCAGAATCATTCTGAAAATCCAACTACTATGAATGCAAATGAGCTGAGAGAAGTTGAAGAATGCTCCTCTGATTCTACTTCACTACTTTCTGCTCATGAACCAGAATGTAGCACTCATGAATCTGTGCAGATTTCTCAGTCATTTGATCACACCCCAGGAAAATGGAGAAACATAAATGATATTATGGCACAGTGCAATCTCTGTACTGTGGAACCTGAAAAATTCGAAGAAGCTGTACAAGATCAGGCTTGGGTAAAAGCCATGGAAGAAGAATTGTCCATGATTGAAAAGAATAGGACTTGGGAATTGGTAGATAGACCAAGTGATAAACATGTTATTGGACTGAAATGGGTATTCAAAACCAAGTTAAACTTGGATGGTTCAGTACAAAAGAACAAGGCAAGACTAGTTGCCAAGGGGTATGTGCAGAAACCAGGAATTGACTACAATGAAACTTTTGCCCCGATTGCAAGATTGGACACAATCCGAACTTTGATAGCTCTTGCTGCACAGAGAAGCTGGAAATTATATCAGCTTGATGTTAAATCTGCATTTTTGAATGGAAAATTGCAGGAAGAAGTCTATGTTGAACAACCTGAGGGATTTGTGGTTAATGGCAAGGAGGATAAAGTCTACAGATTGTACAAGGCTTTGTATGGGTTAAAGCAGGCACCTAGAGCCTGGTATGGGGAGATTGACAGTTACTTCACTCAATGTGGGTTCATAAAGAGTTTGAGTGAAGCAACTCTCTATACTAAGACAAGGGGAGATAAGGATATTCTAATTGTCTCTATCTATGTTGATGACATAGTATACACTGGGAATAATCAGGAGATGCTGAATGGGTTCAAAGAAGACATGAAAGTTAAATATGAAATGTCAGACCTCGGGTTACTTCATCATTTTCTGGGGATGGGGGTCATACAAACAGATTCACACATATTTATCCATCAGAGGAAATATGCTTCTTCCTTACTGGATAAGTTTGGTCTAAAGGAGTGCAAACCTGTCTCCATACCTCTCATTGCTACTGATAAATTGAGCAAAGATGATGGGAGTGGTGCAGCAAATGAAGAGCAATATAGAAAGATTGTGGGCAGTTTGTTATATCTTACAGCCACAAGACCAGATGTGATGTATGCAGCTAGCCTACTAGCTAGGTATATGCACTGTCCTACAAATAAACACTATGGAACAGCCAAGAGGGTGCTCAGATATGTCAAAGGAACACTGGACTATGGTTTGAAGTATGAGAAGGGCAATAAGGCAGTTTTGATTGGTTTTTGCGATAGTGACTGGGGAGGATCACTTGAAGACAGTAAAAGCACTTCAGGCTATGCCTTCTCTTTTGGAAGTGGTGTCTTCTCATGGGCCTCAGTGAAACAAAACTGTGTTGCTCTTTCTACTGCAGAAGCCGAGTACATTAGTGCTTCTGAAGCCACAACTCAGGCCATATGGCTCAGATTTGTTCTGGATGACTTTGGAGAGCTACAAGCAGATGCAACTCCTTTGCAGTGTGACAACACATCTGCCATTTCAATAGCTAAGAACCCTGTGTTTCATCAGAGGACAAAACACATTGACAGACGATATCATTTCATTAAGGATGCCTTGCAGCAAGGAATAGTCGATTTGGTCTACTGTCCTACCAAAGAACAAGTGGCAGACATCTTCACCAAAGCCTTGCCGAAGGAGAGATTCAACTATCTCAGGGACAAACTTGGAGTTATATCAGCTCAAAGCTTAAAGGGGAGTGTTAATGTATAAGCTATTGAGCTTACTTTGATATTAGAAAATAAATAAGCTTAGTGTTTTAATTGTGTATCCACTTTGGTAATTTTACCAAGTGTAGAGCTCAGATTATAGGTCTCTTTCTATTACAGGTGTAAAGATCTCTGTAGGTCCATTTTCTAGTTGAGTGGCTGAGATCATTTTTCTGGTATACCTTGTAATCCAACCGTTGTGCACAGTGTGTGCGTGTGAAGGAATACATATATACATTTTCTCTCTTGTGCAAGTTAGTACAGAGAGCACTATCATTCAAACCTTCTCTCCATTACTGTGATTTGTGATTCTTCATTCTAATTACTACTTCTCCTTCATCTGCACAATAACACACAGAGATTCTAACAATTGTAAATAGGATTATAAGTAGACTTCTTCATATATGTAAATAGTATTGCTATCGTTTATATATTATAACTTTTTACATGTTTATACGATTTTAAATTCCCAAGCAACACTTTTGCTAGCTATTGGGACTGAGTGGTGGCGTCCCAGTGTGATATCAACTTGAAGATATAAGGTGGTGAGATCAATTACTGCACCATGTTGGATATTATACTAGTGGTGTATGATGATACTATAGTCTATACCTACTATTTTTTTTCTTTTGTTTTTTTTTTGCATGTTTTGCATGTAGTCTAATATCCTAATAAATAGAGTATTGAGTTTCACTCATGCACCCCTGATTTGAAACGTCCCCTAAATAATTGTAATACCTACGACAAAAAAATGAGAAAAGAGACTCAACTATTGCGAGAACTGTTATGTATGAGCTATTTCCTTCCATCAGTGTTGCAGCATACGCTATTGCTGTGAGAAGGAAGATGATAATAATGCACTAAACTGCCCATGAGACTAAACTACAAAGGTTAAAAAGAGTTGGCCAATGTGCGTTGACATAATCCTATCTAATTTTTCCACATAACAAGATTATTTTGATAAACTTCGAGCAAGTTTAATATACTAAAAGGAAGTCCAAGGTAAGTCATTTTTTTGGTGAACGTAAATGATATCGATAAGAATTAGAGATGAACTGATACTTTGACATCAGCGGCTATGATATTGAACATGCCTCGGAGTAACCAAATTAAGGAAGAAAACAGAAAATTAAAGTTGTCTCATTGTAAATTAGGAAAGAAAACAGAAAATTAAAGCTGTCCCATTGTAAATTAGGGAAGAAAACAGAAGATTGAAGTTTTCCCAATATAATTAGGGAAAGAAAACAGAAAATGGAAGTTATCCCATTGTAAAAAAAAAAAAAAAGACTAGCTAACGTAGTACTGTAGATGACTTTGTTTCCTTGACCAAATCCTGAAAATTCATGCTATAAAAACCCTAGGGTCTTTAGGATGTCTCTAAGAAACCATACTATACAGTGTTGGAATAAGAGAGAGTTGTAGCTATAAGGCAACTGAAAAATACTGAAGAGAGAAGGGCATGGCGACATTCGCGAGGAAGCTCTTTGTGCTTGTTTTGTTGCTCATCATCCTTCTAACTTCTGGAAATTAAGTACTCTCACTCTCTACCTCTCACACACACAACAAACACAATTATGGATAATCTTTTATACATCATTTGTGTTATTGACATGCAGATGAGACAGTGAAGAACACCGAAGCTGTTGGACAAGAAGAAATGAAGAACACGAAAGCTGTTCAAATTGGAGATTGCACGGACCATAAACTTATTGGCTTTTGCATCAAGACCCGCATTTGTAATAGGAAATGCATAAATCAGGGTTACGTGGGCGGCAAATGCTCCGCGTTCCTCTGCGTGTGCTACAGGCCTTGCCCTACCTAAAATAATTCCTAAATAAAATTACCATGCAAATGACAAGATACTGCAATTAGAGTAGTGATGATAGCATTATTTTAAGTTAAGTATGATTAAATAATTGAGCTAGTGAACTTGTTAAGGTACATTATATATGTGTATCATGAAATAAGATACATGAGATTTTCGTATCATGAATCAATGAAATTATTACTGGAAGTGACTTTTTATATATATATAATTAAGCCATAGCCGACGCATAATCATAATCTTTTTGAGGTCTAATTTTCCTTCGGTGTTATCACACTTGGATAAAAGTTTATGATACACAACGAGAATATTAACCAAAACACATCATTCAAAAACAAAAGAATATAGATATTACCTTCGGTTAGAAAAATTACGGCCCTCAAAATTGACCAATTTTTAAGAATAATCTTAGAAGAAATATTAAAGAGACGCAGGAGAGAAGAAACGCTAGTTTTAGAGAAACCCCATTTGGAGTAAGATCAATACCTTGCTATGTGGTTAATACCCTTAAAAATTGTACATGTACTATTTCTTAAAGGGGCGTGTGGAAACCAACTCTGTTTTTTTTTTTTTTTTTAATATATAAGACCGCTACTGTTTTTTGTTTTGTTTTGTTATTAAAAAAATAACACATATATATACCTATGTGGTTAAATCCTTAAGTAAACTACCCAACCAAAAAATCTGAAACAGAATTGTGAATCACATTATTAAATAACAATAAAAATTGATGGCTTACAAATAAACAGAATAAAAATTGGGATTTATTTCTAAACGGTGTTTTGTTTGGGGGATTAATGCATGCTTAAACCCTCTGGCAAGGTTTTTTTATTTTTAATTTTTATTTCTGTAGGAAAGTTGTCTCATTATAAATTAGGAAAGAAAACAGCAAATTGAAGTTGTTCCATTGTAAATTAGAGAAGAAAACAGAAAATTAAAGCTTTCTCATTGTAAAATAGGGAAGAAAACAGAAATTTCAAGCTGTCCCATTATAAATTAGGATAAAAAAGGCTTTTTATAATAGCATCCCACAAAATGTTGAATGCACCACACATTAAAATTTAATATTAATGGACTTATTTACCCTACTATGCAATGGCAATTTTGACCTTACTAGGTTTAAAAAAATAAAAAAAATTCTAAATACACCTCAAATCACTTTTAAGGTATTATTTATCTTCTTCAACTATCAAAACCCTTCCGATCTTCCATTGCTGAACAAAACCCTAATCAATGAAATTATAAACATGTTAATTGAGAAAAATTATTTTTGACGAATGAAACACGAAATCGATATTTTGGAAGCTTCACATGAGGTAAGACTTCATATTTTTTATTGTTTTAGTGATTTGACGACATCGATAATTATTTAATCTTGCTTTTGCTGTTCAAGCTTCTATGTTTGTATTCATCTTTTAAGGATCACAGGATTACATGAAGAATTAAACACCTAAAATTATCACCACGTATTAAAACCAAACAACATGGCATTTAATGGTGGAATTGAAAACAACCCACTTATGCTTTAAATGCAGCATCTTTTGTCAAAATTCCAGTCGGTATTTTTTGTCCAAATTAAAAGCTTTATAAGATTTGAGAAATGTGGTGTGTATAGAAAATAGGGGGCGCATGTAGAAAATGTAAGGTATATTTCGCCAATATTATCGTTTTTGTGAGAGTCCGATATTTCTACACCTATCCAATTGATTTTCGTCAAAATATCGCGATATTATCGATAATATCGCTTCTTCCTCTGCAGATCCGGATTGCTCAAGCTCCTGCTCTTCGTCATCGACCTGTTCGCCGACTTCCCCTTCCTGAACTTCACGCCGTTGTTTCCCGCCTGGGTTTGCTGCTGCTGCGGGTGCACTGAGGGCGCGTAGGATGCGCTGTAGCACCTGAGATCCTACATCCCATTGACCCCTGATGAAGCGCCGCTTCCGCCATTGTTGGTCTCCACCTCCGTTCTTCCGTGGCCGCACGATTTGGATCTGAACATAGGCGAAGCTACATCGCCCCTCCCCTGGCTAGAAATGAAGCCCAAGCGTGATTGTCCGCCCTCTGCTCAAGTTAGAAACCTGCAAGTCGTGAAGCCCCTCCTGCTACTGCGCGTGTGTGTGGGAGAATGGAGAAGAGAGAAGGATCGAGAGACTGAGGTCTCTGTGTGCGTTGGCACCATATGCAAAGAAGAAGAAAAAGAAGGGCTTTTGGATTGGTGCGCTGGCACCATCTGAAAAGAAGAAGAAAAAGAAGTGGTGCGTTAGCACCATCTGAAAACAAGAAGAAAAAATGTTTGCCAAAAAAAACAAAAAAAAGAAGAAGAAATAATAATAATAATAATAATAATAATAATAATAATAATAATAATAATAATAATAAGGTTTTGGAATGGTGTGTTGCACCATGTGAAAAGAAAAAATAAAAATTTGACTATAGAAACTTTTTTCTCACCTAAAAAATACTGAAATAATAATTTTTTTTCTCTAATTTATTAAAATATTAAAGAAAAATATAAGAATTAAGATAATTTCACGTAACAAGAATTTTACTATTTCTTTTATTTCTCCACTTACATGATATCAAAGCATGTTCCTAATTTAAAAAAAATAATAAAAACCCCCACGTTTTTTCTCTTTTGCCTTCTCTCTAACATTTTTCTCTAACTTCTCTCTTTCATATTATATTTTTTTTCTTTTCAAACTTTTTTATATTACACAGAGTAATGTATAAAGTATAAAATATTGTACTAATTCATTATATATAAATGATTATGGTGTGTTTAAACTTCTTTCATTAATTACTACATATTTTCTACACTCACAATGTTTGCCAGCTCGCTATATAATCAACTTAAATCAGTTAAATCCATCATGCAATGCATTTCCCTCCAATTGTTTGTGATAAACTAATAGATAATTGACTAAATAAACATCCTACAAAGTTTCAATAAAAATTTCCAAGTTTTTCTTACAATTTCCGTGATTTTTATTCAATTTTTATCAATATCGATAATATCCCGATATTTCCATCGAAATTTCCGTATTTTTGGACTACCGATATTTCCGACATCATCGATATTTTATACCTTGCTAAGAACTAATTCAAGCTGAATCTACGGTAATAATAATGATACTTAGCCACACAAAACTAAGCGCATTTTTAATTTATCTCGCGAAGTGGCATTATTCTCACAACGTGTTGAGCCTTCAACTAGGTCGACCCTGGGCCTGTATGCATTTTTACTACAAAATCCCTGAATTGAGCAGCAAGACAAGTCCCCAAATGATTGTCAAGATTAAGGCCGAAACAAAGAAAATTTTCACTGGGAAGGAAAGAGACTGTACTACCAGCCAAGAGAAGGACGAGAAAAAAAATAATTTTGACACAAGCCGGCTTCTTGCAGTGTACCCCTGTCCACCATTCTAAAAATCTCTACCTAGCGCCAACTAGGCACTATGCCACAGCGCGCCGCCCGACTAGTACCTAACGTTTTTTAAAACCTTGCCCGTCATGAAAGTTGCTCCCAGCCTAAGGGTGATGGGTGAATTTTTTGACTTTGGTAGTCAAAGCAAAGATGGTAGGAAATTTCCGACAAAGTTACTGCTAAATTATGAGATCGTTCACGTCAAGACTTTTCTTGGACACAAAGGGAAAAAGGCCCTTCAACAGAGCAGTATGTTATAATGCGGGTACTAATAGATGATGTATTTAGCCCAAACAACCTGGGAGCTCATCATACAAATTTCCATTATTTTCAAGTAGTATTATGCGACGTCCGTCTAAATCTCCACTTCAATAAAAACGAGATCATGTGTATAAACTACTCTTCAACCAAACTCATAGCAAGCATCAAAGTGCTAAAATTTGGGAGGCACTCGTTGACAACCGATACCTATGCTGCCACTAACGCCATGTGCTCTATGAGGTCCAAAACTCGGTTGCTGTAAGAAATACAAAAGTGTGATTAGTCATACGCATTGAATTAGACACCATAGACTTTGAATTAACAGATACCGTGGGCAGCAAAATTGTAACATGCATGCAAAGGGTGTAGTGTTTACCTGTATCCCCACTCGTTGTCGTACCACGAAACAAGCTTAACAAAGGAGGAACTGAGTGCCAATCCAGCCTTGGCATCGAATATACTAGACCTGGAATTTGAGGAATAAATTAAAGACAGATCAGTAAAGAACTTCCACAACTGAATCTTACCGAGTAGATTCATGCTAGTGCTGCTTTCCCTTTGAAGAAAGCTTAGGAAAAAGAAAAGGATCCTACCTTGAGTCACCGACAAAGTCATTGGAGACAACATCTTCTTCTGTGTATCCGAGGATGCCTCTAAGTGGCCCATCAGCAGCATACCTTCATGTAAGATATCAAAGTGAATGAGCTATCCAAACAAGGGAGTAAGAAAGAAGCATAAAGGTAGATACTATACAAACAAAACGCAGAACACATACCTGATCGCAGCTTTGACATCCTCATATGAAGAACTCTTCTCAAGTCGACAAGTTAAGTCCACGACAGATACATTAGGAGTTGGGACACGGAAGGCCATACCAGTGAGCTTTCCATTGAGTTCTGGTAGAACTTTTCCAACTGCCTACATTTCCAAGAAACAAAAGAGATTAGTGTGACTTTAGACCACGAAAATAATTTAAAACACCAAAATATCTTAGGTTAGTACCACCAAGAATCTAATTTCAGGTATAGTACCTTTGCAGCACCGGTAGAACTAGGGATGATGTTCTGTCCAGCTCCTCGGCCTCCTCTCCAATCTTTCATTGAAGGGCCATCGACTGTCTTCTGTGTTGCTGAACAGGTAAAACCATCAGTAAGTTAAACCCCATAACAAGTGATCTACAACGCACATACTTGAGTTTTAGAGAGAGAGAGAGAGAGAGAGAGAGAGAGAGAGACCTGTAGTTGCATGCACAGTGGTCATCAAACCTTCAAGAATACCAAATTCCTCATGAATCACCTACAAAATAAATTTAAGGAGGTAAGATATGGCAAGAGGCCTTAGCTTGTTATGAAGTGCTAGCAACAGACATAATAGAGATAACGAACTATTTGGTGACCAATGCTAAAAAGAATTATAATTGGAAGGAAAAAGATATAATAGCAGACATGTTTTTAGATAACATCTAACATCCTGAATGATAGTTAAAATTATACTGGAGACAAAAGTTAATATCAATAATTTATAAGATGCAACCAAACCTTGGCAAGAGGAGCAAGGCAGTTGGTGGTACAGCTTGCATTTGAAACAATATCCATATTTGGCTTGTATGTATTCTCATTTACTCCTACCACAAACATGGGTGCATCAGCTGATGGGGCGGATATTACCACTTTCTTTGCACCACCCTGCAAAAGAGAAGCAATCAGAGATTAACTTGGTGTGCCAGTAACGGGCAAAACAGTGCAGAAAATTTACTTAAAGCAACAAACCTTTTTATGTAATGCCGCCTTCTCAAGTGTTGTAAAAATCCCAGAAGATTCGACAACATACTCAACCCCATAATCACCCCAAGGAATCCCAGCAGGATCTCTGGATAAGGTTCAGAAGTTAATCCCAAAACAAATAACTCCATATGATACTATTACAATAAGAAAAGAAAATTATTTTGTCCAAAATGTTCTCTAGAGTATTAAATTACTATTGAAAATCACAGCACAATACCTTTTGCTCACAACTTTGATTTCCTTCCCATTTATTTCCAAGGTGGAATCATCCACAGCACTAATTGATCCATCGAATATTCCATGTGTAGAGTCATACTTAAACATGTAAGCCTGGACATGGAAAAAATTAAAGGAATATTAAACCTTCATAAGAATCAAGGAAAAACACAAGAGCATTCTTGTCAGTAATAAACTGGGTATACAAAGGGAGCAAAATGAAAACCCAGGAAAAAAATCATCAATTTTTTACTTTTTACTTGCATGAAAATAACTGACAAAAATATCTAAAATTTCAATCTTCAGTTACTACATACAAGATCAACTGTATCAATATTAACAGAAAGAAAAACAGGGTAATTGGAAACTGTTCAAATGTAACACTTCCTATAACTTGACTCTGTTCCACATCTAAGCACAAATTCCATAGACTTTTTTAGTGCGGTCAAGCTTTCACTACCCAAACAGAGATGACACTGTCTAATGAACATCACTCTAATCTTAAAACATAAAGGACAACTGGCAACAATATGGCACTATGTGCAATGTAATTATAACAATGGAAATTAGCATATTGCAAATAAACACAGTTAATGCTACATCCTTATTGCTTACCATGTACTTAGGATCAACTAAAGGATCATTGACTGCTACCACTTCTATATCATCTCTAGTGGTTGCAATCCTCAGAACCAACCTTCCGATTCTACCAAAACCTGCAGGAATAGTGATTTCAGCTTATACAATCACCCTTTCTAAGCCAAGACAATCTAAACATTAGTAAAATGTAAATAGTGAGTTATTGATATATCAGCAGTACTATGACTAACAGCTAACAATTGTTTAGCATCCAGAAACAATTAAAGAAGCTAATGAGAAAAGCAAAAACAGTAATATTGAAATTATAGTCAAACAACTTATTCCTTAGTAATCAAACTAACCTAAACTAAGCAAAGAAAACATCAGTCATGCCTACAGACAAGCAAGAGAACGCACAACTTCAACGAACTTACCATTGATTCCGATCTTTGTCTTCCCTCCACTCCCTGATTCTAAACAAAACAAACAAATCAAAAGTAAGCTTCGGAGCAATATAAATCAATTCCGTGTTTGAAAAGTATTTTTGGAGTTCTTACTCTGAACTGTGGGTGGCAGTTCAGTGGCTGTGGCCTTGATGGGTTGGACGCTCCTGGCGCTGCATATCCTAGTAAACGTAACATATATCACAATCTATTACAAACAAAGCCTCAAATCGAAAAACCAAAAAGTTAAACAGATTAAATGAGACTGATTTGCTCAACTGTAAAGATGATGACCCGCTTGGGATGGAGGTGCCAAATATGTATGATTGCACCTTGGGACAGTTCAGATTGCGACTGAACCCGACACTTGACACCTGAACATCAAATAACACAAAATTATAACAGAGAAAAACAGAAACTGCATTTGCTATTTATTGCTTTAGTGAGTACTGATTTCCTATTTTTCATGAAATAATTCAGAAAAAATAAAATAAAAATCATAGAGCTATTTAAAGCTAGAAAAAACTCAACTAAATTACCACTAAATAAAAGAAGAAAGTTTACTAAAATGTCAAAACAATATCAGCATACAGACACTAAAACATCAAAATTTGTAAAATTGAATACAAGCAGAAATTCAAAGCATTAAACTTCATAACAAAAATTGGCAAAGAATCAAATAATTTATTCAAAAGACTACATTTTTCAGTCCTTTGTTTCACATACGAAATATACCGACATACAACAAAATTCTGAAATGCTTGAAGCAATACGACTACGTTTTGGAACAGTTAGGTGGTGATTCACCACAAACAGCTGAGGGGAGTGAAAAAGCAGACCTTGAAACAGGCGGAGGCGGACGCGGCGAGGTCGGCGCGGGAGGCTTCGATCAACGGAGCTGAGACTGTAGATCTGAGCAGAGAAGAAGCCGCCATTTGTGATCGGATCGGAGCTCTCTTACCTTCTTCGTCCGAAGCAAGTGGAATGAAAACCCCTAAAAAGCGAAAAGCTTTTAAGCAGCTTTTGGGGACTCCGAGCAACCCGCCACCAGAGCCCAAATGTGATTTCTGTTTTTTATATTTTTTAATTAAAAAAATATGAGAAGTGTGAGAAAGCTTGCGGAGGTTCTTATGGAGCTCTCCTGAGAAACCCTCTCTCCTGCCTCCTCTCTTTCTTCACGTTCCTTACGGGAATAATCTCCCGCGAACCACCTCGAAACCTTGATGGATTTCAACCGTTGATTTATCGAGGCGTTGACGACAGACGGTTGATATTTGAGGACGCATGGCTTATGATGAGAGTGCAAACAGCGGGCGAGCAGCTGTGTAAATTGCGTAGGTGAGTTTGTCGTGACATGGGGAGGAGAGAAGAGGATCTCGTAGTCCTCGACGGGGGACAGTTGGACCTGTGTGGGCCTTTTGGGGCTTTTCCCGTCTTTTAGATTCCGGTCCTACAGGCGGCCGGTTCACGTTCCCGGTCCAGTGTACTTGTTTTTGTTATGAGCCGGACTCAACAGGGGAAGATCTTCGTGTCCATCCAAAGAATCACGATATCATTTCGTAATAGTTCAATATATTTACATTATTCGTTTTATAAAATTTAATTTATAACTTTGATCTTCTTGACATTACCTTTCTCTATATTAAAATTACCAAACTATCCACCAATGTCAAAACTTAAATCTTTGATTGAGCATTAATAAAATGCAAGACGGGGGATGATTTGGGTAAAGAAAGAATTTTATTTTGTGAAGTATAGCAGCCGTATACGACAACAAGCACAAAAGCTGTGGTGGAGTTGGATGTGTTTAGTGTGTGGGATTAGAACTTAGACATCCATGTCATTCGTTCGTGTGCATACAAGAGGTTTTCCCTCACTTCTTGTTTTTCTATTTTGCATAAGGTTCCAAACTTTCTTTCATGCAATCATAGAGTCAGTTACATTTGTTTATTCCACACAACATGTTCTATATTTGATTCTTGAGGCTAATAAATTATACGAGGGTGACCAAAAAAAGTTGAAATGTTTTTGTAAGTCTTTTTAACTCCCGAAAGTGTGGACTGTCGTGACGAAGCCATCAGCTGGTCTCATTTTTAAAATAATAAAAAATTGTCCTAAATATCCCAACTTTCTTAGTTGGCTTAACTTCTAAAAAGAAGTACGTATGGATCCAATGCTATTTTGGAAAAAATTGATGTATATGTGAGACATAACTAAAATATATGATGCACTAAATAAATGGTGTTCAACAAAGTCATACTAAACATGATTCACACGCAGCCATGGAGGATTGATACTTGGATGTTCAACCTCAAAGTGATCTAATTCGAAATTTAAACTCGTACTAGAAGGTTACCATGGACCGAAAAACGTAAGTTCAGTATTGTTACTCGAGTCTAACACTTGGAAAAAACGAATTTAAATAATTATTTGTACTTATTGGGTCGGTTATTTTTCTTGAAGGGAGGGGAATAATTTGATATGAAATCTCTTACCATCGACAAAAGAGAAGTATCGCCGAGTTTTTATTTTTATTTTTAACAAATGATTTTATAGGATGAGAAGTGGGTTAAGCCTCACGATGAGCTTGTAATAATGTGGTTCAAATCAGTTTTTGGTGAGAATCGAACTTGAGATCTCTCACCTACAAATGAAGATGAATATTACTGGACTATATATAGTACTAAGTGGCAATACAAGCTATTAAGTTAGGTAAAATTAAACAGGATCAAGTTCTAAAATCTTTTTTTTTTTTTGTCAAACCTAAAATCAATTTGAATACCGCTAAAATTCTATTATATTTCAGTGTATTTTATTCATAAAAATGTTAGCCGTTAAACATTTTGGTCAAAAAAAAAATTAATCAAGAATTTAATAACGACCAAAAAAAACCTGATATAAAGAATAAACCAGAATATACTAGAAAATATCTAAATACCACTACTAACTTACCAACCCTTCAAATCCGAACCGCACAAACCTGCTTTTGTTATTTTGTGTTTGTCGCCGGGGGATCAAAGTGGGGACCTTCATCATATAAGCAGAGGAAAGTGTCGATAATCTAAATTATTGACATTGATTATTGAGTGCGATATCTCAGCTTCGAGCCCACGCGTTGGGCACAGTACTAAATTGGCCCTTGCTTTGTTGGTGAGTGAAGTGGTAGGTAGGGTTGAAAACAAGCAAATACAGCTTTGCACGTGGTCTTCCCTAGAAGTAGGAAGATACTACATGCATGCACAGCAAGAAATTAATCACACGCGGCCATTCGCATTTGATTTTAACACTCTTTACGACGTACATTAGGAACTAAAAGCCGGAAGAGAAATCGATTTCGCACACGCACATGTTCAATTGACCTTAGCATGCATCTTCGTATAAGGTTAGGAAGGTGAAAGACGGGAGGCATATGTGCTTGCAAAGTAACAAGTGCAATTCTTGCTTTCGGGAATGACATGATATGTTTGCTGTCTCCATCTAAGGTCATGGCATTTTCTTAGGCACAACCGCACAAGTTTGGACTAATACACAAAACATCTGTTTGATGTCAATGGGTGCTTGTCTTTGTTCTCACATGGTGACAATGTGCAACATGATAATGAAATGGATATTATTCACTTCCTAATGAAATACCTAATTATGGGACCATCCATATAGTCAATAGTACATGTAAACCTCAATAAAGAGAGAGACTTTTATGAAAGGGGTTTAGAGGCTACCACAATGGCGGTGTACGCGGTCTCTTTCATAAGAAACTATTATATATAATCTCAACATTTTTCATTGTAGATTTAGGTGTGCTAACTAGTCGTAAGCCTCAGTTATTAGATTATGGATTCCATAGAAGGCTTACATTGGAAGAGTAACATTCAAAGTTACCCATCAAATATAGGCACACCAATAGCCTACTTGGTTATAAGCTAATATTCGAATTATAATTGTAATTAGATGCCTACAATATAATAAGAAATCAACACATATGAGTAGTTGTTTACTAATCAAGAGGTTAAAGTTGTATTGGGAACTCATGATGCATGCGATTATATGGTTGCCTCTCTACGCACAAATGAAATTAAGAAAGGAAAACAAGTAGCTAATACATGGTTGAAAATTTTGTTTGGAATTGCTTGTGTAGGAAACAATTATCCTCACAACGCTTATAGTGTTTTTATCATAAATATGTAGAGATTTACATTAATAATCTGAGTGTTTCACATGGAAGCGCTTATTGGAGAAGCATCCGACTTAACCTAGAATTACTTTTTAAGATTTTCTGCTTAATGAATTTTTAAAAGAGTAAATTGTACAAATGGTCCCTCAACTTTAATCAAATTGGAGCAATGGTCCCTCAACTAAAAATCCATTACCATTGGTCCCTCAACTTATTAAAATGTGTAGTTATAGTCATTTTCATCAATTTTGTCAAAATTTTGTCAAAATAAGCTATGTTGGAATGACCATTTATACAATTAGGGTCTCTCAACTCATCAAAGTGTATAATTATGGTTCTTTTCATCAACTATGTCAAAAATTTTGTCAAAATGAGTTATATTGGAAGGACCATTGCTACAATTGGGTTAAAGTTAAGGGACCATTTCTCCAATTGAATTAAAGTTGAGGGACCAATAGTAATGGATTTTTAATTGAGGGACCATAGCTGCACGTTTTGATAAGTTGAGGGACCAATGGTAATGGATTTTTAGTTGAGGGACCATTGCTCCAATTGAGTTAAAGTTAAGGGACCATAGCTACAATTTACTCTTTTTAAAAAAAATTCTGAATGTCAAAAAGTGATTTTACTTTTTTAAAAAACAATCTCAAACATTTTCAAAATATTAGAAGGCAAAACACCACCAATATTGGAACATATTACTTTTATTTTAGATTTTATATGATCATTTTGTATATGTTTTCTTACTCTCCTGTCAACTTTTCTCATCTGTCTTCCTTCTATCTCTATTCTCTTCTATTAAAATCACGGCCATATGTAGATTTCGAGTACTCATTGTATATAGTATATATAAACAAATGATATTATTTAATTCTTCTTAAAGTTAGATTGGTGTAGATATTTTGGTATCGCATCATGTATGCAAGATTGCAAGTGATCACCAAACGATTTCGTTTTTTTTTCCAAGTTGCCAGTAATTCTTACATGATGCTAAATGTTAATATACTAAATATAGTAATTAGGTTTGCATGCATCAAATTAGGTTAGTCAAGTGATTTACGCGAGCATGATGCAGCACTTTAGGTTAATTATTATGTTTTAGGCTGGTAATAGTTTTCTTCTCTTCCAAGTTTTATCATGTGTTCTTGAGGTTGTGTGTGTGACATCCCACATCGCACAGGGGAGTGATCCTTAAATGTATATTCCCATCCCTACCTAGCACGAGGCTTTTTGGGAGCTCACTGGCTTCGGGTTCCGTTGGAACTCCGAAGTTAAGCGAGAAAGGGGCTAGAGCACTCCCATGATGGGTGACCCACTGGGAAGTTGCTCGTGAGTTCCCAGAAACAAAATCGTGAGGGCGTGGTTGGGGCCCAAAGCGGACAATATCGTGCTACGGTGGTGGAGCGGGCCCGGGAGGTGGCTGCGCCCGGGCCAGGATGTGACAATCTGACACACCCCGACCCAGAGGTCGAAGCGTGTTGGCCGTCACGTGTGAGTGACGTAGCCAAAACATCAGCGGAAGAGTAATTATGCATGAAGTGCAGCAGTGAGAGTCAAAGTCGATAATGTACATACGATAAAGAGTAAGGTAGGACGAAGGTGAAGTAGTTAAGTATCACAGAGCCAACCCTAAGTGCAGTCTGATTTAAACAAAACGATATAATAACAGAAGAACCCTACATAGGTGGTGGTCTGTCAGAACTGCCTCAGTGCCTCGATAGCCGTCCACGTCATCGCTACCTAGAACCTGAAGGGGCGCAAAACAGAAAACGTGAGTGGGCAAAAACAAATATTTTCCAAAACCATTTCACAAATCCATATATAACCCCTCACTGTGAATCCAATATAATTTTCCAGAAAATAATACATATATACACTCATGTACGAAAACATCGTCCGGAAAACAAAACTCATCATCAAGTCTCAGAAATAAGCTATGTCGATATACCAACTCAAAAGTAAACAATGTTAGACATGTGAGATAAAGCGATATGCATCAATATTATCCTGTCAGCCGGAGTCACCTCTAGTGACCTGTACGGCTGAATCTATAGCTCAACAATCACAATCCATCACTATCCTGCACACGAGTCGGAACCACCTTTAGTGGTCTGTACGACAGGCTAGGTGTATAAGATTACGCTCTGTGCTACGATCACGTGAAGGCTGTGCGACGAATCGCGGGTCACCTACGAGTCGGAACCACCTATAGTGGTCTGTACGACATGTTGTGCACCTGCCTTGGATCCAAGGTGAGCGTACGGTGCGGGAGGTGAACGATCACGTGAAGGCTAGGCCCTACTCTGGCGAAGCACAAACACCCGAGGTGCAGGTAATAGAGCTATATCACAATCCATCATCATCTCAACTACTAACTATCATACTCACCTGACTTACCTGGCCGTCCACAGTGCTGGAGCATAAAGGATGCAATATCACTCATAATTATAAAATATCATTGGCATACGACATGGCAATTCAATTATGAAATCAATTCGATTCGTAAATCATTTAAATTAAATTTCTGGGAAAACAATTATATATATATACTGACAACAAAAGCCCACTCACTGGTATATCGACGGGTCGTATCCCCCGAGCCTAGCATGGATGCGCTAGTCCTCTGGATACGTCTCACCTATATGTGAAACAACTGTAAAACCGTTATTTAAAGCATATAAACGAACTACGTAAATAACTTTTCATACGAAGGTCAATTTTGGTATATGAATATACCAACGTGACCTACACGATGTCACGGACGTCGTGGTATTTTTAGAAGAATTTTAGGCTATGGCACGCGCCCCCACCGCCGGGGAGCCCACGGGGTCACGCGCCCCCCACACGCGTCTTCAACCTTGGCTCGCCAGACTGGTTTTTCCGGCGAGTTTTTCCAACCTCCATATCTCACTCGTTTTTCGTCCATTTTTCTTCCTACATGCTCTAAATTTAGAGTAGAACATTTCTATAGCTTCAAATACCTTGAAAAATGGCTAGAAATTCCTCGGGGAATTTCTCCAAAACCGGCCAAACTTAGAACCAACGATCCCGACGTCCAACGCAAGCAAACGAGGTACTCTGAGACTCGTGGGAAGATTCTAAGACTAGTGGTGATCTTGTTTTCACCTAAAACGAAGCCAAGAAAAAGATGGTGAATAGTACCCTAAGTGATAACTCACGGGTTCGACGTGGTTCAAGGGTTTTCGAACCTAAAACTAACATATATATACTCAGTAAGTCTCAGAGATCATATATATACTTACCTTAGGTTCGATCCGAGTCGAGATGGCGTGGTATGTGTGTATCCGTACAAAGGTGTGTCGAGGGGAGGACGAGAGAGTTCGAGAGAGAAGGAAGAAACAAAATTGATGCAGTGCACGTGTGTGTGCATGGTGCGTGTGTATGTTTATATAATTTGGAGCCCACAATTCATCAGCCCAAACTATTGGGCTTGCCACTTAAGACACCCAAGCCCAAAACAAAACTACAACGTACCCGTTAGCGTATAGATCAAGGGTAGAATCGTCATTTCACGTCGTTACAGTGTGTTTGTATTTTGTGTTCATTTACATTTGAACATTCATGATTTCATGTAACCAAACTTATATATTTTCTACAAATAACGTTAGAATAAAATTGATAATTTAAGAAGGCGTAACAAAAATAAAATTAACTTTCTATTTTTTTTATGCAAATGATATTGAGAGAACAAACTTCAACTCAGAGCCTTGGACCCAAAGACAAATTCTCTTAACCAAGTTATTAGCCTCTTGCTGATTACCTTTTTACTTGATGTAGAGTTTATATCACGAAAAAGAAAAGAGCAAAAATAGAAAGCTTTTAGTTTATTAAGGAAAGAAATTTAGGGTTACCACATTTTGAGACTATTTGTTTTTTTTTTTTTTGTAAATAACATGATATGTCGGTTGATGGTTCAACTATTTTTAATGATTTAAAATAATAGTCTAATCATCAACCGTCACATCATGTGTTTTATGAAAAATCATTTAAAATTTTGATGTCTTTAGAATAAGTAAAAAGAAGAAAGTTTCAGCATTGGTTGGGCACGGAAAGCCAAGTGTCATTCTCTGACAAGCTGCCCAACGAAGAGTGGCATTGCCACATTCCCGGCAACCATTGTCAATTTTCCACCTTCCGTTTCATATATAACATTTCAGCATTCTTTCCTCTCTCGAGATCAAAAATAAAAAATAAATCCATTCTCTCGGATCTTTCTCTTAGCATCGGCCCCGGGGAAGGAGGAAGTGAAGGAAACTATTTCCTCCTTCTCATTGCACCTCTTTGCGCTGGTAATCCAACTCTTTTCCTCTTTCAAAAATTTATCTTCCCGTTTATGTTGTCAAAACATGAATAAAGATTGTTGATTGTACGAGATCATGCATGTTTAAATGGAATAACATAGCTTGACACGCATTTTTTACTATCAGTATAACAACGTAAAATGTCACATATATGATTAGAGATCACCAATTCAATTATGCATGGAAAAAATTTGTATATGCATGTATATTGTATTTCTATGTGTTTGTTCTAGGTTGCTATGTTATGGGGTTTAATTTCGGTTTTCTCATTTGATTGTGTTATTTTGCTCTATTACTCTTTGTTGGGTAGGAGGGCAAGCCTTGTCACAACAGAAATGTTGTTCCTTTGTGACCGAAATGTCACGGGTTCAAGTCATGAAAATAACATATTTTCAAAGTAAGGGTAAAGCTGCGTAGATGTTCTCCCAACCCCCACTCTTGCAAGGCGGTGAGCCTTGTTGGCCTGGGGTTGCCCTTTTTTACTCATTGTTGGTTAGCTTTATGTTCTGTGTATAGTTAATCATGTGCAATATATATATATATATATATATGGTGAAGAACTGTAGCTTTTTTATGGGGTGGTTCATTTGTTTTGAGCTTCGGATGTTGTTAAAGCGGAAATATGTTTGGTTCAGGTTGCAAATTTTCATATTAGGGAACAAATGAATTAAATAATTGTTTACAGCCTTAAAACTGCGATGAATTGCACGGTATTGGATTTAATTTGGGAACTTGATGAATACTGCTGTAAGAAATTAATCTTCTTGTTGTATATCAGATGCTAGGATAAAGATCCAACAAAATTACGAGGATGGCCGTCAGCTATAAATATTGGAATGACTGTGTTGATCCCCACGACCTGGAAGAAATGTGGAGTAGTCCTTATGTGGCTGCAGAATGGTTAGATGCCGGAGAGACCAAAGGCCAGAAAGTTCACATCTCGCGCGATCCCGATGGAAATGCTTATTTGACACAGATCGAGATGAAGGTGAAGCAGTTGTAACTACATTGAAGGAAATGACAGTTACTTTAAGTTTAACTAAGAAGTTTTGAAGTATAAGACTAGGCAATTAGCCGATTACATTTTCTTTTACAACTGTTAGTATCGTTAACGGGAACAATTTTTACTAAAAAGGCTAAAGAGAAATCTTTTGGAATAAATTAGGCGCAGACCATTTGCTTCCGAATTTGTTGAATAATTTACCTTGCATCAAATGGCTGTTTTGCAGGCTGTGGCTGAGATCATCATCTGCCGGCATTTTGGTTCACAAACAGATCCTGTAAGTTTTCTATGATAAGAAAAGATTAGCGAGTCTGTTTCCTTTGTATAATGTGTTTTAATCGGCTTGAATTGAACACACTTTTTCCTTCATCCAAAAGAATAAAAGAATGGACGTTTCCTCGGTGGCATATACATCTGGTCTTCGCAATTGAGTCATCAGCTGCTGTGAATGCAGCTTCAATTTCTGCAGAACAATAAACATCCCCTTGTTACGCTGCTACGTCTTTTTTTCCCCTTAATTTTTTCCTTTTGTTTCCTGCAGGATATGATTTGTGCTATTTCTGAACTTGCAAGTGATAGACAGCCCCTTGCTACGCAGTATGATAAAAAATCTAAGTCCACCTCTGTAGGGATCATGCAACTTTTTCCAAAGACCGCTGACTGGCTAGCTAGGTGCAGCCTCTATGAACTGATTTGATTTGAGAACAGACCTCTTAAATGGACCAGCAATGTTCGTTATCTAATTTTTATGTAATTTGGAGCAATGACGATGTAAGTGAAACTTTCTTGCAGTGATTTGGGTTACCATGCATATGATATTCAAGGGAATCACGATCTTCTGTTCAAGCCTTTTGTAAATGTATATTTTGGTGCTGCGTATCTTAAATGGTTAGCAAAGTTTGATAACAAGTAAGTTACAAAATATAGTGTTCGTCTGATCATTTTCTGGTATCTGGTTACATGTGGCTCCTAGGAATGTGAACTCGGTCATGTCCAGCTTCTAAGATTTGTATTGATATATACTTCCGAGTTCCGTCTTTGTTTGTAGAGAAAGAGGTGAAGAATTCATAATTAGGGCATATAAAGGTGGTACCAAGAAGGCAACTCACAAATCAACTTTGCAGTATTGGCAACGGTATCTTTCAGTCAAAGAAAGTCTTCCATCCAGGTTGCTGTCTCCTCTCTATCACTATAATCTGGAACTTGGTTTAAGCATTTTTTCGTAACGACAGTTTTCTTTTTGACAATGTAAATGACGCGCTGAAATGTTTTCCACTCAACTGTATGAAGGTTTAGAATGTTTGGTGAAGAATTGGAGCCAAGTTAGAAATTGTTGTGCAGTGAACGACGTATTATTTGTAGCGAAAAGAAAACAATGTGTTATGTTTGTTGAATTATGAAGTCTCATGGTTAAGTAGAAGCTAACTTTTTTCAGATATATTCCATTCTGATAACGTTGTATCACACCTTTGTGCAGAAAATGTTTTGAAGGTCATCCATCTCCAATTCATGGTTCTGCTTCTAATGCCCATCATGCTGCACCGACTGCACCTTCACACAACACAGGTTGGTCCCCTTTCTAGTTACAGAGAACATTGTAAAGAGAACATTTGTGGAGGTGGCAGTCCGTGAGTTGGCACGGATGGTACTAATCCAACCATGTTTTGTTTTGATAAGAATTTCTGTCGTTTTTATTCCTCATTTCATCAGGTCATCATATTTATTGGGATGCCAGAGCTTCCCCAGAAGACATGGTAGAAATGTGGAATCATCATGACGTCTCTAAAGAGTGGACCAGGACTGGAGAGAAAAAAGGAAGAGTACGATTCTCCATTGACGAAAAGAAAAGACCGTATCTTTCTCGTGCAGAGCTGAAGGTATGAGTTTAGAAAGACAAATTTTGAAGTTCAGGATTATATTTCTTTGGCTGTCGTTGTGAATGAAATCAAGCTTAACAAGTCACCTAAATGATATTGACTTCTTGCAGGCAGTTGCAGATATCATACTCACAAAGCACTTCAGTACAAAGCCAATGAAAGCTGTAAGTATAATCTCTAAGTTGTGAAATATGTTTTCGACTGTTTTGGACACCGCCTATTACAACCTGATTCTCGTCTTGTGTTCTTCAGTTTCATAAGCATTTCTATCCTCACTCAGTTCACTTCTAGACTCCAACAATCAGTCATTTACTTTGTTATTCTTCTTTTTGCACAGTCAGTTCTTTGTGCTCTTGCAGAGGTTGTTAGCTTGCGCTTCCTGAATGGTGTCGGACCACGTGCTGGAATAATGGGAATCGACTATTCTACAGCTTTATGGCTTTACAAGTATGTCAATCTCATAAAAAGAACAAAATTTCTTAATTTGAACCGAGGAGCATGCTCGAAACTTTATAACAATCTGTATAGAGATCAAGATCTTAGCTTGTCATGGTTTCCAATGTTTGGAAATGTCACCGCAGAATATTTTGATTTTTTACTATGCACTTAAACTTCCACTTTGCGTGCAGCGAGATGGGCTTTAGAGCATATAAACCTAATCAAGCCGATGATATTTGCAAGCCATTTTTCTCAATGTACTTTGGTGCAGCCTATTTAGTATGGTTAGTGGAATATGAAGGGAGGTAAGTATGCTACAGGATTTATTTGTCTGGAAATAATTTTCGATCACTTAATGTTGACATCGTTGACTATGTTATGTCTAATTTGATGGTCACAATAAACGAGCAGGTTAAGAACTCCGGAGTTTGTTGTTCAGGCTTATATCTTGGGGCCAAAAAATGTGAATCTTCAGGATTCAGGTCCTCAGTGGCTCAAGTTTGAACAAGCCTTGAGCCACTATGGAGATGCGAAGAAGTGTATTGAGTACGTACCATCTCACTTCTCTTGTAAAAATTCAGAATCTTCTGTTTCTGACTGATGAATCAACCTTGTCATTGTAGGGAGCACAGGAGCTGCTCTATCATGTAAGCTGACGAAAGCCATACGTTGCCACTTTCAGATTGAGCAGAAGCATGCGTGAAAAACTCGAATGAATCGAGTAAAATGCTGCCAGGATATAGAACTGGTTTTCTCTTGGAGAATATTTTGTGATATTTTTTAAGAGCTACATTTTGTTTTTGGCAAAAACTATGTCCGAGTACAAAATATACACTTCGATGCGCATGTTTTCTCAAAAGAGGATAGTTTTTTAGTTAATCATCATTGTATCCTTCTGTAAAATGACTCAAAAAATTAAACTCTAAAACATCATACTCTTTGTTCTAACCTCAGAATTAAACTTTGAAACAAAAAATCACAAGTCAAAATTGGATGATGCAAATCAAAATACGATAAATGCATGTCAACCTCAGCTCCCATAATTAAGAATAATCCTCACATCAGTCAAAATCTTGATCATATTGGTGTTACGTCATCACATCACAGTCAAGATCTTGATCATATCAGTGTTAACGCGGTGCAACGCCACAACAGAGTCTCCAGGCTTGCAAAGTCCCTTTGCTTTTGCATGTTGAATGGCAAAATGTATGCTCTCTTCGGTGGACTCAGCATGAGAAGCCCTAATGGGACTTGAGCTGAGAAGAGGCAGAACTCCCCTGTAAATAAGGCCGTGCCTCGCTGGAGCTGCATCGCTGCAAGACCACTCGAAAGAGTCTGTTGTTATCTCAGGCACCACCACAGACAAAATCGGCATACTTGGCCTGTACTTTGCCACCAGCTTAGCCGTGCTTCCTCCTTTGGTCAGGACTAATATCAGTGCCGCCTTGATGCAATTCGCTGTCTGAACTGCTGAGGAGGCCAAGCTCTCTAGTGGGGACATAGGCACTGCTGCAACTTCCATCTTTCTCTTGAGAAGCTCCCCATAATTTATAGAGTCCTCAGCAGAAACACAGATTTTGGCCATGGTTTGAACGGCAATTTCTGGATAGGCCCCAGCTGCAGTTTCTCCGCTGAGCATCACGCAGTCAGTTCCATCAAGAACTGCATTGGCAACATCAGTGGCTTCAGCTCGTGTGGGACGAGGAGACTTGACCATGGATTCCAACATCTGAGTAGCAGTCACGATTGGCTTTCCTAGTCTGTTGGCCTTCTGTATCATCAATTTCTGAGCTAAGAATATTTTCTCGATTGGAATCTCCATTCCAAGGTCACCCCTCGCCACCATAAATGCATCCGAATTTGCAAGAATTTCATCAAAGTTGGCAACCCCTTCTTGATTCTCAACCTACCAAAGAACAAAACACAAAAAAACCATAAGCATCAGTAAAAAAAAAAAAAGAAGTTCAAACTCTGAAACTAATTAGGGTTTAGGGTTTAATCTCAAATAATTTTCAACCACTTACCTTGGACATGAGCATTATATTCTTTGCATGCTCCCCCAACAATTTTCTGACCTCAACAAGGTCCGAACCTTTGCGCACAAAAGAGAGCGCGATAATGTCAATCTTATTAGGAACCCCCCACTCCAAGATATCAACTTTGTCCTTCTCTGTTAGTGTTGCCAGATCAACAACCACTCCAGGAAGATTGACATTCTTCTTCTCACCCAACTCTGCAGAGTTTTCGCAGCGACAATGCACCAAACCACGCTCATTGTCACAAGCCAGAACCCTCAAAGTTATTTTTCCATCAGCACACAAGATATCGGTTTGGGGTTTCACATCCTCAGCCAACCTTTTGTAGCTCATAGAGATCAAGTTCTCATCACCAAGAATGGTATAGTCAGTGGTGATGGTGATCTCTTGACCTTGTTTAAGATTTATAGACTTCCCGTCTTTCAGAAATCCCGTTCGAATTTCTGGACCCTGTAGAAAGAAAATAACACCATTGTTAGCCAATTGTTCACAATAATCACAAAAGGAAACGGAAAGTAAATAAAAAATCATCAAACAATTTCTCTTTTTTTTTTTTTTTTAAATCAGAACCTCAACAAGTAATCGCATGAGATTTTACCTTAGTGTCCAACATGATGGCGCAGAGGATGCCGGTGTTGTTCATGGCGGTCCTAAGATTATCCAGAGTTTCTTGATGGTAAGCATGAGTACCATGCGAGAAGTTGAAGCGAGCCACGTTCATCCCGGCCCTCAGAAGCTTCTCCAGCATCTCAACAGACCGCGATGACGGCCCCAACGTGCACACGATCTTAGTCTTAGGCTTTCTATCCCCCACAACTTCAAGCACCTTCTCCATTGCCATCACAAACCAAACTTCACAGAAAGCAAAGGATTTAGGAAGGGTTTTTGGTAGGGTTTTGAAACAAAAGGTTTCTTGGGCAGGACGTCTCTTGCGACTTGTGACTTAAAGCGTTGAAAGATGAAATATATATATAGGGGCGTTACAAACTTCTTGTAGGGACTTCTGCGTTGGCGTTTTCCCATTGCAATTGGCATATTCCCTTTATTCCCGAGTGAGCAAGGAAAAGGAAATTGAATTTATTTTCTGTGTAATTATTATTATTGCTTTGGACCAAAGGTCTTTCCTAGTTAATTTCTTTGTTTGCCTTGGACCCGAAGGCCAAAATTTTCAACGGGAATATAAAATCTCACATATGATTTTGGAACACTCTAGAATATATATTCAGACCCCAACCCCCACTTTTCGTAGGAAAAAAAATTACCTAATAAATTCAGCATTCATGTGTTTCTTGGAGGATACTTCGTTTTCAATTTTGATTTATTTGGAAAATTATGTACCTGTTATTTCCTGCGTACTCTACCTTCTTTTTTGTTAATGTGGTCAAAATCGCATACTCGATGGTGGGTTCTTTTTTGTTTTTATTGCAGGCCTTGCAATTTTTGGTGCCTTATTTGCCTGGTTAAGTACGTATATTTTTTTTAAACGATATTATTTACATTAAAAGAGATGAAGTGAGCTAAGTTTCACAATGGGCTAACAATAATGTGGTTCAAATTCATCTTTGGCGAGAATCGAATCTAAGACTTCTTACTTACAAATAAAGAGAAATATTACTAGACTGTAGTACTATAGTACTAAGTGATGATTAAGTGTATTAGAGTGCAGATTAATTTGGTAATAATGATAACCTAAGCTTTCATTAATTGTTTCTTCTTCTATAATGATATTTGAGGGTGACTATTACAAGTGGAAAGCACTATTAAGCCCTAATGTCACTGGCAGCCTTGATTGTTATTTGTTTGTTTTGTTTTGTTTTGTTTTTTATAATTATTATTAAAGGGATGAGGAGAGTTTAAAATTATTACAATAATTTAAGGGAGGAAAGTTTCGAACCTAGAACGTATGGATAGAAGCTCAACTACTTTATCCACTAAGATATTGGACCACATGTAAATATATATATATATACACACACACACACTAACTAGGGAAGAGAGAGAAGAAGAAATTGGTGTTGAATTAGTTATTTACAAGATTCGAACTTAAAATCTCTCAGTTAAAATAAAGAGAAATACTATTATATCGTATGGGGTAAACTACCGATGTAGTCCCTAAATTATTACCTTAGTGAAAATTAGGTTCCTAAAATATTTTTTAGATAAATTAGTCCTTAAACTAATAAAATCTATCAATTACATTCCTAATATTAGATTCAAAGCTATTCTATTAATTTTCTTGTCAATTTAAGTTACGTGACTTGTATGTGGCACGTTTTAGAGGGTAAATTGATAATTTTTCATAGTTTTAAGGACTTATTTTTTTAAAGATGTAGTATTTGGGGTTAACCTTGGAGGGTAAATTAGACGTTAGATTCACAAAATATATGCAAGGTTAAGGGCTTATAGGCAATACAATGACGGCATTACCCTCTAAAATGCATTATATGACTTAAGTTGACGAAAAATGAATAAATAGCTTTTAATATAATATTAGAGATGAAATTAGCAATTTTAATGAATTAAGAGACTTATTTTACCAAAAAATTCATTCAGGAACTTAATTTTCACTAAGATGATAATTGAAAAACTAAATCAGCAATTCACCCCACTATATGTGGCTATTTTGATCTCCTTTTAACCTACCAAACAACATCGTGTCACAATGTCTTAAGAAGGCTTAATTAGGGAAATTTTGCAACAAAATTTTCGATCATACAAAACCATGAAATCTTGATCGGATAATCCCACTATGCCGACTTAAAACACTCCCCCACTCAACTCAAACTCCAATCCAACCCTCAGTCAATTTGAAACACCACCACCCCCCACCCCAACCCAATTTAACAAGCAGGGCATACAATGGTTACAAGACTGACAATATCCTAAGCAACACGTCCTTCATATCAAAGATGATAGGCTTGTTGGCAGGCTCATCACGCACGTCGAGGTTACAAACATCCTGAAGTCCTGAAGATAGAACATACAGCCATGACTGGGTGCAATGCAATTTTACTAATTCACGTGCTATAATATAAACAGATGATAATGATGAATTATATTTTACCGTATCGTAAACACTTTAGTGAAGTGTAACATCTTAGTAGCCTAACACGGATACCAAATAATTTTAGGGTAGATCAAACCATCCGATGTCATTATAAGATCAGCAGAAAATAGCTATGTTCCAAAAATAGGACATTCCATACCAAACTGATATCAAGTATCTCAAGACAGCACTTATTCAAAACCCTAACCCTATAGGCCTCTACAAGATCAGCTCTGTTTTTACTTGATCCAATCTGGTTGAAAACCCAACCATCAAACTGCAACAAAATGCACAAAAACTGAGTAATATTTCAGCTTAAGCTTCGTCGAGAGCAAGGACTCCGGGTAGTGTTTTCCCTTCGAGGAGCTCCAAGCTTGCACCGCCTCCGGTGGAGATGTGGCTCATCTTCTCAGCAAGCCCAGCCTTCTCAACCGCGGCAACTGAGTCACCACCTCCGATGATTGTTGTCACGCCCTTGCCGCTCAGCTCTGCAAGCTTCTTAGCTATTGCCTGATCACGCGAAAAGAATTAGATTAGTATCTGTGCCTAAATGTGTTAAGTCTCTGATTGACAAGGTTCTCAAGTACCAAAACAGTTGTAAAAGACGACTTTAGACAATACGAATATACGGATCCGCATTTTATCAGACAATTCAGAAGTGATAATATAAGAACTTATGATGGACATCATAGCACGGAGGCTTCTACGGATGAGGTTGATACTTGAAAATTTCGAAATCATCAGAAATTTAGTTAGTTATTTACCTCAGTCCCAGCAGCAAACTTCTCAAATTCGAAAACACCCATAGGTCCGTTCCAGATAATAGTTTGAGTGGTATCGAGAGCTTCACTGAAAGTTTTGATCGAGTCTGGTCCAATATCCAATCCCATCCAACCATCTAGAATAGCAGACGCTGGCACAACCTGCAGGAAAATAAATGCATTTGAGACTCACAAAGGTATCACCTTTCAAGACGATTTTTAAAAAAACAGAGAGGAACTACTGACCTTGCTGTTTGCATCAGCAGCAAACTTGTCAGCAATAACCACATCAGTTGGGAGGAGAATAGAAACCCCCTTAGACTTGGCCTTCTCAAGAAGTGACTTTGCAAGATCAAGCTTGTCTTCCTCCACAAGGGAAGATCCAACTGAATGGCCTTGGGCCTTGTAGAAAGTAAAGATCATTCCTCCACCAAGCAAGAGAACGTTAACCTTTGCCAACAAGGATTCTATCACTCCAATCTTGGTTGACACCTTTGAACCGCCAATAATGGCAGCAAATGGCCTCTTAGGATTTGCCACAGCACCGACAAGATAGTCGAGTTCCTGATATCACCACATGAATAGAACATGGGTTAGCACAACAAGAAAATTGTTGTACCAAATATGAAAAGTAAATGTATGAAACATCCTGCGACCGCCGTTATTCTTAGAGGGCAAAACTTCAATGAGAAGCAGGGCAGTGGAGCATTCATAGTTTAAGTAAGTGCAATTGGTCAGATACAACTGACATACCTTCTGCATAAGGAATCCAGCAACGGAAGGCTTCAAGTACTTAGCGACTCCCTCTGTTGATGCATGAGCCCTATGAGCAGTACCAAAAGCATCATTCACATAAACATCTGCAAGTGAAGCCAGCTTCTTGGCGAATTCAGGGTCATTCTTCTCTTCCTCCTTGTAGAACCTAACATTTTCAAGGAGCAAAACTCCTCCCTCTGGAAGTTGAGCAACCAATTTCTCGACTTCCTCACCAATACAGTCATTGGCAATCTTAACCTGTGACAGAAAATAAATAAATACACAATGAGCAAATAGTGCTTCCCATGAGAAAAACACCATCAGACAAAAATTGTAATGTTTAATAAAATACAAACCTCGAGTCCAAGGAGCTCAGAAAGCCTGGGCACGAGAGGCTTCAAACTGTACTTGGGAGTGACTCCCTTGGGACGTCCCTGAAAACGAACAATTCAGAGAATATTTTCATAAGTAACTTTCAAAGTTTACCTCAAATTGGTATAGCAAATAAGAATGTAAACACAAACTGAAACACCATTGACACCAGACCTAGCAACACAAATCCATCCCACTATATCCAGACATTTAGCAAAAGTAATACACAAGTAAAAGAAGCAGTGAAATGTGAAAACAGAGAAATTTGAAGGATAACTGCTTAAGCACCCCAAGAGCTGCACAACTTGCCAAGGTCATCAAAGGAGATGTTTTTAAGAAACGAACATTTCGAAGTAAACAATCTATACTGATTCTTCATTGCTTTCAAAGGATCAACCATAGGAGTAACAGAAAACAGTCACCGCTAAACAATGACAGATGAATTACTAGACCACTGGGAACAAAATTAAAGCAAATGATATGGTCTAAATAATAAGATAACTAAAAAAATAAAGAATAGTAAAACAAAATGGGGATCTTCAAATTGACCAACATAGATCAAGCAGAAAATCCATCACAATCCTTATCAATCAAACTTATAAGATCTAAGCTGACCATGCAAAGCAGATCCAACCAGTAATTTTCAGAATTCAGAACAACTTCAATAAAAAACTAATCGATTCAAAACACACAAATCCTACAAACCGACACAAACCCATATGTTTGATCACCCAAAAAAAGAAACCCCGATCCTAAAACAGGAAAAAAAAGTTAACTGTGGATTAATCGAAGCCATGACTTACCAAGTGAGAGGCAAGGATAACTTTGGCGCCGTGGCCGATTAAGTACTTGATGGTGGGCACGGCGGCGCGGACTCTAGTATCGTCAGTGATGTTGGAGTTGTCATCCAAAGGAACGTTCAGATCAACCCTCACAAACACTCGCTTCCCCTTCAACTCAGCCTCCTTCAAAGTACTCACGCTCTTCTTGGTCGCCATCGCAGCACAAAAATCACCTTCAAGAGAATCCAAAAACAGTACAAACCGATCAGAATTATAAAAACCCAGATCATGGAATTAATAAACAAATACAAAAAGAAGTGAAAGATTGGATTTTGGGGCTTACAGAACAAAGATGAGGGAAAATGTAGTGGGATTTTGGGAGGCTAGAGATCTATGAAGTATGAACAAGGACGGGAGACTGAGGATTGGGTTGCGAGAGAAGGCTTATTTTATATAGGAAGATTTGGTGCGTAGGATGTACGACACGTGGTACATATATTTTTATATAAATAGTGAAAATTTATACTTTTTAAGTTATAAACTTTAATCATATATTTTATTATTTATATAATTACACGTAGTGTATTATTTTATGTTCTGATCACATTAAAAATTCCCTCCTAACCATAGGGGAAACCTTGGGGCTGGCAGTTGATGGTTTTGTGTTGGTGGTATAAATTTTACTTTTCTTCACCTATAAGATGTTTTGAAATATTCTTGGCATCCGAAATAGGGTCATTTTTACGCATTCTAGATTGTTATATTTAGCTATTAATAAAAAATTATTTTGTGTTAAAATAAAAAAAAACAATGTTTTTTTTATTGGATCTTGTAATCACAATTTAATATAAATATTTAAAAAAATTATGGACATAAGATAATTTGCACAAAAAAAATTTATTTTCTTTCTTCCTCGCCTACTTGTCAATGTTGTCATCAAATTCCTTTTTCTCTCATATCTGTCAAAAAATTAAAAAAAATCAATAAAAGGAAAACAAATTAACTCACATTTCTCTCCTCATTTGCTCCCACAAAATTTCAAAATTTTATACACACATAATGTGTGGAGATTTTCTACAGTGAATTAAGTCAGAAGTTTTGCTAACTGCTTTTAAATGATGGTTTGTACTTGTCACATCCCAGACCGACTCTGCTGTAGCACGATATTGTCCGCTTTGGGCCGGGTCCGCACTGTTTTGTTTATGGGAACTTACACGAGAACTTTCTAGTTGGTCACCTATCTTGGGAATGCTCTCATGTGAGTTCCCAGAAACAAAACAGTGCAGGCCGGGCCCAAAGCGGACAATATCGTGCTACGGTGGAGCCGGTCTAGGATGTGACAGAATGATATTAGAGCCACTCTGCCGTATGGTGCGAGTGTGCCGACGAGGACGTCAGGCCTCTAAGGGAGTGGATTGTAACATCCCACGTCGGCCAACGAAGAGAGGGTGATGTACCTTATATGTACATGCCCACCTCCATATAGCACGAGACCTTTTGAAAACTTACTGGCTTCTAATTTTGTTGGAACTCCGAAGTTAAGCGAGTTCGGGCAAGAGAAATCCCAAGATAGGTGACTCATTGGGAAGTTCTCGTGTAAGTTTCCAAAAATAAAACCATAGGGGTCGGGGCCCAAAGCGGACAATATCGTGCTACGGCAAAGCCGGTTTGAGATGTGATAGAATGGTATCAGAGCCACTCTTCCGTGTGGTGCGAGTGTGCCGACGAAGACGTCAGGACCCTAAGGGGGTGGATTGTAACATCCCACATCAACCAATGGAGAGGAGATAATGTGCCTTATATGTACATGCCCACCTCCATATAACACGAGGCCTTTTGGGAACTTACTGTCTTTGGATTCCATCAGAACTCTGAAGTTAAGTGAGTTCAGGCGAGAGCAATCCCAAGATGGGTGACCCACTGTGAAGTTCTCATGTGAGTTTCTAGAAATAAAACCATGCGGGCCGAGGCCCAAAGCAGACAATATCATGTTACGGCGAAGCCGGCCTGTGATGTGACAGTATTAGACATGTAAACGGGTTAAATGTGGGTCGAGGTGCCTAATATCTGATATCCAACCTGAAAAGAAAAATATTCAACCAGATCTTTCTAATGGATCTTTCGCTACAAAATCCATATTCGATTTGTTGGATTATCGAATGTCTAATTTGTTCAATTAATGGATCTCTGATCCCATTTTTTTGGTAGTCCCCTTCAAGATCTTCAACTCCCACCTTTGTTTTCCATACTGGGTTTTGGTAGAAAAGAGAGACAGGCAGGCGTGAAGGTTTGAGTGAATACATGGGGCTTGTGCATAAGAGTTTCGGGGTTGATGGCTAAAGTAGGCTAGTATCAGTGTGGTGGTTTATGAGGTTGGTTGCCACCGTCAAATTGAGCAGAAACATGCGTGAAAAACTCTAATGAATCGAGTAAAATGCTACCATGATATAGAACTGCTTTTCTCTTGAAGAATATTTTGTGATATTTTTTAAGAGCTACATTTTGTTTTTGGCAAAAACCAAGTCCGAGTACAAAATATAACACTTCGATGCGTATGTTTTCTCAAAAGAAGATAGTTAGTTAGTTAATCATCATTGTATCATTCTGTAAAATGACTTAAAAAATTAAACTCTAAAACATCTTATTATTTGTTCTAACCTCAAAATTAAACTTTAAAACAAAAAAATCACAAGTCAAAATTGGATGTTGCAAATCAAATTACGATAAATGCATGTCAACCTCAGTTCCCTTAATTAAGAATAATTTTCACATCAGTCAAAATCTGGACCATATTGGTGTTACGTCATCACATCACAGTTAAGATTTTGATCATATCAGTGTTAACGCGGTGCAACACCACAATGGAGTCTCCAGGCTTGCAAAGTCCATTTGCTTCTGCATGTTGAATGGAAAAATGTATGCTCTCTTTGGTGGATGCAGCATGAGAAGCCCTAATAGGACTTAAGGTGAGAAGAAGCAGAACTTCCCTGTAAATAAGGGCGTGCCTTGCTGCAGGACCACTTGAAAGAGTCTGTTGTTATCTCAGGCATCACCACTAACAAAATTGGCATACTTGGCATGTACTTAGCCGTGCTTCCTCATTTGGTCAGGACTAAAATCAATGTCGCCTTGATGCAATTCGATGTCTGAACTACTGAGGAGGCCAAGCTCTCTAGTGGGGACATAGGCATTACTGCAACTTCCATCTTTCTCTTGAAAAGTTCTCCATAATTTATGGAGTCCTCAGCAGAAACACAGATTTTGACCATGGTTTGAACTGCAATTTAGGGATAGACCCCAGTTGCAGCTTTTTCACTGAGCATCACGCAGTAAGTTCCATCAAGAACTGCATTGGCGACATCAGTGGTTTTAGCTCGCGTGAGACGATGAGACTTGACCATGGATTCCAACATCTAAGTAGCAGTCACAATCGGCTTTCCTAGTTTGTTGGCATTCTCTATCATTAATTTCTGAGCTAAGATTATTTTTTCGATTGGAATCTCCATTCCGAGGTCACCGATCGCCACCATAAATGCATTCGAATTTGCAAGAATTTCATCACAGTTGGCAACCCCTTCTTGATTCTCAACCTACCAAAGAACAAAACACAAAAAATCGTAAGAATCAGTAAAAAAAGAAGAAGTTCAAACTCTAAAAGTAATTAGGGTTTAGGGTTTAGTCTTAAATAATTTTCAACCACTTACCTTGGACATGAGTGTGAACACGAGAATTTTCTTCAACCAACAAGACAAGAACATGTGTACAAAATATATTTTACATTAATGAATTTGGAGTTACAATCTCTTTTTACTTGATCATTTGATTCGATCTCCGTAAGGTGTGGATGTGTTGTCAATCCAAGGGTCGTCAAGTGACCTGACCTAATCCCGATGTCTTAGGGACATCGGGATGGTCACGTGCTTGCTAACACCCGAGGGGTGACGAAAGCCATTAAATTAATACAAATGCTGAGAACATGTGAAACATGCACAAAATTGTGACTAGATTCTAGGATGCGACTAACCATGATATAGTAAAATATAACCACAATAACACTATTCAACTACCAACAATGAAATATTATGATAGTACATGACATATTCAGAGCATACGTCTAATACAGAGTACAAGCAGAAAATTAAGATGAAGAAGTGTTATTACAAAAGATGGCGAAGCAGAGAGAAGATAACACGATATCACTAGTAGGGAAATGCCTCGTAGCTTAAGTCATAATCTTCGTTTCTATGTCCTGAAGAGGGCACAAAACAAACATGAGTGGACCAAGTTGATATATGTATAATAAAACAGTTATCAATGTACTAACCCTCAGGTTTTATGAAAACTCAATAGCGTAATATGTAATAGGTTTTCTGAAAACCCTAGCATGCCATAAAACCTTCATAAAACATGTCTCATATATAGTGTGCTAACTTGTGGTATCAATATCAGTAACAGTATCATAATCCTTCATTTGTCAAACAAGCATATCTATCACTTGCTAAACAGGCATAACAGTATCATTTGCTAAACAGACATGTATATCATTTGCCAAACAGGCCCAACCTACGCCCGGCTCGAAGTTAATATAAATATCATTGCCAAACAGGCAGAATAGTGACCATTAGATACGCATAAAACCATTGTACATATATACATATACATTTCATAATCAACTTCAGAGTATAAAGTCATCCATTATCTGTATTATAAAGAAGTGTTCAAAAACATGTTCTAAATAGTATATCGTCATCCATCAGATACCCTACAAAAACATGGGTTCGTAAGAAATTATGGTAATCCAAAATAAGCTCAATATAGCATAATAATCAATTTCCCATAAAACGTTTCACAAATGTATTCAATAATTCATGCTTTTCATGTATGCATTTCTATTATTAAAACATGCATTTTAGAAGAGGTGCAAAGCCGTACGAAAACGAAATAATGGAATCGACGCTAGAAATTGCACCTTAGATTCACCGTGAAATTGCTGGTGGTGTTCGAAAAACGGGTTTGGGTGTCCTCGGGTTGTATGGGTTCTTGGGCTCCGCTGAGCCTCGCAACGACGAGGGAGAGGGATAGAACGTGGAGATGTTAATGATGATGATGATGATGATGATGATGTCGACGTCGGGGAGTGAGTGAGTGAGTGTGAGTGAACACAGTTGTAGGTCGCGGGATGAAATGGTGAAATGGTTTCGAGAGATACGGGAGAGAGTGTAGAAAGAAAGAGAGAGAAGAGGGTCACGGGGTGGGGGAAAATAGGAAAGGGGTTGGGGTGCTGCCACGTGGCAGTTTGTGTGTGGGGGGTAGAATCCTTGTTTTAGATCCGGATGGGAGAAATGAGGGGACCAAAATGAAATTTTTAATAACTTTTTAGTGACATTATGAAATTTCACATTAAGTAATAGATGGGGTTTCACATCCAGGCTTGATCTTGGATGAACGGCTGAAGTTTCTTCAAGAGCCTTCTGGTCTTGATCTTAAAAGTTAACAGAAGTTTTTTCAAAGACCTTTGGGGCTTAATCTTGAAGGTTATTGGAAGTTTCTTCAAGGGCCTTCAGGGCTTGATCTTGAAGGTTGATGAATAAATCTTCAAGGGCTTTCGAGGCTTGATATTAATGAACAGTTATTGTTGATCCAAGGGCCGTTAGGGCTTTATTTTGGATGAACGAGGATGAACGGATCTTCAAGGGCCGTTAGGCTTGATCTTGATGAACGATGAACAAATCTTCAAGGGCCTTTGGGGCTTGATCTTGATGAACAATGAATGGATCTTCAAGGGACTTCGGGCCTTGATCTTGATGAACGATGAACGGATCTTCAAGGGCCTTTGGGCTTGATCTTGATGAACAACTGTGTTGATCCAAGGGCCGTCGGGGCTTGATCTTGGATGAACGAGGATGAACGAATCTTCAAGGGCCTTTGGGGCTTGATCTTGATGAACAATTGTTGTTAATACAAGGGCCGTTGGGGTTTAATCTTGGATGAACGAGGATGAACGGTTCCTCAAGGATTTGGCTTGCAGTGAACGAAGAACCGGCACGTGACCAAATTGCTTGTTGATTCTTCAAAGGTTTTGGTGAAGAATGAAGAGGGCTTTCTCGATCCTTCAGAATTCTTGGGAATTTGGGGAGGTTAGATGCTTAAGAGTTTTGGAGTTTCAAAGCTTCAAGGTTTTTGTATAATGAATTGGTTGTGAATTGGTGAATTGAAATTAATGAAATTGGCTTTTATTTATAGAATTTTCCAAGGCCTAGTTTTGAATATAATATTCATATGAAATAAATTATTTCTACCAAGTATTGGCACGTGTCCTGTTTAGTGACTTTTCTAATTTTTTTCAATTTTTCGTTGAGTTACATGCTATGTATAAAATTTATGTGACACATGAGTATTGAAATTTTAATTATTGGTCAACATTTATTTCATCGAAATTTTGATGTCTACAAATGCCCCCACTTCAAGGCGACGTCGAGGCTTAATCTTGAATTGGGCTGCAAATTTCTTCAAGGGTCGTCGATGTTTGATCTTGAATAAAGCTGAAAGTTTCTTCAAAAGCCGTCGGGGCTTGATCTTGAATAAAACTGAAAGTTTCTTCAGCTTTGTTGGGGATGAATTGGTACGTGTATTTGTTGTGCTTGTTATATTTCCACAAGCTTAATCTTGAACTAGGCTGGAGGGATTTTTTTTGTTTCCTACAAAGAACTGAATTTACTTTCCACGGATTTAAACTTGAACTAGATTTGATTCAAGGGTGGTGGACACTTGATCTTGAATCGGGCTTGTGATTTCTTCAAGGGCCAATGGAGCTTAATCTTGAAGGATTTGATTCAAGGGTGGTGGACACTTGATCTTGAATTGGACTTGTGATTTCTTCAAGGGCTATTGGTGACTTAATCTTGAATGAAATGGGACCACGAGCAGCTTCACATGGCAAGTGATCTTTGGCTTTGTTGGGGATGAATCAGCACGTGTAGTTGTGATTTCTTCAAGGGCCGTTGATGGCTTGATCTTTAAGAATTTGAAATCGAACCACGAGGTGGCCAATGATCTTTGGCTCCCTTGGGGATGAATCGGCATGTGCAGTTCACATAGCCTTAGTGAGTCGACTTAAGAATTTGAGGGTCAAAACAAGTCCATCAAATCTAGAGTACTTGCAACTTTGATGATATGAGATACTTTTGCTTTTGAAGAATTAACAGATGAATCGGCATGTGCTTTGTTGTGCTTGTCTCCACATGCTTCAATGTATCATTTTCACTTGCCTTATATGTTCTCCGGGTAAAGGCGACATCTTTTCTGGAAGCATATCAACCATTGAAGATGACTACTTAAGAGCAATGCAAGGTAAGCAATCAAGGAAGGGGTTCCACGCAGTCGATTCTAGATTGGAAGGTTGATTCTAAGTGCCGGGCGATTGCTCTCTTTCTCTTTGTCCTGCAGGTGAGAACAAGAACAAAGAAAAGGAAAAAGAGAAAGCATGCTATTGGATACTTTTGCTTTTGACCCTGATGATATGGGATACTCTTACTCTGATGTGATTTATTTGCAGAGGTATTCCAGGGGATGAGGAACACTGAGTATTTTGAGAGGCTTCGTTAGGAGTGCACTTTCGGAGGTAAGGAAGAACTTGGCATTTTTGCAAGTCTACCTTGCCGTGGAGGACGAAGGTCGACATATATAGGCAATTTTTCGATAGCAGGTAGTTGTGCTGTTCCTTTACCCTTGTTAGCAACCGTTGGGCAATTGAAACAGTAAGATTCAAGCGTTTTTTTTCAACTTTGTCAGAAATCTTTGACAAAGTCGTCCGTGACTTTCGCAAAGCTGAGACCGCATGTGAAAGGTGCCGACAAACTTTTATTTAGAAAATCTAGCTTTTGAATTTCAGAGAGCGGTGCCTCTTTGATCTTTGAACAAGCGGCCCGGCTTTTGAGGTTTAAAAAGAGACGACAAGCCCCTTTGATTTGGTTAGTGACTTCCTCAAAGCTGAGATCACATGTGAAAGGTGCCAACAAATTTGATCTAGAAAATTAGGTTTTTGAAATTCAGAGAGCGGTGCCTCTTCGATCTTTGAACAAGCGACCTGACTTTTGAGGTTCAGAAAGAGACGACAAGCCTCTTTGATTTTGTCTGTGACTTCCTCAAAGTTGAGATCATGTGTGAAATGTGCCAACAAATTTTGATCTAGAAAATCTGACTTTTGAAAATGTGGTGCCTCTTCGATTTCTGAACGATCTAAACGAACTGCCATGTTGCCTCTTCTTTTTATGGAGGCATCAATTGCATTCCAAAAGCACACTCGAGAATTGCTGCCTGTAAAAGCTCTCATCTTGCACTTTTGAGATTTTGATTTATCCGACCTCTTATTTTCCTTCAACATTTCTAGAAATGACTTGCCCATCTGACCGTCATCTTAATTTGAATGTTGGGGAAGACACTGACATGTCTTCTCCAGACAACATATGACACCCATCATTTTTATCCCCTAACGATCCTCTTACAGTTGGGGATACTGTGATGAAAAATGACATAACCATTATGGTGGTGGCTAAAAATCTTCTCACCCCCAGAGATAGCATGATGTTTTCCAAGTGGTTCGATGAGCTGGTTGTTTAGGATTCTTTGGCCTTCAGCGTCCAATGTGCAGACTCTGTATTGAACATGGGCCAACGCCTTTTTGCTTGAACTCGCCAGGTTGAATCCTTGATGGCTGATGTGGCGAGCCTTAGGCTAGAGATCAGAGGGCTTCGACACGAGAATAGAGAGTTGCACATGCTTGCCAATAATTACTTGACAAGCATGAAGAGGAAGCTTGACCAGCTGTAAGAGTCTGAAAGTCGAATTCAAAGTGACCATCAGAGGTTTGTGGCTTTGTTCCAGAGGCATCTTTTGCCTTCGCCATCTGGAGTTTCACCAAGTCTTGAGGCTCCAGACAATCAACCTTTGGTGCTTCGTCTTTTTGCAGCTCCGCCGAGTACTGAGGCTTCGCTTGAGCAATGAAGGCTCCTTCCTGTTTGTTTGCATATTCTTGTAATTTTTTTTAAATTCATGTAGAATGCAAATTTATGTAATTTTTTCAGAGAAATAAAATGAGCTTTATTTCACTCAGTGAATTATTATTTTTCTTTAGTTTATTTTATTATTATTTTTTTGTTGGTGCATGAGCACCATTGTTTATATATATATTATAATTATTATTTCTTTTTCTTTTGGTGCTAATATATACACTAGCATTTGCCTACACACTTTGTGTGTATGAACACATTTTTTTAGAAAATGAGAAGGAGAGAAGGAGAGAGAGAGAGAGAGAGAGAAAGAGAGGCTTCAATAAAAAATAATAAAATTTAGACATGTGAAATTACATTATTGTCCATTATTTTTTTTTTGTGAAGGAAGACTAATTTGTCTTTTCATCCTCTTTTAGTTGATGAAATTTAGACATGTGAAATTACATTATTGTCCATCAATTTCTGGTGCCTTTTATATATATATATATGGTAGGTGCTTTTCCTTTTTTATTACAGGCCTTGCAATTTCTGGTGCCTTATTTGCCCTGTTAAGGCTTCCTCCAACTCTGAGCTATTTGTCAAATTTCCCCCAACCCAAGGGAAATCTTTGGGCTAAATGCTAAATGCTATACCTAGGCCAAATTCCTCCCATGATTTAGCCCAGAAAATAGTGTGGGCACCACCAGAAAGACCCCATCTACATGGGCATGTTCCCATGATTTATTGAATTCAATGGCTGAGATCGAATATAATCAAATCTAATAGTAAAAAAAGATCTAACGGCCCAAAGTTAAATCCAACAGCTAAAATAATTAAAAACATTATTCAACTCAAAATTCACCCCAATTTAGTATTTTTCAATATTTATCAGAATTTAAATATTTTTAGGTTAAGATGTTTATAAAATTAAATTATGATAGTGTGCATATTTTTTTTTTAAAATTACTTTAAAAGAAAAAATTAGCCTAAATTTACTCTTTAATAATGTCGAACTAAAAAATTTAAGCCGGAAGAGTTGGAGCAGAAAAACTGTTTTTGGGCTAAAAAATTTAGCTTTTAGCCCAAGGGTTGGAGATAAGTAAGTGTTTTTTTTTTTGAAGAAACAATATTATTTACAAGAAGGGGTAGACAAAGTCTCACAATGGGTTAAGGGTGGAAAAAATACCAAAAATCCCGAACCGTACAGAAAAAATCTTGAAACTGAACTAAAAAAATCCCAAAATTTTGGTACCAATCCTGAACTATTCGATATGGGAATCGGCCTCACAATTTGACTTTTTCGGTAATCCCAAATCGAATCGAAGTTAAAATATATTTAGTTTTAGATATTATAAGCCGTTGGATTGGTTGAGAATTAATCTCAACCGTTCATTCAAAATTAATCCAAACCTCACCTTCACCTTCACTCTCTGACCTCACCTCACCTTCACTTCCTTCCCTCCCTACTCCTATACTCCATTCAGTTCAGACCCACAAATCTCTCTCTCTCTCTCTCTCTCTCTCTCTCTCTCTCTCTCTCTCTCTCTCTCTCTCTCTCTCGACCTCCACTCTTTTAATTTTTTAAATTTTAAATTTTTTTCCTCGTACCTTCACACTACATCCATGCTCTAGTCGTTCATTTTCTTTTTGCATTTGTCAACTTACTCTGCATTCGATAATCAATAAAGCCACCTTTGCTTCCTTCTACTTTTCTCTTCACTAAGGTAATATTCTTGTCTTCATCTGGTAATCTTGATGTGGTAAAGTCTGTTTGTGGCTTTAATTCATTTTTAATTTAGGCATTTGAATTCTAGGGTTTTGGATTTGGGGGTTTTCAATTTCGTTTTCAATTTGAGGGTTTTAATCATATGGTTATTCTATTATTCGTTTATTTCCTCCTTGAAGCTAGTAGACCTGATCTCATTCGCCTCCTACTCGAACTCTCTATGTGAAATAGGGGACTTGCATGTTATCAAGCCATTTAGTCAAAGAGAAATTGTGCAAATGTTTATTGTTTCAAAAAGCTTTTTGCATAAGGGTTTGTGTTCTGCAATCTTCATTGAATCTAGCACTCTTCTTCAATAGTTTGTATTTTAACGATAGCAGCTGCAATTTGTGTTTTTCCATGTAGTTTGATACTTTGATTTATTGACTTTTCTGCATTTTTTGTGATCACATTAGAATCTTTTGGTGATATATATAAGGCTAGAAGAGCTCTTTGAGCTTTAAAAGGATTGGTGAGACTTCAAGCCATTGTCAGAGGTCATGCTGTGAAAAAACAAGCTGCAATAATTCTTCGCTATATACAAGCTTTAGTTAGAGTTCAGGCTCAAGCGCGAGCAAGGCATGTTCACCTGGCATTAGAAGGTCCAACGGCTCAACAAAGACTTCAGCAACAACTTGCAAACGAGGTTCGGGTTCGAGAAATAGAAGCAAGGAGTAGATACCGTGTCTACTTTAATTACAAAAACAATATATTGTGTGCAGGTGGGAGGAGTTGTTTTCATATTTCAATTTGGGATTCTCGATTTGTCCCGAAATTCCGAAAATATTTCGGGATTTCCGAAAATTTGGTATGGGATTAGTCTTCAAAATCTTGTCTTGAAAAATTTCGGTTTGGGATTCAAGAAACTTGTTATGGTTCAATATCCCATACCGAACCAACCCTACAATAGGTTAATAATAATGTGGTTCAAATTCGTTTTTGATGAAATAGAACCTAAGATTTTTCATTTATAAGTGAAGATGAATACTATTAGACCGTACTACTAAGTGGCGATTAAGTAGGTGGCTGGAAAAAAATCCCAAAAATTCCAAACCAAACCAAAAATTTACTTTTCGAAAAAAAAAAATGTTTTTTGGCTTTTCCGAAACCAAACCAAAAAAATCCTAAACCAAAATTCTCGAAAATTCGGTACCAAATATCGAACCAATCCCGAAATTTCAGTACGGGAATCGGTCTCAAGTTTTTGGGATTTCGGTAATCCCAAACCAAACAAAAATATATATATATATATATATATATTATTTAATTTTCAAATACCTTTCAGACTCTTCCACTGTTCTCTAACAATTAACTATATGAAAAAATCTCTTTCATTTTTTTGCTTTCATTTTGGTAAATAGCAAATTGTCTTTTACTGCAATCAGTCATCCTAGTAATATATCCATTCTCTTTACTACAAAATAACTTGAGCACGTCACTCATGCTTGGAAACTTTCTATAGACTATAGATATGCACATATTAGGTGCACACTGCACAGCAGCATGTGCAAGTTATTATAGCCCAAAAAACGAAAAGCCAAAAAGCCGAAAAAGCCCAAAAGCCTAAAATTATTTCGGAGTTCCCGATTGGTCCCGAAATTCCGAAACTATTTCGAGATTCCCAAAAATTTGGTTTGGGATCGGTTGTCACATCTCGGCCCGGGGCGGACCACTTCCCGGGCCCTCTCCACCACCGTAGCACGATATTGTTCGCTTTGGGCCCCGACCACGCCCTCATGGTTTTGTTTCTGGGAACTCACGAGCAACTTCCCAAGAGGTCACCCATCATGGGATTGCTCTATCCCCCTTCTCGCTTAACTTCGGAGTTCCTACGAAACCCGAAGCCAGTGAGCTCCCAAAAGGCCTCGTGCTAGGTAGGGATGAGAATATACATTTAAGGATCACTCCCTGAGCGATGTGGGATGTCACATCGGTATTGAAATTGAAATTCTCGAAAATTTCGGTTTGGGAATCGAGACAAGGGTTTCGGTATGGGATCCCATACTGAACCACCCCTAGGTGTATTAGAGTGAGGATTAATCTGGTAATAATGATAACCTAAGCTTTAATTAATATTTTTTTTCTTCTATAATGATATTTGAGGGTGAGTATTTGAATTACGTTACAAGTGAAAAGCACTATTAAGTCCTTAATGTCACTGGCAACTTACTTTGTTTGTTTTGTTTTTTTTATAATAATCATTATTATCAACAAGATGAGGAGAATTTGAAACTTTTGCAATAATTTAAGGGAGGGGAGTTTCGAATCCGGAACACATAGGCAGAAGCTCAACCACTCTATCACAAAGATATTAGACCGCTTGCAAATATATATTTAAACTAACTAGGGAAGATAGAGGAAAAAATTGGTGTTGAACTAGTCATCTACGATATTCGAACTTAAAACATCTCAATTACAAATGAAGATAAATATTATTATATCGTATGAGGTAAACTGTCGATTGAGTCCCTAAATTATTACTTGAGTGAAAATGAAGTTCCTAAACTAATTTTTAGAAAAATCAATTCTTAAACTAATAAAACATATCAATTACATTCCTAATATTAGATTCAAAGTTACTCTATTAAATTTTTTTGTCAATTTAAGTTATGTGACTTGCATGTGGCTCATTTTAGAGGGTAAATTGATAATTTTACATAGTTTAAGGACTTATTATTCGAAGATGTAGTATATAGAGTTAATCTTAGAGGGTAAATTAGACATTAGATTCACAAATTATATGCAAGGTTAAGGACTTATAGGCAAGAGAATGATGATGTTACCCTCTAAAATATGTCATATGATTTAAGTTGACGAAAATTTGGATAAATAAATTTTAATATAATATTAGGGATGAAAATAGCTATTTTAATGAATTAAGAGACTTATTTTATTGAAAAAATTATTTAAGAACCTAATTTTTACTAAGGTGATAATTCAAATATTAAATCAGCAATTCACCCTATTTTATGTAGCTATTTTGATCTCTTTTTAACCTACCAAACAACATCGTGTCACAATGTCATAAGAAGGTTGGCTTAATTAGGAAAATTTTGATAACAAAATTTTCAATCATACAAAACCATGAAAGCTTGATCGGATAATCCCACTTTGCCAACTTGGAGCATGCCGCCACTCAACTCAAACTCCAATCCCACCCTTAGTCAATTTGAAGCCCCCAACCCAATTTAACAAGTAGGGCATACAATGCTTACAAATTTGACAATATCTTAAGCAGCACGTCCTACATATCAAAAGATGATAGGCTTGCTGCCAGTCTCATCACGCACGTCGAGGTTACAAACATCCTGCAGATAGAACATACAGCCATGATTTGGTGCAATCAAAATCATATATCACGAAATTTAACTTGTTCTCAAGCTATAATATAAATGAACGATAATGATGTATTATATTTTACCGTATCTAGTTATCTTTGGGCAACACGAAGAGCTTAAGGATTCACAACTCTTCTTTCCCTGGGCTTGGCCTTAGGAGGTACCGTTTGGTAGGTTAGATGAGACGGAACGTAGCGGGACAGAATGCGCTCATTCTATGTTTGATACGTCAAAAGATAGTGAGACCCGCTGTCTCACAGAATAAATTTTGGGTAAATTTCAGTTCCACCTCTCTCTTCCTAAAACGACTCGTTCCACCCATGTAAAACACAAAATTTTAAAATTTTAAAACAAAAATACCCCTTATCTTTTTCAATATTTACACCGTCCAAATCATAAAACAGACCCTTTCCATCTCTGCCGCTGCCTTTTCCCGTAGCCTTCCTCCTCATCCTCATCCTTCCTCCTTCCTCCTCCCTCCTCATCCTCATTCTCTCCTCACCCTCTTCTGTAGCCCTCCTCCCCATCTTTTTTTCCATCCCTCCCGACTGCACCCAGCCAGCAGGTAGCAGCACGGAGCCACTTCATCGTGTGCGACTACGATTGACCCAGGTATCTATCTTATCTTAATTCTATTTTTCTTCTTTCTAAGGTCAGAATCAGGCTTTAATGCCTTAATTTGAAGATTTTGGTATCGTAATTAGATTCAATTTGGAAAATTAAATTAGAAATTGGGGGTTTTAGTGTTAAAATCGAATTTTAGGGTTAGGAATTAGGAGCATATATTTCAGCGTGATTCCTCTGTAAATACGAGCAGTCTCATCTTCTACACACAGAGGTCTATATGCTATATTTTCTCTTTAGAATACTATCTTGTTTGTTGGCAGACCTTCTTTTAGTTGTTTTTCCATTGCCCTTGTTTTTGTTTTTATTTTTCTTCAAGCTATTTGCTGCATCATGGTGTACGATTACCAGTACTTTGGCGTGAAAAACTTCAATTTTTTGGAAGGAAATTTTGAAGTTCAATATATAAAGCTGAAACTTTTGTCTGGGTATAGTTTGTTTGTTAATGAAGATTAGGCCCGTGATTGTAGTCTATATACAGTATCGAAGAATCAGTCAGCCACCACAAGGTTATTATATTTCTGTCAACCCTTAACGTATGCTGTGGTAAATATATTTAACCAAAAAGTCATGGCAAATTGCTAAAAGAAACTTATACCAGAATATGAAAAGTTCTAATGGATGTCAATCATTGCATAGGCTGCAGTAGCAGGTAGTATACAAATTATAAAAAACGAGAAAAGGCAAAACCATCGCAAAATCGTTAAAAAATTCGCCATTTTAGGCCAATTTTAAACGTTGAGTCAAAGCTGTAGAATATGAAAACCCTTTACTTGTAGCTACCTCTCGAAACTTTTAGAAGAAAAATCCAAGCATACAAAGCGTACAAGTATAAAAGGAAAACCACAATACGGATTTGCCATTTGACAATACTCGAAAAACATGAATGTTTCCTGCCTCCTTTTTAGAATGCATGGTAAGGGGGAAAGAAAAGGTCCCAAATAGCCCTTTATTAGATGAATACTCAAGAAACATGAATGTTTCCTGCCTCCTTTTTGCTGCGTCCTCTTATTGCATGAATTGCACTCCATAAAGAATACAACTCATAAATTGCATTCCATCGACTAAGGAAAACAGAAATGTCTATTTGATATCTTGGCTATAGTGTTGTGGCCACTATCAACTTTTGCAATACATATGAAAGTAACATGTGGTCCTACGGGTGTAGACTATTGAGCGCTTCCGAATGTAAATACAAGTATCAAGTCTGAAGGTTTTAATATACCCTATGAATTCCTAACGTTCCGTAGTGCAAAGTTCGATCCTTAGATACTTTTTTTCAGGTTTTCAATGTTCCTAAAAGCAAACAATGCACGTCAGATTTGATGTTGTACTGGGGTAAGGGGAACTTGCAATCAAGTAAACACGTACATACTGATAAAATATATATACGCATATATTTGTGTGTGTGTGTGTGTGTGTGTGTGTGTGTGTGAAGATCTTTAATTAAGCATAAAGAAAAGAAGTGTAAAAACTGATAAAAAAAAAATTGACATAGAGAAGTTAAATAGCTCCAGAGTGAACACAACATAACAAGTTGAAACAGAACTTAATAAACCAATTGAAGCATAAATTGCAATGCTCAAACAAAAACTAGAGAAATTCAAAAGGAAAAAAGAAGTAACTAATATATGAATTTATTCAACCGACGAAAAAAGAATCAAAACATACCAAGAACGAGACCAACTGAACGATTAGAGTTTGTGAGAGAGACCAGAAATTGAGAGAAGTGGCTGCCACTCCCACGTGGTTTGCCGCAACCATTTATGTTCCTCCACGACTGCTCCTACTCAACATTTAGAAACATTGTAATTGTAATCACAGCTTCAAACGACACAACTATTACTAAAATCCAATAGAAGCATATATACCACAAAGCTGCAAATGCCAACAACTGAAGACTGAGAAATGTCACCATACATTCGTTGGACTATATCACAAACATTATCAACTCTAGCATGATTTCCCATTTTATTCATTTTCAGAACGTATATGACTCTTGATACCAACAAACAACAAATTTCTTTCAACGTAACTAGGAAGATACGTATTAGATGTTCTCAACTGTTGGATAGCTCTAAGTCAAACACGAAGATGATGCAGAGATTTCATGATTGCATCTAAGCAAGCATGGAAAGCAGCTTGTATTACCTTGATTTTGGAGGACATGAGATGATGGTGGTCGATTTCGATTCGCAGAATGATGGTGGTGGTGCTCTCGACGGCGATGATGGGGAGGTCGCGGTTGGAATGTTTGCGAGAAGACGGTGGTGTGTTGGTTTGGTGATGATGGTCGCAACTCGCTAGTTGCCAGAGAGAGGGAGACGAAGATGGAGTCGAGGGCTGTCGAGTCGGAGGAGAATTGGTGATGGCTGTTGTCAGAGGTTGTGAAAAATAAATGCTAACAAGCTATATCGATTTCAAGATGCAACCCATTTTTGGGCTTTATAGAATAATGGGTCAAGCCTTAAGAAATATAAATTCATTAAGTTATTGTTAGAGATTTATCTAATAAATTTTATCTCAATCGGAACACACTCGTTTAGTGGCACTTAGTTTCCATGAAGTCTCGATTTTACTAAAAGAGGTTTTGAGTTCGAATTTCATATAGGGACTTATAAATTTGTTGATTATGCGCATTTAATTTTGCATTTGAGGTTTCGAATTTATTTCTCCATCTCCCACAATATGGCTTTATATACATAAAAAGTTTGATGGAGGGGTTGTGGTTGCTTTCATAAAAGCTTATTTAGAAGGTGATAGTAGCCACCTATTGGCTATAAGAGAAGGGGTTGAGACTTTGCCAATAGAGCTTCAAAGTGTTAAATTTCTTTTGTGATTTTAGATGCACTGTAGATATTTTACTTGGTTCATTACGAATCTGAAAGGGATGTTTCAATTAATTGCTTTTAGCTTTCTGAGTTTCAAGATGCAGACGTAGGTATGTTAGTTGAAGCGGACGTGCTCCCTTAAATGCACTCAAGTTTGAATTTTTCTTCTTGCAATTTAGATTAGTTTAAAGTAGGATATTACTTATATTAAATAAAAGTAACAATGCATATTGATACACCAAATGATTATGGTTATGCAATTGAGCTTAATTTTATTTTTTGTCAAATAATTGTGGTCCATGAAATTCAAACTTTTTATTTATATAAAGCGATATTATGGGAGATGGAGAATTGAATTCGAAACCTCAAATGCAAAATTAAATGCCCATAATCAACAAATTTATAAGTCCCTGTATGAAATTCGAACTCAAAACCTCTTTCAGTAAAATCGAGAGTTCATGGAGACTAAGTGCCACTAAACGTGTGTGTTCTGATTGAGATAAAATTTATTAGATGGATCTTTAACAATAACTTAATGAATTTATATTTCTAAAGGTTCAACCCATTATTCTATAAGGCCCAAAAATGGGTTGCATCTTGAAACCGGTATGGCTTGTCAGCATTTGTTTTTCACAACCTTTGACAGCAGCCATCACCAATTCTCTTCCGACTCGACTCCATCTTCGTCTCCCTCTCTCTCGCAACTTGCAAGTTGCGACCACCATCACCAAACCAACACGCCACCGTCTTCTCGCAAACATTCCAACTGCGACCTCCCAGTCAATTTTTTTTTAAAATTTTTTTTATGGGTTTTTACACTTTTTTTTTTCTTTATGCTTAATTAAGGATCTTCACACACACACACACACACACACACATATATATATATATATATATATATATTTTATCGGTAGGTATGTGTTTACTTGATTGCAAGTTCCCTTTATCCCAGTACAACATCAAATCTGTAGTGCATTGTTTGTTTTTAGGAACATTGAAAACCTGAAAAAGTATCTAAGGATCGAACTTATGCACTACGGAATGTTAGGAATTCATAGGGTATATAAAAATCTTCAGACTTGATACTTGTATTTACATTCGGAAACGCTCAATAGTCTACACATGTAGGACATATATTGCACTACGGAATGTTAGGAATTCATAGGGTATATAAAAACCTTCAGACTTGATACTTGTATTTACATTTGGAAGCGCTCAATAGTCTACACATGTTACTTTCATATGTATTGCAAAAGTTGATAGTGGGTTACAACACTATAGCCAAGATATCAAAGGCATTTCTGTTTTCTTAGTCGATGGAGTGCAGTTTATGAGTCGTATTCTTTATGATAACTAACAGATGTGCTTACTCCAACTTCTCAATATGAAACTTTTTCTTTTCATTAGTTATCGAGTTGCTGGTTGTTCAATCCCTCTTCTCTTCATTTATATTCAAAAACCGCATTGACGATACCAAATGTACAATAATATTAAGGACAATTTTGTATAATCCAATCCACTATGACATGCCAAGAAAACTTTGGTGTTTTATATATAGCTAAGGCTGATGATATAGGCATTTTTAGCCTTTAGTTTGTCTTTCTGCCTTTAATATTCATCATTAAGTATTTATTTTGTACTTATATACTTCATGTTATAGTTCTTTTGCTGAAATAGTTAACACTAGCTGGCTTCTTTTGGGTATCAGAGCGCTCTGTTATTACAGTATTTTGTCAGCCTCAAGCTCTGGTTTTAGGGGGATGAAGATGTATGTCTTTAACTTTTTACTTATTTCTAATTATGTTAGTTTTTATGAAAGTCCGTTTTTAAGGTTTTTGCAGAAGTTTCATATTATATTTTTCTTAATGCTGGCGGTGTTATAAATTCCACATTTAAACAAATTCTTGCAGTTTACAGGTCAATTCCGGTGTGCTTACCAATTTTGATGTGCTCAACTTTCTAAAGTCCAAAGGGGCTTCAAAAGATCTAGCACGGGTTCTTGCTAATGTAGCGCCATCCGAGTATAAGGTAGTAATGATATTTATATTTCCACCACCCATTCCCTTTTTATCCCTTTTTTATTAGTATTGTTGTTAGAATTGATATGTTGTTTATTTCCCTTGTTTAGGTTTTTGATTACTTGGTTGCGACTCCTGCTTGTACTCAGACAAGAGAGAGTATTGATGAGGTCAAGGAGAAGTGTAGGGAATATGACCTTGCAGAAGCTGAGGTGCTCAATATCATCAACACTAGGCCATATAACGTCGTTGGAATCTTCCCGGTATGTTATATACTACTTTGATTGATAATCTGTTTCTCTTACGTATCTCATTGATTCTAGTAATGATTGTGATGCTTCTATCTTTATGGTTTCTGTTTCTTTTAGATTATGATTTGTGTATATTATCATGTTGCCTGTTGTTTCATGTATTGGGTTTATGTGATCACACCGTATCTGCAGCTAATTGCATGTCCTTGTACCCTGCATGTGGGTGGAATAGGAACCGCATATAAGTGGGCTGAAAAAAAAATTAGGAACACTATATATCTTGCGCAGAAAAAAATTATCAGCAGAATGCTATGCTTTCTATTTCTTGACATGAATTTACTGATTCACATTATTTCAGTACGATAAATCATTGGCTGAGTACCGCATATTTTATTTCTCTATTCTGTAGTCTGTCAACCTGAAATAATTATTTGTGACCATTGATATCAGAAAATTATCAACTCTGTGTACAGTTCTGAGTACCATGACGTTGTCATTAAGGTTGAACTTTTCTGGACTCAGGATCAAAACATAGCTGCCTTATTCCCTAACATGATAATTGAGAATTCATGGATTTATTCAGTATCTACTGTTTATGATGAATTAGTGTCTTCCCAAATTGTGGAATGGTCTAGCATGTTTTCTCTTCTTGTCTTAGAGAATCTATGAACACCTTGTTGGATTAACATGTGCTTGGTGCGTACACATTATCTTTTGTTTTCTCATATGTCATTTTGGTTCACGAAACATAGTAAATATTATTGCATTTAAGCATGAGCCCGCACGAATGCATTTTGTCTTGATGTTCCGTTGTGCAATGACCTCAAAAGAGAGCCATCATTTTTGAATAACAAAGCCTTTTCAGGCTTAACAATGCCACGTGCAAATTTTGAAAATCAAACCCACACCATGACAGCAAGGCTGAGCAGAACTGCTACAAAGTCGTACACCACTGCCCTTTTCTCTCAATAAATCCACCAATTTACTAAAGACACCAGTCACCCATGAAAACATAGTAAATATAGGCTCTTTCTTTGTGTAATGACATAAGATCGCCATTGCCTCTGTGCCATATAGGCTCCTAGTATAAATTTCCTACTTGTAAACCAAGAGAAACTAGTGTAAGGTTCCTGCTTTATTGTAATTTATGGAACATGTCAACGTGCAAATTTGCTTTGTTAATTTATTTATGATGTCTCACAGATGATAGAGGATGTCGATAACCGTTTAGGAGATAAAATTCAAGATCTAGTAGATATGGTGGTAGAAGTGTTACCATCTCTACCTGTTCCAGCAGCAACTGACGAAAGTGAGGCAAAAACCATGGAAGCAGAAAAAATTGAAGATGCGAACGATAACGATGAAGAGGAACCAATGGAGACAGAATGATCAGAAGGATTCCAGCATCAATGACGAAGTTTAACTCTCGTAATTTTCTCGACTTTTAGGTTTATGGTCTCAAATCAAGTTCATCATGAGCAACTACTTACTGTCCATCTTATATACTTGGATTGCATTTGTGGTTTCGCAAGCGGACTGTCAAATGTTGTCATGATATTGCAGGAATGAAGAAATTTATAGGTCGTGGTTTCTTCTATTTTGGTTGTGGTTCAAGTAAACTTCTCTGGTTGCATGTCATTCCCTGCTTTGGCCACAAGAAACTGAAGTTGTTTGAAGGAGGATTTACATGGATTTGTCTTCCCTAATTGTTTGAAGGAGAATTTACATGGCATGGGTGCACCTCCACGATGGTGTCTCGTGCCCATAAAATAAAAGACGTGTAAATTTTTATACACGTCTTTGATTGATTGAAGTTATTCTTTGTTTGGAGAGGTTACAAAGTTCGACATCTTCCTCATTGTCAAATATAATTATTAAAACGGACAGGGTTACATGAGCAAAATACAACTTGTATTATCCTTCTTGCAATTTGATCTCTTTTAACGAAAAACTTGGGTTACACTGTGTCATTTTCACATGTGATTATATCATCAACACGAGGCGACATCGTAATTGAAAAAAAATTGTCTTTCATTGAATTAATTGAAGTTTGGTATATAGATAAATAGAACAGAAGTGTCGGACTTACAATGGTGCCCTTTTTATATGACTGAAATGATAGATCACACTCCTAAATAATTGCCCTCCATCTATAAAAGCGACGTTAGCTGAGGAGATTCAACACAATACGACCTCGTTAGCTAAGGAGATTCAACACAATACGACCTCGATTATTTGGGTTAATGCTCTTAATTACTTGAGTTACAATTATACTGCAATGAGATGTTCTTTAATCGAAAATGTCTCTGAAGGAACATTGCAGCTGTCAGCTAGGGATAAAACTTAAGGCTCAAGTGAGAGTAAACTGTCAAATTTCCTATGCATACACAAGGGAAAACACACTTGTTAAGTAAATGGGTTCTCACACGGTTTTATCACCTATCCTGTGCCTCTGACTGGAGATACCATGTCCGTGGTGATATGCGTCTCGGAGCATTTGTCGAGTTTTTCCGGACCTATATCAGAGACTTTGAAGTCGGACAGCCTATTTTTGTCTTGTTTAAAAACACTAAACCTGCCTCTGGTGAGCAAAGCTGCAATTTCTTTTTTTGTTTATTGAGCAATATTTGTTGAAATATATCAACAATCAATGATAATTTATATATGTTAATAAATAATAAATGCGGATATATGAATGAACCGTGTACTAACAACGAAATAAAATTATACAGAAACAGAAAAGATCGAGGCTTGCGTACCGCAATGTCCTTGAAACAGAAATTTCGTCCCTACTCTGTGCTAGTAGTTCTATAGACGTCTACTTAACCAGGATTTAGCGATCTAAGTTTAGAATTCCAGCACCGGAAAACTAGACTTCCGGCGAATTTCTTTCTGGTTCTCTCAGTATGCTTGATATAGAAGGATTGATGATTTTTAGTGTCCTAAATACCATGCAGATGAATGTATATATAGAGTGTGGATGCATGTTTGCAACAGATATGAGAATGGGGTGTGACTGTTGGGAGACACCTCTTCAGAAGGGTGCTGTGCTCTCTGTGTTTTTCCATACACTGCAGACTTCATCTAAAAAGATGAGCCTGTTCAAAAAATAATTTAATTAAATTAAATTTAAAATTAATTAATTAATTTAATTATTAGAGCCCAAGCCCCAAGGCCCAAAGCCCATCTTTTGATAATTAATTATATATTAATTACCAATTAATTAGCACACCCCAAAGCCTAACCCCAAAGGTGAGCCTAATTTTTCTTCTCCAAGGCCTATTCTCCAATCACTTTTTGTAAGGGACAAAGCCTTATAAAGTGAAGAGATCTTTTGGGAATGGCCAATGTGGGACTAAGAAAGTTCAACTCAAACTTCCAACAATACCCCACATTTGAGTTGAAATTTCATTCAAACTCCAACAATGACCCCACATTTGAATGCAAATGGAAATGTAAATGTATGACTAGGCTACCTAAAACTGAGAGAGAATAGACATGATATGCATCGGGTGAAGTGTCTTTTGGACTTGAACTTACCCTAGTGAAAATATATCGGGTTTACTTGGTGACGCAGTGGATGTGGAAGATCTTGAACTGTTCACTGCAGTAGTAAACCGAGACAATATGCTATAAACATATCATGTCTGCCACACGTCAATTCATATGGTTGTGTTCATTTTGGCCCTGAACAGATGAGATGTGTTTTGCTTTGTTTTTTGTTTTTATGTTTTTATGTTTTTTTTTAATTTAGAAAATTCAGTTTAAAAATAAAAAAGTTTTTTTTGCCACGTGGCAGCCACATCAGTAAAAATGTGGCAGCCACGTCAGCATTTAACAGACAATTGGATGGAAAATCTAACGGAGGTATTATTTTGAAATAAAATAGTACGTGAGGTATGAAAGTGAAATGTTTTAAAGATGTTGTATGAGATTATAATAAACCTCAAACCTGAGGGGTTTCAGTGTAATTTACCCTAATATAATAGTTGTTGCATTGTTGCCATTGGTCTATAGGCACATATATTGGTGCCCTTTGGCCTCAAAGGGCACAAATAATTTATTGTGTGCAGTGCCTATATTTTTTGTATTGTTTGGAATGCGGAGCGGATATGAACGATGAATTAATATTTTATTCTTACACTTGAGGTTAATGCATGTTATTAAGAGAGAAATGACGAAACGATGAATGAATATTTTATTCTCTCACGTGTAGTTAATGTGCATGTTATTAAGAGAGAAACGACGAAATTTTCAATTTTGGGTTAAAGCCTAACGGACTGGACTCACCACAAGGTTTAATTTCTATTTTTTTTTTCATCACGGAGGCTATCTTCGAATACCCTATCACCATAGAGATCTTAGGGGGTGTATTCAATAGAGCATTTGAAAATTTTTAATGGATTTATAAATCCATTTAGTTTAAGGGAGTTTAGTTGATTTATAGAGATTGTATGAAAAAATTTGATTCAATTTTCTTGAAATCTCAGAGGGAGAGGAGAGATTTGTAAATGATTAAATTGCAGTATGAAATCTCTCCAACTCCCTCAAATTTCTCAACTTTTTAAAATTCTTCAAAATAAATTCATAATTGAATACACCTAGAATGTTATAAACTTCTTTGAAGTCCTAATTGAATACACATTGTAAGGATTTTAATAAATTATCTTAAAATCATGATTGAATACACGTTGAATTTCAGAGAATCACTTTAAATTCTCAATTGAATACACCATCCTTGGGCTCTTTTTTTCTATTTTCTTTTTCTTTGACTACAAGTTATATGAGGAATAATTTTTAGGGGGTTTTGATACAGATGCCTAGGTTTAAAAATTTTGAGATTAAACATTTATGCCTTTTAGAGTTTTGATTAAACATCTTCCTATAATTTAGGTGCCAAATGGATTAGAAGTAGCCTTTTTTTTATAATTTAAATTACCCAACTTGCCATTATATAAATATACCTTTTAATTCCTAGATAATAAATCAAAACTCCTAAAATCTTGTTGATAAATTTTGTAGAATTTAATTCCAATAAAAAGTCTTTCAAAATACACATAAATGCGACTTGCCATTATATTTAATATACCTTTTAATTTTGTTAGATAATATCTCAAAACTCATCAGATCTTATAGATAAATATTGTAGCATTCAATTTTAATAAAAAGTCTTTCAAATTACACATGTAACGTTGATTTCTTCTTGGTACATACTTGATACGTTACTTAATATATCTTCTTGGTACATATTTAGTATGTTTGTTTTCATTTTTGTATGTATTTGGTACGTTTATATTTATTTTAAAAAAACAAATTTGGTACATATGTTTTCTCTTGATTAAACATATATTTCTCCTTGGTACATATTTGGTACGTTACTTTATATATCTTCTTGTTACGTATTTGGTATGTTCATATTTCTTTTTTGTATGTATGTGGTACATTTATATATTATTTTGGTACGTTTATATTTATTTAAAAAAATATATTTGGTACGTTACTTTATATATCTTCTTCGTACATATTCGGTACGTTTAAATATATTATTTGAACGTACCAGCCTCAAGCCTCCGAAAATAGAGAATCCGTCTAATTATCTCACATGATATCAATATAAAATAGTGAAACCAACTACTAATTGAAATGGATAAGTACATTCAAAATTCAAAAATGAGGATCACATAATTCTAACGTGGGAGAAAAAACCATACGGCTCAAACGTAAGAGAAGAAACTAGCTTCCTGAAAAAAAGGCCACGTACAAAAATATATTAACCTAAAAGGATATATATGGAATTTAATAATTAACACTTTAAATTAAAAAAATACAATAATTACATGTAATCTAAATAAATATAAAAATGCTGACATGACTATTGTTTAGGTGTACTAATCAAATTTCAAAATAGAACCAATGTTTAATCTAAAGAGTATTAGAAAAGTGGAGGGGATTCTAATTTTCCCTAATTTTTAACACGGTTTTTTAAAGTGTTTTTAGATTGGGCTAAATTTGGTATTAAATTTTTTATAAAAAAGTTGGTGGAAAAATTAGGCCATGGTTAGGCAGCACTCATAGTCATAGCAAATTGTGGATTAGGGTTTGATTTTAACTCTCTTTTCCCCGTTCTGTCTCTCCTCCCCTTCATTTTCTCTCTCTGAATCTCTCTCTCGACAGAATCCAGAAACCGCCGTTCCAGCGACAGGCGGTTCCGCCGTCCGTCCGTGAAATTAGACCACCTAATCACCATCATTAGATTCCACCTAGCACCCGGCACTCATCGCCTACATTCGTTTCTAGAAATTCGAGTCCAAACCCGTTGATTTATTTAGCTCTGACGCGGCTCAATTCTCCGGCGGGTTTCTCACCGTTCCCGGAAAAGGTAGGCTTCATACCACTACCAAGCGTTCTATCTTGATGAGTACATCAAGACTCACATATTGCATGTGTTGATTAGTGAAGTTTTAGTGCTAGGCACAAACAGAAAACCCTAATTCCTTGTTTTTCCCGGTTACAAAAACCCTAATTGCACCTACAACATAGTTGAGTGGTTTTGTTCTTCCTGTCTGTGAAACTGTGATTGTGTTTTGCTTTTTCAATGGCCACTCGAAGGTGTGATCAAGCCAGTAATATAGATAGATTCACTAATCTCCCAACTGAGATCGCTCATGATATTTTGTCCCGCCTCAACTTCAAAGACATCACCAGGGTTGGCTGCGTGTCCAAAACATGCAGAGATTTTTATATATCAACCCCGTACTTGAATTTTCATGATTTTTCTGGTGTGGTGGGTATATCCACTCGTCGAGAGAACATAAGGGTTTTGGACAGTTTGAGTAGGTTCTTCATTCAACGCGGAGTGCATCATAAGATACAATGCTTTCGCTTTTGTTGGGACCTTCATGATTATTATTTTCATGATGAAGACTATGTTATTTATTTCCAATCACGATTGAGGGAATGGATTGAAATTGCAGTGAAGTGCAATGTTGAAGTGATTCATCTTGTTATCACTCCTATTACGTTTGGAGAGCTTCCTGCTTCCCTCTTAAGCTGTAGATCGTTGAAATCTCTGCTTGTGCAAATGAAGTGCAGGATTAGTGATGTGCCCTCCATGGATTCTTCGTCTAATCTCGAATACCTGAGGTTCAAAGATGTTTCGATAAACAATGATGATGATAGATTTTTGAAGTGGATTTCAGCTTGCTGCACTTGCATGAAGGAATTACTTCTTAAAGATTGTGTTGGGGTCAACAATCTTGTCATTGAAAGCTCATCTCTGGAATCAGTTTGGTATGAGTCTCATGACTACAACGAGAAACGCCATGTTAACATCTCATGTGACAGACTTGAAAAATTACATTTCAATGCACCGATTGGGGGGAAGACAAACAGATTGGTCAACATTTCTGCTCCAAATCTCAAGTATTTGGAATGGTTTGGGGAATTTATGACTCGCCAGAATCTTGGAAGCTTAATGTGCTTGGAGAAGGCTGAGATTTCTTCTTCATTTCGGACCTGTAACTTTGATGTCTTTGTAGACAATGAAATTTCAGTAAATAAAATGTTGACCGATGGTCAAAATGTTAACGCTCGTGTATTACATAAATTGTACACATATTGTGTGATTCGATGAAAATTCGAAAAGAGTCCGAAAAGCTGTCAAACAAGACACGTGTCAACACCTGGCAGAGACGACTTATTTCATCTGATTATTTAAACCCAAAAATCAAGTTTTGGAATTCTATAAATAGAAGCCAAATTCATTCATTTCAATTCACCAATTCACAAATACATTTCTCTACTCCCAAATTGGAAAAGAATTCTCTGAAGTTCGTTCTTCGTTCTTCGTTCTTCGTTCATCGTTCATCGTTCTTCGAGATCAAGCCCCAACGGCCCCTTGGATTAGCACAATTGTTCTTCAAGATCAAGTCCAGAAGCCCTTGAAGATCCATCCACCATTCATCGTTCATCCGTTCATCCGTTTCTTCAAGAACCAAGCCCAAAAGCCCCTTGAAGTTCATCCATCGTTCATCGTTCATCATTCATCCATCTTCTTCAAGATCAAGCCCCGACGGCCCCTTGAAACAACATTCATCCACCCTCCAAGATCAAGCCCCGACGGCCCTTGGAATCAATACATTCATCCTTCAAGAATCAAGCTCAAAGCCCCTTGAAGCTCATCCATCGTTCATCTTTCATCGTTCTACATTCATCATCAAGCATCTGAAGATCATCACTGTTCATCCCAAGAATCAAAGCGCCAAACAACCCCTTCAGATCAACACAAACAAATCCACATCACTGTTCATCCAAGGATCAAGCCCAACGGCCCTTTGGATCAACAGCTCATCAACAAACCCATATCTTACGAAGATAGAATCAGAGGAACAAATAGAGATTGTAACCCCAAAATTCATCAAATAACAAATATATTTTGTACACGTGTTCTTGTTCCTTCAGGAAATTTTCGTGTTTACAAATTTGGCACGCCCAGTGGGACAATCTCTACCTCTCATCTCTTTCTCCGTTCAAGAAATCCAAAGCACACTTCAAACACAATGGCTTCAGGCAAGGAACAAGCCATCGGCGCCACCTCCATCGAAGAACAGCTGATTCAGATGAAGGAGATGTTTGCAATGATGACGAAAACCCTTGAAGAAAAAGATTTGAAGATTGCTATGCTCGTGAACAAATTGGGGGCAAGGCATGATGAAGGATCCGGCTCCAGCCCTAAGAAAGGTGGTGACGAAGAAGAAGACCCTCCATTGGAGCAAGTTGAAGAAAACCCAAAGCCAGACCAAGCAGCGCCGCTCATGGGATCTCTCTCAATCAAACAGTTGCAGGAGATGATCGCCAACACAGTCAAGGCACAGTACCAAGGGAGCTCAAATACCTCCGAGTTGTACTCCAAGCCTTACTCTAAAAAGATTGATGCCCTGAAGATGCCAAGGGGATATCAACCACCCAAATTCATGCAGTTCGATGGAAGGGGGAACCCGAAACAGCACATCGCCCACTTCGTTGAAACTTGCAACAATGCGGGCACTGAAGGGGACTACCTTGCCAAACAGTTCGTGCGCTCGCTGAAAAGTAACGCCTTCGATTGGTACACCGATCTTGAGCCCGAATCCATTGACAGCTGGGAACAATTGGAGCGAGAATTCCTCAACCGCTTCTACAGCACCCGCCGCACAGTCAGCATGCTGGAGCTGACAAGCACGAAGCAGTGGAAGGATGAGCCAGTTGTTGACTACATCAACCGATGGCGCACCCTTAGCCTCGACTGCAAAGATAGACTCTTAGAGCGCTCTTCGATCGAGATGTGCATCCAAGGCATGCAATGGGGATTGCACTACATCCTCCAAGGCATCAAACCGCAGACCTTCGAAGAGCTAGCAACCCGCGCCCATGACATGGAGTTAAGCATCGCCAACCATGGAAGAAGGGAGCCAACCACCAACTTCAAAGAGAAAGTGTTTGCTCCAAAGGTGGACAAGACTGGGAAGAAGCCCGCTAAGGAAGCTTTTACCATTAACACCGCCCCTGCCAAAATCTCATCTGCGCCCGTCAAAATCCCATCCAAGTATAAAACAAGGGAGATAAAGAAGGGAGAGCCTTCTAGCACCCGAGACAAGTACAAAAACACCTTGAGGGAACTAGAGCAGAAGATATATCCTTTTCTGGACTCCGACGTGGCCGCAATGCTGGATGACCTATTGGAGAAGAAGGTGATCGATTTACCCGAATGCCGATGGCCGGAAGAAATAAATCGCACCGACAACCCAAGGTACTGCAAGTACCACCGCTTCATCAGTCATCCGACGGGAAAATGCTTCGTGCTAAAAGATCTCATCGTAAGGCTGGCTCAGCAAGGGATCATCGAGCTGGATCTCGACGATGTGGTAAAGATAAATTATACCACCATCACTTCTGGCACATTTGATTCGAAGTCTTCATCACCACCGCTGGGGGCATGCTCTGAGTCAAGTAAAGCTGAAGGATGGATTCATGTTGCTCCAAAGAAATGGCACATGAAGCCTACGCCTCCACCACAAGTCCACCAACCGGAAAGGGGGCAAAGCAGCTTTTGCCAATCTCCAAGGCAACGGGAAGTTGTTGAAGATGATGGAAATTCAACACAAGGATCGCCTATCACGATGCGCGATTTCCTCCCGGAAGATTTCTTCAAACACCCGGTCAAAGCTCCTTGCTACAAAGATTGCGAGGAACGCTTCTCCAAAATGGCTTGACAAATCCGTGTGCTGCTCCTTGTTCGCACGAGCCTAAACTGAACGGATGCTCCTTGTCTGCATGAGCTAAAACTACAAGACATCAACGCTCCTTGTCTGCATGAGCTGAAACTGCAAGACACCAATGCTCCTGGTCTGCACGAGCATAAAAGGCAACATCAAGGCTCCTAGACCGCACGAGCATAAAAGGCGACACCAACGCTCCTTGCCTGCACGAGTTTAAAATTGCAAACGGCACCAAAAGAAAGAAGAAAAAAAATGCATGTACTTTGAACTACGTTTTGACTTGATCCCTTTCGTTAGAAGGGTACGTAGGCATCTCAAATATTCAAATGTTTGAGTTCAGTCACATCAAAATCAAAAATAATGTTTTATTAGAAAAAAAAAAAAACATATGTTTTATGTATTTTAAAAAAAAAAAAAGATACAATTTCTCATTAAATACATATGTTTCATGTATATAAAAAAAATGAATACATATATTTTATGTGTTCACAAAAAAAAAAAGGGGGAAAGACACATATGCATATATATGTGTGTGTCTCGGCTCAAGCCCAAAGATCCAAAGGGCTGCACTACCGTGACCTGTTCTAAGCCATTCCAGCCTCTCAAACTTGTGTGTGTCTCGGCCCAGTCATTATTGGCCCAAGCTCCAATCTACTCCCTGCCAAATTAAAGTCTGAAGGATGCTGGGGAACGGCAAGAACGGCGCCTGGGTTGTGCTATCAAGGCTCTCGCCAGCATTACAGATCTCCAAATAGCCCATCGTGCTCCTCCACATGCGGGCCAATCCTCCGCTCTGCCCAGTTCGTACGTTTCTCCGTCGTGCCTTCCTCCATGCTCCTTGAAATTGCAGAGACGGCGTCGAGATGCGACACCTCAATCATGCACGTCGGCTTTTACGCGCTGCCCGTTCTCGTCGATGATCTCCCGGATCTGCCATTACTGTTCTGCTGTCCAAGTTGAAACCCAGTAATCCAGCACCAGCAGCAAGTGCACTTGCAGACAACAGTCGATGGTGAAGGTTTCTCGAACAAGAGTCTGACTATCCTCTGAAAACGTATCCCGACAGACTATTCGGTCGCTTCACCCGCTGCTCAAAAAATCAGCGCTGCTCAAGAAACCAGTTTTTCCGAGTGCTTAGGCGATGTTGCCCATCAACCACAGGGTCAAGGTATGGCAGTCAAAAACTGGGTCAAGAAACTGGAAAACGTAGCTCATGATGCCGATGATGTCTGGACTACGCGCCCAGATTCAAGACCACCGTCAACTTTAATGGCGAGATCTTCTCCACCGCTTGATCCAATCGACTGTCGGAGCATCGAATCGAAAAGGAGTGATGCTGACAAAGACGCATAGCAGTGCCGGAGAGTTCTAAACGGCGCCGGAACTTCTTCACTCATATTTTCACAGTTTTTTGGAATTATTGGGCAACTGATCAGAAGAGGCGCTCGAGGTCAGTGCTGCCATTCCTTAACAAACAGATCGTGATCTGAGTGAATGAGAGCATTTCGTGTAAAGGTGGTGGTGGGCTTGCTTTCCCATTAAATGTGCTGTTGCACTTGCGATTGATGTTTGGTGGGGATTCTTTGAGCTGAAAGGAGTTGCTTCACTCCGCCACCGCTTCCTTTCAAATTGGGGTTTTCCGATCTCTGTAAAGATACCACCTTTCTGAAAATTCAACCCAGATCTCAAAAAATAAAGATTTTGGTTTTCTTAATCTCCCCCAAATCTCAATTCCCAAAAGAGGAATTAGGGTTTAATGCATTGTTCACTATGGAAACCCTTATCCTACTGCATTGCTCTGTTCCTGAACAAGAAGAGCAGCACCAGAGGGAAGAAAAAAAAAAGGGGTCGGATTCAGACTCCAACGCCAAGACAAACCCGTCAATTCTCCGGAAGATTCAAGAAAACAAGCTTAGAGAGGCTCTGGAGGAAACTTCGGAAGATGGGCTTCTCTTCAAATCTCAGGACATGGAGTCTGATGCCATTAGGACGAGGGGATTGGACGGTCCAGATCACTCGCCAGACTCCATGCTCAGCGGGAGTTTCTCTGTGCCACTGCCCTTGCTGCTGACCGGATTTTTGATCCCAACAAATCAAGCGGGACGCCCTCGACTTCCTTCTCGCAGTAGACCTTCCCCGTCGTGCCTTCCTCCACTCCAAGCTCGGGTCGTCCATCAAAGTCTCATTCTACTCCTCGCCCAGCTCGCCACCATCCCTGAGCCGCAACACCTTCAGCAAATCGTCAAGCAGCTTCTTAAAAATGAGGAGAGGCTACCTTATGCTTTCTATATACAAGATCAGGAACTCCTCGTCATTTGGGCTCAAACCAGTCAGCCGTCAGTGTCACCTTGTCTCTACCGCTAAGTTGGAGTTGGAGGACAGTGGAGATGAAGTCGGAGAGTGGTGGGCGACGTGAATTCGCCGTTGCTGGCTAGTTTCAAAGCCATCGGAGGCATCTCTGTTAGTGGCAGTGGAGTCACAGTGCGGGAATGATGAGAGCGGAGAGTCTAATAAATTTCTGGAGGGTGTCGGCGGTGATGAACAGGAAGTTCATGGTGTATGAGTCATTGGCGGAGATGAAGTGGAAAGGAGAGTTGTCTACAGAACTCTTGAAGCCTCAGCGGTAGAAATGACGACTTCAATATGCTCCATCTTCTCTGCCCCGAAGAACTTCAACGACCGCCGTCAAACGACTAGCCGGTCATAAAGCTCGACACTCTGCTCTGCCTCAAGCTCCGTCCATGTCTTCATCTCTACAACTCACCATTTATAGAGAAATAATAATAATAATAAAAAAAGGGAGAGTGGAATGTTGGTGCATCACCACCACGTAAAAAAAAAAATTTGTAAAGAAAGATAGTGGCACCGAAAAGTAGAGGGAAAAGAAGAAAAAAAATTGTAAAATAAAAGAATTGAGCTGGCACCACCGAAAGATAAAAAAAAATATAATATCTTTTGATGGGTGTGACGGAAAGGAAAGATAAAAAAAAATAAAAAAAAATAAAAAAATAAATATAAAAAAAAAAGAGAAGAGAGAAAAAACGATAAAAGTCCATTTTTATTTATTTCTCTGGAAAATTACACAAATTGGCACTCTACATGCCACAAAAAAAAAAAAAAAAAAAATCAAAATTACAAGCAGGAAATATTCAAGGACGATCAGGTGGTGCCTCAGAAGTCGACGGAGCTCCGGGAAGACGAAGAGCCAAAGTTGGAATCTCCGTAGCCGGAACGCTTGGTGCAACTCCGGAGGACGAAGGCAACATGAACCTCGGGAGTAACGCCATGAACCTTTCATGGTCACTTTGGATCCGACCGTCCGACTCCTGCAGCTGGTCCAGCTTCCTCTTCATGCTGGACGAGTAACTAGTTGCAAGCATGTGCAACTCCTTGTTCTCGTGCCTGAGACTTCTAACTTCTTGCTGGAGACTAGCCACCTCAGCCATCAGCGACTCCACCTGACGAGACCGGGCAAGCAGGCGCTGGCCCATGTTTGAAACTGTGCCTGCACACTGGACACTGAGAGCAAGAGATTCCTGAACAACCAGCTCGTCTGACCGCCTGGAAAGCATCCTGTTGTCCCTTGGAGTAAGGAGATTTCGAGCAACCACCGTAGCGGTTATTTCATTCCTCATCATTGTGTCCCCAACTGTAAGAGGACCGTTGGGGGATATGAAGGACGGACGCCAAATGTTGTCTGGAGAAGACAAGTCATCATCTTCTCCGACGTTCAAATTAAGGCGACGGTCGGAAGGGCAAGACATTTTCAGAAGATGTTGAGAAAGAAGAGATCGAAAAAATTAAGATTGCAGAAATGCAAGAAGGGAGTGTTTACAGAAGGGAGTTCAAGTGTGAGGTGAAACAAGAATTCGCGCCTCTATAAAAAGAAGAAAATGAAGAAGCGTTCCTCAGAGATCGAAGAAGCACTCCTCTCACAAATCAAAGAGTGACGCTCATTTCTCGAAAGTCGGAGTCCTGTCTCAAAAGAGCCGTTCCTCTATCGAAAGCTGGGCTTGACTCAGAAATCACGTGGCATCAGCTTTTCCAGTTTGTCATCACTCGTCACATGCGTCGCATGCAGCTTGGAGCGTTGCGAAAACCACGAGCCGCACCCGGATTTGAACCCCGGTTTTCAAAAGATCATCATTCCAGTTTGTCGTCACTCGTCGCATACGCAGTCAGCTTCGCGAAAATTACAGACGCGTTGTCAGAAAGCGCATAACGGGTACTGTTCATCCATCACCGGCTGCCGACAAATAGTGCGGGAATAGTTCCGGTTGAGGAAGAAAAAATTTCTATAAGTCTCGACCTTCGCCTTCCACATCAAAGGCACACCTTCACACCCTCTCAAACTCCCAACCTCTCAACCTCTCTTCATCTCTGAGAATGTATTCTCAAAGAAACCTTTCGAGTCGCTCAGTGTTCTTCATCCCTTGGAACACCCTAGAAAACAAATCATCCAAAGCAAAAATATTTCATATTAAAAAGGTTAAAAGCAAAAGTATCTCATATTACGCTTTCTCCTCACTTTCATCTGAAGAACATGGAGAAAGTGAGATCCTGATTGCTTACCTAGTCTTGCTCTCGAGTACTCATCTCAGACCCCTCCCAACCCACTTCAAAAAATAAACCTGTGTATAGGTGCTTCTTCAAAAGCAAAAGTACCTCACAGACGAAGCAGGAGGAGTCTGAGTTGCATCCAGATGAAGGCAGAATCTGAGATGATCCAAGAGTTCAAGAAGATGCCACACCTGCGTGGAGACCGGACTACTTGAAGCATGTGGAGACAACGTGCTGATTCATCCTCAACTAAGCTGAGGATCGCTTGCAAGTAAAAAGGCTCCCAAACCCAGTTCAAAAATCAACTTGTACTTCTTCAAAAAGCCAAAGTATCTCATATCAGCAGGGTCGAAGGCAAAGATATCTCATGGCATGCTTTTCCTTTACCCTTGCTCTTGCCTACGGGACAAAGAGAAAGAGAGCGATCAGCCGCCACTTGGAGTCAAGCTTCCGATCTGGGACTGATTGACTGGAACCCTTCCCTGATTGCTTGCCTAGCATTACTCTCGAGCAGTCATCTTCAACTAATGTTGGAAGCTGGAAAACATGATGAGTCGCTGAGAAGTGATGTTCTGATGCTTTCATGGGAATTTTTGCAGCATAGCTAATCTCCACATTGAATGTTTTGGAGCGGCATCTCCAATTGCTTTCATGGGAATTTTTGCATTAAAGAAAAATACTGCAAAAGAAGATATCAGACCTGCATGAAGATCCGATTACTTGAAACATGTGGAGACAACGTGCTGAATCAACCTTCAAGATCAAGCCGCAACGGCCCTTGGAGAAATCAAGACCCGATTCAAGATTAAGTGTCCAACACCCTTGAATCAACCTTCAAGATCAAGCCTCAACGGCCCTTGGAGAAATCAAGACCCGATTCAAGATCAAGTGTCCAACACCCTTGAATCAACCTTCAAAATCAAGCCTCAACGGCCCTTGGAGAAATCAAGACCCGATTCAAGATCAAGTGTCCAACACCCTTGAATCAACCTTCAAAATCAAGCCTCAACGGCCCTTGGAGAAATCAAGACCCGATTCAAGATCAAGTGTCCAACACCCTTGAATCAACCTTCAAAATCAAGCCTCAACGGCCCTTGGAGAAATCAAGACCCGATTCAAGATCAAGTGTCCAACACCCTTGAATCAACCTTCAAGATCAAGCCTCAACGGCCCTTGGAGAAATCAAAAGCCCGATTCAAGATCAGGTGTTCATCGCCCTTGAATCAAAACCAGTTCAAGATGAAAGCTGTGGAAAAATCACAAAACCCGATCCAAGATCAAGCCTCGACGGCCCTTGGATCAAACATCTACATTAAGGGACTTCAAAGACGCATCTTCTGCACGTGACAAGCACATGTATACGACACGCCTTGAAGTGGGGGCATTTGTAGACAATGAAATTTCAGTAAATAAAATGTTGACCGATGGTCAAAATGTTAACGCTCGTGTATTACATAAATTGTACACATATTGTGTGATTCGACGAAAATTCGAAAAGAGTCCGAAAAGCTGTCAAACAAGACACGTGTCAACACCTGGCAGAGACGACTTATTTCATCTGATTATTTAAACCCAAAAATCAAGTTTTGGAATTCTATAAATAGAAGCCAAATTCATTCATTTCAATTCACCAATTCACAAATACATTTCTCTACTCCCAAATTGGAAAAGAATTCTCTGAAGTTCGTTCTTCGTTCTTCGTTCTTCGTTCATCGTTCATCGTTCTTCGAGATCAAGCCCCAACGGCCCTTGAAGAAACGATCATCCATCCTAAGATCAAGCCCCAACGGCCCCTTGGATTAGCACAATTGTTCTTCAAGATCAAGTCCAGAAGCCCTTGAAGATCCATCCACCATTCATCGTTCATCCGTTCATCCGTTTCTTCAAGAACCAAGCCCAAAAGCCCCTTGAAGTTCATCCATCGTTCATCGTTCATCATTCATCCATCTTCTTCAAGATCAAGCCCCGACGGCCCCTTGAAACAACATTCATCCACCCTCCAAGATCAAGCCCCGACGGCCCTTGGAATCAATACATTCATCCTTCAAGAATCAAGCTCAAAGCCCCTTGAAGCTCATCCATCGTTCATCTTTCATCGTTCTACATTCATCATCAAGCATCTGAAGATCATCACTGTTCATCCCAAGAATCAAAGCGCCAAACAACCCCTTCAGATCAACACAAACAAATCCACATCACTGTTCATCCAAGGATCAAGCCCAACGGCCCTTTGGATCAACAGCTCATCAACAAACCCATATCTTACGAAGATAGAATCAGAGGAACAAATAGAGATTGTAACCCCAAAATTCATCAAATAACAAATATATTTTGTACACGTGTTCTTGGTCCTTCAGGAAATTTTCGTGTTTACAGTCTTATTTGATTTTCTATGTAGCATCCGCAAGGTTAAAGTTCTTATTCTGCATCCAGATATTATTGCGGTAAGACTACACTTCACAAATTAAGCAATAAACTGATTTACGTTTTGGTCACAAACTCGTTATTTATTTTGTTGGTGTTTTGTTTTCACTCAACGTACTTGATTGTTTGTCTTTTCAGTGTCTATGGTTAAATAGGGACAATTGGAAATCGAAGGAGCTTTCGTTTGTTTCCCAAGCTAAGGAGGTAGTCATACAATATAAAAATCGTTCAAATGTTATTGAGTTCGCATATTATATTCTCGGGCATGCTCATGATTTGGAGAGGTTGACCATATACTATCCTGGGCGTCCTGATCTACACAAGCCCGTGATGAAGTTGAGAACAGAGGTGATGGCGAAAGGAATTCCGTTTTACAGAATTACGACCCATTATGACTGTTATATGGTTAGATCCCTACTTAGTTCGATTCGATCTTTGGATGATTTTGTTTAATTCTCTTTGTTCACTGCTAAGGCGATTTCCAGTGTCAATGTTCGCTTCAGGTCAGGAGATTTGAAATGTGAACAGATATTTTGAGATGCATAGTAGTTGTCCATGCAATGAATGTTATGTTTTGTCATGGTAACGAATGAATTATTTGTTTGATTTTCACCGCCTGGCGTCCTTGAGATTTTAATGTTTTCTTGTAAGAAGACTAGATATGTTGGCATCATTTCTTCACATACAGCAGACATGAATTGAGAACACCATAACGCTGCAGCGTAACTGAAAATTCTAGTTTTAGTATATACTATGACAAACAACGTAGGTTTTGAACTTTTATTTTTAGAAAAACTAATGACAATAATTTGAAAATTTTGAATTTTAACAATAAAAACAAAATAAATAGTAAAGTGAATAGTACTATAATTGACTTTTTAGTGTATAAATGTAGTTTTTCGTTAAAATGAACAGTATCGAAAGCTTTTCGTTAAAGCTCCCAATATTTTTTTAGCCTGAAAACAAAAGGACTAAGCCACGTTTTACGAAGATTGTACTGGTCAGCCCGTTGAATGTTCGATTTTCGCAGCTTGGAAAATTGTAACTTGGAATCGGAGATCAAATCTGTAGGGCGCAGGGGTTAACGGATTGTGATTGGGATAGAGAACCAACCTTGAGACATTTTAAAAAGAAAATGTTGCAAAGAACAAAATTATTAGATTGCTCGAATGGCTGCGTTTGTCCTTCCCCGCCATCTCTTATGGAAGCTTTATATAGACATAATGGGAACCTTACATTGAAGGTAACACATCAGACATTCACAACTCGAACTCACATCTTCCTACACTCCATTTCTCGTTTACAGACTCGAATGAAACACCAACACGGTGGGCAGGGAAAAAAAATACAAGAAAAATGGATTCTTCTTACACAGGAACTGGTGTGGCTTCGTCAAGAGCAAGTACACCAGGAAGTTCTTTGCCTTCCAACAACTCCAAACTCGCACCACCACCCGTTGATATGTGGCTCATCACATTAGCAACTCCTACTTTCTCCACGGCTGCAACAGAATCTCCACCTCCGATGATTGTTGTCACTCCCTTCCCACTTAGTTCCGCAAGCTTCTTTGCAACAGACTGCAAAGAAAGAGTTGCAACTTAAATTACCACCCACACATCAATTCATATAGCCGGAGAAAGTAATCATAATGGGCAAGAGAAGCTAAAGAGTTTCCTAACACAAAACAAATCTACGACACAGTCAAATACATTAAACTAAACTTAAGTAAACGGTGCAAACAGATTCAAGAACTATCTATCTGACCATATCATCTCTTGAGGATCTAGAGATAGATGTTGACTACATTACAAGATAACACTTATCCACTCAGTATGCATTCGTAAGATGTATAGGAACTGCATATATCAATAACGAATAGGATGATGAACAAAAAGTGAACACCAGAAAAAGACTTGCATACCTCTGTTCCTTCTGCGAACTTGTCAAACTCAAACACTCCCATCGGTCCATTCCAGATAATGGTTTTAGTGGTATCCAGTGCATCATTGAATGTCTTAATAGAGTCTGGACCAATATCCAATCCCATCCACCCATCAGGAATGCTTGAAGCTGGAACAATCTGCAAGTACAAAACCAATTTGTCATTTCTTTCACATTAAGTGCTGATCAAAGTTAAACATAAACACACAATATTATTGCTGACGTTGAATCAACTAGTTTCCAGCAAGAAGATAGAGCAAATCGAAGAATCCGAAGAATCAAGTTGTAAATGTACATTTAGATTATGTACCTTGCTGTTTGCATCAGGGGCAAACTTGTCTGCGATTACGACATCAGTGGGCAGCAAAAGAGACACTCCTTTTGCTTTAGCCTTTGCCATGAGTGATGTAGCAAGTTCTAGTTTATCTTCTTCCACCAGAGATGAACCGACTGAGAGACCCTGTGCTTTGTAAAATGTGAAAATCATACCTCCACCAAGAAGTAAGATATCAACCTTCTCCAAAAGCGACTCGATCACTCCAATCTTGGATGAGACCTTTGAACCACCAACAATGGCAGCAAATGGTCTTTTTGGGCTTGATACTGCCCCAACGAGATAGTCAAGTTCCTAAGAAGAATAAATAAGCACTAACATTTAAACCAGGAATTAATACAGAAACATGGGGAGGAGGGTGTTAGGCTGAGACTTGATCACATTTGTAATGTCACGTTTTTGTTAGGAAGTAAACAGAAATTGGAAATCATGATTTTAAATTAGTAAGACATCTTAGAAATTACTAATGTGTACACTCTCCACAAGAGTGACAATAATAGTCCAATTACCCAAGCCAGCATGAGTTGCATATTTGAATCTAAATATTACAGTCGTTTGCATAGTTATAAGTTATAACTAAGGCTTCAAATTATGAAATCTGTATTCCTTGAAGGGTTGGAAAGGTCTGCGGATTATTAAGGTCTATGATACAGCAGAAACAAGAATGGGAAGCCTCACCTTCTGCAAAAGGAAACCAGCAACAGATGGCCTCAAGAACTTTGTGACTCCCTCAGTTGAGGCATGAGCTCTATGTGCTGTCCCAAAGGCATCATTGACATAAAGATCTGCTAAGGCGGCGAGCTTCTTTGCATGCTCAGGATCATTTTTCTCTTCTTCCTTGTAAAACCTCACATTTTCAAGAAGAAGAACACCACCTTCAGGAAGTGAAGCCACCAGCTTTTCTACTTCTGGACCAATAGAGTCCTCAGCTTTGACAACCTGTTTCAGTTACGATAGGCAAACAAAAGTAGAAGTAGCAAAAAATCAGTTTCAATATACACCCGTCATCACTGCCATTTTGATTTTTCTTCTTATACAATTTTCTCTTCAATAAAAATGTAAACCTGAATGCCAAGAAGCTCCGATAGCCGGGGTACAAGAGGTGCCAAGCTAAATTTTGGGGTCACACCTTTTGGTCGTCCCTGAAATAAAATGCACATTGATTCAGCTTGCATCATACCACTGTATTTGGCAACAAACAGATGCCAAAAGTACAAACAAAACCAGAATCATAAAGCACCATAAAAGTTGAAAACATAGCCCCAAGGCCCCAACCATTAACCCTGAAATCTACAACAATATTCTTGATAGGCGATGAAAAAAGCCTGTGCTTAAAGAAAAACCAAATATTTATTGCATGACATCATTCAATAACTGATGAGATCTGGCCAAATATCAAATCGGAAAATGAAGACATAAACCCCATCTGTTCTTGGTAGTGACAGTGCAACTAATAGTCTAAATCCCAAACAGAACCATCAAATTCATCCGTCGGAAACAAAAATTTCCAACCAATGAAGGAAAAAGATTTTGGAAATCCACATTGTAACAAGTACAGAGAAAAAAGCTACCAAATTAGTACATTAATAAAACTGTAAAAACTAAATAAACCAATTGGACCAAAATCAAGCCCCAAAATAAATCCAGAATCTCACACAAACATTCAAATCTCAAAAGGCCACAAACACAACTCAAAGCTCATACATTTTTGAAAGAGACATAGCACATATCGAAAGATTTCGACTTCAGCCCAATTCCGAATCAAATCAAAAGGGAAAAAAGAGAGCTAACTAACAGAACCCATTTCAGCAAAGTTGACAAAGAAACCATATAAACAGAGAAAACAAGCAAAACCCAGTAACAAAAAGCACATATTTGAAAGAACCCACATACCAAATGGCTGGAAAGAATGACTTTAGCCCCTTTCTCAATCAAATGCTTAATGGTGGGGATAGCAGCGCGGATTCTAGTATCATCAGTGATGTTCTGGCTGTCATCCAAAGGCACATTCAAGTCAGCCCTGACGAACACCTTCTTCCCCTTCAGCTCCGCGGCCGTAAGGTCCCCGACGCTCTTCTTCGCCATCGCAACGACGCCTCTGACCCCTTTTCCGGAGCCAAAGGATCGGACTTTGGAAGCTACTTGAAGTGCGAGGAGGGGGTCGGCAGCGGAGAAGCCGAGGCGGCGGAGGGCGGTGGGTTTGAGGGAGGAGGGGAGGGAGACGTGGGAGAGGGAAGCGCGGGTGCGGGAGGTGGAGGCAGTGGCGGAGTGGAGGAGGGAGAAGGTGGTAGGTGCGGTGGTGGAGGCCATTGGTGTTGGTGGGGGTGTGGGATAGTAAACGGAGGTTGACTGAGTGAGATCAGAGGCTAAGGGATTGTTTTTTCGATTTTGTGGATTGGGAGAGAAGAAGAAAGGGCTTGTGTGGGGGGTTGTGGATTTCTCCTTATCGTTGAGGAGAGGTTCAAAGCGTTGGATAATTTTGTGAGACTGAGAAAAGTGGCGAAATGTGATATGATGGGAGGTAAATCAATGAGGGCCAAATTTTTTTTCATGATCCACCGGTGGCACTCTACTTTTAAATAGACCCATGTGGTGAAAAAGTTATTAATTGTAGTTTTGTGGTGAAATTCGTTATCAATCATAATCCAAATTGGATTTTTCCTCATTCTTCTGTCATTTGTAAGGGCAAAATTGTTATTTTGTGTTTTTATTGATTCAATCAACCAATCATAAAGCGCCATATAGACATAATTTTTTTTACTTTAAAAACTCTTACAGCTACAATAAAAGAATAAATAAACAATAAAATTACAAGGTTCATATTATCAGACTTTCTTATTTCAAGAGAGCCAAGAGTTCAAATTCAAGATTTAAAAATCATAGAGTACCTTGCCGTGTTTAGGTTGGAATATAAGTTATTATGCAAACATTGAATTTAGTTTCATTTTAAGAAGAACAGTGGTGGACAAGATGGCTAGGGTTATGCGAGAGAGAGGGGGGGAGGTAGTGGGTGGTCGTTGTGGCCGACAATGGTAGGGATTGAGGAGGGATTTTCATTTTTTTCGTTTTATTTTTGTTGATTATAAAAAAGTGGAATTACCAAAAAGAAAAGAAAAAAGAATAGAATGACATTTTTACCCCTGCATGTGGATGAGATTTTGACATAAATTTCAATTTGGACTACGATTGATAATGAACTTCACCACAGGGTTAAGATTAACACTTTTTTCACCACAAGGGTCGATTTAAAAGTACTGCCTCACCACAGAGATCAAGAAAAAAATTTATCCAATCAATGAGCCTATGATCACAAAAATATTCATTTCACTAAACAGCATCACCAAATTGATGGGTTTTTTGGACTCATCTTCAAGTCTCTCCTAGTCTCCCCTTTCTTCCTTGTCCTCTTTTTATCTTTGTATAGCATACACTATGTCGCAACATTGGTGTTTTAAGTCAATTCGTATTGTTAAATAGAAAAGTTAAATTACATGATAACGTGTGATTAGTATTAAATATTATTCTAAAAATTTCTGTCTAACGCCGCCTAAACGTCTCAACGCTAAGCTCCTGCATGTCGCCTAATTGATGTTTAACGCCTTTTAAAACCTTTTAATGACATTTATGTTGTATGTTTCTAAGCATGTTGCCATCAGCTCGTGAATGACTGCTGCTACACTTTGATCCTATAGTGGCTCCAAGTTGTTAACCACTTGTCCAATTGTCTTTTCACTACTTGTCCAAGTTGTTGAGTAGTAGTAGACCTCATAACCTAATACGCTAATTATTTTATTTTTTTAGTTGTATATGACACTACAAGAAAAATGGGCTAAGAACACAATTGATATGTGCCCTTTGCATTTTCATTGAGCACAAATATATATTGGTGCTCTTGGATGTCAATGAACACAAAACTATCACAAATGTGCTTTCTGAACAAAAAGGCACATTAGTTAGTGTCTAAACAAAAATGTATTTGTGCCTATTAAAATTTGAACACAAAAGTTTGTGTCACTATTTATGGATATCTGTAATACAAATTTTTTATTAATTTACAAAAACACAAAAAACATTTTTGTGCCTTCTAATTTAATATATTTAAATCATTTGATTTTATAGGCACAATGTTTGTGTCTTCCTTTACTAGTCTAGACACAAATCATATTTTATTATTAGTTTTTATTGATCAAGGTGCCCCACACACACACACGTTTCATCACCATCACCTGGCAGATCCATTGTTTGGATCAAATGGATGTTTTCTAAATTTATTTTCCTATTCGATAATTTATGCTGTCAAATTATAGGGCTTTACCAATTGGATCAGTTCTTGAAAAAATTACGGAGTCGAAATTTATTTGAATAAGAGTCAACATACCAATAAAAATTTGTTTGTCAGCTTTTTTTGTCTTTACATTTAGCACACACAAAAAATTAGATTATAAAATAAATTATAAAATTGTGTTAAATAATGGTATGGAGCTGTTTAATGTTGTGCAGTGTTCTAGTCTCAAAATAGGTTAGCTATAATGTGGTTCAAATTCGCATTTGGCGAGAATCAAACCTAAAACTTCTTACTTACAAGTGAAGAGGAATACCACTATATCGTAGTACTAAGTGACATGTCTTAGATTTATGATGAATCTACAATGAATGCTTGTTAGATTCTAATCTTCCTACGGGTTGGTTTTTTATACTTGATGATATAATTTTTGTCTTTATCGTAAGTGTTTATATTTTTTAACTGTATTACAATATCGTCACTGTTAAAAAAAAACTGTATTAAAAGTCTTTCATGTAGTGACACATAACAAAAAATTATGTCTATAAAGTCATCTGTCTAATTAACCGTACAAAGGTGTAGTGGGTCTTCAGACAGGCAGATGACACAATTTGAAAATAAATGCCATTAAATATTAATAATTATAAATTTCCTTTTTGTGACACAAATTTTAAAAATTGTGTCCAGTAAATAATAATAAATTATAAATCATTCAACTTTCAATACAGTAAAAGAATATGTTAGCATAATTAAGGGTTTGTGCATTTGAATTGTTTTAATATTATTTATGTTTGAGTGGTGTGCCATGGGACCCACCCACGTGTGAGTCCCCCTTCCCCGTGCAAACCCCCTCACTCTCTTTCTGCCATCCCTATTCCCTGCACTCAAACTCTTCATCTCTTATGTTGGCACAATTATGAATTTGTGCATTTGAATTATTTTAATATTATTTATGTTTGAGTGGTGTGCCGTAGGACCTACCTGTCTCTCTTCTCCGTGCAAACCCTTCATTTTCCCCACTTCTTTCTGCCATCCCTACTCCTGTCTCTCTTCTCCCTCATTTCCTCTTCTCTCTTCTCCTTCTGTCCCTCATCCTTCTATTCTTTCTCTTGGCTCGCTTCTCCCCGAGCAACACATCCACCACGTTCTCCGGCGATTTCGAACACCAAATCACCACCATCCTCGTCCCAACCTCACACCAAACATGGAACTAGAACCCAGAGTCCAGAACTTTGAATCGAACCTCAAATTGGAGAACCAAAGCTCCGTCTCAAATCCGAGATAGTTCCGGCGAATTCATTGTTTTCCCTACTGAGGTAAGGTCCGGAGTCACTCTTCACTTATTTCTCTCATATTTAAGGCTCTTCCCTCATTTCTTCCAAGCAAATCCTAGCCGTGCCATCAGAATTAGTAGAGCCACAACCCAAAATCACTTTCATCGTTGCAGATCCGCTGCATCCTCCTGCATTTTTTTAATTTTTTTTTTGTAACGCTGCAACCCAAAACTCATAAATTGTAAATCCAACGCAACCATGGAGTCTTAGCAATTCCTTGAGCTTAGTACCACCTCAGTGCTGCAATCGACACCCAAAAGGTAAGCCCCATAAATCTCCTTATACATTTCTTGTCCATTTACCTTCCTTGTTCAGTCTGATCCGTGAAATCCTCATGCATATGGTTGCTTCTCTGTGTAGGACTTTCTCTCCTTCATCTTCACTGCATTTGAATTCATCCGTCTATACAAAAAGTGTCTCATAGATCCTCATGTCCTCGAAGGTAAAATTCATCCCTGCAATTATTTGAGCCTGAACTTGGCTGATCTGTAAATGTGCTGCTTGTGCATGCCTAAAATATGAATGAGGTTATGTCTCGCATAAATCTATGAAAGTGGTACTTCTTGATTTCAGTGCGTTCATGCATCAGTGGTTTTAGTATACTGTCTGCAAGCTCATGAATGTGTTCTGTATATTGCATTTCTCCATTGATGAACGCATGAGGTCAATTTGTGTGTAATTTGAGATGGAATGTGGAAGTGGTTTGAATTTATGGTGTATTTATTATGTGTAAGTTGTATGTTTTCTTTATCTTTCAGGTTTTTATTCATAACCTTAGCAGGAAGAGGCCCAAATTCTATATAGACCAGCTGATTAATTTATTTGTGGAACAAGATGAGATGAAGTAAAAGCTTTCTGGGAAAGATTTAAGTATTCAGAAATGCTTGTTTTCATTATTCGTATGAATTGATTGTTTGTAGAACTAAATTGTAAAAGCATTTTGTAATATTTGAATTTTTTTTTTTAATATTTTACCTATTGGGCACAAAAACAAAATTGTGCTAACATGGCTTGGAAAAAGTCAGAATTGTCATAACTGAGACACAAAAGAACCCCTATTTGTGCTGAGCTTTTTGGGCATCAAAGACCATATTGTGCCCAATGGTCAACGCCCATAGAGGGCACAGACACAAAGATAGTAGCTGCATTGTTGCTATTGGTCTATGGGCACAATTGTTGGTGCTTTTTGGCTTCAAAGGGCACATATAATTTATTGTGCACATTGGCCATTTTTGTTGTAGTGTGACCGTTAGATGTTGAATGGACTTGAATGGATTTTATATTTCCTGTATTGGTATCTCACATGAGCTGAAAATTATAGTACCCAAACAAACAAAATGATAACTAAACTATGAATATTATTTTATTGATGGAAAATAAAGATGGCAGTGACGGCCTACATCTTAATAGACTTATTATCAACCAAAGATGCAACTCATCGTATTTATAGAGAGCTAACCTTAATACCTAATAGACAAGAAAACAAAACCCCAATTCACGAAAATGACTTCTTTCTCACATTGGTGACGAGGTAAGCTCTGCTCATGTCTTGTTAGTTTGTTTTAGTTGTGTGGTACTCGTTCCTAAATCAACATTTTTTCTGTGTTTTCTATTTGCAAGGCGGAGCACAAGAGATTGAAAGTATAATTGGTGTAAGAAAGGCCTTTGAAGTGCAGGCATTAGTTCTTCACTAGGCCATTCCTCGGGAACCATTCAGATCTACAGTGAACATGAAGAATTGTCTTCCATCAAGTAGTTGGATCTTTCAAGAAGGAACATCTCGAGATAAATGAAAACTCCGTATAGAGAAATGATCAAATGGACTTGCTGACTTGTTGCTGTGATACCCCATACCAAAGTTTAAACAGTTATATAGAAAAGAAAACAGTAAGCATGTTGAAGAACAGAGACAAGAGAGCACAATCAGATCAAGAATTCAAGAAGGTGAACCAAGAAGCAGAAGTTGAAGAGGTAGCTTGGCAAATTTGTAAGTACTACACTGTCCAACACGAAATGTCTTGCATTTTCTCCCGCTTCCTTTCTTATTGAGATAACCTGGATAATCCACTCGCGTGAAAGGTGCTTCCTCAGCCAGGTATAACCCTACCTCTTCTGCTAACTTCACAATGTTCCAGTTGCTGAAAGGATGAGCGGTCTTGTGAGTCTCATTAACTTTCTCCTCTTGCCGTCAGCATTTCACACGCAGTGGTGAAGAATCGCCTGACCAAATCTTGATGCAACCTGAAAAATTCATCGCTCTAATGCATCACTCCACATTTGATTCATGTAGAATTAATCTGTATTAAAACTCACTCAATTTGAAACCTCTGGCTTTCCATCCCGATGAAACCCGCATGAGGAAAATTAAAGACGATTCGATCAAATAGTTTATCAGCTAGCAGAGGGTGTTGTCTCATGGTATCTACATCCACTTCATGCAATACTATACATCCCTTTCCCTCTAACTCGTTCAAAGTCCTCACTGCATTTGGGTACTTCTCCATAAATGACTCTACAATTGGTATGGAAGGGATTTTAGTCAAGAAATTGGTATACACACACACACACACACATAAATATATACATATATATATATATATATATATATATAATATATCAGTATATAAGTTAAGGACATTCTTTTGAAGGCTACCCTAGAATGCATTTCAATGATTGGAAACCGGCTACAAAAAAGGCAAATCTAAATTTATTTTTTTAATAAATAAATGTTTGATATTCTAAAATGTGGGAAGAAAAAAAACATGGTTCGTTGAAATGAAAATGAAGACAATCAAACAACTAAACAATTGTCGATTTGATCTATATTTTGCCCAGATAATCATTGAAAGAGAATCTAAAAACTAAACAGTTTTGATCGTTGAACCACACACTAAAGATAAAATGTTCTTAATTTAGAAAGTCAATAATATCCTAAGAGTAGATTCTCACTGCACTATAGCAAAAATAAAATAGATTATCACTCGTATTACCTTTGGAGTCGAGAGAAGTGACTACAATGTTGTTTGCAGAGGCAAATGAAGTGGCTAAGCAAGCAGCAAAAGAGAAGTTGCCCTCACCTACTAACAGTATCTTCTGAGAGCTGTTGTAGTGCATGATCTTTTTCTCCTCTTCCATTTGAGTCTCTTTAATTTACTCCCAATTTCTTCTTATTTTATTATGCAACATTAAACACAAAGAGTTAGAGGGAGGGAATGGCCAATCAACCGTTTGATTTGGAACTTGAAATTAAGCACACAGAACATAAACACAGGGATTAAGAAGAAAAAGGGTCGCATTCAATTGACTGCTCTTGTTAATTTCCAACGTAGACCATTAAGGGCTGGTTGGGGATTCTCTGCATGTTTTTTTATTGCAAGACTGTACAAGTCTTTTAATATGCACCGTCCAAAACGATCCAAGGGTTATAACGATGCCACGTATTTAATATTTCATTCTCCAAACTTCAACTTTTGACCTCCCCACCCGTACCTCTTCCCGTCCTTTTCCACACGCAATTGGCCATGGCAGATCATCCTTCCTCCTTCCTCCTCCGCCCTCAAGGTAAGACTGCCAAAGTCTCATTGGGATGCCAACCGGCAACCATTGTCGTCTTGGCCACCTTTTTGCTCTTTAATCTTAACTGAATAATATTTTGTTTTGGTTTCAATGTATCTCAACTTGGAGGGAGAAAGGGAGACGGAGTGGGTACTGGTATTGACAACGGCGGCAGCCGTGCCACCGGAAAAAAGAAAGGACGGGATGCGGAATATTGGTAAATAAAGAAATATAGCCCTTGGATCGTTTTGGACGGTGCATATTAAAAGACTTGTATAGTCTTGCACTAAAAAAACATGACCATTTTCATGCATTTTCTTAAACACCCTTATTTTTACTTCTCACACATTTTTATTAATTTTTTGCCCTTGATCTTTTTCAATTTATTCAATCAGATGGCCGAAAATTGAAAATAGTGTATGAAAAGTAAAAATAAGTGCGTGGATAGTATTACCTTTCTTAAAAACAACATATCAAAAAGTTGAGGCCTAAATTGCGTTTGGTGAAAAGAAAAAAAAAAGGAGCTGCATTAGTGACGAATTAAAAGAAAAAATTTCAGACAAAATTGTGTCATTGGCAGAAAACTCAGCCCTAGACATGCTAACAACAAATTGGATGAATCATTGGGTGAATTGTCTATTTTAAAAAAGTTTAAGTCCTTAATTTCTCACAAATAATAGTTTAAGGGGTTAATTTTAATTAGGGTGATAATTTAGGAGATCAAACGACAATTTATCCTTATTATTGAGACAATCTTATTTATGCACACAAAACTAACAAATTTGCTTGCATAGTAATTAATACAGATATATCTCATATACAAAGGTAGGGTTTACTTCTATTAAAGAGTGTCAGTTTTGTGTGAACAAATAATATTATTGTTAATTATTTTTCAAGACAACGGCTTAAAGTTTTTATTAATTTAAGACCTTATATGGTATAGATGATTTGATTTGAAAAAAATAAGACACTATTTTAAAAATACTTCAAATGTATATGTAACAATCCGTCTCAGAATTTACGAAACGAAATGACATTTTTGTAATTTCACTAAGTTTTGGGTTTTTATTTAAAAATTATTTTTGGGATCTTAATTGGTGAACCCAAGGGCCCACCCCTTGATTTGTGTCCCCAGATCCACTATTCTCTCTCTCTCTGCACTCTTTCCTTTTGCCCGAGCACCACACCCACGCATGCACGCATACAACAACCTTCATCACTACCGTGGCTCTCACTCAGGCGACCTCACCACCCTCGAGACCTTTCTATCACAAACCCAGACCTGGAAAAGGCTCTTCATACTTCTCTTTCCCTACTCAGTGGCACCACCACGGTCGGTGCCATGTTTCCCGACGAGCTCTGTGAAGTCTTAACCTTGGTAAGCACCCTCGACCTCTCTAGTTATTGTTAGGTTAGATTCGGTTGTTTTTGAGAATATTGGAACGTTTGAACGCAGAAAATTGCTTAGGAAGCATTCTCCATATTTTTCGGCGAATGTCCAGTGGCTTCAAGCCCTTTTCTGGCTAACTCCGGTCACATTTGTGAGAACTAAAGGTATGGTTTGTTTCTGTCACGACCCAAAATGTATCGCAACAGCGCCGCGAATCTTAAAAACAAATGAGATTTATATGCTCTAATGTTTTAGAACATGATAATTCCCATGTATTTTTTTTTTAATTTTTAAAATACGCAAGGCTAAAAAAAATAATAAATTTTTTTTTTTTTCCAAAACTAATATACATTTCTGGGGTTTTACATTCCACCTCCCTTAAAATAAATTTCGTCCTCGAAATTTTCAGTGTCACTCGAACAAGTGGGGATACTTTTGCTTCATTTCAGATTCTAACTCCCATGTAGCTTCTTCAACTCCGTGATGTTGCCATCTTACTTTGACAAGTGATACACTTCGATTCCGAAGCTTCTTTATTTCCCGATCAAGAATACAAACTGGACCTTCAATATACGTTCCATCTGGCTCCAACGGCAAGTCTACCCATGGCTTAATATGCTGAATTTCTGGAGCACTTTTCTTCAATTGGGAGACATGAAATACATTATGAATATGACCAAGTTGGGTTGGCAGCTCCAATTTGTAAGCAACCTCTTCCAATTATCTTGAAGGGACCAACATATCTAGGTGCCAATTTTCCTTTCATTCCAAATCGATGTATTCCTTTTCGAGGGCTTACCTTCAAAAATACAAAATCACCATAATGAAATTCCAATGGTCTTCTTCTCCTATCTGCATAAGACTTCTGCCTACTTTGTGCAGTCTTAAGTCGATCACGAATAAGTTTAACCTTCTCAGTTGTTTCCTTTATGATCTCTGGACCCAAAACTATTCGATCTTTTGCATCAACCCAACAAATTGGTGATCGACAAGGTCTTCCATACAGAGCCTCATAGGGTGCCATACCAATACTACTTTGGTAACTATTATTGTAGACAAATTCAGCAAGTGGAAGATTGAACACCAAAAACCATCTGGTATGCTACAACAATTGGCTATTCCAGAATGGAAGTGAGAAAGCATTACAATGGACTTTATTACTGATCTACCGAGCTCAAATAAAGGGCACAATGGAGTTTGGGTGGTTGTGGACCGACTTACAAAGAGTGCTCATTTCTTGCCCGTGAAGATGAATTCACCTATCGAGTACTTTGCTAAGCTCTACATTGAGTGGATTGTTCGATTGCATGGAATTCCTAAGACAATAGTTTCTGATCGAGACTCTCGATTTACTTCACGTCTTTGGGAAAAGTTACAAGAGGAATTGGGCACAGAACTTAACTTGAGCACGGCATACCATCCACAAACTGATGGACAATCGGAACGGGTCATCCAAATTTTGGAAGATATGTTGAGAGCTTGTATTTTGGATTTTGGAGGAACAATGGAAGAGTTGGACTAAGGTGTGCAGGTTGTAGCTTGTCAACTTAAAAGCTTCGAATCAGAAAATCAGCTTTTGAAATGTAAATATTGATTTTTCTGGTTTCAGTGAAAAACTGTTGGTGTATATCTTCTTTGCTTCTGTATATTTGAAAACCTATCACTCCTTTGGCTTTTGTAAACTGAACTTTTGGGATTTTGGTTGTAAAAAGTTGCTGATGAAATGGCATTTTCTGTCACGACCCAAAATGTATCACAACAGCGCCGCGAATCTTAAAAACAAATGAGATTTATATGCTCTAATGTTTTAGAACATGATAATTCCCATGTATTTTTTTTAAATTTTTAAAATACGCAAGGCTAAAAAAAAATTTTTTTTTTTTTTCCAAAACTAATATACATTTCTGGGGTTTTACAGTTTCCTTGCTTCACGGGCTATATTTTGGTCTTTTATTTTGTGGCTTTTAATTGAGTTTTGAGTTCCTTCGGAGCTCGGGAATTCTCTGGCAGAAATCCGGCCTTCTTCTCCAACAAGGACTGGTAGCCAAGGCCTTTAGGCCAAAGAACCTAGGGCTTTTGGCCCGCTAAACCCCTAAGCCCAACCCTTTTTTTAATTTTATTTTGTTTTAAAAACCCAAATCCTTGGGCCAGGCTTTCAAGCCTAGGCCCGTGTGCATACCCAAGGGAGCCAGCCCGTTTTTCTTTGATCCAAAACCCATTAACCCTTATAACTCAGGCCTTTGGGCCTAGGACCTTTCGACCCAAACTCACCAGCCCAAATTCGGTTGGAATATTTCAAGGAATATTCTCTAGAATATTCTTCTGTTGACTTTTCGAAAATTTACCCGGGACCCTTCTTAGAATAATTCGACGTCCTGAATCCATTTTTGACGTCCGTTTTCCCAAATTCAATTATTATCATATAGTTTTATCAGTTGGACCATATATGTGCTTAGGTGCATATATTGTGGTGTTTCTGTCTTCGCTAGTTTACGTGGCTCTTTAACGGTGAAATATTTATGAGTGGACTCTTCCTAAAATGCATATTTTAATAGTAGAATTGTATACATGAGAAGCATAATTTAATGACTACGTTTTATGAAACGTTTTACAATATATTATGCTTACTGAGGCTAGTTTGAATTATCCTATTTTATCGAACCCATGTTCTTTATAGGATATCTAATGGATGACGATATAATATTTAGAAAATATTTTTAAACACTTCTTTATAGTATAGATGATGGATGACTTTATGCTATGAAGATGATTTTGAGATATTTGTACTATTTTATCTAATGGAAAGACTATGTTCAATGGTTTTGTACTTACCTAGTGGTCCCTATTCCGCCTACGGGCAAGGTTTACGGTGTTGGCATAGGGTTAGGAGAAATAATCTCTAACTACGGGCTGAGAGACACAGAGCAGACATAGGGCCTAAAGAAATTCATCTGGCTACAACGCAGGGACTGGAAGCGGGCATAGGGACTGGAGTTGAGACTGGATATTCACTAGTGACTACACTATTTACGAGTTATTGTTTTGACATGTTTTATGTCATGCTAGGGTTTTCGGAAAACCTACTACATACCATGCTATTGAGTTTTCATAAAACTTTAGGGGTTAATATGTTGATAACTATTTCAATATTATATATATATATATCAACTTGGTCCACTCATGTTTGTTTTGCGCCCCCTTAAGATTTAGAATTGAAGCATACAATCCCTGCATCAAGGCACTTCCGCAGCGGCATCTTCGAGTTCTCTCGGTGTAGGACCCATTCCCTTGTTCATTCAATGTTATATATATATATATATATATATATATATATATATATATATATATATATATATAAGTGTTCTAGTTAGTTGTATACTTTGAACACATTCCTCATTTGCATATTAATTATATTTAAATTTATAAGTCTTATTTATTTATTTTTCTTGTTCTCATGCATCCTAATATGGGGGGTGTCGGCCAACACGTACCTACCCTGAATTTCGAAGAATATCGGGGTCAGGCGTGTCAGTATACATGGAAGAATGGTGACCAACTTGGAGATAGGAGACATTACTCTAAACAAAACAAAAAAACCAGCTAATCCTTTATTTTGGTTGCTTATGGATGTTGACGTTTGCTTATTTTCCAATTTTGCGGCTTGGAGTGGCTTGATCTCTGGTGTCTTCTGGATGTATTGGCCAGTCCTGGGTTGGACGTTGCTCGGTTCCAAGTGCTCTAACGGCAGCTGGGGTAGTAGGCTGCAAGGTTTTTGTTTTTAGTTTTGTTGTTTTGGGCTCAAATCCTCGTTTTGGGTTGGGCTTTCTTTGTTGTGTGGGAGGTCCATCATTAAGTTTTGTGCTTCACTTGTATTTGGACTGCCTTTTGAATAAATTTGTTCTGTTAGTAATAAAAGCTACCTTTGACCAAAAAACCAAAAAAAAGCCTAAACATGAGTGATGTCCTACATGCTAACATCAAGTTGTTTTAAACTCACTCCAAAAGTGGACAGTGTCTACGTGAAACCATGATAAAATTGATATAAATACAATCCAACATCTTCACTTCTTCATTGCTTCAAAATATTGAAGTAAACTTAATTGGGACAATTTTGTTCTGGTAAATTCCAATGTCTTAACGAAAACAACAACAAAAATCAACAGTCAGATAAGGCCTCAAGGTTCATTATTTGCAGATTGCTTGGCAAACTTTGAAGGTGCTACACTTTCCCACAGGAAATTCCATAGAGCATTTGATCCCACTTCCTCTCCTGTTTAAATAACCTGGATAATCATATAGTGAGAACTCTGCTTCCTCAACCAAATGCAGCCTAAATTCTTCTGCCAACTCTACAATCTTCCACTCATTGAAAGGATGTGCAGTATAACAAGGCATTAGCCTTCATGCACGCACGTTGAATCATAGCGTGTTATGCGCGACTTACACGTTTTAAATGTATTTATTTGCTTAAATTGCTTCAATAATTTTTTTTAATAACAAAAAGAAAGTCAAATATTTGAAGTAAATGAATAATATTAGACCATCTGAGAAGAAACCCCTCATAAACCAATCAAAGCATTTGAATTCACATAATACGGTTTTTCAATTTCCATCTACATTTTATTGAATTTACATTAAGAATAGATAAAATAATATTTAATAAATAACTGATTGAATTACATTATTGCTAGCCTATTGTGAGGCTAAGTTCACCCCTCTCCTTAGTGTAGATAACATTGTTTGTTAAAAAATAAATTATTTGACAACTAATTGAATCACATTATTATGTGCGTGTGAAATGCATTTTTGTATAACTAACACTATGCACCTCTTAATTGTTTAAAAATAGAGAAAATAATACAACTATTTGAATCACATTATTTGCACATGCAAAATGTCTTTTTTTATCTCCGGTGGTACGCGTCTTTAAGGATGTTTTGAACATGTTTAAAAATAGAAAAAACAATATTTAATAAATAACTAATTGAATCACATTATTGCTAACTCATTATAAAAAAATTCAAGTAAACAAATATAAAGATGAATGGGAATAAAAAGATAAAATTCTAGAAATAGAGGAAAAAAGAAGATTGCTATCTAGCACCTACACACTGTTGCATTGACAAGGGTCAAATCCGGGAGGCAAATTTCCACTTGGGATGGGCTCCATCTACACATTGCAAAAAGTAGAAGGAAGATAAACAAATAATTCTAGAAAATCTAAAACCGTATCACAGATGAAGCTACCCCCAAATAATCTATGAAAATGCACTAAAATTCCGAGAAAAGTATGAAACCAAAGAATTCAAAACAAAATTTTTGCAACCAAAAACAAATGTAATGACAACATACATTTGCTACTCTCATAAGTTCCGATCACCCATTCAAAATTAATTACAAACAGAATAAATTTGAGCAGTTGATAATTGTAAATTGTTTGCAATGCTGACATTCATAAGTAATTCAGAGACGATGAGATTTTGGAAAACCAAGAAAGTCCGGTTCCTAAATTAAAAGGGGATTTAAATTCCAAAGAATTTGTGGAAACTGTAGGACAATTTCCAATGTAACCTTATGGTAGAGTTTGCTATACTGAGAAAACCCCAAAACTCACTTTAAAATAATGAAATTTAGACCTTTTTTTGATACATTCAAACCCCAACAGTACGAAAATGTGTGAACAACTAAACCTATCACAACCTTACCAATACACCAATCTTCTGCACATTCTGAAACCCATAAATATATAAATTGAGACAACAGACGAACAAAAAGATAGTAACTTTCCCACGTTTCCTCGACAACCAAATAGAGATAAAGGAGAAAAAATAAAAACCAATAGTAAAAATGGTAGAAACTTTCCCACATTTTCTCAGCAACCAAACAGAGAGAGACGAAAAAAGAATAAAAACCCATGTGAAAAAATCCAAAAATTAAGCCAAAGGAAAGAACTTTAGCCATACCCATAACTCCACGAACAACACTGTAGACGGCACAGGTATTCCAAATGTCTTGGCCGCGCATCTCCTCCACCATAGGTGGCCGTATGGGCTCAATCGGCGGCTTATCGACCTCTCTCGAGGCCCTAGGTTCGTCTTCGGATTCGAGGCCATTACTTTAAAGCTTGAATGGGCAGCGAAATCAACAACAACCCATAAATACTCAGTTGTTTTTTAGTCGGAAAGGGTGAAATTTTTGGATCGGTTAACAAGGGTGGCGTTTTGGGTTCGCCGCCATAGATGTTTTGAGAGAAGTCTGAAACATATTCCAAAGAAATTATAAACTTGGAATTGGTGACGTAGGAGGAGTTCTGGATGAATTACTGGAATTTGGTTAGTGATTTTTGTTGTAAATGCAAAAAATATAGCTGGGTTGGTGCTTATTTGTTGAATGAAACAAAAATGAGGGTCGAAGACTGAGAACACCAATGATATCTCTCTCTGTAAGGTATCTCTCTCCGTCTCTCTGTGCAGTCCATATAGTTGCCTGTAAACCCATACTCCCATACCCGTTCCCTTCAATCCTCGAAGAAAATCCTATCATCTCCCTCTCTCTCACCCTTGTCTCATCTGTCTTTGCAAATCGCAAAAATACTCCCATCTCTTTCTCTGCAACGGACACCCGTTGTCCCATTTCCCTATCTCTGCAAATCGCTAAAATTAGAGGGAATGAAAAAGGGTATGGAAACGGACGAAAAAGTAGTCAAAGCTGAGCACTCCACGGTGATAGATGCGTGCACCTTTCCACTGTGCAAAGCGGTGGAAATTTTGTAAATAAATAGAAATTCCAATCTGAACAGCAGTGAACGGCTGATGGTAATTTTGTAAATAAAATGAAATTCGACTCCAAACACTGTTTATTTGAATACTGTAATTGAAATCCCTTCTTTAGACTAAAGTAATGTTACCTTTGGAGTCGAGAGAAGTGACAATCATGTTAGTAGAAGAGCCAAAGTTTTTAGCCAAGTAGGCAGCGAAGAAGAAGTCACCCGCACCCACTAAAACTGAGATCAAATCTTCTGCGCCTAAATCGTTTATCTTGTTTATCCTCTTCCATTTGTCTCCTTTTTTTTCTTTTTCTTTTTTCCTCTGAAATTTCTTGGAATTGTTTACTTGATCGTTGAAATATATAAAGTTACAGGATGGGGCAACTGTTAGGCTCCCCTTTTGATTTAAATAATTACCATTGATCACTCCAAATTTGTAGGCTTTACATGCATGCACGTATATGGTAATTGTAGGTAGGCCTGACAATTCCTGACACGACCCGATAACCCGACACGACACGACACGAAATTAACAGGTGTTCGGGTTGACACGATAATGAATCGAGTCGTTATCGAGTAACTTGATAAGCACCTGTTAAGATAACGAGTTGATACATGATAAGCACCTGTTAAGATAACGGGTTGATTTGGGTATGCACGTGGGTAACACGATACACGATAAGCAAAATATTAATTTTATAATTTTATAACCCTAAAAAAATACTATATTAATTATATATATTAATTTAACAATTTTATACCCCTAAAAACTATAATAAATATATATATATATATTAAATTAACTATAATAATTATAATAATTATACCCCCAAAATATTAACGATCTATAATAATTATATATATATATATATATATATTAAATTTTGAATTAAATTTTATAAAAACTATAATAATTAATAATTAATAATATGTATTCATAATCCATTGATTTGATTCCATTTCATTCCCAGTGCCACCCTTTTTGAAGAAAATGGAGGCAAAATGAAAATGATAAGACAAGTTGAAAAGGAAATTAAAAAAAAGAGGAAAATTAGGAAAAGATAAGTAGGCTACCGAAGGAAAAAAATGAAAATTATAAGAAAAGTTAAAAAGGAAACAAAAAAGATAGGGAAAAATGAAAATTAATAGAAGTGATGAGAATTTTTTTTTTTTTTTAGTTATTAACTTTTTATCACACATATGACATATCTCACTATTTTTATAATGACACGTGACGTGATGTGCTACTTCATGTACCGGTTAATTATACGTACAAAATAAATAGATTTAAATCTACTTAATAAATATATATATATATATATATATATATACACAACATTGAACTTGATGAGATACGAATTCTTCGAAACTAATTTCAACGATCCCAACTGTCAAACTTGTTTGTATATGCTTCGAGATCACATCCGCAAAAAATCACAAAAAAAACAAACATTCAGAGATCAAGTAACGGAACAAAACTTTTCGACGGTTATAAACGAAAAATCACGATTTAACGGTTATTTTAACTCCGATTTTGATGATTTTTTTACAGCTACACTCCTTGACCCTATATGAATACAATGAATGAATTCGATCTTCAATTTAAAATATTTACACAAGTGGATACCACAAAATCTTATGTTATACTTAATGAAAGTATAAATAAACTCTTAAGTGTTAGCGAATCTATCGTTTTAATGAGATACGAATTCTCCGAAACTAATTTCAATGATCCCAACTATCAAACTTGTTTGTATATGCTTCGAAATCACATCAGCAAAAAATCACAAAAAAATAAACATTCAGAGATCAAGTAACGGGACAAAGTTTTTCAACGGTTATAAACAAAAAAAATCACGATTTAACGGTTATTTTAACTCTGATTTTGATGATTTTTTTACAGCCACACTCCTTGACCCTAGATGAATACAATGAATGAATTCGATCTTCAATTTAAAATATTTACACAAGTGGATACCACAAAATTTTATGTTATACTTAATGAAAGTATAAATAAACTCTAAGTGTTAGTGAATCTATCGTTTTAATGGGATACGAATTCTCCGAAACTAATTTCAACGATCATAACCGTCAAACTTGTTTGCATATGCTTCGAGATCACATCAGCAAAAAATCACAAAAAACAAACATTCAGAGATCATGACGCGCCCCAATCCCGATGTCCTGTAGACATCGGGATGGTCACGTGGTAGCCGACACCCAAGGGGTGACGCAGGCCATTTAGAATGCATAAGAACGAGAAATAAGAATTTAATGGAACCTTAATAAGCATTTAAGGAACGTGTTCAGAGCATACAACTAATTAGAATACTACAAAGAAAGAATATAAAATTGAATAAACAAAAAGGAGTGAGTCCTACACCGAGAGGACTCGAAGATGCCGATGCAGAAGTTTCTTGACGCTGGGATTGTATGCCTCGATTCTAAACCCTGAAGGGGGCACAAAATAAACATGAGTGGACCAATTTGATATACATATAATAAAACAGTTATCAACATACTAACCCCCAGGTTTATGAAAACTCATTTATATCATGATAAATAAAATAGGGTTTTCCGAAACTTAGCATACCGTGCAATATCTCAAATCATAACTCGTACAAATAATCACTAGCATCAATGTCCATATATCCCTCCAGGCCCTATGCCATCACCCCGTCTCTGAGCATACAGTCAGAGGAAAAATACCTCTAGGCCCTATGCGATCTCCCCGTCCCTGTGCTAATAGCCAGAGGAAAACCACTTCAGGCCCTATGCCAACACCATAACCGTCACCCGGGATGGACCGGAATCTATCCCTTTATCCCGTAGCGGAAATTAGGACCAGTAGGTAATATAAAACCATTGAACATATATTTATTGAAAAGCAACTTCATAAAACATTCTTATAACTTAAGCTTTTCATGCATGCAATTCTATTAAGAAAACGTGTATTTTAGAAGAGGTCCACTCACAGTACTTCGCCGTCGAAAGCCGCGCTACTAACAAAGATAAAAATGCCACAATAGTTGCCCCTAAGCAAATAAAGGGTACCACCATTAAAATTATGCTCAAACGATTGAATTAGGGAAAACAGACTTCAAAAACGGGTCCAAAACGTCGAAATTAGCCTAGGATGGGTCTCGAACAAAATCTAAAAAGTCAACTCGAAAAGTCAACATTGACCGATCAAAGTCAATGATGACCGCTGACCAGGTCAACATAGGTCAACGGGTTAGATAGGTCAAACCGGGTTTTGGGTTAAGGTTAAATAAAATTTAGGGCTTAGGAAGTTGGGTTGGGTATTTAACGGTTTAGGGCCTAAAAGGTTTTGGGTTTCTAGGTTTTAAAAGGTTAGAAAATTGGGTTGGTAAAAGGGCCTAGGGTAAATAATTGGGTTTGGCTTAAAAGGGTCACCGGTTGGGCTGGAGGCCCGTGGGTTTTGGGTTGGTTTCAAAGGACTTGGGTCGAGTTGACCCGTTTTCAGGCCAATGAAATGGCCAGTTTCTGGACATCACTTCGAACACCCATAACTTCTTCATTACTTAACCAAATTAAGTGATCCAAACATGAAAGTCATAGTACTCGATGAGATGAAGAGATTTGTACACTGCACACCGACTTGACCGTGGTTTGGCCGGAAAACACCTCGAAAGGGGCGGTGCTCGTCGAAAAACTGGGTTTTGGGCCGAAGGTTTGGGCAATTTTCAAAGCTTTGTAACTTCTTTGTTTCTTAACCAAATTGAGTGATTCAAAAGCCAAAATGTAGTTAGGAATGAAGAGAAGAGGTTCGTACCAAATGAGGATTGAGTGGTGACCAGAGTTGACCGAAAAATGATCTAAAAGATGGCCAAACGACCACGGTTTATGATCCGAGTTCGTTTTCTGCGTAAAAACATGCCAAACCACTTCAACAACGACCTAAATTTACTTCTAAACATCATTTACCACGTTTTGGAGTGGTTGAACAACTTACCCAAGTCGAAGGAAGTAGGAACTTGCCGGAGTCGGGTTTTTTATAAAGAAAAGCGGGGGCGGGGTGTAATAGATCAAGTAACGGGACAAAACTTTTCGACGGTTATAAACGAAAAATCACGATTTAACGGTTATTTTAACTCTGATTTTGATAATTTTTTACAGCTACACTCCTTGACCCTATATGAATAAAATAAATGAATTCGATCTTCAATTTAAAATGTTTACACAAGTGGATACCACAAAATCTTATATTATACTTAATGAAAGTATAAATAAACTCTATGTGTTAGTGAATCTATCGTTTTAATGGAATACGAATTCTCCGAAACTAATTTCAACGATCCTAACCGTCAAACTTGTTTGCATGTGCTTCGAGATCACATTAGCAAAAAATCACAAAAAACAAACATTCAGAGATTAAGTAACGGGACAAAGCTTTTCGACGGTTATAAACGAAAAATCACGATTTAACGGTTATTTTAACTCCGATTTTGATTATTTTTTACAGCTACACTCCTTGACCCTATATAAATACAATGAATGAATTCAATCTTCAATTTAAAATACTTACACAAGTGGATACCACAAAATCTTATATTATACTTAATGAAAGTATAAATAAACTCTGTGTTAGTGAATCTATCGTTTTAATGGGATACGAATTCTCCGAAACTAATTTCGACGATCCTAACCGTCAAACTTGTTTGCATATACTTCGAGATCACATCAGCAAAAAATCACAAAAAACAAACATTCAGAGATCAAGTAACGAGATAAAGCTTTTCGACGGTTATAAACGAAAAATCACGATTTAACGGTTATTTTAACTCCGATTTGATGATTTTTTTACAGCTACACTCTTTGATCCTATATGAATATAATGAATGAATTCGATCTTCAATTTAAAATATTTACACAAGTGGATACCACAAAATCTTATATTATATACTTAATGAAAGTATAAATAAACTCTAAGTGTTAGTGAATCTATCGTTTTAATGGAATACTGTTGGAGTGGAAAAATTCAGATTCTTTCAATCCTCCAACTAGTAAATCTTGTAACCACATCGAGAAGCCAAACACCATCTTCGCTTGCCGTCAATGAGAGCGGAGGGACCTGCAAGAAAACACTTGTTAATGAAAGCCAAACACCATCTTATATTATACTTAATGAAAGTATAAATAAACTCTATGTGTTAATGAATCTATTGTTTTAATGGGATACGAATTTTTCGAAACTAATTTCAACGATCCTAACCGTCAAACTTGTTTGTATATGCTTCGAGATCATATCATCAAAAAATCACAAAAAACAAACATTCAGAGATCAAGTAACGGGACAAAGCTTTTCGACGGTTATAAACGAAAATCACGATTTAACGGTTATTTTAACTCCGATTTTGATGATTTTTTTACAGCTACACTCCTTGACTCTATATGAATACAATGAATGAATTCGATCTTCGATTTAAAATAACTCTTGAAGTTGAAGGCAATAGATCAAGCCAAAATTCCAATACAATTTCATGATGATCGATGTCAATTGAAGATTTTGTAAATTGAGGTTTAAACTTTTGAGAAAGACTTACAAACTTGAAAACAAAAACTCTTTCATTTTGCATATCCTTGCACATTTAATATTTGTAATAGATTAGTAGTGTATGTATTATTTTTTTATTAGGCTCTTATTTTCAAGTGTAGATATAGTACTTAAACGACAAATGTTTTAATGTTTTGAAGTAATATTTGTGTGGCAATGTGTGGTATGTACAAATTTTTTTTAAAAAAAAAAAAAATCTTAACGGGTCGGGTCACTTTACCTGTTGGGTAAAGTGACCCGACCATTTAAGGACCCATTAAGATAACGGGTGTGACACGACACGACCCGTTAAGATAACTGGTGTTACACGAAAACGACATGAACATGACAGACACGACCCGTTTGCCAGGCCTAATTGTAGGGTCTCCTTGTTGGAAATTGGAAAACTACTAATTATGCTTTAACTCTTGTGAAATCCGTGCACCTTTGAGCTAGATACCTAGGTACTCACTAGTAAGTATTTATAAGAAATATTTTTACTCATTACCCACTTTATCATCATTAGAAGAGTTTAAATTTTGAAATTTATATAATAAATAGACATCAATTTCAAAATCTAAAATCATCCAACGGTGATAAATAAGGTGATGAGATTATCACCATATTAGGGTGGTGAGCAAAAATGCACCCTACTTTATATACTCACTTTTTTATTTTGGCACAACAATATTTTAACATGTTTTATTGTTTAAAAAAATAATAGACATGTTCTTTAATTTTTCTTGGACTTAAAAAAAAACAAAAAAACACGATACATCTTTTGATTGAGCCAAATCTGAATGTGAGTAAAGGATAGTACTATAGTTGATGATGCATGTCTATGTAGAAGGAAAAAAAATACCATGAAATTGAAGGAAAGAAATAAAAGTAGACGAACTCAAACTAGCTTAGATAACTCATTACATAACTATTATTAGCAATTCAAAAATGTGATTATGAACTCGTGGAACCTTAACTTTTCCCTTATGTTTCTACAACTTACAAGAGAGGAGTGCATGATAATAGTTGCCGTTTTGTATTAGTTTGTAATTGTATAATATCATTCTTTCGAGTTTCGATACTTAATGGACCCATTCATCACAAATCTTTCACATGAGCGGAAAGGCATCAAGTCATGGGTTTAGCCTGATAAATTCAAGGCAAATAACTATTTTGGAGTGCTTGTCTCTGTCTTTTTGCAATTTGATTTGGAGCAGAGGATTTATAAAATTAAATTATCCACTCAAAGTCAAGTTCCACGAATACAAAAACAACTTTTAAGGCCCTCAAGTATGATTCCAATTTTATAGGAATCAAACTCTTACCATGAGCCGGAAAATTTGAGTTATATGAGAGTGATTTCAATTCTAAAATTCGGTTTAGATGGCATATCTAGCACTCCTGGAATATTCAGTATCTTCAAATTAAATTTCCCTAGTGAAGCCTGAAGCAAAAGGGTACATTTTTGCTCATGCTCCACCCTACTTACGAGTTTAAATTTTGAAATTTGTCTATCTTCTACATAGGTCTTTAAATTTAAAAATATCCAACAGTAATAAATAACGCGGCGAGCTTCATTGTCACTTGAGGGTCGGGAGCAAAAACATTCTCTAAATAAAACCCTTTCAGAGATTAGAGGATTAGCTGGACAACAGGTAATACGTGGCAAGAGGCACAAGTTTAATACATCAATAGATAACTGCAGTTCATCGTCAGAATAGGAATATATACACATAGCAACATAACGTATTTGACTGCAATCATCCTACAATGTCTAAAGAAAGATCATCTTACAAAGCTTGGTCCTTGATTTTCTACTAAAAATCATATACAGCAAAAAGCTAGGTTCTGCCAAGTTGATGATCACTTTCAAAACTAAGCTGGTAAGTAAAACTTCTGAAGTTATAGGGAAAGAAACAAGGGGACTCATGTGTCATGAAGAATCCCAACGCCTATCGATCGAAAGCGTACTCTCTATGCTACTTCTTACCAGCAGTCAATATCACTTTGTGTAAAATGGCCTGCAAGAAAAACGAAGAGTTAGGAAAAAAGTTCCGTTACAATAAGTTAATCATGAACATAAGAAGCTGGAAATATAAGGTGACTCCGTGACTGTGAACTTATTTTCTTTCCACGGGTACAAAATTATACTCATTTTTAATGCCCTATTTATGGAGGGAGTTGCAGGGTCAATTTTCTCATTTGGTGTACTAACTCAAAAAATTTAGGTTCACGCAATGCAACTCGCTTGCTCATGTAGGAGTAATCAAAATCATCACAAAACTAATCAAGAACACAAATTTGATATGATGTGCTTACAGTAGCATGGGAGGACCCCTAATTCCAGAAATATCCAGGCCATGGACCCGAAGAAGTAGCGCCAAGGTGGAAACCAGAAGTGGTAGAATGGTACAACATCCTGGAAAATTTGAAGGTGCTAGACCTTCCAATATGAAAAGTTTGATCACACACCGCAGCTCCTCTCTTATTTTCATAACCTGGATAATCCCATATCGAGAATTGTTCTTCATGAACCAAACATAATCCAGCCATATAAGCTAACCCCACTATTTTCCATTCACTAAAAGGAATTGTTGTCTTGTGTGTCACATGAATTTCTCCTACTCCGGTCAGCATTTCCCTTGCATTCTCAAAGAATCCCCTGACCAACTGCTGATGAGACCTGAAAAATGCATGAATTTAGTCTAGAATTTGAGTCCTATGTTTACATTGTTGTGCTAGTGTTCTGCTTGCTATCGAAATTAAGTCATTCCCATCCTTCGTTTAGTAACCATTCTCATATAAACCTTAAACACCGGCTTTGCCCCAAAACAAACACCGTATGAGCACAAAATATACCATGAGCTTAAACAAAAAGCTGCATAAATGAGTGTGTTTGAACTTACAAAATCTGTAACTTGTTGCGTTCAGTGCCATGCAAGTAACCGGCGTGAGGAAAATTATAGATTATGCGATCAAAGCGTACACTAATCAGGAAAGGGTGCCTGCTCATGCTATGGACATCCACCTCATGCAATACAATGCATCCCCTGGACTCTAATTCCTTCACATTGCTCATAGCTTTTGAATAATTCACCATTAACGACTCTACATTTAGCACGCAAATGATCAATCAAAACCTCTTTAGTTTAAACATAATAAAAATCAAATCTTTGTGCCCCTCTGCCTATTATTTCACCATTGATGAATTCTACAATTAGCATGCAAAGGATTTCAACCAGGATTCAGAAACCCTCTATAGTTTAAGCAAAAAGATAAAATCTTTGGTCCCCTCAATCAATTATTTCATTTGAGTCACCACCAAAATGTAAATTTCAGCACCAAATAGAGAGTTAATTTGAAACAACAATACTAAATTGGTTTTTTCATTTAATTTAAATTTCAACTGGGGTTTCTTCAAAACTCAAAGAATTGGGATGAAATTAGGACAAAGATTTAAAGTAGTTGGATGTTGACACAAGTCAATGATTGTTGAAGTGTACACAACTTTGGTCTCTCGGTGTCTAGGGTCACCCTTCCTCTAGATCAAGGTCATCATTATCTCAAGTGTAAAACAGCTATCTTCCCTTGATTGAAGGGAGTTGACGTGATTAGCTTCATAACCTAGTGTCTGGTGTAATCTCCTTGCTTTAAGGATTGGATTAAGCCTAGGTTTATCCGGTCACAAGGGTTTCCCAGTTGGTCACTTGTAGCCATCTCTCTCTCTCCTCTCTTCTCTCATATATACTTGGTCTCTTGTACATTGAAACACATGAGATACATAACAATTTAAATCAGAAAATTAACATCGATGGTGGCTGTGTTGGAATTACCTCTGGAGTCAAGAGAAGTGGCAACCATGTTGGCAGCGAAGCCAAAAGCTCTGGCTAAGCAAACGGCAAAAGAGAAGTCTCCCTCTCCCACTAACAGTATCTTCTGATAGCTGCTATAATTCTTAATCCTTTTCTCAAAGCTAAACGCTTCCATTTGACTGATTCAGTGATTCTCTTCTTTCTTCTTCTACTTTCTCACAATTGTTTTGCCTTTCTACAATTATTTTCCTCTTGGGAAAACTAAAACTGGTTTAACTTTCGACCTTTATTTAGCAGGACTTGCACTTTTTGAGTCGCTGCGCAACCTATTGAAATGAGAGATTTTTTCAGTGTTACCGTCGAGATGTTATCCTACGTGTTATATAAATAGTAAAATATACGTGTTAAAAAATTAATAATTTAAAAAATAAAATTTTTTACTACTTACATAAAAATACGTAATATACTATTTGTATTCTCGTCACAACTAAAAATTTCTTTTATTGAAAAATGATTCCAATCAATTTAGTAAGATTTTTTTTTTTTAGAAAATACAACATTCATTAAGAATGCCAGAAACAGTACAATAAGATAATAGTGTGCATATATGGGTAAAAAATTTGTTAGAAATTTCAACTAGGTAAGAAAAAGAGTGTCTGTGTAATTGACTAAAAAGGCCATGTGACGTGGGCTGACGTAGGTCAGGACGACGTCAGCCATAATATAAAATTATTTAAAATATAAAATATTATTAAAAAATTAAAAAAAAATGTAAAACTCTGGCTTCGAACTCAACGGCTCTCGCCGGAGTTCGTCGTCGAGAGTGATGATACACCCACAGATATATGGAAGAGATCCGGTCCCTCCTCCGCTGCAGTTGCTGTCGCACCCCACACTGCCTTCGCCTCCACGCACTCGCGATCCCCCTCCTTCCACTCGCGCGCCCAGATCGCACGATTTGGGATTTGTTTTTTTGGGAGAGAGAGAGAGAGCTGCTGAGGCCCTGCCTCCGGAGCTCAAAGTGAGAGAGAGCTGCTAAGCTTGAAAATGAAAGAACCGGAGCTCAAAGTGAGAGAGAGATCAGAGGGCTGAGCTTGAAAATGAAAGAAAAATAAAGCACACATATTTTAAGGAATGGTGCGTCGGCACCATGTGAAAAGAAGAAAATAATAATAATAATAATAAAAGGTTTTGGCTTGGTGCATCGGCACCATGTGAAAAAACAAAAGTTTTGGATTATTTAATAAATAAAAATTATTATGTATTATTTAATAAAAATATTAATATTTTATTTTCAATTACCAGGGCTATTCAGTGTAATGGTGGAGATGCAAAAAGTAATTGCCAAGACAATTACTATTTATTAAAGACAATTAATGTTTACTGAGTAGATTAAATAGTGAATAACTTGAGAAAATGACTCCCACACTATAGTTGCTCTTATAATTAAAAAAATAGAGTTTGTCGAAACTATTTTACAATGATTAAAAATATTTTTTATGAAAATGTTTTTGAAATTCAAAAACACCTGAAGGTCATTTTAAAAGAAGCATCAATTGCAATCAGTAGTATAGATGCATTCCAGGTGTTTTTGTTCTTATTAACCGTTGGATATTAGGCATGCAATGATTCTTTTTAAGTCCCAAAATAAATATAAAAAAAACTAACGAATTTTTTTTTAAAATTAATTTTAATAAAAAATAAAAAATAAAAAAACAATAAATAATATCAAAAAATGTTAAAATATAATTTTTCGTTAAAAGTAAACAGTATTAAAAGTATCTTATTAAAACTTTTAGTTAAAAAATATTTAATTTTAATAAAAAAATAATAAATAAAAGTATAGTGTAAGGATAGGGTGGAAGTCCAAACTAGGACGTCGGTGTGTCGCGTACATGCGTTATGGAATCTTGGGCCTCTAGCTTCCTGGGGAAGCTTTCCTCTGTCAAATAATGAAGGAAAACATAAAAGAACCGGATTTCAAAAAACTGAGTTTGTTGAGCAATTAATTAGAATCGTTAAAATTTGATTCAACGATTATAATTATTATAACTTTTAGAGGAGCTCTCTGTTTATAATTGTTGAATTAAATTTCAACGGCTCAGGGTCATTGCTCGACAGACTCAGTTTTTAGGGATTCAGAGGAGATCCGGTTCCAAACATAAATATCATGTACAATTAAAAACGTGATGAAATATAAATAATTTTTTTGAAACTAAAATTGATGATACGTTAACACAATACTAGTCTTTATGCACGTGTTTATGTGCGTGAAGAAGATAATTTTTTAATCACAATGTGCTATGCACAATTTAAATGTTTTAAATGTATTTATACGAGTGAATTGACAAAAAGAAAATTAAATATTTGAAATAAATGAATAATCTTATATTATATTAGAAAAACTTTTTATAAATCAATCAAAGCAGCTGAATTCAAATAATAAAATTGATATTTCAATTTTTATCTACATTCTATTGAATTTACATTAAGAACAGAGAAAATAACATTTAATGAATAACTGATTGAATACCATTATTACTAGTTCATTGTGAGGCTAATCTCACCATCTTCCCCCTTAGACCATCTCCAATGGTTGGCTAAATGCCAAATTACCCTCCAAACTCACTTCAACCCAAGGGGAAAAATTGGGCTAAATGCTAAATGCTAAACCAAAGCCAAATTCCTCCCATAATTTAGCCCAGAAATCCATGTGGGCTTCACCGAACCAAGTGAAAATATTTATCAGAATTAAAAAAAAATTGATTAAAATGTTCATAAAATTAATTTACGATAGTCTACATATTTATTTATTTTAAATTTAATTTAAGAAAAAAAATAGTCTGAGTTTATTCTTTAATAATATTAGGCTAAAATTTTAGGCTTGAACAGTTGGAGTAGAAAAACTGTTTCTGGGCTAAAATATTTGGCTTTTAGCCTAACCATTGGGGATGGTCTTAGTGTAGATAATATCATTTATTTAAAAAAATATTATTTGACAACTAATTTAATCATATTATTAGAAACGTGCCGAAAACCTTTTTTTATAACTGACATTACACGCATCTTAAAATGTTTTAAACGTGTTTAAAAATAGATAAAATAATATTTAATAAACAACTTATTGAATCACATTATTTCTAACATATTGTGAAGTACTAATTAAAAATAAAAAAATAAAAAAGAATTAATTATTAAAAACGCTACTAAAATAACGAAAATATTCCTGCATTATTTATTTGGTACATTATTTAAGATTGTTTTTAAAAAAAATCGTTTTAAGAGTATTTTTGTCTTAAAATGTTTGGTGAAGCTTGTAATTCAAAAGTAGTTGTTGACTTCAGCTCTCGTGTTTCCCCAAATATGGGTGCAGTGTTCGAAACTGATTTAAAAACAACTCCAAGATGTTGATAAGTGATGTCGTTCTCAACAGTTGTTGATTTGTACGTAGTTTCTTTTTAATTTTTCTTATTGCTTTATAGTCTTGATTTTTTTTTTTTGTTTGTAATTTTGAATTATTTCAAATTATGTGTGGAAATGCTTCTTTTATTTTTTTTACAACATTGTTGAGTGATGGGGTACGCATTGCAAGTGGTTATTATGTAATATATAATTGATACAGTTATATATTTCTGTTGTGAAAATAATTTTTAATTTTATACACATGATTCACTTGAACAACTACGAAATTTCTTAGCTTATTCTTTTGATTTGTGTTATTACGAAACCAAATAAAAAGTAAGATTAAAAAATGTGACATATTTTCAATTAGATTTTGTTATTTAAATTGGCGTATTTAAATATAAATGTTTGAAAGCTAGTGTGTTTTTTTTTTTTTTTTTTTGAGTTTATTGATATTTTTATATTAAAAAAAAATTAAATTAAATTACATAATAAATAGTCTAATTTGATATCTAATTCGGCATCAACGGCATTCGATCCTAAATTATTGTGGCGTTTTAAAGTCTTGATATTCGCGCGGCTACAACTTCTAGTGAGATCTATTTCTGTAGACCCAGCATCCCGTTACATCACCCCTTGTGATGTGTGCTCCATACTGTTGGAACACACTTGTCACTGCTTTCTTCGCGCGTTGCATCCACTCACCCATGCGGAGCAAATCTTTGGTCCACCATTTGCTCTTCATTAGTAATTTTTTTCTTTTCTAAAGAGACTTTGACAACGAGAATTCTCTCTGGGTTCTCCGAATAAGGATTTTGAAGATCTTCAAAGCGTATCTGTTTATAGTAATTCGTGTGCTCGGAAAATATTTTAATTATTTTTATTTAAAATAAATATAAATATTATTTGATGAAAACTAATTACACGATATATAATGAATGAACTAAATTTAAGAATTTTTAACATCCTCACAAAGAGAATCTAAAAAGGATCATCCTGACTTTTAAAAGATGATAAAGAAATGTACCTAGAAATTCAAAATAACAAACATAAATAATAAATTTCGGATCAAGAGCTCCTTCTATTGTTTATGTATTGCTTTTGCAGTGTATTTAAATTTGAGTTTGAAAATATATTTTAAATTAAAGAAAAGAGAGAGTTCAATTAGGGTGCGTTTGGTACGCAAACGGAACGGAACGGAACGGGACAGGACGGGACAAAAAAATTTGTGTAAATATTGAAAAAGACAAGGCATAATTTTGTCTTAAAATGTCAAAAATTTGTGTTCCACGGATGTGGAACAAAGGCGTTCCAGGGGGAGAGGCGGGACAAAAAAACAGCCAAAACTTGTCTCGCGGAACAGCTCGTTCCACCCATTTTAGGAGCACCAAACGTGGGACGGAACGCCTTGTCCCTTTCCGTTCCGTCCCGTCCCGAGTAACAAACGCACCCTTAAGTTCCAAAATAAACAATTTAATTTAGCATTAAATTTGTCATCAACAAAATTAAAATCTAAAACCTCTTATCTACAAATAAAAAAAATATATTATTAAATTATAATACTAAATGACCAGGGTATATAAATTTTAATTAACTAATAAAATACGGCATGAGAAACGCGTGATCTGGTCGTTCTCGACTCATTACTTCCTTTGTGTAAGGAACACTGATGGTCCTTTATGCTTTTGCTTTTCATTAGTTTCTTATCTTTTATTGGTCGAGAGTTTCTTCTTTTTCTAAAGACACTTTTTTAAAGGTGATAGACGTGTATATATTACACTCGTCATGTTTGTATTGGTCTAGTTAGTTAAAGGTGGTTAAGGGTAGTTTTGTAATAAGTCATTATATGATTACTTTATAAAAATCCCCTTGTACAACTCGTAGAGGATTATCTTGCAATACAATAAATCTTCCTTATTTCTTTCTCTCTAAGTTTTCCCACTCCTCCTTTCTCCTTCATTGCTCTTCACCGACACAACCTTGAGAGTTATCAATTTTGACAAAATTCTGACAAAGTTGAAGAAAATGGTCATAACTACACGTTTTGATGAGTTGATGGATCCCAATGGTAGCAATGGTCCATCCAACATAACTCATTTTGACAAAATTCTGATAAAGTTGACGAAAATGACCATATCTACATATTTTGATAAGCTGAGGGACCATTGGTAATAAATTTTTAGTTGAGAGATCATTGTTCCAATTTGATTAAAGGTGAGAAACCATTGCTACAATTTACTCTTTTTAAAAGAAAATTGCTATTCACACACCTATTTTTACTTCTCACACACCTTTGTTAATTTTTTGCCATTGATTTTCTTCAATTCATTCAATCAAATGGCCAAAAATTAAAAAGGGTGTCTGAGAAGTAAAGATAAGTGTATGGTACTACCCTTCATAAAAACAGCTTATCAAAAAGTTAAGGCCTAAATTACGTTTGGTGAAAAGAAAAGAAGCCGCACTAGTGACGAATTAAAAGAAAAAAAAAATTCAGACAAAATTGTGTCATTGGCAGAAAACTCAGCCCTAGACATGCTAACAACAAATTGGATGAAATCATTGGGTGAATTGTCTATTTCAAAAAATGTTTAAGTCCTTAATATATCACGAATAATAGTTTAAAGAGTCAATTTTTACTAGGTTGATAGTTCAGGAGATCAAACAACAGTTTATCCTAATTATTGAGATAATCCTATTTATGCACACAAAATTAACAAATTTGCTTGCATAGTAATTAATACATATGGATCTCATATAAGATGGTAGGGTTTACTTTCAGTATAGAGTGTCAATTTTGTGTGTACAAATAATATTATTGTTAATTATTTTTCAAGAGCGGTGCTTAAGGTTGTAGTAATTTAAGATATTATATGGTATGGATGATTTGATTTGAATAAATAAGACATTATTTTAAAAATACTTGAAAGGTATACATGGCAAAATGGTGACCAACTTGGAGATAGGAGACATTACTCAAAACGAAAAAACCAGCTAATCCTTTATACTAAACAAGGCCTAAATCTGAGTGATGTCCTACATGCTAACGTCAAGTCGTTTTAAACTCACTCCAAAAGTGGACAGTGTCTACGTGAAAGCATGATAAAAATGAATGATAAAAATGATATAAATACAATCCAACATCTTCACTTCTTCATTGCTTCAAAATATTGAAATAAACAACTTTGTTCTGGAAAATTCCAAAAATCAACTGTCAGAAAAGGCCTCAAGGGTCATTATTTGCAGATTGCTTGGCAAACTTGAAGGTGCTACACTTTCCCACAGGAAATTCCATAGAGCAGTTGATCCCACTTCCTTTCTTGTTTAAATAACCTGGATAATCACATAGTGAGAACTCTGCTTCCTCAACCAAATGCAGCCCAAATTCTTCTGCCAACTCTACAATCTTCCATTCATTGAAAGGATATGCAGTCTTGTGTGTCACATGAATCTCTCCACAGTTGGTCAGCATTTTATGCGCGCTCTTGAAGTAATTTCTAACCAAATTTTGATGAAGCCTGAAAGTGCATTGCATGCAATATTATTTCACTTATACGTAAAGAGGAATATAAGTAGAGCTTTTAGTCTATTGGTACTTTGCAAACGTTAAGTTTATATATAAACTTACTCAATTTGGTACTTGTCGTGTTCACGAAGAAAGAAACCAGCATGAGGAAAATTAAAAACGATCCGATCAAATAGTTTATGAATCAGGAGAGGGTGTTGGCTCATGGTGTGGACGTCCACGTCATGCTGTACTAAGCAGTCCCTGTCTTCTAACTCCTTCACGTTGCTCTTTGCACTTAAATACTTAGAGAACAACAATTCTAAAAATTAATTAGCATGAATGCAAAGGATAATTGAAAGGATTAATTAATCAGCCAGGAACAAGAATCTAATACAAAAACAACAAAGTCTTGCCCCACTAAGAAGGTCAGCTATATGAATCTTACAACGTCGTTACATAAAAAAGTAGAATAAAATGTTACCTTTGGAGTCGAGAGAAGTGGCAATCATGCTAGCAGCAGAGCCAAATTTTTTAGCTAAGCAGGCAGCGAAGGAGAAGTCACCCTCACCCACTAAAATTATACTCTGAGAACTACTGTAATGTTTTATCCGTTTCTCTTGTTTACGCTCTTCCATTTGTCTCTTCTTTTTTTTAATCTGAAATTTCTTAGAATTGTTTACTTGATCGTTGAAATATATAGAGTTGCAGGATGGGGAAACTGTGCGGCTCCCCATTTCATTTAAATAATTACCATTTATCACTCCAAATTTGTAGGCTTTACATGCATGCGCGCGTATGTTGGTAATTGTAGGGTCTCCTTGTTGGAAATTGGAAAACTACTAATTATGCTTAACTCTTGTGAATCCGTCATCCGTGCACCTATGACCTAGATACTTAGGTACTCATTAATAAGATTTATAAGAAATATTTTTGTTCACTACCCTTAAGAGATGGTGATGTTCATTACCTAATCTATCATCGTTAGAAGAGTTAAAAATTTTAAAATTTCAAGATCTATATAATAGATAGACATCAATTTCAAATCTAAATTCAATGCATCCTACTTTATATACTGCCTTTTTTATTATGGCCCAATAATACTTGAACACGTTTTATTATTTAAAAAAATAACATACGTGTTATTTAATTTTCCTTGGACTTAAAAAAAAAACACGATACATCTTTTGATTGAGTTAAATCAAAATGTGAGTAAATGATAGTACTCTAGTTGATGATGCATGTCTATGTTAAAGGAAAAAAAATGATACCAAGAAATTGAAGGGAAAAAGAAAAGTAGTCGAACTCAAACTAGCTTAGATAACTTTTTATCAAAATTCTTATGCAGTTTAAAAATATGATTATGAACTCGTGAAACCTTAACTTTTTCCTCGTATAGAGGAATGCATGACAAGACCATCTCCAAATAAAATGTCAAATCCTAAGTAGAATGTCATGCAATTAAATTTGAAGATAGGAGTAAGCTCTAATCGACATATCAATCCTATGTGAATTGACATATGAGTTTTCATATGTCAAATTTGACGGAAGAGGATCCTCTGCGGATCCACTTTGTGGGGATCCTAGGGATCCCCATATCCTAGCCGTTCATCGTACATCGCGCGACTAGTTTTCGTCAGGTACTATTTTTGTTTAATTTTAAATTTAAAAAAAAAGTCAAATGATTTCGAAAAAGCACGATGCACGATGAATGATTAAGATGTGACGATCCTTATGATCCCCACAATTTGGATCCGGATGGGATCCAAAACCAAATTTGATATATATGAGAAAATGTAATGTCAACTAATTTATAATTATTTTATTGTGTGAGTCTCATTAATGCACCAATTATAGATCTTAAAAATTAGTTTTAATTAATTTCTTTTTAAAATGGATCCTACAAATATCATTTATAATAAAAAATATCGGTTGGAAAAAGAAAAAATATGACATTGTCACATCGGCCATCAAATTAGCACTCATGAAATATTCAGTATCTTCAAATTAAATTTCCCTAGTGTAGCCTTAAGTAAAGGGTGCATTTTTGCTCATGCTCACCACCCTACTTAGTATCATTAGATGAATTTAAATTTTGAGATTACTGTCTATCTTCTACACATATGTGAAAATTTAAACATATACGAGGTGAGCAAAACTATTCCCTAAGTAAAACCCTTTCAGAGACTCGAGGATGAAGTAGCTGAACAAAAGGTAATACATGGTAAAAGGCACAAGATTAATACATCAATAGAAACTGCAGTTCATCATCAGAATAGGAATATATACAGCCACGTAATGTATTTGACTGGGATCATCCTACAATTGTCTAAAGAAATATCATCTTACAAAGCTTGGTCTTTGATTTTCTACTAAAAATCATATACAACAAAAAGCCAGGTACTGCCAAGTTAATGTTCAAATTACAAGACCATCCTTTCAAAACTAAGCTGGTAAGTAAAACTTCTGAAGTTATAGGGAAAGAAACAAGGGGACTCATGTTTCATGAAGAATCCCAATGCCTATCGATCGAAAAGCGTACTCTACACTACTTACCAGCAGTCAATATCACTTTATGTGTAAAATGGCCTGCAAGAAAGACAAGAGTTGGGAAAAATGTTCCGTTACAATAAGTTAATGATGAAGATATGAAGCTGGAAATATAAGGTGACTGGGAACTTATTTCCTTTCACGTGTACAAAATTATACTCATTTTCAATGCCCTATATATGGAGGGACTCCAAAAAAATTTAGGCTCACGCGATGCAACTCGCTTGCTCATGTACACAGTAATCAAAATCATCACAAAACTAATGAAGAAAACAAATTTGATATGATGTGCTTACAGTTGCATGTGAGGACCTTAATTCCAGAATATCCAGACCATGGACCCGAAGAAGTAGCGCCAAGGTGGAAACCAGAAGTGGCAGAACGGTACAACATCTTGGCAAATTTGAAGGTGCTACGCATTCCAATAGGAAAAGTTTGATCACACATCCCAGCTCCTCTCTTATTTTCATAACCTGGGTAATCCCATATTGAGAATTGTTCTTCATGAACCAAATATAATCCAGCCATATAAGCTAACTCCACTATTTTCCATTCACTGAAAGGAAATGTTGTCTTGTGTGTCACATGAATTTCTCCTACTCTGGTCAGCATTTGCCATGCATTCTCAAAGAATCCCCTGACCAAATCCTGATGAAACCTTAAAAGGCATGAATTTAGTCTAGAATTTGAGTCCTATGTTTACATTGTTGTGCTAGTGTTCTGCTCGCTATCGAAACAAAGTCATTCCAGTCGTTCGTTTAGTAATCATTCTCATATAAACCCTAAATACCGGCTTTGCCCTAAAACAAACACCGTATGAGCACAAAACATACCATGATCTTAAACAAAAAGCTGCATAAATGAGTGAGTTTGAACTTACCAAATCTGGAACATGTTGCGTTCACAGGAACGGGAGCCATGCAAGTAACCGGCGTGAGGAAAATTATAGATTATGCGATCAAAGCGTACACTAATCAGGAAAGGGTGCCTGCTCATGCTGTGGACATCTACCTCATGCAATACAATGCATCCCCTGGACTCTAATTCCTTCACATTGCTTATAGCTTTTGAATAATTCACCATTAACGACTCTACATTTAGCATGCAAATGATCAATCAGAACCCCTCAAGTTTAAACAAAATAAATATCAAATCTTTGTGCCCCTCTGCCTATTATTTGACCATTGATGAATTCTACAATTAGCGTGCAAAGGATTTCAATCAGGATTCTGAAACCCTCCGTTTAAACAAAAAGATAAAATCTTTGGTCCCCGCAATCAATTATTTCATTTGGGTCATCACCAAAATGTAAATTTTAGCACCAATTACAAAGTTAATTTGCAACATCAATACTAAATTGATTTTTTCATTTAAATTAAATTTCAACTGGGGTTTCTTCAAGGATAAAAGATTTGGGATGAAATTAGGACAAAGATTTAAAGTATTTGGATGTTGACACAAGTCAATGATGGTTACTGTGATGGAATTACCTCTGGAGTCAAGAGAAGTGGCAACCATGTTGACAGCGAAGCCAAAAGCTCTGGCTAAGCAAACGGCAAAAAAGAAGTCTTCTTCTCCCACTAACAGTATCTTCTGATAGCTGCTGTAATTCTTAATCCTTTTCTCAAAGCTAAACACTTCCATTTGACTGATTCTGTGATTCTCTTCTTCTTCTTCTACTTTCTCAGCAGTGTTTTGCCTCGCTACTTTTATTTTCCTCTTGTGAAACTAAAACTGGTTTAACTTTCGAATCTTAGGATGAACGGCCCGATTAATTCATTCGCAGATTCTCCCAGAAGATTCAGAGAGGATCTTGGTCTTTTTTAAGTCTTTAAGTAAAGAGAAGAGATCCCCTTCATCAAATCACACCAATCAATTAATTCAAGCTTTTAAAATTTAATTTAACTATTACAATTATTATAACTTTTAAAAAAAATATTTTTATTATTAGATCAAATTTTAAGAATTTTAATTAATTAATTAATTAGTATGCTTCGGTGAGAGAGATTCCGATAGCATCTCTTCCCTTAAATAAATTCTCAAAGTAACTGTGGAAGTCCAAAATAGGACGTTGCTGTGTCGCGTACGTGCGTTAGAGAAGCTCTGGGCCTCTAGCTTCCTGGGGAAGCCTTCCTGTTTCAAATAAAGGAGGAAAACAGAAAAATCATGTACAGTTAAAAACGTGATGAAATATAAAATAATTTTTATTGGAACCAAAATGGATGATAGTTAGGTTTTTATCACAAATAATTTTTGAAATTAAACATCACCATCAAGCTGGTCTTTGAAATTGAAAAATCAATTAATATAATCTCTAAAAATAAGTATTGTAAATCAATGTGATCTTTTCGTCACAATTATATAAAAAATTCTATTAAATGCTGATGTGACACATAAATGGGTCTCATAAGTCTTTTTTTTTTCTCACAAATAGTCCTCGAAATTGACTCGTGATATTAAAATGGTTTTTGAAATTGACATGCGACATCAAAATGGTCACTGAAGTTGAAAATTGATCAATGTAGTCCTGCAAGCAATGTTCTAAAAAACGGCCTAGGCGCTGGGCGCCTAGCAACCGAGGCATTTTTGGGCAAATCGGGTGGAAAAATCGAATTGGGCCTAGGCGGGCTAGGCAGGCTAGGCGGCCCTGGGCGGTCCTAGGCAGTCCTAGGCAGTCCTAGGAGGTTTTTTTTATTATTAATTGTGTGCTTTTTTTTTTGGTTTCATAGTAGTATACTTATGGAAATGGTGTATCTAATTTGCAAATGATGGATTTACTACAAGTTCATCCAATACTTATGGGAAATAGTGTACCTAATTTGTATTTTATCATTATTTTATTATCTATACAAGTATAGTTTTTTTTTAGGTGTTAATATGCACTTATTTACAAGAAATACAAGAAATTTACCTAAATCCGCCTAGGCGCTAGGCGCTAGCCCGCCGCTCGACTAGCGCCTAGCGTTTTTTAGAACCTTGCCTGCAAGTAAGTGCTCAATCTAGTCATCTTGCTACAATTTTGTAAAAAAAAAATTGTTATTTGCTGATGTGACACATAAATGGATCACACAAGTATAATTAAATTTTAAAAATTACAAATAGGTTTAATAATTTAATAGTTAATAAAAAGTTGTGAAATCAAAAACCCAGTCCTGCAATCACTTCCGATCTCAGTCCACATTTCTCTACCTCTATTTATTCTATAAAAAAATCTCAATACACCCATCTTTACACACTTCGACATTGTTCACCGAATTGAATCTGGATCGATATCACCTTTGGTGACAGCTTGGCTGATTGGCAACGACTTCTTAGACATCATCATTAACATTTAGGCGATCAACATCTTCACAACCTTAATCTTAGAGAGCTTGTTCGGCGCTTCCCTGGTGGTCTGGTGACTTAAAGAACGGCGAGGTCTACCTTGAGATAACGAGGTTATAATCGAGATGCATCTATTGTTGGTTGAAAACTATTTCCAAACCCTCTTAGGCCTTGATTAAGCCTTGTACGTTTGAGAATTTAAGATATCTCTCTTCGGAGCAGGTCCTACTATAAGAAAAAAAAATTCTCTTGTGCAAAAAGGTATTTAGACAACTTTTTTAATTAATTATTAAACTCACATAAGCACACAACAATTTTTTTTACAGCGTTATAACGGAAGGATTATATTGATTTGCGACACTTATTTTCAAAAACTACATTCATCACTTTTCAATTTTATGGATAATCTTGATGGTGTGGATCCATTTCAGGGACCATCTTAATGGTGTGAGTCAATTTCAAGAACCATTTGTGATAAAAACTCGTAAATCTTGTGGGGCCCATTTGTGTGTCACATCAACACTTAACGGAATTTTTAACAGAATTGTGACGGAATTACCACATTGATTTACGACACCTATTTTTAAAAACTACATTGATTGATTTTCAATTTCAGAGACCATATTGATAATGAGGGTAAATTTCAAGAACTATCTCTGATAAAAATCAGTTAACACAATATGCTGGTAGTTGGTACTTCACTGTTCCGCCAATTTTTAGCAAAAAATGAGAATTCATTTGGGTTCTATATGCATCGATGTATAAAATGTGCAATTTTATCAAAGAAGCTACCACAATACATTATGGATATACTCAAGGAGTTGAGCTCTTGCATAACAGTGTGGATTCAAACTTCGTTGATGGCAAATCTAATAGAACTCTTGTTTAACAAAAAAAAAAGGAAAAAAAACAGGTCTAAAGGATGTCTAGAACCAGATATGGCATTTAAGCGATCCTCGCAAGCTCGGTGAGGAACTGGTTGATATATATTCCTGAGCTTTATGGATTTGGGTTTTAATGTCCAGATTCATGCTCATGATGTTTCATCTATACATTTACAGTCACTTAAGTCCCAGTTTTATAAAGAAAAAAAACTGTTTCCAAAACAACTGCTACGAAACCAACTAGATTGAATTGGATTTATTTGGATTCTCACAAGCATATCCGTCATCCAATCCACTCGTCGGGATTTGGTGTTTAGGGATTCAATGCAATCTGCCAACCAAACAGTGATAATATGGATTAAGGTAATCTTGGAAACTTTAGAGGGATCTCCAAATTTTGTATCCCTTCTTTGATGTTTTCATCTCTAAGCTCTCCAGATAAGCGCAAGCCATATCGACTATGTCATCAGACCACGTACTAATACTCAAAGCTCCAGGCCGGAAACAGGAAGCAGCGGGAGGGTACAAGCGCTTGGCAAATCTGAAGGTGCTCGCCTCTCCAACGTGAAAATATGCATCGCATTTCTGGAAGCAGCGGGAGGGTACAAGCGCTTGGCAAATCTGAAAGTGCTTGCCCCTCCAACGTGAAAATATGCATCACATTTCCCTGCACCTCTCTTGTTTAAGTAACCTGGATAGTCCCCTATTGAGAACTCTTCTTCTTCTTTAACCAAAAATAAGCCAGCCTCTTCTGCTAAATTCTCTGTTTCCCACTCAGTGAAAGGATATGATGTCCTGTGCGTCACATGAATTTCTCCACTTCTGGTCAGCATCTCCCTTGAACTCTTGAAGTACCCCTCCGAACTCTGATGCAACCTGAAAAAATGCATGATTCAATCTAATAATTAGACCTAGACGACTGTCCTAGAGTCCATGCTATTTGGGTCAGGCTCACTTAGGACAATTTCCCACGGTCAGCCTAACTCAAATCAGCTCAGTTCAAAAATGTGGTCTTATGGAAAACGTCATGTGGTATAAACTTATGTGTCTTCAGTTAACGCACACATTAATAACCATATGATGAAACCATGCGGCGGAGTATCATTGGTTAAGTGATTGAATAGATTGAGTTAGTTAGTATGAAGTTGTTAGTGAGGGTATTAGTGCGTTGTATTTGACTTTTCTGGAAAATACACAACATTTTCTCTCATCTTCTCATGTTCTTCGCTTGTTCATCTTTCTGGCATTGTTCCTTTCTTCCATTCTTCATAATCTCATATCTTAATATGCATTAGTTATATTATACTCTAAAAAAGATATTCGTTGTTCACTCATATCGCAACACACATCACACTATTATGTATCATTTCAATAAAAGTAACATTTTTGCCTTATTTTCAGAACTTACAAAATGTGGTGCTGCTTTTTCTCCGACGAACAACGAAAATTCAAGTATCCAGCGTGAGGAAAATTAAATATGATCCGATCAAACTCCATCTTGGTAAGTTGAGGGTGGTGGAGCATGGTGTGTACATCTACCCAATGGAATATTTTGCATCCCATGTTCTCCATCAAGTTTTTCATAGCTTTTGAATACTTCACCTTCAACTCCCCTCTACAAACAACATACAAATTAAATAATTTCAATCTCTAAATTGAACAGACATAATAACGTGTTTGGTTGATATAAATTAATACCTCGTGAGTCGAGAGAAGTTGCAACCATGTTACTAGCTAACCCAAAACTTGTGGCCAAACAAAGCGCAAAAGAGAAGTCTCCTTCTCCCACTAACAGTATCTTGTGAAAGCTGCTGTAATGCTCAATCTTCATTTCTACACCCCAGCCAGACATTGCCTCCGTTTTGTTCTCTTTCGCTCGAGATTTCTCACATATCTCACATTTCTTTAACTTTTTTTTCATCTTCAATTTCCCCATTTTCTGAGCTGCTTGAATTTTTCCTCTATTACTCTTGAAAGTCGGAAAATTTATAGGCAAAAATGTTTAAACTCATTCATATGGACTGATTAATTGAGAAGAAATGTGTCATATTAATTAGAACGAGTGTTGGAAATTGAAAGGTCCCAAATTTTATTTTTTTTGTCAGTCTCTTTAACTTCTCTTCTATATAGTATTATCAAATCAATTTGGGCATTGTTGGTAACAAGGCCGGTCCAGAGATTTTTGAGACCCGGGGCAACGTAAAAAATAGTGCCCTAACTTCATATAAAAAAATTATTTATTTTCACACCTTAGATATCGATAAAACTATTTTTAGAAAAGCATTTCAAACTCAATGATTTAGAAACACAGAAAGACTAATTTATTTTGTATCGAGATAAGAAAACCAAAAAACTCCGGGCTTACAAGTAGATAGATGATGAGTTTTGTTTTCCATCTGAACTTTGAAAGTGTTTTTGTATAAATCGTGAGGTGTTTTTTCTTATTAACTAACCTTGTCATTATGGGACTGAAAAAATAATGATGTTTTGAAGTCTTTAATTGATATGTATCGGTAATGAATGGGCACTAAATTAAACCTTTTGATGACACATCCTGTGATTTGCAAATTTGCTCTAAAAATTTGGTCTCTGCATTACTCTTTGTTGAAGATTAGACTTGAATTAAAACGAATATTTAAAAATAACAACCTACATAGCTACTAACTAGTAACTAAAAATAAATTAACAACCAAACATAAATTTGTAAAAATTGAAAAGAATAAACATGCACATAACATTTAGAACTCAAGACATCTCGTTAATTTTAAACAATAAAAACATTGCTTCTAATTAAACTTCTTGATCCTTTAACGAAATTTTATAAATTTATACTCTTATAAAAAGAAATTTGTAAAAATTGGAAAGTAAATAAGCACATGTGTTTTGAACCCAAGCCATCCTCATTATTTTCAAATGATAAAACCACTACTTCTAGTTAATTTTCTATGTCATATTTTATATATTTATACTCTTATGAAAAGAAATTTGTAAAAATTGAAAAATAAATAAGCACGTGTGGTGTTTTGAACCCAAGACCTTCTCATTATTTTCAAATGACACCACTTCTAGTTAAATTTCTGTGTCATTGAACCAAAATTTATAAATATATACTTTATGAAAAGAAATTTGTAAAAATTGGAAAGTAAATAAGCACATGTGATGTTTTGAACCCAAGACCTCCTCATTATTTTCAAATGACAAAACCAACACTTCTAGTTAAATTTCTGTGACATTGAACCAAATTTTATAAATTTATACTCTTATAAAAACATATATAAATATATCGCCTTAATAATTTTGGTGCCCCCAATTTTTTTGGGCCCTGGACGGTCGCCCTGCCTGCACTGGGCCTGGGCCGGCCCTGTGGTAAGATATAAAACTGCATTGTTGGTAAGATATAAAACTAAGTAAAATTAAAAAATAGTTATTAACACTCCAAGCATGTACAAGTACAGGAATAAAATACACTTAAGAGGGGTGCAACATCGCTCTTTATTAAAGAATAATGAATATTTTGGAACTTGCAATATGGTAATTTGTGTCGTATCAACTTACAATGCGTTGCCCCATTCCAATGTTCTTTTTGTGTGGCACTCGTCTACATGCAATATTACACTCTGTTTGGACGAGGGAAATAAACTTGGAATTTAGATAAAAGTTAGAATTTGTAAATTGACATACATCAATTCCCTTGTTTGGATTCATAAACATATGAATTTAGAATTTCCGCGTGAAAAAAAACTTGGAATTTGAGACCTCCAATTCCCAAGTTTAAATTCCATGTAAATAAGTGTCATTTCCCAATTTCTATGATTGAGAGCTTAAAAATAACAAATTTCATATTCAATTCCATTGTTTTTTTTGGGTTAACCAAACAAAAAAATTCACAAATTCTAGAAAATAAAATCTCGTCAATTCAATTTCCGTCATTTTAAAATTTCTTAGTAATCTTAAATTTTTTCATCTAAACATTGTGTTAGAGCATTTTCAATGAAAAGATACAAAATTAAGACGTAAAAATTTCATTTACATTTTAAGAAGATGTAAATATAGTATTTGAATTAATGGTGAAGATGTACGTAAATTTAACATTGAAAAAAAAACCATTCAACTTCCATCTTTTTTACATCTTTCGGTCAAGTTTACTATTTCACATTTCCTTAAGATTTTCCATTGAGGAGCTTCCAGCCAACAAAAACTGTGTGTGTTATACATCCCCATTCACCCCCGAATGGAGTTACTCTTAATTTAATCATGCACGTTGCCGAAAAGTAAATAAGAATTAGGTAAATAATCGAACAGAAAATAGAGTCATTTCCAACAAGATAATCAAGGTTTACCATTAATTAGGTATAAAAATTTGAATAAGTAATAATTTCGGAGGCCCAAACAGACCTCATCAATTGGTTTGGATAGTTAAAATATTAATTTTAAACAAAACTAATGAAAATGACTTGAAAATTGTGAGTTTTAATAATAAGGACAAAATAAAGGGTAAAGTAAATAGTATCAGAATTGACTTTTTAGTGTAAAAATATGGTTTTTCATTAAAGTGAACAGTATCGAGAGTTTTTTTGTTAAAGTTTCCTCATACTTCAAAAACAACAACAAAAAATGAGGAGAAATTTTTTAGTATGCCGAAAACACAATCTGGTATATTGAAAAATCTCTCAAAAACAAGGGTTTTATGCAGAGTGGTCTTAGAGCTTCACGAGAGATTTCATCAAACAAATATATATGCATGTATCTCCCAAACAGTACCAGTCCCAACATCAAAGGGGAAGCTTCAAAATTCAGGTAGTAGAGGCAGTACGGTACAACTGGTTGGCAAACCTGAAGATGTTATTCCAACAGGAAAAGTTTGATCATATATCCCAGATCCTCTCTTATTTTCACATATTTGATCCCTCTCTCGCAATATGTGCATGTATAGGACTTAGTTAGGAGGACGCATATTGCAAGATTAATCATAAGTGATGGGCATTGGGGTCGTACATTAGGAAAGGGTGTTGACATTCACACCAAGCAATGTTGAGCATCCCCTGGCCTTCAATTCATTCAGGTTGCTCGTAGCTTTCGAATAATCCATCATCAAAGTAACTGTAAATAGCATAGTGAATAGCATAATCGCATATTAATTGGTAAAGAATTAACCCTCTCTAGACTAAACTAAGCTAAGCTGCATATTGACGATAATTACCTTCGGAGTCCAGAGAAGTTGCGACCATGCTGGTAGAGGAACCAAATGTTCTGGCTGAGCAAACTGGAAACGAGAAGTCTCCTTCTCCGACTAAGAGTGTCTTCTGGGAGCTGCTGTAATGCTTGATCCTTTTCTCCAAGCTAAACAATTCCATTTTCTTGCCTTGAACTTACTCGAAACTTACTTGCTAGCTAGCTACGTCCAAAGGTAAATCACACTACTTAATTATACAAGAGTGGCAAGCTAGGGGGCAACATTTATGTTTCTAATCGAAAGGTCTCTCTCTTAGTTTTCTTTCCCAGTCTGTTGTAGTTTTACTTCTCTATCTATGCCATCCATGACCACTAAACATTACTTAATTTTTGTGAATTCATGCACCTTATCAAATCTAAATACTCAAAATTACGAGATACTACAATCATGTGGCTGAAACAAATCTAAAAACAATAAAAGCAAGGAAAACATTTGGCACCTGAGATGACAAATTTTCCCAAAATATACAAATGGTTTGTCAGAGTATAAAGTTTTCAACGCGAAGCACAAACAGACCATAACTACTTACAACAGTTTAACCTGCCTCCAAACTACTAATCATGTTGTTTATGAATTTATATTTGTTGAGTTTTGTCCAAATTCTAAATGTATTTCCTTCCTCCAAACCCAGGGTTTTAGTCTCCTGAAACAATCCCACATCGCTCAAGCACAAGACGTTAAACTTGTTTATATATCACAATCCATCACCATGGTTTGCCAAGTTTACTAGAATCTGAATCAACAAAACTCTCAAACTCTCTTGAGCTTGGCAGTTTTTTTTTTAACTTCCTATTTTGGGAAATTCTCATTTTTACCATAAACATTTTAGTTATTTTTATATGAATACTTCAGATCTTTTGAATCCGTTATTTTGTCAAGCTCCAATTCTTCTCCCTGTAAATTCGATGAGTTTAAACTATCAAATTATCAATTGTCAAAAAAGGAAAATAATTCTAAATTTTTTTATTTTTCTTTGAAAATATACATTTTTTTTGAGATGTCCAAATGATTCAACGGGTGGTAAACTGGGCACGGAATTTTTTTTTATTTTTCTTTAAAAATATACTTTTTCAACTATATAATTTTCTCACTTACATATAGTTTAGAAAATTATAGACAATGCAGTCAAACCGTTGATTGATTGGAAAGGGTGTTGGCTCATGGTGGTATTGACATTACCACCATGCAATTTTTTTTTTTTTTTTTTTTGGGTGAATGGATCATAATATTCAAACACAGGCACAAGACCAGAGTACAAGCGCAGGGCACAAAGCTCCCCCCAGACAGAAAAAGAGCAAGCAGGTTACAAATCGACGCTACCACACAGGTTATCAACGTCAACCTACATCCCTAAAAAGCAAACCTTAATTACGGAGGGCACGGGAGTCCATCCTTGTTCAAAATCCCTACAAGCGAAGATGGTGGTGTTACCACCATGCAATGTTAAGCATCAAAGTAACTGTAAATAGCACAGTGAATAGCAAAACACACACAGTAGGAGTAAATAATTAACCCTCTCGAAACTAAACATATTGACGCTAGCTGCAATGCTTCATCTTTTCTCCAAGCTAAACAATTCCATTTTCTTGCCTTTAACTTACTCGAAACTTCTCCAAATTCTTTTTTAACTTGTGTTCTTTTCAGAGACAAACTATTTGAGCATTTTTTTTTTTTGCCTCCAGCAATCTTGCTAGCTACGTACAGAGGTGAATCACACTAGTTAATTATACAAGAGTTGCAGGCTAGGGGGCAACATTTATGTTTGTAATCGAATCGTATCTTTGTTTTCTTTCCCAGTCTGTTTATGTTCCATGTAGTATTACTTCTCTCTACCTGTGCCATTCATGACCACTAAACATTACTTCATTTTTGTGAATTCATGCAGCTTATCTAATCTGAATACTCAAAACTACGAGATACTACAATCACGTTACTGAAACAAATCTAAAAACAACGAAAGGAAGGAAAAAAAATTGGCACCCGAGATGTCAAATTTTCTCAAAATATACAAATGGTTCGTCGGAGTATAAATTTTTCAACGCGAAGCACAAACAGACCATAACTAGTTACGAAAGTTTAACCTGCCTCCAAATTACTAATCATGTGTTGTTTATGAATTTATATTTGTTGAGTTTTGTCCAAAATTCTAAATATATTTTCTTCTTCCAAACCCAGGGTTTTAGTCTCCTCCAGCAATCCCACATTGCTCAAGCACAAGATGTTAAAGTCGTTTATATATTGCTATCCATAACCACGGTTTGCCAAACTCACCAGATTTTAAACCAACAAAACACTCTTGGGCTTGGCTTTTTATAATTTTACTTTTTTGCTTTCTTTTTTGGGAAATTCCATTTTTACTATGAACATTTTAGTTATTTTTACGGTTTGTATATGAATACTATAAATCTTCTGAATCCGTTATTTTGTCAAGCTCGAACTCCTCTCCGTAAATTTGATGAGTTTAAAATATCAAATTATCAAATGTCAAAAAAGGAGAACACTTCTAAACACTCTTTGTTAATTTCTGTTCGTTGATCTTCAATTCATCTGATTCGATAGCCGAAAATTAAAAGGGTGTATAAGAAGTAAAATAAAGTGAATATCACACCACTTTTTTTTATTTCAACGGGTGGTAAACTGGGCACGAAATTGAAAAGGGGATATGAAAAAAAAGCCCATTCATTGGAACATTATATAAACAAAACAATGTCGACATTCAAGCCGCTAATACATACGGTCACAAAAATATGAACAGCCATGGAGTGCACCAGGCCACCCCGGGGGCCGGAAAGATATCGACACATTGCACATACAGCCTGAGGCAAAAAAATAAAAAACCAAAAAACGAAAGGAAACAATAATACAACATTAATTCTACAACAATGTCACAGCTCTGACAGAATGGCTGGGATGTAATGGGACAACTCGGCCGTCAGAGATTGAAATCCATTCACAAGTTGAGTGTGGAACTCCTGATCTTCCTCACCGATCAATCTGAAGTGCACACGGATTGCACGCTTGCATACGGCCATGAATTCGAGGAGTGCAGCAATCAGTTGCTGGAGTTCCTGGGACCGCAATCTTGTTGCAGGCTCGCCCGATAGGAATGCAGTGCACACGCTCAGTACCCCACTGTTGACCTGCAAATGGAAAGTAGGGAAATCCGATCAGCAAACGAAGTTGAGTTATGAAGTCAGCAGCTGATACATTACTGGGTTTAGAAAAACATAGTTTGAGAACAAAATTCCACCTGGACGGCAACGCTTCCTTGGAGAATTCTTTGTAGGCTCTGGAGACGTGGGAGTTGATCCCCTTCAGAACTGCGAGGCTCTTCAAGTTCATTTCGTAATGCAGCTGTCCGAGTTTCAATCATTCCAATGGCATTTTCTACTGGGGAGAACTCAAGCGATTCGGATTTGGTAACTAATAGCCTATTCACAAGAGCTGGGAATGAACCTTCAGTTTGAAGAACAGTCCTCCTCTTCCACTGGTCCTCCAACCCACCTTGAGTCTTTCCATTCTTCGTAAATGGGGTATCAAACAAGAAACGATCAAAGACTCGTGCACGAACACTTCCAGTTGAAAGCGAAAAGATTCTCTCCCGTCTACTTCCCAAATCCTCATCTTCCATGACTGGATCAACAGCTGTTATCTGCAGGTAGCAGACTCCAGGCTGCAATTCATCTGCCTTCACCTGCCTAGAATCTGGAATAATGTGTAAGGTGCGATTGCCATCCATCCTAGATTCGTATATGTGACTAAGTTTCTCCATTATGTCACCTAGCCTTACATCACGGGGCTCCCTGTATACATATTCCTTTCTATCCAACTTTCCAAATCTGTCACCGTAAAAACCCACCCTATAGTATGTCGCATCAGTGAATGGAATTGGACTTGACTCCTGCTCAAGGATTGATTCATAGATATTGGTAAGCATTGTGTGACATTTACTCAGTTGTCCATATGCCCGCCGGCTTTTATAAACTGGAATAACAAGTTCCAGTATGCTTGCACAGAAATGAAAGAGTTCAGCTTGAGAAAACAACTTATTTGCGAGTTGTAGGTACTTCACAGCAGAGTCAACGGTAAGTTTTGATGCACCATATCCCTCTACCTCAGCTGCAGTTGTCTCAGAGCTGATCTCAATGCTGACCATTGGACAAATTTTACGTAAAGCAGTTATGTGATCTTTGCTCCAAACACCATCATTTCTAGAAACAAGGGCCTATACAAGATTAAAACAGACCGTTAACTAATAGTGAAATACTGAGCACTTTCACACTTAAAAACAGAGAACAGATTTTGAGAACAGAAAAATGTTTCATGCGGAGGTTGCATTGCGAAAAACCGTAGCACTTACCTGCATTACAATACCAGCCACAGCAACAGCACACTGAGCAGCTTCAGCCCAAGACTGCATTTCCTGATGTGCATCACATAAATGCAGTAACCACATTATGTGAAGGTCTGGGACAGGGGCAAATGCCATAGCAAGTCTATAGAAGCTTTCGGCAGCTGCATATCTATCCATAGTTATCAAAGAGCCCTGCAAAACAAATTGTAGCCAGTATTACAACGTAAATCCAAAAGCGTCTCCTCATCTCAACATTTGTCAGACGAACAAGAAAAACTTGGGGCAATCCAATTTCGGGAAATAATATATTGTTTCTGTTCACAAGAAAATGAAAAAAGCATGGTGGGACAAAGTTGTAATTTAAGCATAGGAGTACATGGCAATCAGTCATAAATTTTCCTTAATTTATGAATACGATGGGGCATGAGAAACCACATGGAGCTTCACTACATTAGTTTTAAACTCAAAAACAGAAAGCCAAAGATAGGGGTACTTCTTTTATCATTGTCAAACTGCTTCTATTTTTAGGCACAGAAATCAGTGGCTCGCTAACAATTACCTTCTAACAGCCGTAAAGGAATTTCCATTGTCTATAGTGAAAAGTATTACTTTCGAAAATATTAGAAGTTCAATGCCTACGGAAAAAAAAAAAAAAAAGAACCTAGTAAAGAACCAAAGCACCTGGTAACACAAGATACTGGTGTATATTCCCTAACAAACAAAGTTGATGTAGGCATTGTCAAACTGACCAGGAGTGCATGTTCCAAGCTGGCATCAAGAGCAAGAAGAAGACTGTCAGCGAGAAATTTCACTTCTGACCAGGACCATCTATTTTCTGTCATTTTTTCTGGAATTTCTAACAGAGCACCGTCAGGAACTCCACACTCTCTCAATAGACTGGGGCTCTTAGCTTCATCTGCCACTTTCTCAAGTGACTTTCGAAGACGCCGTGCTTCACCACTCTCTTCTAGTGTTCCATCAGCCTTCATCTGAGTCACTTGTACTTCAGACATCAACTCAGACAATGTGATGATCAGCATGACCCTCAACCTTGCTGTTTGCATAAAGTAATAGAAAGAACTCTGCAACAAGAAAAGAAAAAAAAAAATGAATGGGAATTATTTTTTAGGTTGAAAATTAACAGGAGCATACAATGCCAATGTGTCAGGCAAGCCTACCCTCATAAGCATTTGGAGCCCAATAACAGCCCTTTTTCTGATATTATCATTTCGGAAAACCGCAAGTCGAAGAAGATGAAAAGTTACTTGCTTTAAAAAGCGGTCATTTTCCCTAGCCATCAAAGTTACACCATGAAGATTGAAGACACCGTTGAAGACAGGAAGCAATGATCTCCAGAAAGACAAAGGTTGATTTCGAGAGAAGAAGCTCATAAATATGGCTGTGACGCAGTCAAATTTTCCATAGTCAGTGGCAATGCTGTGGGATGCTGCCATTATGGAGAACTTCTCAGTTATTTCCAAAACCTGAAGACTGACAGAAGCACTCAAGTTTTCTTCCCAGAGCTCCTGGAAAGGTGAAAGCTATTAACTACCTCAAAAAAGCAAAGAGATGTACAAGTTCGAAGGCAAGATAGATTTTTATTGCACAATGTAAATGAGGCTCGTGCTGCAATCAAAGAACACACAATGCTTACACAAAACTTACCAATTTTTGTCTCAATATTGGATGCAAAGATTCTCTTAACGCTTGAGCAGAAGCTCCAATTCTAGAAGATTGTGCCTGAGCTAGTGCTTCTCTCAAGGAATACGGCTGGCTAGGGGAGCTTAACTGAGAATTTACTCTCTGCCACAAATAACCATTTTCTGGAGTACCCTGAGGCTGCATTAAAGAGATTCAAAACTCTTGAGGAACGTTTGAAAATGTTGGTTTCGTTGTTATAAAATTGAATGTTTCCAAGATGAGACATGAAACTACTAAGGGAAGCAAAACTATTTTCATTGTGTACTATTGACTCTTGTAAGCTGCCTCATAAGGACCAGAAAAGTTAACTCACTCTGACTTCTTGTCTAGATGCTTCAGACAGATAGTTGTTGATCGCAGGGGAAAGTCTATCAGAATACTTAGGGGAAGCAGGGGCATCACCACCAACAGGACTGCGAGAACTAGATCCCATAAGCGTGCTATCAGCAGGTTTTCTGTGCTGTAAAACACATTTAATACAATTAGTGTTACCAGGAGCATTTATACAAAATAAAAAATAGGAATATACAGTGTTTTTTTTCTATATAATTCCTTTCACTGTGGAAGAAACGCAAAGTGAACAAATTCAAGAATCTATGATCATGAAATGAGATATGTGCAGAGGACAAAAAAGAAAAAGCCTCAGAACAAAAACTAATATGAGCTAAATCCTTATCTCTTTCTTACGCATGGAAGCAATACAATAAAAGAAAAAGTGTTTGCCTGCCCAGAGGAAGACCTTAATTTTGAACTAATATTGAGAGTATCCACCATGCTGGCTGCAATGGTTAAACAGTTATTTTCAACATGGGGATTCTCCTCCGGGAATAGAGAGAGTTAGGAGAAGGGAAGGGCCTCATAGCTCCTTATTATGGGTGATTCAGGGAAACCCCCACCATTTTTTTGTCAAAATCTGACTAAGTAAGGGATCACACAAGAATTCCTTCTTTTTTTTTTGGAATGGCAAGAGCTTTTCCTTGTGTTGATCCTATTTCAATGGGAACTCTGAAAGAACTGAACAAGTATGGCAAGAATGAGAAAATGAACACCCTGAAAAATATGAAAATAAGGTAAAAAATCATCAACTAAGGAACCAAATATCCTAAACAAGAAATTAATAAAAGGCAACCTCAAATAGAAGAAGGCATTCCTCCATGAGTTTGAAAAACAATCTAGTTCTAGCAATGCTCAGCTGCCACGCCTTGACAAGTGATGAATCATCAAGGTTCCGTACAATTTGCAAAATTGCGACCAAAACTTCACGCTTTTCAACAGCATTGAGGTTGTAAAATACAGGCATTTCATCAAGAATCTGCACAGATCACAACACTAGTTATGATTTCTTAATTTGTGACCACGAATACATACCCAGATCATTCTATATTTTCCATAGCATAAGCTTTGATAATATCGTATAGTTGAGCACTGCCCTTATTAACCTACAGTGGAATATATTATTAGTAGGAAAATATACATACTGAAATTGAATCAAAGGACGATGCTGATGGAAGTATCAACTATTGTTATTTAAAAGAAGGTATTTTGACACGATATTAGTAAACATTAATTGGCAAAATGGATCTAAATTATAAACTTCAACAGATAGTATATCAATGTTAGCTACATGACACATATGATAACTTTATACTTCTACTATAGTGTAAAAAGCATTTACTTATGGAATACTCAATTCTTTATAACCAAGAATTCCGTGCAAAACCATATCTGACCCCAGTTAATTTATGTATTGGCAACCCCCAAAACCAGGAATGCCCCAATAAATTGGCACTACCCCCTAGGTTCAATTTCACTCTTTATGGCAATATCAAAACCCCAAATATTTTAAGTAGATTCCCGTTAGCAGGGATAAACAATAGAGGGAGGGAAAATGTAACAGAAAACAACTATACATTGCACAAGGAAAATAAAACAATGCACCTGTCCGATAAGTGGAAAATAGAGCTGGGCTATATATAGTTTATCTTCTGGCTTTTGGTATCGTGCATCAAACTCATGCTTGCACAAAAGGACTACTAAAATTCTAGCTGCCTACAACATCAAAATGAAAAAGTTAGAACAGAATCATAACATATTTTGCACATTTATCAACATCATGATTTTCAATACTTCGAAAATTTACATATATCATATCAATGTCTTGTTTGAGGAGGAATGAGTATAGAAATGTATCCACCAGCATAAGCATAAAAGAAATGTATATCTACTGCAAGCCTCTTGTTTCTTATTAAATAACAAATAAACAACAATAAATAAGTAAATAAAGACTATTGACTACAAACTTACCTTTGCCCGCAGAGACAAATCGTCATGATCCCATGTAAGAAATAGCTCTTGTATTAAAACAGACGAAAGGTAATTCCTATGACACAAGCATTCACTTCATCAAGACATGCTAAACAACACTCAAAAGCTTCTTATATAAGTAACCAAAGTCTTGAACATTTATAGAGGATGACACTGAATTTTATGCAGAAATATCTGCATTCAAATACATATCAAAGAGATAAAATAAATCTTCTTTTCTTATTAGAAATAAACTTCCAAAGAGAGGGATCAGGATAATGAAGGGTAGTACAGTGTATAGTTTGTAAAGATAGGAACAATACAAAAGCTTTTGAAGTAATTAAACAAAGACGAATTTTTAATCCAATGAATTCACCAATCAGTAAATCTTTCGGTAAGGGTGGGTAAATTATGATAGAGGGCATACTTTTCTTTTTCAATAGTTCATCAGTGGTTTCCACTGTTAACAGTAAGAGGGTGAGAAAACAAAAAAGAAAATTAAAGGATAAGTTACCTGTCAGAAGGGTCTCTCCCAGGCATTTCCACAAAAAGGTCGTGATCGCATATAATTTGTAGAAATGTGAGCTTGCAATCATGAAGAACCAGTTGACAAACCCCGGAAAACTTGTCCAGGTACAAAGACACCTACAGCATATTAAAGAGACCCATAAAGTGAATAGAAACTACATATTAGCAACCAGGACGGTAAAATAGATTTTAAACCTAATCCTTAGGTTGGCTCTTTCAATCTCATTTTAAACCCCAGAAAACTTGTCCAGGTACAAGGACACCTGTATACATGATTCATCTAGAGCAGTATTTGTTAACCCCAAAATTTCATTATGTTATTTCGTTGTACATATATTCTCTCTGGACTACCCCTTGCTCTAGTAGCACTAATGGAAACCACAAAACAAATATATCTACATTCTACACACAATGAAAGGACAGAGAAGGATTTGATTGAAAACTTGAACAAAACTTATTTATTAAGGCTTCCTGCAATATATGCCCCTTTGAGATGACACCCTAGCTCAGCCCTAAGTTCTGAATAATGAAAGTTAAGCAGAAGGCATACCAATTCAAAAACTTGGCGAGGTTCAATGATGGACAAGAGGTCATAACAAAAGAAAGCTAAACTGCTGTTTAAACGCTTTGCTAAGCTTAATCCCTTCTTACAACGTTCATGCACTTCTGTTAGTAGGCAATCATATAACTGCATTATACATCTGAATACACCTTCTTTCAACTGCATAGGAGGAATATCTTCACCTGCAATACAAAAAAAATAAAAAATAAAAAATATTACCAAAGGGACCTGAAGACGATTCAAGAAAAGAAGAATTTCTCTGGAAATAGACGTCAAAATAACAGGGTAATGTCAAACCCAGGTACAAACAAGAGTTAAATCACTTCAAAAGCATCGGTTAGAGATAAAAACTAAATTCAGGAGATTCAAGAAATTTCCAGAAATGCTAACTGCTAAAATGTACATTCAGAGTTAAAAACTAAATCTGCCAGAACAATATGCAATTGGCATGAAGTTGAAACTGAACAGAAAATTCAATAAGCTAGGATAAGAAAACCATTGTAGGAAAACTGTTCTATAAATGAAAACAAAATTGCAAAAATATACCATTCTATTTTAATGATAGCTGAATCATTGAATGTAAGTATGTCTAACCTAGACTTTAACAAACTTAAAGCTCTAACAAGAACATGCAACATTGATTGTGTGAACATTTGTGTCAGAGAGAGAATTCAACTTTATGCATGATTACTAGTGTCTATGAATTTTCACCAAAACTAATAAATTCTGGGTCCACCAAATGCACCATCTGCCTGCTTCAATATATCCTCTCCAATAGTTTACCAGCCATCTATTCACATGATATTGCTAATATGCACAACGGTCCTACACAGAAATCTAACTGTTGAAAATTTATTTTCTACATGTAATTACTGGTATTTTTTGTCTGGTCACTAGAAAGCTGTGTGTGTATCAGGAGAGAATGGCTGCTGTTTGTTGGGAACACTCCCAAAGGTATAGTTAAAATAGCAATCAGAGAATATGTAAGGAGTAAATTTCCTCGAAGTGAAACATACCTAAAGGAAGATTATGATAGAAAAGACGCATCTTCTCTAACGCCATTGACTTGACAATTAGCTCAAGGAAAAACCAAGCCATTGCCAAAACATCATCATACACAGGTCCAACACGATATCCTTTAGCCTGCACAACGAATTCATAAAGTTAAGCAGTTGAGCTGTTGGCAAATAATAATGATGAGAATCCTGAACCATATCTTGCAGTCACCACAGAATTTAAGGTGAAAACATTAATAGTCAGCACAAGCACAGTTCACCAAAAGCAGAATTCTCAACCAAATTGATGGGAAACCTTCAAAACCCAATGTGGTGATCAAGAAAACCACAAACTAATACAATTGGCATATGAAAATACAGGCGTACCTTACTACGAGCCAAACTTCCCCAAACAGTTGACAAGCCAGGATAAACTGGTGGTTGCTGACCCCCAAAGTCATCAAAAGCGTAATCTACGTAGCTAACTAGGAAATGGTTTCTTTCAGCATCGTCAACTGACTCTTGCTGCACCCTATAGAATTCATTTCACACATGTCAAACTAAAATTCAAAAGGCCATTAGAAATTAATGCAATAAATAACTAAGTGGAAGAGCAACAGCTGGTCCAGAGCACAAACTTTACACCAAAGGGCCAACGTCTACATGTACAGCACAGGACTTACATGTCTAAATTTTAAGCATGTCTTGGTCGTGTTCTGTGATATTATCCTAAAGCCAAAACACGACCCATCAACTTTCAGTTTCCCAACAGAAAAGGCCAATATCATTCCCTAATTCAATGTATTCTGTATTATTTTAGCCATATTTATTTTCTTTCTTTTTTCAGCCAACAAAACAATGACAAAAAAAAACAATACTAAACAGAGCACCTTACAACACCATAATCACAGGACAGCCTGTTAATATATTGCACAACAGTTTCCCAATAGCAAATGCCAATATCATTCCCTAATTCAATGTATTCTGTATTATTTTAGCCATATTTATTTTCTTTCTTTTTTCAGCCAACAAAACAATGACGAAAAAAAAAACAATACTAAACAGAGCACCTTACAACACCATAATCACAGGACAGCCTGTTAATATATTGCACAACAATGGTTGGAAACATGTTACGAAGAAAACACACATACATACTAAATAAACCATAGCCAAATGGATTTTACCAGAAGCAAAAAGATAAAAATTTAAAAAAAAAGTAATAAATGAAGAATTTTCCATAAAGTATAGCTTTCACTACACAATCTTGCAAATTTTATGCATGCCTAAGAAATACAATTATGTAATATCATGATAACAAAGTTGGTTATTGAAGACACGAACAAGAAGAGTTCTAAAAAAAATGTTAATTCTTTTATTAATAAGTTCACTTCTGAACTGTGATAAATAACAATTCTGAAATACATAAAATCATTAATCAAAACTGAACAACTCACCGAGTGACAATATTGACCATGGCTCTGAAAGCTGCAACCTGAAAGCAGCAGTAGAATCAGAAAATCAGATGGCAGTACACAGTGCAGAAACCAGTCAGTAGAAGGATGATTATCAGATAATCTAGAAAAGTTACCAAAGGAATAACGAACGTCAATTCAAGAAAATAAGGACAACGAATGAAGCCACAGGAACAAATAACTATAAAAATCAGTACTACCTGGAGGGTTTCTCCACCATTTCCTATTAGATGGAGAAGCATATTCAAAATTGGATGTAGAAACTGAAGCAAAGCAATGGAATCAACATTCTTCAAACTGTTAATAGCCTGCATGCAAATTCATTACACTTGAATCACTTCTTCACATAGAGCTGGTTAACCACAGAGCCCAGGCAGAAAAAAATACATACAAAAAAGCAAAAAACTACACTATTGCACGCCCAACACCTCAGATAATACTAACCGATGTTACCATCAGTATATTGAGAGTTTTTTTTATTTATCTACGAATGTGTATATTGTGAATCTAAAGGGAAAAATCAGTACTATGTATTGCCCAATTTCTATAATAACTGAAATAATGGAATCTTGACTACCATAAAATAAAAGAAAACAAGACAAATGGGTTTGAAATAAACAATTAAAAGGAAGAATACCTCCAAAAGCTCAGAACCCCAAGGTGCACTTGTTCGAAGAGTGTGCCTATCATATTCAAGAAAAAAATCTCTTATCCGCTCATTGATAGGATACAGCGACGAACAAAGTCTTAAACGCAATCGAAAGATATTCTTTCCATCTTCCAAATAATCCAACCTCTCCTGGTCACGGGGAAGGGGAGTGGAATTGTCAGTTTAAGGAGACAAAGTGGACACATAAAATACTTAAAAGCTTCCTACCAACTACAAGATTAGAAAGCTGCTCGTGAATAGGAGACAAGAAAAAAATGGTTTTAATGTGCAGGATAACAGTACAGCTTGCAGGGTAATGGCATAAACATCAACGAATGAGCATGCAAATTAAGCAAGAAATGAAATTTTAATATACTTGTCCAGAAAAATCTGAGATTTCCACTGTTAGGTATATCCCTTCTAACCATAAATTGAGGTTAATACTACAGTAGAAGAGAAATTAAAATTGAAAATGAATAAAACCAAAAAAACTCAACATTTTATGTACTTTCACTAGTAGAGAGTAAACAAGTTATAAGCTCATTATGAAACACAAACATACTCTGCCCATATCCTGGAGATAATGTGGAACCAGCTCTCTCATAATTGGCAAAGAAATTTCAGACCTACACCTGAATAGGAAAACAACCATTATTGCTCCCATCAATTATGAGCATCATTAAAAGTCAAAACTCTCCATGAAAACATAAAACAAATAGCAAGATGGTAATAAAACTAAAGACCAATTTTAAATTTGCAGTTAATTGAGGTAACAAACAGGAATGGTGAAAACATAATATTGTTTAATTGGGAAAAATTGTTCACATAATCAATTATTAGAGTATTGAAACCCAGCAGAATTGAAACAAGTTATACAGTTGCTATGACAAAAGCATTTTTAACTACCATAGAAGCAGGCCTTTGTAACCATGGTATAAACTCTCGAACCATTTAAACTACTAAATTGGATGAAAGATTAGTTTCAAAGGAATAACCAAACATATATTAAGCGAGCAACCACATGACCAAAAATTGTGTTGAGTTTCATTCAGTTCAAGAACAAAAGAGGAAGAAAAATCGGGTTGAAGGCATATTACATACTGAGCATGCATGGATAATGGAAGTGCCGCATATCCAATTACCACCTGAAAAGTGAATGGACAGAGTTCACTTTAATGAAGTGAATACAATAAAACTGAAGCAACAGGGCAAAACCAGCTAGTCCTTTAGTTTAGAGAAATAAAGCAATTAAAATGAACTTACAGGTTTTGGAGCTTCCAATTTTGTTTGAAGATCTACATGAAAAAAAGTAAATAAAAGATGATGTGTCGGTGTCCAGGTAGCAGGTAGGGAGAGTTTGATCTCATCATGGTAGCAGGCCACCCTAGCACCAACAGTCACTTGTGTGTGAACCCACTTCTGGAGTGATGCACCTGGTTCCCTTGGATACATTGCCTGGTCAAATCAATTGCACAAACCAAACACGTAAGAGAAAATTCAAAACAGTGAACAGCTTACATCAGAATAATCAAGACATATTTACCTCCAAAGGCTGTCTACGAATATCATTATCATCCTCCCGAAGTTCAACCCTTATGAACAAATTCCTCTTCCGACTCAAACTAACAGTCATAGGATATACATAAAGACAATGAAAAAGCTGCAAGAAAGGCTTATTTCTTGTCGTCGTACGGAAGTCAAAAGCTTGAAACTGGAAGTTAATCAAAACAAAACACTTAGTTTATCAGACATGTAAAATTAAAAAACATAGTCAAAACTGATAAAACTATCTGTTGGAAGAGATGGTTCTGAACACATTCTTCCATATGCTGCATGCATATCAAAAGGATCTAAGAAATAAATGAATGGCCGATACGACTCAAAAATTACAGTCACAGTGAACTAGCAATACAACCATGAAATACAAAAATCAAACATAACTAAACAACCCACCCGTAACAAATTACACACATAAACAGAAACCAGAAAAACTAAGAAACAGCTGCCTCTCAGCTGACAAAGAAAGGGCCTGCTGTAGGGGTGTCATATTTTTAAAACCATTTGTGCAGAAAAATAATGACTTGCAGTAACAATTGAAGTTCAAGACAGCAAGCATTATGATGTGTTATACTTACATCGTCAGCACTGGGAATTGAATTTCCATGAGCATTTGGTCCATTTCCAGATCTTTCTTTGGTGTCAGAAGAATTCCACTTAGAGCTGCTACCCTGAGGACCATCCAAACCATTACTTGGGAGCTTCCCAAATGTGGAATCGGTAATGCGGTCATCAATAGAATCATTAATCACACTACCACTTTCTGATATATTTTCCAAGTCATCATGGTCACTCTGGTGCTTCTCGATTTCCAGCCTCATAACACCTTTCACAGGTTTATGAATCTTACGTTTGGGATCCTTAAATTGTCAGCAAAAACAAACCATCATAATTTGAACAACAGGCATCTAATGAAAGCTCCAAAAGTCAGAAACCGTCTATATGTACTACATAATTTGGGGGGAATAGGAAATACAGACAAGAAAAATTCATGCAAACAAAGTAATAAAGACCATGGAGGTATTAAATATTCATACAAGAGGATTTCTGCATACCTGAAGTGAGTCCTCAGTATAGCATTCTTTAACTTTATTTAAGTTTGATATTTCAACAATAACAGAGCTTCGACTAGGATATCCTAGCTTCCCATCTAATGTGACCTTTGCACTAGGCTCAAACACACCATCATGAGAACTTGTACCAGATATACTATGAGAAAGAGGACTGCTTGGGGAAGCAGACCCACCAGAAGCTGCACCAATGCTGTTATCAAATAATGAAACAATAGCCCAGGCGAAGGACTCTCTGTAAGGCATTATTTGAGACCACACCTGCAGTTTTTGCTTTTCTTTCTCAGTCAAGTGTACCTGTTCAGATAGAGTGAACAAAGTTTTTATACAACACAGAAAATTGAGAAATTTGTAAATTTATTTTGTCATGCCAATATGCCATAACAGTTTTTTAAGAATCAAGTAACATATATAAGGACATACTGGTTCTTTGCGCGAATAAACTGAAGGTGTAACCCCGCCTTCTTCTGTGGCATGCTTCTCTAATTGGATTAGCAGACAAACTGATGATGATGGAGCATCTAAATAGAAGATTCCGCGAGGTTCAAAAGAAATCTTCAGCCAAAAAATGACAGAGGCAACAGTAAATTTTTTAGTCATAATATATTCCAAAAATTAACTCGTAAAAGTAATAAGTAAAGAAAAAGCACTAAATTGACAGGGAAAAAAATGTAAAATTGATCTTTTAGCTTACATCCTGCTTTTCAGTTGGTGCATGTCGAAAATAAAAGTCCTCTGACAATTTTTCTCTTCTCTCCCTATTGTATAAGCACATTGTACCATAAAATGGCTCTACATGAGAGATGGAGGGAGGAGAGGGCAAAGAGAGGAGAGAGAGCACAAAGTCAGAAATCTTGAAACATCTCAACGTTACAAAAGCAGTAGTACAAAGTGAGCACCAATGATACAGCACCAGTACAAAGAGCATATCACTCACCAGCTAATCCCGCTTGAAATGACAGGGAAAGAACCTTCGCTGAGATCTTCAATCCACTAAGACAGCCCAAATGAATAGAGAAAAGGACAATTAATAAGCACAGGGACAAAGAACCAGAGAAGCAGAAACAAACTTCTAGTCAACAAAAAGATTGTAGAACTGCCATACTGAGATATTGGAGTTTCTGGAATCCTTTGTCCGAATATCATTGACCTTTCATTTTCCCAATCAAATGCTGGTTCATAAGCAGGAAGGGGAGATTGACCAAAATGCTGCATGTACAGTACCACGTTTAAGAGAATTAACACTAGAAAGGGGCAGGTGGGTCGTTGACTCATTGATTAGAAGAAGTAAGGTACTGAATAAAGTTAAACTTATGTTGCATGTATAAACCTATCCTTGAACCAGTACAACCTTTGGATCATTGGACTGTACTGAATCCGATACAGTAGCTTCTGTGAATTGTCGTCCCGAGGTACTGGGGACGTCATCATCAGTAGTATCGTCCACCCTGGTTTGCCTTGCACTTGCAAGATGCATTTCTGCAAATGGATTCAAGATAAATCAAGAACTCTACTGCAATTTAACTTGTTATTCTCAAACATTAGCATCTAACAGGCAGCCGATCAAATAAACAGTTCTAATACTTGGATTACACCACTCTTTTGCTAGACTGACACCCACTCAAGGCAGGATAAATTCAGAACAACATTACTCCCTAAATCTATCACTACCTTTAGATTTTTCACAAACTATATATCCTATGCCAAAAAACCAAATTACAATAATTCTATAGCTTTCTCTTAATATGGCCTTTAGAACCAGGTAGATAAAATAAGAAATACAGGAGAAAGAATCAAACTTTTATCATTACTTAAGCACTCTAAGAAAATGGGTTTCAACCAGATAACGGTAATGTACAAATTTAACCCAATTATAAACTTCTGCAAAAGGGTTTCAACCGTGCAACAAAAAAGGGAGTGTGGTGCTTAATTAGGAATGTTTCCACAGATTTAATCTACAAACTTAAAACCCTTCTGATACATAAACCCAAATGCACCCCCATATCTGCATGCTCAAGTAAGCGAAAGACTAAAAGACCGAAAGAAGGGGGTTCTATACCAGTTTCGATGTCAGTGTCAGGACCCTCATAAATCTGGTTCTGGAATGAGGGCGGTCCAATACTCTCGTAGTGACCATACTTGGTGTCGTCCTTCACCCAGTCTGTTGTGTAGCACTGCACCAGCTCCTTCAGATGTGGCCACTGCTCCAAATTCTCCTCAAACTACACAAACCCAATTCACCAAATAACCAAAAAGTACCCACTTTTGAATTCTTACCCTCAAAAATCAAACTCATAGAAACATAACCCATATTACATTGCTATGCCAGTGAACTAAATTCTCAAAAAAATTAATAAAATTAATTGCATTATCTAAATTATACTTCTTGAACTCCTTCAACCCAAACAAACAAAAGGGTAGATAAAACAAAGACCGACAGTGAGACACATTACATTGTTCTGCCATTTGGTGGTGTACGGAGTGGAATCGCGGCGAGGCCGCAGGCTGAGCATGGCGGATCTATTGGGTCGGAAACTCTAGAGTTCAAGAACAAGATGGCGAAGAAAATAGTGGGTTTCTCTCAAATTTGCGAAATTTCTTTCCTTTTTCTCTTTCTTTATGTATTTTAATGGCGGACGCAGACAGCAGCAGTGGAGAAAACCGAAATGTAGTGGTGTATTTGGTAGATCTTAACTGCAACCAAAAGCTAAAGCAAACAAATTCAAAGAAATAATGAGTGAGTTTTGAAAGAAAAGAGTGGAAGAATGAGAGAGAAAGAAGAGAGAGAGAGAGAGAGAGAGAGAGAGAGAGAGAGAGAGAGAGCTTGAGGGGAGCAAAGAGTAGGCTTGGCGCACTCAAGTCAAGAGGAGTCCAACCAGAGAGATACTTCAAGCAGGTTTTGGCTTTTCATTGTGTATTAGTTTTTAACTTTTTGTTTTACGAACCATTTTATACGGTTTAGTCATATTTTTTTTCATTTGTAAGAACTCAACAAAACTCCTGCTAAATGTATGCGCTAAGGGTGCGTTTGGTACGTGGGACGGGACGGGACGGGACGGGACGAGGCATTCCGTCCCGTGTTTAGTACGCCTAAAATGAGTGGGACGAGGCGTTTCACGGGACAAGTTTTGGATGATTTTTGGTTCCACCTCCCCACCCTGGAACGGGGTTGTTCCACGTCTGTGGGACATAAATTTTTAACATTTTAGGACAACAATGCCCCTTGTCTTTTTCAAAATTTACAACATTCTTCCCGTCCTGTTCCGTCCCGTCCCGTCTGCGTACCAAACGCACCCTAAAAGCCAAATTTTGGCTCAGAAAATAGTGTAGGCACCACCAGCGAGACCTCACGCAAATGGGCATGTCTCACAGGATTTATTGAATCCAACAGTTGAAATTGAATATAATCAAATTTAATAGTAAAAAAAGATCTAAAGGCCCAAATTTAAATTCAACGGCTACAATAATTTAAATTTTTTATTTAACTCAAAATTCATCCAAATTTAGTGATTTTTCAATATTTATCGAAATTTAAATATTTTTAAGTTAAAATGTTCATAAAATTAAATTACGACGGTATACATAATTTTTTTTTTAAATTACTTTAAAAGCAAAAATTAACCTAAATTTATTCTTTAATAATCTCGAACTAAAACATTTAAGCCAGAAGAGTTGGAGCAAAAAAGCTGTTTCTGGGGTAAAAATTTGAGGTTTTAGCCTAAGGGTTAGAGATGGTCTAAGTATAGTATTAAAAGGATAGTTCACATGTGGTCTACTAAATATAGTCTGATCAGCGTTACTCGTTCAGCAATGATGCTATTATAGTTATTGTAAGAAGAAAGGCATAAGTACCGAGCATGAAAACAAAAAAATTATGTGCTAATCGTTAGTGGCAATAAGTTCCTTGTATCTATACTTTCATACAATCACTACCTTTACAATGAAAGACTAGATCCACTCTCGAGATCATTTCTTCTAACTATTACATGTCATTTATGCATACTTTGGTTCAATTTGACCACTTTAGACCAACCAAGAGGAGGCTGATTTTCACCCACCCAATGTCTTAAATTAACCAACTAGATTTACCAACTGAAATGATTCATGTACATCTAGTTATTTTCATGTATGTATGTTCAATCAAATTTTTTCTCTATAACAAATTTAGCATCGTGAACGATCCTTATTGCTTCTTCCACGTCGTTCTTCACAATGGAGCCTAAAAGAAATTGCCTTCTTAGAACAAGTATAACTTCATATGATCTTATCATCCATACATGAAATGAAAAATGGATGTCTCAACTTCTTCTCTCGAACTATAGAAGTAGAGAGCACAAGTTGCACAAACATTTCCTTTGTTGTTGTTTCGCTTCTAAGAAAAGCAATTGGTATTTTGCTTACCACTTGATTTTTCTAATGTATGCTTTTCTTCTAGCTTTTCAACCTAATTAAACTTGAAACATAAGTTACAGCAGATAGTATACGTCTACACATGCATCTAGTGTTTTAGTGGCAACCTTTTAATTCCTGCATATTCTATGAAGGAAGTGGGTGGAGTTTCTGAACCTTTTGGAAGTGCTTATAACTTATAGGTGCTTTTGGCTTTTATTGTTGAGCTTTTTATAGTAATTGAAGACATGCTTCTTGTATCAGCAGAAGTAGAAATATTTAGTTTCCGTAAAGAAAACACAAGTGGGTTGCTTGAAGCCGGCTTGGAAGTTAAAAACAGTCACATGTTAGATTTGCTACTTCGCTGGCGTAATCATTGCCTCACTCTTGTTTCTGCTTGAAAATATTAGGTCATCTCCGAGGGTTATGGGTCTTGTTTAGCTCTAAAATTAATAAAATCGGTCTCTAATCAAGGAGTTAAGGGAAATCAAGCTAACTTTGACTCCAAGACGCTAAGTTTGGTTTTAAAAAAATGATAAAATATAGTCCTGAACAATTGGGGATGAAAAAATTTAGTCCTAAAATAAATTTTAAAATATTAATTTTTAGAGAATTAAAACAAAGTCAATGACCGCTCGTCTACTCAAACTATGTCTTCCGAGTATTTTTATATTTTAATCAATTCAAAGTCGAGAAATTAAAATGGAAGAGGTAATTCACTCCTCTCCACCTAATTTCGATTGTTTTTGGGGTTAAAATCCCCTCTATCGCTTTTATCAAAAAACAAATGACAACTAATCAGACTTTTCACTTATAAATGTTCCAAGTCTGAAGCTTATTTTATTCAAAATTCAAGTTTTGAAAACAAAAGATCACAACTTAGGTTGCATCTGTATTTTAATGGGGTTTCTTTTTGGCACGCCCTCATAATTCTGACACTTAATTTTCTTTAATTTGTTTAAATCCAATACAAATAAAAAGAGTAATACTGAGGTACATATGGTACGGAAATATCATTTTCCTTCCTAATTTCTGTAATCATGTTATTCCTGTATCATTATATGTCATAATGCAACCTTTTTGTGCATCTTCTCGGTCTCTAGAAGGATAAATTGCCATGACAAAACCACCAGCTAATATATTCTTTTTTTTTAAGTCATAATAGAACTTTAATCCTAGTTGTTCATTTTCTCTTATAAATATTGAATATTTCTTAGTAGAATAATAGAGTTAACTTTAATCCAATTGGAGGAATTAGTCTCTTAACTAAAAATTCATCAAAACGTGCAGCTATGGTCATTTTCGTCAACTCCATTAGAACTTATGTCAAAATGAGTCACGTGTCATGCACGTGAGTGTGAGAACCAGTATTTTTCAAATGAGTATATATATATATATATTGATTAGATGAATTGGTTAGTTGAATTTAGTGTTGGCAATTTTACGATTAAGCAAGTGTTTATATTAGCATGAGAGAATTTTAGTTGTTTGAGATGGAGCTAATACTATACACGTTTCCATGGCAGAGTGGAACCTTCTTAATTATAAACCTATCCATTGCTATCATTATATTAGGAGGTGGCATGATGACTAACCTTTTAAGTTGGAAGGATTAAGGTGGAGGTGTCATTAAGATTTTATACAATAAACAAGTGTGTTTGTGACTCATACTTTTACAAGTAGGAGCTGTCAAAAGTAACGGGAAAGGTTATCTGATGTGGAGTTTATGCTGCCCATTTCATTCAATGAGGAAGAAGAGATTTCGGATTATTTCACTTATAAATAGGAGCAGCACTTCCTTAGTTTCAAGTGCAGCAATTATATAGTCGAGAATTAGGTGAGCTCAATGTATGATAAATGCATACAATGCATGGAATTGTTCACGTAGAGAGAGAGAGAGAGAGAGAGAGAGAGAGAGAGAGAGAGAGTGTGTGTGTGTGTATTTAGGGCTAGAGAGCTCGAGGTGTGTGGTGGTGATCAGTAGATGGGCTTGTCTAGCATATTGAAATATGATTTATTAATAGAAGAGAAGTTTGATTTTTTGTTATTATTTTTACTCGCGCGCCAGGCGCGAGGTTATATTTTTCCGCTGATTTCGAGTCTGTGGCGTGACAGTGAGGTTAAATCAAGAGGCAAGTATAGAAAATCAAATAAGAAAATTTGCTTTAATGATCCCTCAACTTTAATTTAACTAGAGAAATAGTGCCTCAACTTTAACCCAATTGGAGCATTGGCTCTCAACTTTAACCACATTGTAGCAATAGTCTTTCTAACATAACTCTTTTTGACGGTGTTGACGAAAAAAGACCATATTTATGTATTTTAATGAGTCGAGGGACTAATAGTAATAAAATTTTAATTAAAAGATTATTATTTTAATCTAATTAAAGTTAGAGGAAATGTTGTTATTTTTTTGCGATACATTTTTAAATGGTTTTAGAACAGAGAGCATAACATAACGGATAAACCCCAAAACCTCTCGGAAAACTGGAGCAGTCACTGCCCCCTTCAACTAATCAAAAACTGACCTTCCACAAATTCAACGTCTTTTTCTATGTTGTCTTTGTAATTCCCAATTCTCCACCAAATTATGGACCTTCAAATCACATCCAAATCGAACTCACTTCTCTTTTCTTTCATCCCAATCAGCCACACGTCTCCAAGACCCCTTCTTTTCAACCTACCCACAAAGCACAGACCCAAAATTTCCCGGCAAAGACCGGTTTTTCTGTCATGGCTTCTGCGAGTTCAAATGGGTGTGATGGGTTTTCTTGGCTGAGTCTGACTCGGTCCATACGCCGCGGTTCAGAGCGGTTCTGGTTGGATTTTGGTGAGTGGGTGAAGAAGGAAACTGGGTTTGATTTGAAGGAAGTTAATGTGAAGGTAGGTGAGTATTTGGAGCGAGTTGGGGACGGGTTAAAGAAAGGTGGGACTGAGTTGGAGCGGTTTAGGACCGAGTTGCTGCCGGACTTCGTCAGCTGGAATCAGTGGGAACGTTGGAAGGTAAGGCAATTAGATTCAATTTTAATTTCTGTTTGGTTGCTAAGAAAGTAGAACAAGGTAATGGAAGCTTCTAAGTTGAGTTTTTTTGTTTTGATTAAGTTGTGGCGGGTACTAAATATAACTTTGAATTAGCTGAATAAAGATTATTGATAGCAATTCAGAGGAAATGTTAGCTTTTTTATCAGCACACTCGTCAAGCAACATACACAATGGCGTTCATATGGCATGAATCGCATGATGGTCAGTCCTTTCGAAATAGTTTTGTGGAGTGCGAATTATACAATTGATATGCGAACTATAACGCTCGTTTTGATTTTCTCAACATGTTATATATATTATTGATATCGGACAATGCTGTATAAACTCTCCTGAATTTATTTAGAGAAACTCCAAATGAAGATAAAGTGTGCAGTTTCAGTTGTATTTTTTGTTCAACAATTCGTCATTGTGGATTTAGTCTTAGTTGAACTTTCCATTCTTCAGAATAATTTTCGTAGCTATATGTAGGCTTATTCCAGTTTCTGCACCAGTTGAAGCAAAACATTCAGGGAATCTCCCTAGCCATTTGAACAATCTCGTTCACTAGACTTTTCAATAAGGATTCAATGTCTCAAGCTTCAAATGATTCTCTGTTCTTTGGTTGTCAATCTTATTTGAGAATAGCTAATATTCTGATCTACCTTTTGCTACTATTCTCAGAAAGCTTCCTTGATTTTCAATCAAGTGAAATTTATAAGATAGTCACAAACTGTCCATAATCATCAAAGAAATTACATAATGGTATGGTCATCTTCATTTTTTTATTCTCAGGATATCAAGACATGGGAATCTAAAAGAGTTGCTGCTTTGATTTTCTCTGTTTTTGTTACCTTAGTTTCTTGTCAAAGAATATATGTAGCAATTCGAGCACCTCTCCAAGATCGTCAAAGAAAAGAGTTGACAGAGGCTTATATGGAGGCAGTGATTCCTGAACCATCTCCAATTAATGTTAGAAGGTAACTTTAATTTGTGTGTATCTATTCTTTAGGTCATGTTGACTACATCACATTTCTGCTTGACAGATTAAGACATGACATAGATAGGTACTAAACAAAAAGAAGGGGGAAAGAGGAATAAAAAGAAAGACGCTTTACTGGCTCCTCTCAGCTTTCAATAATCCAGCCCCTCTGTTACATTGTAGGTTTAAGAAAGGCATGTGGAGGAAGATGACACCCAAAGGCTTGACAATGAATAAGTTTGTTGAAGGACCTGATGGAACACTTGTTCATGATAGTTCTTATGTGGGAGAGGATGCATGGGATGATGATCCACAGCTTCCTCAGGACAATGTGAAACAAATTATTGACAGTGATGTAAAATTTAATCCAGAGGAAAAGAAGGAGCTAGAGGAAGACTTGGGAATATCGGGTCAGTGTCTGTCTAGAACTTACACGATGTATTTTTAGTTGGTCTTCATTACAAATCTAGTATGAAAAAACTGTGCGATTTGATGTATGTATATGTGTACTGTGAATCCGCACTGGATTTAGAGATTGTAAATAACTGCAACTAACCAATGGTTATTGTTAAATATCATGTAAAGTTTGTAATGATAGTTGTATTGGACTTTATCTATCCAAAATGTATTTGGCTAATTCTTTTGGTGTTTGATTTGCACGTAAAGTTCAACAAGATAGTGGAACATGGTGTGAAAGACTTCAAAATTGGAACGAGATCCTTCAGAAGGAAAAGTTAGCTGAGCAGTTGGATTCTGCCAATTCTAGGTATGTAGTTAAGTTCGACATGAAAGAGGTTGAAAACAGTCTTCGCAAAGATGTGGTAGAAAAGGTTACAGAGTCACAGGGAACAAGGGCATTATGGATAGCTAAAAGATGGTGGTTGCATTGTCCTAGACTTCCGTATACCTACTTTCTTCAAAAGGTTGACTGCTCTGAGGTAACAATTTGCTCGAACTTGTTTTAGTTATTTATTTTCCTCTCCTTTTTAATAGATATATCAAGGAATTTTTTTCCCAACATTGTCATCCAAGTGTTATGTAATTAATTTCTGATTCTGTGATTCTTTTTGGACAGGTTGCTGCTGTTGTATTTACGGAGGATCTAAAAAGGATATATGTTACTATGAAAGAAGGTTTTCCATTAGAATATGTTGTAAGTTTACCAAATTTTTTCATAGGCACCCTCATTTATCTCAACTTATTAAGGCTTAGTGTTTTTTCTTATATGGTAGGTTGATATCCCCCTAGATCCTTACTTGTTTGACATTATCTCAAGTTCAGGAGTTGAAGTTGATCTTCTTCAAAAGCGCCAGATTCACTACTTTATGAAAGTTCTGATTGCATTGGTGCCTGGGATACTTATTCTCTGGCTTATACGCGAGTCTGTGATGCTTTTGCACATCACTTCTAAGCGATTCCTTTACAAAAAGTATAATCAACTATTTGATATGGCTTATGCGGAAAACTTTATCCTGGTAAATTTCCAAATATTTTATCCCGTTTTAGCTTCTTAGTATCGTTATTATCGAGTTCTCAATGCGCTTTATACTCGTTCAGCCAGTTGGAGATGTGGGGGAAACAAAATCAATGTCCAAGGAAGTTGTGTTAGGAGGTGATGTTTGGGATCTTCTTGATGAGCTGATGGTTTATATGGGAAATCCAATGCAATACTATGAGAGAGATGTCAAGTTTGTCCGAGTAAGTTTATCTTGTTTCTTGAAAGATAAAGACTACTCTGCTGGAGTTTTGCTTTGATTATTGCAAATCTTATAGTAGAAAATAAAAAGTTCTTTGATAATTATTCCTAACAGGGTGTTCTTCTATCTGGACCTCCTGGAACTGGCAAAACACTTTTTGCAAGGACACTAGCCAAGGAAAGTGGAATGCCATTTGTTTTTGCTTCGGGTGCTGAGTTCACAGACAGTGAGAAAAGTGGTGCTGCAAGAATTAATGAAATGTTTTCAATTGCAAGGAGAAATGTAAGCATTCTTCTCTTTCTAATTTACAGATGTAATATCACAGATTGTCACAATGAGATTTCCTTTTGGGGATCATCCACAAAATATTAGTCTATCACGAATCTATGAGTGATAATGTTGTGGAGCAATTGTGGTAACACCGATGATGATTAATATTTTAATTTTCACTGGAAAGTTAAAACGCTAATGCAAAACATGTTTTTGCAGTCTGAATATGGTGCTTTTTATTTTCTCTGAGAACACTAATACAAAATATTGTAATTTACTATCCTTCCCCCAGGCTCCTTCTTTTGTATTTGTGGATGAAATCGATGCTATTGCTGGAAGGCATGCAAGATTAGATCCCCGAAGGAGAGCAACTTTTGAGGCTTTGATTGCACAGCTTGATGGGGAGTAAGTATATTATTTGAACAAAGCTATATGCTTCTCATTTTCCTTATATAATAATTTTAATGTTCAGTGTGTGTTCATATATAGGAAGGAAAAAACTGGTGTTGATCGGTTCTCTCTTAGACAAGCTGTGATATTCCTCTGTGCTACGAATAGACCAGATGAGTTAGACCTTGAATTTGTTCGGCCTGGGCGCATTGACCGTCGACTGTATATTGGTTTGCCTGATGCAAAGCAACGAGTGCAAATTTTTAGTGTGCACAGTGCTGGAAAAGTGTGTGATCTCTTGGCTTGGTTCTTTTTATTTTAGTAATTGGTGCTTACCTTTCTATAGTATGGATGACAATCTAATTTGTTTTGGCAACTATTTGCTTCCTCTTCCACTTCAGCTTGTCTTCCGCACTGTTGGTTTTTCTGGGGCAGATATTCGGAATCTTGTCAATGAAGCAGCAATCATGTCAGTAAGTAAAACATACAAACACCCAAAGTGTAGCATAAGCGAACTTTTTGTTTGTATTACTGTTCCCTTGAAATAAGAGTTGTGCGAGATATTGATGACAAGAAAATTGAACTGGTAACTTTAGTGGCATAGGTTGCTCCAAGGTGTGAACCAGGTTTATTAATTGGTGCCTATACATGTGTATGTTGTATTAATAAGGTACCAGTGAGATTTCTCTTTATGTAGATGCATCTCCAGCTAGTAAATATGTAATACAACAAATCTAGGAAAAGTAAGATGCATGCTTGTTCAAGTTTCGGTAGTAACTATGGTTTCATGACTGTTCTTTATGAATAGTAATATTTGGTGGAGTGTTTACTGGGATCTCAATAAAAAATTGTATAACTGATATTTGACATGATATTTAACTTTTGAATAAAATGTTAACCTGTTATTTTGAAAAGAAAGCTTCTCTTGCATATTTCTCTCAAGTTTATATTTGCATGTTGTTTTGTACCCTTCATTTTTAAGGTGAGGAAAGGTCGTTCCAAGATCTACCAGAAAGACATTGTTGATGTATTAGATAAACAATTGCTTGAGGGTATGGGTGTACTTACTCACTGAAGAAGAGCAACGGAAATGCGAACAGAGTGTATGTCTGTGTTGATTGTTCTTTAGTGGTTTCCTCAGCAGTAACAAGTGTTGTATGATTTTTATTTGATCACTGAGTTTTATGTAATTATATCATAGGTGTCGTCGGAAAAGAAGAAACTGCTAGCTGTTCATGAAGCTGGTCACATAGTGTTGGCTCATCTGTTTCCTCAATTTGATTGGCATGCATTTTCTCAGCTTCTGCCTGGTGGAAAGGTACAAATTATGGTATTAGTAAAAATTGTTTGTGTATGGTATTGAAATTCTTTGGGAGTGTCTTTGACGAGGTTTATTTAACATGAACAGGAAACTGCAATATCTGTGTTCTTCCCCCGAGAAGATATGGTAGACCAAGGTTATACGACCTTTGGCTACGTGATGATGCAAATGGTGGTAGCTCACGGTGGGCGTTGTGCCGAGCGTGTTGTGTTTGGTGATGACATAACTGATGGAGGAAGAGGGATGATTTGGAGAAGATAACAAAGGTAATGACAATACTAATTACTTCTCTGGAAGAATTATACAGGAACTGTGAATCAATTGCCCACTTAACATTCTTTGCTTTGAAGTTTATTGTGTACCTGAGGCATTTACACGTATTTAAGCCAATGAAAGTGCAATTAGCTCATTTCCTTTTATCTCTCCCCTTCTTTAAATTTAGCAAAGTCATTGATAAGTGAACCCTAGTTTTTCAGGGCATATATGAATACGAGGGATATGCATTCAAGTAATCCTCTTGGCAGAAGTAGTGTCAACCACAGCTTCTCTCTTTCTGTGCTGTAATCATTTTGATGAACATTGTAGCATCCCTTGCTTAATTGCGGAATACGTCAATGCCTCATAGGCAAGATGAGTTTTTCATGAGATTTGTCAAAAACATGGATTGTTATCATATTTTCAGATTGCTCGAGAGATGGTTATCAGCCCTCAAAATTCAAGATTGGGGCTTACATCTTTAACAAAGAGAGTTGGACATGTGGATCGACCAGATAGTCCAGATGGCGAGTTGATAAGAAACAGGGTAATCTTATTTTCCAAACTTGCAATTATATAAAATTAAAAAAAATGGTCATGTACTTATCCTATGCCTTACAACTTGCTGCTTGGAACCCCTACCGGTGCATTTCTAGATCTGTTCTCTACTGTTCGAGAAAGCTGCTTCACTGCTTCTTTTGGCAGATGGCGAGGCCGGCTCAGCCAAAGTCCCCCATCAACTACAACGACAGTTCCATTGATGAATTTACCTGAAAATTTTACAACGACAAATAAGTTTCCAACGATACAAATGGAAAAGCGATGTTGATAAAAGAGAAGAGTAACAAAACCCGTAGACGTGAGCAACAAGACCAACTCAATGTTTCTTAGCACGGAAATTTTGTTCAACTGAAAGCATGATGGGTCTGGATGACACTAAAAAGCTGAAGCATCAAGAGATAATGTGCACGAAAAAGTCCTGAAATCAGATACATATCAAACCAGGATGGACTCCTGCTTGCAGTATTTCATACTCTTTTTCTAAGGGGGTTGCAGCACAAAACTTTACGATTATGCAAGACATACTGATAATGCTAATCACATGCTGCTACAAAGATGACGATGATGATATTAAAATGCACAAGCAAACGCTACCCAACCTGCATCTGAAGTAAGGTAGAGAGCGGCCATAGCAATATCCCATTTGTCCCCTAGTTTGTACAAAGGCATGTAATCTCTAGCTTTGCTATTTATCTCCGCAGGTGCAAGTTTACTCATGCCAGGCGTGTCACCAATGGGACCCGGTGCTATTCCATTGACCCTAATGTCGTAGTCAGTTCCCCACTCGAGTGCCAAGTTTCTCATAGTGGCATCGACAGCTGCCTGTTAGAAAGGGATCATTTTGAATATACTTATCACAAAAACAAGATATAACAACTGAAAATATATCGAACAAACCTTGGCTGCTGATACATGGACTTGATACCAAGCGGCTGTATAATGTAAAGTAACACTGATGTTCAATATTGTTCCACCACCAGATGAGCCCCTTCCGGGCCCTCACTTGAGTGCTTCGTAGCACATTGTGAATGTACCAACAGCATCAATATCCATAACTACAGGGAAGAAACGAAATATATGGTTTATTGGGTCAAAATCTCAAAGCACCATCAATATCCACAACATCCAACCTGTGCGAAATCCATTAGGTGACAGATCCTCTGCTGATACAAGAAAATTGCCAGCTGCAGCATTCACAAGAATGTCAAGCCTACCAAAATGCTGGAAAGTTGATTCCACCACTCTTTTTGCATCTTCCTGTTTACGAACATCCCCCTCAAAACCAACAGCCTGATACAAAAGGAAAAAATCAAAATAAATAATCTTGAACTATACAACCAACTAATTCCGATATGAATTGAACTTATGGACTAATACTAAATCACTACTCCCACAATTGGACTTTGAGCCATTTCATGCCAGTGAATGAGACCACAGTGAAGATCTCAAGCCGCCAGGTAAACTCCAGAACCTACTCCTTGCGTGCTGATGGCTTTCGACTTTTAAATTCATATCTAAGATCATAGTGCAACCCTAAACTGCTCGACCAACAGAATCACCATACCTTTTTGTTGCCCAAAGTGCACACAAGTTCTGCTTTGGTTAATATGCAGTCAGTTCGATGGGTGACTAGGAGTTATTGGTTATGATCAACAGACAAAACAGTACCTGTAAACACATATCGACCAAAAAACAACTGACACACGCCCTTTCAACTCCAAAGTTTACACCAATGCAACGATCATGTTAGCAAAGAATCCGCTAATGCATATTAACTTAAGTATTTAACATTTGTAATTCCTTGGCACCCAAAAATCAATTTTAGTTGAGAAACAAGCAGAGCAGCAGACTACATTTATTATCTTTTTCTGAAAAAGGAACTACATTTCATTTCCCTCATTTTCTCAGCAACCAAACAACCCCACGATTCAGCAAATCAGAAACACAAACAAAAACAAGAGTAAATTGTAGCTATGGTCCCTGAACTTTAACTCAATTGGAGCAATGGTCCCTCAACTAAAAATCCATTACTATTGGTCCCTCAACTAAAAATCCATTACCATTGGTCCCTCAACTTTAATTTAACTGGAGAAATGGTCCCTTAACTTTAATCCAATTGTAGCAATGGTCCTTCCAATATAACTCGTTTTGACAAATTTTTTCACATAGACGATGAAAAGAACCATAATTATACACTTTGATGAGTTGAGGAATCCTAATTGTATAAATGGTCATTCCAACATAGCTTATTTTGACAAAATTGATGAAAATGACTATAGCTACACATTTTGATAAGTTGAGAGACCAATGGTAATGGATTTTTAATTGAGGGACTACTGCTCCAATTTGATTAAAGTTGAGGGACCATGAGTACAATTTACTCCAAAAACAAAAAAGACCCAGCTGGGGAATCAGAGCATACTGATAATGCACAAATCCAATATCTTTCCTCACTTTTCTCATTACCCAATTACCAAAATAGTTCACTGATAACAAAGAATAAACAGAATCGTATCTATTCCATTTTCCCAATTTTCTGAGCAACCAAACAGACCCCAGAAAATAAAAAGCTTGACAAAAGAGAAGGTACCTGAATTCCAAGAGATCGAAGCTCGGAGACGGCTGAGTCAAGCACTTGCTTCCGGCGGCCCATGATGGCAATGGAGGCTCCATGTTTGCCGAATTGGGTCGACATTTCCAACCCAATTCCTGACCCACCTCCGGTTATCAGAGCCACCTTCCCTTTCACCGCATCAGCCTTGAACGGCGACTCCATCTCTCTCTCTCTTCTATCTGTTCTCTCTTGCCTGCTTCTACGAAGCTCTTGTTTGCCTATACATTTACCTGATGTGTCTCGTATGGCGACACTGGTCAATGTATACAGTTTGTGGTCCAAAATAAAATTGTTAAATTTTATTGAGCTATTTACGAAATTTTGTCACTTTCAAAACCACACACTATTTATTTAAAAAAAAAACTCACATCACTACCTAAACAAGTATTAACGATTTAAACAACTATTATTTCTGAGTTTCTAACTATATGCACAAGAAAATATTCACTTACAACCAATTCATAGGATTAGTGGCATTTTCCAACTAATTTAATGTTCATGCGTATTCAAAAGTAGATACTTTGTCTGATAGAACTTTACTACGTGGTGAATTGGTAACAAGAGAATATCTCTTTTGAAAAAGATTAGTTAGACCATAAGGTATTCTAATTTTAGTCTAACATGAAACTTATCCATTCTAAATCTTTAGCGTAACGTTACTTTGGATTGCAAGGTTTGTGTTAGACAAAAAGTTAGGGAGGAAAGAAAAAATAAGCTGAATGATTAGTTTGATTGCCTCATAGAAGTGGTTGTCGCTCAAATCACTTAAGTAGTTAATGAAGATTCGTATGCTCAAATGCAAAAGTGGTTTAAATGGGTTAAAATTTAATACTTTGTTGAGTAATGGACAATTTGCACCTTTTTTTTCCTTCCAACTTATTAGTTTTTTATTTTTTTTATAAACTTATTTTAAGGGCTAATTGCATTTGCATCACGAGACTTGGAGTCATTTGCATATACCCCCTGAGGTTTCAATTTTTATATTTCACCATGTGATTTTAAAAATTCACTAATTTTATTCTCTTATCGATTTGTCTAGTTAGATATTAAATGCTGATTTAACGGTTCAAATATGGGCCGAGACTATGCCACGTCACTAGACTCACTACTCAACGTTTAATTAAACGGTAAAATCAACATAGGGGTAAAATTTATACAATTCAATATTACGTTGTGTAATATTAAAAACTGAAAACTCATGACTGCAAATGAACACCTAATCTTATTTTAATTTTGGCGCTAATAATTAGCAGCCAAGCGGTGTCGTTTCTGATACACCCCTACTCAAAGGTTAAAACTTTCAGCCGCTCCTTCCGCGAAACCAAAACACGATGGCTGAAGAAGAAAACACAGTATCCGTCGGCTTCCCTCTCTTCAAACCCTCCGCACCCAAATCCCCAAAAGCCTCCAAAAACCCTAATCCCGCCACAGCTGCTGCCCCCTCCGCCCCTGACTTCCAAATAGAAAAATCCACAAACCCTAACCCCGACTCCGCCGTCACATTCGCCGACCTCGGCCTCGCCGACTGGGTCCTCCGAACATGCGACGAGCTTGGAATGAAAAAGCCTACGGCGGTCCAATCCCACTGCATCCCCGAAATCCTAGCGGGCCGGGACGTGCTGGGCATCGCCCAGACCGGTAGCGGCAAGACGGCGGCGTTCGCTCTGCCGATTCTGCAGCGGCTCTCCGAGAACCCTTTCGGAGTTTTCGCGCTGGTGGTCACGCCGACGAGGGAGCTGGCGTACCAGTTGGCCGAGCAGTTTAGGGCTCTGGGGGCGTCTTTGCACTTGCGGTGCTCTGTGGTTGTCGGAGGCATGGATAGCTTGACTCAAACTCAGAGCTTGACGGCTAGACCGCATGTGGTGATCGCCACGCCGGGGAGGATTAAGGTCTTGCTTGGCCAGAAGGATATTCGTCCTGTGTTCTCTAACACCAAGGTAACTGGTATCTGCCATTTTGTTTTCGTCAGTAATTTGATCAATTATTTTGTATTGTTTGAGATTGCAAATTGGTTATATGGTGTAATGCGCGATTTAACTGAGTTTTCGGCCTCTTTTTGAAAACGGATATGGATGGGAAGCTAAGAATTTTTTTAAAAGAATGATGATCTGAATAGGACAATTGTAACAAATTCGAAAATTAGTTCATTAGGATCTTTAATTAATTGGTGACTTGACGATGATAACAACGACCGATTCAGCTTGTCCTCTTCACTATGAATTCTGTACTTATCGAATATTTAATTTCGTTTCAGTTTCTAGTTCTGGATGAAGCAGATAGATTATTGGATGTTGGCTTTGAAGAGGAGCTGAGAGCGGTGTTTGAGTGCTTGCCAAAGAGTCGGCAAACTCTGTTATTTTCTGCAACTATGACAAGTGAACTCCGAGCACTGAATAGACCTTCTGCAAATAAGGCATACAAGTACGAGGCATATGAAGGTTTCCAAACAGTTGACACTCTAAAGCAACAGTATGTTTACAAACCCAAAAGTGTGAAGGATGTTTATCTGGTACACATTTTGTCTAAACTTGAAGATATGGGTGTTCGCTCTGCCATCATATTTGTCGCAAAATGCAGGTATCTCTCTTTTCCGATATTTGTCATATGTTATAGTGCCATGGTTGGCTCGTTTGTTGAACGGTTAACCAATTGACATACACTATTAAATAATTATCAAATTATGATTTTATTATGTGTGAGCAGGACTTGTCACCTTTTGAGTTTGTTACTAGAGGAGCTTGATCAAAGATTTTCAGCGTTGTATTCATTCAAGTCCCAGTCTCTAAGACTTGCCGCATTACATCGATTCAAATCTGGACAGGTTCCTGTGTTGCTCGCAACTGATGTTGCCAATCGTGGTTTGGACATTCCTACAGTCGACCTAGTAATCAATTACGACATTCCAAGGTTTTATTCCAGTTGACCCATTGTTGCTACATTCTGAGAAAATGTAGTTCAAGTAGAATCTAATTGCCATGTACTTACAGGGATCCAACGGATTATGTTCACCGCGTGGGGCGTACTGCAAGAGCAGGCAGAGGAGGTTTAGCCATAAGCTTCATTACCCAAGTATGTAGCAGTAGCAGAATTGGTCATTGTGAAATGGGTTATTGTTAACAGTAATCTATCTCCTAGTTTCCTCCCTCCGATTAAAGAAATCTTGAGGTGGTCGTTCACTTGTAGTTCATAATTCCGACTATTGAGAATTGGGAGGAAGATGTTTTTCTTTCTACTTCTTTTGTTTGAAGAAGAAAAATATTATTTGTTTGAAAAAAAGTGATTATGTGTTTTGTTAACAAGGGAGATTGCTTTTTTGCAGAAAGAGGTAAACCTCGTTAAGAAAATAGAAGAAGTTGTAGGGAAACAAATGGAGGAATTTGAATGCAAGGAAAACGACGCTCTTGCTGATATTACCAAGGTATTGCATTTTTTCATTTGAAAGAAATGATTGAAATACATGGACGACCTATTGGTTAAGTAAAGCTAGTTGAAAAGCTAGTCATCAACGCCCATTTTTAGTTTCGGAAATGTTTGCTTATGTATTATACCTTGAACGTGCAGGTTTTCAAGGCCAGGCGTGTTGCAAAGATGAAGATGCTGGATGATGGGTTTGAAGAGAAAGAACAAGAACGGAAGAAACAAAAGCTAAAGATGCTAGAAGAGAAAGGTTTACTGAAGAAAAGGAGCAAGAAGAGGAAAAGGGAAAAATCTAACAAGTAATTGACGTGTCTCAAACCGAAAAACTTCAATAGTATCAGTTTTGTAGAGTAGGCCTTTAATACAAGGATACAATGTCCATTTTTAAGCTTGCTTTGTTTCTTTGTTAATTAAATTTCAAGCTTTGTATGTTGTGAAAAGTAACTATTAATTCGCTCATCTCTTTTTTTCGTTATGTTGGTCTTTCAATATATTTCGCATACGGATTCAATTCATTTCTTTTGGCTTTGTTTTGGTTTTGTACGAGCCTACGATGGGAAATGTTCAGAAGGAGAGCCGAGGTGAAAATTTGGATGTTAGGGTTTTGGTTTCTTGATTAGGGTAAGAATTACTCAACTAGAGAGGTTTGTAAACCTTGTTCATAGAGTTTTGATGCCCAAACATTGTCTAGAATTCTGAATTGATTATCATATCACTCTTATGCAAGATACAATATATGATTACATTTTAAGTTTGATATATGTAACGCATATTTAGGATAACACATTCATCCGCCCAACCGCGATGAATGTATTTGTGCAAACATCATAATTAGAATCGTTCATTCAGTTTATCATTCGATGATTTGGTAATATATAACATCCCTGTGAAGATTTATCCATCAATTTGACACACATACTTTTTCATATATTATTCCATCAAATTTCAATTTACCCGTACACTATGTTATCTTGCTTAGTCCGCTCCCTCGTCGCATGATAGTTTGTCATAAAAAGAAAGAAAGTAATAACCTTTTACTCTCATTTCACATAAAGTACAATTTGGTTGGGGTGGCAGCAAAAGATGAAAGAAAATTTTGGTTTATTCTTTTTGAAGGACTTATTAGGATATTGGGAGATTATATTCACACTCCAAATTACTTCTCTCACATTCTTTTAATTTTTTAATATTTTTCTGTCAAGTGTTTGTGGTGGGTAGAAAATATTAAAAAAATAAAAAGGAATGAGAAAAGTAATTTGGGGTGTATGAATATAATCTTTCCGGTATATTTCAGCCACTACGTCTTCCTCCTACCCTTACCCGGTCATCCTCTTCCTCCTCACGCGGACACTCCAAGTCTTCTCTATTTCCTTGCCCATATTTCATGCTTCCCCGTCCCAATGTGTGATTAGCAAAGAATAATTACGATTAACGATTAAAATCCACTGCCAAACAACTCCCTAATTTTTCGCCGAATTTTCAACAAATGTCATGTTTTTAGGGTTCATTCACTAATCCCACTCCCATATTCCTTTGGAAAAATCATTAATGCGCCCCTATATAATCCCCTCGTTTGTCTTCCCAATTTCACCACTAATCTTTTTACAAACCCACCTTCGCGAATCCATCAGAAAACGACATGTCGACCGAGGAGAACAAGATTGAAGACCCCGCCACCGACGAAAACAAGATTGAAGCCTCCGCCTCCGGGGCGCCGTCAACGACGGAAAACGACGGCGCGGAAAAGAAGAAGATCTCCCTCAAGACCTCCGACGGCGAGGTCTTCGAGATCGACGGGGATATCGCGATGCAGTTCCAGACCGTCAAGTCGTTCTTCCAGGACGAGGGCGTCGCCGACATGGTGATGCCGGTGCCGAACGTGCACAGCGCGGAGCTCGTGAAGATCATCGATTTCTGCACCAAAACCCAACATCTGCATCGGAAAGTGGAGCAGGATGAGGCTTGGAGGAAGGAGCTGAGGAAAATCAGCACCGATTTCGTCAGGGACTTAACAACCGACAGCGTGATGGAGCTGATCCTGGCCGCCGACTTCTTGCACGTCGATCTATTGCTGGAAGTGCTGAACCAGACCGTGGCGGATCGGATCAAGAACAAGAGCGTCGAGCACGTGAGGAAGTTGTTCGGCGTCGAGAGCGATTACACGCCCGAGGAAGAACAGAAGCTTCGCGAGGAGTATGCTTGGGCCTTTGAAGGAGTCGATGAAGACTGAATATATAATTTGAAGGAAAGTTACCGCTTTTTATTTTGGTTCTTCAATTTCGGGTTAGGGTTAATTTTGTGAAAATAAAAAGAGATGTCTGAATATCACGTCGAGAATAAAGACGAGAAGACTAGCAGTGGATGAATAGAAGAGTTTTAATTTTATTATTGATGATGGTGTGGGTTAGTGCTAATTATTAATTGAGATCTTGTTGATTGGCAAATTGGTTTTGGAAATCTACTAGGGCAATTGCAATTTCCTCCTTCTCATCGATCTATTTTTCGGGTTTCAATGTACTTTTCAGAATTGTAGAGTCGGAGTTGCATTCGAAGTACATATCACGTCAAAAAGTGCAAATCTTGCTCTCCACGTAATGATTTTCTTTTTTGGAGAAGCGATATCGAGGAAGCTGATTAGTTGTTATTGAATCAAACAAATTTTGGCTTTTTCTTTCTGTACTGAATTTTCTATTGTTCTTAGGCATGTTTACTTGCATGGTATGGTGATACGAAGGAATGAAGGACTAGAAAGAATGAGGATGTGAAGGGTTAGGTATGTAGCATTAGACAACCATCCATATGTTAATGGGATATCTTTTGTTTTCAGGTATCCCGTACTTGAAATTGATAGAAATATATAACTTACGCATTCCCTAAAGTGCTAGTAAACGCATGATTTGAAATCATAATCATTTATTCTCATTCTCATACATAATAAGTAAACTCGGGTCGACTGAGGACCTCTGGTTTTGTGTGCAGGAGATCACTAGGTGATACCATGGGCGAAGCCATGAAGGGACCATAATGGTCTCGGGCCTACCTTCACATATTTTTTTTTCACACAAAAAAACTGGAGTTATTCTTGTGAGTTCCAAAGACATTTAAGGGGATTAGGACCTAAATCAGAATCTTTTCCTTATTTCTTTCACTAGGTTCGATTTGAGGCCGATGGCTCTTATGCAGTTAACTGGCGTCATTGTGAGTTTATAGGAACTTATTTGATCAGAATAGGGAGGGACGGAAAGCAGGCGAGAGTTTGGTTCTTCCCCTCACCACTTACAATGACTTTTATTTTGTATCTGAGTCATGATACTTGACATGGGGTAGAGTTGAGGAAAAGGATGATAAGAACAACGTGACACCAAACTCAAATAATGGTTGTCGGTACTTACGACACGACAGATCCTTATTTTTCTTATATCAGAGGAGCACTTTAAGATGGAATTTTTAGACCCCTTCTAAGCTGAAATTCTGACGCCGCCACTGGGTGAAACCTCGATTTATCTCCATCAAATTTTGGTTTTTATCCACATGTGGGAGAGCTATTTCAAGTCTAATTAATTCGTTTACCTCGTTTACAATTAACTGCATTCTATTGTTACTTGCCATTGTACCTCGATTTTTATCTCATTCAAACTCGATTTCCTCTAATCATGCCTTAATTTCCTTTATCATCCTCTTGTAAACGAGGCACAAGATCATAAATAGAGCTGTAGCTCTTGGATCCCTCCAGCTCAGCTGACTGCACCCTCACGCCTTGCGTCGCTATGTCCCCCAACACTGCCTGAATCCTCCCTGCAATGCCTCGAAGGCGATCATATCTTTGTTTCAAAGCATCCAGTGACGGAGCTAGTATGGATCATTAGTTGTTCTTGACCTCTAACAACTTCAAAATTTTTATGTATATTGTTTAGACCCGTATAAGGCAAACTAAATTACAACCTCCTCCTCCTACTTTTTCTATTTTTTTCTATCATAGCCTTGACATAATTCAACATTACCCATAGTATCTGCATCCACTCTCGACAAGTCTCTACAAATTATAGTAGTTGCCGACATATATTGGCATAAACCTTCGACATATGTTGACAGGAATTTGCAAGTGCCTATTAGGTGCTCGACGAAATGGTTCAGTGAGATTTTTTTTAGTTGATATTATGACCCTATTATTTGAAAATGCTAACTACGCCACTGAGAGCATCACCGGTCTTTTTGAACACTTCTTGAACACTTGCAGGATTTAAGTATTTCAAATGGAGTTTGAATTTATTATTTTTCCCAATAAATAATACAGAAAAAAAATTATCATCTGTTGTGTAACTAGTCCAGACACGTACTAAAACAAGAGTGACCCGTGGACATAAACAAACCCCTGAGAATATTAAAAATGAAAACTTCACAATCACTAGTCATTAAGAAAAATGCATACAAAAAAAACAAGTACAAAACCTTGATGAAAAAAAATAGAAAACATAGTAGACATGGGAAAATTACGGCAGAGGAGAAGGTCGTTGTTGAAATCCAGGTGAAAAACAGAGGAAAAAGTCTTAACCTTTTGATGTTTGAGCAATGGATTTGGGTGAATTAAACCCTAAATTGAAAAAATTGAAAAAAAAAATTAGTAGGAAAGTAATCACCCAAGGTGTTTGGGATAGAGAAGGGTAAGCTAGCCAAATGTGAGATTTAATGACTAGTTATATCCGAAAAGTAGCAAAAAAAGTATTAGGAGAGTTCAAGGGACTTGCTCCACACCAAAAGGAATCTTGGTGGTGGAAGGAGGAGGTACACACAAAGGTTAAGGCTAAGAAGGAATGTTGTAAAGCATTATACAAGGATATGACCGATGAAATAGTGAAAGGTATAGAATAGCGAAGAAGGAGGCGAAGAAAACTGTGAGAGAAGCTAAACTAGCGGCTTTTGAATATATGTATAAGCGACTAGATACCAAAGAAGGAGAGTTAGAAATCTATAAACTAGCTAGAGCAAGGGAAAAGAAGACAAGAGACCTAAGCCAAGTGAGGTGCATCAAGGATGAGAATGGAAAGGTTCTTGCTACAGAGAACGCAGTCAAAGATAGATAGAGAGGTTATTTTCATAAACTTTTCTATGAAGGACATGAAAGGAGTACTTCTTTGGGGAGTTGAGTAACTCAGAAGAGTGGAGAAACTACTAATTTTACCGCCAAATTAGAAGGGAATAAGTGGTTGTAGCTTTGAAAAAGATGAAGCATAGAAAAGCAGTGGCCCTAGATGATATACCGATCAAAGTGTGGAAAATCTCGAGAGAGACAGGTAAGCATGGCTCATAGACCTTTTAAATATGATTTTGAAAACGAAGAAGATGCCAAATGAGTGGCGAAAGAGCCCTTTGGTGCCTATCTACAAGAATAAGGGCGACGTGCAAAATTGCATGAACTATAGGGGTATTAAGTTAATGAATCATACAATGAAGCTCTGGGACAAAGTAATTGAGCATAGACTGAGGCAAGAGACACGGGTTTCGGACAACCAATTCGGGTTCATGCCAGGGCGCTCAACCATGGAGGCAATCTATCTTTTACAAAGATCGATGAAAAGATATAGAGATATGAAAAATGATTTGCATATGGTCTTTATAGATTTGGAAAAAGCATATGATAGGGTCCCAAAAGACATTCTTTGGAGGATTTTAGAGAAGAAATGAGTACGAGCAGCATATATCCAAGCTATAAAGGATATGTATGATGGAGTACGGACTGTCGTGACTCGTAAGAACTCATGAAGGACAAACCGAAAGCTTCCCCATAACTGTAGGATTACATCAAGGCTCATCTTTAAGTCCTTACCTTTTTGCATTGGTAATGGAAGAGTTAACATGATATATTCAAGATGATATTCCTTGGTGTATACTTTTTGCAGACGATATAGTGTTGATAGATGAAACTCAGAAAGGAGTAAATGCGAAGCTTAACCTTTGGAGAGAAGTGTTAGAATCTCAAGGTCTTCGCCTAAGTCGGTCAAAGACAAAGTATATGGAGTGCAAGTTCAGTGAAAACGGAGACTCAAATGAGTTAGGGGTGAGGATTGGAGATCAGGAAGTACCCAAAGCGACAACTTTCACTACCTAGGATCTATCTTGCAAAAGAACAGAGAATTGGATGGATACCTCAACCATAGAATACAAGTTGGATGGATGAAATGGAATAGTGCATCAGACGTGTTGTGTGGCTGTCCTATGCTACTGAAGCTCGAGGAAATTTTTTATAGGACGGTAATAAGGCTGACAATACTTTATGGCACAGAATGTTGGGTGGTGAAGCATCAACACGTACATAAAATGGGTGTAGCGGAGATGAGAATACTTCATTGGATGTGTGGGCACACGATAAAGGATAAGATTAAGAATGAGGATATTCGAGGTAAAGTAAGAGTAGTCGAAATTGAAGGAAAGATGAGAGAAAATCGGTTACGGTGGTTTGGACATATGAAACGAAGGCATACTAACGCTCTGGCTAGAAGATGCGATTACGGGACAGAGGTACAGGGCCGAAAAGGTAGAGGAAGACCTAGGAAAAATTTAGAAGAGACTCTAAGAAAAGATTTAGAATACTTGGATCTAACGAAACACGTGACACAGAATCAAGCGTAACGGCGTTCTAGGATTCATATAACCGACCTCACTAAGTGTGAAAAGGCTTTGTTGTTGTTGTTTTCAAGAGGTTAGATTTATTTTAATTTTAGAACTTTTAACCATTAAATTTTTTTGTCAAAGATATAATGGTTAAGATTTACAGTTGAAATTCCACGATGATAAAATTTTCGCGTCGAATGTACATTATCATGCTAGTGCATCTATTTTGCAACACGAAATCTTCTGCTCTGTTTTTCATAATTTTGGAGAGTGAGAGTGAAAATGTGGATTTAGGTAGTCATCATGCATGTTTGACAAGTTCGTGATCAAAGGAGACAGACTTGTGTCACCATGGATATACTCCCCTATTCTTACGGCACTCATCAATTGATAAATAAGTGATGAGTGCTATAAGAATACGTACATATTCTAATTGTATGCAAGAATTTCTCCAATAAAAGGCGAAGCTTTAATGAGTAGAAGGAAGAGGAGAGAGTTGGCCTTCCTTAAGGAAAATCATGACAGAGGACAACACCAGGACACCAAGTGGAATCTAGGCATATTTGGTTTCTGGTCAATTCACATATGTTGGCAAATAATGGACAGGAAACTTACCGCAGCCAAAGCAGGTAACAATCAAAAGCACTTAAAAAATTAAGTCAATTTTCAAACTTCTAAATCCAAGATAATAACACTCGATAAGCTAAACTTCAAATCAGTAGCGACAGAAAGCACATACACAATAAAACCTAACTTTAGCTTCGCTGCACAATCCACCAGGGTGTAGCGTCACATTCGCCAACTAATCCAACGGTACTAAAACTCATCTCTAACGATAAGATGCTTTGCCCCGGAACAGCTTTGACAATAGCTTCGGCCAGAATCATTAAGTGTCTGTCTGCTGCTGTTGGGCCTGTTGTTGCTGTTGCTGCGGCTGTTGAGGCTGAGACTGAGCCCATGGCATGAAAGACACAGGTGGTCGAGGCTGTTGAGAAGCATACATTGCTGCTTGATCAACTGGCTTCCCCATGATCATCCCAGGAGCTCCCATAGGATGCTGCTGTGGAACATAATAGTATGGAACATCTGCTGGGGAACCCACCACTGGGAGGGTAGCCTTGGTCACGCCAAGTGCCTCTTCTTTCAACTCATCTCTTGGGATAATATCAACCAAAAAATCAAAGACGTCAGTCCTTGAAATAGCTGCTGCAATATCATTCTTTTGTAATGTCCTCCTTTTGTTCTCCTCTGTGTGAATCCACGAGCGCAAAGTCAGCTCCAAGATGAATATTTCACATGCCTTTGCAAATATAACTGGAGCCTCAGCAGATATCATTCGAACATCCTCATCAGCTTTCATTATTTTCTTAATTCTAGCAAGTGGAAGGCTGTGATTCTTGAAGTCGGATGCTTTCTCAATGTCTTGCATTTGGTCCGACCAGAACTCTTGAAGCTGCATCTGTTGTTGCACCTGTTGTTGGTGGTGAAAGTGCTGTATTTTCTGGTAGGCAAGCTGATGTGACGGATCAGGGAAAGTGGTGGGAGGGTGCGTTGGGGAAGGGACAGACACAGCAGGAGTTCCAGAAGCCACCATGGGAGCAGTTTGATAGGAAGGAGGAGGATATGATGTCATTTGACCAGAACCTGCTACGACACCAACTGCAGGCTGCTGCTGTTGCTGTTGTTGTAGTGTTTGTTCTGAGTGATCCATGATTAATTACGGGGAAGTATCTTTCTTGTCCTTGCTATTCCCTAATCACAATGCTGGATAAAGAATAACAAAATGAATACAAGAACTTAAAATATAGCGGTCCTCTATGAGACAAGAATAAAAAAGTAACAGAAAAAAGAAAATCTCAAAAGAACTCTTCTTTCAGCCTCCTTTGAAGAACCAAAAACCTTATTCTATTCTACATTGGCATCTGGTGAGCTTTAGCATCCATTCTACATCCTAACAATACACATGTTTCCTCTCTTTGATGGAGGATATACGGTTTTCATAGAGCATAAAACAAAATTTGACTCAACAACTCAATGACACAGATAAACCTTAAAGCTCAAGCATCACCTTTACACCAAAACCAAATTGTTTCAACCATCTCCAACTCCTGTTTCTAAGGGATAGTCGGTGTTGCAGATTTTGAAAAACTGATATGGAGACCTATACCAAAAATCTGGGGGGACTCTGGATTTGAAAATCTGGGGGGACTCTGGATTTGAAAATCTGGGGGGACTCTGGATTTGATGAAGGAACACTCAGATATTCAATAAGCTTTGCTCAATTCAGCAACAGGTTTACGCCTCTCCAATAACCAACCACGAGCTCTGTTTCGATGCATCTATCCACTATATGCATGCTTAGTACCATGCCCGGCAAAATATAGCTAATTTGAGTGTCTAAATTTTTCTAATTTCTCACTTCTTAACCAATCGGCTCTGTTGATTGAGGAAAAATGATCTCCACTGTTCCTTCACTAAACAACATGTCCAGCTTCTGCAGAACGTCTTGCCAAATTGTTTTACGAAATTTTATGGCACACCATGCATTCTTAAATAATCACAAATGAACACAAACCCTTCAAAAAATAAGAATAAAAGAAAATCAAACACATAAAAATCTAAATAAAATAAAAAAATCAGCTTTCATGGATCAACATGCAAAATAAACACACTTGCCAACTGCATGCCTTCAAGTTTCTAACAAGTAAAGCTTCAATAATACATGATCATTAACTAAAAAAATTTAAATTCCACAAACAAACAGTTAAGAGAGGATTAGGGAAGTTTTAATTTCATCTTAATCACACTCAAGCTACTAATGCATTGTTTGGTTGCTGAAGAACTAAAATTCTAGTCTTTTTTCCCATTGGGTGCATAACTTAAGTGAACCCACTAATTATAACACAATCCAGACCAACACAAATAGATGAAGATGGAAAATTTTCCATTTTTCTTGCTTAATCTTTCCCGGCAACAAAACAGAGGATACAAACAAAATAACAAACCAACAAACCATCTAACAACAAAATTTGCTCAGAAAACCCAAAGAAAAATGTAAAATTAAGAATTACCCATTAGAGGCTTAGAGCTTAGCTGAATCTTTTCCTTGGCAGAAACCCTAAGAGAGAGAAAGAGAGAGGAATCTAGAGAGAGAGAGAGACAGAGAGAGTGTGAGGGTTAAAAAGGAGGGACAGAGAAAGTTTGAAATGTTTAGGCTTTTCAGAGAGAGAAAAGGAGAGAGTTCGGGAGCATCGCTAGATTGACACGTTTCGAACACTGAGAGTTCTGACTTTTCGAGGAGTTATGTTCAGAACCGCCACGCGTCGATAGCTCACTGGGGCTACAGTGGTAGGGATGCTCGCGTATACGACTGTGACGTATGAGAAAAAGGACTGCATATTTGTTGGTAAAGGGTATTTTCGGAAATATAATTTGGTCCAGGTAAGCATGCGGGACGGAGTCGATGAACCGTGGAGCAATTTCATGCGGTCACGTAACACAAGGGGTGAAAAAATAGATTAATCTTTTATCATAAAAAAATGATGGGTAATAATGTAATTTTATAAGTCCAAATTTTTTTCTTTTTTTATTAAAATCTCATATACAGGTGATGTTAAAATACCTTCAATATTTATATTAAAAAAAAAAAAAAAAAAAAATCTCACTTTCCCCCCACGTTCTCTCTCTCTCTCTCTCTCTCTCTCTCAAAAAATGTGTTTCATACACATAAAGTGTGTAGGCAAATATTAGTTTATTTTTAGTACATCGATATTCTTATACTAAAGAGATGGAGAGTTTGGCAAAATCACACAATAAGCAGCCTAATAATTAGGAGATTCGAGCTGTTAAAGAGATAGATCAAGACGCTTGATTTGTGTGAAGTTGACCAGTAGGATAGGCTAAGGGGAGTTACATGATTTAAAATGAGTGGTTCAGATCTCGTGATTCTTAAAGTTTGAAGATCTCGATTGGTCTATGAAGTATTGACATGGAAAAAGTCTTATGTACAAGTGTCAGATCACGTGTCTGCATGCGTGGTCACACTTGTGTGGTCCCATCTTATAAGAAGGTTGGATGCTTTCGTGGTGGAGAAGAAAAATAATAGGATTTTGCCCTCAATTATGATCTAGAGCGGTTGACGAAATGAATGAGGGACCAAAGACATCCTCCCACACAAAACCTTGTTCATATGTTAAGACTTGTGCACTACAAGGTGGCATTCAAGCTCTTATTTGTGCTCAAGTGGGGTTATTTTGTGCTTATATTTGATTTTTAGGTCAACTATACTAAACCTCTCAAACCTAGGGTAGTTGGGGTTGACACGGTCTACTGGGAGTGAAAGGTGGCTCGACCGTAAATTAAAAAAAAAAATGTGCGAATAACACTACTCTTAACCTAAAACCAAACCGGTTGCAAGTAAACAAGGGCGGAGCCACATACAAGGCTCCCCTAGGCTATAGCATAGGGAGAGTTTGGTTCTTCAAGCTTAAAAATATTAATTTTTGGGTTAATTTGTGATTTTTAATTGTCATATTCCACTTAACAAATGAATTTTTTTTAATTAGTAAGGTTGTTTTTAAGAATAATAACAACTAATAGATGTTAAATAAACTCATTACTTTAACTAATATTTTATTTAATAGTAATAATTAAAACTTCGATACCACAAATGGTTCCTTATTTTATTCACTTGAAAACTTTGAAGGCTAAAAACCTAGAAAACATAGCATAAAATTCTTGCTTCAAATTACTACATTCAAGTTTTTACTATTATATAACTTTATGTAGGCAACATAGGATTAAAATTTTGATTTCATAGTAACAATTTTAACTTAGCCCACTCGCCGAATAATTTCTGGCTACGCCATTGCAAGCAAAGCAGTAAAGACAGTGAGAGCCGAGGCTACCTCCTCTGTCTCATTGCTTGTCGGCCGACCTAGGCGAGAAGGACTTGTGACAAACAACAAATGACACCCAATTCAAGCCGCGGGCCCCACACTAATTGTTGTGGTTACCGACTTAAAAATAAAAACTCTCAAACTGTTTGTTTTTAAGGCTGTCTGGCTGCTCATATACACCTTTCTTGTACATCGAATAACAATAAAACTTGCTGTTCCCCCTCGTATCATGTTCCCTTTGAGGGAGGGTGGGGCATCCCAATGTGCTGCATAACCATTAAGCATAATGCCTATTTGTTCTATGTGAGATGTGAAACTTATTAGAGTTATACTACGGTCAGTTGTCTATGCGTGCGTGACAACTTTTATCACTAATTAAATGTAAATTTTATAGTAATTTACTATTAGAAAACACACGCGCATGACTGATATTTGATTTTTATCAATTTCTAAATGTCCAAAGCTTATCCCACTTTCAAGAATTAGTTGTAACATGTGAGTAGGGAATATTCTAAACATTTTGTACTATGTGAGTAGGGGAACCACCTGAGTTCCTAAACCTCTAAGCATATATTATCCTCTTGATGTTTTCTCCCTAGAAACTCCTCCAAAGCCTAGCAATGGAAGGCTTCAATGCTTGGCTCTCCTTCCCCTTGCATGAGAGCCTTAACCATGATCTCGCCATTCGGAGGTTTTGTCCGGCGCGACTTGAGCAAGAACAAGGAGGAAGAGGAGGTGGAGGTGGAGGTGCGGAGTGGGAGGAAATACTAAATGAGATTGAATTTTTCCTCACCCTCTCACATCACTAGCACTCCATGCTTGCCTCCCTCCGAGGTTGACGAATTTGTCGACAGCTTCATCAACATGGATCATTGCATTTCCATTGGTGATAATGACATTCAATCCATGGAGAAACAACAAAGTAGTGGTAGTAGTAGTAGCAGCATTAAGTATTGAGTACTTTGATCAAGATGGGATTGAGACATTTTCAATGGTGGATGATCTGTATGGAGATGTTTTGATTATGATGGAAGAAGAAGATGATCATGTGGATATGAGCGGCTTAGTGGATGATTTTCCGGTTTCGAAAATATCAGTTTTTATATAAAAAAATTAAATATATCCAAAGTATCACTTAAATAGACACTAATACCCTTAAGCTTTTAACCTAATAAATTAAAAAACCAAAACCCTATTAGATAAAGAGTTCTCACAGCTAAACCTTAAAGTTGGAGGAGACCTAGTGAAGACATCGACGGTTGGTGAGGAATTGTGCACCCCTAAACGAAGATGAGTGTAGATGGTTAATTTTTTGCACTTTTCTTTGTTTATGTTTTCTCTTTGCTTTTGTAGTTTCTTCCTTCAATTGAATACTAATGGAAGAATAAATTGTCAATTTTTGTAACATTATTTATCTCTATTTTCCTTTGGATTATATGTGCTTTGTATTTAATTTTCCACCTTTGCATTATTAAGGTTGTTGTCTGTGTCCGGATTCTGTTTTGAAGGTTATCATTGATTGTGGTAGTGAATCGAGAGATTTGTTGTGTTCTTAGAAAGTGCAAAAAACATATTTTAAGATTTACGGAATAGAAATTCTTCAGGTGCATATTAGAAAAATTAGTGAAAGCGCCACTTAATTATCGCACAAGAATCTTTTAATCAATAACTAGTTATTTGTATGAATTAAGGGTATTTGTGTCCATTTAAGTAATATTTTGAATATATTTGAAAGTTTTTATAAAAACTGACATATTTAAAATTAGAAGCTAATTTTTTGCTATATTTGATAAATACTCGCGGACGAAATCAGAAACATTGCCACTTTCGAGGGCTCAAACAGGATTGAGAGGCATGAGAGGGCAGACCAGTGGAGAAGGCAATTAGGGCAAGCCAGGTTTCAAGTGCCGGGGTTGAAGTGAACAAGTCAAGCAAGGATGATGCTATCTGTTTATGGCTGTGATGGCTACACTTCGGCTACTGAAAAGGATCGTCTCCTCCTCGGGTGGAAAGGCAGGCCGATAATGCTGGCATCGGCACGGCAAGCCCGCAGCGTTTCTTCCTCCTAGACTCCTAGTTAGCCGCCCTCCGTCATACAATCTGTTGTTGCAGGCTCGCAGCAGGTCGATTCGGTTAGGCCATTGGCATAGTCAAGTCATAGCAAATCTGAAATGTTGGCAAACTGGTATAAAATAAAAGGAAAACTAATGAAAAGAGCTTGAAAATTTGAGTTTTAATGATAAGGACAAAATAAAGGGTAAAGTGAATAGTATCAGGATTGACTTTTTAGTGTAAAAATGTGGTTTTTCGTTAAAGTGAACAGTACCGGGAGCTTTTCGTTAACGTTCCCTAAAATAAATGCACGGATATAGGAAGCGGCAAAAACCAAACAACTCTGCATTCTCCTTCCAAAAGCTCGGACAAGTCGCTACAATTTTGTGAATTTCTTGGGAATAAAGTAAAACAAAAGGAACTGCTTGATCGGAGCCAATTCCATTCCGGAAATAGTGGAAACCACGGATCTGTGCTCCGATCAGTATATCACAAACACACTATCTTATGAGTTAACGATTGAACGAATGAATATCGCGTCCAAATGGTGCAAAACCGACACAAGTGTTGATATTATTATTTAGGAGCTTTGTGACCCTGTGGTTTAGGTTGGCTAGCCGCTGTAGTCATTGCTCGTAAGCATCTGGCGATTTCTGTGAACGATGGCCTGGCTGCAGGATTAGGGGCCCAACACTGCTCCATAAGCGTTTTCCATTCGGGATCACAGTAACTTGGAATGGTGGGTCTCAATGTGTTGTTTACAATACCTCCTGCAGGTATTCAAAATTCGAAGAAGTTAAATCCTGAGGCGAACATCAGTATTTTAAGCGGTGCAACAATATTGACATGCAAGCATGAGCTCAACGAAAGGAAGAGAGTCAAAACAATTACCTATAATTGCTCCGTAGTGCATGTTGGCATACGGCTCCTCGCCGGTAAGAATCTCCCATAAGACAATGCCGAAGGAGAAAATATCAACCTACAAACATTTAATCGAGACTCAGACGAGGGAAGCAATGAAGTACGTCTACCAGGTCATTCGACGTTAATCAGACCCTATAAAAGCAAGGCATTCAAGAACAAGAAACAAAAATAAATCGTAAGAACAACTTCTGCACCAATCCGACAATTTTAGTTTCATCCAACTTTTATTTTTTAAATAGAAAGAGATCCAGTATGAAACTTCAATCACGTTAAACTTCCCTGTATCTAACTGCGATTAACTGGTACTCTCTATCACTTATTATCTATCTACTTCTATCTCCATTGTAAACGATATATAATAAACTAAATAATTTTAAACAAAAAACACTCAAAAATAAATCTTACCTTTTCAGAGACCTTCGTGCTGCTGCCATTCAGCAACTCTGGGGCCATCCATGGTAACGTTCCCCGTACACCACCAGAAACCAGGGTATTTCGCTTAATTTTTGAAAGCCCAAAATCACCGACCTGGGGAGCCATACGTATTATTAGAATATTCAACGTAAGTTGCAAAGAGAGAAAAATAATCATTTTCCTAGTTCAATACAGTAATTTAATAATAATTACCTTGCAGATTGGACGTGCAGGATCTTTTAGGTTCACAAGTAAGTTGTCACACTTCAAGTCAAAATGCACAATATTCTTTGAGTGTAAATATTCCATTCCAAATGCTGCATCCATGGCAATTATTAGTCGCTTGCGCCGATCGAGATACCTGCGCGTGAAGATTCAAAGAAGGTGAAAAAGAGAGAAAAAAATCGCTTTCATTCAGAAACAGTGAACTTGAAACAGACGGATGAAAGTATAGCTATGATTATCTGAGAGCACGAAACAAAATAGAAACATATAGAACGGTATACAACCACCTATTACCTGTCTTTTCGAAGTAAGACATGCCTAAGAGAACCATCAACCATGTACTCCGTAACGGTAGCAAGTGTTCCCCCTGGTCCATCTTGCACCACACCATATAATGCCACGACATTTGGATGGTGAAGCTTTGAAAGAATGTCAGCTTCCCGCCAGAACTCTATAGTCTGAAAATGGAGTTAGAATTACCATTAAGGCCTTGAAAAGTAAAATATTAACGTGTCATAGAAGCAACAAAAATATGAGATCATATTTCGTCCACTTTGCATCAATGAATGGGAGTTTCGTTACAAAATCCAGAGGTGGGGAGGAATGGCTACCAATCTCTCTTGCTCTGATGATCTCCCGGTGAAGCAGCTCTTATTTAGTCTCTTAATGGCAACATCACTTCCCCTCCATTTTCCATGGTACACAGTCCCAAAGGTACCAGAACCCAGTTCCTTCAGCTGTTCGAGATCTTCGTTCTTTATTAACTATCATGTCCATGAAGAAGAAAGAATCAAACAGATGTAAAATGGAAAGTCTTTACTATTGGACAAAGTAGTTCAACTAATGCCATAAATAACAGGTCCTGTGCATTTAGTAGCAAGTCTGTTTAGATGTATAAAAGAAAGAATAACCAAGTAACTGGGGAACTAACTGCTCTAACAACAATAAAACAACCAAAGACCATCCAGAATGTTCAAAATTTCCGTAATACAATTAATGAATGGAAAAACATTACACATTAAAAGTTAGGAATGATTCTCTGTGTGCGTGTGACCATGCACCAATACATGCATGGACTATGGGACTCACACACAAATATTATCCAGATTCAAATCCTAAGCCAAGCTCTAACAAGACTAAAAAAATGCTTTTCCTACTACGAGCTACACTCAAATGAAGTCATTTTTTTTTTTTGGGTATCTCTTTTGCTATAATCAATCATTAATAGGTATCAGTTTACCTAACCAAGTTATTAAGAGAACTTTTGTATCAAGTTATTGAACATGTAAGCATCACACCTGCAAGGTACTGATATCAAAATCTCCCAGAGAAGGATCTAAAGGAGGCAAACCAGCTCTTCTGCTTGCAGACTTCCCATCCTATATCAAAGTAAATGAAACATTTTTTTGATAAAAAATATTTTTTTGATAAAAAATGAAACATTGTTAGCAAAGGAGCAATTAGTTAAGAAAAATGAGAATTGATCAAAAGACTACCTCATACTCCGACTCTTGCGCTCTTATGTTTTCCATCATTCCCTCAAATTGCATACTTTCAGTGTCCTTCACTTGGGAATGACCATAATTAGAGTGCAGAGCTGTTGCGTTGGCTTTAGCCATTCCAGGCAACTCTGTGTGCATGTCTTCTGCAAATTTAGGCTGAGAACCAGCTCCTTCTGCTGTTAACGGTGTAACATGATAAGATCTACCGTCCTCATTTCCAATCACAGGCAGAAAACCAAGATCCTGGTCCATAAGAGAAACATCTTTTTTATCAAACCCTTCTTGTGCCAACTTCTGGAAATATGACCAGTGTCTTGGTTCATGATTTTCCATCTTTAAGCTCAAACCAGTTCCATCCTTTTGCAGCAAACCAATATCAGGGGGGTCTTCAGAAAGTATTGCCTTGGAGAATATATCTGACAGGAAATCACGGGGAAATCGTTCTTCAATATCAATAATGATGTCTCCCTGCACTGGGGTAGAAACACCAACTGAAGCTGCTTCTTGAGAAACATCTTTAGAAAACTTCCCTGTCAAAGAATTGGGCTCTGCATGTCCCATAGTGTCAACAGTCCTTGGATCCTTGCTGGTGTCCTCTTTCTGATTAACCTCTGAATGATTAGATGCAGATACCTCATGTTGCTTTCCAGAAGGTAGCCGACTTATATCTGGAAACTCAGATCCAGCTTCTGCAATGTTATCAACCATATGGTTTGGCAATGCCCGCTTTACTTCACCATCTACATCTTGCAAAAGCTTTGCATTCCTCTGAGAAACTGAATCAGCAAATTCTTTGTACTTTTGAAGTTGGATAAGTCCATCATCAACGGTTTGAGCATCGGTACCTGTTGTTGGGGTAGATTGTTCAGTTGGGGGAGCAAGATTGCCATGTTCCTGTAATTTGTTAACTCCTTCCATGACTGGATCCTGCTGGGTGATATCAGAACGTGAATGAGAAACGAGAAACGGAGGACCATGAGAATCATCAGACTTTGTTGATCGATTCAGCAACTCTGCCTGCTCCCTGGGAATTCTTTCTGAGTAGTAGACTCTCTTAGGAAGCACAGGTAGCTCGTGGTAACCTGAATCAACTCCATTGGACAAATGGTCAGCACAAGCAGGAGCAAATGCATTGCTAGCTGTGAAGCTATCCTCAACTTCACTAGATTTTTGCACCAGCATTGGGTTCCCTGAATCAATTGATGAAGCAACTTTTTCAGGTTCCTGGTACTTTCTTTCATCTTTTGATGCTTCTTCAACAGGAAGATAGTTCATCAAATTTCCATCCTGTGGCTGTAAAGGAACAGAGTTCTCTACCCCTAAGGGGTGGAGTTTTTCAGGGTCACTCTCTGGCTGCAGTAAACCATCACGTTTGGGTTTCACATCCTTTACTGGCATCTCGAAATTCTGTTCTCTTGAGCCACTGGATGGCTGCCCTTCAATTGAACCTCCTTGTGGATTCAGAATCCCATGATGAGCCACTGAAACAGTTCCTCCAAATGGGGAGTGACTTGGAAGGGCATGGCCATTGTGCAATGGGTGCTGCATATTTTGTCCAATATGCATCACCTGGGTATGCTGAAAAGGAGGATATGTTTCATAGGCATTTGAAGAGTTAGGCAGGATTGGCTCGGAAGATTGAACGGTTCTCGATGTAACAAAATTAGCAGTTGAATTCAAAGAGCCTACCCCTATCGAGTCTTTTGCAACCCTACTTGTCTCCTTCTCAATATGTTGTCCATTGAACTCATCTAAATTATTTGCTAGAGTGCTCGTCAAACCATGTAAAGCCGAATTTTTTCTTGACCCCAGGTCCATTCCATTGATAGCAACTACATACTGAACCTCAGAATCACCATCCACACTGTGCAGACCAAACTGAGCATCCTCCAAATCACTCATGGAGAACAAAAACATCCTAAGCTTTTGTGGTCCTTCTTTATCTTCTACTTCATTCCATTCTTCCATCATATTCTGCAGATCCTCGTCACAAGATACAGAAACTAAAGCATCAAGTTCCTCTCCAGGAAGCTGATATTTAATTACATGCACTTGATTATAAATTGACAAAGCTTTATGTATAAGCTCCTGCCAGGAAATGTCCTTTCTTACACGGATAATGCGTGTTTCGCCTCCAACATACCTTAGCTTCCCATCGCTTGGTCGGGGTAAGATTTTACCACCAAAGCTACAGAGAACCTTCATTTTCATTGATGAGCTATCAGAGGCTGCATAAGAGGCATATCCATGCACATGACTATTTCCATAGCCAGATACAGCACGTGGTACTGATTGAACTGACGCATACTTATTTCTGTCGTCATATAAAGCTGAGCCCTTTCTTTCAAACTGTTTAGGACCCCTTTCAGAAATATGAAGCATCGAAGTATCTGACCCACTCTCAGAGCCAGTATGACTGATTCCTAAAATTCCTTTCAGTTCAACATAATTTGTTGCATAATTTGGATCGCCAACAGCATTTGGATGCAAAGGAATCCTGTGGTTCACCCGATCAAGCATAAATTGAAGAGAAAACTCCTCTCCGGTCTGTATGGAGTAATTATGTGCAGGTTTAACTTCTGGTATAAAGTCGTTAGATCTCATATCAGTATGCATGCTGCTCAGAGAGTCTGGCATATATGACTGGGATGCAGGTTGGTAATCATCCCTCCCAGGTTCCATGGAATTGTCTTGGTACTGCTTATGCATTCTTAATTGTTCAGTCATACCATTGTTTGAATTTCTTCCTCACCTCAACACCAAAATCTGTCAAAAACTCAGGCAATGAAGCAATATTTTGAGTGCTCACAGTCACAGGCAGCTCCTATGAGATGCCAATACGCTGATCTTTGCAGGGAGAAAAACTGAAACAGAAAACAAGCTTCAATAAGTGTCTGGTCTCTATTGTCCATAAAAAATCCAGAAGCTTTTCAGTAGTATCGTAAAAGAAATGCTTCATTTGGTAAAACATGTATACCAGTAAATCTTCTTTCGGTTACCTTCAACAAGTAGTGAAAATATGAGAAAGTGCGTCTCCGCATTTTAACTTATGAATAAGCTAGCAGGAAAATACAACTAAATAAAACAAAAACCCAGGAAACTTACTACCACTTCCCCATAAAATATCAAATAATATACAAATTAGTTTTCTAGCATGTGTGTATTGCAATATATACTCACTGTAATGCAATGTATACATGTTGCATTACCATATGATCAGGATCATGGAGTTCTGCACTACATATAAATGATGTAATTATTTGAGTAATTAACTCTATGCAGCCCACCCTTGGGTTATGTCAAGTGGCGAGGGAGGGTCGGAAAGTATTTCTGGGCTTCAACTGTAAGTACCTAAACCTTATTCACTGTAATCACTCCATAAAGAATGCAGCCCCCATTACAATCGATAAGATTATGTTAACAACTTCAATTAGGTGCCTAAATTTCTTGTCTAACATTCTTTCTAATTCTGTTCAAACAAAGAAAAATCATACTATAAGAAGTCCTTCCCACCCTATTGAAAAGGATCGTTAAATCCTTAAGGTCGAGCCTTAACACTTCCACACCTAAATTTCTAACTGCCTTAGCCAACTAACTTCTTCAAACCCGATTGGCCACCCACCTTGTATGTGTGTAGGATTCAGCTACAATTAACAATCACAAGCCAAACGAATCATGACCTTGATAGCTCACTTCACAGTTCCATCAAGTATAATCCACAAATACATACATACATATCCATAAAAACAACTTGAATCACTCACAGATCAAAATCCGGAAAACCCCAGAAAACCAAACTAGGATCAGAAAAAAACCAAAAACAAAAATCAAACAAGAACTAGGTCAAATTTAAAACAAAGAAATGAAATTAAACCCACCAAGTACCTGATTGATTGAAAGAACAACGCTTTTGCACCCAGAACGCTCCAAAGTTTAAATCTTTTAGGTTCAGGAAGGCTTCAGTGAACCAGCCACCGGCCCACCGTTACTGAATCAGAGAAAAAGGACGAGTCTTTGTGACCGCAGCTCAAAAAGCCCGATTTCAAATATATGAAAAATAAGAAATAAGAAATAAAAACCCTCACTTTGCTTCACTTTCTCGCTCTTCCTGTTCAAAATTTTGCATTTTATTAATTTTTGGCTACCTCCCAATAATTTAATAACTGCTCGTAACTCAGAAGGGGTTTGGAGGATTTGATTTCTCTGTCTTTTGTAAAAATCTTTTTTTTTGTTACTAATTTATTGCTTTTATTCGCTTTGATGATAAGTCAATTGGATGAAGACAATGTTCATGTTCCAGGATTGCCCTTACTGGGTTGAGATATTACTAGAATGTTACGATACGATTGCTTAAGCAATGGGCAGCTAGGAGAAATGATTTCAGTGTACTGGAATATCAATTTATAATATAAATGGTTGAAAGTTTTTTTTTTTTTTAATATTTAATCACTTGTATTACAATATTTAGTGTACCGAATTGTATTTCAGTACATTAGGCAAGATTAGTTAAGAACAAAGTTAGGTTAGCCTAGGAGAATTCCCATGGATGTTGTGAGCCCTCCTATTTGTTTGCTTGCTATAAGTTTAGAGGGAGGGGAGGTTATCTTTGAGGGCTTATAAAAGTGTCTTAGACCTATTGTTGGTTTTTACAGATCGCACACTAAGAGCGATTGGTTGCAGCAGGATACATGAATTTAGGCTTTGATCTAACGAAGATAACAATTTTACCAACTCAACTAACTCTTGTTGGCAAAACTCTCCTTTTTGTGTGAAGGAATTAGGAAGTAGATTTTTTTTCTCAATTTGACAACACTTTTATTTTTCTCTGTTGTGAGAAGGATATTTCAAACTTTAGTGCAAAAGAAGGGGGTGTTTTTGTCTTGACAAAGTGGTCTAATGCACATTGACATCAACTCACTTTTTTACCTTCTATATAGTGATATATTGGGGAATGAGAAATCGAACTTAGGACATCGAAATTAAGAGCTTACGCTTTTAACTAATTGATTTACAAGCCTCTTAGATATGAATCCACCTTTATTTTAAATACTTGGTTAAACACAAGTGTTACAGTCTACTAGTAGTTCTCTTCATTTAATGTTTTAAGTTCATCTTCCATTAATAACAAATTTGAAATTAATCACTTTGAACTTTTGTTCAAAAGATGCGAAATTTTTTCATACAATTTTTTTGCTAATTCTCAAATAAATTAAGTGACGCTACACGTGAATTAACTTGCAATTTATCATCAAGAAATTTGGTGAAGGAGGGACAGGCATAGGGTTTCTTAATGTAATGGTCCTCACCACTTCAGAAGATAGTAGGCGCTTCACAGGTTGCTATTATCAAGAGATAATCATGTCTAATCTTTCTTTATTTAAAAAAAAAATTAATTGCAATTTCGATTACACGCTCCTCTGCCAATTTATCATAGTCTGTGGTGTTGGAATACTATTTTGACTTTCATTTGATGTGATCGGTCTACTTTTACAACTTTCTTTTAGTTTCGCATGCTTTTGTAATTATCTTACTTTTTTTTACTTTTTGTATAATGAATTATATGATCAAAGATGCTTGGAATTTGGCTATGGACGGTTGCCTCCTTTGCAATTTGATAACTTGAACTTTGAAAGAGATTGTCGGTTTGATCGTTTCCTTGGAATTATTTGTCATTTTCATGATCTAAAATTATGTCACAAATCCAAAAAAATAAGACAAATATAAAAAATAAAAAAAATAAAAAAAGGAAGAAAAACAACAAACGGCTTCGCAATCATCTTTGTGAATGGTAATGGCGGTTTGACGGCCACATTTCGAATTATCTAGTAGTCCTTTTCTCTTATATTTATAATTCTTGTTGAGAATGAATCTCGATGGGAGAATGAATTTTGCATGTACTTATAAGTAAATTGAGCTACTTATTATATTGTCAATTGGTTATATGGTGAAATCTCGACTTTCTTAATGATATTAGAACAGGTTGTCCCGCATGTGCATCCCAATGGCCACGCTTGCTTTAGAGACTTTGCATGAGCTTATAAGTAAGTTGAACTACTCATTATATTGTCAATTGCTTTCGTGATAACTTTTTTCAATTTTGATACTCTCATCCATAGAGAGAAAAAAAAAAAACACAAATGCTAAGCCTTTGAATTAGCACTCGTAACGAAAAAAAATTTTAAAAAAATATTAGAATGTAAACTTTCAACTTAAAACCATTTAAGCACTGATGCAAGACTTCAATTTTTCACAAAGAAAATGTTTGGTTCCCTCCAATGCACACGAATCAAAGGTAACAAACTTTTGGTTAGGAACTTCCAGATGTTGTAGCCCCTACAATTTTGTCCACACGCAAAGGGGTAGGAAGAATTTGTGCTTTTTTCAGCCTTGATATTTGAGGTCCTTGAGTCCCCTCCTATGGTTGTTGAACTTCTTTGTATGAGGACCTAGTGTTTCTCAGCTTGTAACGCTGTTTTGTATCTACTCCAGTTATGGTGGTTCGCTATTAATTGCACCGAGATTTTTTAAAATAAAACTTCATGTCTGAAATGCTCAAGGAGCCCTAAGACACGCATAGTGTTAGGTTTAGGCGATTAAGTTTAAGAGACTATTGGTTTATGATTTACACTTATTGATGAACAGTTGGAATGCTTGAGAAACAAACTTTGCATGTATGTAGGGAAGAAAATCTCTGTTAACTTTGTGTTGTTTGGAGCATAGATTGCATACATAATTAGTTTGTAAATTCAATGCTTCGATGATTGATATTTTAGATCATGCATTATATCTCAATTATAAAATTTGGAAATATGACTTTAGCCTTTAAAATTTAATTTTTTCAACATAAATTCCGACATAATTTTTTTTACTCGAATAAAACTCATTGACTAGACTCCACATAAGCAAATTTATTAATTATGCTTGACTTTAGACGTTTTAAAAATAACATGCCTAACATAAGTAGTGAGTGTGATTTTACCGTTGTAATCATAGTTGAATGTTGTAGCTTAAGTGACTAATAGCATCTCTATTTCTCTGTCGAAAATTTGTATTCTAAACCTTTCTCATCTATTATAGCTTGTATATACATAAAATATAATTGCGAAACTTAAAAATCATGAATCCATTATACTTGAAATTTGTAATTAGTACAATGTCTTAATATATTTTCCATGGTGGGGGAGAGAGACTCTGCTGCCCCCATTAGGTTCAACATGAAGAACAAGAAATTGCACTCAGCAAAAAAAAAAAAAAATGATTAAAACGAAAAGCGATCGCGATGGGACTCGAACCCACAATCTCCCGCTCCGGAGGCGAGCGCCTTATCCATTAGGCCACGCGATCAGGTGTAAACAATTTTACCATAATATTTTAAAATTTTCTACCATTTAGGAATGCAAATTGGATAGAAATATCCGATTCCGAGCTGAAAAGTTGGAAAATATTTCGTCCGATTCAAATCCATATTCCGAATATATATTATGTCGAGAGAGTTATGGAGATGAGATACTTTTGAACTTTGGTAAGTTCACTACTTTCTAATAGGCCAACCAACAATTAGTGATGTATGAAGATAGGGATGTTGCTTGCAGTACAAGGCTTCATATGAAGGGGACTCCCACCAGGGACACTCAAACGATTCACATTGCTGGTTTGAAGCCCCTTGTTATGCATACGTAGCATAGTTAATGTTTGAGCTACGTGTTATGCAATAGATACTAATAATTTTGAGGACGAAATTTTTATATGGGGTAAGGACGTGATTACAAGGTTTTCGACTTGAAACATAAGAACCTCGTTAGAGTTCAAAGGAGGGCATAAGAGGTTGAGATTTTAAACGAAAAACACAGGTTTCAATTCAACAGCATGACTTATAACCGGATGTCTTGATTGTGATACAAGTTTCCGGCAATACCACTTCGTTACACACTTTCTGTAGAACTGTCGATGGGTGTGTCAGGCTGCGCTCCCCATTCAGTCCAAGATCCGTCATAGACTGGTACCTCAGGCTTACCAAGTCGATGAAGACCCTAAAGAGAGCACATGAATACGAGAAGTGTGAATAAATGCGGCATGGTTCCTTGCTAAAACATTTATTAAACGAACGTAACTGGAAAACTAAAACCATTGTTTTACGTTCATGAGCAATTATTGAAAAGAAAATTCATCTCTGTAGCTATAATGTTTCCAAGAAAATTAGTAGGTGCTAGGCACCAAAGTCATAAAGCCAATCGAAATTTCATTCAAGAACAAAATAGGACGTCAAGAGGACAAAGATGAATAATAATCGACTGTAATGTGTTTCTATTTCTAAAAGGAAAGAGAGGAGATACAAGATCAGACTACTATCTCCTTTTCATCCTACTAAGATGTGTGCGTGCAGACAAACACATACATTTTGTGTGTGTGCGTGTGTGTGGAGAGAGAGAGAGAGAGAGAGAGAGAGAGAGAGAGAGAGAGAGAGAGAGAGAGAGAGAGGCCTTACTAGTGCAAGAATGCAAGCTGTTACACCAGTACCACATGAAGTCACGACAGGGCTTTCCAAAGAGACGCCTGCAGCATGAGGTTCAGGTCGTTAATTAATTATCACATATACCTTCTGACCAATTAAAACATTCTACTATGGAAATATAATCCACATGGCGTGGACAAATAGCATATATATACATTTCATTTGGGTCTTTGGTAAAATTATGCACTGCTAAATGAGGGGGTGACTCTCAAAATAGTAAGACATTCAACATCTATATACTAACATGCATTCTTTGTTTGCGGTTGAGCTTGTATGTTTAAAAAAGAGACAACGCTCGAAAACTGGATTCTTGCGTATGGAAACATAGGGTACAACAAACTAAAGTGTTCAACATCTAAGACAGCAAAAGGTAATGATAAAACAAAAAAGCTATTACCTTCTTTGTCAAAGCGGGCTTTCAGCTTATCTGCTGGTAAGAGTGTCCCTGAAGAATCCAACAACTGTAAAGAAACAACCCGATTGTTAATCAACGGTTTATGCAGCTTACTGTTCTTTACACAATCCAACACATTTGTGTTGCAATTTCAAAAGGAATAAGAAATAGACCATTAGGAAAAGGGGAGTTGAATTGCTAACATTGCAAATGATATAAAGTTCAGACACTGATAGAATCATCATACACCTTAGGAAACCACTATAATAACACAAGCATTTGATCTTTTTACCTGAGGAAAAGGAATGCACTTGCTTCTCGGTACATGACCACTTCGTATCCCTTTCCGAGGCTCTAATGTAGTTCCATCGAACCTGCAACAGCAAATTTCTGTCAAATCCAAGATTTGTAATGCAATTACATATTTCCATTAAATCCAAGATTGTTAATGCAAGAAGAGTCATAAGAAAATAGGCCTTCAAAACCATGTCACGAATGGGAAAAAAAAACTCTAATAAAATGTCTCCATATGATTTAAATAAGTTCCTTTATGTGAGGCAGATAAAAAACAGGGAGAATTTAGGGTGCTTAAGATACTGCTATCTTATCTCAATCAAAATTACTAATTCCAAACCAATCATTTGATGATGAATGAATGAACAGGTTCCAGCTGGTGATTCACAAAATTATGGGAAAAAAGAACAGACCAAGAATTACTCAAGCTTCACATAACTTGATTTAGCATAAAGAATACCTGGCCTTTGATCTGGCATCTATAAGTTGGTGAGTTCCTTCCTCAACATTTTTTCTAACCTGAAAAATACAGTAAGAAATATAAAACGAGGGTAAAAAGAAGTGGAATGGGTTTCTTTTGTCAGTTGAAAACCATATTTGCCACCAATTTCAGGGGATGAATTCAAGACATGCACCTTTACTAGTTAATTAAGATAGAGAGACCAAACCTGATCAAGATTCCAGAGTAGGTGTGGCTGAAACTTAGTCTGAAATGTGGTGGACCCAACCTGCAGAACAAAATTTCATTAACCGAATCCATCACAACAAGCCTTGAAAACTATCACAGGTTAATATAAAAACTTAGGACAAGAATAAAAGTTGTGTAAGAACAGCAATTTTCTAGATGTCAAGAAAAATCTACAATGTCAAGACTAACATCATAAAAGAAAACAAAAAAGTATTATGATATCTAGTAGCGGTGGCAGTTCTACTTTTATCCACGTTCCACAAAACATACTGTAATAACCATAACCATATGCTAATGGCTTTTGGATTCAGAGAATACCAAAATCCCTGTCAGTGTCAAAACATAACAGATTTCAGAGACAAGTATATAAACTGAGAACTTACTGCTTGTCCCTTGTATATTTTCTCTATTGCCTCACTGGAAGCACTAGCTTTCAAAATTGCATCACCAGAGGCACTAGATTCAACATCATATCCAGATGCACGCCATCTTGGCAGGCCTCCATCTAAAACCCAGACTCTGTCATGGCCAAATACTCGGAACATCCTTTCATTTTATAAGGAAATGAAGCATTAGATTGTAACACAGTGAAAAGTGCAGAACACAATTATTTATTACATTTCAGATGAGTTAAAACTTTAAATCTTTCATAATCAGCCCCGCAACTTACCACCATACACGGGCTGCACTAAAGATCCCTTTTCCATCATACACAACTAGATCATCTTTGTTCTCAATGCCAAGAGCAGAAACAGCAGCAGCAAACCCTTCCTCCGATGGTAACATATGTGGTAACTGTTACAAGTCATCATTTCTAAATCTTCAATAAAGAGAGATCAGGAGAGAGAAAGATAGAAAAGTGGTGTGTATGCCTAGCCATGATGGCACACACACCCATAAGAACCAACAACATCAAGAATTATTCATCAGAATTTGTTGACTTGAAGAATCATTCGTCCGAGTAATATTAACAGCTTTATCAAATACTTTGAATTACTTTCCAAAATGGCTAAATAAGGATGTATTTCTAAGTTAACTCAAACTAAAAGAATGATATTGCAAGCGAGACTAGTGCGATCTGATATCATATTTTGATGAGAAACATAGAATAGAAAATATCTCACTTTTGTATTGCGATCTGAAATTCCATCTACGTCAAAGAAAAGTGCACCAGGAATGTGAGCAACCTGTCATGATGGAGATATTGAATTGACCAAAATGAGCCGGAGTGGTAAATGAAGCAATAAAAAATAATATGATGATATTAAAACAAGATTGGAGTTGATACATATATTATTAAGAATTATTACATAGCAACCGCAGTCCAAAATTAAATTTTTTAAAAAAAATGACAGTTTAAAGTTACGACTATCCCAAATAGAAAGTTTGGTGAGCACCTGATACTCTTGAATTGGATTCCTTTGCTCATCAGGCATGTACCAAGACGCATCTAGCACCTGAAGAAGGTAACTTAAAAAAGTTTACCAATGTGCATAGGAACAAAGGAAGCATATAGGAAAGCAGAAAAAAAGTGTAGTCTCCAATTAGAAGAAGATGATCATGATATAATAAATCATGATCCGACTGAAAAACAAATTACATGCAGTGGAAGGTGAAAGAGCAATGAGCATCAAGCATTTCTTGGTAAATGGTAATATATTCAACTTATTCCAAACTTAAACTCCAGTTGAAGAAAAGGGAGGATGTATAAATTATGTTCAGTACAAACAAGCCAAGACAGAGTACCTTCAGATCAGGCTCCTTGAGGTTAGCATGGAGCCAATCAACAGAAACAACAGGCTCGTTTGTAGACACAGATTGTGTTGAAAAATCAGCTCTTGTGCCAGCTACTGATGAAGCCATAACACGAGGAACCCAGGCAGATGTTCTGTATTTCGTATAGGCAGGTTTAGCTCGTAAGAATTCTGTTCCCTTCTGCATGTACAGAAAAATCATCACATTGCATCTTGGCATAAGAAATGAGATTCGATTCAATAAATAGTTCAAACATACTAGGCTACTAGCGCACTTTAAAATGAATACGGAACTCAAATATCAAGTAAACAAACTTCCAAATATATACGCAAAACCAAAACAATTTTATCACTGAGAAATCCAAGGATCATGGGCGATTCAGAAATAGCCACTTAAACTTTGCACCAGAAGAAGACCACAAAACCTAATGTTTGAGTTGAGAAGAGTATGCAGTAAACTCTGCACCCACCCTAGGAAGAATGCATGTTTTTCAATGATTTCACTGCAAACACTTGCTCCAAACCAACATCCTTATATAACCCTTGTGCCTAAGAGAATATAGGATTTTCAACGGTTTGATGAAAACAAACAAGCAGAGTAAGTAAGTAAGAGGCAGCTAAACAACTGGTATTCAAGCACTCTAAAAGTCTATACGATATTTGATTAAACACGTAGCCAATAACACACTGCGGGAACTGTGCATTTATACGGTAAAACTAAGGTACAATACCAAATATTTCATATCACAGCGACTACGAAACACGGATTTTAGAAAACAAACAAGCAGAGTCCAACAAACTCTCTACCATTTTCAGTTCATGGCTGTTCGAGTCAAGCAAGATCTGCTAGGCTCAATAATTGCAATCAGGAACTGAGACCATGTGCATAAAAACTACACTCAACGCCTACACAACGGTAAACTAAAATATCACCACAATCCACTTCTGATTAAACAAAGAAAGCCCCCTGTCACCAAAACACTGAAAAGCATTCCAGACAACTCAATTCAGCGATAAAACTAAAACCCACGAACAAAATACAAAAAACCAAATACATGGAAGCAAGAAAAATGACAGGATAAAACCAAAAGATCGAAAAATTACACAAAGGGAATCAGCATATCATCCAAAAGAACAAAACCAACAAATCAAAATCGAAAATTAAACACGAAACGAATGGAAGATTGATACTTACATGGACGAGGGAAGTGAAAAACTGGGGCTTTTGGCAGAGAGAGTGAGAGGAAGAGTGGAAAGGGCGATGACCCAGGAGAGTCCTTGCGAAAAGAGATGACGCCATTCACTCAAAAGACCATAGAAATTAAAAAAATGAAAGAAAAAGCCAAAGGTTCTCCCTCTATCTATCTACAGCAGCAGCTCAGTGGCACGGTGACAGGATTTTACTTTATACCTTCATTTCCTCGGACCTTTTTAGGGGTCTGTTTGGACGATTAAAATTCATATATGCGAGCATATGAATTTGGAAAATTGCATTTACATCACCTGAATGTTCCTCTTTTGTGTATTTGCCACTTAGAATAGAAGTTTTTATAATTCACCCCCCCAAACTTAGAATCGTTTGCCAATGTGGCACCTCTGTGCATTTTTCAATCACAACTTCATCAAGAGAAAATACTACAAATAATGCAACTCAATTAATGGTGGTTGAATTATTTATAAAGAGAAAATACTATAAATAATGTTATATGCACGTTTATTCATTAGATTTAACAAGATGTGTTTTTGATAGAAGATTACGGGCGATAATTATATATTTCTTAGCCAAAATCTAATTAGATAATGTGACATTGTGGCAAAATCTTTTACAAAAGTTGAATATAGATCGCTATCCACGTCTCTGAAACTACTTGGACTTACAAGTTGTTTCATGAAAGTGGTTTCACATTGCTTACACCATCAGCTTTTATGTTGTGACAATATCTCTATGTCACTGGCTTCAAATTACGTGTTTCATGCTCGAGAGATTGAATAACATTACATCAGAGAATTTCATGCTCCAAAAACACTTTCAGTTATATTAAAAACACTTCCAAACGAACCCCTTGTTTGGAGTAAAAATGTGTTTGTTAAATTCATCTGCAAGTGGAGATCAAATTGCATACGTTCATAAAAAAAACGTTTTTCTTTCATAGGGACGATTTCAATTACTTGAATCCAAGTTTTATCTCAAGTTCCCAACTCTCATCTCAACTCGAAGGAAAATCAGACAATTAGTGATAGAATAATGTGACAACGACTGAGTACTTAACTTAAAAGAGAGATTATATTCACGCACCCGAAATTACTTCCCCCACACATTTTTTAATATTTTTCTATCAAGTGTTAGTGGTGTGTAAAAAATATTAAAAAGTGTGGGAAAAGTAATTTGGGGTGTATGAATATAATCTCTCTAACTTAAATGAGTCAATGATAGAATCTCAGAGCTTTATGCTTATGATTAAAATCATTCATATTATAAATCACTCAATAAAGATCGTCTATGCAAAAAATGAATTAAACTAAAGTCGTTTAGTTAATCTATTGTAACAAATACATAGACAATTCGTGACTAACTCCGCTCATTTGTTTTTATATAGTTCGATGACTAAAAGACCTTAGTTTTAATTGATTTTTTGCAGAGGAGATATTTATAGAGTGATTTATAATATGAACAGTTATGATCATAAACACGAAGCTCTATGAATCGGCAACGAACAGTTTTGAGGCGAAACTTCTACTCTTCCTTTGAGGAGCCAAGTATTTATTTGACCAATCCAGTGAGAATTCTTCTGGCCTAAACAAAAAAGGATAGTTGGAATTCTTAATTTTGTGTTATCAGTCGGAAAACGATCCCAACAAAACAAATGATAGTCGGAACTGCCGCTTCAAAACATGAAACAAGAAACAAGCACCAGATTCTGTTTAGGTAAGAAATAAGAGAAGAAACCTTGCTTATAGTTATGCAGTTCATCTTAATCAACACTAAGACTACAAGTACCGTGTCCAACGAACTATGAATCCGACTTTCCTGTGATTTCGTGCAAATTTCAACGACACAAAACGAATACCAACAACAACACAACCACAAAATCGAAAGAGATGCTGGGGATGAAAACCCGCTTCTAATTAAGAAATGTGGGAATCTGAGACTCGTCTGATGAACTGCTGAAACAAAAGGTCTATCAATGCCTGGAATCAATCTACAAGGATGCATTAGAGATAAGGGTTCCAAAAACCCATGTATCTGCTGAACCAGCATAAGAGCTCTCCATCAGACCAACAGGAAGCCAGGAGAGGAAAAACTAAAAAATTGCAAAGAGAACAAAACATATACAATAGAATTAGCAGCCAAACCAATCGATATTTCTGAAAACGTGATTGCTGCCCAAACTATATCATGTAAGACTCAGCTCGTCCATCTATCAGCAAAACTTATAAGGGTAATACTTCAAATTTACTTGATTGATTATGTGACTAGTAATTCCCAAGCCAAAAAGAATAAAACCCGTACTTCTCTGCGTTTTGTTTTTACTATGAGTATTTTCTACTATGCTTTCCCTACTGCCCAAAAAAGGGTGTTCTGTAACTATGTAGTGACAACAAGAGAGAGAGAGAGATAAAGAGAGACCATGAATCATAAAGAATAAATCGAGTCCCAAATATTATACAGAATGAAAGAAAGACAATGCTGCTATATGCAAAATGCTCCATAATGTCACATAATGGATATAGGCAAGTATAACGAGATATCTTTCAGGACCAAAGATTAAAACCTGATAGCAAAAGAAATTTAGAAAGGAAATCCTTGATGGAAGTTCTTCTTGTAGTTTTCCGCCAATCGCTTCACACTCTTTGCATTTGTATAGAATTCCATCAATTCATCAGCAACATCCTTTGGGTGACAATTAATAAATGCCTTCATAAACCTCTTCTCTGTCATCCTCAATGCTGTCAGCATCCTAGGGCCTTTAATCTGCAAGTCAAGACCCAGTTCGTGAATCTTCCCCGCAAGAAATACCCGTGGCTTCAACACAGCTTCCAGATTTGAGTACAGCAAAAATGGATTCTCAAGAATCACTTTAGCGGGGAATTTCATTTTTCCTATAACGAAAGTCATGTTCCTCTGAACCTTGTCAACTGACAGTGTAAACACAAAGGGAGAGCTTCCCAAAAGACCAAAGATTTCATCTTCCGAGAAACCAAACTTCTCAAAGTTAGATATCTTCCGACGGAGAGTTTCAAGGCGTGAAACGCCAATAATCGTGACAACGTACTTATACATCCTGGAATCAGTTGAGAGCCTGGTTTTTCGAATATATTCCATCTTTTCATCATTAAATGAAGTTCTTGGAATCAATGTAGCTCGTTGTAGAAGCATTTGGCTCAAGTCCTCCATGCTAAGACCAATTCCTTCATACAGCTTAATGACAGGCTTGATTTTATTGTGAAGGTCATAGATCAAGAGAGAGGGGTTCCTTACAATGGCTTTGACAAGCACTTCCCTTGACTCAAACAATCTCATAAAGAATTCAAGCCGCTCATCAATACAATGATTCAATCGACGACTAAGGAACCGGGGACGACAATTTATGATCTTCACAAGCTGAGGTGCAGTAATGCCCAAGCCACTTAGAACGTTTAGTTTGGACTGAAGCTGGTTAAGGTCAGTACTCCGCAAAGCCGGCCTCCGCGTGAACATCTTGGATATGTCTGTATTACTACAACCCCAGTTCCTCAGAACTTCTGCAGAATTCTTGGGTTGGTCTCTAATATCTACTTCAACACTTTCTTCCTGGGCTTGGCAAACCGTCGAATAGGTGGTGGGTGGGAAAAGTAAACCACTTGTTGGGTACAGAACTTTCGGAAAAGTGACGAAATTTTGAGAGGGTGGCAATAAAATTCGGAGCTTAAGTTGCTTAACTAAAGAACCAAATCTAGACTGCATGTCAGTAGTGCTACGATATTGGAATTCTATGAACTCCAGGCAAAAACTATCAAATTGTATTTGCAGAAGGACCAAAATGGAGAAATGGGCATTGATTAAATTCAAGTTATTGGCTGAGGAATGTTTGGAAATCGGAATGCAGTAAAAGAATCAGTAGGAAGAATGGTAAGCTTTACCCGAAAATTCGAAACTCAAATCTTCTTACATACCCACAACAGCAATAAACTTGATTCCTGATACTCTCTGAACTGATGTAATCGAAACGAAACGGCGAAAAGCGTTTTCTGTAGGGTTTACCACCGCCATTGATTCTGGATACTCATCGTCTCGTCAGAGTGGCGCGCCAAGTTTTGAGCTTTCAATCTAATCCATCCACAGAAAAAAGATATTTATTAGCAAATTAATAGATACTCAGAGGTGAATGTTCAGAGAGAGAGAGAGAGAGAGAGAGAGAGACCTGGGCAGCCATGGATAGCCTTCGAGAGGGTTTAAGGCACAAGGCAGAAGGGCATTGAGGCGGGGTAGTAATGCACCCAAGATTTTGCTAATCCCACCAACAATTATTTATTTCCTGTTTTATCCTACTAATTAGTATGAGAAACAATTTTGAAATTTTCCCCAGCCAGTGTATACAATTGACCCTACTAGACTAACGGTTGTTTTACACGATACTCCTCAATACTTTTTTAATCATTATTGTCGTACGAGTAAGATGCTTGACAAAAGGTTTCATGACAGTAATAATATAGAATTTAATACCGTATGACGCAATTAGCTGAAGTGGTGTGCGAATTTCATTTTACCATATGATGCAAAATTCAATATTGTCCTTCCCTCCATGAACGGTGAAGGGATTTCCACGATCGAGAGATTGAGATAATTTAGGGCTTGTTTGGTATCTTATTTGAAAATTTTTATCATTTCTTAAAACATTTCTTAAGAATATTTCTTGAAAACAATTTTTTTTAAGACTCAAAAACTTAATTGGTTTGCGATTTAAAATTTTTAAATCTTACAACTTAAACTTGATTGAATTGGATTAGAGACGAAAAAAGTAAAAAAAAAAAAGAGAAAGAAAGAAGAAAAGAGAGAGATATATTTGGAGTGAGAGGGGAGGAGGGAGAGAAAAGAAATGAGTGAGTTTAAATTTAAAAACTCTAAAAACTCACTTTTTATGTTTTTAAGGAATAGACTATATTTTTGAGTTAGTCTTGAGTTTAATTTTTAAAAATAGTCATACCAAACAAGTTTTTAAAACCTAAAACTTGAAAACTGTTTTTGAATTTAAAAAGTTGGATTCAAGTACAGGCTCTTATCTTTCACATTCTATTAAGATTAGATGAAAGGAGACCTTTCTTGATGTTGTCCACAGTACTCAAATACCCTGAAACTTTGCCTCAAACTATATGTAGTGAATACGACCTTTCGATAATTCGTGGGAAGAAGTATGATATAACTACACTATCAATAGCAATGCTAAGGATGAACTTCATGCATCCTAGCACAAAGTTGTACAACAGGTTCATCAATATTTACAGTACGATTCAAAATCTAAATGATCAAAGTCTCCTTCCCGTCTCGTATTCTCGCCACGGAAAAGAAATTAAGATCGAAAAAGCAACGATGCTATAAGACCAGTCACGCTTATATGCAACAACGAAGAGAGCTGCATTATCTCCTTGCTTGCTACGCTTTGGTGAGTAACATGGATAGCAAAACGCCTTGTGCTTTTTGCTTAGAAATCCCCTCTTGGAGCATCTACCGTGCTCGTTAGTTTGAGCAACTAGTGCTTCTTAAACACATTGGGGCGTTGAACCACCCTTCTCAACCTTCCAACCAAGAACCGCCCTTCTTTGTTATCGACTTCATTACTGTTACTCTTCACTGCGTCAGTCAAGTTCAGTACCAGCCCCAAGAAAGTAAACGGCAACAAATGACCCTATACAATCAGAACACATCAGCAGCCTACACAGCAGATGAAATGTCGAACATCATTGAGTAGCGCATTGTAGTGAAAGAAGACACATTGAACCCCAAATAATGGATTACTTGAACCGCTGAACCCCAAATAATGAAAAAACAATGCAAATGTATGCAAACTGCTCCAAGTTCACATAACAAAATGTACAGAGACCTGTACAGTAAGATGCGTTTTAGACATAAAGATGAAAATCTGAGCCAAAAACACTCAGAAAGGAAATCCTTGATGTAGCGTCCTTGAGGCTTCAGCCAACCGCTTAACACCCTTCACATTTTTGTAGTACTCCATCAGTTCATCAGCAACATCCTTTGGGTGACAACGAACAAATGCCTTCAAAAACCGCTTCTCTGTCATTCTCATTGCCCTCATCATCATGGGACCTTCAATCTTTTTATCAAGACCCATCTCCTGCACCTTCCGCGCAAGAAGTACTCGTGGCTTCAACACATCCTCCAAATTCATGAACACCAAACATGGGTGCTCAAGAACCGTTGTAGCAGGAAGCTTCATTTGTCCTAAAATGAAAGTCATGTTCCTCTGAACCTTATCGACCGATAGTGTCAGCACAAGGGGGAACTTCGCGAAAAGGGAAAAAATCTCATCTTCTGAGAAACCAAACTTCTCCAAATTTGCAACTTTCTTACGGATAGTTTCAAGTCGTGAAATGCCAATGATTGTGACAACATGCTTATACATCTTGGAACCATTTGAAAGCCTGGTTTTTCGTATATATTCCATCTTTTCTTCATCAAATGAAGTTCTTGGGATCAACGTAGGCCGCAACAGAACCATTTGGATCAAGTCCTGCATACTAAGACCGACTCCTTGGTACAGCGCAATGGCGGGCTTGATTTTCTTCTGAAAGTCATAGGTCAGGAGAGAAGGGTTCCTCACAATGGCTTTGACAAACACTTCCCTTGATCCAAACAATGTCATAAAGAACTCGAGCCGCTCATCCAAGCAATGGTTAACCCGAGAAGTGAGAAACCGGGGACGGCCGATGATAATCTTCACGAGCTCAGGCACCGTGATGCCCAAGCCAGTTAGAAGCTTGAGTTTGCACTCAAGCTGGTTCGCGTCGGCATTCAGTAGAGAAGGCCCCCGAGTGGAGATCATCGAAATTTCAGTGTCACTACAGCCCAATTGCTTCAGAACTTGTAGAGAGTTCTTTGGTTGTTCTCCAATGTCTTCTCCCGCACTTTCTTCCTCAGTCAGGCAAATCGTCGAATAGGTGGCGGGTGTGAAAATAAACCATGTTGCCGGTAATAAAGTTGTGGGGAAAGATTGGAAATTTGGCGATGTGGGTAGGAAGATGCGGAGCTTCAGTAACGATCCAACTCTGAATTTCATGTCAGATATGGATTGTGATTCAACGCAGGAAGAACGCGAGAGGGGTGTTATCAATTTTGGTATAAGTTCCACGTGCAAAACTTGACGGAGATTTTTCGTAGATTTACCTTTATATTGGGTTTGCAGCTGAATGGAAGGAAAATGGAATGGTAAAAAGCAACATAGGTATTCAACTATTAAAGCCATGACAATTCAGTTTGCGAAGCACGTGCACATGTAATTGGGTTTTGGAAACTGTTGTACCACGTAAGTTGTCCGATCATCTCATAAAAAAGGAAACATAATAAAACATATATTTAATTAGGACACAATAACCTATATTTGAGTCAGATGACTTATACGGTTGTCCGCATGCAAGAATACCTCTTCTTTCATAGAATATATCGCTTGTGTATACGTCACTCATTACGTTAACAAAATAAATTTATTTTGATTGTACACTTTAATCAAGATGACAATCTAGACATGTTCGGCCGGGCTGTATTTCTTTTGAATGAAATGATACCAACTCAGCCTTTTCATACGCGAAAGACTCCCAACCGATGCCTTGTCAATTCCACATGCATCCAGGTCTGGGCTAGATATTCAAATCCAGATCCCCTTATTTCTCATAGCCAAATTTATCTTTCATTCTTCATACAATAAAAGATTCAATTGCGAAAATTGTTAGCAAAAAAAAAAAAAAAAAGTTAGCATACAATATTGGTTTGGAGCATAAGTATTCAGAGTGTGATGATTACTTCACCAAATGTGAACGGAAAAGAAAACGTCATCCAGCCTTGGACATTGTTTTTTTTTCTTTTCCCAAAAGTATAGTGTATTAAATTCTCAAAGAGAGGTTAATGTCTTGGGCCAGGGTGTTAAACAAAAATTCTGGCCCAATACAGTCCCAAACAAAAGTCCTACCCTCTTTAAACACAAATTTGGCCACCGAGTGAGCAGCAGCATTGCGCTCTCTAGGCACACAAACAAAAGAAACTGACTGCATCCTACGTGCAAGGCTCTCAATGTCAAAAAGCAGACAGCCTATCCTATAGTCCGGAGCAGCCTCCTTCCTAATCATTTGAACTATAGCGTTAGCATCAGACTCAACAATTACATTTACAAATCCCTGCTCCAAGCAAAATTCCATGGCAGCCCTTATTGCAGCCGCCTCCGCCGCATCTGCAGAATGGAACAACATGTCCCCCGCTCCGCCCGCGCCCTGGAGTACGCCAGCGAAGTCGCGGACCACCCAGCCCAAACCCGTCCTTAACGACTCTTTACACCACGCCGCATCGGTGTTCAATTTGAGCTTGCCAAAACAGGGTTTCTGCCAGAGAGCCCTTCGAGCTTCCATCCCCCATGTAGGATATCCCGGTTTAGGCCGGGTGTCCTGGTTTCCCGCACCCATTGCATTTCTGTATTCGTTCAGAGTCCTGTTCCATTCCTCCAGGAGCTCGAGTGGTTGCCGATGACTTCCATTGAAGATCTCATCGTTTCGATTTTTCCATATCCTCCACAGTCCAAAAACAAACTCTTGCAGTAGTTCAGCACTTTTATCTAGCTCTGCAACCTGGTTGTAGAAGTTGCTCCAACTTTGTAGAAAATCGGCACCCTCTAACCTAAGGGAGTCGATCTGGAGCGGAGAGCAGAACCAGAATAAGTGGCTGGTCTCACACCTGAAAAAGATATGATTCTCCGTTTCATCAACCTGGCCGCACATCCCACAGACATTGTCGACTCGCATGTGCCGGCGTTTAAGGTTCCGCCTCACAGCCAACGCATGGTTACAGCATTTCCATATGAAAAACCGCATCTTCCTTGGGACATCCAGGCTCCATATCGTGTTCCAGAGCTTACTGTTTTTGTTCTTGTCACTTGTCGATCCATGACCCCGCTTACCGAGCCCGCCATTTTCCCTAAGCTCCATGGCGATGCCGTAACCAGACTTGACTGAGTATACACCATTGGTAGAGTGGAACCATCCCAAGGAGTCACTGTCACCCGTTCTGCTGATCGGGATGCTTAGGATTAATTTCGCATCCTCCCTATTGAACCTCGACTCAATCAGCTTAGTATTCCAAGTGCCGGTCTCCTGAGTGAACAGGTCGCTGACATACTGCGCATCCAAGCTGGCCTCGGTCCTAGCACAGAAGGTGGTCGGCTTCGGTACCCAAGGGTCCTCCCTAATGTTAATAGATTTCCCATCCCCCACCCGCCAAAATAAACCGTTTTCCAGCACTTTCCGAGCTTCGAAGATGCCCCTCCAGCCCCATGAGGTTTTCCGTCCAACCGTGGCCTCCCGGAAGCTCTTCCCAGGATAATATTTATCCTTCATCACAGTTGCAAGCAGAGACTCGGGGTTCTGAATTAGGCGCCATCCGATCTTGGCAAGGAACGCCAAATTAAAACACTGAATATCTTTGAAGCCCAGCCCCCCTTGACGTTTGTGCTGTAGGAGTCGCCCCCAGGATATCCAGTGAACCCTTTTTTTTTTTTCACCGCCTCTCCACCAAAAACTACGTATGGCTTTCTCAATGTCTCTACACACACCAATTGGAAGCTTGAAGCAGCTCATTGCATGATTTGGCATAGCCATCGCGACAGCTTTGATAAGAGTCTCCTTCCCTGCTTGACTTAGAAATTGTTCTGCCCACCCTGTCATTCTAGCCTCAATTCGCTCCCGAACATTCTCAAAGACTGTTTTTTTCGAATGACCAAAATCAGCAGGAAGTCCCAGGTACTTTCCAAAGCCCACTTTGCCGTGAATGTTCAGAGTTTGCTCAATAATCGCCTTGTCACCTTTCTTGACTTTCGATCCGTAGAAAATGGAACTTTTGTGCATGTTGATTACCTGACCCGAACCCATCGCATATGAATTCAAGATGTCCCTGACTCCTTGCGCGTCCTCCACCGTCGCGTCACAAAATAACACCGAGTCGTCAGCGAAAAATAAATGTGTAATAGGTCTTCCCCTCGGGGACACTCTCACCCCATGCAGGGCATTCCTTTCCAAGCTGGTCCTGATAAGGGCCGAGAAACCCTCTGTGCAAATGAGGAAGAGGTAAGGAGACAGCGGGTCCCCTTGCCTCAGTCCTCTTTGTGGCAATATGTACCCATTTGAGTCCCCATTGATCAGGATGCTGTAGGAAACAGAGGAAATGCACTCTCTAATCCAACTACAAAACACAGCATCGAAACCCAGCTTTACCATCATGCTTAGCAAGAATTCCCACTCAACTCGATCGTAGGCCTTGGCCATATCTAACTTCAAAGCCATACCAGCTCTATCCTCCTTGGACTGATTCATGAGCGAGTGTAGTATTTCATGGACTACCAGGATGTTGTCTTGAATGTGCTTCCCTGCTACAAAGGCAGACTGATTGTCGCTGATCACCTTGGGCATGACAGCTTTCAGCCTATTAGTGAGTACCTTAGCCAACACCTTATAGATGACATTACATAGGGCAATGGGGCGGACTGCGTCATATTTTTCGAGCAAGCAGCTTTGGGAATGAGAACAAGATTTGTGTGGTTGAGTTTTTTAAGGAGTCTGCCCGACTGCCAGAAAGCTTTGACAGTATTGATGACATCCTCACCAACCACCTCCCAGTGGTCCTGATAAAAACTCCCTGTGAAGCCGTCGGGTCCCGGGGCTCTTGTTGGTGGGATTTGGAAAGCAGCATCCTGGATCTCCGCATCCGTAACTTGAGCCATCAGCATGAGATTGTCGTCATGGGAGATCCGCTTATGGACATCGTTGGCGATCCCGTTAGTGATCATTGGGTGGCTGGTCCGAAACAGATCCTCAAAATAATCCACAGCAATCGACACAATCTTCTTCTCATCCGTGTGCCAGACTCCTTTCGGGTCTTCTAACCCCTTAATCTTGTTTGTTCTTCGTCTTCTAACAGTTTGAGCATGGAAGAACTTTGTGTTTTTGTCTCCTTCCACTGGACCCTGGATTTAGCCCTCCAATAGGCCTCTTCTTCCTTCTGAGCATCCTTTAACAGTCTTTCTTTATTACGCACCTCTTCCTTAGCAAAGTCCATCGATTGGTAGGCCTCCCTGATCTCGCCTTTCAGTTTGTCGATAGTCTTTTTCGAGTTCCTTCCATTTTCCCTGTACCATCTTTTAAGCTCTCGACTGACCGCTTTAAGCTTTTCACTGAAACGGAAACCGTGGGAACCTCGGACATCACTCGCCCATTGCCGGGCCACCATTTTGCGGCAGTCATCCATTTTGCTCCATCTGTTATCGTACGTGAACCGTCTCCCCCTGCGTACCTCCGACCGCGTAGTAGTGAGGATCAACAAGGAATGGTCAGAGCCTTCCAAGGCTATATGAAGGATCTTGGATTCCGGGTATAAGTCATACCAACCCTGGTTAGCCAGCCCCCTGTCCAGTCGTTGTTGAATAGGTAATGAGTCCCTGTTATTCCTCCAAGTAAAAGGGTACCCTTCGTAGCCCAGATCCACCAGTTCGTTGTTAGCAATAAACTGTCTGAAATCCCTCATGCTTGCCACCGATCTTTGATTACCTCCTTCTTTCTCCCCGTTGCACACAATGTCATTGAAATCCCCAATAAGGAGGCAAGGGTTGTTTTCCCATCCCATCCGTTTACCCAGGGTGCACCATTGTTCACGTCTCTTGATATCGTCAGTGCTGGCATAGATACCAAATAATCTCCAGTAACACTCATTCTCAGCGTCCCACACCTTAGCTTCAATAATAAATTCCATGGATTTCACCAGGAGCACCTGCGTGACATCCCTCCAGAACAAACATAAGCCCCTACCAATGCCTTTGGGCTCAACACAGTGCCAAAATTCCATTCCAAGCTTCTTTTTTAAATGCCTATAGCGCTTACTCCTGTTTTTCGTTTCGAGTAGTACCACTATGTCGGGGGTGTGGAGTCTATTCTGCTCCAGTAAGTTGTCAACTGTCAGGTCACCCCCGATACCCTGACAGTTCCATACAAAGATCTTCATGGGGTTTTGGGAGACCCCTCAAGGCTGGTCTCCTCCGCCGTAGTGGTGACTTGTGCTCCACGACGTCTGACACGTCTGGTCTCGGGATTTTGAGCGTCCTCTGTCCCCCCCGATTCCATGAATCCGCGCTTTTTCTAAGCTCTCCTTTTCGAACAGGCCTCAATGATTGGCCCCAGATTGAAGGGGTCAGAGTCTTGGGTGGACTCAATCCCCATAGTTCCTTGGGTCTCAAAGTCCTTTTCACTTCCCACAGATGTCGTCCACAGTTGATTCACATCTGCCCCTTCAAGTTGATTAGTGGTGTCCGCCTCCATTGGCATAGTGTTCAGGTCAAGCATGCATCTCAGCACCTCAACTGCTTTGTCCCTCATCTCTCTGTTTCCTTGTCCGGTGTAATCCTCTACTCCTTCCTCCAGGGAAAACAGGGTTACATTTTTTACTCCTGGTGCCACAGTACCTCCCGGCCCAATCAGTCCTGCATCGAAGGCTTCTTCTCTCGCCCGTCGTTCCTCCTCCTCCCTCGCCTTCCTAGTCCTTATCGTCTCCATCACCGTTGTCCCACAGCTCACCTCATCGAGTTCCAACTTCCTTTTCAGGGGGGAGGTAGCCGTGTCTCTCATGTCCTTTCCGCCTTCCTGCTCATTTTCTCCCGAATATAGCCCCTCCCCATCGCTCAGGTTGCTGATATGGGATCCGCTCCCCCGTTTACCGCTGAAATTGGAGTTTTTCCTTGAGCTTCCTCCGTGAAAGTCCCTAGGCTCCTCAATTTGTTGTTGTTCCATGTCATTCCTTTTCCCCCTATATTCTCCCAAGCTCCCACCTTTGTGACTACGCAGGGCCAGTGGTTGCCCACGTAGATCCGTCTGAGCATCAAGGTTCTTGAAAGCAAAGTGTTCGCTATCCTTTCGCTCCCCCCCAAGCCCAGGAGCCGCATCATTCACTTTCCCTTTGCAAATTCTAGTGGGGTGCCCCAGGAGACCACATATGAGACAATAACATGGGAGGGATTCGTACTTGAATTCCACCCAGGTCGTCCCTTCATCTGGAAATTGGACATGTGTGCCTCGCATCAGCTGTTCTTTGACATTGAACCTAACCTTGATCCTGAGGAATCTACCGATGCACTCCTTACTCGCACTTCTATCCACCTGCAGCACCGTGCCGACCAGTCCGCCAATGGCCAGAGCAACCGCCCCCGTCATGCTCAGTGGGGGATATTGTGTAGTTGCATCCAGAAAACCCCCTGGTTCAAGGGTGCCCATCTGTTTTTCCCCGCACTCGTACGGTCTGCCACCATGACTAAATCTCCTTTGAACGTCCATGGCTGGTCCGCTTCAGTCACTCGACGGAGGTCGGGTTCAGTGACAAAGCGTGCTAGAAATCGCCGGCCTCCCAAGTCGCGGATAGAAACTCCACTTTTCCCTCTCCACAGGGAGGTGAATCTGTCAATAAAAACATCCCGGTTTACCTCTTTGATCGTGAGAACCTCCATCACCGCACAAAAGTGGAATCCGATCAGAGCTTCCTCAACCTCCTTCCTCCCGATGATGGTGACTTTCCGCTCTTTCTCCGATAGGTGGAGATTATCACCAAGTTTCAATCTGATCTCCTCCATTTCTCCTGCTAGGTCCCTGTCCTCCATGGCACTCGTCCGCCCCAGATTCCTTTGGTGTACTCTACTTGCCTTCGTTCCGGAGATCCCGCCGGTTCCTCACCCTCCTTGCTAAACTTAGTCAGATCTTGTGGACCGTCCTCCTGGGTAGCCCTCAGAGCGCCGTCAGAGGTTGTCACTCTTACTAGATGCGGAGATCCTAGGTTCCTTTCGCTGAACAAACACCTCTAGGATGGTGCTCACTCGTCGGTCTCAGCTTCGTCGTCAGCCCCCACGTCTTGCTAGAGATGCCTTAGAGGATTCTACCTTAGAACCCTAGCTAGCCCAGGTCCACAGATCTCAGATCTGGGTTTCGGGGAGTCGGTCACCACCTCCTTTCGAGGCACTCTTGGCTTTCGCAGCGCGCGTGTGCAGCGCGTACAAAGCACTCTCTAGCCTTGGACATTGTTCTCCAGCATGCTTCTGAGACAATGTTTTTGCGGCTGGAATGGTTTTACAGCAGTAAACTTATCTCGTTTTTGTGGTTGGAACGGTTTTACAGCAGTAAACTTCCTCTCTTCCTGTCTCTTAATCCAGGTAACTCTTTCCCTGCAACAAAACTGTTACTCGTAAGTTCTGCAGTTCTACATATGCATCAACTCCTGCAGATTCAGCGTCGAAGACAACCGACACACAATATGCAAAAGTTAAAGACGGGGATTGTTTATATTGGAAGTTAAAGATGGCTTGAGCCATTCGGTCGACTCTGCAATTCTGTTAAAGATGGCTTGAGCCATTTTTCACATAAACATTAGGTCGACTGAATGCTGCTTCATAATTATATTCGGTCGACCCATGTCTTTCTGCAAGCACCATACTTTCTGCAGCAGCATAGGTTAGGAGAGTGGCATCCATACCTCTGTAAAAATCTGTAATCAATCCCTTGATTTAAGGGAAGAAGTCAGTAGCTTAGACATGATTGAAGGAGCATGTTCCTTCTTTCTTTTGTATATATATGTTGTCCCTGTCCCTTTTTCACATACAATCAATACAAACAAAAATACATGTTTATCAATTTCCACATGGTATCAGAGCAGTAACCTTAACAGGCCTGTCTCTGCATATTTTGTGCATTCTGAGCTTCTTTCAATCCACAACAATGGCTGAAGAAGATTCAATTAATCTGGAAGGGGAAAGCTCATCTGCTACTCCTCCAATTTTTCCTGACGTTGATGTTAATCCTAACCAACGTCTCAGTTCAGTCTTACTGAATGAGTTCAATTACCTCCCATGGGAAAGAGCTGTGACTCTTGCTCTTGGAGGAAGGTCTAAACTCGGCTATGTCAATGGAGTCATAAAAATGCCAGAGCTCACCTCACCAACCTATGAAGCTTGGCTATGCAAGGACCAATTGGTCATGTCATGGCTGCTCAACTCCATGGAGCGGAAGATTGCCGAGATTTTTAGCTACGCTGAATCATCTATGCATCTTTGGAAGAATATCAAAGAGATGTATGGAAACCAGAATAACTCAGCCCGAGTTTTTCAACTCAAAAGAGATATTGCTGGTCTACAACAAGAAGGAAAACCTTTTGTGCAACACCTCGGCACTTTAACAACTATGTGGAATGAGTTAAACGTTTATCGACCTCATACCACAGATGCCACAGTGTTGATGAGAAGGGCTGAGGAGGACAAAATATTTCAACTATTGGCAAGTTTGAGTCCTGTTTTTGAAGATCTTTGAAGTCACATTCTCATGAACTCTGATCTTCCTTCTTTCTCGAGTATTTGTGCCACTATCCAACAAGAAGAAGTTCGTAAAAAGGTGATGAATATCGAGGTCAAGACAAGCATGCCCGAAGCTAGGGCTTATGCTTCCGATCACAAGGCTGTTGAAGAAAAAGTCTACAAAGGGAAAAGATTGGATCTGAAATGTACTTATTGCAGCGGTGTTGGGCATTCGAGGGATAGGTGTTGGATACTTCACCCAGAATTGAAGCCAAAATTCTCTAAAGATCACAAGAGTTTTCCAAAGACTCCTCACAACTATCCACACAAGGCGAATCATGTTGCTTCCCCATCTACAGTGTCGAACTTCACTGCTAATCCAGCAGCCTTAATCAACGAATTTGCAACATTTCTTCACAAGAAACAGATTGATGGTGACTGTGAAGAAACGATCAGCCATGTGTGTAACAACCAAACTACATTACTTGGTCAGTTTGCAGGGTTTCTTGCTGAAAGTGAGGGCATAGCACACCAAGATACTCCAGGTATTTTGAATTCTTTCTCAACTGCTCTCAACGTTGGTAATGTGCATGATTATTGGATTATAGATTCTGGAGCCACTGATCATATGACAAATAAATTCACAAATTTGCATGATTTTGAAAAACTATCCACTCCTTCTCAAGTGTCAGTTGCCAATGGAAAGGGTGTTTCAGTCTTAGGGAAAGGAAAAATAAACTTGATCTCTAAAAAGATAGAGTCTGTTGCCCTATACGTCTCTTCTTTTCCTTTTCAACTCCTATCTGTTGGAAGAATCACAAATTCACTAAAGTGCCTTGCCATTTTTTCTCCTCATTCTGTCATTTTTCAGGATCTAGTCACCAAGAAGACGATTGGTGAAGGTTTTTTCTTAACTGGACTTTATTATTTATCCAAAGACACCCAAGTTCCCAAGGTTTTTCAAGTTAGTTCAAGCCTAGCACAAGAACAACAACTTTGGCACCAACGTCTAGGACATCCTTCTGAAAATGTTTTGTCTACTTTGTTTCCAAATCTGCGCCAAATCAAGAACCAATGTGATGTTTGTCACTTGTCTAAGTTTGCTAGATTACCATTCACTTTGTCTATGTCTAGGGCTAGTAATCCTTTTGAAATCGTCCATTCTGATATTTGGGGTCCTACTCTCAAGTCTTTTGATGGATATCAATATTTTGTAACCTTTGTGGATGATTTCACAAGGATAACTTGGTTGTATCTCTTGAAATTTAAAAGTGAAGTTGTGGATGTATTTAAAGACTTTCATAAGTTTGTCATTACTCAATTTTCTTCACATATTCATGTCCTACGATCAGACAATGGCACTGAATATATGTCCCATAATATGTCACAATACTTGAGCACACATGGAATTTTACATCAAACAAGTTGTGTTGGTACACCCCAACAAAATGGGGTAGCCGAGAGGAAAAATCGAGATTTACTTGAGAAAACAAGAGCTATTATGTTTCACATGCATGTTCCCAAGAAATTTTGGTCTCAAGGAGTGCTCACCGCCACTTATCTTATTAATCGATTACCTAGTAGGGTGTTAGATTTCAAATCTCCCTATGAAGTTTTGAAAGGGAGAAAACTAAATTTGTCACAATTAAAGGTTTTTGGGTGCACATGTTTTGTTCACATTCAATCCTCACATCGTGACAAACTTGACCCTAGGGCTGTTAAGTGTGTTTTTTTGGGCTATTCATCCACTCAAAAAGGATATCGGTGTTACAATCCAAAGACTAACAAAATTGTGGTTTCAAGGGATGTGAAATTTGAGGAAACCACTCCCTATTTTACACCATCAGCTGATAGTTTTGGACAGGGCGAGAATTTGCTTGATTTATTTCCTACTCCGTGTCCTGCCGATGTCGAATGTCCCTCTCCAATTGATGATTTTGGGCAGGAAGAAAATCTTGCACCACAAGTGCTCATTCCAAATCTAGGAGTGCCAACTGAATCATTCAACACTTCTAGTCCAACCCATGAGACTTCACAAGTGTCTACTCCTGCAACTCCAGTTCGACGTAACCCCGCTCGTGAACGTAATCCTTCACCAAGGTTACTTGACTATGTCACATACAATGCCAGGTATCCCTTGGCAGATTTCATCACTTATGACAAATTCTCTTCCTCTTATGCTGCATTTCTTAGTGCTCTCAATGATGCCCGTGAACCTCAAAGCTTTCAAGAGGCAAATCTTTGTGATAAGTGGAAGAAAGCCATGGTAGAAGAACTTCAAGCTCTCCATGAAAATCAAACATGGAGTGTTGTCAAGCTTCCAAAGGGAAAGAGGGCCGTGGGCAGCCGTTGGGTGTACAAGACAAAGTTGCATTCAGATGGGACTATCGAGAGACATAAGGCTCGTTTGGTGGCTCGTGGCTTCACTCAAACATATGGTGTCGATTACAAGGAAACATTTGCTCCGGTTGCAAAAATGAGCACTGTAAGGGTCTTATTGTCGGTTGCAATTAACCATTCATGGCCTCTCTTTCAAATGGACGTAAAAAACGCCTTTTTGCATGGCGATCTCGAATAGGAAGTGTACATGAAGCTTCCTCCAGGTCATCCTCAATCTAGTGACTCGGATATGGTGTGCAAACTTCACAAATCAATCTATGGTCTCAAGCAATCTCCTCGTGCATGGTATGCTAAACTTAGTTTCGTTCTTGAGGAGTTTGGTTTTCACAGAAGCAATGTAGATTCCTCTCTCTTTGTTCGCACCAATTCAGTGGGAAAGCTTGTAGTTCTTATCTATGTTGATGATCTAATTGTGACAGGTGACAATCTTCACGAGATTAACTCTCTCAAAGCATCTCTTCAAAGCAAATTTGCAATCAAAGACCTCGGCAATCTCAAATATTTTCTTGGTATAGAGATGGCTTCTTCTCACAAAGGTTTCTTTCTAAATCAACGAAAATATGTCCTTTATCTTCTCCAAGAAGCTGATATGATCGACTGTAAACCGGCTCGAACACCTCTTGACAGCAAACTCAAGTTGGAAACTCCAGGTGATTCTCTCACAAACCTGAGTTATTATCAACGGTTGGTTGGAAAGCTCATTTACCTCACCATTACTCGTCCTGACATTTCCTATGCCGTGAGCATTGTTAGCCAATTTATGCATGCCCCAACAATGGCTCATTTGCAAATTGTTAAACGCATTATTCGCTATCTTAAGGGATCTATTGGTCGAGGTATTTTGATGCAAAATAATGGACATACTCAAGTCATGGGATACACCGACGCAGATTGGGCGAGCAATTCCCTTGATCGCAAATCCACCACCGGTTTTTGCACATTTGTTGGAGGAAACTTAGTTACCTGGAAAAGCAAGAAACAAAGTGTTGTTGCTAGGTCTAGTGCAGAGGCTGAGTATCGAGCCATGGCCTCTACTGCTTGTGAGCTTATTTGGCTAAAAGGTCTTCTGTCAGATTTGGGTTATTGTCACAGCCAACCCATGTCCATGTTTTGTGATAACCAAGCTGCAATGCATATTGCCTCCAACCCAGTTTTCCATGAACGAACAAAACATATTGAGGTTGACTGTCACTGTATTCGAGCACAGGTTCAGTCCAAGGTGATCGACACTCACTACACTCGAAGTCATGATCAATTGGCTGATATTTTTACCAAGGCCCTTCCTGCTACATTGTTCCAGCGCATTTTGTGCAAGCTTGGATCATTTCATCCCTTTGATCCAGCTTGAGGGGGAGTATTGGAAGTTAAAGATGGCTTGAGCCATTCGGTCGACTCTGCAATTCTGTTAAAGATGGCTTGAGCCATTTTTCACAGAAACATTAGGTCGACTGAATGCTGCTTCATAATTATATTCGGTCGACCCATGTCTTTCTGCAAGCACCATACTTTCTGCAGCAGCATAGGTTAGGAGAGTGGCATCCATACCTCTGTAAAAATCTGTAATCAATCCCTTGATTTAAGGGAAGAAGTCAGTAGCTTAGACATGATTGAAGGAGCATGTTCCTTCTTTCTTTTGTATATATATGTTGTCCCTGTCCCCTTTTCACATACAATCAATACAAACAAAAATACATGTTTATCAATTTCCACAGTTTACCAGGAAGCTATGGATCACACGATGCCACAGATTATAATGAGTCTACAACAAGCAATTCCTCCTACTAATTCATGGCATACCACAAGATGAATTTTATGGGCAAAGCATTCTGAAAAAGCCTAGTTCCACCTGAAACCATGGACTTGTCAAAGGACATGAACCTATGGAAGCCATCCTATCTGTCTCTCAACTCTGACCTCATTGACTGGAACCTTGATTTTTCTTAATATTGTTTCGTGGATTTAATTGAATCCAAAAACTCTTCGGTGCCTGTAAAATATTTTCCAAAATCAAAATGACACTTAAAGAATTAATGAATATATTAACATGTTAAATCTCATTCTTCATAGATGTTGGTGAGGTGAGGCCCTAGTATAGAAATATGTTGATTTTGAACACAAAGCCAAGAAGAAAGACGCAAATATAAAAGTGCAGAAAGTTTTAGGAAGGTAAATACCCAAGTGTTGAGAAGCAATATGTGAAACAGGGCTGCATCATTGGACAACAATGCTATCGCGAAGTACGGAAGTAGAAATAGAGGAATAAGAAACTTTCATGTACTCTTGGAGCATAAACAAAAAGATCAGCATTGCTCCTCTCCAAGAATGAACAACAAACTTAGCTAGTTTTACTGTCTTAAGTTGCATGCAAAAGCCCAGTTTTACTTGATGTGGATACTAAAAGGCTTTGCGCTGGTTCTTTTTTCAGACTTCTCCTCTATCAAATTTCGAGTTTCCAAAGCATTGTCCCATGCACCAGATGCAGCATATAGGCTTCCTAGAACAACATAGTTAACTGAATTCTTTGGATCCATATCACAAAGATGCATTGCTGCCACTTCTCCAAGTGAGCTATTACCATGGACACTACACGCCCCAAGAATGGCTCCCCAAACTGCTGAATTAGGCTTTATGTTCATATCACACATAAGCTTGTAAGCTGCGTCTAACAAACCTGCATGTGCATAAAGCTCTAACATGCAAGAAAAATGCTCAGATGGAGGCAAGACGTTGTATTTTCTAAGCATAGTATTGAAGCATTCCCATCCTTCAACTGTCAGTCCAGCATGGCTACAAGCAAAGAGAAGAGACAAGAATGTGATATCCTTAGGTTGCAATCCCTCATATTCCATCGTTTTATATAAAGCAATTGCCTTATGTCCCAAGCCATTCCTTCCATATCCAGAAATCATCAATGTCCATGAAATAACATTCTTTTCCTCCATCTCACCAAAAGCATGGTTAGCATCTTCAATTTCTCCGCATTTTGCATACATATCAACAAGAGCATTTCCCATGGCCACATCATGACAAGGTTGGTGTTTAAAAGTAAGGGCATGGATTTGTCTTCCCAAGATCAATGAAGCAACATTCGCACATACATTAAGTATGGAGCATAATATGACACCGTCCCGTGCCACGCACATAAGAGTTATTTCTTTAAAGAGGTGTAGCACATAGCAGCTGTAGTTACCTTCTCGTGCATATCCATTTATCAGTGCTGTGAAAGATATAATGTCCTTTTTTATCATGCTCCTGTATATCTTATGAGCTCTCTTTACCCTTCCACACTTCGCATATGCATCGATTAGGGATCCACTTAAAGATTTGTGTGAACCAAAACCCAGCTGCATGATGAATCCATGTATTTGACTCACCTTCATAAGACCACTACCTCCGGCTAAAGCTCTCAACACACCACCCAAGCTGAAGCAATCAGGGATCATGCCTAAGTTAAATGGTCACAGACAATAATTAGACATATGTAATAAGAGGAAAAGTAAAGGTATTCATACGAATGGTATAAAAATCTCAAGGCATGATGACAAGATTATTATGACTTTACTGTAACCATGCTTCTCAAGCAGGAACCTCCAGCGGGAAACCAATTTTTGACTGTTTTCTTGCGAGTTAGTACATCAAAAAAAGGAAAAACACGCTCGTGCACACACGCGCACACACACACACACAAAACTGGGGTAAATAATATTGGACCATAATATCTCTTCTATTGAATATCAGTGGTCATGCTGCAGAAAGAAAGGGCAATGCCATTGATATACACAAGGTGAATGCGGCAATGTGGCAAGTAAACATTACTCAAGGAATATGAAACACACGTAAAGAAAAGAACACGGGATTTTTTTCTAAAACACAACAATTTTAGCCACAAGTATAAACATTCACCTTCCTTCATCATCGAATGAAACATATGCAATGAGTCATCAGCAAAACCCTGAACAACATAGCCGCCAATCATAGCATTCCACGAAACCAAGTCCCTCACCAACATTTCCTCAAACAAACAATGTGCATCCTCTATCTTCCCACACTTAGAATGAAAATCAACCAACGTACTCTGCACAAACAAGTTCTCAGCAAAAATATCTTTCACAATACACCATTGTATCTGCTTCCCTATTTCAAAACATCTCAACCCCGTACACGCCCTCAATGCACTCCCATACTCAAACTGATTAGCCCTAAAACCCGCCTGATGCATACCCAGAAACACCATTAAACATCTTCATAACACCCACATTTAACATACCCAGAAATCATAGTGGTCCAAGACACGACATTTCTGTCACGCATTTTATCAAACACGTTGCGGGCACTAACCATGCGGCCGAATTTTGAATAGAAGATTACCAGCTTCATATCTAAATTCAAATTTGAACCAAACCCATCTGTAATTACATGGCTGTGAACCAAAAGACCGGGCCTTTCTGCTCGTTCGTCGATGCAGATCTGCAAGATATTCATGTACAGAGAGTAACAAGAGTTCGATAGGGTTGGTTTGGAGAGGAGGAGTCTCAAAGCTTCTTGAAGTTGGCCCCTTTTGCACAAGGCTTGCATAATGTGTGAGTTCGTGGAGTACTACGGAATGGGGCGCCTCACTATTTGAAAGTTCGTTTATCATTACTGTACGGAAATATGAACAAATTTTTTGCCGCTACTTTCAGCGGAAAAACTTTAGTTTTAATAAGTTTTTTTTTTTTAAAAAAAAAACTTTAGTTTTAATAAAAAAAATGATAAATAAAGATGTAATGAATAGTACTAGAAAAATATAAAAATATAATTTTTCGTTAAAAGTGAACAGTACCGGAAATGTTTCGTTAATTTTTTTTTTGGTCAAGAGGAAGATTTTATTAAACACCAAACATATACTTACAAATAAATAAAGGCTCAACTTACACCTATAAACAAACAAAAAAAGGGCCTAAAAACAAAGAAAGAAATAGAAAATGAGCCCAACAACAGTGAAGCCCAAAAACAACAAAACTTTCGAGAAGCATCCATTGCTTTCTCCCTCGTCGATCCAAGAAGCATCCAACCATTCGATTCTCCGTCCACCGCCGATCATCACCTCCTCAAACGCCACCTGCCTACATTCATAAGAGCACTTCCACCGAAGGGGAAGTGTGCTAGCAGCTAGTCAAAAAACCAGGCTGGGGGTCAGTGCATTCACCCCAGCCAACAAACTTGCCTGGCACCCTTTAATACCCTGAAAATTTAAATATATGAATTTAGATATTCAAAATTATGAATATGTGGAGGAAATCGGAAATAAATCAATTTATGGTTATGGAAATAGAAAGGAAATTTTAAAGTTTGGCCTTTGGGAATTATTGTAATTTATGTATTTGAATTATTGAGATTTTATAAGATTTTTCGAGAAATTATAATAATTTATGTGAGTTTAGTTTTAAATTAAACTAGCTACGAGATTTAAAGTTTGAAAATTAATTATTAAAAATCCATAAAACTTTCGAGGTCACAAATTATATTTTAGAATAGAGCCTGATCTCACGAACGTGTGGGCGTAAACCGTTCGTGAACCAGAGTTATAATGAAAGAGTTTTTGACGTTTAAAGTTAGGGACATTTTTGTAATTTAGCCCTCACTTAGAAGAATCCAGATTTTGTGGAACAAAAGCTTTGCCACGTGTGTGGCTAAGATGAAAATGAATAAAGAAATGGATGGCTGTGATGGAAGAAAAAAGAGAGAAAAGGCAGGGACACGGAGGGATCAGGGGAAAAGGAAATGAGGGAAATGAGGAGGGAAAACGGATACCTTTCGACCTGTGACCCGACCCGGTCACACTTTGCGTTTCCGGTGTCAAAAGACCCTCCTTTCAAGGCCAACTAATCCCTGTTCCATTTCCACCCTAAACATTTAAAATAAAGTTCGAATTTTAAGGGTTTATGCTGTGGGGGGTGCGGCGGGTTTGGGTGGCGATCCACCAAACTTGAAATGATACCATGCAATTACCACCTCCACTACCCTTCCCTCAACCTCAGGAACAAAGCCCAAATAAATTTTGGGGTGTCGGAGTTACTATGGAGTCGAATCAAGAACACCTAAATTCTAGGGTTCCGGTGGGTTAGAGGCAAATAGGAGCCTTTCCAGGCCAAATCAGGCTTGGCCACATGTATAAAGTTTGCTCTAATCTTTGAGATCTTCATTTCTACAATTTTTGAGAATTTTTGAAAATAGTTGAATTTTCCAACGAGTCGAGGCAGCCGACTGTCACCCACGACGGCGGGTGCGGCGACGCACGGCCAGGGAGCCGACATTTGTGTTTGTATGCGAATTTCGTTATTCTAAGTATGTTTTGAGATCTAATGGTTGTGGTTTGAGTATTAATATGATGGTGGTATATGTGGAAGTAATTGAATAATATGAATAATTTCGTATTTAGTTTGAATTTTGGAATTGTGATCTACGAATGGCTTGATCCCTGTTTGGGGTACGTAGGCAGTCTAACAAGATGTTAGATGCAGCCATAAAATAGGTGAGACTAAATAATTGAGAATTAGTGTTTATCCGGATTTTGACCTAAGAGAAGGAAATGGTTCTAAATTGGAAAGTAAATGGTATATCTTGGTAACTAAATAATGGTTATAGACTCAACGTGGGATGAAGGGAATTATTTGGAGAATACAACTAATATTAGTGAGTTCAATTGTTAAATTAAAGATATGTTTGACATTTAGAAAAATATAGATAGCTTGTAATACTAAGTAATATCGACTTAAAGGGATGCGATTAAGGGAAATAAATTAACTACGTTTTTAGTTGGGCCTATCATAATTAATTCTCGAAATATATTTATATTTCGGGGAGGGGCGTGACACACCCATCCCAAGCCAGGCAACAGACCAGCCCATTTTTTACTGACCCGGGGACCGACCTATTTGGCTGGAGCGTACCGTTCACTCGCGTATGGGCGCGAGTAGGAGACATGAATGCAAGCGGCAGGGCCCGCTGTTAGCCCATTTGATCTTCACTCGGACCATGGCGACGTGGGCCTCTCTGTGCCATTGGATTTCCAACGATAAAAAAAATTTGAATTTTACTTTTAAATTGGACTGTCCGATCACAGATCAACGGTCCACGTTCCCCCACCCCTCCTCCCCCCCACCCCCACCCCCCACAAAAAAAAGGCCCAATGGTCAGAAATATGACCGTTAGCCACGTGGCAGCTTATAGGCTGTTGGATTTGAATATTTTTCAAATCCAACAATCCAAATTAATTAACTACATTAAAATTAATTAAAAATTATGAAATTTATTAAAAAATACATAAATAATTTAATTTAATTTTTCTATAAATACCTAACCATCATCTTCCACCTTACACCACATTTCAATATTTTCTACACTTTCTACCAAAGTTTCATATACTTTTTGAGTGGAAAAAAAATACCAAAAAGCTCATCCTTAATTTTTTTTTGTCCATATAAACCATACATCCCTACATCCATCTTCAATGTTTTCAAATCTTGAGTTCTTACAATGTCTTCTTCAAGAAGAATGTATAAACAGTTTGAGGAGCAACAGAAAAGATTGTTGGTACAACAAGAAGAATTGGTCAATGTCCAGAAAAGGTGGAGATGGCGATGAGGCTTTCGCAATGGAGGAGGATGAGGATGATTAACATAGAAGGCAGAGGGCTTAACATTCCCGCTGTGTCAAGGAAGTTGTGGGTCATATAGCCAAACCCAGACGTGCAGCAAACCTCGATAGAAGAAGGGAAAACGAGGTAAAGATCTCTTGGAAGATTATTTTATTTCCAACAGCGTATTCCCTGATCATGTTTTTAGATATCGTTTTAAAATGCAACGAAGTTTGTTCGACAAAATTATGAGTGCTGTTTGCAACCATGATTCGTACTTTGTGCAAAAAAAAAGATGTTTTTCATGTTCTAGGTCTGTTTCCTGAGTGCTGTTTGCATATGGAGTATCTGCAGATCAAGTGGATGAGATCGCGAGGATGAGAAAAACAACTATTCTTGAGTCCCTAATGTGGTTTTGCTCTGCAATTGAAGCCCTCTACACTGGAGAGTACATCCGGAAACCCACGCCAATGGACATGCGAAGGCTTCTGCGGAAGGGTGAGATGCGAGGCTTCCCTGACATGATTGGAAGCATTGACTGCATGCACTGGACCTGGAAAAACTGTCCAAGTGCGTGGCAAGGAGCGTATGGCAACAGAAAAGGAGCCAAAAGTATCATTTTGGAAGTGGTGGCTTCATTTGATACATGGATTTGGCATGCATTTTTTTGGTGTTCTAGGAGCTCAGAATGACCTAAATGTCCTTACCCAATCTCCAGTCTTTGACATAGTGCTGCAAGGAAAAACACCCAAAGTCACATATTCAGTGAATGGCCAGACATACATAATGCTGTACTACCTTGCAGACGACATTTACCCAAGGTGGACAACGTTTGTCAAAACAGTCCCACATCCACCAAGTGAAAAAGAAAAACACTTTGCAAAATGTCAAGAGGGATGCAGGAAGGATGTGGAACGTTGTTGTGGTATCCTGCAAGCTCGTTGGTCGATGGTCTGGTCAGCTGCCAAAATGTTTGATGTTGAGGCACTTCGATCCATCATGATGACGTGTATCATTCTCCACAACATGATTGTCGAAGATGATTATGATTATGATGTCATTGATGAATATGAGCCGGACACAATGAACAACTTAAGAACACGTATCTATTATACTCATGACGACACTGAAGATCCCGTGTAACAGAGCCATTGGAACGGGATAAACGTTATAATGAATTGATTGCTCAACAGCACACTTCATTGCAAGAGCCATATTGGCACTGTACTCGTCAAAATGACTTGATTGAGCACCAATGAGGATTGCAACAAGGTCAAGATAATTAGTCGGAGCTTATGTAATTTTATTTTAGTGTGTGTTTTTTTTTAAGTTTATTTGATGAGTATGTAATTTTATTTTAGTGTGTTTTTTTTAAGTTTATTTGATGATGTAATTTTATCCAAAATTGGTTAAAAATATTATCCGAAATTAAAACTATTTTTTTATTTATTATTTTATAAAAAAATTAATAATATTTTAAATGGGCTGGGTGCCAGCGCGGGTGGAGATCGTTTGTGTCAGAGCATTTTTAGATTGGGTGCCAACACATTTTTTTTAGGGGTGGAGATGCTTTGGCCTATTCCGGTTCACAGGGGTCTATTACTGTTCACTTGAGTGGATAAATGGGCTGGATGCTGGCGCAAAATATTTTGGAGGTGAAATTGCTATAATCAAGAGATAGTCGGCAAGATGGCAACCAAGAGAGAGAAGCCAACCACCTGAATGAAGCTCTGGGAAATCCCCGAGCTACACTATCACAAACAAAAGACAACAAGGAGAACGTGGTGGTGTTGGAAACACGCGAATAGGTGAAAGCGCTAGAACTCTACACGTGAACTCAAGAGAAAACATGACTGAAGATCGAAGCAAGAAAGAGCCGGGAAGAGTATACTCGCCGGGGTTGAGGAATTGGGTAGGCTAGAGTGAAAAATTGGGAGAACCACCAGTATATGCAAGGTGAAAATAAGGGAAAGAAAGAAAAGAGAACCACCAGTAGGTGCTACTGGAGATGCTTAGATTTGAAAGTCTCATAGAAGCAGTGAGAAGGACTCTCGCTTCGAAGAGAAGAGCTCTCACTTTGGAGAGAAGTCTACTTTTAATGGAATTATGATTGACAATATTCATTGCCATTATCAACAACATTGTCAACATATAAATAGTATATGGACCTCTTATAAAAAATATCTACGTCATCTCAATACAAAATTTGCAATATCTCAATATTTTGGACATCGTAATAATATTACTTTAATACAAAAGGTTAAATATTTCATTTTATCAAAATATTGTCGATATAATGTTGAGTTTCCGTGTAGATTATTAGTGTAGAATACCATTTGTACTAAAAAACAAGGTCGAACAATAATCCAGTCTTTTTTTTATGCAATTAAAGAATCCCATAATAATTGGCTTTATAACAAGAGCCACAGCAGAAGGATTTTCAGCCAAACATCTTTTTGTCTAGAAACCTTTGTGTTGATCAATCATGCATTCATGGCCAGGCCCGGCCTAGGCCTGATGCAACCAAGGCCATTGTCTAGGGCCCAAAATTGAAAGGGGCACAAAAAAAAATTCAAATAATTAGGTTTCTATTGATAAAGGCCCAAGTTGGACAATGAAGGGAAGGGCCCAGGTTTTCAGGATTTAAGAGCGAGCCAGGTTTTGGCCATTTATTAAAAAAAAAAACAACAATCTAAGGGGACCACTAGTCCCCGGTCCCCACCACCATTAACCCTAATTGCCCTTTTCTCGAATCCCCACCCCTTTGTTTCCCCCACTTCTTGCCGTCTGTTATTTTCCCCACGCCATCCACCCCATTGTTTTCCCACTCCTTCAAATTTCAGTTAACTAGTTAACTGTTATATCTATGTTCGTTAATATAAAAAAAAATAAATTTGTTCAATTGTTACATATAATTTAATAGCTATTAATTTCATCATTAAAATTTTCATGTATAAAATAATTCAATGAACGAATCTTGTAGGGTATAAAAATTAAAACATTGAATTTAAAACATTGATGATGTTGGTTGATTTTTGACCATAAACACCATTGAATTCTCATTGATTTTGATTCAAAACTTTTGAATTTCCAACAAAATGCAGCTTGCCTAATGTAACTTTTGTATTCTCAAAATAATAGATTATGTGAATAATGGATATACATATATTTTGTATTATATGCTAAATTGGATTAATAGGCCTTGTAGTGATAAGATGTTCGAAAAATAGTTCATGTGGTAAAAAAAATTGGGATTTAAACCTTGTGGTAAAGACCAGAAGATAATTTCTTAAAGGTTGAAATTTGAAGAAGATTTGCTAGGAGTGGTTGTATATGATTGTACTTTTGATTGTCAGGGTTTAAGTACAATGTCCCCCCATTGTATATTTTCTCAAGTAATATAATTTTGGCGTGAGGGCCTAGACCCCTAGCTTCGACTGGGTTCTAGCCCTCGTTAAATTTTTTTTTAACATATGTTTTTGTATTAAAAAAGGGCACATTTTGAGCTTTCGCACTAGGCACCCAAAAACTCGAGGACCGGCCGGTTCATGGCAAACAGTAGCAGTATGCTGATCAATGTAGTTTGCTTGCTCATTTTGTCAAGCTTTTTGTGGAGGGATTCCCATGGTGCAACTGCAAGAGGCACTCAGACCAAGTGACACTCTAAACTCCTCAACTTCCTTAGTTTCGGCAAATGGGAAATTCAACATTGGGTTCCATGTCTTTGATCATAATTCAAACTACAGCTACCTTCCTGTAAAGTTCCCTGCAGGTCATAACTATGCATGGATTGCAAATCGAAACAATCCGGTTTTCCACCCTTTGGGATTTCTCACCTCAGACCAAAAAAAAAAAAACACTGAAAATTACACATAGAGATGGGATTTCTCACCCATTGTCAATATCGCTGCAACCCTTTTAGATTCTGTGAATTTCATTGTGCAAGAATTGAGGTCTGATGGATCAACCAAAAAGATTTTGTGGCAAAGTTTTGATTTCCCGGAAAGGTTTAGTTAGTTGAGTTTGTCTGATTAACGGGTTTGAGTTGTGTGGACATGAAATCTTTTTATAAGAACGTAAGAGGAACATATGAATCGGCACTGCTACCGCTGCTGCGTAAATTGATCAGGTAGATTAGACACATAAAAGTATTGCTTGACTTGCTTAATCTATGTGGTAATAACTGAACGATATACAGCAGAGAACAGACAGTACACAATGCCAACAGCTCTTTCCATAGGTACATTAGTCTGTCTAGAATAAGTAAATTTCCAACTAAATTAGTTCCACCATATAAAAACAAGTCAAAATTCAGGCAAACCGTAAACATAATAGTATGTAAATTCATCGCGGTACATCAGTGGAATCGGATATCTCATTTGAAGAAAAAAATTCTGGTTTTTTTTCACTTAGACCAGCTTCAACCACATTTCTTTCTGTAAAAAATGCTGGCTTTGCAGGTAATGGCAACGGTGTGGGTTGATTTGTCAACATAGATACAACATCTGACATGGTAGGCCGATCAGCTGCATTTTCTTCCACGCATAGCAGACCAACATGAACACATCTTAACAATTGATCTCTGATGCATGAATCGCCTAATGTTGGATCCATTAATTCTAGAACTGTGCCTTTCTTCCATAATTCCCATGCCTGAAACATCATGATTGTATTTAATTAGAATCACACACCTAACACTACAAAGAAAAATTTGTCGTCACAATTAAGAATTGAAATGACATACATATCCTCCTATAGTAAGCAGGCGATCAGCATTGTAGAAGCTATTGTTTCTCCTGCCGCTTACAATTTCAAGCATTAACACTCCAAAACTATAAACATCAGATTTTATGGAAAAGATGCCCTGCATGGCGTACTCGGGAGACATGTAACCACTGTTACCAAATAGAAAAAAGATACTTGTTTTAGTACTTCTGCATACATAAATAATCCATGTTATATAATATAGCAAACTGAGGGATGAAAGACCAATTTATTGTTTACTTACTATGTTCCGACAACCCTATTAGTATTTGCTTCTAGTTCATTATGCTTGAAAATCCTTGCCATACCAAAATCAGATATTTTGGGGTTCATATTTTCGTCAAGTAGTATGTTACTTGCTTTTAAATCTCTATGAATTACTGTCACTCTTGAGTACTTGTGCAAGTAAAGCAATCCTTGAGAAATTCCTTCAATTATACTGAAACGCTTATTCCAATCAAGTAGCGCGACTCTTGTTGAATCTGCTCAGTAAATAAAAGAATTAGTAGATTGAGAATGATCTGTGTGTTTTTTGACATATCACACAAATCCGAAACAAAAATAAATCAAGCAGTAGGATTAAAGCGAGTGTTACCAACCGAATAAAAAGTAGTCCAAACTTTTATTTGGCATATACTCGTAAATAAGCATCCTTTCTTCACCATGAACGCAAAATCCAAAAAGTTTGACAAGGTTTTTATGTTGGAGTTCATATATGAGTATCAATTCATTCTTAAACTCCAACGTTCCTTGCTCTGAACGCTTTGAAAGCCTCTTAACAGCTACATCTTGTCCCGTCACCAATTTTCCCTGAATTAATGATGCACAATAACTCACCCAATCAGCTTTAAGTTTTTGCATCAGTGGACGAAATAACACTCTATGATTTAAAACCTTACCTTATAAACAGGACCAAATCCCCCTTGTCCGAGCTTGTTTTCTTGTGAGAAATTACATGTGGCAGCCATTACAGATGCATAACTAAAGACACTTAAATCATGTCTCGTATTTCCATCATTTTGACATGCATTGGCATCAGTAGGTCGATCAGATTTGATTAAGTCAAGCAATTCATGCTCAATGATATTTGTCTCTTTCTCACCTATTTAAATTAAGGTAGAAAATGAATTTTACATTCATGACAAAAAATTTCATTGACGTGAATAAGTTTGTGTACCTGAAAGTGCAAATTTTCTTCTTCGTAGTACATAGCAGGCGATGCAGGGGACCATTATGCAGGGGACCATTAGTAGTAGAGCAGCAACTGTGACACCAGTGCCAATAAATATCCGCTTTTTTGTATCTGCATTGATTAGTAAATGTACTTTCCGTTTAATTGCATATACTAGTGTGCGTTAGTGTGTGTGTGAGGAAGGTATGATATAGAAACATATAGAAATTTACCATTACTGCGAGGTGACTTTGTGTTCAACATATAGAAATTTTGTTTGAACTCCCCGGTTATTCCGGTATAATATTGACATTCAGACTCATGATGTGCAATTCGAAAGTAGTATCTGTTGGTATTGGAGGGTTAGGGTTTGCTAACAATACCAATATTTCGGTGATAGGTTTACAAACTTATCACTCCTTTGTCTTTCACACTCTCAATCTTCTCGGACAAATAAGTGAAGGGAGGACAGAAAAATAACAAGCTTGCACACAACACTCTTTGATTTAATAAATGAAAGAAACAAGTTTACAAACTCAAGGACAACTGAAGCTTACAAGCTTCTAACAACCTTTTAAGAATGCAAAACAGAAAATGGGATACAATTAAACCCTAGTTGCAAGACCTATTTATTCGAAAACAGAAGATGATAAACAATGCAGCATGGCAGCCATAAAGCACTAGCTGCTATCAACCCTCACACATGCTTCGGATGTGTTTTGTTCCCTTTCACTCATGACTAGTTATGGATATACACACATTGCAGCTTTACATCCATAACTGCTTCATTATCACATGTAGCACACTGCTACTTTGTGTTCTTATATTCGGCTGGCACATACAAGTCTTATTATAAGACTAGTGTAAGAAACACTAGTGAAGAACAGGCTGGCAGCATGTGGGGTGGTTTTATTTGAATATCCAACACTCCCCTTCAAATCAAAACACCTTCATTCCTAGCATTTCACGCATCACTCGGAATGAATCAATTGGCAGTGCCTTAGTGAAGATGTCAGCTGCTTGTTCCTTTGTGTGACAATAGACAAGCTCAATTGTCTTTTGTTTCACATGATCCCTTAGAAAATGGAACCTAGTATCAATGTGCTTGCTCCTTCCATGTTGAACTGGATTCTTTGCAAGTTTAATTGCAGATACATTATCCACATGAATCAAGGTCGATTCCTCTTGTGAATGACACACTGATTTCAACAGATTCCTTAACCATATTGCCTCACACACGGTTGAGGCTACAGCTACATATTCGGCTTCACATGAAGACAAGGCAACGATTGATTGCTTCTTTGAAGACCATGAGAAGGCTGTTGAACCTAGGAAGAACACATAGCCAGTTGTGCTTTTCCTTTCATCTTGATCACCTCCCCAATCACTATCTGAATAACCATATAATTTTGCATCTTCACCAAAATTATAAAATAGACCAAAGTTTAGAGTACCTTTTATATATCTTAGAATCCTCTTGACAGCAAGCCAATGAGACTCCCTTGGTGTTTCCATGTATCGACTAACAAGTCCAACACCATACACTATATCCGGTCTTGTGATTGTGAGGTACCTTAGGCTTCCAACTAGGCTCTTGTACACGGTTGAGTTTACAAACTCACCTTCTCCTTCTCTGGACAGCTTCAATCCAGTTGCAACTGGAGTATTGACAGTGTTACAATTGTCCATATTGAACTTCTTCAATATGTCTCTCATGTACCTTTGTTGAGAGATGAAAATGCCCTCACTTTCTTGCTTCACTTCTATGCCAAGGAAGTATGACATTAAGCCAATGTCAGTCATCTCGAACTCACTGAACATGGACTGCTTGAACTTATTGAACATCACCTCATTGTTTCCTGTAAACAATAGATCATCTACATAGAGACATATGATTAAGAACTCTCCTTTCTCACCTTTCTTCATATAAACCGAATGCTCATATGGACATTTCTGAAATCCATTTTGGTGAAGGTAGTAGTCAATTCTTGAGTTCCAAGCTCGTGGAGCTTGCTTGAGGCCATACAAGGCTTTCTTCAAGTGATAGACTTTATCTTCTTCTCCTTGTATTTGGAAACCTTCCGGTTGTTCCACATAAACTTCTTCCTCAAGAAATCCATTAAGAAAGGCTGACTTGACATCTAATTGATAAATTTTCCACTTATGATGAGCTGCAAGGGAAATTAGCAATCTCACCGTGTCAAGTCTTGCAACTTGAGCGAAGACTTCATCATAATCTATTCCATGCTTCTGTTTGTAGCCCTTTGCCACAAGTCTCGATTTGTACCGATCCACACTTCCATCTGCAGTGCGCTTGATCTTGTACACCCACTTGACACCAATAGCCTTCTGATTTGGTGGGAGCTTTGTCAACTCCCAAGTGTCATTCTTCTCGATGGCATGGATCTCTTCTTCCATAGCTTTCTTCCAATGGACCTCTTTCACAGCTTCATTGAATGAAAGGGGTACATGGTCTGCATATAGACAAAATAGGTTTGTCTCTTCTCCCTCTTCTTGTCCATAAATTTCTGTGAGACTCCTTAGTCTCACTGGAGTTGATTAACTGCCTTCCTCACTGGATGTAGGGCCACTCCTTGCATTTCTGTGCACTGGAGTTGTTATGCTTGATTGAGCAGGTTGTTGCTCGACAGTTGGTACAATTTCTGGTTCTTCAAAATCAGTGGAAACAAGTTTCTCCTTACTGACCTATTTGTTGTTCCACTTCCATGTCTCTTCTTCACTGAAGATGACATCTCTACTAACCACTAGTTTGCTAGTTAGTGGATTGTAGAGTTTGTATGCCTTGGACTCTTCACTATAGCCCACAAACACACACTTCTCACCTCGATCATCAAGCTTCCTTCTCTTGGCTTCTGGTACTTGAGCATATGCAACACATCCAAAGATCTTTAGGTGTGCAACATTCGGCTTGTGTCCACTCCAAGCTTCTTGAGGTGTCATTCTCTTGACACTCTTTGTTGGACACCGATTTAACAAGTAAATCGAACAAGCAACAGCTTCTGCCCATAATTCTTTTGGCAGGTTCTTCTCCTTCAGCATGGACCTTGTCATGTCAAGGATGGTTCGATTCTTCCTTTCGGCTATACCATTTTGCTGTGGTGTATAGGCAGCTGTCAGTTGGTGCTTAATCCCTTGCTCCTTGCAGTATGCTTGGAAAGCATTAGAGGTGTACTCTCCACCTCTATCTGATCTCACAGCCACAAGTTTGTGGTTACTCTCAGCTTCAGTGAATGCCTTGAATTCCTTGAAGACTTTAAGGGCAGCTGACTTCTCCTTGAGAAAATAGGCCCAAGTCTTCCTACTAAAATCATCAATAAAGGTAATGAAGTATCTATTACCTCCATAGGACATAGGGTCCAAAGGACCACATATATCCGTGTGCACCAACTGCAATGGTGCCTTAGCTCTCCATGCATTGCCAACAGGAAATGGCAACCTTGCTTGCTTGCCAAGTACGCAGCCTTCACACACTTGGTGTTTGGTTTCAATCTGAGGTAGACCACGCACCATTCCTCCATTTGACAACAGTTTTAAACCATTGAAATGAAGATGGCCAAAACGAAGATGCCATCTCCACGACTCATTTTCAATTTCACCAATGTTGCAACTGCCAATCTTTGTGTTCAATCTCAGTGGGAACATACGGTTCTTTGACATTTGAACCCGTGCAATGAGCCTTCTTCTTGCATTCCTTAGAGTGAGAAACATATCTTCCATATGTATGATGTACCCTTTCTGGAGCAATTGACCAATGCTCAGAATATTACTCTTCATACCTGGTATGTAATAGGTATCTGAGATGTATTCTTCTTTTCCATTTTTCTGGATGATTTTGATTTTCCCTTTTCCTTCAACTGGCAGCCTTGAGGAGTCACCAAGGCTTACAGATCCATAAGCCTCCATTCTGAGTTCGGCAAATAACTCTTTTCTTCCACACATGTGGTTACTTGCACCAGAATCCAAGTACCAAACATCTTGTTGGCTACTGGAATCATGGTGTGCTAGTAGGACAGTGAGTTCCTCACCATCATTCCCACTTGATTCTGCCAAGTTGACATGCTCACCATTTTTGTATGAACATTCATTTGCATAATGTCCATATTGCTTGCAACTGTGGCACTGGATATGTGCCTTTCCTCGAGTGGATCTCCATTCTTGAGATTGTCCTCGATTCTGTGCATAGCCACGACCTCTTCCTCGAGCTCGTCCTCGGCTGCGATTGGATGAGCTTCCACGTCGTGTGTTCCATGTCCCACGGCCTCCACTTGGCTTGTCAATACTGAGCTTTGTCTCCAAAACTTGTTCCAGCGTTGAGGGGCTTGCATTCTTCTGAATGCGCTGCTCATGAACTAGGAGTGATCCTAGTAGTTCTTCTGTGCTCATTGTCTCCAAATCCTTGGATTCTTCAATGACAGTCACCACATGTTCGAACTTGGATGTGAGTGACCGGAGTATCTTCTCCACAACTCGTACTTCATCGAGTCTTTCACCATTTCTCCTCATTTGGTTTACTATCACAGCGAGCCTTGTGTGATAGTCTGAGATGCTCTCTCTTTCATTCATATGAGCAGTTTCAAAATCTGCTCGAAGTGATTGTAATCTCACTTTCTTGACTCGATCTACACCTTTGTAGATGATACTGAGTGTGTCCCATACTTGCTTGCTCGTTGTTGCTTCTGCAACCTTTTCGAACGTTGCATCTTCTAGACCTTGATAGAGGAGATACAAAGCCTTTTGGTCCTTCTTTCGTAAATCCCTGAGAGTGTTGCTTTGATCTGCAGTGTATGCAGCTTCTTGTGCCGTAGTAAGTACAACATAGCCACTACTAACAACTTCCCACAGCTCCTGTGATCCAAACAAAGCCTTGAATTGAATGCACCATCTTTCATAATTTTCTTTCTTCAATACAGGAACTTGGAGTTGCACAAGATTTGATGCCATTGCTGCTGCGCTTGCCAGAAGGTATTCTGGCTCTGATACCAAATGTTGGTATTGGAGGGTTAGGGTTTGCTAACAATACCAATATTTCGGTGATAGGTTTACAAACTTATCACTCCTTTGTCTTTCACACTCTCAATCTTCTCGGACAAATAAGTGAAGGGAGGACAGAAAAATAACAAGCTTGCACACAACACTCTTTGATTTAATAAATGAAAGAAACAAGTTTACAAACTCAAGGACAACTGAAGCTTACAAGCTTCTAACAACCTTTTAAGAATGCAAAACAGAAAATGGGATACAATTAAACCCTAGTTGCAAGACCTATTTATTCGAAAACAGAAGATGATAAACAATGCAGCATGGCAGCCATAAAGCACTAGCTGCTATCAACCCTCACACATGCTTCGGATGTGTTTTGTTCCCTTTCACTCATGACTAGTTATGGATATACACACATTGCAGCTTTACATCCATAACTGCTTCATTATCACATGTAGCACACTGCTACTTTGTGTTCTTATATTCGGCTGGCACATACAAGTCTTATTATAAGACTAGTGTAAGAAACACTAGTGAAGAACAGGCTGGCAGCATGTGGGGTGGTTTTATTTGAATATCCAACAGTATCCGAGGCACTCGCAATTTTTCCAACAAGAATCTTTACAATCACTAATACTTAGACTTTCATTAGTGGTGGTTGGCTTAAAGAAACCACTTTTTAGCTCGAATATGTCACCAACATGTCTGCAAGTTGGCTGCTCCGCCCATGTCTGGCACCCTCCATCTGTGTTCTAGCCATAACAGTTATCTGCTCTTGCAATATCAACTCCTCCATAGTCATATAGCTGTCCAGTTGAGGTTAAATACCATTCTAATGCAGAAGTATGGTTTAGAGAATAGTAAGAGAAGTAGTCTTCGTTTTTGTTCGAAACAATGCTAAAATTATACCTCATCCTCAGCAGCTTAAATCTCTCACTTGTGGGGGCTCCACTAGTCCAGTAAACTACTCCGCGTCGCTTAATCTGCAATTCTTGTGTTTTGTAGTCCCATTCAAGGGTGAAAGGCCCCGGCTTTGGGTTGTAGAAGGTTGAAAATGAAGTAAGTGACAACATGTGCCCGTTTCTATGGTTAACACTAGGGGTGGAATTTTTTACCACATTACCAACCGTACCATACCAAAGTTGTGCCAAAAAATTTGTACCACTGGTAATGGTACGGTATTTGTACCATACCATACTGTTTCAGTACGGTACTGGTACTCAAAACTAGTACCAGTGGTATACCATACCTACCGGTTACCAATATTATTAATATTATATTATATATTTATTCATGTATATATATAATTATGTATTATGTATTATGTAATATTATATTATGCCGTTTGACACTTTGACTCATTTATCATATTCCTAAAATCTCCACAAACCAAACACTCTTAGTCTCTCACTCTGGTCCCTGCTCGACACATTAGAAACCTAGGGCTTGTTCCGCCGTCGCAGCTCTCTCATCGATTCATCTTCGTTTCTCGTTTCCGGCGACTTTTTCTGGTTCATTTGAGTCTCAGCATGCTATAGTCTTATGATTTATTAAGTTTTTACCACTTCGACATACAATAGTAAAAAATCTTGAATTAGGTTAAATTGTGTATATATGTCAAACTATGTATATTTTATGGGCTTTGAATTAGATTAGAAAAATATTAGATTTTGGGCAAACTAAGTGGCGTAAAACAAAGTGGTAATTACCATTGGCATACCATACCAACCAAACTATTTGGTATACCGATATTCGGTATACCAAAAGTTTGGTACGGTAATGGTAATAGATTTTGTCGTACCAAATATTTGGTATGGTAATCGGTACAGAGGTTTTGGTACGGTAATGTACCAAAACCACCCCTAGTTAACACTAGACCTGTAAACGGGTCGGATTTATCGGGTTTGGGTCGGGTTGAACCCGACCCGTTAAGCTAATGGGTCACCCGAACCCGACCCGTTAAGTTAACGGGTCACCCGAACCCAACCCGTTAAGTTAACGGGTCACCCGTTTCACCCATTAAGACCCGTTTCACCCGTTAAGACCCGTTAACAAATTTTTTTTTTTTTTTTTTTTTTTTTGCATAGAGTTTATTTTTTATTGTTAAGATTTTATTAAAATTACTAAAACATCATCAACTAACGGGTGCTAACGGGTCTAACGGGTTGACCCAAAGTGACCCATTATTTAACGGGTTGTTAACGGGTTCACCCATTAGCGACCCAACCCGTTAAACATCCACCCAAATACTAATATTAACGGATCGGATCGGGTCGGGTTAACGGGTCGGGTCAAAAATGCCACCTCTAGTTAACACCTAACATCATGCCTGGATAAAGGGTATCGGTTGGATGATCAAAACTTTGCCACAAAATCTGATTTTTTGATCCATGGATAGTGATCACTTCTTGTAGGATAAAATTGCCAGAATCCAGTAGAGTAGCCACCACAGTACTAGTGTTAGTATTAGCAGTTTCTCTACTGGCAGAGTAAAGCTCCAACTGTGTCCTGCCTTGGTCCATAATTTTCAATGTTTTGTTCTTGTCCAAGATAAGAACTCCTGTTGGGTGTAAAATAGGTTTGTCTCGGCTAGCAACCCATCCTATGTTAGCACTATCACGCCCCCATATGCACAACTGGCTGGAATTCGATTTGTCATATACACAGAAACCTAAGCAGAAGGTCTCCATTGCAGAACATAAATAAGTTGTGGAGTTGAGAGACTCACCCGGTTTGAGTGTGTCACCTGGTTTGATTGGGTTCTGTGCACTTGCAGCATTATAATAATAAGTCCACACTAAGCTTGAAAATATGAGCAAGCAAGTTCTGCAGCTAGCCATGAATGACTATAGAAAAGTATTATCTGCCTAACCTTTCTTCTTTCTTGGTTGCAACTGAGTGATGAGCCCTAAATCTAAAGAAAATTATTAGGTCTGAAGTGATTTAAACTTTAAAGTTCAAGTGGCTGACAAAACGTTTAAAAAGATAACCAATTTGTACCACAAGACAGAAGGACCATTTGTACCACTGAAACATACACGCACACAACTTTGGATAAAGTTTCTTAAGATTGGAGCTATACGCATGTTTCACGCACGTCCATATGTTGTTTGACAAACTGCTCTAGTCATATAATTTGGTTCCTTTTCTTTTTTTTTTTTACTCAGGCGCAGTTGCATTTTTAAAAAGAAACAAAAAGGATAGAACAAAAGGCAGAGGGTACAAGAGCACCAATGTGAGAGAATTAATGTGACATGCAATGTGTGAAAAACAAAAACGCAGAACTACTATCCGGAGATTAAAGCGTACAGTCTCATCCTTAATTATTAGAAATTAGTTTCATGTACACACAGCTCAAACCCCTTAATCAGATAAGCTCCTTTGAACCCTACATCTTTTGTATTTTAAATCCAGTCAAAGGAGAGTTGTTAAGGACCTTTTGGCAAGTCTTTTTGAACCCGTGTTTTGGAAAAAGTACTGTTATTTCAAAAGGATAGTGCTATTCATGCACTCGTTTTTATTTCTCACATACTCTTATTAATTTTTTGCTAGTGATCTTCTTCAATTCATTCGATTTGTCATATATACCGAAACCCAAGCAGAAAGTACCCTTTGCAGAACATAAAACAGTTGTGGAGCAAGTTATGCAGCTAACCATGAATGACTCCAGAAAAGTATTACCTGCCTAAGCTTTCTTCTTTGTTGGTTGCAACTGAGTGGTAAATCTAAAGCAAATTATTATGTACGTGAGGCGATTTAGGCTTTACAGTTCAAGTGGCCGGCAAAACTTTTAAACAGATGACCAATGCACAAATAGATGTAGAACAAGACGAAGGCCCGTGGTACAGATTTTTCAAGGTTCCTCCACTTTAATAATAATAACATATGACGTGTGTGACTATATTTCCGGCTTGTACCACTGAAACATAAATGCAAACAACTTCGGAAAAGGTTTCATAAGATTGGAGCTAAACATGTTTCATGCACGTATCTGTTGGAAGTTCAAAGCAAAATGAATGCCAATAGTTACATGTTGGTGAAATGATTGTCTGCCCAACTATTCCTTTTTCAACTAGCACGGTTTTTTTTTTTTTTTTTTTTTCTTTTGATCATTGGGAATATTCATCAGTAGCTAGCACCCAAATTCAAACTTGGTGTTCAATTTTCCCGGATTTTCTCGCAACCCAAACGGAGGATAAGAAAAGGGTAGTTAGGGCAGAGGTCGACCATACCGGCATACCCCCAATCTATCCAACTCTCCTCCGTCGATCTGAACGCCATCCTGCATCTTCTTCTCCAATTTCTCTGAAATATCAATTGATTTCGACAAAAAAAATGGTCAATGTCATGGGTGTTGATGACAGGGGATAAGAGACGATGAGACATGGGTGGTCATGGCATCAACAGAAGTGAAGCAAGATATGGGAAATATCAAAATATGGGAAGAGAGTTAAAATGACAGGTGTTTAAAAATTATTGGGCCCCATTAGATGGCGACTTTCTCCAAAGTAAGTACTCAAGTATTTATCCGTCTTCCCCTTTTCTTTTTACCTTCTTCCTCCAGTATTTCCTCGTTCCTTCTGGATCTCCTTTTTTTTGTCTTTTTCTTTTTGCCGAAATGTAGACTTATCAAGTCTTTAAGCTCAGAAAAGGATAATGTTGGCGAGAATATTTTTTCTTTTCTTGATATATAGAATACGTGAAAAAGAAAGAGAAAATGCGAGATGCATCTGATTATTAATATTAATGGAAAAATATGTTTGATAAAATTATATCATTGGAATGACAAAACCACAATAATTTATTTACAAGTGCAGAAGTCTCAAATATGAAATAATTAAAGTAACAAATTTTTTTTTACTAATTCAACGTAAGCCTATACCTAATTTGGAGACGACAAGAAAATTTCATGAATAATCAAAATAAAGATCACAAATGAAATTTTAAACTCCCAAATTCCAAATCACGCACTCAAACAAATGCCTTTGTATGGGTGATTACCAACAATGAGGAGCAGCTTTTTCTCTTTTCTTCCAATAGAGTTGTTGGCTGCTCTCCGTTGAAAACAAAAGTAATCAAGCCTTATATAAGGCTGCTGCCAATTAAACCATCAACGATTTGGGCTGTTGGGCTCACAAAATATAAAGGTATATTACACGAGCTCCGAATCTAACAGTAGATGACAAAATTACTAATAATTCACTTAAAACAAATCAATAACAAAGTGGTGGAACTGGAAACACAAATATGTTCGGTGCAATGAACGTTGGAGTTTAAGAATGAATTGATACTCATATCTAAACTTTAAAATACGAACCTTGTTCGATTTTTGGGGTTTGTACATGCTTATAAGGTAAGGTTTTAAAGCTAGTAACATACTACTTGATGAAAATATAAACCCCAAAATTTCTGACTTTGGTATGGCAAGGATTTTCACGCACAAAGAACTCGAAGGAAGAACGAATAGGATTGTGGGACATAGTAAGTTATAACTAAGAAATGCATTAACATCACATCATTCACTTTTGGTTACTAAACATGCATTTCATGTATGTATAAGCTAAATTGTGCCCTCTTTTATATTTGCAGAAGTTACATGTCTCGTGAGTGCACCATTGGGGGGGAACTTTTCTACAAAATCCAACATCTATAGCTTTGGAGTATTAATGCTTGAGATCATAACTGGAAGGAAAAATAATAGCTTCCGCAATGCTAATCGCGTGCTCAATATTGTAGGATATGTATGTCAAATAAAAGTTTAATCAAGAAATGGGTTCTGACTCCGATATTATATATAACTGAACGTTTTACAGCGGAGAACAGAGAACACACAATGCCAACAGCTATTGTAGTTGATATTTCCACAGGTACGGTAGTTTGTGAGGAAAAAGTAATTTTCCAACTAATATACTTCCATCAGACATACAAAAGCAAGTAAAAATTTCAGCCAAACGGTGGAAATAGTAGGATGTAAATTCATCGCGGTACAGCAGTGGAATTGGATATCTCATTTGATGAAAAAATTTCTGATTTTTTTCCACTCGTAGCATCTTCAACCACATTTCTTCCTCTAAAAAATGCTGCCTTTGCAGGCAATGGCAACGGTGTGCTTTGATTTGTCAACATAGATACGACATCTGACATGGTAGGCCGGTCAGCTGCATTTTCTTCCACGCATAGTAGACCAACATGAACGCATCTTAAAAACTGATCTTTGATACATGAATCACCTAATGCTGGATCCATTAATTCAAGAACTGTGCCTTCCTTCCATAATTCCCATGCCTGAAACATGCAGGATTGTATTTAATTAGAATCACACACCTAAAACCACGAACAAAATTTTTCGTCACAATTAAGATTGGAATGACATACATATCCTACTATATTAAGCACGCGATCAGCATTGTAGAAGCTATTGTTTCTCCTGCCGCTTACAATTTCAAGCATTAACACTCCAAAACTATAAACATCAGATTTTATGGAAAAGAGGCCCTCCATGGCGTACTCAGGAGACATGTAACCGCTGTTACCAGATAGAAAAAAACACTTGTTTTAGTAATTCTGCATACATAAATAATCCATGTTATATAATATAGCAAACTGAAAGAGATGAAAGACCAATTTATTGTTTACTTACTATGTTCCGACAACCCTGTTAGTATTTGCTTCCAATTCATTATGCTTGAAAATCCTTGCCATACCAAAATCAGATATTTTGGGGTTCATATTTTCATCAAGTAGTATGTTACTTGCTTTTAAATCTCTATGAATTACTGTCACTCTTGAGTACTTGTGCAAGTAAAGCAATCCTTGAGCAATTCCTTCAATTATACTAAAACGCTTCTTCCAATCAAGTAGCGTGACTCTTGTTGAATCTGCTCAGTATATAGAAGAATTAGTAGATTGATAATGATCTGTGTGTTTTTTGACATATACACACCTCCGAAACAAAAATAAATCAAGCAGTAGGATTAAAGCGACTGTTACCAACCGAATAACAAGTAGTCCAAACTTTTATTTGGCATATACTCGTAAATAAGCATCCTTTCTTCACCATGAATGCAAAATCCAAAAAGTTTGACAAGGTTTTTATGTTGGAGTTCATATATGAGTATCAATTCATTTTTAAACTCCAACGTTCCTTGCCCTGAACACTTTGAAAGCCTCTTAACAGCTACATCTTGTCCCGTCACCAATTTTCCCTGAATTATGATGCACAATAACTCACCTGATCAGCTTTAAGTTTTTGCATCAGTGGAAGAAATAACACTATGATTTAAAACCTTACCTTGTAAACAGGACCAAATCCCCCTTGTCCGAGCTTGTTTTCTTGTGAGAAATTACATGTGGCAGCCATTACAGATGCATAACTAAAGACACTTAAATCATGTCTCATATTTCCATCATTTTGACATGCATTGGCATCAGTAGGTCGATCAGATTTCATTAAGTCAAGCAATTCATGCTCAATGATATTTGTCTCTTTCTCACCTATTTAAATTAAGGTAGAAAATGAATTTTACATTCATGACAAAAAATTTCTTTGACGTGAATAAGTTTGTGTACCTGAAAGTGCAAATTTTCTTCTTCGTAGTAAATAGCAGGCGATGCAGGGGACCATTAGTAGTAGAGTAGCAACTGTGATACCAGTGCCAATAAATATCCACTTTTTTGTATCTGCATTGATTAGTAAATGTACTTTCCATTTAATTGCATATACTAGTGTGCGTTAGTGTGTGTGTGAGGAAGGTATGATATAGAAACATATAGAAATTTACCATTACTGCGAGGTGACTTTGTGTTCAACATATAGAAATTTTGTGTACCATCACCAGTTAAGCCTTGTATGAACTCCCAGTTTATTCCGGTATAATATTGACATCCAGACTCATCATCTGCATTTAGAAAGTAGTATCCGAGGCACTCGCAATTTTTCCAACAAGAATCTTTACAATCACTAATACTTAGACTTTCATTAGAATCACTAGGGAAGGAAATGGGGGTGGAATTTGTGGTGGTTAGTTTAAAGAAACCACTTTTTTGCTCGAATATGTCACCAACATGTCTGCAAGTTGGCTTCTCCGCCCATGTCTGGCACCCTCCATCTGTGTTATAGCCATAACAGTTATCTGCTCTTGCAATATCAACTCCTCCATAGTCAAATAGCTGTCCAGTTGAGGTTAAATACCATTCTGATGCAGAAGTATGGTTTAGAGAATAGTAAGAGAAGTAGTCTTCGTTTTTGTTCGAAACAATGCTAAAATTATACCTCCTCCTCAGCAGCGTAAATCTCTCACTTGTGGGGGCTCCACTAGTCCAGTAAACTACTCCGCGTCGCTTAATCTGCAATTCTTGTGTTTTGTAGTCCCATTCAAGGGTGAAAGGCCCCGGCTTTGGGTTGTAGAAGGTTGACCATGAAGTAAGTGACAACATGTGCCCGTTTCTATGGTTAACACCTAACATCATGCCTGGATAAAGGGTATCCGTTGGATGATCAAAACTTTGCCACAAAACCCGATTTTTGGATCCATGGATAGAGTTCACTTCTAGTAGGATAAAATTGCCAGAATCCAGTAGAGTAGCCACCACAGTACTGGTGTTAGTATTTGCAGTTTCTCTACTGGCAGAGTAAAGCTCCAACAGTGTCCTGCCTTGGTCCATAATTTTCAATGTTTTGTTCTTGTCCAAGGTAAGAATTCCTGTTGGGTATAAAACAGGTTTGTCTCGGCTAGCAAACCATCCTTGGTTATTAGTATCACATCCCCATATGCACAACTGGCTGGAATTCGATTTGTCATATACACAGAAACCTAAGCAGAAGGTCCCCATTGCAGAACATAAATAAGTTGTGGAGTTGAGAGACTCACCCGGTTTGAGTGTGTCACCTGGTTTGAGTGTGTCACCTGGTTTGATTGGGTTCTGTGCACTTGCAGCATTATAATAATAAGTCCACACTAAGCTTGAAAATATGAGCAAGCAAGTTCTGTAGCTAGCCATGAATGACTATAGAAAAGTATTATCTGCCTAACCTTTCTTCTTTCTTGGTTGCAACTGAGTGATGAGCCCTAAATCTAAAGAAAATTATTAGGTCTGAAGTGATTTAAACTTTAAAGTTCAAGTGGCCGACAAAACTTTTAAAAAGATAACCAATCAACAAAATAGATGTACAACAAGACAGAAGGACCATTTGTACCACTGAAATATACACGCACACAACTTTGACTAAGGTTTCTTAAGATTGGAGCTTATACGCATGTTTCGCGTACGTCCATATGTTGTTTGACAAACTGCTTTAGTCAGCCTAGATATTCTTGATTCTGTAATCAGTCATATAATTTGGTTCCTTTTCTTTTTTTTTTTTACTCAGGCGCAGTTGCATTTTTAAAAGAAACAAAAAGGATAGAACAAAAGGCAGAGGGAACAAGAGCACCAATGTGAGAGAATTAATGTGACATGCAATGTGTGAAAAACAAAAACGCAGAACTACCATTCAGAGATTAAAGCGTACAGTCTCATCCTTAATTATTAGAAATTAGTTTCATGTACACACAGCTCAAACCCCTTAATCAGATCAGCTCCTTTGAACCCTACATCTTTTGTATTTTAAATCCAGTCAAAGGAGAGTTTTTAAGGACCTTTTGGCAAGTCTTTTTGAACCCGTGTTTTGGAAAAAGTAATGTTTTTTCAAAAGAATAGTACTATTCATGCACTCGTTTTTATTTCTTTCAATTAATTCGATTTGTCATATATACCGAAACCCAAGCAGAAAGTACCCTTTGCAGAACATAAAACAGTTGTGGAGCAAGTTATGCAGCTAACCATGAATGACTCCAGAAAAGTATTATCTGCCTAACCTTTCTTCTTTGTTGGTTGCATCTGAGTGGTAAATCTAAAGCAAATTATGTACGTGAGGCGATTTAGACTTTACAGTTCAAGTGGCCGGCAAAACTTTTAAACAGATGACCAATGCACAAATAGATATAGAACAAGACGAAGGCCCATTTGTGGTTCAGATTTTTCAAGGTTTCCTCCACTTTAATAATAATAACATATGACAGGTGTTTAAAAATTATTGGGCCACATTAGATGGCGACTTTCTCCAAAGTAAGTACTCAAATATTATCCGTCTTCCCCTTTTCGTTTTTACCTTCTTCCTCCAGTATTTCCTCGTTCCTTCTAGATCTCCTTTTTTTTGTCTTTTTCTTTTTTCAGAAATGTAGACTTATCAAGTCTTTAAGCTCAGAAAAGGATAATGTTGACGAGAATATTTTTTTCTTTTCTTTATATATAGAATAAGTGAAAAAGAAAGAGAAAAAGCGAGATGCATGTGATTATTAACATTAATGGAAAAATATGTTTGATGAAATTATATCATTGGAATGACAAAACCACGACAATTTATTTACAAGTGCAGAAATCTCAAATATGAAATAATTAAAGTAACAAATTTTTTTTTACTAATTCAACGTAAGCCTATACCTAATTTGGAAACGACAAGAAAATTTCATGAATAATTAAAATAAAGATCACAAATGAAATTTTAAACTCCCAAATTCCAAATCACACGCACTCAAACAAATGCCTTTGTATGGCTGATTACCGACAATGAGGAGCAGCTTTTTCTCTTTTCTTCCAATAGAGTTGTTGGCTGCTCTCCGTTGAAAACAAAAGTAAATCAAGCCTTATATAAGGCTGCTGCCAATTAAACCATCAATAATTTGGGCTGTTGGGCTCACAAAATATAAAGATATATTACATGAGCCACAAATCTAACGGTAGTTGACAAAGTCACTAATAATTCACTTAAAACAAATCAATGACAAAGTTGTGGAACTTGTGTTTTCATCACAATAAAAAATTTCTCGTCTTGTACGCTTTTAATCATCCCATTCCAAGATGAGTTGGTTCAGCAATAACTCTTCAATGTATCAGAGTGTTTGTTTGGAAAAAGAAGCACAAAATCTGATAATTGGGGATTTTCACCAGTAGCACCCAACTTCAAACATGGTGTTCAAATTTCCCGGATTTTCTCGGAATCCAAACGGAGGCTATTAATGATAAATTAACTGTCCGAGCTGTCTGGCGCAGAGTGCCGGGAGAAATTTTCGAGCTATAATCGCAGCCATGGCCGGTGATGGCGAAGTCCATGGGTCTTCTTCGACGCGACTCGTGTTTGGTTTGGGGATGTTGGGAAGGAGCAATCTAAGACTATTTATCATTAATAGCCAAAACTTAATACTTAATTTCATAAATGTCACTTTTTATAAAAAATTTAAATATTACAGGAAACTATGTGAATGGATTCTCAAATTCGAAAACTGATATAACTAATTAGACTTCTGATATAACTAATTAGGCCCATTACATGTATTTCCATTAGGCTCGTTACATTTCAAACTCTACTATCCTTGTATGTATTTAAACCATTTTATAATGTAAAGAAGGTATGAATGAAGAATATTGTTATTTATTTTTCTTAATTTCTTTTCATTTTTTCTTTCTTTCTCTTTCTCCGAAATGGGTTAATGGAATTCGAGTGGGAGTTGTAAGGGAGCAACTCAACCGCTCCAAACTTTGAGCTCTTCTTACTCCAAGAAAAATAGAATTGCAGAAGAGGCCATAAAGCATATGAAAAATCCCGTGAAATTCTTGAACATAATCGACTTGTCCGAATATCGGCGGTCATCCATCCATATATATGAAGAAATTCAAGAAAGTCGGAGATTCAAGATTGCAGTCATTCGTATCTTTCTCCGTTTGCTGCAGTAACTGAGACTAAACCGGTTTCTGTTTCATTTTTGTATATAGTTCTTTCAATTATTCATCAATTTGTCCACTGTGCTGACTGACTAGCTAGCTTGTAAATTTGGACTCTATCTCGTGCCCAAATGTGTCCGTACATTTGCTATTTTGGTTGATTGAATGCGGAGGAACCAAAGTAAATAGTACATGGATAATATTGTCTCGCAATAATATTGTCTCGCAATTGACAATATTGTTCCCAATTAGCAACTCACATATCAAAGCCTATGCCTACCAGATATATATATATATATATATATATATATATATATATATATATATATATATATATATATTTCCCCTGATTTATTTGTGTTTTTATAAAGCTGGGCATTGATCAATCTCAGACAAACACTTGCGAAATCTCACTGACCTCCTTCTAATTGATTTTTTTCCTCATTGAAAAACTACATAGTTATAAAGAGGCCGCAATGAGAATGTTTGCCATTACATTACCAACTACATCTTTATGTTTAGAACAATACTTGGCTACTTAAAGATAAGTAGGAACTCCTACTTAAAATTTCTTAAAATTGTTCATCGTCAATTTATAAAACATTGTGTTTATAATCAGAACCGTTCATATTATAAATCATCCTGTAAAGATTGCCTCTGCAAAAAAATCAATTAAAACTAAGGTCGTTTAGTCATCAAACTGTTTAAAAACAAATGAACGGTATTGGTAAAAGCATTACAAACCGTCTATGTAATTGTTACAATAGATTGACTGTCACATCCCGGCCCGGGGTGGATCACTTCCCGGGCCTGCTCCACCACCGTAGCACGATATTGTCCGCTTTGGGCCTCGACCATGCCCTTACGGTTTTGTTTCTGGGAACTCACGAGTAACTTCCTAATGGGTAACCCATCATGGGGATTTTGTTTCTGGGAACTCACGAGCAACTTCCCAATGGGTCACCCATCATGGGAGTGCTCTAACCCCCTTCTCGCTTAACTTTGGAATTCCTACAGAACCCAAAGCCAATGAGCTCCCAAAAGGCCTCGTGCTAGGTAGGAATGAGAATATACATTTAGGATCACTCTCCTGGGCGATGTGGGATGTCACAATGACTAAATGACCTTAGTTTCAATTTATTTTTTGCAGAGATGATCTTTACAGTATGATTTATAATATGAACAGTTTTAATCATAAGCATAAAGCTCTGTGATTAAAACATTAAGAGTTTTGAGTAGGAGTTCCTACTTATCTTTCAGTAGCCAAGTATTGTTCTTACGTTTATTAGGTTTAATTTTGAAGGTATTTAAGTATATTTTAGTGAATTTTCTGTTATTTTTGAAAGATTTTATAAAAAAAGACATTTATGAAATTGATTGTTAATTTTTTACTGTTGTCAACCAAAACTAGCAGGCCAATGCTTAATCCTAGTTTTTTCTCTGAGTAATTCTAAGAAGACTAAATATTTAAACTAAAATTTGTAAACTAAATGATGTGATTATTGATGATTAGATTATTAATTTAAATGTTGATTAACGTGTTTATTTCCTATTGATTCACATTTTTCAGTTTACGAATTTAATACCTTATCATTTTTCTTCCCTTTCTGTTGATAAGGGGCTCTCTCTCTCTCTCTCTCTCTCTCTCTCTCTCTCTCTCTCTCTCTCTCTCTCTCTCTCTCTCTCTCTCTCTCTCTCTCTCTAATGTAGACTTTGCTCAGAAATGGATATTATTGACGATTGAGGGTTCTAAGGCCATCTCTCTCTCTCTTTTTTTTTTAATGTAGACTTTGCTCAAAAAAGGGTTTTATTGATGAGAATTTTCATTCTTTTCTTGATAAAGTAAATAAGTGGAAAAGAAAAAGAAATGAACAAAAGGGAAAACGACTACTGATAGGAATAGAAAAATATTTTTGACAAAATTAAATTATTAGGAAAAAGTAAAAACAGACTCAATTATTCTAATAATATGGATGCCCACATATTGAAAGGTGAAGAAACAAGTGGTGGATGACAAAACCACCAATAATTCACTTATATCAAATCATTAACATAGTGGTGGAGGATATGTTGTGCTGAAACGTCAAATATGAAACCAATAAACTAATATAAAAGTATATTACAAGACGAACAACCTAAAGTGACATAAGGGTTTGTATTGGCTCGGTGTTAACTTACATCTAATATGGAGACTACCATTATATTTCACTAATAATCAAAATGAAGATTACAAATAGAGTTTTAAACTCTCCTGCATACACTCTGAAGCTCTCACTAAAACCAAAAACAAATGAAGATGATGAAAATATACATACTAAACTCCTTCTGTCCCAAAAACCACAAAAGTAACATCAGTACCCTTGAATGAGTGATTACCAACATAGGGGATCGCTCTCATTCTTTTCTTCCAATAGAGCTGTTGGCTGCTCTCCATTTAAAACAAAAGGCATCAAGCCTTATATAAGGCTGCTGCCAATTAAACCATCAGGCATCAGCAACCCTACCCACGCTTTCACATGGACAATTGAGGCCAAAACAATTTGGCCTGTTGGGCTAACAAAATACAAAGGCCTACTACATGAGCCACAAATCCAACAGTAGATGACAAAGTCACCACCAATTTGTTTAAAACAAATCACTAACAAAGTGGTGGACAACAAAGATGTTAGGTGCAAGGAACGTTGGAGTTTAAGAATAAATTGATACTCATATCTGAACTTCAACATACGAACCATGTTCGACTTTTGGAGTTTGGACCTGTTTATAAGGTAAGGTTTCAAAGCTAGTAACATAATACTTGATGAAAATAAAACCCCCAAAATTTCTCACTTAGGTATGGCAAAGATTTTCACGCATGACTAATAAGATTGTTGGGACATAATAAGTTATAAATAAGAAGTGCATTCTTATCACATCATTCACTTTTGGTTACTAATCATGCATTTATGTATGTATAAGTTAAGTTGTGTCTTCAGTGGTTGCATGTCTCCTAAGTATGTCATGGGGGAAACTTTTCTACAAAATCTGACGTTATAGCTTTGGAGTATTAATGCTTGAGATTATCTGGAAGGAAAAATAATAGCTTCTACAATGATCGCGTGCTCAATATAGTAAGATAGGTATGTCAAATAAAATCTTTCTATGATTAAAATGTCTCCTCTTTGAGGTGAGACTTAAGAGAGTGTGATATCCTAAATGAATATAAGGTTATTTCAGGCTTGGGGTTATGGAAAGAAGGTGCACGGCTAAAATTAATGGATCCAATGCTAGGCGATTCATGTACGAAGATCAGTTGATAAGATGCATCAATGTTGGTCTGCTATGCATGGCGATTCCTCAGAGGCACACCAAATGTAATTATCTGATATGTTTTTATTTTCAATATAACTTTGTGTTCCTTGTTTTCAATGTAACCCAAGGCCATCTTTTGATATATTAATTATTAATTAATTAGTATATCCCAAAGTCCAATCCTAAGGTTGAATTCAATTTCATTCTCTATGGTCTATCACTCCAATCACTATCTATAAGGGATAAAGCCTTATAAAGTGAAGAAACCTTTTGGGAATGGCCAATATGGGACAATGAAATTTCTACTCAAAATTTCCGACAAATTATGGAAGGAAGGCACAGTTCTAGAATTAATGGATCCAACATTAGGCAATTCATGTATCAAAGATTAATTGTTACGATGCGTTCATGTTGGTCTGCTATGTGTGGAAGAAAATGCAGCCGTTCGGCCTACCATGTCAGATGTCGTATCTATGTTGATAAATCAAAGCACACCGTTGCCATTACCTGCAAAGGCATCATTTTTCACAGGAAGAAATGTGGTTGAAAATGGTTCGAGTGGAAAAAAAATCGGAAATTCTTTCACCAAATGAGTTATCCAATTCCATTGCTGTACCGCGATGAAGTTGCATACTATTACGTTTATGGTTTGCCTGATTTTTTGACTTGCTTTTGTATGTATGGAACTAATTTAGTTGGAAAATTACTTTTTCCAGACAAACTAATGTACCTGCGGAAAGTTCAACTATAATAGCTATTGGCATTGTGTGCTTTCGGTTATCTGCTGCAAAATGTTCGGTTATATATCATCGGATAATTGATCAAGATGAGCAATACCTTTATGTGTTTAAACAATCTAATTGATCAAGATGAGCAATACTGTTATTGAGTGCATAAACTGAACTGAGAACTTCTATTACAAAAACGTAACAAACTTTTTAAGGGAACGCAAAGTTACATTGAAAATAAATCATCGGATAATTGTAGTTGATGTGCCCCTGAGAAAACAGCTTATGACTAGTGAGTTAGCTAGCTACCTTCTTCCCCAGCACAAGGTCTTAAATCAAAATTTATTTTCCAGATCAAGTATCTTTACACCTATGGAAGCAAGTATATTGAGGACACCAGACATGTTAGAACTATACTTTCATCTTCCTACTATATCGGAATCGGACAAGCCATCTCTTGATAAAACTTCTGATTCTTTTCCACTTACGATATTCACTTCAACCTCTTTTCTTCCTGTAAAAACTGCTGGCCTTGTTGGTACGGGTAATGGCGTTCTTTCATTTGTCAACATAGATATGACATCGGACATGGTGGGCCGATCAGCTGCATCTTCTTCCACGCATAGCAGACCAACATTGATGCATCTTATCAACTGATTTTCAGTACATGAATCGCCTACTACTGGATCCATTAATTGTAGTCATGCACCTTCTTTCCATAACCCCCAAGCCTGAAATAAGCTTATATTCATTTAGGATATCAGATTCTCTAAATCTCACTTCAAAGAGGAAACATTTTAATCATACAAAGATTTTATTTGACATACATATCCTACTATATGTTGAGCATGCGATCGGCATTGTAGAAACTATTATTTTTCCTTCGAGTTATAATCCCAAGCATTAATATTCCAAAGCTATAGAAGTCAGATATTGTACGAAGGTTTCCCCCATGGCATACTAATGAAACATGTAACCACAACAAATATAAAAGAAGGCACGATTTAGTTTGTAAATACATAAATGCATGATTAGTAATAAGAATGCACTTCTTATTTATAACTAATTATTATGTCGCAACAATCCTATTTGTGCTTCCTTCGAGTTCATTATGCGTGAAATTGTCGCCACACCAAAGTCAGAAATTTTGGAGTTAATATTTTCGTCAAGTAGTATGTTACTAGTTTTGAAACCTTACATTATAAACGGGGTCCAAACCCCAAAAGTCGAACAAACTTTGTATGTCGAAGTTTAGATGTGAGTATCAATTTATTTTTAAACGATCCAACATTCTTTGCACCAAACATATTTGTCATCCACCACTTTGTTAGTGATTTGTTGTAGGCGAATTGTTAATGGCTTTGTTATTCACTAGTCGCTACTTTGTTAGTGATTTGTTGTAAGTAAATTGTTGGTGATTTTGTCATATATCACTTATTTCTTCTTCTCTTATCAATGTGTGGGTATCCATATGATTACTATTACATCAAGATTTTTTTTTAGTCAAAATGGTTCATGAGATTGACATAACTCTTCACTTAGGTCTTTGAGATTTGAAATCAATAGAAGTGGTTCCTGAATTTGTTCATCATCAATCATTTTAGTCATTTAGTGAACATTTTTGTTAAATAAGAATCAAAATGACAAAAATACTGTCATTTAACAAATAATGAGACAAAATAATTTGACAAAAATTGATGATATTTTTTTTTCATTTTATCCTTATTTAATTGACATTTTTCATGGAATGACCAAAATGATTGAGGGTGGACAAACTTAAAGACCACTTTTATTAGTTTCAAGCCTTAGGTACCAAAGTCATGAATTATGCTAATATCAGAAACCATAGAAAAGTCTTATAATAATTAAGATTTTTTTTTTTGCTTTTCCCTCAGTGATTTAATTCTGTCAAACATGTTTTTATATTTTTTTATGGAAGGTTTAATAAAACACCACATGTACTGTTTACTTTTAACGAAAAACTATTTTTTTACATTTAACTGTCACTATTTACTATACCTATAAGAGTAGTTTTTCGTTAAACTCAAAGGTTTCAAGTTTTTTTATTAGTTTTTCTTTTTTTTATTGATATCATTAATCACGTGTACCTCGTTGTCCTTTGATTTTTCACTTATTCACTTTAGTACTTAACCCAGAAGAGAACGAAAATTCTCGTCGACATCATCTTTTTTTCTGAGCTAGGAAACTTGATCTGTCTGCATTAAAAGAGGGAAAAAATAGAAAGAGAGAGCTAGGATTAGACCTGGCATTCGTGTCGTGTTTCATGTGTTCGTGTTATACCTGATAGTTTAACGGGTCGTGTCGTGTAACACCCGTTAAAATAAACGGGTAAAATGACACGACTCGAAATCGACCCGATAATATTAACGGGTAATATGACCCGACCCGTTACCTGTTAAGAAAAATATATTTTAAACCAATAAATAATTAAATTAAAAACATAACACTTTTTTTAGTGAAAAAAAAGTTGCACACCCCAAAATAAGAGTCTAATGAAAAAGCATTAGTGCATACTACAAAATACAAATGTTCAAAGATATGCAAAATGAAGAGAGTTATACTTAATGAAAGTATAAATAAACTCTTAAGTGTTAGTCAATCTATCATTTTGATGGGATACGAATTCTCTGAAACTAATTTCAACGATCACAACCGTCAAACTTGTTCGTATATGTTTCGAGATTACATCAGCAAAAAATCACAAAAAACAAACATTCAGAGATCAAGTAACAGGACAAAGCTTTTCGACGGTTATAAACAAAAAATCACGATTTAACGGTTATTTTAACTCCAATTTTGATGATTTTTTATAGATACACTCCTTGACCCTATATGAATACAATGAATGAATTCGATCTTCAATTTAAAATATTTACACAAGTGGATACCACAAAATCTTATGTTATACTTAATGAAAGTATGAATAAACTTAGTCAATCTATCGTTTTGATGGGATACGAATTCTCCGAAACTAATTTCAACGATCACAACCGTCAAACTTGTTCGTATATGTTTCGAGATCACATCAGCAAAAAATCACAAAAAACAAACATTCAGAGATCAAGTAACGGGACAAAGCTTTTCGACGGTTATAAACAAAAAATTCACGATTTAACGGTTATTTTAACTCCGATTTTGATGATTTTTTACAGATACACTCCTTGACCCTATATGAATACAATAAATGAATTCGATCTTCAATTTAAAATATTTACACAAGTGGATACCACAAAATCTTATGTTATACTTAATGAAAGTATGAATAAACTCTTAAGTGTTAGTCAATCTATCGTTTTGATGGGATACGAATTCTCCGAAACTAATTTCAACGATCACAACCGTCAAACTTGTTCGTATATGTTTCGAGATCACATCAGCAAAAAATCACAAAAAACAAACATTCAGAGATCAAGTAACGGGAAAAAACTTTTCAACGGTTATAAACAAAAAATCACGATTTAACGGTTATTTTAACTCAGATTTTGATGATTTTTTACAGATACACTCCTTGACCCTATATGAATACAATGAATGAATTCGATCTTCAATTTAAAATATTTACACAAGTGGATACCACAAAATCTTATGTTATACTTAATGAAAGTATAAATAAACTCTTAAGTGTTAGTCAATCTATCGTTTTGATGGGATACGAATTATCCGAAACTAATTTCAACGATCACAACCGTCAAACTTGTTCGTATATGTTTCGAGATCACATCAGCAAAAAATCACAAAAAACAAACATTCAGAGATCAAGTAACGGGACAAAGCTTTTCGACGGTTGTAAACAAAAAATCACGATTTAACGGTTATTTTAACTCCGATTTTGATGATTTTTTACAGATACACTCCTTGACCCTATATGAATACAATGAATGAATTCGATCTTCAATTTAAAATATTTACACAAGTGGATACCACAAAATCTTATGTTATACTTAATGAAAGTATAAATAAACTCTTAAGTGTTAGTCAATCTATCGTTTTGATGGGATACGAATTATCCGAAACTAATTTCAACGATCACAACCGTCAAACTTGTTCGTATATGTTTCGAGATCACATCAGCAAAAAATCACAAAGAAAAAACATTCAGAGATCAAGTAACGGGACAAAGCTTTTCGACGGTTGTAAAAAACAAATCACGATTTAACGGTTATTTTAACTCCGATTTTGATGATTTTTTACAGATACACTCCTTGACCCTATATGAATACAATGAATGAATTCGATCTCCAATTTAAAATATTTACACTAGTGGATGTGGATATCACAAAATTTTACGTATATAATAAAAGTATTATTTTCGGGTGTAGATGTAATACTTAAACGACTAATGTTTTAATGTTTTGAAGTAATATTTATGTGGCAATGTGTGGTACGTGCAATTTTTTTAAAAAAATCTTATTAATTTTTCACTTCTACAATATTATTAATTTTTCACTAAAAAAACATTATTCATGAGATTTGGAGGGTTTGAAAAATCTAAACGACCATGTAACGATTGTCTAAGGGTAGATGATGCAATCATGAGCATTTATATAGGGGTGTGCTATCCACACACCCCATTTTACTTCTTACACACCCCTTGTTAATTTCTATTTGTTGATTTTCTTCAATTCATTCGATCCGACAGTCGAAAATTAGAAGGGTGTGTGAAAAGTAAAATGGGGTGTGTGAATATCACACCCCTTTATATATGCTTTCACATTTTTCAGACTTATACATTAATGATTATGAATTTTATTTATTTTGAACTACCTTAAAAATACTTGAGGGTTTGTATAGTTTTAAAAATTCATGTACGCACCTTTAAAGCGTAGAGGATGCGATTAAGAGTGCTTGCATATTTTTTTCACATTTTTTGCACTTGTAAATTAATTATTTTAAATATTTAAATGTATTTGGTATTTTTTAAATTACTTGATGTTTTTATTTTTAATGTGTTTTATAATTTTTTAATCTCACTCTTTGCTCATAATATTTTATAAAATAAATAAATAAAACTTAAATTTTTAAAATTTATTTAGAATAATAATACAATAATAATTAATGAACAATATATATATATATATATATATATCCACTATATTTATTGTATTTTATAGTAAGTTTTTTTTAGTAATTAAAAAAAATTAAAATCATCAAAATAACTTTTTCCTTTTCGTGTCAAAACAGGTTACCCGCGTGTCACTATCGTGTAAACCTGTTAAGGACCCGTTATTAACGGGTTACTCGATAATGACCCGATTAGTTATTGTGTCGACCCGAAACCCGTTATTTTCGTGTCGTTTTCGTGTCGTGTCATCGTGTCGTGTCAGAAACTGCCAGGTCTAGCTAGGATGCTCTAGAAGGAACGGGGGAAAACGAGAGGAAGGATAAAAGAACAGAAAAGAGAAAAAAGAGGTGGAAAGAAAGAAAAGGGGAGGACAGCCAAAAGAGAAAAAGAAGGCGGAAAGAAAGAAAAGGGGAGGACGGCCACTAGAGAAAAAGTGGGGAGTGAGACGGGTCACTTGCACAGAGCCCCATATCGCAAAGAAGGGGAGAAAACTAGGATTGGCACTGTCCTGCTCCTTCCCAACGTCCCCAAATCGAACCCGAATCGCGTCGAAGAAGACCCATCGACTCAGCCATCACCAGCCATGGCTGCGATCTTGACTCGGAAATTTCTAATTGAGTTGAGTTGAGCTCTACCGTTATACATGGAATTGAGGTTGTGTCCAATAGTTTTATTAGTGTGTGTGGCAACATTGCTTTTTGAAGGATCGGGATCCACTTCAGATTTGTGTTCGAGCTCGCAGATTGCTGAACTTCAATCTTATTTTTCTCGTTAGCCTAGTTTACTTATCCACTTCACAAAAATCTAAAAACTTGAACAATTTGGGTTTCTCTATCTATTGAACAATTCAAATCTCTTGGCCTTGGGCTCCAAACACTAAAATTTGGAGAGTCCTTTTTTAAATAACATTACGTTTTTTAAATGCACTCTGTTGCCTGCCACTAAGTATTACGATTTAGTGATATTTCTCTTCATTTGTAAATTAGAGGTCTTAAGTTTGATTCTCTCAAAACGAGTTTGAACCATATTATTGTCAACTCATTGTGAAGCTAACTAGAAGTCTCAATATAAAAAATATCGTTTGTTAAAAAAAAAAAACACAAACTCCGCCCTGGTAAAAAAAATAAAGTACCAAATTATATGACTGATTACAAAATCAAGAATATCAATGCATTGGAAAGAGCAAACACATATATATATATATGTGCATATCTAGGTTAACTATAGCGGTGTGCTCACTCAAATTCAAATTTCTCTTCATAAAAGTTTGTCAAATACCATACATTTAGTTTCGAACTAATACCAAATAAATGCGGGTGATAAGTATTAAGGGCAATATTGTAAACTCATCTTCTAGGGATAATACTTAGAGGTTAAGGAAAGTATTAGTTGTTGTTAGAGATTAGAAAGTTGTTATTGTACAGCTGGTTTTGTAGCTTGTATATATACCCCAAAGTGTAACATTATTCTTTAGTGAAATGAAAACACATTTTACCTAATATGGTATCACCCACCAACGTCTCACGACTTCTCTCTTCGATCCAACCTCGCTCTGCAGCTTGATCGATCTTCTCTCCATCATCAATTTTGTTCATCTCTGTGATCTTGTTTGTCTCTGGCCATGGCGACCTCTAATTCTCCTTCATCAGACTCGGATTCTCAGGTTATTCCTCCGGCTGCACCCTCAAACCCTAATTTTTCGATCTCTGCATCCATTACAATTTAGAACATCGGTTCTATGGTTCCGATCAAGCTCACCACCACCAATTACCTGACCTGGAGTGCTCTTTTCGCTCCGATTTTTCGTCGGTATAATCTCACAGGTCTGATTGATGGATCGTCTCCGGTACCACCTCAATTTCTGATTGATTCCTCTAGAAATTGCAGCATTAATCCAGCATATGTTGCTTGGTTTGAGAATGATCAAAACACTCTCATCTGGATCAATTCGACTCTTTCGGAATCCTTAATTCCCTATACTATTGGTGTTTGTTCCGCTCAAGAGCTTTGGGCGAAATTGGAATCGCGCCTTGCAACCGCTTCTCATTCTCACATCCACGAACTTCGATCTCGTCTTCGCAGTCTAACCAAAGGAGATCTCACCGCTTCTCAATATCTTCAGCATGTTGAGGAAATTGCTGATGCTCTTGCCAGCGCCGGTGCTCTTGTCGAAGACTCTAAATTAATCTCGGTTATTCTTCATGGATTACCTCAAGAATTTGATTCTTTTGTGGATACAATTCAGTTTCGCCTCGATTCCACGACAATTGATGAGCTTTATGGTTTATTACTTAGCAAAGAGATCTAATTGAATAGTCGCAAGAAAAGTGCACCAGCACCATCTTTTCAAGCCTACAACACCACTGCTGGTATTCTCCCTTTGCCAGTCTCTTATTCCTCTCAAGGATATGTTGCTCAGAATTCATCTACTTTCCACACTCAAGCTTGTGGAATGGATCAGAATTTTACTCGAGGCAACTCTAATAATCGTGGCAATTTTAAGGCAAATAACAATCAGAGATTCAATAACTACAATCGTGGTGCTCAAAACAATTTTTCCTCATCCAACAGAAAGCTTTCTTGTTAGATTTGTCGCCAAAATGATCATGAAGCCTGTGATTGCCCTTATCGAATGGATCCACACTATACTAGCAAGTCATCTCAATATGCCTTGGTTGATAGTGCTTCTAATTCCTCTCCCACATAGATTGTTGACTCTGGTGCGACCTCTCACATGACCAACAATTATACTACACTCCAAAATCCTGAAGCTTACACAGGCCCTGAACAAGTGTACATTGGTGATGGCAAAAGTTTGCCTATCACTCATTCTGGTTCCTCTACTTTACATACCTCACATCGCAAGTTTACACTGAACAATGTGTTATATGTGCCTGCTTTGAAACAAAATCTTCTTTTTGCAAATCAATTTTTAAATGATAATTGTTGCTCCATGCATCTTTATCCCTCTCACTTCACTGTGAAAGATCTTTCTTTAGAGATGATGCTTTTTAAAGGTCCTGTCAAACATGGCTTCTATCCATTTCATATCTCTATCAATACTGATGACAACCATAAGGCACACACTGCTACTGTGAAAGCTTCCAGAAATCTATGGCATCAACGGCTGGGCCACCCTTCTGTCAAGATTATCAATAAACTTGCATCTCAATCTTGCATCTCAGTTTTACAGAATACCAATAAATCATTTTGCTCCTATTGTACATTAGGAAAATGTTCTCGATTGCCTTTTGTATCCACTACTTGTACTACCAGAAAACCAGTAGAGCTTGTTCATACAGATGTTTGGGGTCCCTCACCCATAGTTTCTCATGATGGTTTTCGATAGTATGTCATTTTTGTGGATGACTTCACCAGATATTGTTGGTTTTATTATTTGAGATGTAAATCTGATGTACTGTCCACCTTTATGCAATATAAGTCTCTTGTTGAGAACACTTTGTGCACCAAAATTATTTCTTTGTGATCTGATTCTGGTGATGAATTCACAAGCTTCTTATTTTTCAAATTCTTGGCTGAGAATGGTATTCAACATCAGTTTTCCTGTCCACACACCCTGTGACACACCCGCCCCTCGATTTTATGTTAAACCCTATAAATTAACCCCCAAAATGTTTTCTATTATACCAATTTTAATCCCTAGAGTTTTATAATCTTTCAATTTAGTCCCTAAAACCCCTCTTTAATTTTATAATTGTTTTGTTTCTTAAATTGTGAGCCCACTGGGCCCACCTGTTTCTGTCACCCTCCCCGAGTCCCCTCCCTCACTTCTCTGTCTCTCTCCCTTTCTCTCTGTTCTTTCTCTCCCTCGCTGTCCCTCTCAGCCCTCTCGATCTCTCTCTGCACCCTCACTCTCCCGTAACCCTCTCGTCCCTCTCGCGCGACCTCACCACCACGATCACACACACACACGCACCCTCGTTCTCTCTCTCGTCTCTCATCTCTTCCCGTCGCGGCGAAGACAGAAGAACCCCAGAGAAACTCTCCGGCGATTCTCCCTCTCTCCGACGAGGTAAGCCCCGATCAACTTCCCTTTTTACTTAATTCGCGTGTGGGGTTAGGAATTAGAAATTAATTTGGTGAAATTCTCTGAGTTTTAGGTCGGAATCGCCATGGGGTGCACACACCCATTCTCCGGCGAACCAGTGAGCATCGTGGGTTTTTCCGACCGTCTCCGGTCGTCTCTCGGCGAACCCATCGGTATAAATCTCTCCCTCTTTCTCTGCTCTTTGTTTTGGTACTTAGATCGGACCCTAAAACTAGGTGTGGTGGTCGGCCGGAGCTAGGGAGCTCCGGTGTTCTCTTCCGTTCGAACCCAGGCCCCTCAGGCCGTGTGGGGGAGGCAGGCCCTTTGGGCCAGAACCCAGACCCAACCCTCTCGGGCCTCAGGCCCGTAACCAAGCCCAGACCCATTCCTTTTAATTATTAATTAGGAATTAGGGCCTTCGGGCCTTTGGGCCTTGTAATTGGGCATTAGGCCCGATTCCACCGAACCCAATTCCCCAGCCCGTATCATTTTTATTTGTATTTTCATAAATCTAATTAAGGCCTTGGGCCTTAGCCAAGTCAGGGCCCTTGGCCCGTTTGATTTATAACCCAGAAACCCTTTTGGGTTTCTTTAGACTAGGGCCCTAGGCCCGTGCAACCTTAAGCCCAGATGCCCTTTTGGGCCGGTCCAAACCCGAACCCAAGACCCGAGTGGGTCAGACCCAAACCCAAACCCTAACCCAAGTCCGGGCCCAACCCGTGGACCCTGACCCGACCCGGTTGACTTGACCCGCAGACCCGTTGACCCGTTGACCCTGACCCGTTGACCCGGTCAACGTTGACCGTTGACCGTTGACTTTGACTTTGACCAGTCAACGGTCAACGTTGACTTTCTCGGTTGACTTTTTCGGGTTCCGTCCGGGACCCCTCCTAGGCTAATTTCGACGTCCTGGACCCGTTTTTGAAGTCCGTTTTCCCAAATTAAATCGTTAAAATAGAGTTTGACTAAGTTGTACCCTTTATGTGCTTAGGGGCAACCTGTGGGATTGTTCTAGATTCACTAGCAGTGCAGCGTTGGACGGCTAAGTACTGTGAGTGGACCCCTTCTAAAAACACATGTTTTATTGTAGAATTGCATGTATGAAAAGCATGATAGCATGAGAATGATGTATGACGATAGTGTATAAATGTTTATGCGTTAGTTATGATATTACCGCTACGGGATGTAGGGATAAGGTTCCGGTCCATCCCGGACGATGGTTTAGGTCCACTTCCGCTACGGGATGTAGGGATAGGGTTCCGGTCCATCCCGGGCGACGGTTATGGTGCTGGCATAGGGCCTGGAGTGTGTTACCTCTGACTTTTGAGTACAGGGACGGGAAGCTGGCATTGGGCCTGCAGTGTGGTTTCCTCTGACTGTATGCTCAGGGACGGGGATCCGGCATGGGGCCTGAAGCGTTTATATTGGACATTCACTAGCGATTATTCCCTTATGAATACGATTATAGTATATGCGAGTTATGAATTGAGATATTGCATGATGAGTTAGGACATGAGATATTGCACGGCATTCTAGGTTCAGAAAACCTATGTTTATCATGATATAATTGTGTTTTCATAAAATCTGGGGGATAGTACGTCGATAACTGTTTTCTTATATGTATATCAAATTGGTCCACTCACCTTTGTTTTGCGCCCCCTTCAGGGCCTAGATTCGAGGCATACAATCCCGGCGTCGAGGCCCTTCCGCACTGGCATCTTCGAGTCCTCTCGGTGTAGGACCTACTTTTCTGTGTATTCGACTTTATGTTCTTTCTTGTAATAATTCAAATTAGATGTATGTTCTGAACACGTTCCTGAAACACTTATTAAATGTATAATCTAAATTCATATTTCTTGTTTTTATACCTTCTAAATGGCTTTCGTCACCCCTCGGGTGTCGGCCAGCACGTGTCCGTCCCGATGTCTACAGGACATCGGGACCGGGGCGTGTCAGATTGGTATCAGAGCGTGGTTTGTTCAGAGCACACTTAGGATCTTCTGTCACCATAGTAGTGTGTCAGTTATGACGTCATTTGGATGTCGTAATTTCTGAAATTGGCGCCATTTGGCACAGTGGTACAAATCTTCTCCGTTTGGATTGTCGCATTCTGGATGAAATATCAGAACTCGTGTCGGGATTATGCCTCATTTAAGACGTGTTTGGTGGGTGGACGACTCTCAGCATATGGCGATACTTTACGACGTGCCTTCCAAGGGAATGGCGGGTAAAGTCGGTGTACTGGGAATCGACGTGTTCTAGAAATTTTAGCTTGTGGAAATCTGGTCCAGACCAACTGTAGATCTGTAATGGCGATGCCACTCTGCAACATGCGTTCCCTAGGAATTGCGGGCAGAGTCGGCTCTACATTGAAAATCTTGGGAAACGGACATCTTGGCAGTATGAGTTGGTTCAGACCAACTAAGAATCTGGAAACGGTAATATCACTCTGCGACATGTGTTTTCCTAGATTGGCGAACAGTCATGCCTTAGTGATAATTACTTGAAACTTTCAAATTTCGTATTTGGGGAAATCGGGTAAGTACTAGTCGAGGCGATGACTAGTGAGTGGTAGTTGGTAGGAACAAATCGATGTTTCCGAACTCATTACCGCTGAAGGCAATCAGTGTAAATCTTTGGAACAAGTCATCAGTGATTGTTCTATCGATAACCTTCTTATTTGCTCCAACGATGAAGTCAAGTTTCTTAAGCTGCGACCGTCAGCTTTACACCGAATCCTTCGGGCGTTGACTTCGCTACATTAATTGTTTTTCTTGAGAAACTCCTCGGCAACAGTCAATGTTCTCACCAGTTTCCAAGCGGAGTTGTGATTCCTGCTGTTGTTGTAGTTGAATTCGGATGATGGAAATCCAAACCTGTTTGGATAAACAGGCTCCTTGAATTTCACCTGGGATTGGTACTTGGTAGTAAACCCTAGCTCCTTATCCACGTACTTTTCGGTAGAGGTGAACCTAGCCTCTTGCTTGTAGCCCAATTGATCAGTGCTCTTACCCGCCTACCGTTCAGCCTTGTAATTTTCAGTGTAATGGTTTAAGACTTCAGCATATTCATCCTTGTACGAAGATCGAGCTTTGCTTTGAACTCCTCCGGACTCCTTGAGCCTTGGTTTGCTCAAGAGCATCACTTTAAGGTAGCCAATCGTGTCACTGCATGCATACTCAGACTGCTTTGTATCCTTCTTCTCTATCATTCTGTTAATTCAGAGGTATTATGTTTAATTTTTGAACTTTGTGATAGTTCTTCCAAGGTTTGGTGAATTTCGAAACGACTTTGGCCTCGTTAAACCTCATACACAGTTCTTAACTAACCTTGAGCTTAGACTCATGTTTCTTTTGGTCTAAGAAGCTAGTCAGTTTTGGTACGACACTGACAGTGAAAAGAAAATTTTGACAACGAAATGTTGTCTCATCTAATCGTAGTTCTTACACTTTCCAAATTCGGCGGTGGTGTATTAATTAAATGTTTGACTGCACGTTGATGCAGTAAGATTGAGTCACACTTGTGCCTCCTAACAATTGGAATGGCACGATGGGAATCATCTTATCCTGAAGCTAGAAATGGTAACGACCTACCTGGTTGGAAATGTGGCGATGTTTTCTCTACAGTGAGAAATGTTGCACCCTAGTTACCTAAATGCATAAATGTCTGCGGTTGCACTATCGTGTACTACCCCAATTTTTGCAAGCGTAATTGCGGAACTCCTCAGTAGGAAGACTCACACCCAAATCTCATTTTGAGCATCTGACCCTAATCGGACAACTACAGCGAGATCGTTTCGGGATAGAAAAGCGGAGAAGTTAAATATACGGAAATCATATAAGCTTGTCAGGAGATTCAAAACGTCAGATCATTTCACGAGTTGTCGGACGAAGTTGATGACCAATGATGTTATCAGGTGTGTGACATCAGACCTTGAATTGTTATTAATCCTTAACGATCAAATTAGGCCGTGAACTCGAGCATCAAAGTGGTTATTCAAATCCAGATATCTTGTACTCTAGATTTGATGGACTTGTTTTGACCCTCAAATTCTTGAGTGTTCTTTTAGCCTTCTCGACATGGTTTCTCGCTCAATCAGTGAGAAATTGGCGATCGATCGATTCGGCGGAAGTATACGCCTAGTTCATATCGTTTTGGTCAGGAACATTAGAAGCACAATCTTTTCGCCAGAGTTTACCAGACTTACCAGAAAGAGTTCCACGTGACCGTGAGGTTTCAGCCGCCTTTGATAAGAGTTGGATGAAAGTTGTAGTATAGATGATCGGCGGATGGTGTCGCCATCTTACTATAATTTATAGGCATCACATCGTTTCCTTCTCCAATGATGTGTGTTCCCCTCGACGTACCCTCCCACTATCTCTCTTCGAGACCTTGTGGATGGTAGGTACGTTGACATCCAAATATCCCTAGCAAATCTACTTAGTACTCTCTGATGTGACATCCCGGCATGATCAAGAAGGGAATCTGAAGATCTTTTCGCTTCTCTCGAAAGGCGTGTGCTTTCATGGTGCTTTCAGGTTGATCTAGCAGGTTTTCTTCTTTCCACCAACATTAATCTTGTTTGACTATAAATCTGCAACTAAGCAAAAATGGAGAGGTGAATTGAGCACTGCAACAACTCCCAAGAGATACTGCTTGTTGGGAAAAATGAACTCTCGTTTTCCACTTGCTTGGTTCGAGCTTTTGGATCTGCTACTAACATGGTGGTAAGACAAAACGATACCGAGAAAGTAAAAGAAGAAGAATAGAATCGCTAAAGAAGAATCACTGAATCAGTCAAATGGAAGTATTTAGCTTTGAGGAAAGGATTGGGAGTTACAGCAACCATCAGACCGTGATTAGCGTGAGAATGAGACTTCTCTTTTGCCGTTTGCTAGCCAGAGCTTTTGACTTCGCTGTTAACATGGTGGCCACTTCTCTTGAATCCCAAGGTACTCTTTCAAATGGATTCTTAGTTGGCAAAACACTGGAGTAGTTGGTCACATTTGGAAGAACCGATACGGATAGAGCGCTTGGTACTGAATGGAGTTTTACGACGATGGTTTCCGTTCTGTTCAGTCGAGTACGACACGATTTGCGTTACGATAGGAGAGTTGCTACATGCAACATAGGTTGGCAGAGTAGTATTACGGACTAGTAGTTAGAGGAACGAATTCGCCACGTGTGCAATCGTGCACCATCGGAAATTATTGCTTACTTATCAGGACAACGAATGAGTGGTTGATAGCACGGGCGGCCGACTGTTGTATCGATAACTTGTTCGTTGGGTTGTTAAGCAAGTGAGTAGGTAGACTCGTTTATAGTAGCCGTTATAGATCCCGCTATCGCTAGGACGTGACCCAAGTACAATCTGTCCTCGAAGTACGTGTCGTTACGTACGCTTGGACAAGACCTGTTTTCTTTTTCAGCCTTGAATTTTCAGTGCAAGTATTTTAACTCTTTTTACTTTAGTATTTATTTTACGTTACAAATGTTTTGGGGGAAAGTATTTTCGTTTTCGGTTTTAATTTCAGCTTAAGTTTTCGATCTATATGTTAGTATGTATCTGTTTTGGCCTTAATGTATTTTACGTATTTACTTTGGACCCTATGTAATATAGGTTTAAATTTTATATCTTTATAAATTATGATTCTATTTTTCACTGCTGGGGAAGAAAGTAAGAGATTGGAGGCCTTATAGAGAATTTCGTGACCCGCTCGCGACGGTGTGACATATTCTCTTTGATGCACCCCCTCTAATTTGATTTCTCATTATATACCTATATTCTTTATACTACTTTCGAGTATTTTAACTTACTAGTGATTTTAAATTTCGGGGTCGAAATTTTTTTTAAGGAGGGTAGAATTGACACACCCGCCCCTCGATTTTATGTTAAACCCTATAAATTAACCCCCAAAATGTTTTCTATTATACCAATTTTAATCCCTAGAGTTTTATAATCTTTCAATTTAGTCCCTAAAACCCCTCTTTAATTTTATAATTGTTTTGTTTCTTAAATTGTGAGCCCACTGGGCCCACCTGTTTCTGTCACCCTCCCCGAGTCCCCTCCCTCACTTCTCTGTCTCTCTCCCTTTCTCTCTGTTCTTTCTCTCCCTCGCTGTCCCTCTCAGCCCTCTCGATCTCTCTCTGCACCCTCACTCTCCCGTAACCCTCTCGTCCCTCTCGCGCGACCTCACCACCACGATCACACACACACACGCACCCTCGTTCTCTCTCTCGTCTCTCATCTCTTCCCGTCGCGGCGAAGACAGAAGAACCCCAGAGAAACTCTCCGGCGATTCTCCCTCTCTCCGACGAGGTAAGCCCCGATCAACTTCCCTTTTTACTTAATTCGCGTGTGGGGTTAGGAATTAGAAATTAATTTGGTGAAATTCTCTGAGTTTTAGGTCGGAATCGCCATGGGGTGCACACACCCATTCTCCGGCGAACCAGTGAGCATCGTGGGTTTTTCCGACCGTCTCCGGTCGTCTCTCGGCGAACCCATCGGTATAAATCTCTCCCTCTTTCTCTGCTCTTTGTTTTGGTACTTAGATCGGACCCTAAAACTAGGTGTGGTGGTCGGCCGGAGCTAGGGAGCTCCGGTGTTCTCTTCCGTTCGAACCCAGGCCCCTCAGGCCGTGTGGGGGAGGCAGGCCCTTTGGGCCAGAACCCAGACCCAACCCTCTCGGGCCTCAGGCCCGTAACCAAGCCCAGACCCATTCCTTTTAATTATTAATTAGGAATTAGGGCCTTCGGGCCTTTGGGCCTTGTAATTGGGCATTAGGCCCGATTCCACCGAACCCAATTCCCCAGCCCGTATCATTTTTATTTGTATTTTCATAAATCTAATTAAGGCCTTGGGCCTTAGCCAAGTCAGGGCCCTTGGCCCGTTTGATTTATAACCCAGAAACCCTTTTGGGTTTCTTTAGACTAGGGCCCTAGGCCCGTGCAACCTTAAGCCCAGATGCCCTTTTGGGCCGGTCCAAACCCGAACCCAAGACCCGAGTGGGTCAGACCCAAACCCAAACCCTAACCCAAGTCCGGGCCCAACCCGTGGACCCTGACCCGACCCGGTTGACCCGACCCGGTTGACTTGACCCGCAGACCCGTTGACCCTGACCCGTTGACCCGGTCAACGTTGACCGTTGACTTTGACCGTTGACTTTGACTTTGACCAGTCAACGGTCAACGTTGACTTTCTCGGTTGACTTTTTCGGGTTCCGTCCGGGACCCCTCCTATGCTAATTTCGACGTCCTGGACCCGTTTTTGAAGTCCGTTTTCCCAAATTAAATCGTTAAAATAGAGTTTGACTAAGTTGTACCCTTTATGTGCTTAGGGGCAACTTGTGGGATTGTTCTAGATTCACTAGCAGTGCAGCGTTGGACGGCTAAGTACTGTGAGTGGACCCCTTCTAAAAACACATGTTTTATTGTAGAATTGCATGTATGAAAAGCATGATAGCATGAGAATGATGTATGACGATAGTGTATAAATGTTTATGCGTTAGTTATGATATTACCGCTACGGGATGTAGGGATAAGGTTCCGGTCCATCCCGGACGATGGTTTAGGTCCACTTCCGCTACGGGATGTAGGGATAGGGTTCCGGTCCATCCCGGGCGACGGTTATGGTGCTGGCATAGGGCCTGGAGTGTGTTACCTCTGACTTTTGAGTACAGGGACGGGAAGCTGGCATTGGGCCTGCAGTGTGGTTTCCTCTGACTGTATGCTCAGGGACGGGGAGCCGGTATGGGGCCTGAAGCGTTTATATTGGACATTCACTAGCGATTATTCCCTTATGAATACGATTATAGTATATGCGAGTTATGAATTGAGATATTGCATGATGAGTTAGGACATGAGATATTGCACGGCATTCTAGGTTCAGAAAACCTATGTTTATCATGATATAATTGTGTTTTCATAAAATCTGGGGGATAGTACGTCGATAACTGTTTTCTTATATGTATATCAAATTGGTCCACTCACCTTTGTTTTGCGCCCCCTTCAGGGCCTAGATTCGAGGCATACAATCCCGGCGTCGAGGCGCTTCCGCACTGGCATCTTCGAGTCCTCTCGGTGTAGGACCTACTTTTCTGTGTATTCGACTTTATGTTCTTTCTTGTAATAATTCAAATTAGATGTATGTTCTGAACACGTTCCTGAAACACTTATTAAATGTATAATCTAAATTCATATTTCTCGTTTTTATACCTTCTAAATGGCTTTCGTCACCCCTCGGGTGTCGGCCAGCACGTGTCCGTCCCGATGTCTACAGGACATCGGGACCGGGGCGTGTCACCCTGGAACAAAATGGGTGTGCAGAATGTAAACACAGACATCTTGTGGAAATTGCCAAGATTCTTTTGGCAACCTCTAAAGTTTCTCATCTCTATTGGGTTGATGCTTTTGCAGCAGCGATCTATCTTATAAACAGATTACCTACACTGACTCAATCTTCACCTTGGGAGTTTCTCTACAAGAAAGTTCCTTCTTATGCCACACTAAAAGTATTTGGATGCTTGTGTTTCCCTTGGTTGAAGCCTTATACTTCATCAAAGTTGGAACCAAAGAGCACGTCTTGTGTTTTCTTGGGGTACAGTCTAAATCACAAGGGATATAAGTGTCTTGATCCAGTCACAGGCAAACTCTACATCTCTCGGCATGTATTATTTGATAAGTGCAGTTTTCCTTTTCAAAACAATCATCCCTCTTCTCCTCCTTCTAATCCTAAATCTCCCACATCTTATCCTTATATACCATCTACCCTAACTTTTCACACCACTGCACCATTCTCCTCCTCATCTCAACCTATATCCCAATCTATTTCTCCACCCATCTCCCAACCTATCTTCCAACCTATATCCCAACCTATAACTCACTCTATATCTCCATTACCTTCATCATCTCCCTGTAATGATCTTTCCCCACCAACTCTCAATATTAATCCTATGCAAACACGATCAAAGTCCGGCATATTCAAACCTAAAGCTCTCACTGCAACTAAACATCCCCTACCTTCTCATTTATCCCTTGACTATATTCCCACATCATATATCCAGGCTTCCAAACATCAACATTGGTGCCTTGCAATGCATGAAGAGTTTAATGCTCTCCTCCACACTGGGACATGGTCTCTAGTTCCTCCTAATTCATCTCAGAACATTGTTGGTTGTAAATGGGTTTTCCGGATTAAACGCAAGCCCGATGGTTCTATTGATCGTTACAAGGCCCGGCTTGTTACCAAAGGTTTCCATCAACATGAAGGTCTCGATTACATTGATACTTTTAGCCCTGTGGCTAAACCTATGACAATCAGGCTTTTCCTCACTCTTGTTGCTCAGTTTGACTGGTTCTTGAATCAACTTGATGTGATCAACGTTTTTTTGCATGGCACCCTTTCTGAGACTATTTTTTTTTGCAGCAACCTCCTGGATTTGTAGATTTTACCAAGACAAATCATGTGTGTCAATTGCATCGTTCTTTATATGGCCTCAAACAGGCTCCCCGAGCCTGGTATGACAGATTACATGCTGCCATTCACTCTCTCGGGTTCGTTGGCTCTCAAAGTGATCACTCCCTCTTTGTCAAAAGGATTCTGTATTGGTGTTTATTTTAGTATATGTGGACGACATTTTGGTCACTGGTCCTTCATCTGCAGCCTATCAGGATGTGATTCACCAACTCAGCCTCTTATTTCCCATCAAAGATCTTGGAGCTCTGCATTATTTTCTTGGGATCGAGGTCAAGCGATCTGCCACTGGTATTTTCCTATCTCAGACCAAATACATATTGGACCTATTAACTAAGGCCAACATGATTGGCGCTAAGCCATGTAATACACCACTCAACACTTCCAATCTTGATCATGATTCTTCACTTCTTGATAATGCTTTTGAGTATAGATCATTGGTTGGTGCTCTCCAATATCTAACATGGACACGTCCAGATCTCAGCTTTGCAGTCAATCTCGTGTGTCAATTCATGCATAATCCAAGAGTTTCTCATCTTCAAGCCGTGAAGCGCATTCTCCGGTATCTTAAAGGTACAATTGATCTTGGTATCTGGTTTCCAAAATGCTCTACTCCTCTCTGCCTCACAGCTTTCTTTGATGTTGACTGGGCCGGTTGCCCTTTAGATAGGCGATCTACTAGGGGTTATTGTATATTTCTGGGCAAATCCATCATCAGTTGGAGTGCTAAAAAGCAACCAACCGTAGCTCGTTCTTCTATTGAAGCCGAGTATAGGTCCCTTGCCAATACTGCCTCTGAAATAACCTGGATCTGCAAGTTGTTATTGGATATTGGTTACTGTCTACCTTGCTCTCCTCAGCTTTGGTGTGATAATGTATCAGCTATTTCCCTTGCAAAGAATCCTATTTTCCATGCTAGAACAAAACATATTGAACTCGACTATCATTATATTAGGGAAAATGTCTTGGCCAAGCAAGTTTCTCCACTTCATCTGTTCAGAAGACCAAGTAGCTGATATATTCACCAAGTCTATCTCACAATCCAGATTTATGTTCCTTCGAGACAAACTTCAACTTTGTACTCCACAGTTTCGTTTCATGGGGGATATTAAGGGCAATATTGTAAACTCATCTTTTAGGGATAATACTTAGATGTTAAGGAAAGTATTAGTTGTTGTTAGAGATTAGAAAGTTGTTATTGTACAGTTGGTTTTGTAGCTTGTATATACACCCCAAAGTGTAACATTATTCTTTAGTGAAATGAAAACACATTTTACCTAATAATAAGTTTACAAATTATATCACACTTCTCAATAAAACTCTCAAAGAAATTGGACCAAATAAATATAAGAAGCAGCAAGTATTTTATGAAACAAACACTGATATATCCAAGAGTTACACACTCATTGCTGAACCAACTCAACTTGGAATGGAATGATTTAAAATCTATTTCATAGAGATTTTATAAGACACACAACAGCATAGCATTAAATGCTATCAATGTAAAATATCAAACAAAGCAGCTCAACGTTCAAAAGATAAAAAAAAAACATGCTAGTTGAAAAAGGAATAGTGTAGCTCCAATCTTATGAATCCTTTTCCAAAGTTGTGCGCATTTATGTTTCAGTGCTATAAATGGGCCTTCGTCTTGTTCTACATCTGTTTTTTTTTTTTTTTTTTTTGGGAAACTTGTTCTACATCTGTTTATTGATTGGTTATCTCTTTAAAAGGTTTGTCGGCCACTTGAACTTTAAAGTTTAAATCACCTCACGTACATAATAGTTTGCTTTAGATTTATCGCTCAGTTACACCCAACAAAGAACAAAGGTTAGGCAGATAATACTTTTCTGTAGTCATTCATGGCTACCTGCATAACTTGCTTGCTCATATTTTCGAGCTTAGTGTGGGCTTATTATTACCCGGCTGCAAGTGCAAGGGACACACTCAAACCAGGTGAGTCTCTCAATTCCACGACTTCCTTATGTTCTGCAAAGGGGACCTTCTATTTGGGTTTCTATACATTATACCAATCGAATTACACCCAGTTGAGCATTTGGGACAGTGCCAGTATTAACAAAGGATGGGTTGCCAGCCGAGACAAACCTATTTTATACCCTCCAGGAGTTCTTACCTTGGACAAGCACAAAACGTTGAAAATTATGGACCAAGGCGGGACGCGGTTGGTGCTTTACTCTGCCAGTAGAGAAACTGCAAATACTAACACTAGTACTGTGGTGGCTACTCTACTGGATTCTGGCAATTTTATCCTACAAGAAGTGAACTCTATCCATGGATTGAAAAATCGGGTTTTGTGGCAAAGTTTTGATCATCCAACAGATACCCTTTATCCAGGCATGAAATTAGGTGTTAACCATAGAAACGGGCACATTTTATCACTTACATCAGCCTCAAGTGCATCCAACCCAAGGTCGGGGCCTTTCACCCTTGAATGGGAGTACAAAACGCAAGAATTGCAGATTAAGCGACGCGGAGTGGTTTACTGGACTAGTGGAGCCTCTACAAGTAAGAGATTTAAGCTGCTGATGGGGAGGTATAATTTTAGCATTGTTTCAAACAAAAATGAAGACTACTTCACTTACCACTCTTTAAACCAGACTTCTACATCAGAATGGTTGTTAACCTCATCTGGACTACTATATGACTTGGGAGGAGTTGGTATTGCAAGAGCAGATAACTGTTATGGCTATAACACAGATGGAGGGTGCCAGAGATGGGCGGCGAAGCCAACTTGCAGATATGTTGGTGACATATTCGAGCTAAAAAGTGGTTTCTTTAGACAAACCACCGCAAATTCAACCTTCCTTAGTGATTCTAATGAAAGTCTAAGTATTAGTGATTGTAAAGATTCTTGTTGGAAAAACTGCGAGTGCCTCGGATACAACTTTCTAAATGCAGATGATCAGTCTGGATGTCAGTATTATACCAGAATAAACTGGGAGTTCATACAAGACTTCACTGGTGATAGTACACAAAATTTCTATATGTTGAAAACAAAGTCACCTCGCAGTAATGGTAAATTTCTATATGTTTCTATACCATACCTTCCTCACATGTACACACACAAACGCACACTAGTATATGCAATTAAATGGAAAGTACATTTACTAATCAATGCAGATACAAAAAACCGGATATTTATTGGCACTGGTATTATAGTTGTTACTCTACTACTAATGGTCCCCTGCATCGCCTGCTATGTACTACGAAGAAGAAAATTTGCACTTTCAGGTACACAAACTTATTCACGTCAATGAAATTTTTTGTCATGAATGTAAAATTCATTTTCTACTTTAATTTAAATAGGCGAGAAAGAGACAAATATCATTGAGGATGAATTGCTTGACTTAATGAAATCTGATCGACCTACTGATGCCAATGCACATCAAATTGATGGAAATATGAGACATGATTTAAGTGTCTTTAGTTATGCATCTGTAATGGCTGCCACATGTAATTTCTCACAAGAAAACAAGCTCGGACAAGGGGGATTTGGTCCGGTTTACAAGGTAAGGTTTTAAATCATAGATTGTTATTTCGTCCACTGAAGCAAAAACTTAAAGCTGATCAGGTGAGTTATTGTACATCATTAATTCAGGGAAAATTGGTGACGGGACAAGAAGTAGCTGTTAAGAGGCTTTCAAAATGTTCAGGGCAAGGAACGTTGGAGTTTAAGAATGAATTGATACTCATATATGAACTCCAACACAAAAACCTTGTCAAACTTTTTGGATTTTGCATTCATGGTGAAGAGAGGATGCTTATATACGAGTATATGCCAAATAAAAGTTTGGACTACTTTTTATTTGGTTGGTAACACTCGCTTTAATCCTACTGCTTGATTTATTTTTGTTTCGGATTTGTGTGATATGTCAAAAATACACAGGTAATTGTGAATCTACTAATTCTTCTATATACTGAGCAGATTCAACAAGAGTCACGCTACTTGATTGGAAGAAGCGTTTCACTATAATTGAAGGAATTGCTCAAGGATTGCTTTACTTGCACAAGTACTCAAGAGTGACAGTAATTCATAGAGATTTAAAAGCAAGTAACATACTACTTGACGAAAATATGAACCCCAAAATATCTGATTTTGGTATGGCAAGGATTTTCAAGCATAATGAACTGGAAGCAAATACTAATAGGGTGAAACATGCGTATAGCTCCAATCTTAAGAAACTTTATCCAAAGTTGTGTGCGTGTATGTTTCAGTGGTACAAATGGTCCTTCTGTCTTGTGGTACAAATTGGTTATCTTTTTAAAAGTTTTGTCAGCCACTTGAACTTTAAAGTTTAAATCACTTCAGACCTAATAATTTTCTTTAGATTTAGGGCTCATCACTCAGTTGCAACCAAGAAAGAAGAAAGGTTAGGCAGATAATACTTTTCTATAGTCATTCATGGCTAGCTGCAGAACTTGCTTGCTCATATTTTCAAGCTTAGTGTGGACTTATTATTATAATGCTGCAAGTGCACAGAACCCAATCAAACCAGGTGACACATTCAAACCAGGTGACACACTCAAACCGGGTGAGTCTCTCAACTCCACAACTTATTTATGTTCTGCAATGGAGACCTTCTGCTTAGGTTTCTGTGTATATGACAAATCGAATTCCAGCCAGTTGTGCATATGGGGGCGTGATAGTGCTAACATAGGATGGGTTGCTAGCCGAGACAAACCTATTTTACACCCAACAGGAGTTCTTATCTTGGACAAGAACAAAACATTGAAAATTATGGACCAAGGCAGGACACAGTTGGAGCTTTACTCTGCCAGTAGAGAAACTGCTAATACTAACACTAGTACTGTGGTGGCTACTCTACTGGATTCTGGCAATTTTATCCTACAAGAAGTGATCACTATCCATGGATCAAAAAATCAGATTTTGTGGCAAAGTTTTGATCATCCAACCGATACCCTTTATCCAGGCATGATGTTAGGTGTTAACCATAGAAACGGGCACATGTTGTCACTTACTTCATTTTCAACCTTCTACAACCCAAAGCCGGGGCCTTTCACCCTTGAATGGGACTACAAAACACAAGAATTGCAGATTAAGCGACGCGGAGTAGTTTACTGGACTAGTGGAGCCCCCACAAGTGAGAGATTTAAGCTGCTGAGGAGGAGGTATAATTTTAGCATTGTTTCGAACAAAAACGAAGACTACTTCTCTTACTATTCTCTAAACCATACTTCTGCATTAGAATGGTATTTAACCTCAACTGGACAGCTATATGACTCTGGAGGAGTTGATATTGCAAGAGCAGATAACTGTAATGGCTATAACACAGATGGAGGGTGCCAGACATGGGCGGAGCAGCCAACTTGCAGACTTGTTGGTGACATATTCGAGCTAAAAAGTGGTTTCTTTAGGCCAACCACCACAAATGCCACACAAAATGCAACCTTCCCTAGTGATCCTAATGAAAATCTAAGTAATAGTGAGTGTAAAGATTCTTGTTGGAAAAATTGCGAGTGCCTCGGATACTACTTTCGATTTGAATTTCATGGGTCTGAATGTCATTATTTTACCGGAATAAACTGGGAGTTCATACAAGGCGTAACTGGTGATGGTGCACAAAATTTCTGTATGTTGAACACAAAGTCACCTCGCAGTAATGGTAAATTTCTATATGTTTCTATATCATACCTTCCTCACACACACACTAACGCACACTAGTATATGCAATTAAATGGAAAGTACATTTACTAATCAATGCAGATACAAAAAAGTGGATATTTATTGGCACTGGTATCACAGTTGCTACTCTACTACTAATGGTCCCCTGCATCGCCTGCTATGTACTACGAAGAAGAAAATTTGCACTTTCAGGTACACAAACTTATTCACGTCAATGAAATTTTTTGTCATGAATGTAAAATTCATTTTCTACCTTAATTTAAATAGGTGAGAAAGAGACAAATATCATTGAGCATGAATTGCTTGACTTAATGAAATCTGATCGACCTACTGATGCCAATGCATGTCAAAATGATGGAAATACGAGACATGATTTAAGTGTCTTTAGTTATGCATCTGTAATGGCTGCCACATGTAATTTCTCACAAGAAAACAAGCTCGGACAAGGGGGATTTGGTCCTGTTTATAAGGTAAGGTTTTAAATCATAGAGTGTTATTTCGTCCACTGATGCAAAAACTTAAAGCTGATTGGGTGAGTTATTGTGCATCATTAATTCAGGGAAAATTGGTGACGGGACAAGATGTAGCTGTTAAGAGGCTTTCAAAGCGTTCAGAGCAAGGAACGTTGGAGTTTAAGAATGAATTGATACTCATATATGAACTCCAACATAAAAACCTTGTCAAACTTTTTGGATTTTGCGTTCATGGTGAAGAAAGGATGCTTATTTACGAGTATATGCCAAATAAAAGTTTGGACTACTTTTTATTCGGTTGGTAACACTCGCTTTAATCCTACTGCTTGATTTATTTTTGTTTCGGATTTGTGTGATATGTCAAAAAACACACAGATCATTCTCAATCTACTAATTCTTTTATTTACTGAGCAGATTCAACAAGAGTCGCGCTACTTAATTGGAATAAGCGTTTCAGTATAATTGAAGGAATTTCTCAAGGATTGCTTTACTTGCACAAGTACTCAAGAGTGACAGTAATTCATAGAGATTTAAAAGCAAGTAACATACTACTTGACGAAAATATGAACCCCAAAATATCTGATTTTGGTATGGCAAGGATTTTCAAGCATAATGAACTGGAAGCAAATACTAATAGGGTTGTCGGAACATAGTAAGTAAACAATAAATTGGTCTTTCATCTCTTTTAGTTTGCTATATTATATAGCATGGATTATTTATGTATGTAGAAGTACTAAAACAAGTGTCATTTTCTATTTGATAACAGTGGTTACATGTCTCCTGAGTATGCCATGGAGGGCCTCTTTTCCATAAAAACTGATGTTTACAGTTTTGGAGTGTTAATGCTTGAAATTGTGAGCGGCAGGAGAAACAATAGCTTCTACAATGCTGATCGCCTGCTTAATATAGTAGGATATGTACGTCATTCCAATCTTAACTGTGACGACAAATTTTTGTTCGTGGTTTTAGGTGTGTGATTCTAATTAAATACAATCCTACATGTTTCAGGCATGGAAATTATGGAAGGAAGGCACAGTTCTAGAATTAATCGATCCAGCATTAGGCGATTCATGCATCAAAGATCAATTGTTAAGATGCGTTCATGTTGGCCTACTATGCGTGGAAGAAAATGCAGCTGATCGGCCTACCATGTCAGATGTCGTATCTATGTTGACAAATCAAAGCACACCATTGCCATTGCCTGCAAAGGCAGCATTTTTTACAGGAAGAAATGTGGTTGAAGGTGGTCCGAGTGGAAAAAAATCAGAAATTTTTTCATCAAATGAGATATCCAATTCCACTGCTGTACCGCGATGAATTTACATCCTACTATGTTTACGGTTTTGAAAGGAGTCAGAAATTGAACCTTTGGCGAGATTCTTCCTCACACCCGTTCAGTAGTCTACTTCAGTTGCGGAATTTTTACTTGCTTTTATATGTATGATGGAACTTATTTAGTTGGAAAATTACTTTTTCCAGACAAACTAATGTACCTGTGGTAAGATCAACTATAATAGCTATTGGCATTGTGTGCTCTCTGTTCTCTGCTGTAAGCCTGTAAAACGTTTATTTATATATAATAACACATGGATTAAGCAAGACGAACGATACTAATGTTATGTGTTAAAGAATCTACCAGATCAGGGTATGCAGCAGCGGTAGTAGTGCCATTTCAGATGATCCTCTTACGTTCGTATAAAAATAATTTCATGTCCACACAACTCAAACCCTTTAACCATACAAGTTCATACATTCCTTTTTCCTAAAGCCAGCAAGGGACAGCTGTTAATTAGGGACCTTTTGGTATATGTATAGATTTACCGTAAATACTGATATCGGTTTGAAATATCAGGTGAAATATCGATGATATGACAGAAGAAATAAATTTTATGAGTGCATAAACTGAAATGAGAAATTATATTATAAAAATGTAACAAACTTCCACTACTAGCCCTCGCATTTCACAAACAATTCAATATGTATCTCAAATCACATTTCGCAAATATTTTCAATCCGCAAATCGAATCACATTTCATAACAATAACAATAGATCGATGGCCAAATGTAAAAACACATTTTAATAGAAATCACATTTATAAAAAAACCAAGTCATATCCACTAAGGATACTAATATAAGAAATCAGGGTAATAACCAGACCGTTACCCCATAGTCATGGGGATTTGTTTACTTAGATATTGTTTCATTTCTTGCTTTGTTGACCCGTTCTAAATTTAGTACTTGTTCTTTATTTCATTTCGTTAAGTCTTTGTAAATTGTGTTGAGAGTTGTCCCACATCGGTGAGGGACAAGGTTTTCTATGTGATTATATGATCTTGAGCTACTCCCTATATTGCCAATTGGTTTTATGATGGAACCCCAATTTCCTCATGGTATTAGAGCAAGGTTGTCCGCTGTGAAGCCTAACGGCCACATGCGCTCCACGTCACCCAATTGTTGTACACGTGTAGGCTTGAAGATCCGCCACACGTGCGGGGGCGTGTTGAGAGTTGTCCCACATCGGTGAGGGGCAAGGTTTGCTATGTGCTTATATGATCTTGGGCTACTCCCCATATTGCCAATTGGTTTTATGATGGAACCCCAATTTCATCAAATTGAGCACTTGGTTCATGTTTTGTTTCTTCGAGCCGTTGTTATGTTCCTTGGACTTCCGTTCGGTTTCGTTGAGTGATCCGAAATTTGTTTCCGCTAGGGCTCTATTAAGTGATTCGGTTCCCTGCTCTGTCTGGATTCTATTGAGTGGTCCAGAATCTCTCGTGCTTCGCGATTCCAGTGAGTGGTCTGAAATCGTATCCTGCCTTAGATTTCGTTGAGTGGTCCGATATCTATTGTACTCTGCGATTTCGTTGAATGGTCCGGAATCGTATCCACTCGAATTCTGTTAAGAAGTTCGGAATCTCTTCTACTTCGCGATTCCATTGAGTGGTTCGGAATCGTATCTTGGTTTGGATTCCTTTGAGTGGTCCAGAATCGTATACTGGTTTGGATTCCATTGAGTGGTCTGGAATCCTACTTGGTATTTTTGTTCCATTGAGTGGTCCGAAACTCGATGTTGTTGGATTTTGTTGAGTGGTCTGAAATCAGATTCTTCAGAGATGTAGGCTTCGGCCGAAACTGTGTCGCTCTAGCCTTGCATTTTGGTGTATTGTATGTGTTATTGATTGATGTGATTGTTGAATGGTGTTGGAAAGCATATGTGCGTGTGAATGGCATGATGTCAATTCTTGTTTGGCTTATGATTAATGTGTAGTGAGGTACTCTATGTTTTTTATTAGAAAGTGTTTACGAAAAGTTTAGAGTTCAACGAATGGTGAACTACGAATGACTTAATCCCTATTTATGATACATAGGCAATCTAACGAGAAGGTTAGATGCAGCCATAAACTATACGAAAATTAATACGCAATCTGAATCTTGAGTTATGCTTTGTCCATATTCCGGAGGCGGGGTATGTTAAATATACGGGTATTTGGTGACGTCACGTGTCGATCCTAGACGTATGTCGGGATCGGGGCATGACAGTTACAGATGCGTAACTAAAGACACTTAAATTATGCCTCATATTTCCATCATTTTGATGTGCATTGGCATCAGTAGCATCAGTAGGTCGATAAGATTTCATTAAGTCAAGCAATTCATCCGCGGTGATATTTGCCTCTTTCGCACCTATTTAAGTTCAGGTACAAAATTAATTTTACATTCATGACAAAAACTTTCATTGACATGAAAAACTCTGTGTACCTGAAAGTGCAAATTTTCTTCTTCGTAGTACATAGCAGAAGATGCAGGGAACCATTAGTAGCATAGCAACAGCTGTGCTACCAGTGCCAATAAATATCCGGTTTTTTGTATCTGCATTGATGACTAAATGTACTTTCCATTTAATTGCATAAATACTAGTATGTGTTTGTGTGTGCATGTAAGGAAGGGATGCATTGTTATGATATATAAACTAGTGGACAAGTTCTTACCGGAAAAGATTAATGAAAAGTTAATTTACCATTACTGCGAGGTGACTTTGTTTTCAACATATAGAGACTATCTGCAGCCTCACCAATGAAGTCTTCAATGAACTCCCAGTTTATTCCGGTATAATATTGACATCCAGACTGATCATCTTCATACAGAAAGTTGAATCCACGGCACTCGCAATTTTTCCGACAAGAATCTTTACAATCACTAATAGCTAGACTTCTATTAGAATCAGTCAGGAAGGTTGAATTTGTGGTGGTTTGTCAAAAGAAATCATTTTTCTGCTCGAATATGTCACCGACATGTCTGCAAGTTGGCTTCTCCTCCCATCTCTGGCACCCTACATCTGTGTTGTAGCCATAACAGTTTTGTGCTCTTGCAATATCAACTCCTCCATAGTCATATAGTAGTCCAGTTGGGGTTAAGTACCATTCTGATGTAGAAGTCTGGTTTAGAGAGTGGTAACTACTTCATTTTCGTTTGAAACAATGTTAAAATTATATCTCCTCATCAGCAGCTTAAATCTCTTATTTGTAGAGGCTCCACTAGTCCAGTAAACCACTCCGCGTCGCTTAATTTACAATTCTTGCAAATTGTAGTCCCATTGAAGGGTGAAAGGCCCCGGCTATGGTTAACACCTAATTTCATGCCTGGATAAAGTTTATCAGTTGGATGATCAAAACTTTGCCACAAAACCCGATTTTTTATTCCATCCAGAGAGTTCACTTCTTGTAGGATAAAATTGCCAGAATCCAGTAGAGTAGCCACCACAGTAGTAGTTTTAGTATTTGCAGTTTCTCTACTGGCAGAGTAAAGCTCCAACTGCGTCTGGCCTTGGTCCATAATTTTCAAGGTTTTGTTCTTGTCCAAGGTAAGAACTCCGCCTCTGGCCATCCATCCTTTGTTATAACTGTCACTGCCCACTATGAACAACTGGCTGGAATTCGATTTGTCATATGTAAAGAAACCCAAGCAGAAGGCCCCATTTGCAGAACATAAAAAAGTTGTGGAGTTGAGTGACTCACCTGGTTTGAGTGTGTCCCTTGCACTTGCAGCAGCATAATAAGAAGTCCACACTAAGCTTGAAAATATGAGCAAGCAAGTTATGCAGCTAGCCATAAATGACTTCACAAAAGTATTATCTGCCTGACCTTTGTTCTTTGTTGGTGTTAACTGAGTGATAAATCTAAACCAAATTATTATATGTGAAGTGATTTGAACTTTCGACAAAACTTTCAAAAAGATAACCAATCAACAAACAGATGTATAACATTACGGAAGGCCCATTTGTACCACTGAAACATAAATGCAATTATGCAGACTACCTTGGAAAATGATTCATATTATTTTTTTTTTTTTTTTTAAAAGGGGTACAACTGGTAGTAAGCCACGGTTATCCACCTCATCCGGGCCGGAAGTGGCTATGAGGAATTTCAAACTGCTCGAGGCCACAGTCAAGCAAGCTCACCAGCTCAAAGCATCGAACCCAGAACCTCCCACATTTTTTTTTTGTTTATTGAGGAGCCACAGTCTGCGTCCTTACCACTAGACCACTTGTTGTGGTTAAAGGCTTCATATGATTGGAGCTAACACATGTTTCATGCCTGCATATGAAATAGTTGTTGTTGATATACAACACCAGCCCAAAGAGCCCAAAGAATAAAGTCTAGCCCATGATAAAGAACCAAAGGAAAAAAGCATGCATATGCTAGAAACTTCTAGCATGAGTGTGTCGGTGGGATGCATGCATATTAACAAGCTAGAATTGTCTAGCTATTGTAAAATATGTGAGGTCATAAGCAAAGCCCATATCGGTGGGCTGGTTGTAGAAAAGCCTAGAACAATGCTAGGATGGAATGAGTCCATTCCACCGACTTAGTAAGCCGGTTTAGCAAGCTTATAAATATGTAATGGTGTAATCAAGTAACGATGAAGTAGTAGCAACCAAGTGAAAGTGAGAAGCAAGAATAGTTTTGTAGGAGTGTGAGTGATCTAGAGTGTGTGTCTAGAAAGAGTAAGTGTCATAGCTTCTAAATTGTGTCCATGAGAGTTTGTGTTGTAATATTTTGTGAGTTAATACAAGTAATTTGTTTACTTGTGTTGTCTCTCCAACACTTGTGTTAAAGTTGTGTACTTTAAGTTTTTCCTCAACAATTGGTATCAGGGCGGTACAATCGAGGAACGTCCCTAGTGAAGCTTTCGAAAATCGTGAGAAGTTTAGTACTTCACAAGATTGTTGACTAATCTTGTTCGGCTTATTGAAGTTATGTCGGCACGATGGGAGATCTTTAAGTTGTTGGAGGAATCAAGAAGCTTAATAACAAAAATTACAACACATGGGCAACATGTATGGAGTCCTACTTACAAGGCCAAGATCTTTAGGATGTCATCGGCAGTAATGAAGTTACACAGCAAGAAGAAGACACTAGCGGCACTCTACGGAATTGGAAGATCAAGGCATGGAAGGTCATGTTCGCCCTAAAAACCACAGTCGAGGAGGATATGTTAGAGCACACAAGGAAAGCCAAAACACCGAAGGAAGCGTGGGACACCTTTGCCACACTCTTTTCAAAGAGGAACGATACAAGACTGCAGCTTCTTGAGAATAAGCTGTTATCAGTGGCTCAAAGGACATGACGATTAGCGAATATTTCCACAAGGTAAAGTTTATTTGCCGTGAAATTTATGAGTTATCCTAATGTTGCCATTGTAGAATCTAGGATAAAATGTTTAACTATCCATAGATTGAGACCCAAATATCGAGGCTTCGTTGCCGCTGTATAAGGATGGCTGACCCAACCATCACTTGTTGAGTTTGAGAATTTGCTTGCTGATCAAGAAGCATTGGCAAAGCAAATGAGAGAGGTCTCGTGGATCGCCGCGGTCCCATTTCTTGAATATTAGATTTTTCACTTGTGGAATTTTCTAAATTTCTAGCCATTGTATTTCTCTTTTTTGTTTTATCAAAGAATCTTTGCAAATAAAAAATTCTAATAATAAGAACGTATGAAAAATATACAAATGGACAAGAAAATAGAGAAAAACCTTTTATGTAAGAGTCTTCTACGAGTGTGTAACGCTTCTCTCAATGAAAGCACCAATTTGTGGATGTAAATTTCTTCCTCCTTGATGTTGGACAAAATTGCACCTACAAAACAAATCACACCCTTGGTCAAGGCCAAAAGCTTCACGCGCCCACCATGATTTTGGGGGGGGGGGGGGGGGGGGGGAGGGGGCTTTGGCCGAAGAACCTCTGATACCAAAGTTAGAATTTTGAGGGAAGATTGTTTGGAGAATTTTGTAAAATTTTGCAATAGAATTGGAAGTGAACTTTAAGGAGAATAATGGGGTTTAAATAGGAGAGTGGCCGGCCTCTTTGGGTAAGAGAGGATCGGCCACCTACCTTTGTTTGTGGGTTAGGTTCTTGATGTGTGTTAATTTGAGAGTTATAGAATAATTACCTAATCAATTAGCTAATTAATAGAATAATTACCTAATTGATTAGCTAATTGATGTAATAAGAAGGGAAGATTTGAGAGTTACCTTGTGGAGAAGATTAGATGAAATGGGTTTTGAATTGTTACTTATTTTGACTTGATTGAGGGATGATTGTCCACTGCTCACGCGTAGGAATTCTGGTGTGCCTCGAGGGTAATTTTGTTATTTTACCCAAAAATCCACGTGTCGCCTTGTGATTATTTTTGGCTCCACAAGAATATACCTGGAATGAGTTTTCCCAGTATATATGATAATTTAGAATACGTCACCAGCTCACATGTGCTAACACGCCACAACAAAATGGGGGTAGCAGAAAGAAGAGAATTGACATTTGACAGAGATATATCGAAGTATACTCCATGCCAAGAACGTACCATGAAGGTTTTAGGCCGAAACAATGAGAACTGCAGCTTATGTGATCAACAGGCTTCCTCAACTAAGGTTAAAATTTGTTTCACCCTTTGAGAAACTGTGGGATATGAAACCTACAGTTAGTTACTTTCAAGTATTTGGCTGTGTATGCTACGTATTTGTTCCAAGTCATTTACGTAGCAAGTTTGACAAGAAGGTAATCAGATGTATCTTTGTGGGATACGACAGCCAAAGAAAAGGGTGAAAATGTTATGATCCTACATTTGGAAGATGTTACACATCACGAGACGTGGTGTTTGATGAAGCATTTTCTTGGTCGTCTTCAGAAAAAGAGGCATTACCTGATTCGAGAGAGATTGAAGATAAGCTGCAACAGAAGATGGGGAAACAAATTGTTCGAATCCAATCGGGACCAGATGAGTACGAGGATTCACTTGATGGTAATGATGTTGAGTAAGCAGTACCTCAAAATCCTTGGCAACTTGGCATATATCAACAACCAAAAGAAGAAAGACCTAGTGAAGTGGAAGTATCAACTCCACAATCATAACTAAGGAGGTCAACAAGAATTCTGAAGCCAAATCCTAAATACGCCAACGTAGCCATAGAAGAAGAAGCAGTTGAACCTGAGTGGCTCAAAGTTGGGAAAAGAGGTCATTGCAGTGGAGCTAAATCAAGCTTGGAATCTAGTGCCAAAGAGAAGAGATGTGAAACCCATATCACGCAAATGGGTGTGCAAGAAAAAGCTCTAACATCAACTCAACATGGAGGAAAGAATGAGCTAGTGTTGAGGGGGAGTGTTGAAGTACAACACTAGCCCAAAAAGCCCAAAGAATAAAGTCTAGCCCATGATGAAGAAACAAAGGAAAAAGCATGCATATGCTAGAAACTTCTAGCATGAGTGTGTCGGTGGGATGCATGCATATTAACAAGCTAGAATTGTCTAGCTATTGTAACATATGTGAGGTCATAAGCAAAGCCCATGTCGGTGGGCTAGTTGTAGAAAAGCCTAGAACAATGCTAGGATGGAATGAGTCCATTCCACCGACTTAGTAAGTCGGTTTATCAAGCCTATAAATATGTAATGGTGTAATCAAGTAACAATGAAGTAGTAGGCAACGAAGTGAGAGTGAGAAGTAAGAATAGTTTTGTAGGAGTGTGAGTGATCTAGAGTGTGTCTTTAGAAAGAGTAAGTGTCACGGCTTCTAAATTGTGTCCTTAAGAGTTTGTGTTGTAATATTTTGTGAGTTAATACAAGTAATTTATTTACTTGTGTTCTCTCTCCAACATTTGTGTTAGAGTTGTGTACTCTAAGTTTTTCCTCAACAGTTGTCTGCCCAATCATTCCTTTTTTCAACTAGCATGGCTTTTATCTTTCGAATGCGCAACTGTTTTGTTTGAATTTCAACAGCAGCTAGTTTGAGTTTTTACATTAATAGCATTTAATGATATGATATAGAGTGTCTTGTAAAATCTCTAATAACAAGAATGTGTGTGTACGTTTTTAATGATCTCATTCCAAGCTGAACAGGTTCAGCAATAACTCTTCAATGTCTCAGAGTGTTTGTTTCATAAAATACTTACTACTTTTATTTATTTGGTCCAGGGAGGTGTGATATAATTTGTAAACTTACCATCCACATTTATTTGGTATTAGTTCGTAAAATGAATACCAACAATATATATGTTGTTTGATAATTTTTTATCAAGAGAGATTTGAATTTGAGTGCATAGAGAGCACACTGCTCTAATCAACTTGGATATGCACATATACATTTTTAATTACTCTTTCAAATGCATGGATATTCTTGATTTTGTAATCAGTACTATAACTTGTTACATTTTTTCCTCAGGAGGAGTCGCATATTTAACAGAAAGGAGTTGAGAAGCTCAAGATCAGGAGATCCAGATCGTTTAAGAGACATAGAAAAGAGATCAGGACATTTCAAGTCTTTGGTCAACTTTTTTTTTTTTTATTTAAATTTTAACAAACAATATTATACACCAAGGGGGGCTTAGCCTCATAATAAACTAGTAATAATATGATTCAAATTTGCATTTGAACGTCAATGACCTCTTATTTACAAATGAAGATGTATATCACTTGACCATAGTATCAATAATATTACTTTTAAGATAATTAATAATTCACTCATCAACAACTACATTATTTAGTTTGTAAATTTGATTTAAAAATTTAATTTTTCTAGCATTATCATTTTTTCACCCTTCTGTTGATAAGGGGCTCTGTGTTCCTTTTTCTCTTTTGGATATCCTCCCCCTTCCCCCTCTCTCTTTAATGTAGACTTTACTCAAAAAAGGATAACATCAACGAGAATTTTTGTTCTTTTCTTGATAAAGTAAATAAGTGGAAAAGAAAAGGACATGAAAAAAGAGGAAACGTAAAGCCACTGATATCAATAGAAAAATAGGTTTGACAAGAAAAAATTGTTGTGGGAAAAGTAAAAACAAACTCTCAATTATTGTAATAATATGGAGATCTTCTCTTTGTGAGGATTCTGAAGATCATTCAATTGTATCTGTTCATCTTATATTGTGAAATCAAAAATCATTGTAAATTTTTTTTATTTAAAATTGAATATAAACAGTACTTGACAAAATTTGGCGCACAATGTACTATAAACTAGACCTGGCATTCGTGTCATGTTTTCGTGTTAGTGTCGTTTTCGTGTCATACCCGATATCTTAACAGGTCGTGTCATGTCGTGTAACACCTGTTAAAATAAACAGGAAAAATGACTCGACCCGAAATCGACCCAATAATAGTAACAGGTAATATGACCCGACTCGTTATTCGTTAAGGAAAATATATTTTAAACCAATAAATAATCAAATGAAAAATATAATACTAAATAAGTATATACATACCATATTGTCACATCCAAAACATAAAAACGCATTTTTCTTTTAAGTACATATTTACATAACCAAAATAAAAATATAATAAAAAATAAAAATAAAAATATTAGAACATTACAAAATATCAAATGTTCAAAAGATTTGCAAAATTAAGGATATTGGAACATTAGAACATTGGAACTTTGCACATTTTCTTCCAATCAAACCCATTAATTTTCCTCAATCACCATGGGAAACAGTATTGGAACTTTGACTTGATATATTGGCTACCGAAAGAACTGAACATACGGCGGGAGAGAAGGGCTAGGAAAAACAGACGGCAGGATCTGGAGAGAAGGTTACGGGAGTGGGGGGAGAGAAAGGGATTAGGGCTTTTGTTTTAATCAAATGGTAAAATTGGAAAATATTGGAATAGAAAAGGGGTTTTTTCGTCCAAAAAAGTTCTAATAATATAAGTGAAATAAAATCCAACGGTACAGATTTACTCTCATTTATCTTACGGCTGTTATTTAAGTAAAGTCTTTAATAGTTTTTTAATTAATATAGAAGTGTAAAAAATATATAAATGCTCATAATGACAAGCTTTACAACTTTCGTGGAGAGCTAATGTAGACATCGAAATTTTGGTGAAATAAATGTTGATCAATGCATTAAAGACTACAACTGTAAACATCAAAATTTTGGTGAAATAAATGTTGATCAAAGCATCAAAATTACAACCTCCATTCATTTCATCTACATCATCCACTTACTTCACCAACAAAAAAAATGGATGGTAGTGATTCATTCTCACCAACAAAATGGATGGTAGTGATTCATTCTCACCAACAAAAATGGATGGTGGTGATTCATTCTCACCAACAAAATGAATGGTAATGATTCATTCTCAAGGCCTATAAATAGGCTTCACCAATTCATAACCAATGGACAAATTCACAAACACATTTCTCTATTCCCAAATTGGAAGAGAATTCTCTTGAAGTTCGTTCTTTGTTCTTCTTTCATCGTTCTTCGAGATCAAGCCCCGACGGCCCTTGAAGCTCTGCTCATCCGCCTTCAGAAATCAAGCCCCGATAGCCCTTGAAGCTCTGTTAATCCCACCTTCAAGATCAAGCCCCAAAGGCCCTTGAAGATCCATTCATCCGTTCTTCAAGATCAAGCCCCCGATGGCCCTTTGATCCACACATCCGTTTCTTCAAGAATCAAGCCCAAAAGCCCCTTGAAGTACACCCACCGTTCATCGTTCTTCGTTCATCCATCTTCAAGAACAAGCCCAAAAGCTCTTGAAGATCGTTTATCGTTCAACGTTCATCCAACTTCAGGATCAAGCCCCAACGGCCCCTTGAAGAAACGTTCATCCGCCAAACTTCAAGATCAAGCCACCAACGGCCCTTTGAAGAAACTTCCGCCAAACTTCAAGATCAAGCCCAACGGCCCTTGAAGAAACTCCCTCTGCTCATCCAGGATCAAGCCCACAAATCAAATTCTTACGGATATCGAATTAGAGGAACAAATAGAGATTGTAACCCAAAATCATCAAATACAAATTTTTTTTTTTGTACACGTGTTCTTCTTGTGTCGGGAAATTTTCGTGTTTACAGCTTAACTTCAAAATTCGCCACTATAATCATATAAATCATAGATCAAAATTTAACCTTTGATTGTTGTTTACATTTACTCTTCATTTTTCTCATCAATTTTTTTTTTCTTTTCAGATTTTTTTTTTTTTTTTAAAACATGATTTATTAGAGGATGTAGGAAGAATAAACGGTTTGGATCGTTGATATTATGTTAAGAGTTTTATGGTTAGTGAAAATATTGTTTGATGTTTATAAAGTTTCTACAAACTATATGACATAAACTCATATTTCAGTTAATCGTAAATATCGAAAAGTGATATCAAAGATCTGAACAATTCATCTTCTTACATCTGCCAAATGATCATGTTTTCAAAAAAGAAAATTTAAAAAATGAAATTCAGCAAAAAGAATAAAGCATAAATGGAAATCGACGGTTAAATATAAATTTAAGGTTTATGGATTATAGTGTTGGATTTCAAAGCTGACCCTTCATGAAAATTGTAAAACTTGTCACTATGAGTGATTGTATATTATTTTTTTTACATTTTTTACACTTCTACAATAATTATTTTTAATTTTATTAATTTTGCTGTCAAATAAAAAATATTATTCATGAGGGTTTGGAGAATTTTAAAAATCTAAACGATAATGTAAGTGTATCCATTATCCACTCATGGAAGAATAATGATGAATCACGGGTGTTTATATATTCTTTCACATTTGTCATACTTGTATGTATGTCTTCTTAGTTCTTCCCTATACAAATACTATATTAGTTTATTTTAATTTTAGACAACAACATGTTAAGTAAAATTTATCCTAATAATGATAATAAAGAACTCTCATAATAAAAATAAATAATGACTATATAAAATAATAATACAAAATTATATATTTAATATAGAATATATTGTATATATTAATATGGCTATTGTATTTTATAATAAATATTTTAGTAATTAAACTTTAAAACTATCAAAAAAAAAAATTTAACGGTTCGAAACAGGTTACTCATGTGTTTCCCGCGTGTATGCCTGTTAAGAATCCATTATTAACGGGTTCTAAACAGGTCACCTGATTAGTTATCGTGTTGATTTAAAACTCGTTATGTTCGTGTCGTTTTCGTGTTGTGTCACCGTGTCGTGTTAGAAACTGCCGGGTCTACTATAAACGGACACGATTAAAGGATTCTCATTCGTTGCACAAATACTGAAAGTTGAAGAAGAAACAAGTGGTGGATGACAAAATTACCCATAATTCACTTACAGCAAATTACTAACAAAGTGGTGGATGTTGTGTTGAAGTGTCAAATATGAATAGGCATAAGCCTATGTCCATTTGGAGACGACCGTAATATTTCACTAATAATGAAAATGAAGATTACAAATAGAGTTTTAAACTCTCAAGTCCTAAATCCCACATACACCATATAGCTCTCACTCAAACCAAAAACAAATGGAGAAGATGAAAATACATACTAAACTCCTCTCCCAAAAGCCACAAAAGTAACATCAGCACCTTGGAATGAGTGATTATCAACATAGGGGGATCGGCGCTCATTCTTTTCTTCCAATAGAGCTGTTGGCTGCTCTCTGTTGAAAACAAAAGGCATCAAGCCTTATATAGGGCTGCTGCCAATTAAACCATCAGCAACGCTACCCACTCTTTCACATGGACAATTGAGGCCGAAACAATTTGGGCTGTTGTGCTCACAAAATACAAAGGCCTACTACATGAGCCACAAATCCAACAGTAAATAACAAAGTCATAATCAATTTGCTTAAAACAAATCACTAACAAAGTGGTGGACAACAAAGATGTGGAGTTCAAGAATGAATTGATACTCATTTATGAACTTCAACATACGAACCTTGTTTGACTTTTGGGGTTTGGATCTGTTTATAAGGTAAGGTTTCAAAGCTAGTAAGTAGTAACATACTACTTGATGAAAATAAGAACCCCAAAATTTCTCACTCTGGTATGGCAATGATTTTCACACATAACGAATGGAACATACTAAGTATAAATAAGAAGTGCATTCTTATCATATCATTCACTTTTGGTTGCTAATCATGCATTTATGTACGTATAAGCTAAAGCGTGCCTTCAACGGTTACCTGTCTCTTGAGTATGCTCATGGGGGAATTTTTTTTACAAAATCTAACGTCTATAGGTTTGGAGCATTAAGCTTGAGATTGTAACTGGAAGGACAAATAATAGCTTCTACAATGCCAATCGCGAGCTCAATATGTATAGTAGGATATGTAAGTCAAATAAAATCTTTCTATGATTAAAATGTTTCCTCTGTGAAGTGAGTCTTAGATAATCTGATACTCTAAATGAATATAAGCTTATTTCAGGCTTGGGGGTTATGGAAAGAAGGTACAGGGCTTAGACTAATGGATCCAACATTAGACGGTTCATGTATTGAAGAGCAATTGTTAAGATGCATCCATGTTGGTCTGCTACGCTTGGAAGAAAAATGCAACTGACGGCCAACCATTTCCGATGTCATGATATCTTTGTTGACAAATGAAAACATGTCATTGGCCTTTCCTAAAAGGCTTGCATTTTTAACAAGTAAAGCGGTTGATGCTTGCTTGTATTAGAGGAAATGAATTAGAAATTGTGTCACCAAATGGCTTGTCCTTTTCCAGTTTTGAAGCACGATGAAGGTGCTTAATTAGTTAGATATGGTCGGGTGGCTCAACCTCAGTTAAACTTACTTCCATATGTACAATGGTAGTTTATTTGGAAGATTGTCATTTCCGATGAACTAGTTACTTAATATCACTTGAGCTTGGACTTGGTAGTTTCCTGCTGAAGATGGATCGACCTGTCGTGGCAAAGGCGCTATGACTATAATTAGCTAATGGCTTCTCTAAGCTCTGCTCCTAAAGAAAAAATATTCAGTTGACACACCCGCCCCTCTAATTATTTAAATAAATCAGAAAATTGCCCTGGAGTTTTCCAAATTTTTCAATTGAGTCCCTAGACCCTGGGCTGCCACGTGGCAGCACCCCATCTCCCCTTTCCTTCTCTGTTTTTGCCCCTACCCCGAAGCTCTCCCTCTCTCTTACTTTCCCTTTCTGTCTCTCTCAATCTCTCAAACCCTCTCGAGCTCTCTCTCCCTTCCCCGTGACCCTCGCTCTCACTCTCCCTCACTACTCTCGCACTCCCTCACTACGCACGACAGTACCCACCTCCACTCTCTCTCGTCTCGTCTCTCTCTCTCCCTCACTCGGTGCCATCGCGACGAACGGAGGGAAAACCCAGAAAAAGATCCCCCGACGAATTCCCGGCGATTTCCGACGAGGTAAGCCACGATCGACTCCCTCCTTCCCTTGAGTTGTGTTTAGGTTAGAAATTAGGAGCTAATCGTTGTTTCCCGTGAGTTTTAGGGCTGAATTCGAGACGGGGTGTACGCACCCATCTCCGCCGGCGGATCCGCGAGCCCCGAGACATTTTCCGAGCAGCTCCGGCGGCTTTCCGTCGATCTGAAGGTACCACCCTACTCCTCTCTCTTCGCTCTTCGATTTTATGGGTAGATCGGAGCTTAGGGTCTCCGTTGGTAGTCGGCCGGAGCTGTGGAAGCTCCGGCGTTGTCCCTGTCTTCTCCGGCATGCAAACCAGGCCCTTTGGGCCAGAACCCGAAACCCAACCCACTCGGGCCTTGGGCCCGTAACCGGCCCAGCCCTTTTCCTTTTTATTATTTAATTATTCTGTTAATTAATTAGGGTTAGGGCCTTTGGGCCTTGTTAGGATGTTCTTGGGCCTTAAGCCCGTTAGGGCCTAGCCCAGTACCCTAGCCCGTAGCATTTTTTATTTAAGGTACCCTAATTTAATTAAGGCCTTGGGCCTCAGAAAAATTTGGGCCTTTGGCCCATTTAACCAAGCCCAAACCCAAGGCTTATAAGCCTTGGGCCATTACTTGAACCAGCAGGGCCTTGAGCCCGTAACCTTTCAAACCCAGAAGCCCAGTGGGCTAACCTCTAGCCCAGAACCCTTTTGGGTCAGACCCCCCAAGCCCAAACCCGTAACCAACCCAAACCCTAACCCAGGTCCGGATCCAACCCAAACCCGGGTTGACCCGACCCGTGGGTTGACCCGTTGACCCGACCCGTGCGTTGACCCGTTGACCCGTTGACCCGACCCGTGCGTTGACCCGTTGACTTGACCCGGTCAACGGTCAACGTTGACCTTGACCGTTGACTTTGACTTTGACCAGTCAACGGTCAACGTTGACTTTTTGGGTTGACTTTTTCGGGTTCCGTCCGGGACCCCTCCTAGGCTAATTTCGACGTTCTGGATCCGTTTTTGAGATCCGTTTTCCCAAATTAAATCGTTAAAATAGAGTTTGACTGAGTTGTACCCTTTATGTGCTTAGGGGCAACTTTTGGGATTGTTCTAGATTCGCTAGCAGCGCAGCGTTGGACGGCTGAGTACTGTGAGTGGACCCCTTCTAAAATACTTACTTTATTTTAAAGAAATTATATGAGTGAAATGCTTGAGTATAGAATAGTGTGATACGATGTTTGAGTATTGAATGCTGAAATATAATGTTGAGATTAAATAAATATATGTGGCATTGATCTGATACTACCTAGTGGTCCACTTCCGCTACGGGATGTAGGGATAGGGTTCCGGTCCATCCCGGGCGACGGTTATGGTGCTGGCATAGGGCCTGGAGTGTGTTACCTCTGACTTTCGAGTACAGGGACGGGAAGCTGGCATTGGGCCTGAAGTGTGGTTTCCTCTGACTGTATGCTCAGGGACGGGGAGCTGGCATGGGGCCTGAAGTGTTATATTGGACATTCACTAGCGATTATTCTGATATGGTTATGATTCTATACTTATGAGCTGTTATTTGGGTATTACCTTGCGTGTTGATCTGAATTGAGATATTGTACAAACAAAATGTGATTTTGATTATAAGTCGTGATTGAAATACTGTGTTGTATGGTAGGCGTAGGAAAACTTACCTATATATCATGTTTTGGTTTTCTAACTTGGGGGTTAGTACCTTGATAACTATTTTCTTATACGTATATCAAATTGGTCCACTCACCCTTGTTTTGCGCCCCCTTCAGGAGATAGGAACGAGGATTATGATTCGAGGAATTACGACCTGAGTTTTGAGGCATTTCCCTACCAGTGACCCAGCGCTATTCCTTATTCTCCGGCACCTTGTGTAATAGCACTTTCCTATTCTAATTTCCGTGTAATCTAGCTTAGACTTATGCTCTGGACACGATTCTGTAGTGTGTGTGCTATCAGTGTTGGCAGTTGAATATTAGTTTGATGTACCATGTTTCTGCTGCTTAGCGTGTAATTTGAATATTTCATATAATTACTTTATGTGGGTGTGAACATATTTAGGATATTTTGGATTATTAATGGTTTTAAATGGCTTACGTCACCCCTCGGGTGTCGGCCAGCACGTGTTCGTCCCGATGTCTACAGGACATCGGGACCGGGGCGTGTCATCAGTTATAGTAACACATCTTCTGTAGACTATATTTTTGTAATGTACCAGCTTTGTTCCTTAACGCTAATTTGTCAATCTGTTGCGATACTGTGTAATGCATTAATTAATTAAAAGTTTTGTAACATGCTAATTTATCAATGTATCATACAAAAGTTCAGCAAGTTCTTGTTATAACTTTTAATAAAAAAAATTCTAATATGTTATAGATTTTTTTGTTGTCATTCTGCAGGTTAGATTTTTATGGTTTCTTATTGTTTCTTCAAAGGGGAAGTTCATTCTGAACTTCTATATGTATATGATAACAAATCCAATGACGAGAAAAGAAAGAAAAAAATTGTGATATATTTCAACGATTCGAACCGTCAAAATTTTAGTACACCATTTATAGGTCATCCTTTCAAAAAATTAGACAAAATCCAAAATCATTAAGACATTCATTTGTTGTGAAGAAAATAGATGAATACTATTTTACAAAGAAACACTAAATTTAATTCAACGGTCATGTGGTTTTGAAAGTAAGACGTAAAGATAGACGGTTGGATCGTTGAAATTATCATGGAAGGCCCCCCAAAAATGTGTTAAGATTTTTGTTAAAAGTGCCCCGAATCCTAATGTGAACGGTATCAAAGAAAATTTAAACATTGTGACTAACAAATATGAACGGTATTCACCATTTCATCGTATGTGATGGTGCCTATAAGGGGTTGTATGGAGTTAGATGAATTTTTATAGTTACGAATACATAATGGAATTTACCTTTCATACAATTTATTGGGTTATGATTGCATTTTACATTAATTTTAATGGAGCTTGTGCAGTTTCGTATTAATATGGTAACTGCCTAACGTGAAATACGTCTTTATGGTGTTATCTCATCGGGCATTTTTTGATGGAGATATTTTTTTCAATCATAGCAAGTGGTCCAGTAGTAAGGTCGCGGACTACGTCTTTCTAATAAATTAAAAAATGTGAGAGGTTCTGGGTTCGATACTCCAAGCTGGTGAGTTTGCTTGACTATAGCCACGGGCAATATGAAATTCTGTATAACCTCTCCGGGCCGGGAGTAGATAACCGTGGTTTGCCACCAGTTGTCTCCCTTTAAAAAAAAATAAAGAAAAAGATATTTTTTTCAATTATTGGGTATTCACCTTTTTTTTTTTTTGAGATCAGTGTTATCAATTGCTATCACACATAATATAGATTATTACAACTAATGGTAATAATGACTATTGTCAAGTAAGCTCTCATACGTATTAATAGCAATACTAAGATGATGACAATTGTATGACTAAGATGATGACACTTGTCAATGTGTAATTGATTGAGTTAGTTGTGTTTGTGGTTCGTTAGAGGAAGGTTGTTTAGAGGACAATATAGTTGTAAGAATGGTTACTATATTACCCTAGTGTAATAGTCTTTTTACACTTAATGGAATACACAAACCTTTACATATTCTCTCTCTCTCTCTCTCTCTCTGCGTCCCGCTCATTACTTTCCTCTCAGTTTTATAACCTTGACATCATTGAAGAACAAATATGATGGTATCATCGCGGATAATGCCTTCTGGCAATGCTCGATCCTGAGGTCTTCTGCTACTGTTTCATACCTTCTGAAGTTCGCAATATCTAAAATCGAGGTTTTGTTGCAGTCTGGGTTCGTGAAGGAGTTTGGGATTTTTTTGCGTTCTTGAAGGTCTTCGAATTCATCTGATTAGGTGATATTGTTTCTTTCATAGTACACAATTCAGTTTCTTGTTAGCAGTTCAGTATGTGATTTGATTGAATCTTGTATACTTTCTTTCTGCAAGTTTGTGATTCAATCTTGCAAATTGGGATTTCTCGTATTGTTGAATGTTATGAGATGTCTGTTCAGACTTTTATGTTCTTGAACTCAGAAGTGAAGTAAGAAAGAATCATGAAAGTCATTCTTTCTTGAATACTAAAAAAGTATCAATCTTTCTATATAGTGTATGCAGAGAAAGTGTTATTCTTTCTAGTTGAAGTATAATCTTTCAGTGTTGAAGTGTTATTCTTTCTATCTGTGAAAATGTCTGATTCAATAGTTAAAGTGGAGAATTTCGTGGGTATGCTTACAATAAAATTAAAAGATGATAATTTCTTGAAGTGGACCTTCTCAATTTACGACTCGCTGTTTTGAAAGGTCACAAGTTATTTGGACATTTTGATGGCACATTTGTGTGTCCATCAAAATATGTGATTCATACAGAAACTAGGGTAACAAAGGAGATAACACAAGCTTTTCTTGATTGGGAGTCAATTGATATGGCTTTGCTTAGTCTGTTACTAGCAACATTATCTGATGAAGCTATGGAATATGTACTAGGATGTAGAACTGCAAATGAAGCTTGGTCCATATGGTTGACAGATATGCTCTTGTGTCAAAATCAAGGGTAAATTATTTGAAAAGTGAGCTTCATACCATTCAAAAAGGGTCTGATTCTATTGATAAATATCTATTGAGGTTGTAAAGAAGAATAGAACAACTAAGTGTTGTAGGGGAATTTGTATCTGATAATGATGCAATGATAGCTGGTCTTGTTGGGTTACCAAAAGAGTATGTTATTATCAGGACTGTTATTTTAGCAAAAGAATCATCAATTACTCTAAACGAATTCAAGGCTCAACTTTTTGGAGCAGAGAAAAAACTTGAAGGGTAAATTTCTTTGTTAACACATAATATATCTGAACTGTATAGTCAGGGTTCTCATTCTACAAGTCATTCTTTTGGTACCAATTATGGGACTTCTGGCTCTGGGGCTTCTGGTACATCTTAAAATCCACAAGGGTATAGTCATATTCCCTCTATAATTGCAGGAGTTAATACTCCTGGTGCTCACAATTATAACTCTGTGCAGGCTCTAATTACTCAAGTTCTAATTCCATTTCCTCTTGAAGCTTACATTCCTCCTGGCTTTGCACCAATTTAACCAGCTTCATTTTTTCCTCAAATGCCATATGGCTATGGGTTTGTTGGAGGAAACAACAATAATTTTGGTCCAAGGTTTCCAACAAATGGCTCTCACTTAGGTTCTACATATAGAGGAAATAATAGCTTTGAAAGTAATGGTGGCTACAAAGGAAAATGGTTTAATTCTAGTGGTTTTAAAGGAAGTAATAGTCGTAACTGGGAATACTCAGAGTCGAACTAATGTTGTTATTGAGTGTCAGATCTGTAACAAAAAAGGCCATACAGTAGTTAATTGTTTTGAAAGGAACAATGGTTTTTCTCCTCAAGGGTTTATGTTGGAATGTCAAATCTGTGGTAAAAGAGGGCACTCAGCTGTGGAATGTTTTCATAGGGGTAATTACACTTATCAAGGACAACCTCCACCGTCTTCTCTAAATGCAATGGCAGCACAGCAAGCATCACAATTTCATCCAAATGATTCTTGGATTGTTGATACTGGTGCATCTCACCATATGATTGCAGATATTAACTCTCTGGCCCAAGTGCAACATTTTGATGGTTCTAACAAGATTACTGTTGGAAATGGCACTGAGTTATCTATAAAAAAAAAACATTGGCTCTACTTCTCTTAATACAAACTCACATTCTCTTATTCTCAAGAATGTGTTACATGTACCTAAAATTGCTAGGAGTTTACTATCTGTTAAACAGTTATGTGCTGATAATACCAGTTGGTTTATTTGTGATGAAACTCAACTCTTTGTGCAGGACAAGAAGACAATGGAGATACTGCATCAAGGAAAGAATAGGCCACAAGAGCTGTTTCAAATACCAGTTGTTCATCAATCTCAAAGGTTGCAGTCAGTTCATCAGAATTCAAGTGTTTTTCTTGGTCAGTTATTGAAATCAAATGTTTGGCATCAAAGATTAGGGCATCCATAAAATGAAGTCATGTCCAGAATGCTAAGGCAGTCAAATATAAATGTTTCTTTAGATAAGAATCATAGTGTTTGCACTCCTTGTTTGAAAGGGAAAATGTCTAGAATTCCATTTTATTCTAATGTTGATCATTGCTTGATACATTTTGGGAAAGTATACTCAGATATCTGGGGACCATCACCTGTAAAGTCTCTAGAAGGGTGTAGATATTATGTAACATTTGTGGATGAATTTACAAGATTTGTTTGGATTTACCCTTTGTACAATAAGTCTGATGTGTTTACAATCTTTGTACAATTCCATAATATGGTAGTTACTCAGTTTGGGACTAAGATAAAGGTTTTCAGAGTGATGGTGGAGGAAAGTACATAAGCAAATCCTTCACTACATTTCTGAAAACTAAAGGAATACAACAAATGATATCTTGTCCTTATACCCATCAGCAAAATGGAATTGCTGAGAGGAAACACATACACATATGAGACTACTATCACATTGTTAACAACTACTGGATTGTCTCTTGAGTTCTAGTATTTAGCTTGTGCTCATTCTGTGTTTCTTATAAACAGAATGCCTTGTCAGTCATTATGAATGAACTCTCCATACAAGTTTTTATATGATAAGTATCCAGACTTGATTGCGTTAAGGGTTTTTGGTATTGCAGTTTATCCCTGGCTTAGACCATATAATTCAAATAAGTTGCAAGTGAGAACTTAAAGGTGTATATTCTTAGGGTATTCCATGGGATATAAAGGTGTGATTTGTTACAATATGAATATTAAGAAGTGTGTTATATCAAGACATGTACTTTTTGATGAAACAATGTTTCCATTCCTTTAAAGACAGTGTGATTCAGTGTTTAGACAGTGTATGCCAAGTTCAACAGCATCATCAACTACAGTAATTCCAGTTCCTGTTTCTTATCATAGAGTGGAATTAGATTCTCATACTAATTTTGGGACAAGATCAACTCCATCAGTGAATGAATTTGTTGACAGACTTTCTCATGAAAATGATACCTCTCATTTGCTTCCTGTCCTAGATCCATCTCAACTTTAGATACTACTTCCAATATCTCAATGTTCTTCAACACATAGTGTATCTCATAATTCTGATTGCTAAACATACTGGTATACAAACAAAACTACAAACAAGTACTTTATCAAGGAAAAATTATGCAACATTCATTGCCACATTGCCTGAATTAAATTCTTTACAATTGCTGGATCAAATTGATGATACAGAGAATACATACAATTTCAATGGTTTTTCATTATTGTCTGATGTACATGAGGTTGAGAAACCAAAGAATTATAGAGCCGCTTCAGTTATTACAGTGGCAAAATGCAATGCAAGATGAGTTTGATTATCTAAAGGCACAAGGAACTTGGAATTTAGTACCACCACCATGCGATAGGGTTGTAATTGGAAGCAAATGGGTATATAAAGTTAAGAATAACCCAGATGGTACTGTGTCAAAATGCAAAGCAAGACTAGTTGCTCAATGATTTAGTCAAGAACAAGGGTTGGATTTCTCATAAACTTTCAGTCTTGTGGTGAGACATATAACTGTAAGGTTGGTTTTAGCACTAGCAGCACCGTATGGATGAAATTTAAGGCAATTAGATGCAAAGAATGTCTTCCTACATGTTGATCTTGAAGAAGATGTTAATACGAAGGAACCACAAGGTTTTGTGGATTCAAAGTACCCATATCATGTTTGTAGGCTTGTTAAATCATTGTATGGTCTTAAACAAGCTCCCAGAGCTTAGAATTCCAAATTCACTAGTTTTTTTTACTAGCCCTTGGGTTTACCACATCAATCTCAGATTCTAGTTTGTTAATTAAAGTTGACAATGGTGACATTATACTACTTCTGTTATATGTGGATGATGTCATCCTAACTGGGTCAAACTCTGTCAAAGTTCAGTGTGTGATTTCAAGTCTTGCTGAGGTTTTTGATCTCTATGATATAGGGTAGCTCACATATTTCTTGGGTTTACAACTACAATATGAGCAAGATGGATCTTTGTTTATCAATCAATCAAAATACGTCAAAGAATTGTTAAAGAAAGCAGGAATGATGACCTGTAAACCTACTAATACACCAGTAAAGCATCATACTCAGTTGCTTGTCAATTAAGGCACACCTGTTGCAGATCCACTCACTATAGAAGCATTGTAGGGGCTCTACAATACCTTACATTCACTAGACCTGACATAGAACACTCAGTTAATATGGTGTGTCAATTTATGACTAATCCCATAGAGCTTTATTATAATTTAATCAAAGACTTCTGAGGTATTTGCAGGGTACTTTGACATGTGGTATGAGATAACCAAGTCATCTGAGTTTAATATTTCAGCATATTCTGATTCAGATTGGGCTGTGGATATAAACACCAGAAGATCAATAACTGGCTATGTGGTGTTCTTAGGTTCTAACCCAATTTCCTGGCAATCAAAGAAGCAATCCACTGTTTCCAAAAGTTCAACAGAAGCATAATACAAGGCTCTTGCAAACTATGATGCAGATGTGTATTGGATAAGGTCATCACTCAAAGACATTCATGAAACAATTTCAGAACCTCCATGTTTACACTGTGATAATCTTTCTGCATTAGCTTTGACTTTAAATCCATTTTTCCATTCTCGGATAAAGCACCTCGATACTGATTACCATTTTGTTCGAGAAAAGGTACAAAAGGGTGATCTAAAAGTGCAATACATTCCAACTGAAGAACAGGTGGCAGATTTCTTACTATAGGACTGCATAGTCCAATATTCATTCAACACTATCACAAACTTAGTCTAGGTACTCCTAGCTAAGTTTGAGGGGGGAGTAATAGCTATACTAAAATGATGACAATTGTAAGACTAAGATGATAACACTTGTTAATGTGTAATTGATTGAGTTAGTTGTGTTTGTGGTTAGTTAGAGGAAGGTTGTTAGAGGACAATATAGTCATTGTTGTTGTAAGAATGTTACACTCAATGAAATACACAAACCTTTACATATTCTCTATCTCTCTCTTAACTCTCTCTCTCTTCCCACTCATTACTTTTGTGAAATTTCGTCCCCAGATTTCACTATTGTAATTTACGTATTTCATATTTGCAAGATTTTATAGTGTTTTCGTGAATTTAAATTAATTTTAGATTTTAGTTACTTAATTATGAAGTTTGAATTTTTGAAAATAATCATTTAAAATCCATAGACCTTTCGAGGTCACAATTAATATTTTCGAATATAGCTCAATCTCACGAACACGTAGGCTCAAACTTTCATGACAAAGATATTAACGTTTAAAGAAAGGAACATTTTTGTAATTTTAACCTTCGCTAGAAGGCTCCAGATTTTCTGGAGCAATGAGATATGTCACGTGTGTGGCCAGAATGGTGGGATGAAAGGAGAAATAAGGGAAATGAAAGAGATTGAGGGCTGGGAGAAAAAGAAAAGGAGAGAAGGGTATAGAGGGGAGCCAATCAGAAAAAAAGGATAAGTGAAGCAATCAATGGGAAGGGAGATTAAGTGACCAATCAAAAATGAGAGAGGAAGATTGACCCAACCATTTGGCCGATCCCCCTTCGAGACCGGGTTTAGACCCTAACTCCCTGTGTGGTTTTTTGACAATCTCCGCCATTTTTTTTCAGCAAATCAGGACCCTCCAACACTTGCAAACACCATCACGCCCCTCCTTATTCGTTGGTCACCCAAAGATTCGATAGAATTAAGCCGTTTTATGGTGTACGGCGGCGACAACACCGTAAGGTTCTTGGTGGAAATCCACCAATTTTGAATGAAATCCCCTCGATCTCCACCACCATTAGACTCTTTTTTAAACCCAAGAACAAGGCCCAACCACATTTGAAGACGATGAAACACCAAATGTGACGGATAGAAGCTCACCATTTTTAGAGTTTCCGATGGGTTCGAGTGAAATTAAAGATTTTCCCAGTCAAATAGGCCTTAGTCACAGGTATAAAACTTGCTCCACTCATTAAGATCTTCATTCTGGTGAAATTTGGTAATTTGTGGAGTTAGTTGGATTTTCCGGCGACTCAGGGCGGCGACGTGTGGGCCAAGACCCCACTTGACATTCCTAGGCTAATTTTGATACCCCAATTCCATATTTGACATTCGATTGATGAAATTTTGTCATTTGGGTATATTTTTGTTAAGGTTCGTGTCACATCCTGGCCCGGGCTCGACCACTTCCGGGGCTCGACTCCGACATAACACGATATTGTCCGCTTTGAGCCCCTACCACACCCTCACAGTTTTGTTTCTGGGAACTCACGTAAGAACTTCCCAGTAGGTCACCCACCCTAGGATTTCTCTCGCCCGAACTTGCAGTGAGCTCCCAAAAGGCATCGTGCTAATTGGAGGTGGGCATGCGCATATAAGGCTTACAAGATCCTCACCCTTGGGTGATGTGGGATCTTACAATCCACCCTCTAATGGGCCTGACGTCCTCGTCGGCACACTTACGGCCAGGGAGTGGCTCTGATACCAAATTGTCGTATCCCGGCCCAGGCTTGACCACTTCCTAGGCTCGACTCTGCCATAGCACAATATTGTCCGATTTGGGCCCTTACCACACCCTCACGGTTTTCTTTCTGGGAACTCACATGAGAACTTCCCAGTGGGTTACCCATCCTAGGATTGCTCTCACATGAACTCGCTTAACTTCGGAGTTGCGATGAACTCCGATGCCAGTGAGCTCCCAAAAGGCCTTGTGCTAATTAGAGGTGGGCATGTACATATAAGGCTTACATCCTCACCCTTAGACGATGTGGGATCTTACCGTCCGTCACTTGAGTATTCTAATTAACAACGATCCGACCATTGGATCGTCATGAAATTTTAGTATGTTGTTCTTGAAACATAATGTGGACCTTAGAAAGATACGGATCGAAAATCCAAGTTGTAGATCTTCTAGATCGAGTTACATAAGGTTGTGGACCCTACAGTTGAACTTTGACCGATGGTTGACTTTTGGTCAACACCTTCCGAATCTACCTAGAACGTCCTTGGGGATGTGTTCTATGTAAGATATGTGTTTTTTCACTACGGGTGTGAGACAAGATTTGATATTGGTTTTAGGCAACGATCAGACGTGGAAGCTTCGATATTTGTCCGAGGAAGTTGTAGCACGAATTCTAGGTGAGTGACTTTAATATATGTGATTTGGTGATTAACCTGTTTTCGTAATTATTATCCTGTGTGGATATGATTTGGTTTTATAAATATGGTTTCTATCGAATTGTTATTTTTAATATTTCGCAATTGATTTTTATTTTTATGAAATGTAATTTGACGTGCATAATTGAATTGTGGTTTGATTTGCATGATTGGTATGATGTGATGAAATGTGAGGGCTAATAGTGGACCATTAACCCATTGTGATGGGGATTTGTTGCTTCGATATTGTTTCATTTCTCGTTTCGTTGAGCCGCTCTAAATTGTGTAACTTGTGCTTTGTTCCATTTCTTGTTTTGTTGAGCTTTTGTAATTTGAGTAATTGTTTCTTTGAGTGTTGTTATATTTTTTGGACTTTGCTTGGTTCCGTTGAGTGATCCGAAATTGGGTTTCCACTGGGGTTCCATTGAGTGGTTCGGTTCCTTGCTCCATCGGGATTCTGTTGAGTGGTTGGAATCCCTCGCGCTCTGCGATTTCGTTGAGTGGTTCGTAATCGTATCCCGCTGTGGATATTGTTGAGCGGTCCGATATTCATTGTACTCCATGATTTCGTTGAGTGGTCCGGAATCGTATCCACTCGGATTTTGTTGAGAGGTCTGGAATCCTTTCTACTCCACGATTCTGTTAAGTGGTCTAGAATTGTATCCTGGTTTGGATTCCGTTGAGTGGTCCGGAATCCCGTTTGGTATTATGGTTCCATTGAGTGCCCCGGAACCCGATTATTTGCTTCGTTGATTCCTTGGATTGAGAAAACTTTAGAGATGTAGGCTTCGGCCAAACTGAGTCACTCTAGCCCTACTTCTCATTGCACTATTTGAGTTATTGATTGTGAACCTTTATGATATGTTTTAGACGGGCTGATGGATGTCTGTGTGACTCCTTCGAGATTTTCAGTGGTTTGATTTTATATTTGAGATTTATAAACTGTACTTGATGGTTGGTTTGTAACATCATCACACACGTCGTATTATTGTCACTCACACAAGGTTGGCGGCTTATCCAGGTTGTTGTTTGCCCTGTACACCGTTCCATGGTGTAGGGGGCATTTATGCAGGTATAGTAGATACAAGAAGCTTTGGGGTAGCAGACAGAGTTTCAGAGAGCTTAGAGTGTTAGGTTGCCCCAATACTCTGCTTTTCCTTGCATAGTTGTAAATTTTCTAAAATATGTTCAGTATTTCAGTCTACAATCTACCGTCATGCGTCGATCCTGGACGTATGTCGGGATCGGGGCGTGACAACTTTCCTCTCAGTTTTATAACCTTGACAGCATTGAAGAACTGATATGATGTATTACAATATTATCACAATCAATCTTCCATGCTTTAATAATCTTATAAAAACAATTGAGTTAACAAGCAATTGGTCCAGTCGTATTTCTTTTATTTCTTTTCCACAATGTTTGAAAGGGTGGTTAGGTGATCTTTACAAAAAAATTTCTTCCCTGCACTCCTTGGCCTGTTTTTGCTCATTGATTGATTCTGCCTTGATTTTCTCAATCTTTATACAAGTCGGAAGTAAAGAAGGAGTGCATTAGGGGTGCGTTTGGTACGCGGGACAGGACGGGACGAGGCGTTCCGTCCCGCGTTTGGTACGCCTAAAACGAGTGGAACGAGGCGTTCCACGGGACAAGTTTTGGATGATTTTTTGTTCCACGTCTGTGGGACAGAAATTTTTAACATTTTAGGACAACAATGCCCCTTGTCTTTTTCAAAATTTACAACATCCGTCCCGTCCTGTTCCGTCCCGTCCTGTTCCGTTCCGTCCCGTCCCGTCTGCGTACCAAACGCACCCTAGGAGACACCAGGAGTGTGAAATTCATTTTCTTGTACGAAATAGGTCTCCATTATTGTATGTTCCAATTCCATCACTTTTGGGTATATTTTTGATAATTATTATTGGTACTCTAAAAATTTAATTGTGCATTCCAAATTTCCAGTATTTAAAAAGAAAGTTTTTTTTTGAAGAGACAGAGTGCCAATAATAATTCATTATTCTTTTTACCAATGTACAAAATTGTTTATTACGTTCCCAAAATTATTTGTGAGTCTGTGACATATCAGATATTTGATGCTAAATTATTGGGATTTTCATTGGTCATTGGTCTTTTTGCGGTTTCAAATATGCGGCACCAGATTTTGAGAGAGTAGTTTAACAAAAAGAAAAGAAAAAACAAACTAAATTCTTAAAACCAGCCAAGTCTTGTATAAGTAGTAGAGATTCATAGGTATTTTAATTGATAAATTTTGTGGTTGTGAGGCAAAAATGAAGGTGATAGCTGCATACTTGTTGGCTGTTTTGGGGGGCAAGACCACCCCTTCTGCCAAAGATCTGAAGGACATCCTTGCCTCCGGTAATCTTTGCTTTTCCCTATCTATAATTTGTTTATAAACCCATTTGCTGTATTATTTATGCGGGTTTTGAGTCTCAGGAATTTGTTAAAATGATCTGAAATTTAAATCTGATTAAAAATCGCCATCCTAATGGTAAAAAATCAATCAGATAGCGATCAAATATTGATGGCATAGCTATCATATATCGAGGATGTGCAAAAATTGATCATTTACAAAAAGTTGATATTTGGGAAATAATCATTTCAACAGTTGAGATTTTATTTTGTGAGTATGCTCAATCATTGAAATCATCAGTTTTAAGAATGAGGTCAATATTTGATCGCTATGAAATATTTAATTAGATGTTGTCAATATTTGATAGTAAATGTCGTCGACACAAAAACTAATTGTTATCTCGGTAATTGGGAATGACAAGGAATAGGGTCACATGGATATGCTATGTTTCGGTGTTGAACTTTAAAGTTTGAAAATGACAACGAGTTGGGTCTCAGGGATGTTTTTGGGGGGCTTGAATCGTTAAGATATTGACTCCCTATTCCCCAATGCTATGCGAATTTGGGTTGTTCGATTCTAAAATTTACATTATTTGTTAGTAGCTTATTGATTTGCTCCAAATTTTTACGTTATACTGCATGTGGTTCTCTGTCTGTGATGGCTTTTTCGAGTATGGCTATTTGATAATTATACTGATTTGGAGTAGTTGATTTCTATGCATATGTTGCCATCTACTCGGATGTCCAACATTCCATTTCATAGGTATGTCTCTGAAGGGTCGTTTTTATTATTGAAAATTTTGATCTTGTTCACAGTTGGAGCCGAGGCCGATGATGACAGGATTCAACTTCTGTTTTCTGAAATCGAGGGTAAGGACATCACTGAACTAATTGCGTCTGGGCGGGAAAAGTTGGCCTCCGTACCAGCTGCTGGTGGTGGTGCTGTTGCAGTGGCTGCCACTGCTGCTGCTGCTTCCGGTACCGCTGCTCCTGCTGCAGCTGAGGCCAAGAAAGAGGAGAAGGTCGAGGAGAAAGAGGAGTCCGATGAGGTAAGTTATTTGGATCATAACATTAAGATCAGTATTTGTGCATATTGAGGCCCCATACTCAGATTGCAAAGCAAACACACCAATAGACATCAGACATTTTTGCATACTTTGATTATAGTCTCTTATATATGTCCCGTTTTTCCGTGTTGCAGGACATGGGCTTCAGTCTCTTCGATTAGAGTGGTCGGAGTGCTTACATCCCGGGAAAACTGTTTTTCTTATTCGAGTTAAACTGAAATGTTTTTACCCTGAACATATAGCCGCTAGAAGACCTGATGACAATCTAATAAGTAGTTGGGTATGGAATTGTGGAGGATTTGAATCTTCTTGTCTATCAAAGTTTATGAATCTTTTGTCATAGAGGAAACTATTTTTGGTGCCTGAAATATTTCCAAGTTTTTACCTGGATGACTTGTTTGCTCTCATGAAAACTGATTGCTCTTGTAATTGATGATTTATGCGCACTCTTGATTTATAGTTACGGTGTCCCTTTTCCAGCGTAGCCTTTGACTAGTTAGAATCCATCTATTTAAACACCACATTTCATCTAAGTTCACCTCACCGCTTAATAATGTGGCCTCGCCGTTTGCCATGGCTTTATGTGAGGATTCTTGTCACGTCTATCGTCTTTGTGACAAATTTGTGCCTGTACTCTTAGTTCTATTGGTGTGGTGTATTTAGTAGCCATTTATATCATTTGTGCCTTGTGCGAATTATCTCTAGATTAAGAAATTAAACACTAAAAAATATGTACCCATCTGACACCTATTAGTAATGAAACACTTTCGCTTTTGTAAAAACCAAAAAACAAAGAACAGTGACACGCCCCGACCCCGATGTCCTGTAGACATCGGGTGGTCACGTGCTGGCCGACACCCGAAGGGTGACGAAAGCCATTTAGAGGGTATAAAAACGAGAATTAAGAATTTAAATTACACATTTAATAGATATTTCAGGAACGTGTTCAGAACATACATCTAATTTGAATTAATACAAGAAAGAACATAAAGTCGAATACACAGAAAAGTAGGTCCTACACCGAGAGGACTCGAAGATGCCAGTGCAGAAGCGCCTCGACGCCGGGATTGTATGCCTCGAATCTAGGCCCTGAAGGGGGCGCAAAACAAAGGTGAGTGGACCAATTTGATATACATATAAGAAAACAGTTATCGACGTACTATCCCCCAAGTTTTATGAAAACACAATTATATCATGATAAACATAGGTTTTCTGAACCTAGAATGCCGTGCAATATCTCATGTCCTAACTCATCATGCAATATCTCAATTCATAATTCGCATATTATAATCATATTCATAGAGAAATAATCGCTAGTGAATGTCCAATATAAACGCTTCAGGCCCCATGCCGGCTCCCCGTCCCTGAGCATACAGTCAGAGGAAACCACACTGCAGGCCCAATGCCAGCTTCCCGTCCCTGTACTCGAAGGTCAGAGGTAACACACTCTCCAGGCCCTATGCCAGCATCATAACCGTCGCCCGGGATGGACCGGAACCCTATCCCTACATCCCGTAGCGGAAGTGGACCTAAACCGTCGTCCGGGATGGACCGGAACCTTATCCCTACATCCCGTAGCGGTAATATCATAACTAACGCATAAACATTTATACACTATCGTCATACATCATTCTCATGCTATCATGCTTTTCATACATGCAATTCTACAATAAAACATGTATTTTTAGAAGGGGTCCACTCACAGTACTGAGTCATCCAACGCTGCGCTGCTAGCGAACATAGAAAGCCGCACTAGTTGCCCCTAAGCACATAAAGGGTACAACTCAGTCAAACTCTGTTTTAACGATTTAATTTGGGAAAACGGACCTCAAAAACGGGTCCAGGACGTCGAAATTAGCCTAGGAGGGGTCCCGGACGGAACCCGAAAAAGTCAACCTTAAAAGTCAACGTTGACCGTTGACTAGTCAAAGTCAAAGTCAACGGTCAACGGTCAAGGTCAAAGTCAACGTTGACCGTTGACCGGGTCAACGGTCAACAGGTCAACCGAGTCACGGGTCGGGTCAACGGGTCAGGGTCAACCGGGTCGGGTCAGGGTCCACGGGTTGGGTCCACGGGTCAAGGTCAACCCGGACCTGGTCAAAGGGTCAACGGGTTTGGGTTTGGGTCGCTGACCCAACAAGGGTCTTGGGTTTGGGTCACTGCCCCAAATAGGGTTTTGGGTTTAGGGTCACGGGCCCAAAGGCCCTAGTTCTGAATAAAGGCCCAAGGCTTATAAACCTTGGGTTTGGGGTTTCTGGTTCCAAGGCCCTAAGGGCTTTTGGGTTGGGGGGTAAACGGGCCCAAGGCCCCGCACAAAAGGCCCGAGGCCTTATTAATTTGCATAATTAAAATAAAAACCATACGGGCCACTAAACTGGGCTGGGTCCTAAACGGGCCTAAAGCCCGAAGTTCTACAACGGCCCAAAGGCCTTAACTAATTAATTAACAGAAAATAAACATTAAAATATAAATGGGCTGGGGTTCGCAAACGGGCCTAAGGCCCAAAAGGTTTGGGTTGGGATCTGGGTTCAGGCCCAAAGGGCCTGGTGCACGCCGGGGTACACGAAGACGAACGCCGGAGCTTCCACAGCTCCGGCCGACTACCAACAGAGGCCCGAGACTCCGATCTAAACAGAAAATTGAAGTGCAAGGTGAGAGGAGTAGAGTGGTACCTTCCAATCGGCGAGGAACGACCGGGAAGTGACCGGAAAAGCTTCGAAACCTCACGGATTCGCTGGAAAAAGGGTGTACTCACCCGAGCCTCGATTCCGGCCTAAAACTCACAATTAATTCACCAATTAGTTTCTAATTCCTAGCTCAAACACGAAATAAGTGAAAGAGGGGGGGGCGACTTGGGCTTACCTCGTCGGGATAACACGAAAACCCCGAAATGGGTTTTCTGGGTTCTTCTGCCTGTCGCGATGCCACCGAGAGGGAGGGAACGAGGGAGTGGCGAGGGTGAGTCGAGAGAGATGGCGAGGGTGTGTGTGTGTGTGTGTGATCGTGAGGTCGAGCGAGAGAGAGCTAGGGAGAGGGTTACGGGAGAGTGAGGGTGCAGAGAGAGGTCGAGAGGGTTGAGAGGGACAGCGAGGGAGATGAGAGACAGAAGAGAGGGAGAGCTCGGGGGACTAAACCGGGTGGGCCCATTGGGCTCACCATTTAAGAACAAAAACACTTTTAAACTAAAAAGGGGGGTTTAGGGACTAATTTGAGAGTCTAGGAAAGTTTAGGGATTAAATTGGCATAATTGAAAAGGGTTTCGGGGGTAAATCTATAGTATTAAATATAATTAAGGGGCGGGCGTGTCAATTCTACCCTCCTTACAAAAAAATTTCGACCCCGAAATTTAAAATCACTAGTAAGTTAAAATACTCGAAAATAGTATGAAGAATATAGGTATATAATGAGAAATCAAATTAGAGGGGGTGCATCAAAGAGAATATGTCACACCGTCGCGAGCGGGTCACAAAATTCTCTATCATGCCTCCAATCTCTTACTTTCTTCCTCATCAGTGAAAATAGAAACATAATTTATAAATATATAAAATTTAAACATATATTGACGTAAGGTCAAAAGTAAATACGTAAAATACAATAACGTCAAAATAGATAAGTATTAACATATAGGTCGAAAACTTCAAGCTGAAATTAAAACCGAAAACGAAAATACTTTCCCCCAAAACACTTGTAACATAAAATAAATACTACAGTAAAAAGAGTTAAAATATTTGCATTGAAAATTCAAGGCTGAAAATGAAAACAGGTCTTGTCCAAGCGTACGTAACGACACGTACTTCGAGGACGGATTGTACTTGGGTCACGTCATAGCGATAGCGAAATCCGTAACGGCTACTATAAACGAGTCTACCTACTCACTTGCTTAACAACCCAACGAACAAGTTATCGATACAACAGTCGGCCGCCCGTGATATCAACCACTCATCCGTTGTCTTGATAAGTAAGCAATAATTTCCGATGGTGCACGATTGCACACTTTGCGAATTCGTTCCTCTAACTACTAGTCCGCAATACTACTCTCCCAACCTATGTTGCCTGTAGCAACTCTCATATCGTAACGCAAATAGTGTCGTACTCGACTGAACAGAACGGAAACCATCGTCGTAAAACTCCATCCAGAACCAAGCGCTCTATCTATATCAGTTCTTCCAAATGTAACCAACTACTCCAGTGTTTTGCCAACCATGAATCCACTCGAAAGGGGTAACTTGGGATTCAAGAGAAGTGGCCACCATGTTAACAGCGAAGTCAAAAGCTCTGGCTAAGCAAACGGCAAAAGAGAAGTCTCATTCTCACGCTAATCACGGTCTGATAGTTGCTGTAACTCCCAATCCTTTTCTCAAAGCTAAATACTTCCATTTGACTGATTCAGTAATTCTTCTTTAGCGATTCTATTCCTCTTCTTTTACTTTCTCGGTATCGTTTTGTCTTACCACCATGTTAGTAGCAGATCCAAAAGCTCGAACCAAGCAAGTGGAAAACGAGAGTTCATTTTTCCCAACAAGCAGTATCTCTTGGGAGTTGTTGCAGTGCTCAATCCACCTCTCCATTTTTGCTTAGTTGCAGATTTATAGTCAAACAAGATTAATGTTGGTGGAAAGAAGAAGACCTGCTAGATCAACCTGAAAGCACCATGAAAGCACACGTCTTTCGAGAGAAGCAAAAAGATCTTCAGATTCCCTTCTTGATCACGCCGGAGCGTCACATCCGAGTGTACGAAATAAACTTGCTAGGGATATTTAGATGTCAACGTACCTACCATCCACAAGATCTTGGAGAGAGGTAGTGGGAGGATACGTCGGGAGGAACACATATCATTGGAGAAGTAAACGATGTGATGCCTATAAATTATAGTAAGACGGCGACACAATTCGCCGATCATCTATACTACAACTTTCATCCAACTCTTACCAAAAGCAGCTGAAACCTCGCAGCCACGTGAAACTCTTTACGGTAAGGCGGGAAAATCTGGCGGAAAGATTATGCTCTTAACGTTCCTGTCCAACACGATATGAACTAGGTGTACACTTCTGCCGAATCGATCGATCGTCAATTCCTCACTGATTGAGCGAGAAACCATGTCGAGAAAGCTAAAAGAACACTCAAGAATTTGAGGGTCAAAACAAGTCCATCAAATCTAGAGTACAAGATATCCGGATTTGAATAACCACTCTGATGCTCGAGTTCATGCACGTGCCTAATTTGATCGTTAAGGATTAATAACAATTCAAAACCTGATGTCACACACCTAATAACATCATCGGTCATCAACTTCGTCCGACAACTCGTGAATGATCTGACGTTTTGAATCTCCTGACAAGCTTATATGATTTCGGTATATTTAGCTTTTCAGCTTTTCTATCCCGAAACGATCCCGCTGTAGTTGTCCGATTAGGGTCAGATGCCCCAAAATGAGATTTGGGTGTGAGTCTTCCTACTGAGGAGTTCCGCCATTACGCTTGCAAAAATCGGGGTAGTACACGATGATGCAATCGTAGTCATTGATGCATTTGGGTAACTAGGGTGCAACATTTCTCACTGTAGAGAAAACATCGTCACATTTTCAGCCAGGAAGGTCGTTACCATTTCTAGCTCCAGGATAAGACAATTCACATCGTGCAATTCCAATCGTTAGGAGGCACAAGTGTGACTCAATCTTACTGCATCAACGTGCAGTCAAACATTTAATCAATACACCTCCGCAGAATTTGGAAGGTGTAAGAACTACGATTAGATGAGACAACACTTCGTTGTCAAAATTTTCTTTTCACTGTCAGTGTCGTACCAAAACTGACTAGCTTCTTAGACCAAAAGAAACATGAGCCTAAGCTCAAGGTTAGTTAAGAACTGTGTATGAGGTTTAACGAGGCCAAAGACGTTTCGAAATTCATCAAACCTTGGGAGAATTATCACAAGGTTCAAAAATTAAACATAATACCTCTGAATTAACAGAATGATAAAGAAAGATACAAAGCAGTCTGTGTATGCATGCAGTGACACGGTTGGCTACCTTAAAGTGATGCTCTTGAGCAAACCAAAGCTCAATGAGTCCAGAGGAGTTCAAAGCAAAGCTCGATCTTCGTACAAAGATGAATATGCTGAAGTCTCAAACCATTACACTGAAAATTACAAGGCTGAATAGGTAGGTGGGCAAGAGCACTAAGCGGTTGGGCTACAAGCAAGAGGCTAAATTCATCTTTATCGAAAAGCACGCAGAGGCGGAGCTAGGGTTACCACCGAGTACCAATCCCAGGTAAATTCAAGGAGTCTGTTTATCCGAACAAGTCTGGATCTCCATCATCCAAGTTCAACTACAGCACCAATAAGAATCACAACTCCGTTTAGGAATTGGTGAGATTATTGACTGTTGCCGAGGAGTTTCCCAAGAAAACAATTAATGTAGCGAAGTCAACGCCCGAAGGATTCGGTGTAAAGCTGACGGTCACAGCTTAAGAAACTTGACTTCATCGTTGGAGCAAATAAGAAGGTTATCGATAGAACAATCACTGATGACTTGTTCCAAAGATTTACACTGATTGCCTTCAGCGGTAATGAGTTCGGAAACATCGATTTGTTCCTACCAACTACCACTTACTAGTCATCGCCTCGACTAGTACTTACCCGATTTCCCCAAATACGAAATTTGAAAGTTCCAAGTAATTATCACTAAGGCATGACTGTTCGCCAATCTAGGAAAACACATGTCGCAGAGTGATATTACCGTTTCCAGATTCCTAGTTGGTCTGAACCAACTCATACTGCCAAGATGTCCGTTTCCCAAGATTTTCAATGTAGAGCCGACTCTGCCCGCAATTCCTAGGGAACGCATGTTGCAGAGTGGTATCGTCATTACCGATCTACAGCTGGTCTTGACCAGACTTCCCTAAACTGAAATTTCTCGAACACGTTAATTCCCAGTAACACCGACTTTACCCGCCATTCCCTTGGAAGGCACGTCGTAAAGTATCGTCATATGCTGAAATCCGTCCACCCACCAAACACGTCATCAATGAGGCCTAATCCCGACACGAGTTTTAGTATTTCATCCCGAAGATGATAATCCAAACAGAGAAGATTTGTACCACTGTGCCAAATGGCGCCAATTTCAGAAATTACGACATCCAAATGACGTCATAACTGACACACTATTATTGTGACAGAAGATCCTAAGTATGCTCTGAACAAACCACGCTCTGATACCAATCTGACACGCCCCGACCCCGATGTCCTGTAGACATCGGGGTGGTCACGTGCTGGCCGACACCCGAAGGGTGACGAAAGCCATTTAGAGGGTATAAAAACGAGAATTAAGAATTTAAATTACACATTTAATAGATATTTCAGGAACGTGTTCAGAACATACATCTAATTTGAATTAATACAAGAAAGAACATAAAGTCGAATACACAGAAAAGTAGGTCCTACACCGAGAGGACTCGAAGATGCCAGTGCAGAAGCGCCTCGACGCCGGGATTGTATGCCTCGAATCTAGGCCCTGAAGGGGGCGCAAAACAAAGGTGAGTGGACCAATTTGATATACATATAAGAAAACAGTTATCGACGTACTATCCCCCAAGTTTTATGAAAACACAATTATATCATGATAAACATAGGTTTTCTGAACCTAGAATGCCGTGCAATATCTCATGTCCTAACTCATCATGCAATATCTCAATTCATAATTCGCATATTATAATCATATTCATAGAGAAATAATCGCTAGTGAATGTCCAATATAAACGCTTCAGGCCCCATGCCGGCTCCCCGTCCCTGAGCATACAGTCAGAGGAAACCACACTGCAGGCCCAATGCCAGCTTCCCGTCCCTGTACTCGAAGGTCAGAGGTAACACACTCTCCAGGCCCTATGCCAGCATCATAACCGTCGCCCGGGATGGACCGGAACCCTATCCCTACATCCCGTAGCGGAAGTGGACCTAAACCGTCGTCCGGGATGGACCGGAACCTTATCCCTACATCCCGTAGCGGTAATATCATAACTAACGCATAAACATTTATACACTATCGTCATACATCATTCTCATGCTATCATGCTTTTCATACATGCAATTCTACAATAAAACATGTATTTTTAGAAGGGGTCCACTCACAGTACTGAGTCATCCAACGCTGCGCTGCTAGCGAACATAGAAAGCCGCACTAGTTGCCCCTAAGCACATAAAGGGTACAACTCAGTCAAACTCTGTTTTAACGATTTAATTTGGGAAAACGGACCTCAAAAACGGGTCCAGGACGTCGAAATTAGCCTAGGAGGGGTCCCGGACGGAACCCGAAAAAGTCAACCTTAAAAGTCAACGTTGACCGTTGACTAGTCAAAGTCAAAGTCAACGGTCAAGGTCAAAGTCAACGTTGACCGTTGACCGGGTCAACGGTCAACAGGTCAACCGAGTCACGGGTCGGGTCAACGGGTCAGGGTCAACCGGGTCGGGTCAGGGTCCACGGGTCAAGGTCAACCCGGACCTGGTCAAAGGGTCAACGGGTTTGGGTTTGGGTCGCTGACCCAACAAGGGTCTTGGGTTTGGGTCACTGCCCCAAATAGGGTTTTGGGTTTAGGGTCACGGGCCCAAAGGCCCTAGTTCTGAATAAAGGCCCAAGGCTTATAAACCTTGGGTTTGGGGTTTCTGGTTCCAAGGCCCTAAGGGCTTTTGGGTTGGGGGGTAAACGGGCCCAAGGCCCCGCACAAAAGGCCCGAGGCCTTATTAATTTGCATAATTAAAATAAAAACCATACGGGCCACTAAACTGGGCTGGGTCCTAAACGGGCCTAAAGCCCGAAGTTCTACAACGGCCCAAAGGCCTTAACTAATTAATTAACAGAAAATAAACATTAAAATATAAATGGGCTGGGGTTCGCAAACGGGCCTAAGGCCCAAAAGGTTTGGGTTGGGATCTGGGTTCAGGCCCAAAGGGCCTGGTGCACGCCGGGGTACACGAAGACGAACGCCGGAGCTTCCACAGCTCCGGCCGACTACCAACAGAGGCCCGAGACTCCGATCTAAACAGAAAATTGAAGTGCAAGGTGAGAGGAGTAGAGTGGTACCTTCCAATCGGCGAGGAACGACCGGGAAGTGACCGGAAAAGCTTCGAAACCTCACGGATTCGCCGGAAAAAGGGTGTACTCACCCGAGCCTCGATTCCGGCCTAAAACTCACAATTAATTCACCAATTAGTTTCTAATTCCTAGCTCAAACACGAAATAAGTGAAAGAGGGGGGGGCGACTTGGGCTTACCTCGTCGGGATAACACGAAAACCCCGAAATGGGTTTTCTGGGTTCTTCTGCCTGTCGCGATGCCACCGAGAGGGAGGGAACGAGGGAGTGGCGAGGGTGAGTCGAGAGAGATGGCGAGGGTGTGTGTGTGTGTGTGTGATCGTGAGGTCGAGCGAGAGAGAGCTAGGGAGAGGGTTACGGGAGAGTGAGGGTGCAGAGAGAGGTCGAGAGGGTTGAGAGGGACAGCGAGGGAGATGAGAGACAGAAGAGAGGGAGAGCTCGGGGGACTAAACCGGGTGGGCCCATTGGGCTCACCATTTAAGAACAAAAACACTTTTAAACTAAAAAGGGGGGTTTAGGGACTAATTTGAGAGTCTAGGAAAGTTTAGGGATTAAATTGGCATAATTGAAAAGGGTTTTGGGGGTAAATCTATAGTATTAAATATAATTAAGGGGCGGGCGTGTCAAACAGCCATAATTAGAAACGAACACATGAAATATACAAAAGTAGAATTCACCATGTACTTCTACCATCAAACGAATTGTAGCCTTTATATTTTTATTTAATTATTTATTACTCATTAACATATTAATATGGCTAAAGCTAGTTGTTTGTTGCTCAATGCAAGACAAGGGCAGTCAACAATGTAGATATAAACAAGCAGAACATAGAGATTGACACACTTCCAGTCTTTCACTGCCGCTTCTTTATTCTCTTTTCTCGTGTAAGACAAAAATCCTTTAACTTGTTATGTCATAGCACTTACTGCTGTTGCATCCATGGATGGGACGTAAACTTGGCCTCGTCCCAGCTGGCTCTTGGTTTTCCTCGGTATCGGAGTAAACTGCATATACACAAGCTGATTTTGCAGAATAGTAATGCCAAAAAATCATCCATATTAGTACCCTCCAACCCCTTTCTTCATCTGTTTCTCTCAGCCTTCTGTGAGCTGAACGTTATATTCCTCACCTTCAGGTTAGCCGAGATGCATTTTCCTCAATTTCTACTTCTACGTCATTTTCACTTTGGATCAATGTTATCTATTATCCAATTTTTCCTCGGAGATTATGTCTCCATTTTTATTTTTTAAGAAATAGGTTCCAGTTTGAGAATTATTTGTAAAATTTCGTATATTTAATCTGCAGGTGAACTGTTAATTTAGTCTTTAAATTATCACTTGAGTGAAAATTAGGTTCTTAAATTATTTTTTTTCAGAAAAATCAATCACTGAATTATAAAAATCTGCCAATTACATTCCTAATATTAGATTCGAAACTACTATATTTAATTTTCCGTCAATTTAAGTTATGTTACTTACATGTGATACACATTGAAGGGTAGGTTGGTACTTTTACATAAATAAATAGTGTATGGAGTTAATTTCTCATTAGTTTGTTCTTCCCGGCCGTTTGGATTTTCTTTGTATTTCACGTTTTTCATTGATTGCTTCAGTCTCAACTTAATTCATGCCAGCAGCTTTAGACTTGTGTACTCATCAAGCTGCAAGACGGCAGGGACACACTCAAACCAGGTAAATCTGCATATTACTCAAGCAATTTATTAGTTAACGTTCTGCGAACAGGAAGTTCAGTTTCGGTTTCAGAAAATGCTGCAGACTTGATGCCTGGATTACGTACCCAAATACAGCTATCTTAGAAAATTACAGTTACAGGCCTTGTTGCAATTCGGCACAAGAAAAAGAAATCATCAACTAACCAATGTTGTTAATTTTATGCGTGCCACATTAATCATTCATTTTTCATAAACCGGTTGCATTTTCTTGACCTTTTTAAAATATTAAGGATTTTTCAAACGTCAAAATGCCAGTCAAAAGGTGACACATTCTAACAAAATACTAATTGATGTGGAAAAGTGATTCAATTTTCTTTTCAAGTTTACATCTTTGACATCATATGTATATTGGATAACATTAGTATTGCACAATATAACAATGAAAACTGTATGCGCAAAAACTATCCATTTCTTTCTAAGAAGTAGATGAGCGAGAGTGCGTATTAAGAAACCAATTAAGAATTTCATTCTATTTTAAATTGTGAGATAACAGAGAGTCTATTAAGAATTCCAGTTTTGAGAGCGATGGTAACTCCGGTACTCTCACTGCCGTGAGTTGATTTCTTCATTAGCTCCAGCATCCTTTTTGCTGTGAGTTCTCTCTTTATTACCCTATTACTGTGGTTTTTGTACCCTGGTGTAGTGGTTTTGTTTCAATGGAGGTCGAAGAGGAAGTGATGGACTGCCTCAACATAACTTTTGAGGATAGTCTAGATCTAGAAGAAAGGTTCGAAAACAACATTCATTTAGTGGGGAGACTGATTACGGACAATGAACCATCACAGTGGGTGGTGAAATAGGTGCTAAGATCAGCGTAGAACAAGATAGGGGTAGTCAGGGTTCAAAGAGCCAAGGCAAACGTTTATGCCACCACGGTAGGGGGAAGGCGGTGGCAAGGCGTATACTGGAAAGGAATCCTTGGTTCATCAAGGACTATACCTTCTCAGTCAAGCTTTGGCCATCCTTTCACTCACTTGATGATATCGAGGCGGATCGAGTAGTTTTGGATCCAGGCTCACGGGATCCCACAGAATTTCTGTACAACGAAGAATGCCCGAAGCCTGGGGTCCAAGATTGGCACTATTCTAGAAGCTGAAGACCCTAATGAGGTGGGTTTTAGGGGATACCTGCGGCTCAGGGTGGATTTTGATGCTTCCCGGCCTCTCCTTACTTGTTTCTCGGTCCCATGCCCAAGAGTGGGTTCATACATGATCCGTCTTAAGTATGAAGGCCTGAGGATTTTCTGCTACAAGTGCGGTAGGCTTGGCCACTCTCGGGGCTGCATCTGTCCTGCACCACTCTTACCGTCGAGCAAAAGAAGATACACACTCTCACTTCGGGCTGACACATTATCAACAGCAAACTCACTACTTTTCCCTACAAGGGGAACGACTACAAAGACTGGAGCCCGTGGTGCTCAAGGGGATCACTAGAAGCGCAAATGGGAGGAATGCAATGGATTTTTTCATGAAGGATCGGGAACGGAGACGGTTAGTCCAGCGAATCGGTTGGACAAACCAGAAGGACAAGGAATTGACAAGCTCTCCAGTTATTCCACCTGCCATGCGACAGGTGTCCTCTGAGGTGACTGACTGTGCTGCAGTATTGGTCCCCTACGACAACCAACATAAGACGTCAAACCTAGCAGTTTCAAACCAGATGGCAGAGCACCCCTTCACCACACGATCAAATGCACAGCCAAATTATGCCCATATGTGGCACCCAGATAGCTATGGGATGCAATTTACAAATGGCACACTCATCATTGCTGTGAATGAGCTATCTCTAGAGAAAGATTGGTGTGACCCACGCCGAATCCCACCATGGGCTTTACAAAATGTGACTGGACTTCTCCAGGCAGCTGAAGATGTACGGGCAAGCCCAACAAGTCTCATAGTGATGGATTGCTTCCCTCCTAACACAAATAGGGCTGAAATTGATGAAACAGGCATGCAGGTTGCGCCCATTTCCTGAAAATGACAAATGAAGGCAAGAGCTGTGATACTCTACCTGTTGAGGACAGGGCGGAAGACAATATAGGCTGACGACACAACAGAACCAAGGATGGGAGGAAAGGCGACATGGCAAACCAAACCCCACCAGCCAAAAACCTAAAGTCGCAATGTATCCAAAGAAGGGTCGACCATTGCACCTATCTAATCTGAAAAAAAAAAAACTCCAAGCTTAGCGCTGGGACTCGAGGGGGGAAGACCAAAGTGAGCGAAATTGTGGTCGATGCCATCAAAGACAACATGTTGTGCGAAATGATCATCAGCCCTTCCAAGGAGATGGAGGAAGCAGTGGCTATGGGATTACTGGGCAAAATGGGGAAAGATGGAAATGCTACGGAGTTATTTTTGGTGGAGGCTGGCGATGCCCAGCCCCGCCGAAAGCCATGAATATCTTAATCTGGAACTGCCGAGGGCTTGGGAACCCTCGAAAAGTTCAGGCTCTGCAGGATATTATCCAGCAGAAAGATCCCAAGTTGGTGTTCTTGTGTGAAACTAAATGCAGCGTGGCTGTGATAAAAATTCTGAAAATAAAATTGGGCTTTAGGCATTCTTTCGAAGTAAATTCCCGAGGGCAGTCTGGAGGCTTGGGCTTATTTTGGACTGGGGATATAAACTTACGAATTCTGTCATGCTCAGAGCATTACATCAATTCAGAAATTGGGGGAATCGACGATGGAAAACACTGGCGATTTACAGAATTTTATGGCGACCCGGTGACAGAAAATTGCAGTCAATCATGGGACTTAATGAGAAGACTTACTGCTGGTAGTTCTATTCTACGATTAATTGGAAGGGATTTTAATGAACTACTTGGCATTCATGAAAAGGAAGGGGGTCCGATTAGGCCTATAAACCAGATTTTGGGGTTTAGAAGGGTGGTTTGTGACTGCCAACTCCATGACTTGGGCTTTACGGGAACCCCATTCACATGAGTGACTACTAGATATAAAAAGAGAGGCTAGATAGGGCACTTGCAACGAACGACTAGAGAGAAATGTTCAATGATGTACGTGTTACCCATCTAGACCCATCAAAATCTGATCATGTCCCAATTTTGATTGAATTGGATAAGACCTTATATCGAAAAAGGAATAGTTGGAGGGCATTTCGCTTCGAAAACTTTTGGGCTGAGCAGGAGGATTATGAAAGTATTATTCAGGAAGCCTGGAACCGGCCGGTCTTGGGGGTGCCTATGTATCAGGTCGTTAGCAAGATTCACGCTACAGGGGTGGTATTGATCAAATGGAACCATGAAATGTTCAGAGAAAAGCAAGAGGAGATTAAAAAGGTCAGACAAAAATTGGGGTTTATATTGGCCCAGCCACTCACGGAAGAGGCAATTGCGGAACGTGAAGCTCTGTTGCTAAGGCTTGATCTTTTGCTTGGCCAGGAGGAAAAATACTAGAGACAGCGCTCTCGTGCGTTATGGGTAAAGGAGGGAGACCGGAATACCCGGTTTTTCCACCAAAGAACCAAGACCCGACAAGCAAAGAACTCCATTAAGAGGATCAGAAACATGGATGGCGACTGGGTGTCTAATGAACATGGTATCAAAAGCACGGTCACTAGTTACTTTCGGGACATTTTCTACTCCTCTAGTAATCTGAATGATGCAGAGGTCCTTGGGGCTGTTGATGCTAGGATAACTTTGGACATGAATAGAGCACTAGCAAGGAATATCTCGGACGACGAGATTCGGGTGGCAGTTTTTCAAATGCAGTCCTCAAAGGCCCCCGACCCGGATGGGATGAATCCTTTTTTCTTTCAGAAGTATTGGCATATCGTTGGGGCTGACTCTTCGAATGCTATCAGGAGTTCTTATGCATCAGGGAAACTATTGAAGTAGATTAATTTCGCGCATATTACATTTATTCCCAAAATAAAGCACCCGGAGGAAATGGCTCACTTTCGACCCATTAGTCTGTAACGTTCTATTCAGAATCATTTCAAAGATTATGGCAAATAGACTAAAAGCTCTCCTACCAACAATCATATCTCCAAACCAGGGGGCCTTCGTACCAAGGCGAAAGATATCTGACAATACAATATTGGCATCCGAAATCGCTAACTACTTGTTCAAAAGATGGAGAGGCAAAAAAGGCTTTATATCCTTGAAACTTGATATTAGTAAGGCTTATGATAGTATAGAGTAAGGTTTCCTACGGCATATCCTTACCAAGCTTGGCTTCTCTGCAAGATGGGTCAAATGGGTTATGTTGTGTGTATCGTCGGTATCATACTCTATTATCCTCAATGAGGGTCTACGAGACTACATCATTTCGTCGCGGGGATTGCGCCAGGGTGATCCACTATCACCATATCTCTTCATTTTGTGTGCCAAAGGACTATCGGCTTTGATTGCAAAAAAAAAAGAACGAAGAGGATTGATTACTGGCATTTCCATTTGTCAAAAGCCCTCGTCGGTGAATCATTTACTATTCGTCGACGATAGTCTCTTATTTTACCGTGCGTCGGAAGATCAGTGTGGCCAAATCAAGAATATCCTATAAATGTATAAAGACGCATCCGGGCAGCGGATCAACCAGTAAAAAAGTGAAATTTGCTTCAGTAGAAATGTTAATCGACCGAAGCAGTTGAGGCTGGCGGGTCTGTTAGGAGTCAAAAGGGTAGACCGACATGACCGATACCTGGATATGCCAACTCTTGTCGGGCGGAACAAGATAGAGTGCTTCATCTATATAAAGGACCGAATGTCGAAAAGGCTCCAAGGCTGGAAAGGAAAATTGCTTAATGCAGCAAGGAAGGAAGTACTAGTCAAAGCAATCGCACAAGAAATTCCAAATTACACAATGAGTTATTTTCTCCTCCGCAAACACTTTTGTGATGACTTAAACAAATTAATTGCGTTCTTTTGGTGGAACGATGATGAAGGTGAAAGGAAAATGCACTGGTGTTCGTGGGAAAGACTTTGCAGCCTAAAATGTGAGGGTGGACTTGGGTTTCGAAATATTTTTGCATTTAATCTAGGACTGCTTGCTAAACAAGGCTGGAAGCTGCTTACTGAGCCGAACTCCATGATCTCGAAGGTTCCAAGGGCTAAGTACTTCCCAAATGGCTCCTTTATGGAGGTACCTGTACAGCCGAATGCATCTTATACATGGAAAAGCATATGTGCAGCAAGGAAGGTCATTTCTCTTAGCTCCCATTGGCAGGTGGGAGAAGGACGTTCTATCCGCATTTGGGAGGACCCGTGGATTCCTACCCTTTCAACGTTTTGACCGTTCTCCCCCAAACCAGATAGGTGCACTTTGGCAACGGTCGACGAACTGGTGGACCAAAATACAAGACAATGGAATTGTGGACTACTCCAAACCCTGTTCTCACCCAAAGAAATTAAGGCTATCTGCTCTATCCAACTAAGTGAACGATCCCCGCCGGACTATCTGATTTGGCATTACGAACACCAAGGAAGGTTCACAGTGAAAAGTGCATATCATATTGCCCATTCTTGGATACAACCTACCAACAACGGGGCATCCTCTTCTATCCTCTCTTATAATATGCTATGGTCCAAACAGTGGAATGCCAATGTCCTGCCCAAAGTGAAGATTTGTGTATGGCATCTTCTAAATGAACAATGTCCCACAAGAGCTAACCTGGCGCGACATCATATCACAACTGAAGCAGAGTGTTTACTGTGTAATTTCTATGGTGAGACAACCATCCATATATTGAAGGAATGCCCATATGCCAAATGTGCTTGGATGGCATCGAGGTTGGGGGCCTGTTTGCGTGAAGTCCATAACCCGTCAGTTCTTGAATGGGGAATCGAGACTGCTCGTATTCTTCATAAGTCCAGTTTTGAGTTGTTCCTCATGATCTGCTAGGCTCTCTCTGGGGGGCTAGAAATGAAAAGTTGTGGCAGGAGAAGTTGGAACCCCCCGACGTGTGTGTAAATCGTGCTTGACAACCATGGTCTGCTTTTGTAAAAGCCAATGTGGTAACACCCGTTTTGAATTCAGGAACACCTCGCCATATCAAATTGATGGCTCCACCACTGGGATGGCTTAAAGTAAATATCGATGGATCCTGGAGTGAGACCAAATTAGCCCGAGGTTTTGGGGCTGTTGTTCGAACTGATTCTTGGAATTTTGTGGCCGCAACTTGTGGATGTTTTGAGGGGGTCTACTCTCCCTTACAAGCCGAAGCACTTGCTTTTCGGGAAAGCTTGCATTGGGCAGTAAACAAGGGTTTTTCAAATTTGTTTTTCGAGAGCGATTCACTTCAAATTGTGGAGGCAGTGAAAAGTCCTATCCTAAACTTGTCATCAATTGGACAGGTTGTGGAGGTCATCAAAGCACTACTCCAATCAATCACTGAAGCTACTGTTACCCACACCCGCCGCAATGCAAACTCGGTTGCTCATCGCCTTGCCCGAATTGGCCTCTCATTGAACCAAAGATGTGAATGGCACGGCTCTCCTCCAAGTATTCTAATTGATACACTTGTAGAAGAAGCTGCTACACACTAATGCAAAAAGTTGTAATGCTTTACTTGTTGATGGAATGAAATCTACTATCGTCTCTTACCAAAAAAAAAAAAGGAATGAATTGAAAGACAAAGACCAATGACACAGATGGGTATAAGTGTATCTATACTACTATATAAAGCCGGGAGCCCATTTGGGGTGACGAGCTTCACCAAAATAATGGGACAAAAATGTGCTCCAAATAAAAAAGTTTAAAAGCAGCTCAAAATAATGGATGGGGTATTTTCATCATATAAACAGTATTTTTTAATAATTAATTTTTTTTAATAATTAGTACCTCACAATGAGCTAGTAATAATGTGATTCAATCAATTGTTTATTAGATATTATATTCTCTATTTTTAAACACGTTCAAAATATCTTAAGATGCGCGTAGTGCCAATTATAAAAAAAAAAGTTTTTCGTACGCGCATAATAATGTGATTCAATTAGTTGTCAAATGATTTTTTTAACAAACGATATTATCTACACTAAGAGGGAGGGAGTAGGCTTAGCCTCACAATGGATTAGCAATAATGTGATTCAAAAAAGTGTAGTCGCGTGTAGTACGCTGTGATTCAAAAAATGCCTTTTGCACGTGCGTGCATGAAGGCTAGTACCCATAAATTTAAATGAGTGAGTCAAAGTCTCATTCTTATTGTTTTTTTTATTGAATAAAAGATATTATCTACGCTAAGGGGAAGGAGGTAGGCTAAGCTTCACAACAGGCTAGCTATAATGTGGTTCAAATTTGTTTTCGACGAGAATCAAATGTATGATCTCTCACTTACAACTGAAGACTAAGTAGCCTCTTATTGTTAATTTGTTTATTTTTTGTGAACAGAAAACTACTAAAAGGAGAGGCAGCCACAGAGGGAGAAATACAAGCTTTCAAGATCATTGGAAGAAATCAAAATAAGCCTTGTGGTCATTATTCTTGGCTACAGGTTCGGTTATCAAGTACGCAATTATCTTGGTTTGTTTTGAATCATTGTGGACTTGTCATTAGGGCTGGAAAAAATTCCCGAATATTCCAAACCAAACCGAAAAAATCCCAAACTGAAAAATCCCAAACCGAAACCATCCCGAACTTTGGGGTACCGGAAAATACCAAAATATTCGGTATGAGATTGATTTTCAAATTTCATTTCTTTGGTATTCCCGAAGTCTCGAAATCTTCTTTTGCTTTTGCTTTTGGTTACTACTTTTCAGCGCTACATCTGCACAGAACGATGAAAAAAATAAAATAAAAAGCAAAGCCTTTCGGTTCCACTAGCAAAGGCACAAAAATAAAATAATATGGAAAAGGCATGTGATGGTGATGCCTTGTCGGTTTGGGAGAAAAGCACAAAGCTTTTTGGGAAACTAAAAGCACAAAGCTTTTGTTTTGGTTTTGAATCTTGATTCTCGAGGCAGAGAGAGAAAAAAGTGGTCTTTGTGTTGGGAAGCATAGATAAGAAGAAGCTCTCTCATCTCTGGCCTCGACCCATTTCTCTCTCTATCCTCTCGAAGCTCTCTCGTCTCTGGGTTATGAATCCTCAACTACGCAGGCACGATTCATAACCCACAACAAATAATTCCATTTGATGATCACTGAAGCTCGAGAGAAAAAGATTGGATTTTTGCATGTGGGTTCTGAAGGATTTGTGCAGAAATGGCATAAGAAGATGTGATTGTGGAGAGGAGTGGGTGTGGTCGTGTGGGGTTGGGAGCGAGGTGGACTTGGAGTCGTCGCCATGCTTGAAGAAAAAGATTGGATTTTTGCATGTGGGTTCTAAAGGATTTGTGTAGAAATGGCATGAGAAGATGTGATTGTGGAGAGGAGTGGGTGTGGGGTTAGGAGCTAGGTGGATTCAGAGTCGCCGTCGTGGTCGTTGCTTTCTGAGAATGGTGGAGGCAGCGGAGGAGAATGGTATTAATATCTATCAGGATGAGGCTTGTGAATAAGCCATTAGAGATTGCTGGTGGTGGCTGCATCCCGAACCGTACCGAAAAACCAAAAAACATTTGGGAATACCGAAATTCAGGAAAGGAAAAATTTCGGGTCGGTTTCGGTTGCTAAAATCTCATCCCAAACCTTTTCGGTTCGGTATTTGGGATATAATTTTTGGTTCGGTATGCCAAACCACCCCTACTTGTCATGATGCAATAGACACACTAAAACCAGGGGACACTTTCAACTCAACAAGTTCCCTACTTTCTGCATCTGGGACTTTCATTTTGCAATTCATCACAAAATATATCGATGGTTCCAATCAAGGTCTAAAATATCGATGATATCAGAAATATCGGTAGTCTAAAAACACGGAAATTTCGATGGAAATATCGGGATATTATCGATATTGATAAAAATTGAATAAAAACTACAGAAATTGTAAGAAAAACTTGGAAATTTTTATTGGAACTTTGCAGGATGTTTATTTAGTCAATTATCTATTAGTTTATCACAAAAAATTAGAAGGAAATGCATTGCATGATGGATTTAACTGATTTAAGTTGATTATATAGTGAGCTGGCAAACATTGTGAGTGTAGAAAATATGTAGTAATTAATGAAAGAAGTTTAAACACACCATAATCATTTATATATAATGAATTAGTACAATATTTTACACTTTATACATTGCATGGTAAGATACATGATTGACTTAGTACCACATAGAGTTCCTATGAGGTTCAAAATTTTTGCTATCTTCATCATCTCTATGTGTAGAGTAAGTGTATTGTGAAGAGTAGTCAACAAATGATAAATCCCCAAAATAGTTTTGCATGTAATTGTTAACATGCCACCCATATGGATCCGAGATTGGTTGACATTGTCCATAAGCAAAATCATTTGAAGATTGAGTCTCGGATTCTTTCCACCCATATAGATATGAGATTGGTTGACGTTGTCCATATATATATAGAAATATAACTACAACTAATTAGTTAGGTGAGTGAACGTGGTGAGTAGTTCAAAAGTAGATACTTGAAAAGAAACTGTCAAAGATTTATTGTCATGTGCAAATTTGTTTCTTACAAAAAGAATCCAAAACAAAACCATAGATATAAATATTTTAGCATATTTTCACAAAAACATAAGTGATATGGTGGTCAAGGTGTTGAAGGAGTAAAATGGGAGGGGTTCAAATTCCCTTGGTGTTTTTTTAAATATAGAAATTTAAAAAACACAGAAATTTCGATGGAAATATCGATGACATCGGAAATATCTGTCGTCCAAAAACACGGAAATTTCAATGGAAATATCGAGATATTATGGATATTTTAGACATTGTTCCAATAAGGTTGATAAGAGCTTCATTGCTATCCTCCGCGTTAAAAGTAGTGCAAACGAGACACGCCCATTTTATCCTCTTCATCCCCACTTCTTACCTTGGACTCTAATAACACATTGAAAATTACTCATCAAAATGGAGACCCTTTCGTTCTTTTCTCCGCTCCCCAAACTGAGGGCCCTAATACTAGGGTCATGGTACAATTGGTCACTTTCATCATGAGGAACTAGGAATCGTCAGGGCCTTACAGCCTGGAATGGGACACCAATGTACACCAATTGAAGATTAAGCGAAGCGGGACTGTTTATTGGACTAGTGGCGTGTTTGCAGATGGCAGATTCGAATTTATTTTGCTTGATATGTCCAATATGTGGTACAATTTTAGCATTATTTCGAATCAAGATGAGGACTACCTCACATACGTATACTAGTCTAGATGATCCTAGAGATCCTGAGCCATAATGGGTGTTATACACCAGCGGGAAACTTTATGAGTATGGTGCATCAGTTAAAGTCATACGAACAGAGAAATGTGACGGCTATAACTTAGTCGAAGGGTGCGTGAGAAGGGACTGGCCAAGTGATTGTATTGGGGAAGTTGGTGATGATTTTCAGCAGAAAAAGGGCTACTTCGATTTCATTAACTCTAGTTCTTCAAGATCCCCCAACTGGATTGGTACTGGTAGTGAGGATTGTAAGGTTACTTGTTGGCAAAATTGTGACTGCATTGGATTTGACTTTCCATCTGGTAATCCGACTACTAGTGCAGGATGCCGATTTTGGAGCGTGGACTGTGCATTTATTGAAGACTTCAGTGCAAATACTAGTTGTTGGGGCTTAAAAGGACTTCACTAATTTGGAGATGTTTATCTCACAAAGAAGATTGTGACACAGCGGAATTTGATAAGCAAGAGAAAGAAAGAACATTCAAAGTATTACACAAAAACTTTTTATTCACTCACAAACTAGAACAAGAGGAAACACTCAAACACTCTTAAAAGCTTTGTTGCTTCTTCTCACTTCTCACTACTTGCTCTCTTGGTTCTTGCCTTGGTTATTCCAAATGGTGTGGATGCCTTCTCCTTTTATAGACATGGATGGAACCTTAGACAACCATGGAAACATCATGCTAGAGATATCTAAATAATTCCACTACCTTCCTAAGCTAGAATTATCTACACTAATCTTGTATGTTGGTGGAAACCTCACCATTCTTCTAGACTCTTCCACCAACTTGAACTTTGCTAGAATTCTCTAGCATGTGTATTGATCTTTCTTTGTCCATGGGCTGGATCCATCTTGGGCCAAGACAAGATTACAATTCAACATCCCCCCTTAATCTTGTCTTGTGACACCGATTGAGTTCCTCAGTCTGATAAAGTCTTCTTGTTTGAGTGGCTTGGTGAATATGTCAGCGACTTGATCTTGAGACTTCACGTATTCCACTTACACATCCTTTCTTGCAATGCACTCTCTTATATAATGATAGCGGGTATCTATGTGTTTGATCTTGTCATGGAATGCTGGATTCTTTGCTAGAGCTATTGCAGACTTGTTGTCGACATAGATCTCTGTTGGCTCTTCTTATGTCATGCTTAATTCTTTCAGCAAGTTTCTTAGCCAAATTGCATGACAGATGCATGCGGTAGCAGCTACGTATTCAGCATCGCAGGTAGAGAGAGTGACAATCGGTTGCTTCTTCGACATCTATGTGACTGCAGTGTCTTCCATGAAGAAAACAAATCCAGTAGTGATTTTCTATCGTCGGAATCTCCTGCCCAATCACTGTCGATGTATCCAACAAGTTTGTAGTTATCAGATTTTGAATAGAACAAGCCAAAGTTAACGATACCTTTAAGATATCGAAGAATTCTTTTGGTCGTCTTCAAATGTGTAGTTATGGGATTCTCCATGTAGCGACTGACTAATCCGACGACATATACAATGTCTGGTCTTGTGCATGTCAAGTAGCGCAAGCTTCTAACTAGACTCTTGAAAAATGTTGGATCTACACTTTCTCCGTTGTCATGCTTGGTTAGCTTGACTCCACACTCCATTGGCGTGCTTATGGGCTTGCAGTCATCCATTTTGAACTTTTTCAGTATCTCCTTTGTGTAGCTTTCTTGGGAGATGAAAATGCCTTATTCATTCTGCTCGACTTTGATGCCTAGGTAGTATGCCATCAGCCCAATGTCGGTCATCTCGAATTCTTTGGTCATCACTCTCTTGAACTCTTCAAACATGCTTGGATTACTTCCGGTGAAGATTAGATCATCCACATATAATCACACAATCAGAATATCTCCATCTTTGACTTTGACGTAGAGAGCATGTTCATGAGGGCACTTGGTGAAGTTGTTTTCCTGGAAGTACTTGTCGATGCAACTATTCCATGCTCTTGGTGCTTGTTTTAACCCATAGAGGGCTTTCTTCAGCTTCAGAACCTTGTCTTCATGCCCTTTGATTTCATAGCCTGATGGTTGCTGAATGTAGACTTCTTTTTCAAGGACTCCATTTAGGAAGGCAGACTTCACATCCATTTGTTGAATCTTCCATTTGTTTTGAGCTGCCAAAGAAATTAGTAATCGTATAGTTTCCAAACGAGCAACAGGTGCAAATACCTCATCATAGTCGATTCCGGCTCTTTGACTACAGCCATTCGCCACTGGTCTCGCCTTGCATCTTTCGACCTCTCCTTTTGCATTTTTCTTTGTCTTGTACACCTAATTGACTCCGATGGCTTTGTGTCCTTCCGGAAGAATAGCGAGATCTCATGTGTCATTTTTCTGAATTGCTTCGATTTCTTCATCCATTGCTTTCCTCCACTTAGTATCTTGTACTGCTTTTTGGAAGTCGACTGGTTCACAATCAGCAAAGAGACAGAAAAGTGTAGAATTATCAAGTCTTTCAGCCACCTCATATAGTTCTCGTAGACTTCTTGTGCGTGGAATATCTCTTTCATTTGGACTCCCACTTGACGATGCTGATACTGGTGAATTGCCATGATTGGTTGATGTTGGTGAAGCATGTGGAGTAGTAGATTCTTGTTGAACCTCTCTTGCTTGCTTCATTATCTGTTGTTCATTATCTTCTTCAAATTGAGGAAAGAAGCTGAGATCACTTGCATGCGGGCCAAAATCCCATTCTCCTTCTTCATCGAACGTCACGTCTCGACTGATCACCTGTTCCCATTTTTTAGATTATACAGCTTATAGCCTTTTGAATTTGTGTCATAGCCGATGAAGATGAACTTCTCACTTTTGTCATCGAGTTTGGTTCTCCTCTCATCTGGTACATGTACATGGACTATGCTTCCAAAAACTCTTAGATGAGAAATACCTGGTTTTCTTCCACTCCATGCTTCTTGCGGAGTCTTTCCTCACACACTTCTTGTTGGAGACCGATTGGATAGGTAGACAACACATGCTACAGCTTCTGCCCACAACTATTTAGGCAGTTTCTTGCTTTTGAGCATGCTTCGAGCCATGTCGAGGATAGTTCAATTTTTTCTTTCTGCCACACCATTTTGTTGAGGGGATCTTGGAACTGTCAAAGGTCGACGAATTCCATTGGCTTCACAGAATTCTTGAAATTCCTTTGAAGTGAATTCTCTTCCTCGATCAGATCTTATGGCTTTGATCTTGCAACCACTTTTCTTTTCTACAGCGGCTTTGAACTTCTTGAATGCTCCAAAGACTTCTGATTTCTGCTTCAAGAAATATACCCAGGTTTTTCTTGAAAAATCATCAATGAAGAGAAGGAAATAATTATTTTTACCCAAAGAGCTTGGCTTTATTGGACCGCACACATCGGTATGAATGAGCTCGAGCGGCTTCTGGGCTTTTGTGGTCGACTCCTTTGGAAAACTTTTCTTGAACTGTTTCCCAAGTAAACATCCTTCACAGACTTGATCAGGGTGACTGATGCACGGTAGGCCTCTCACCATTTCCTTCTTGGATAATAACTCCAGTCCTCCAAAGTTAAGATGCCCAAAACGAAGATGCCAAAGCCAGGATATGTCTTTGTAACATGTCTTGAGATACTTTGCAACATCGTTTTGAATATTCATAGGGCGATTTCCTCTTCGTGTCGCCCTCTTCCTCGCGTTCCTTCTGTCTATCTTTTCTGAAAGGCGGGTCTTACTCATAGTTATCTACTAGGGCTACAGGCAGTTATCTTTGATCCTGATCGGTTCGAGAACGTTAGATCCTCAATTCAACATCGAGTTCCTCTACCAGAAAACATCCTATTCTTTGACATTTTCACCTTGGCAATTAATCTTCCTTTGTCATCTCTAAGAAAAAGGCTATAATTTTTCATGTGAATATCATAACCTTTTTCTAAGAGTTGACCTAAACTCAAAATGTTGCTTTTCATATTGGGCACGTAGTAGACATTTGAAATTATTTGATGACCGCCATTTTTTCAGGGGAATAAGGATGTTACCTTTTCCTTTTACGGATATTTTGGATTCATCTCCAAAAGAAACGTTGCCACTCACTGATTCATTGAGCTATACGAACATGCTTCTTCTTCCGCACATGTGGTTGCTGGCGCCGGTGTCAAGATACCATGTATAGTCTTGGTCTCCATCATTATTTTTGCATGCCAGTGGCACAACGCCATTCTCCTCTTTCTCTTCTTTCCCATAATTGACCTTCTCATCAGGTCTATTGCTTGGAGCTCTACATTCCCAAGCATAATACCCATACTTTTGACAATTGTAGCATTGAACTTGAGATTTTTCATACCTCGAGTTTGAGCGCTCTCCTCCACAACCTTTAGTTGAGCTTTCTCCTCTTTCGTAGTTACTATGGTTGTTGAAGTTCCAACCACGTCCACGTCCATGTCCATGCCCACGTCCGCGACCTCGGCCACGACCTCTTTCGTATTGGCTTCTCTTGTTGTTGAAGTTTTCTTCTTTCTTATTTGGCTGGACTTGTGTCTTAAGGAGTTGCTCATCATTCCCTTGCCTCTTCTTATGTTTCTCTTCATATGCTTGCAGTGAACCCATTACTTGCTCTATGCTAATTTCTTCCAAGTTTTTTGTTTCTTCAATCGTTACGACACTATGCTCGAATTTGGGATCTAACGAGCGTAGTATCTTCTCCATAATTCTAACATCTTCCAACTTTTCACCGTTTCTTTTTAATTGATTAGAAACGACTAAGAATCTTGAGAAATAATCAGAGATTGATTCAGACCCTTTCATTTGTAGAGATTCGAACCCACCTCTTAATACTTGAAGACGAACCTTTTTCACTTACCACTTTGTTGGGGCTTAAAAGGACTTCACTAATTTGGAGATGTTTATCTCACAAAGAAGATTGTGACACGGCGGAATTTGATAGGCAAGAGAAAGAAAGAACATTCAAAGTATTACACAAAAACTTTTTATTCACTCACAAACTAGTACAAGAGGAAACACTCAAACACTCTTAAAAGCTTTGTTGCTTCTTCTCACTTCTCACTACTTGCTCTCTTGGTTCTTGCCTTGGTTATTCCAAATGGTGTGGATGCCTTCTCCTTTTATAGGCATGGATGGAACCTTAGACAACCATGGAAACATCATGCTAGAGATATCTAAATAATTACACTACCTTCCTAAGCTAGAATTATCTACACTAATCTTGTATGTTGGTGGAAACCTCACCATTCTTCTAGACTCTTCCACCAACTTGAACTTTGCTAGAATTCTCTAGCATGTGTATTGATCTTTCTTTGTCCATGGGCTGGATGCCAAGACAAGATTACAATTCAACACTAGTTTGGTTTGCCATCAGCGACGCAACTACCACAATCACCAAATTCACCACCTCCGGGAAAGATTCGTAAGTCTAGCTATGTACTAATCTTTCAAAATATTGAACTTGGACCACATATCTCCTACATGTACTTCACAGTAATTATGAGACAATTAATCTGCACACAAATAACAAACATCAACTCGCTACAAATCAAATGAACTTTATGTATTTCAAAAAGATAAATATATCGAAAAAAAATGAATTTGGGTAATTATATTGAACGATACAAACACAAATATGTTCACCATGAATTTAGTTAGTAAGTAGCTAGACATTCAAGTGCTTTCTTGAAAAGTGCTTTAAATTTAATTCACCATGAATTTAGTTAGTTATTATACAAACACAAGGTATAATAATATTTTTTTTTCTTTTCATATTTTGATCTTCTCCATCTCTTGCACCATTGACACCCCTGAAAATTCCAATCCAGCCCCGCCGCAGGGAAGACTTCGACGTAGTCTACTTCCAGCACCTCATCTCCGCCATCAATTTCTGCCACAGGCGCGACGTCAAACACCGGGATCTGAAGGCGAAGAACTTCCTCGACAAGGACGGCAACTTGAAGGTCACTGACAACGAACTCAATGCTTTCTCAGCACACTTGAAGCAGGGTCCCACCCCTGTCGCCAACCACTTGGAGCCTTTTAGAGAAGTTCCAGAACCTTCAGCACCTCTCGATCACAAATGTCGGCGTTTCATCCCCAGAGTAGTTTCCGAGGCTCGGAAATCTCCAGAAGCTCATCATCTTCGACAACAGAATCGCCAGCGGCCTTGAATTCCTGGTAGAAGCCGGACTCGACTCGCTGAGGGACCTCGACCTCTCGAACAATCGTATTCAAAAGGTCAAAGATCTCGTACCGCTTTGCACAACTGAGGTCGAAAATCTGATGCGATGAGAGGAAGCGAGAAGGAGAAATGGAGGAGGATATTAATATAGCTGCTGGATTACTTGTTTGCTCTCATGGAAACTGATTGCTCTTGTAACTGATGATTTATGGGCATTCTTGATTTATAGTTACCAGTAGATGGCCCTTGTCCAGCGTAGCCTCTGTCTAATTAGAGTTCATTCTGTTTAAACACCACATTTCATCTAAGTTCATCCCATCACTTAATGTGGCCCTTCTGTTGTGCGAATTATCTGATCACGAAAGAATATGTACCCATCTGGTAATTAGTTCTTGTTAATAATGAAACAATATCACTTCTGTTAAAAAAAATAAAATAAAAAAGGGACTTTTTAACCAAAATGTTCCGTGAGATTTGCATAATTCATCATTTTGGTCTTTGAGATTTGAAATCGATAGAATTAGTCATAAGTTTGTCCCCAATCAATCATTTTAGTCATTCCGTAAAAAATCTCCATAAAAAAAGGTAAAATGACAAAAATACTCTCAATTTTTATCAAATCATTTTGGCCTATTGTTTATTATATTGTGGGTAATTTAGTCATTTTGACTCTTATTTAACATAATTTTTCACCGAATGACCAAAATGATTGATTGTGGACAATTCTAGGGACCACTTATATTGATTTCAAATCTCAGAGACCAAAGTGAGGAATTAAACAAATCTCAAAGATCATTTTAGCTAAAAAGCCAAAAAAAAAATTTAACAAACAACAACCATAATTAGAAACGAACACATGATATATACAAAACTATAATTCACCATGTGCTTCTACCATCAAACGAAGTGTAGCCTTTATATTATTGATTAATTGTTTCATTAACATATTAATATGGCTAAAGCTGGTAGTTTGTTGCTCAATGCAAGACAAGGGCAGTTAACAATGTAGATACAAACAAGCAGAACATAGAGATTGACATTCCATTGCCGCTGCTCTGTTCTCTTATTGCCGCTGCTTTATTCTCTTTGCTCATGTTAGGCGACGAAAATCCTGCAACTTGTTATATATCACAGCACTTACTGCTGTTGCATATGCTCTTGCATCCATGGATTAGACGTTAACTTGGAATCGTCCCAGCTGGCTCTTGGTTTTCCTCGGTATTTGAGTAAACTGCATATATACAAGCTGATTTTGCAGAATAGTAATGCCAAAAAAATCACTCCATATGAATTCCCTCCAACACTTTCTTCATCTGTTTCTCTCAGCCCTTCTGTGAGCTGAACGGTCTATTCCTCACCTTCAAGTTAGCCGAGATGTATTTTCCTCGGTTTCTACTCCTACGTCATTTTCAATTTGGATCGATGTTATCTAGCATCCAATTTTTCCGCGGAGATTTTTTGTCTACATTTTTTTTTTAAGAAGATATAGGTTCCAGCTTGAGAATTATTTGTAAACTTCATATAATTAATCTGCATGTGTCAAAACGATAAGTTTCTTTCTTCCCAGCCCATTTTGATTTTCATTGCATCACATTTTTCATTGATTGCTGCAGCCACAACTTAGTTCATGCCAGCAGCTTTGGACTTGTGTACTCATCATGCTGCAAGACGGCAGGGACAACTCAAACCAGGTAAATCTGCTTATTACTCAAGTTATTAGTTAACGGTCTGCGAACAGGAAGTTCAGTTTCGGTTTCAGAAAAGCTGCACACTTCATGGCTGGATTACCAACCCAAATACACATATCTTAAAACATTACAGTTACATGCCTTGTTTTCGGCACAAGAAGAAAAGACATCAACTAAATAATGTTATTTTATGCGTGCCACATATAATCATCCACTTTTTTGTAAAAAAAGTTGCATTTTCTTGACCTTCTTAAAATATTTTATGAGGAATTTTCAGACGTCGAAATACAATAAAAAAGTGGGGCATTGCAACAAAATACTAATTGATGTGGAAATGTGATTCAATTTCATTTTCAGGTTGCCATCTTTGACATCATCATCTATATTGGATAACATTAGTATTGCACAATAAAACAATGACCATTGCGCGGAAACTATCCATTTCTTTCTAAGAAGCGGATGAGTGAGAGCGTATATGAAGAAAGAAACCAATTGACGAGGAATGAATTGAAAGACAAATATAAATGAGTGAGTGAGCCAAAGCCTCTCTCTCTGTAATATTGAAAAAAAGGAGAGAAGTCTCCATGTAAATGCAAGAACTTTATTGATTTCTAAAGTATTGCCGTCCACTTATTGTTCATTTGTATATTTCTGTCAACAGAACTACTAAAAAGATAGGCAGCCACGGAGGGAGAACTACAACTTTTCAAGATCATCCAAACAAATTAAAGTAGCCTTGTGGTCACTGTTCATGGCTACACGTTCAGTGATCAAGTACGCAATTATCTCGGTTTGTTTTGCATCCTTGTGGACTTTTCATGATGCAATAGACACACTGAAACCAGGGGACACTCTCAACTACACAGGCTACCTACTTTCGGCATCTGGATCGTTCACTCTGCATTTCGAATTTGGTGATTCTGATAACATTTTTCTTGCTATCCTGCGTGTTAGAAATAATGTAAACTGGGCATGGATTGCCAACCGAGACAAACCTTTTTCACCCACATCATTCCCACTTCTTACGTTGGACTTCAATAACGTACTGAAAATTACCCGCCAAGATGGAGATCCTGTTGTCCTTGCAGCCGCTCCATATATTAATGACACTAGTATTAGTATTGTGGCTACCCTTTTGGATTCCGGCAATTTTGTACTACAAGAAGTGAACTCCGTCAGCAGATCAACGATCCGTATTTGGTGGCAAAGTTTTGATTACCCATTGGACACATTTTTACCGGGCATGAAATTGGGTGTTGATCGTAGAAATGGCCTCCATTGGTCTCTTTCATCATGGGCATCTCCAACCAACCCCATGCTACCAGGGCCTTACAGCCTTTTTTGGGACACCAATAGACACCAACTGAATATCACGCGAAGTGGGGTTGTGTATTGGACTAGCGGGGTGTTTGCAGATGGGAGATTTGAATTTATTTTCCCTGATGTGTCCAAGCAAAGGTACAATTTTAGCATTGTTTCAAGTCAAGATGAAGACTACCTCACTTATACTGGTCTAAATGATCCTAGTGATCCTGAGCCAGAATGGGTTCTATACGCCACGGGGGAACTTTTTGAGTTTGGCGCATTAGTTGCCATCATAGAAGCGCAGACCTGTGATGGCTATAATGTCATCGGAGGGTGCGTGAGGAGGGACCGGGGTTGTATTGAGGAAGCTGGTGATGATTTTCAGCTGAAAAAAGGTTACTTCAAGGTAATCAACTCTAGTACTTCACCCCCAACTGGATTGGTACTGGTAGTGAGGATTGTAAGCTTACTTGTTGGCGAGATTGTGACTGCCTGGGAATCGACTTTCCATATGGTTATCCGACTACCGGTGCAGGATGCCGATTTTGGAGCGTGGACTGTGCATTCATTGAAGACTTTACTGCAAATACTACTTATGTTTTGCCGCAACTACCACAATCACCGGATTCACCACCTTCGGGAAAGATTGGTAAGCCTAGCTAGCTATGTACTAATCTTACTAAATATTGTCATATCTCCTACAAGTACTTCACAGTAATTGTGAAACAATTAATCTGCACACAAATAAAAAAAAAAATTAACTAACTAGAAATCAAATGAGCTTTATGTATATCAAAAAGATGAATATCGAAAAAATGAATTTGGGTTATATTGAATGATACAAACGCAAATATATTCACCATGAATTTAGTTAAGTAGCGACAATTCGAGTGCTTTCTTGAAAAGTGCTTTTCCTATAGAAGCACATGTTAAGTGTTTCTCCATAAAGCGCTTATGGGTAGTAAAAGTGTTTTTTACGTTTTTATGCTGAAAATATATAGTCATGACTCATGAGCGATTTTGATTGTAGCATAGTTATTATCCAGGCTTTTTTACATAACAGGTTAATATGCCAATATTAAAGTATATATTCTTTATCAGTTCTTTCCGGTATATAAAATAAATTAATTGATACTATCACAAGATGCAGCAAACAAATGGTTCTGGATTGGCATTTCTATTGCCGCTGCATTACTAGTAATGGGGTTCTGCTTCTTGGGCTATCGCCTGAGAAGAATATATATGGTTTCAGCAGGTAAACTTTTTAAACTTTCTGTATTAAACTTGTTAGATGTACATAATTTCACTTCTTTCACAATTGTATTTTAATGCTAATCCAATTAGGGAAGAACTGGACAACGATTCGAAGAAAATTGCTTAACTTCATGGAATCGAAGAGACCTATAGGTCATGTTGTTGGGAATCAAAATGATCAGGAAAACATGAGATACCCTAATTTAAGCGTATATACCTATGGATCGGTCTTGGAAGCCACAAGAAACTTCTCTGAGGAAAACAAGCTTGGACAAGGGGGCTTTGGACCTGTTTATTGGGTAAGGCTTTAAATAATCTTAAGAAAATATCATATTTGTATTTGGAATTACTGAGAAATGTTTATGGATTATGAATTTAGGGAAAATTGACGACGGGACAAGAAGTAGCCGTGAAGAGGCTTTCAAGATGTTCAGGTCAAGGCACAGAGGAGTTTAAGAATGAATTGATACTCATCTATGAACTCCAACACACCAACCTTGTTCGACTGTTTGGATTTTGCATTCATGAAGACGAGAGGGTGTTAATATACGAGTACATGCCAAACAAAAGCTTGGACTACTTTTTATTTGGTTCGGAATTACACTAGCTAGTTTAATATTAGATCTTCATTTCATTTATTCAGTTTCATTGGGAGTTCATAATATCCTCTCTTAACTTTAATCCTATCTTGGACAGATCCCATCAGACGTCGGCAACTAGATTGGAAAAGCCGTTTCAATATAATTGAAGGAATCACTCAAGGAATGCTTTACTTGCACAAATACTCGAGAACAAAAGTGATTCATAGAGATTTGAAAGCGGGTAACATACTACTTGACAAAAATATGAACCCCAAAATTGCAGATTTTGGTATGGCAAGGATTTTCACTCGGGAGCTTCAAGCATATACGATGAGAATTGTCGGGACACTGTAAGTAAACAATAACGTATATGAATACATTCGTATCATCACCTGTTTTTCTTTTGGTTGAGAAGCATGCATTAATGTACGTATATACAGATAACGTACCAAAGTTTTTCTTTTCTCATTTGGTACAGTGGTTATATGCCTCCGGAATATGTCATGGGAGGACACTTATCTGTAAAATCTGATGTCTACGGCTATGGAGTGTTAATGCTTGAAATTATCAGTGGTAGGAAAAACAACAGCTTCTACAATGAAGATCGCTTGCTCAACTTAGTAGGACATGTATGTATGCCAAACAAATCACTGGAGTTACCATTAAGTTTTGCTTTTTTTTCTTCTTTTTTTTTTTTTTTTTTTCGCACACCCCTTTTCTTCCTGTCACACCCTTATTTATTTCTAGACTTCAAATTGAACAAATCAAAAGAAAATGAAAGGACAAAAAGTAAACGAAACGGGTCTGCAGTAGGGGAAAAATGGTGTGCGGAAATCTTTATGTAAGTTATTTTTTCATTTTTTAAGGTGTGATATTCAATTATTTTAATTTTTTTCTCCAGGCCTGGGAGTTATGGAAAGAAGGTCGAGGGACAGAACTAATGGATCCAACACTAGTTGAAACATGTATTAGTCATCAAGTTTTAAGATGCGTCCAAGTCGGTCTACTATGCGCGGAGGAAAATGCAGCTGATCGGCCAACCATGTCAGAGGTGATATCCATGTTAACAAACGAAAGCATGCAGTTACCCGAACCAAAAAAACCAGCATTTTATTACGCAGAGAGAAATGTGGGTAATGCTGATATAGAGAGAAGCGGACCACCACTGGATATAAACGTATTGGACCTACTAGATTATTCAAGACTACTCATGATTAGGGTTTGTTGGAAGCATCATGGAAGAATAGAAGAATGCAAATAATGCAAACTTTCGGCTAAGTGTTTGTGCTCCCTTTAGTTCATCTTTGTTTAATATCTTCTTTAGGAATAATGCATATGTCTTGATAATGTTTGTTAGGTAAGTGCTTAGCTCTCATCATTGTAAAAGAATAATTAAAAGAGTGGAGGGGTCTCTTCCCACTTCATTCCCGTAGCTTTTTATCTTAGGCTCCCATAGTTTTCTCCTATATATGTTTTGATGTATTTGTAACTATCATATATGAAATACATACAATTCTTGAAATATCAACAAAACGGGTTGTCCATTTCTGAATTCGTTGGACGTTGAAGGTATTGATTGTATCTGTTTTGCCTCGCCAATACTGCAACAAAGCTTGTTTTTGGATGGTAAGAAAACACAGCCGTAATTATATGGGCGGCTTTCTTCTTAAAAGTACGAGACCATATACAGTAATAAATCTTTTATATATATGGTATGCAATTTCGAAGTTTTATATGCAATTAATGGCAATATACAGTGTACAAATGTCATAGGAATAGCAATGTTAGAGTGAGATTGATTTTTTGTTTTCAACAAAAAAAATCACTTGATTTCTCCTAGTAAGCGCAAGAGAATTGAAAAACAGAGTTTTCAACCCTTGCACTTGAATTGGTTGAGGAAAAAAAATAGTGAATATTCCCACTTCCTCTTCCTCCTTGCGATTCAAAAAAAAAAGTTAAAAATGGAATTGGGTTTTTTGGGTGTCCAAAATTGAGGATTAAAGTCAACTCTTTTATTTGTGGTATCGATAAAATTAATTGGCCTGGCCCCTTTGAGAACTGTAGGTCTAGAGGATGGAAGTTCGATTGAATAAGTAATTGTCAACTCTCTCTAATTATATTTTAATCTTCACTATAAAGATTGAGCAAGTCCACTTTCCTTAAAAAGCACACATCGGAAGTCGGACAAGGGCAAATCTTCAGAGATGGACAACCATTTGGTAAGATTGTTATAAAATGTGGATGGCCTAATTGGCCACTAATCCATTTTAATTAGTTGGATGGAATGTTAGGTGACTCCACTTTGCCTTTCACTATGTTGCTTGTGATTTTACAAATATAAAGGCAAGTCTCATGGAACAAGATAGAGAGTTTTCATAATTGATAGAAGTTCATACGGGAGAGAGGGAAGAAAGGAAGAGGAAGAGAGAGAGGAAGAAGAGAGGAAAGAGTATAGAGAGTTTGTTTTGTACTCCTACTATTTCAGATTATAATAAAAGCACTACTGCTGCCCCGAGGATGTACTCCAGTCACACTGACTGTAGAGGAACCTCGTAAATTTTGTGTCTTGCTTATTTATTCCACTGCACACATCGTCAATTTTACAACACGTGAATTTGCTGGTGCGGTCGTGAGCATCCTTACATCGAAGTTGGTAACCCGTGGACAAGCTGCTTGAGACCTTGAGTGCATCCTGACGGGGTAAGTAGCAACAGCCCCTCCACCGTGTGAGCTTGTGTCTGACGGGGATAGGCACACTGCTGGAAGGCATTCTTCAGCTTGTCGCTTCGGAACAGAGAATCCACCGTGTGAGCTTGTGTCTGACGGGGTAAGTGTCTTGCTCTCTTTCTGAATTTCAACTTGGGAGCAGAGATCCACCACAGCAGGCATCTCATCAACTTGTGAGCAGAGATTTTGGGATTTGTCCAGCCACCCTGTACACTACTTGGCTTGCTTGGTTGAGGTGCCTTGTACCTGTTCGACGAAATGCCCCAGAGAATCTGAAATTCTATATTTTTCTGGGCGCCCAAGGATTTTCTGCGTTCAACCTTGCTTAATGGTGTTGACAATTCAAAACTAAATTATCATGGGCACAAATACTATTTGTCCATGGGGCTTTCTCGTAGAAACGACTATGCCAACAACTAATAAGCCTCTCGCTCAACCAATTTTGAAAGCAAGGACTTTTGCTTCTGTGGTTTCCACCCCAATTGAAGATGTTCATCTCAGCCAACTTCCGACTCCGGTTGTGCGTGGCGACAAAACATATGTCAAAATTAGCGAGGATCTATACCAAGAACAGTTGAAGTTGTTCCAAAATAATCTCCTTGGACGTTTGCTCCTCAAAAAGGGTTCTACACCAATGAAGACCGGTGCTCTAAAAGCTTGTTTAGAAGATGCATGGCACCCTACTGCACCATGGAACCTTGTTCCCATAGGTAAAGGTTATTTTGATATTCATTTCAATAAAGAAGATGATATGCGACGTGCATGGGGTGGCGGTACGTGTACTCTCGCTACTGGTTTATTCAGGTTATCGAAATGGTCGCCAGATTTTCAACCAGGGGATGTTCTCCCTCAAACTCATGCTCAGGTATGGATAAAAAATTTTGGTTTGAGTCAGGAATATTGGCATCCGAGACACTTGATGGAAATTGCGAGAGGGGTTGGCACTCCCTTGCAACTAGATATAGCTACAAGGGAAAGGCAATATGGTTATTATGCACGTATATTAGTTGATGTCAATCTTGCAGATGATTTACCTACATCTCTTATGGTTGAAAGAGAAAGTCATGGCTTCCCAGTTGAGGTGGTTTATGAAAATTTACCGCCTAAATGTAGTCACTGTGGTTTGATAGGGCACTTGGTTAATAGTTGCAGACAACTTAAACAGATGCCGAGAGGTCGTTCTCGTAGTCGGACGCGAAAGGGTGGTAACATGGGGGACAACAAAACCGGAGATCACTCTCGGAGTCAACTGCTCATGGAATTTCGTCCCAAAATGGCTACGACAATAACTGCTAATGTCTTATGTGGGTCACATGCTTCTGAACCTCTTCAACAGGTTGATCATTTATTACCTGTAGGTATTGAGGTAGTGGTGGATGGTAATGACGAGCCCAATCTCCAGTCTCCGCTTGGTACAACGCCAATTGTCTCTGGTAATGATGTCATACCAACTCCTGATATTGAACAGGCGGTTGATGAGGCCTTAGGGACCATCGCCCAAGCTGTGAATAATTCTGAAATTGAAGAACATGGTATCCACTCCCCTGGGATATCTCATATTAGCAATTCTATGACCGGATCGTTGTCATCAGATGGATCACCTTCTCAGATTTGTCATTATTATGGTCAGCATTCAGGCAACACCGATGTCCCAAATAATCTCGGCCCACATGATCGTCATGATGACTCTAGCATTCTTCCTAGTCTTGTACAGGTTGAGACATTAGCCCAGAATGGTCAGCATTTGGGCAACACTGAAGTCCCAAATAATTTTGACCCGCAGGATCTTCATGACAACTCTAGCATTCCACCTGGCTTTGAACATGTTGCGACATTAGCTAAGGATGTCATCGATATTGTTAATCACACAGATAACTGTGATATGGATGGTTTTACTCCTGTGATATCTAATAGTAAAAAAAAAAAACAAAAGCAGGTTGCCAAGCTTAACCAGTCATCTGATAAACCCTATCCAAGTAGGGTCCGTGGAACACCAGCTCGTTATAAATGAAAATTCTCTTCTGGAATATCCGTGGCATTGGTAATGATGACTCTCGGACGGAACTCTCTAACATATGTCGGTTGCATCACCCGGATTTGGTTTGCATTGCAGAGCCCATGGTGACTTTTAATTCTATTTCAGCTACTTATTGGGATTCTTTAAATTTATCTGCTCTTACTTTTAATTCTCGGGGAACTCTTGCTCCCAACCTTTGGCTACTAACATCTTCGACTTGTGCAGATCCTTTAGTTATTTCGATATCTGATCAACAGGTTACTGTTCGCTGTACCTTTGATCATCTCCCAAGTCAGTTCACCTTTGTTTATGCAAGCACTTCATATATCAAAAGAAGAGACTTGTGGGCTGACCTTATCTCTCTGCGCTCACAAACACAACTTCCATGGATGGCTATTGGCGATTTCAATTCTATCCTGGGTGCCCACGAGCAAATGGGAGGAGGCAGATCGTCCCAAACTTCCTGCACTGAGTTTAGTAACATGTCTGACTCTTGTAACTTTACTCACTTGAACACCTCTGGGGCAGCTTTTACATGGTCTAATGGTTGGAGGTTTCGTGGTCGCACTGAAAGAAGGTTAGATCGTTCTTTGTGTGATATAAGTTGGTTTGATTCTTGGCCTCACTCTAACTGCATAACGTTGCCAAAGGTAGTCTCAGATCATAACCCTCTTATCTTTTCTGGTTCTAGAGCTTTGAGTAGTGGTCATCGTCCTTTTCGTTTTCAGTCAATGTGGGTTCAACATCCATCATTTCGAGAAACTGTAACTCAGTGTTGGAGGAATACAGTTGCCTCTGGTTGCCCTATGTTTATCATTCTGCAAAAATTAAAAGCTCTAAAAATCTGCTTGCGTCAATGGAACTTTTCTGTTTTTGGTGATGTCCATAATAGAGTGGCTAACGCTCGACACAATCTTTCTATGATTCAACAAAGAATTTCAACTGAGGGCATCAATAATGATCTTTTTGAAGAGGAGATTGTCGCCAAGACAACAGTGATGGAGTCTCTTAAAATGCAGGAGGCTTTTTGGAAAGATAGAGCTCGTGTTAAGTGGTTAACTGAAGGGGATAAAAATTCTTCTTTCTTTCATGCTTATGCTCGTATTAAATCTTCCAGCTCTCGTATCAGTTGTCTTCTTGAGGGAAATAATCTTCTTACTGATCCACAGGCAATTGAGAACCATATTGTTAATTTCTATCAGACCTTGTTCGGCTCTTCTTTCACCCCTTCAGGCATTGATGAGGTTTGTGAGGTCATCCAGCCAATGGTCACTGACTCTGAAAATGATATTTTATCTGCATTACCTACTGATGAGGAAATAAAGGAGGCAGTCTTCTCTCTAAATGCTTCCAGTGCGCCCGGGCCTGATGGTTTTCCAGGTTTGTTCTATCACCATTGTTGGGATATTGTTGGCTTTGATGTTACTCAATTTGTGAAGCAATTCTTCCAATCAAATTGGCTATACCCTAATGCCAACAGTAATTTCTTAGTTCTGATACCGAAGGTGGAAGACGCTATTTCTATGACCCAATTTAGACCTATTGCTTTGGCAAATTTTCTCTTCAAGATTATCCCCAAAATTTTGGCAGTTCGTCTTTCTAATGTTGTTCAACGCATTATATCTCCACAACAAGCCGCTTTCATACCTGGGCGACATATCACAGATTGTATTGGATTGGTCTCAGAATGTTTCAATATGCTTGACAAAAAATCCCGTGGTGGTAATATGGGAGTTAAAGTTGATATAGCTAAGGCTTTTGATACTTTAGATTGGTCATTTCTATTGCGGGTGCTTACTAACTTTGGGTTTTCCACTTGTTTTATGGACTGGATTTCTACTATCTTAAGATCTGCTAAATTGTCCATCTTAATCAATGGTTCCCCGCATGGGTTTTTCTCTTGCTCTCGAGGAGTGCGCCAAGGGGATCCTCTTTCTCCATTACTTTTTTGTCTTGCTGAAGAGGCTTTATCAAGGGGTCTGAGTCGGCTTCAACTCGATGGGCTTACTAAGCCAATTTTTGCTCCAAGAGGCTGTATCTCTCCCTCTCATGTCCTCTATGCAGATGACTTATTCATTTTTTGTAGAAGTGATGGTGCCACCCTGCGTAATTTGCAACGTTTTTTTGATAGATATAGTAAGGCCTCTGGTCAATTTATCAATAAGGCAAAAAGTACTTTCTACTTAGGCTCTACTTCAAGGCATCGCAAAGTTGTGGTTGAGACTTCCTTGGGTTTCAAAGAAGGTAAAGTACCTTTTGTCTATTTAGGAGTCCCAATCTTTTGTGGCAAGCCTAAGAGGAGTCATCTTCAAGCCTTGGCAGATAAAGCTAAAGCTAAGTTAACTGGTTGGAAGGGGAAACTTCTATCTATGGCTGGAAGAGTTCAACTCATACAATCAGTTTTTCAGAGCATGCTCTTGCATAGTTTTTCTATTTATAAGTGGCCTTCTTCCTTGCTGAGGTCTCTTTCGCGATGTGCCCGCAATTTTATATGGTCTGGTGATGTGACCTCCAAGAAGTTTGTTACTGTTTCTTGGCGTCAGACTTGTGCACCCAAGAATGAAGGTGGTTTGGGTTTGCGTGATCTTTGCTCTCTTAATACTACAGCTCTCTTAAAACTTGGATGGGTTATTATTACTTCTGATTCTCCTTGGAGTATTTATTTTCGAGAACGTTTCCAGCTACATGGTCGTTTATTTTCTTGTAGTTACAAGCGATCTTCTATATGGCCTGGTATTAATTCCATTCTTCATATCTTGTTTCAGAATTGTCGTTGGGTGATTGGCAATGGCTCTACTACTTCCCTATGGGTTGATAAATGGTTGGATACGCCTATTGTGGACATCGTGGGTGCAACTGAGATTGCTCATTCTCTATCTCGTACTAAGGTCTCAAATATTATTCGTATGGGAAAATGGGTTATTCCTTCTATTTTCTCTTCTACTTTTCCAGACCTAACCAAAGAAATTTTAGAAATGCCTCTTCCAATTGATGAGGATAAAGATGTTTTAATTTTGGAAGCTTCCACATCTGGAGCCTTTTCATTTTCCGATGGCTATGAAATTGTTCGCCATCGGTTTCCTATTAAGAGTTGGGCTTCCACTATCTGGCGTCCTTTCATTCCACCTCGCTACTCTATTTTGGTTTGGAAGATTCTTTCTAACAAGCTTCCAACAGAGCATCAACTTCAGCGACGGGGCATCCCGCTGGCTCCAATATGCCAACTATGTTACAAGAACTCTGAATCTATTGACCACTTATTCTCTAGTTGTGAATTTGCACAACGTGCTTGGCGTTGGCTAGCTACCCAATTTGGCACTACTATTCCGCCTACGAGCTCACTCTCTAATTTATGGCTTGCTTTTGTGTCCAAGCATTTTTCTCCACAACTTCGCAATGTCTGGCTAGCTTCAGGGTTTTTCTTACTAATGGCTATTTGGAAGATGCGTAATAAAGTGAAGTTTGAAAGCAAAACCCCTTCCTTCCCACATCTTTGCCGTTCCACCTTGACCTGGATTAGGCAGGTTGGAGCTCTCACTCCTGGTCATGTTCGAGGCATTTTGGATAGGCAACTTTTAGTCTCTCTTGGAATCTCGGCTAAGCCTTGTAAAGCTCCTTATATTATCCCTGTTCTTTGGCACCCCCCTCATTTTTCTTGGGTCAAAGTGAATACTGATGGCCTTGCTAAAGGTAATCCGGGTCCTGCGGCTTGTGGCGGGGTTTTCCGCGACTCTTCGGGTTTTTTCCTTGGTGGTTTCTCCCTAAGCTTGGGTCATTGTACTTCTTTTTATGCGGAGCTCTATGCTGTCATCCTTGCTGTCGAATTGGCTCATGCCCGAGGTTGGCATAATCTATGGCTTGAAAGCGACTCTTCTAGTGTAATATCATGCTTTGCTTCTGGATCTTTCTCTCCCCCTTGGTCGCTTCAGACACGCTGGAACAATTGTATTCTCCATTTGCAGAACATGGTTTTCCGCTGCTCTCATATATTTCGAGAAGGGAATGTTGTTGCTGACAAATTAGCCAATTTAGGGCTTCTCTCACCTTCTCTTGTTTGGCATTCTGTTCCCCCTATAGAGATCCTTCCATTTCTGCAATCAGATTTCTTAGGCATGCCAGCCTACAGGTTTGTTTCCCCTTCTTGATGTGTGATTTCCTTTTTTACCTAACCTTTTTGGATTTCCTTTTTCGTTTTGCAGCTTGTTTTGCAGGTTCTTACCTTTTAAGGTTTATAGAAGAGTTTGGGCATATGTCCACATATTCCTCTCCTTGTATCTTGCTTCTCAAGAGGGGTACGGTCTATGTCCCCCCCTCTTTTTTTCTTGTACTTCCTTTCCTAAAAGAGGTTAGGTGTATGTCCCCCTCTCTTTTTGTATTTCGCTTTTCTTGCTCTATGAGGGGTAAGGTTCATGTCCCCCCCTGACTAAGTGTAACTTATTTTCTTTTCAATATATTTACCTCGTACCGCCGAGGTTTCCCCAAAAAAAAAAAAAAAAAAAAAAAAATTTTACAACACGTTATCAGCACGAGAAGCTCTCGTGTCAGTGGAAAGCACAACGCCACAAATCTTGTTCACCTATGTCGCCTGGAATCTCACAGATAAGAAAATCTTTTCATTTCATCTTAAAATATTTGTACTATGATTTTCTTGAAGCAAATATGTATATGTTGTTGTATAACTGTATATCATCATTTGCAGAAGCAAAATGGTACGAACTCAAAATCCGTAGAAAATCTAATAGGCATGGAAACAGCCTCGGAACTCCAACTTGCAGAGCTCGGATTGAAAAACTTTCTTCTTGAAAGTTGTCCATCCTCCCAGTATCTACAACATATTAAAATTTCAGAAAACTTTAACGGTGCGATCGTCACATATGTCTGAAATACCAAACCAGTTTCCAATTTCCGCAGAAAACTGGACAGCCATCTTATGAGTACCAAAACGCCATTTTCAGTTGCTCAGATTGAAACCGTTTCTTCACGGAAGTTGTTTGGTATCCTCTTATCCATATCATATTAAAATTTGAGCTAAATCTAACGGTTTGATCTTCTTATAAGTGGCAGACAAAGAAAAGGTTTTGGAATGGTGAGTTGCACCATTTGAAAAGAAAAGAAAATTGATGGAAACTTAATCATCACCCTTTTCTATTATTGCTTTATTTATGTGAATGGTGTTGGTTTAAAATCCATTCACAAGTTTTATTTACTTTAAAGCAATTTATTTATCATGGACGGTTTTACCGCCTACTGCTTTAAGTTTTGATTTATGTGAATGGTGTTGGTTTAAAATTCATTCACAAGTTTTATTTATTTTAAAGCAATTTACTTACCATGGACGGTTTTACTGCCTACTGCTTTAAGTTTTGATTTATGTGAATGGTGCTGAATCAAAGCCCTTATCACAAGCTTTATTTACTTAAAAACAATTTATTTACCATAATTGGAATTACCGCTTATTGCTTTAATTTATTTATTGTACTTCTTTTGTTACGATGAGTATAACAAGGACCCGAAGTTCCTTGATCAGATTAGAACCTGCAGTTTCTTGATCCTCATCATATAAAAATGATTGGACCAGAAGTTCCATCATGCAAAAAGATTGGGCATGAAGATCCTTGATCCTCAGAAATCAGACATGAAGTTCCTTGATGAGTACTTTAAGTTTGAATAGCCGAAGTGCCACAACTTAATTGTAATAAAAGTCATGAGAGTACCAATTCTATAGGCAATTAAATAAGGACTAGAAGTTCCTTGATGTATGTAAATGATAATATAATACATGTTTGCTGGAGAGCTTACATCTCGAAGTTTTGATGATTATTGCATGACATTGGGCATTGATGTTGAACACCATATTCCTCATGTCCGTACTCAAAATGGTTTAGCAGAAGCATTTATTAAACGGATGTAATTGATTACCCGTACTCTGCTCATGAAAATGAAATTGCCAAGTTTTCTACATGGAGACATGCCATGTTACATGATACATTATTAACTTGGTTGAGACATGTTGCCAACCACTAATACTTCTCAGTATAACTCGTGTTTGGGCACTAATTAAACATTACACGTTTACGAGTTTTTGGTTATGTTATCTATGTGCCTATTGCAATGCCACAAACGTATTAAAATGAGGCATTATTGCAAATTAAGAATTTATGTTGGATTTGATTTATCATCCATCATTCAATATTTTGAACCCTTGACTAGGGATATATTTACCGCATGATTTGCGGACTATGATTTTAATAAGACAGTTTTCCCACCATTAGGGGGAGAAAATAACATCGTTCCAGAAGAATGATGAGAAAATACCGTTCTAGAAGAACGAAGAGAATTTGTCTTATTTTGATTCACGAAGCAATCAATGAGAAAATGAAGTAAGAATAATTGAATGATGTAACGAAAGTGATAAAATCACATATATTTGCTGCAAATGTGCCTACAAGAATTGATGTCCCTATTGGACAAAATAATATCGTAGCAAATGATTTATCTGTTACACGCCTGAAGCGTGGCAAACCTTCAGACTCAAAAGGTTCAGTCTTTCGAAAGAAGAAGAATATGGCACTACTGAACTATTGCATTCCCGAAGCATAACTGTTGCATGCCGGAAGCATGACAGTTGTCGCATGGATACACGTCCCAGAAAGGACAATCCGCGGACATGGGAATTTTGATGTCTCATGCATGAAGCATGATAGACGTATAGACTCCAATAACTCAACTCCCGGAAGTGGAGATTAAAATCCAAGCTCTATAACGCTCAAGAAGAGGTTATGATCCGCATTCTCTAAATTATGGCTATCCTGGAAGAGATAGTGTAATGCCCTTGAATAGGCAATGGATATCCAAAGAAATGAAAAGCTTTTTATGCATGCGCATGCACATGAGAATATGGGATCACGAATTGATGATAACCAATGGTAAATTTGGTTTTTATAAGTAGCTACTAAATTTCATCAATAAGCTGTGTTGATAATGAGTCACGTTCTTTTGTTCGTCGACGAAAGGAAAAATTATTGGCAAAAATGGAGAAAGGCAATTCCATTACAATCCTGTAAGAACGTGGAAAAATGGATCTATATATATTTGAATATAATACAAATAGCCAGAGGATGTTGAACCAAAGAGGTTACATATGGGCATTTGTAATACAGTGAATTACACTCACATGATATGACACAAGGTTACTAATTGAAACCTGAAATTATACTCCTGTAAACGAGTTCATATGAATGGAGAATTATATACGAATGGTTGTGAGTTGCCCACATCATATCTCTATAAGTAAATCCCTCAAGTATACATGGGAGCAAATTGCTCTGTATAAATTCCAAAAGAAAATGTGTCATGAAGTGTAGAAAATCCCTGAAGAATTCAGATTGCTTGAAATAAGTCCTAGAAGGATAAAGCATAAATTATGTACTCAATACCAATGGATGGTATAAATTGCCTTAGTGAGTACTCTCATTATAATATTGTTGCAACATACTAAAATCTCTTGCAAGAGTTGATGACATTAAATTAGAACTTTTGAAGAGTCGATGACATTAAATTAGAACTCCTGAAGAGTTTATGATATTAAATTGGGACTCCTGAAGAGTTAAGAAAGATTATAAAGTGTTGAGATACATATTGTCTTGAACTGCAGAATCGAACAATATGCCAACACGAATCTTATCCGTGATATTTATGATATTACAGAATCATATGGATTGAAGATTATGACTTGAATACTCAAATGATTTAGACACTAAGGATGATCATTTATATTCGAGAGGGTAAAGATAAATTGATATTTGGTCCAGAAGTACCACATCTTAGTGAAGAATATGCTTTATTGTATTTGGCACAATACACTGAATGAAATAAAGCTTATTTATTGATATCTCAAAAAAAAATATATATATATAAAGTGCAGATAAACATGAGGGAGCCTTCATTGCTCACGTGGACCCTCAGTACTCGGCAGAGCTGCAGAAAGACGAAGCACCAGAGGTTGATTATCCGGAGCCTCAACACTTGGTGAAGCCTCAGACGGCGAAGACAAAAGTTGCCTCTGTAATAAAGCCACAAACCTCTGATGGTCACTCTGAATTCGACTTTCAGACTCTTGCAGCTGGTCAAGCTTTCTCTTCATGCTCGTCGCGTAACTACTGGCAAGCATGTGTAACTCCCTATTTTCATGCTTGAGCCCTCGGATCTCTTGTCTAAGGCTCGCCACCTCAGCTATCAGTGACTCAACTTGACGAGTCCGAGCAAGAAGACGTTGGCCCATATTTGATACACACTAAATGCTGAAGGCTAAAGAATCCTGAACAGCCAACTCGTCGGACCGCTTGGAAAGAATCCTGCTATCCTTGGGGGTGAAAAGATTCTTCGCTACCACCGTAGCGGTTATGTCGTTCTTCATAACAGAATCCCCAATTGTAAGAGGACCGTTAGGGGATAAGAAGGATGGGTGCCATATGTTGTCTGGAGAAGACATATCATCATCTTCCCTGCCATTCAAATCAAGACGACGGTCAGATGGGCAAGCCATTTTCAAAAATGATTAAAAAAAAAAAAAAAAAAAAAAAAGAGGTTAGATAAAATCTCAGAAGTGCAAGAAGGAAAATTTCTGAAGGCAGCAATTTTCTGAGTGTATCTGAACAAAATTGATTCTCAAGTGTGCTTTGGAAAGCAATTAACGCCTTCATAAAAAGAAAAGGCAACAAGGCCGCCTGTTCAGAAATCAAAGAGCTTATCATTCAGAAATCGAAGAGGCACTACCTTTTTTTCAAAAGTCGGATTTTCTAGATCAAAATTGTCAGCACTGTTCACACGTGATCTCAGCTTTGCAGAAGTCACGGACGGGTCTAAAAACGCGTGAATCTTACTGTTCTAATCACTCAACAGTTGCTGACCAGAGTAAATGAACAGCATCACTACCGGCTATTGGGAAATTCCTATATATGTCAATCTTCATTCTCTATGACAAGCCAGAATTGAAAAATAGCTAACTCTTCCTCTCTGAGAATGCATCTCCAACAAAGCATCTCAAAATACTCAGTTTTCTTTCTCTCAGAGAATACCTCTTCAAACAAGTCACACCAGAGCAAGAGTATCTCATATCATCAGGGTCGAAAGCAAAAGTATCTCATATCATGCAATCTCCATGTTCTTTCCTTTGCCCTTGCTCTTACCTACTAAGACGAGGATAAAGAAAGTAATATGTCGGAACCTCTACTCAAAATTTCGCTACCAAGCATGATGAGTCGCTGAGAAGTGATGTTCTGAAGGACCATACAAATGCAAGGTTTGCATTCAACTCTTGCATCAGAGGGAAAATACTGCAAAAGAAGATGCCAAACCTGCATGGGGCAAAACTAGGGAAAATACCACTTCTGCAAGGGGAGCAAATAAGGCAAGTGAAAATGATACATTGAAGCATGTGGAGACAAGCACGGCAAAACACATGCCAATTCATCATCGACAAGTCTGATTCAAGATCAAGTGTCCACCATTCTTGAATCAAATTCAGTTCCAGATTAAATGAGTAAATTCAGACCTTTGGAGGAAGTCTAGTAGAAGGCCCTCCAGCCCAGTTCAAGAATAAGCCTGTGGAAAGTTAACTACCAGTAAAGCACTTCTGTTGGCAACTCTTCTCGCTAAGAGGCTGAAACTGAGCGATCAATGATCAGCCTAAATGATTCGAAATCAGGGGGAGATACTCATTAGGGGGAGCATCCAAAAACAAATCAAGATTTTAACAAGTCAATCGAAGACTTGTGGCCATCCAAGGGGGAGTGTTATAAAATGTGGATGGCCTAATTGGCCACTAATCCATTTTAATTAGTTGGATGGAATGTTAGGTGACTCCACTTTGCCTTTCACTATGTTGCTTGTGATTTTACAAATATAAAGGCAAGTCTCATGGAACAAGATAGAGAGTTTTCATAATTGATAGAAGTTCATACGGGAGAGAGGGAAGAAAGGAAGAGGAAGAGAGAGAGGAAGAAGAGAGGAAAGAGTATAGAGAGTTTGTTTTGTACTCCTACTATTTCAGATTATAATAAAAGCACTACTGCTGCCCCGAGGATGTACTCCAGTCACACTGACTGTAGAGGAACCTCGTAAATTTTGTGTCTTGCTTATTTATTCCACTGCACACATCGTCAATTTTACAACAAAGATGTATTTGTTTTTTTAATTAAGAAAATTCTGCAGAGAATTTTATTGACGTGTAAAGAAAACATTTGGTGAGATGCATATTTTGAGCTTCAGTATCCCCTATTTCGTTACAAATCTGAAAAGAAGAAAAATGGAATGGGGGAGTTTTCAAGCAATCAACCCAAACCCAGCAAGAAGAAAACTCAACTCAAGACCAAACGCAGCAAATCAAACCCAGCGTGGTTGAAAGGCTGGTCAGGGTTGGGAAAGTACGGCGAGAAGTGCTCAGGGGATGTCGTTGGGCTTGTAGTTCATCTTCTTCATTGTTTTACTTCTTTCAAAGTTTTTAATTATATAAATATTTTATTTATTTTATTATTTAAATATTTTTAACCAACATGACAATATTTAATTAGATTTGTGGGACCTAATTATATCTCACGCTAGCACATAACATAATTTTTAACAGAATTGTGATAGAAGGACCATATTGATTTGTAACACTCATTTTCAACAAGGTATTAAATATCGATGATATCGGAAATATCGGTAGTCCAAAAACACGGAAATTTCGATGGAAATATCGGGATATTATCGATATCGATAAAAATTGAATAAAAACCACGGAAATTGTAAGAAAAACTTGAAAAATTTTATTGAAATTTTGCAAAATGTTTATTTAGTCAATTATCTATTAGTTTATCACAAAAAATTGGAAGAAAATGCATTGCATGATGGATTTAACTGATTTAAGTTCATTATATAGCGAGCTAACAAACATTGTGAGTGTAGAAAATATGTAAATATTTTAGCATATTTTCACAAAAACATAAGTGATATGGTGGTCAAGGTGTTGAAAGAGTAAAATGGGAGGGGTTCAAATCCCCTTGGTGTTTCTTTAAATATAGAAATTTAAAAAACACGGAAATTTCCATGGAAATATCGATAACATCGGAAATATCGGTAGTCCAAAAACACATAAATTTTGATGGAAATACCGGGATATTATGGATATTTTATACCTTGATTTTCAAAGACTACATTGAGCAATTTTTAATTTCAAAAACATTTTAATGGGTGGATCAATTTTAGGAACATTTTGTGATAAAAACTCATAGACCAGTAAATAACACATTTATTTTGCCGAATGAAAATGACGACTACCTCAGTCACATTTGTTGCGGATGATTAGTTGCGAAACGAAATTGGTGCTGCACAGAATTGGTGGACCTGATGACTATGACGCAAAAATGTCAATAACGCTATACTGTTGTAAAGTAAGTGGATGTCCACTCAACTATATGTGGAATAATAGTTGTCCTCCACCATTCTGTTCCACTACAAAAAGATGCAGATGCTTTGATCATGCTTCTCTTATAAATAGAAGAGAAATAGGAAGGAACAAAGACACACACAAGTCATACGGGAGAGAGGAAAGAAAGGAAGAGGAAGAGAGAGAGGAAGAAGAGAGAAAAGAAAGGAAAGAGAAAAGATAGAATAAGAGAGAGTTATCTTTGTACTCCTATTATTCCAAATATAATGAATGCACTACTGCTGCCCCGAGGATGTACTCCAGTCACACTGACTGTAGAGGAACCTCGTAAATTTTGTGTCTTGCTTATTTATTCCACTGCACACATCGTCGATTTTACAACACGTTATCAGCACGAGAAGCTCTCGTGTCAGTGGAAAGCACAACGCCACAAATCTTGTTCACCTATGTCGCCTGGAATCTCACAGATAAGAAAATCTTTTCATTTCATCTTAAAATATTTGTACTACTGATTTTCTTGAAGCAAATATGTATATGTTGTTGTATAACTGTATATCATCATTTGCAGAAGCAAAATGGTACGAACTCAAAATCCGTAGAAAATCTAATAGCCATGGAAACAGCCTCGGAACTCCAACTTGCAGACCTCAGATTGAAAAACTTTCTTCTTGAAAGTTGTCCATCCTCCCAGTATCTACAACATATTAAAATCTCAGAAAACTTTAACGGTGCGATCGTCACATATGTCTGAAATACCAAACCAGTTTCCAATTTCCGCAGAAAACTGGACAGCCATCTTATGAGTACCAAAACGCCATTTTCAGTTGCTCAGATTGAAACCGTTTCTTCACGAAAGTTGTTTGGTATCCTCTTATCCATATCATATTAAAATTTGAGCTAAATCTAACGGTTTGATCTTCTTATAAGTGGCAGACAAAGAAAAGGTTTTGGAATGGTGAGTTGCACCATTTGAAAAGAAAAGAAAATTGATGGAAACTTAATCATCACCCTTTTCTATTATTGCTTTATTTATGTGAATGGTGTTGGTTTAAAATCCATTCACAAGTTTTATTTACTTTAAAGCAATTTATTTATCATGGACGGTTTTACCGCCTACTGCTTTAAGTTTTGATTTATGTGAATGGTGTTGGTTTAAAATCCATTCACAAGTTTTATTTACTTTAAAGCAATTTATTTATCATGGACGGTTTTACCGCCTACTGCTTTAAGTTTGATTTATGTGAATGGTGCTGAATCAAAGCCCTTGTCACAAGCTTTATTTACTTAAAAGCAATTTATTTACCATGGTTGTAATTATTGCCTATTACTTTAATTTACTTATTGTACTTCTTTTGTTACGATGAGTATAACAAGGACCCGAAGTTCCTTGATCAGATTAGAACCTGCAGTTTCTTGATCCTCATGGACCAGAAGTTCCATCATGCAAAAAGATTGGGCATGAAGATCCTTGATCCTCAGAGATCAGACATGAAGTTCCTTGATGAGTACTTTAAGTTTGAAGAGCCGAAGTGCCACTACTTAATTGTAATAAAAGCCATGAGAGTACCAATTCATAGGCAATTAAATAAGGACCAGAAGTTCCTTGATGTATGTAAATGATAATATAATACATGTTTGCTGGAGAGCTTACATCTCGAAGTTTTGATGATTATTGCATAACTTTGGGCATTGATGTTGAACATCATGTTCCTCGTGTCCGTACTCAAAATGATTTAGCAGAAGCATTTATTAAACGGATGAAATTGATTACCCGTGCTCTGCTCATGAAAATGAAATTGCCAAGTTTTCTACATGGAGACATGCCATGTTACATGATACATTATTAGCTTGGTTGAGACATGTTGCCAACCACTAATACTTCTCAGTATAACTCGTGTTTGGGCACTAATTAAACATTACACGTTTACGAGTTTTTTGTTATGTTATCTATGTGCCTATTGCAATGCCACAAACGTATTAAAATGAGGCATCATTGCAAATTAAGAATTTATGTTGGATTTGATTTATCATCCATCATTCAATATTTTGAACCCTTAACTGGGGATATATTTACCGCATGATTTGCAGACTATAATTTTGATAAGACAGTTTTCCCATCATTAGGGGAGAAAATAACATCGTTGTAGAAGAATGATGAGAAAATACCGTTCCAGAAGAACGAAGAGAATTTGTCTTATTTTGATTCACGAAGCAATCAATGAGAAAATGAAGTAAGAATAATTGAATGATGTAACGAAAGTGATGAAATCACATATATTTGCTGCAAATGTGCCTACAAGAATTGATGTCCCTATTGGACAAAAATAATGTGGCAGCAAATGATTTATCTGTTACACGCCCGAAGCGTGGCAAACCCTCAGACTCAAAAGGTTCAGTCCTTTGAAAGAAAAAGAATATGGCACTAAAGAATTATTGCATTCCCGGAGCATAACTGTTACATGCTGGAAGCATGACAGTCACCGCATGGATAAATGTTCCAGAAGGACAATCCGTGGACATGGGAATTTTGATGTCTCATGCATGAAGCATGATAGACGTATAGACTCCAATAACTCAACTCCCGGAAGTGGAGATTAAAATCCAAGCTCTATAACGCTCAAGAAGAGGTTATGATCCGCATTCTCTAAATTATGACTATCCTGGAAGAGATAGTGTAATTCCCTTAAAGAGGCAATGGATATCCAAAGAAATGAAAAACTTTTTTATGCATGCGCATGCACATGAGAATATGGGATCACGAATTGATGATAACCAATGGTAAATTTGGTTTTTATAAGTAGCTACTAAATTTCATCAATAAGCTGTGTTGATAATGAGTCACGTTCTTTTGTTCGTCGACGAAAGGAAAAATTATTGGCAAAAATGGAGAAAGGCAATTCCATTACAATCTTGTAAGAACGTGGAAAAATGGATCTATATATTTGAATATAATACAAATAGCCAAAAGATGTTGAACCAAAGAGGTTACATATGGGCATTTGTAATACAGTGAATTACACTCACATGATATGACACAAGGTTACTAATTGAAACCTGAAATTATACTCTTGTAAACGAGTTCATATGAATGGAGAATTATATACGAAGGGTTGTGAGTCGCCCACATCATATCTCTATAAGTAAATCCCTCAAGTATACATAGGAGCAAATTGCTCTGTATAAATTCCAAAAGAAAATGTGTCATGAAGTGTAGAAAATCTCTGAAGGATTCAGATTGCTTGAAGTAAGTCCTAAAAGGATAAAGCATAAATTATGTACTCGGTACCAATGGATGGTATAAATTGCTTGAGTAAGTACTATCATTATGATATTGTTGCAACATACTAAAATCTCTTGCAAGAGTCGATGATACTAAATTGGAACTCCTGAAGAGTCAAGAAAGATTATAAAGTGTTGAGAGAAATATTGTCTTGAACTGCAGAATCGAACAATATGCCAACATGAATCTTATCCATGATATTTATGATGTTAAAGAATCATATGGATTGAAGATTATGAGTTGAATACTCAAATGATTTAGACACTAAGAATGATCATTTATCTTCGAAAGGGTAAAGATAAATTGATATTTGGTCCAGAAGTACCACATCTTAGTGAAGAATATGCTTTATTGTATTTGGCACAATACATTGAATGAAATAAAGCTTATTTATTGATATCTCAAAGAAATTACAGATAGGTGCATACACATGAGCTACAATTATGAAAAAAAAAATTTAGCAGTCATTGGTCATTGGTCAGGTGGTGCCTGAGAGGTCGACGGAGCTCCGGGAAGACGAAGAGCCAGAGTTGGAATCTCCGGAGCCGGAACACTTGGTGCTACTCCAAAGGACGAAGGCAACATAAACCTCGGGAGTAACGCCATGAACCTTTCATGATCACTCTGGATCCGACCGTCCGACTCCTGCAGCAGGTCCAGCTTCCTCTTCATGCTGGTCGAGTAACTAGTTGCAAGCATGTGCAACTCCTTGTTCTCGTGCCTGAGTCCTCTGACCTCTTGCCGAAGACTTTCCACCTCCGCCATCAGCGACTCCACCTGACGAGTTCGGGCAAGCAGGCGCTGGCCCATATTTGAAACTGAGCCTGCACTTTGGACGCTGAGAGCTAGAGATTCCTGAACAGCTAGCTCGTCCGACCGCCTGGATAACATCCTATTGTCCCTTGGAGTGAGCAGATTTCTGGCTATCATCGTAGTGGTGATTTCATTCCTCATCATTGTGTCCCCCACTGTAAGAGGACCATTGGGGGATATGAAGGATGGATTCCAAATGTTGTTCGGAGAAGACGAGTCATCGTCTTCCCCAACATTCAAGTTTAGGCGACGGTCGGAAGGGAAAGACATTTTTTTTTAAGAAGGTGTTGAGGAGGAAGAGTTCAGAAAGAGTAAGAGTGCAGAAGTGCAAGAAGGGAGTGTTTACAGAAGGGAGTTCAAGTGTGAGGTGAAACAAAATTCGTGCCTCTATAAAAGGAAGCAAATCAAAGAGGCGCTCCTCAGAGATCGAAGAGAAGCTCCTCGCAGATCGAAAAGACAGCCTGACACCTTTCTCAAAAGCTGGACGCTCCTTTCTCAAAGGCCGGATCCCTGTCTCAAAAGAGCCATTCCTCTATCAAAAGTCAGAATTGCTCAGCATCACGAGGCGATCAGCTTTCCCAGTTTATCGTCACTCGTCACATGCACTGTCAGCTTTGCGGAAATTACGGGCAGCTTTGTCAGAAAGCGCGTAACTGGTACTGTTCATCCATCCACCGGCTACCGACAAATAGTGACAGAATAGTTCCGGTTGTGAAGAAAAAATTTCTATAAGTTCTACCTTCGTCTTCCATAGCAAAGGCACACCCTCTCCACCTTTCTTCCTTTCTTCATCTCCGAGAATGTATTCCCAAAGAAACCTCTTGAAATACTCAGCTTTCTTCCCTTCCGATGATACCTTCGTAAATAAGCCATACCAGAGCAAGAGTACCTCATATCATCAGGGTCGAAAGCAAGAGTATCCCATATCATGCTTTCTCCCTGTCCTTATCTTTGTCTTTGTTTTCACCTGCAAGATAAGGAGAAAGAGGGCAATTTGTCAGAAACCGAGATCAAACTTCCGATCTGGAACTGATTGTCCCGTAACCTTTGCTTGTTTGTTTCTCTAGCATTGCTCTCGAGTATTCATCTTCAACTGTCTTCAAGGTCATGAATTCCACCGACAAATAACCCATGACTGTTGATTAGATAATGGCTCTTTACAATGAAGTTGCCAAGCACAGATGAGTCGCTGAGGAGTAGTGTTTTGAAGGACCATTCAAATGCAAAGGGTACACACCATTTCGGCTATGCAAAAGGTTGAAGCAGAAGGGTCAACGATAAGCTGGAATAAGTCACTACAGCATGAAGCTTCAACAACCTTTCGCTAACATCGCCGCCGGAAAGCAACAGTATCCCATATCACCAGGATCGAATGTACTCTAGATTTGATGAGGTTGTTTTGACCCTCAAACTCTCGAGTTAGCTCGCTCCATCGGAGGAAACCAGAAAACCCTCCAACCAGTTCAAGAATAAGCCTGTGGAAAGTTAACTACCAGTAAAGCACTTCTGTTGGCAACTCTTCTCGCTAAGAGGCTGAAACTGAGCGATCAATGATCAGCCTAAATGATTTGAAATCAGGGGGAGATACTCATCAGGGGGAGCATCCAAAATAGATTAAGATTTTAACGAGTCAATCAAGACTTGTGGCCATCCAAGGGGGAGTGTTGTAAAGTAAGTGGATGTCCACTCAACTATATGTGGAATAATAGTTGTCCTCCACCATTTTGTTCCACTACAAAAAGATGCAGATGCTTTGATCATGCTTCTCTTATAAATAGAAGAGAAATGGGAAGGAACAAAGACACACACAAGTCATACGGGAGAGAGGAAAGAAAGGAAGAGAAAAGATAGAATAAGAGAGAGTTATCTTTGTACTCCTATTATTCCAAATATAATGAATGCACTACTGCTGCCCCGAGGATGTACTCCAGTCACACTGACTGTAGAGGAACCTCGTAAATTTTGTGTCTTGCTTATTTATTCCACTGCACACATCGTCGATTTTACAACATATACATCATTAAAAAAAAAGACTTATTTTTAGCTACACTCACTGAAAACTTCATTTTATTCTTATTTTATTTCCTATAACTCAAAAGTCACTGCTTTATTTCCTGAATCTCAAAATACATTTCACTTTGCCCCTTGAAACTCAATTTTGATCCCAGTTAGACCCCCTAAAACTTGAAAGTCGTCTATATAAAACTCAAAATTCGCTTCACATTGTCTTAGATCTGTTAATTTCTTATATGAGTTTGATTTAGATTAGCCAGGCTAATCAATTTCTTTTTTTTATTTTGTTCATCTCTTCAATTTCTTTTAAACTTAATATTATCTGATTGTTGAATATTGATGCATAATGGATATTTATAATCAAATTTATTGCACATGTGGCATAGTCTTATTGGGTATTGGGTCCCACATATGTTTTAGGAGGCAAACTATAAGTTTAAGGGAGAAGAAAGAGTTCATAATTCAAAATGAAACGAATTTTGAGTTTTATGGAGTAACATGGTGACTTTTGAGTTACAAGAGGCAAAGTGAGATTAAAATAGAATTTCAAGGGGCATAGCTAAAAGTAAGCCCCAAAAAAGGACATCTTGCCAAGATTTTAATTCCTACAAAGTTCTAAGAGATGTTTTTAATATTTAAGAAGATCTAATATATTATAACCACTCTCATGATTAGAAACTATATTCTACGCTAATCTATTGGATGCAAAGGCAAATGGTTTACACCTGAAACACAGTATATTAAAAAAGATTGTTGTAACCACTAAGACAATAATCCACTGCTTGTTAATCCTAATCAATCTTAAACCTTACTAATAATTAATAAACAGAGTAATCATAATCCTTGTCTTACTTTAAAAAAAATAATAATAAAAAATAAATAAATAAAACCCTAACATTCAGCAGCAGGTCCTGCTCACACCCAATCCCGACTAGACACGTGTCCAATCAGAATTGGGTGTAAATAGGACATGTTGCTGAGTTTAAAGTAGCTAAGTCCCGTTCCTAACAAAATATCACAAATAGTCTAACATAGTAATATAAAGCGTTGACTAACTTTTTCAACATGAATCACCTGTTGTGCCAAAGGGAATTGTATTCCCTCCTGAGAAAATGGTGGAGATCCTCATGACCCACTAACACAGACCGTTGAATTTTGATCTAACAGTAGGCCATGAGGATCCCCACCATTTGCTCAGAAGGGAATCTAATTATGTGCCAAAGCTTTCATTGTCCCCTCAAGCTTTCAGTTGATGCTTGTTTATGTTATTTCCTATCGGATAATACTTTGCATTTTCAATGTGGGGTTGCCCATATTCTTCATTTACAAATAATGTATCTTAACCGAATAAAATCAATGATAAAAAATCTTTTCATTTATTAATCTATATATGAAGATCATTTCTACAAAAAAATCATTTCGATCAAAGATTATTTAGTCATTTAAATATATAAAACAACTAAACGTGTAGGTACAAAATAACATATTCATGATTAACTGTCCATTTATTTGATACGTTTCAATTCGAATGATTTTTTGTATGAGTGATCTTCAAATGAAGATTAATAAATTAAACGGTTGTGATCGTTGATTTATTCAGTTAAGATACGTTATTCACAAATGAAGATATGTGCATCCCCACATGGGGATGCAAGTATTATCTTTTTATATTTATATAAATATAATATTTGACATTGTTTAATAGAGAAAGGTATTAGAGCATCTTCAAGAGAAATTCTAAGTTTTTGTTAAACTAGTAAGTGAATAACGTAAAAAACTCAATTTAACTTTTCATCTCCAACGAGCAAGTGAACAATGTAAAAAACTCAATTTAACTTTTCATCTCCAACGCCACTTTATTTTAACAAAATTTAAATATTTTATTATTAACAATTCAAACCTACAAACACTTGTAGAGAAATTTTTCATTGTGACTGGAACACGAGTGATACACCAAGCGTTTTCATATAAGTGGTGTGAAATTGTATTTTTTAAGTTACTAACTTTTTAACACACATATTCCACCATTTGTATAATGGCACGTGATGTACCACCCGTGTTCTAGTCACATTAAAAAATCTCTCACACTTGTGGCAGCTTATAGATCAACCGTTCAATTTCTCAAATATTTGGAACAATAGTACATCTCAAACATCTATCATTTGTCAAATTATCTATTCTAAAGTTGAGGAGGGAGCTACAGTCAAATTTCTACACTTTGATTTTGCTTTATTTACGCCACTGCCATCATATCTGTGGCTGAGTTGGAGGGTAATTATATAAAATTGGGAGGGTAATATTGTCTCTGAACAGATTTCAAGATATTTACAGTTTTGCCAGTTTTGTTGTGATATAGGCCCTTGATTTTGCATTATTTACATATCCGCCATTTTCGAAAGGCATGAGCTGCAGAGACAGAGAGGGAGATAGGCGTGGGATGGCAGGGAGGAGTGAGGCTGCCAAAAAAGGGGGTTAGGGTTTATTTTTTTCTCCTCAAATCAAGGGTTGGTGTCGGTGATTGAGAGATTGAAAGGGATGGGAGAGAGACAGAAACACACCCATTTGGCCTTCATTTTCCTTTCTCAAACCCTAGCAGCAACAACACCAACTCTAGCCGATCTCTGCAATAGCGTCGGCTCCTGCTTCTGAAAACCAAAACCGCACAAACCTGGCCTCCATTTCTGTAACTCGGAGCTTCGTCTCTCTGAGTCTAACTCCGCATATCAGCAAGGTCTCTCTCTCGCGTATAATTTTGAATTTTTGGAATTTATCTTGGAATTTAGTCTTTGATTCTCCTTTCTGTGTGTGCTTTTACATTTTTGCAAGTCGGCGAGAAGCCGAGCATAGCTCTTTCTATAGCCTCCGTTCTGTCCCATGGCCAGGTATGCCCTCTCTCTCTCTCTCTCTCTCTCTCTCATGCACTCACAAGCTCACGTTTTGAAATCCTAGCTCCTAAGCTCTAAAGCTCCAAGTTAAGGACTTTTTGAATGCTAATAAAATATAGAAGGCAGCAAAGAAGCTGGAATTTCAATTTTTTTTTTGTTGGATGAGCATTTAGATGGAGTGAACTCAGCTAGAAATGAGAACTGGGCTTACCCCAATATTTATATTTCAGTTAAAGTACAATTGGTATTTTTTGGTTAATTGGTTGGGGTTTTGGACGGCTCTTCTGGTTTGTTGTTAATTGAATGTTTTCTGATTGACTTTTGCATCAATTTATCCAACGGATTAGTGAGCTAAAACTACAAGTGGGGTTGTTTTCATTTTTGGGTTGTTTAATTTTCTGTTATTTTATTGAATTGGATTTTATTCAACGGGGTTAGTGAACTAAAAGTGCAATTGGGTTTGTTTTGGTTTTGAAGCTCAGAGTCTTACATATTTGAAAGTTGAATCTAAGCCTTTCAAAACCTTTGTAAACGTGCTGTCAATTGTAAGGTATTCTGTGCAACAGAGCTTGATATCAATTTTGCGGTGAGTCTTGATTGAATGGGATTTCTGTGTGTAATTGTAATGTTGTGGAGAGAGAGAGAGAGAGAGAGAGAGAGAGAGAGAGAGAGAGAGAGAGAGAGAGAGAGAATTAATGGAAATATATATGAATTTATGGGTGATGAAATTTTGGAAGCCCAAATGATTCAAAATTGAAAGTTACGTGTAAATTGATAAGTGTGGGTGGGAATGTTTTTCATTTGCCTACTCTTTTTAAGTTGGTGTTTTCAGTTTTTTTTTCTGTTTTTGGCCAAATAAAAAAATTAGTACTAGAGTGACATAGTTGTATTAATGGAATACCTAATTCTAATAAATTAGAGCTTCTCAACCCATATATGATTTTGGTGTTTTCATTTTGTTTGTCACATTTTGTTGTTCTTGCCTAATTGTTATTTAATTAGTTTTGTTTTTTAACTTTGGATAGGTGCTGTTTCGGATTTTGTGTATCTCATTTTGGAAGTGATTCATAGGTGCTCTGTAAAGGTTAGTCTTATACTCATTTTAAAAAAAAAACTGTCATAGTAGTTAAATATTGTGGCGCTGTGAATGTGTGGTTTGGTTAGCTATAAATCCACACACTATTTTCATAAGATTTCAACTGAACGTGTAAAATTATGTTGATTTGAACAAGTACAGTAGCAGTCATGTAAAAGTTCAATCATCACCAAAAGTTCGGAATTTCAGATTAACCCATTACATCATTTCTATAAAAAATATTCCAATTATGGCATTATCATTGAGCAAAATTAATATGTTGGCAGAAAAACATGACTGGAGGAATCATTCCCAGATCACGGGCTTGCATCTACACAGAAGTCCATCTGCCGCACAGTTGGGAGTGGGAAATGATAATTGTACTGTTATTTTGTTGCAGCCATGGCCTCCGAAAGATGATATTCATGTATGAGCAAGAGGGGGTCGAGCTACTGACGAATTATAGTCATAATCTAGCTGAATTTGTAAGAGATGTGATTTAAATTCCAATGCTTTCGAATCGTTATAGTGTTAAGTCATTTCCTTAATTTCAAGTTTATGTTGAAATTGTGTTTGATTTTGTGATTTTCGCAGTGAAACCGCTTTTAGCTGAAAGGGTATTCGAGAGATGGGTTTTTCTCCGTCTTCCTCTTGGGTCATTAAAGGACATTTTTTTTGCAGACCCACTTCAAATCAAATAGATAGAAGCTACCAACTCATCTCTTGGAAGGTAACTTCTGGAGTTGTTAATTTTTGTGAAATATTTTATCTAGGTAATTTTTTTTGGGTGAAATTAGATACTTAGTTTTTGAAATAATGCAATACAATATGATTAAAGAAAGAAGATTCTTATATGATCCACCTTTGTTCCTTTTTTTTTTTTTTGGAATATTTTGTTGTTTTCAAATTTCGCTTTGCATCCTGTTTATGTCCATCAGTTGGCACTCCATGGTATAAATTAACTCTAAATCTTTGTTGCCAACTGTTTTATGTGTTTTTTTAATTACAGAAAATTTGCTGGGTTTAATTATTTTTAATTTTACGGTTTAATTGTTTTCCCCTACTATGATCGAGTGGTAAATTTATCACGCTACACCACCAGTAGGTAAGCAGTTTATCTTACTCTAGATTTAAAAAAATATATATATAGGTATGTGTATTAAGGGCTTTTTTGGGGCTGTTTTATTATTTTGGTGATTTTGAATTTGGTATTCTGGGTTCTGTTTGGATGCTCATAAAGTATGAGAGCAGAATTTGATTGTTTCCTCTTCTGTAATTTGTTTCTGTTAGTTTATTGTTCTTGAATTTTAATTTTTCTGTTTTCCGACTTGGAAGAGTTAACCTTCAGGTGATAAAATCGTGATGTGAGGAACTGTAAATTTTTTTCTTTTTGCTGCTAGAAATTCGAATTCAACGTCATCTCTTCTCATTTGGTAAGATTATTTGAGGAATTGTCTTCTTATTTGTTTTTTTTCTTGGTGTTGTTTACTTGAGCCTGAAGAGCCCTTTTCTCTACTTTCCATTCCTTAATGGCCTCTAGATATGAAAAATTCTACTGCAAATACTCTCATCTTTTTTGGATTTTCTTTTTCTTTTTGAAAATTATGATCTGATTTTTTATTTTTCTAGCTGATTTGATTAGTTTCATATTTTATATCACATTATGCTTAAAGAATGTTGTGTTAATTAAAATAGGAGAAAACATTTAGAGCTCTAGCAGTTCTGATGATGGTGTTCTGGATGTTCCAGTGGATGTTGAGGAGTTTTAAGTAAAAGAAAAGCTTTATGTGGAAAAGTTAGAATATAATTGCTATACATGGAAGACTTGGAATATAATTACTAGGACAGAATTACAAACAATTTTGTAGTACACCTTGAAGACAAGTTTTCATTCCCTTTTGGCTCTTTGTTATTGGTATATAAAGTTTAACTACTATTTTTCCCCTCATCCAATATATTATGTTCAGTTCTGGCATTCCCCTCAAAACATCGTTTATGTATCATTTTTCTCTTTTTTCTGTGTTCAGCTCACATACCTTACGTATATATTGGAGACTACGATATGGTTAGAGAATCACAGCATGCATCGCTTACTTCTATTTTGAGAGTAAAATCAAAACTCTTATTTGCTTTCACTATGTAATAGTTATCAGTAACTTTTATTTTTTCTGTCTTATTGTATTTCCCGTGTAGAGAGCTAGAACTAGAAGGACAATAAAATGCTTGAATAATGGAACATAATTGCGATTATGCCCGAGATATTTGGTAATCTTTCTGCTTTACCAAATCACAATTTGTTTTAACACAAAGAAAGATGCTCTATTAATCCAGGGATATGGCACCCTCTTTGTTTTTTGGATTGGATTTGGTGCATTATCGAATAAGTGCTTATGTATGCTGTCTGCAGATGTTACAGTAATGTGGTGCAGCTAGAGTTTGTTATCGTGTGTGGTAATCTTCAACTCAAGTTGTATGAAAATGCTTGGGTGCTTTTGAAGTGTCGACAATAGACCCCTTTCCTTCTTTTAACTTGATTAATCTAATTTTTTTTTCTATTAAATGATGGAGTAGCCGATCCTAGCCCATTTGAAACTCAAGAAGAGATTGAAATTGGGGAATGCTCACTAAGGCTGGTAAGGAATTGAAATTGGAAATTAGGAAGTGAAAACTTTTGTTTGATCTAAGTGTAGAGTCATTGGATGGAACTTTTGTTGCAGTATATAGTTATAAGGTCAAGTGCTCATTGAGGCTTTCTTTTTACTGTAGGTAAGTCAAAGAAAGCTAAGAAATAGAAAAGGAAGGATGGTAATTCATTTGAAACACGAGAAGAGATTGAAATTGGTGAAATGCTCACTAAGTGTCGAGTCATTGGATTACAAGTGCTTATTGAGGTTTTCTTTTTACTGTAGGTAAGTCAAAGAACGCTGAGACAAAGAAAAAGAAGGATGGTAATTCATTAGAGTTTGTAAAAGTTACTTTTCACTAACAGATGGTCTCGCATCACCTCCTTTTATACTTATGCTACAAGGATTTAGGACTCAATTTTGGATATATGTCCAAGTGCAATTTAGCCACATCACCATCATTCTCAAATTCATATGAAAAACTCATGGAAATTGTACATAACTTGGACTTAGAAATCTGCCCTTTTGGATGTACATAGGATGCAAAATGAAAGACTTATTTTACTACGTGAATTCAGCTGTTTTGATTGGTTTATGAATTATTTAGATATGGGTGTGTTGAACTGTAGTTACGATTTCAAAACCCGCAGCGGAGCGCGGGTATTGTTGCTAGTAATATCTAAAGCCTAGTATTTTGTTTGAGTCATAGTCTTCCAAGAATTTGTTCAGAGTCTTCCTAGTACCAAAAATAGATTATTTTTTCGTTTTCCTAAATATATGATATCGTATGATATGACCTTACTGATTATATATATATATGGGCGTTTTTGGTTGAGGAACTTAAATGCGTGCTCAATGGTTGAAAATTATTATGAAACCAAACTCACCATTAGGTCAAAAATCTTGGATATTTCAGTTGCAATTTCCCTCTCTCTCTCTCTCTCTCTCTCTCAAAAAGTCTTTCTTTCTCATGTTAAACAAAAAGAGACTTCTACATGAAGATATTTGATTTAATTTGTTGTAAGAAGAAAATATTTGAATGATGTGATTTGCACAGGAGAGAGGTTCTGAATCCAGTCATCGTTGTCACCACACAAATGGGTGATCAAAGTCTTCTGGTAATTTTTAAATAAAACAAAATTATCGCTTGTAAGATTTACTTTATTCCATTTCTAAATCCATAAATCCCTTACAGAGATTGTGATGGTTTAACTAAGATGCGTCTCTTAATTAAACTCTTAATCATGTTCTGGTGATGGCTTTGATCATGTCCTTCTTCCTCATCCTCTGGAGAAAGTAAACTTCATCTTGTGGTCATTAATCAAGGAAATAATCAACTTAATTTTGTTGATCATTTTTGCATGCTTACTATGGACTTGTCACCAGTGTCGGATCCAGGATTTTAACTTAGGGTGGTCCCAATATAAAAAATCCAAAAAAAAAAAAAAAAAAAAACCAAGACGAAAATATCATTGAACAAATAAATGACAAACTACAATTTTCATTCATAATCTTTGTGCTAAACATACCTTGCACTTGTGAGAAACGCACAGATTGTAGAATATATAGTTTACGCCTTCCAAAGGCTGCAGCTTGATCAACTCACTATACTCTACAAAATAGTCCCTGCAATTCCACTACCACCTCAAGTTCAAAAAACAAGCACAGAAACAATATCGAAAGAAAGCACAGATTTTTACACACCCTTTTAACATCACAAACTAGTTGCACTCCAATTCACAATACATATAGCCAACACATTACACAAAAACACGAAACGAATATCGAAAGAAAGCACCGATCTTTACCCACCCATTAACATCAAACCATGTCTGCCTTTGCCAACCACTCCAACTTTCCACAACTTTGCCAAAACATGATTTTGAAACTAACTCTACAAAGATAATGCACAATTATATATAATCTGTATGATATCTGCTCAAGTATATCTTCTTACTCTTTCACTGTCTAGTTAAGCTAAAAGCAATAAATCAGCTTTACAATGAAGTCGATGAAAATTTAGGAAACATGAAAAGCAGATGACTTTGACATTGTGGCCCAAAAGCCAAAGCTAAAAACTTTAAAGGGTAAAAATCTGAAAGAAAACCAGTAGAGCTAATCTTCAATATTTAAAATCAAATTTCATATCAACATTAGGCAAAAAAAATACTAACAAAACAGAGCTAATCTTCAATATTTAAAATCAAAATAATTAAATTAAAAAAATAATTTAGATGCAAACAGCAAACAAGAACAGAAAAAACAAAACTATCCCATTTGAGCTAAGAAATAAAGAAGCAAAATTTACATGTGGCTGTCTCTGGCTTCAAAATCTTGTTTTCCCCAAACGACGCCTCACGGCTCGACCCCCAAATCGTTACCATACTCTGTTGCTGCTCCACTTCTGAAATTACCAAAACCCTCCTCCCATTCCTTATCCTTCCTCTCAATGGGTCCAGCCCAGTCCTATAGCTACACATTCATATATATATACTAACACTATCAGCAGACTGTAGTGGCTGGCAAAATTATTTAATGGAGAGTCACAGAGTCAAAGAGAGTACACATACAAACCTCTTCGACCAAGAAGAAGACGACCAGTGGGCAGGGCGGCGGCGGCTAGCCTCCAGAGTCCAGATCAGAGCTTCACAAGGAGAAAAAACGCAGAAGGGGTACAGATTTGGTAAAGTGAAGGTTCTATTGCTGAAAGAGCTGATTGCCGTGAGCGTGAGGGTTCTCACATGAGTAAGATTTTAAATTTTTTTAATGACTTAGCTCAAAACGACGTCGTTTTGGCCAAGTCATTTTGAAAAAAAATTTGGCTTTCTCTTTCTTCCTCCTGAAACGCACAACTTGCAGCAACCATGGCTGCTGTTCTTCTCCATCACTGCCCAGACTTGGGTGGTCCTTGATGATCCTCACAGCCATTTTTTTGAGCTTCGGGTGGTCCCAGGACCACCCTGGTCCCTTAATAGATCCGCCCCTGCTTGTCACAATGCTGCAAGTGCAAGGGATACCCTAAAACCAGGAGACACTCTCAACTCCTCAAGTTCTCTGGTTTCTGCGTCGGGGAATTTCAGTTTCAGTTTCTATGCTTACAACAATGGTTCCAAAAACACCAGCTACATATCCATCCAGCGCAACAAGGCCAACGGCTGATAATAGAACTAAGAAATCGTTCTGTGAAGAACAACAAACAAAAAAATGAAAGCAAAAGAGAGAGGAAGAAAGAACGAAAGTATTATGTCTATTGATTCTTAGAGAGAGAATAAATGATTACAATCTGTGCAGTATATCAAACTTTATACACGGGAACTTAGCTAGCAAGCTATCTCGCTAACTAATTAACAAACTTTGTATTGAGCTGGCAACTATCTAACCATTAAAGCCTGACTTGATCTATCATGCCATTTTAGCCGTTGGATCTCTTATCATACCCCCTCAATCGTGGCTTTTGCACCAAGCCTAAGATTGTAACAATGCCTGAGAAATGATGGGATATGCAGACCTTTTGTAAGTACATCAGCTGTTTGATCTTCTGTAGGGATGTAAACAACCTCCAAATCTCCTTGTTGAACTTTCTCCCTTACAAAGTGAAAATATGTGCCAAGGTGTTTAATTCGAGAATGAAACAATTGATTTGCACTTAGTGCAATTGTGGACAAGCTATCACAATGAATCGTAGGTGGTAATGGCAAAAATCTTTCCAAATCCTTCAATATTCCCCTCACCCAATAAATATCAACTGCAGTGTGAGCAAGGACCTTAAATCCTACTTTTGTTGAGCTTCTTGATACTAAACTTTGCTTCTTTGATTGCCAAGACACATGATTATTGCCCAAATATACCACATAACTTGTGATTGAACGGCGAGTGTTAAGATCTACTGCCCAATCTGCATCTGAAAATGCAGCTAATGTTGTCACTGTGTTAGCAGAATGTAGTATTCCATGAGTCAAAGTCCCTTGTAGGTATCTAACTATTCTTTTCACTGCTCCATAGTGCATCTTTGTAAGGGAGTTCATCAATTGACATACTGTGTTGACAACATATGAAATATTTGGCCTAGTGAAGGTCAGGTATTGTAATGAACCTACAATACTTATATAAAGAGAGGGATCTGTCATGAGAGGACCATCTGAAATAAGCATTTGATCATGTGGTTTACATGGAGTATTAGCAGGCTTACATGAGTCCATACCTACCTTATGGTTCAAATCCTTTATATATTTGGCTTGATTCACAAAAATGTCCCCATTTGACTTGTAAGAAATCTGCAATCCCATAAAATATGTCAATTGTTCGATGCCCTTGAGCTCAAATACTTCAGACAATTCATCAATCACTTTCTGTACTTTAAAAGAATTTGAGCCTGTAAGAATTATATCATCCACATATAGGAGAAGAATGACAATATCATTGCTATCTTTCAAAGTGAATAGACTTGTATCAAAAGTAGAAGGCTAAAAATTCATTGCTGCCAGATAGAAAGTGAACTTCGAATTCCATGCTCTAAGGGCCTACTTTAATCTGTACAGGGACTTGATTAGTTTACACACATATGTAGGATAAGATGCATCAACCAATCCATGTGGTTGCTTCATATAAATGTCTTCTTGTAAGTCACCATGCAGAAAATCATTTTTGATATCAAGTTGCCTAAGCTTCCAATGATTGGTTGCAACTAAGGCTAATACTATCCTCACAGTAGTGTGTCGCACTATTGGATTGAAAGTATCTAAGTAATCAACACCTTGTTCTTGAGAATATCCTTGAGCCATCAGTGTTGCCTTGTATCTTGAAACACTTCCATCTAAATTTTTTCCACTTTATACACCCATTTGCTGCCAACAATGGATCTGTCATTTGGATGAGGTACCAAAGTCCATGTGCCTTGACTCCTAAGAAAGTCGTACTCATCTTGCATTGCTTACTGCTATTGAGGCATTGAAGCAGCTTTCTTGAGTGTAGTTAGTTCTGATACATCTGATACATCAGCTATTACAGACAAAAAGCTATAACATCCAACAAACTGATCTTATTCAGTAATTTGCAGAGTTTGTAACTCAGGAAATAATGCTATTAAAGCATTATAATTCTATCTTTGAATGGTGCCACTCTTCAATCTTGTAACCATTTGATGCAGAGAACAAGAATTATTCACACCAACAGAACTGTCAGTATGAACATTTGTTTTAGTTTGTGATGATATTGGTAAAATTACCTAAAGTTGAGAAGCTGAGTGGACGGGCAACATTGGTGATGTACCAGAGTGATGATGAGGAGAATTTGGAAGTGTTGAACTTGGTACTGTGTATTTATGTGAACTGCCATGTGATTCCCTTGACTATTCTGCATTATTACTATATCTTTGTGATATATACAAACTTGGAGTTGTAGACTGGTCTTCAGTACTTTGAGAATTTGATGACACTGTGTTTTCTTCTTGTATGCTATATTCACCATCATGTACATCAAGATGTGAATTGGGAATAGGGACCTGAATAGCTACATGACTTTGAGTGGACTTTTGAGATCGACCATAATCAATATCCTTGTTAACAGACTACTATTTGAAAGGATATGTATCTTCATCATGTATAACATGCCTTGAGATTATAAATTTCCCAATATGTATATTATAGCAAATCACTCCTTAATAACCTATTGCAAATTCAAGAAAAACAAATTGACTTGATCTAATATGCAACTTATTTGCATTGTAAGGTCTTAGATATGGATATACAACATCTCCAAATACTTTAAGACTGTGAATTGCAGGATTTTCACCAAAAAGAAGTTGACAAGGTGACCTATTGTCAAGACCTTTACATGGCATTCTGTTAATTAAGAATGCAGCGTATGAACAAGCATGATACTAGAAACTAACCGAAATCGAAGCATCTATCATTAAGTTTAAGGCTGTTTCAACCAAGTGCCTATGTTTCCTCTCAGCAATGCTATTCTGTTTCAACCAAGTGCCTATTCACATATTCTCCACCACCATATGTTTGCAAATATTTGATTGAACTATTAAACTGAGTATGAACAAAGGCATGGAATTTGACAAAAATTTGGAACACATCTAATTTATTTATCATTGGAAAAATCCATACAAATCTTGAGTAATCATCTAAAAAACTCACATAATACCTATACCCTTCTATGGACTTATGAGGAAATGGACCCTAAACATCATAGTGTATCTTCTCAAACATAGATGTAGTTCTAACACTATTGAGGTAACAAGCAATTGGTTCTACTCCAAGCTGGTGAGTCTGCTTTACTGTGGCCACAGGCAGAATAAAATTTCCCATTGTCTCTTCGAACCAGAAATGGGTAGATAACTGTGGTTTGCCACCAATTGTCCTCCTTTTGAAGAAAGGAACAAGCAATTGGTCCTGACATATTTCTTTTCCACAATGTTTGAAAGGGAGGTTAAATGATCTTTACACTCATTTTTTCTTCCCGGCACTCCCTAACCTGTTTTTGCTCATTGATTAATTCTGCTTTGATTTTCTCAGTCTTATACAAGTTGGAAGTAAAGGAGGAGTGCATTAGAAGAATCCAGGAGTGTGAAATTCATTTTCTTGCATGAAATAGGTCTCAATTATTGTGTGTTCTAATTCCATCACTTTTGGGTTTGATAATTGTGATCGGTACTTCAAAAATTTAATTGTGCACCCCAAATTTCTTGTATTTAGAAAAAAAATTACTTTTATGAGGAGTCAGAGTACCAATAATAATTCATTATTCTTTTTACCAATGAATAAAATTGTTTATTACGTGTCACTTAGTATTACGGTCTAGTGGTATTCATCTTCACTTGTAAGTGAGAGGTCTGGGGTTTGATTCACACCAAATGCAAATTTGAACTACATTATTGCTAGCTCATTGTGAGGCTTAGTGTAAATAATATTTTTTTGCTAAAAAAAATTGTTTATTACATTCCCAAAATAATTTGTGAATCGGTGACACATCAGATATTTAATGCTAAATTATTGGGATTTTCATTGGTCATTGGTCTTTTTGCGGTTTCGGCGCCAGATTTTGAGAGTAGTTTAACAAAAACAAAAGTAAAATAAATAAATAAATTCATAAAACCAGCCGAGTCTTGTATAAGTAGTAGAGATTCGTAGGTATTGTAATTGATAAATTTTGAGGTTGTGAGGTAGAAATGAAGGTGATAGCTGCATACTTGTTGGCTGTTTTGGGGGGCAAGAACACCCCTTCTGCCAAAGATGTGAAGGACATCTGATGAGTCCATATTATACTATATATTTTACCCTTATCTTAGTATTAATTTATTGGTTATTTTGGTGAGATTTTGATACTTTGGATTATATTTTCAATATAGGACGTGCGGACTGGGTTGGAGCCTAAAGTAATCAAACGGTGGAATTTTGGAGCAATTCTAATTGGATCTGGTTCGTGCGTCAGTCCAGGAGGTGATGTCAAAATTTCATAATTTTATCCCGAAGCATCTTATCGTGGCGAATTAATTTATGGCCAGCGCGCAGTACAGGCAGATTGGGTTACAGAGCTTGTGTGCGACTTTTGGGCTGGAAGATGATGGATTTTCGACTTGGGTTGTTCTTGGAACTTGAAGAGGAGGTCCTGATCTTTAATATGACTCGTTTTGGGCCTGTTTTGGAGGCCTGAAGGTCCAGAAACGTGGGTTCTCCTTTGATGGGCAGATTTCCTAATCATGATAGGAATGTAATTTTTAGTTATCCTTTTATTATTTTGTTTCCTAGTTTTTAGAAAGTCTTTTCCTACTAGGGTTTTTATTAGGAGTAGTATAAATAAGGCTTTTTAGCCATTAGGGAGATATTATTATTTTTAGGAGGAGAGAACGCACTACTTTGGGTTTAGAGAACTTTTGACAATTTAAGGTGTTTTCTATCCATGTTCTTAATTATATTTTGTTTTATGATTATTCTTAACTAGTTTCGTTTGCTAGGGCGAGGCCACGAGCCTTAGCAAGAATATGTAGTTTCTTTTAATTTGCTTATGATTTATGCATGCAAGTTTTGAATTATTAATCACCGTGCTTGAAACTATCTAATTGTCTTAGTGATTGGCCACCATTATGATATTTAGAAAAGTAATTTGATGCAATTTTGGCAGAGGACTGTCCCTGGAATTGGCGCTGGCTTCTTGTGGTTAATATGTATAACCTCTTAGGATGGACGACACGTTTTAAGGGTTATATGGTTTTTCAAAAGGTTTTCATAAAGCTTAATGAGTCTTGCATGTTCACATTCGATCTGGACACCACAGACGGGTTGCATGTTAGATATACGTTCTATGTTGGAGGTTCCAAGTAGAGCATACTTTAGGAAAACCTAACCTTCAAATATGCATGTGTAATTCATAAGTAATTGGAAGAACTACGTAAAATTGTTAAGGTGACGGCGGAACCCTAATGCTCAAATAGATTTTCAAAACTATTTTCTTTTGTTTGATTTACTTTCCCAAGTTATTTAGTTATTTTTAATTAAATTCGTTTTTAATATTTTAGGTCATTAAATCACTCTTTTCCAAATTTTGTTTTCAAATAATTAATTAAGATTTGGTCAACGTAAAATTATTCATTCAATCCTTGTGGAGAACGACCTTGCTTGAGCTGCTATACTACGATAACCTTATTTCTCTTGCAAGTATTTTCAGTGTTTTTATCCCTTTTACACAGGTGGTAAAATATCTATCAACATCCTTGCCTCCGGTAATCTATGCTTTTCCCAATCTATAATTTGTTCATAAACCCATTTATTGTATTACTTATGCGGGTTTTGAGTCTTAGAAATTGGCTAAAATGATCTGAAATCAAATCTTAATTGTTAAATTAATTAAAAATCGACATCCTAATGGTAAAAAAAATCAGTCAAATGACGATCAAATATTGATGACATAGCTATCATATATCGAACGATGTGCGAAAACTGATCATGTACAAAAAGTTGATATTTGAGAAATAATCATTTCAACATTTCAATATTTGATAGTAAATGTCGTCGATACAAAAACTAATTGTGATCTCGGTAATTGGGAATGACAAGGAATAGGGTCACATGGATATATGCTATTTTTCGGTGTTAAACATTAATGTTTGAAAATGACAAGGAGTTGGGTCTCAGGGATATGTTTTGGGGGGGTTTGAATCGTTAAGAGATTGGCTCCCTTTTCCCTAATATTATGCGAATTTGGGTTGTTCGACTCTAAAATTTACATTATTTCCAACATTCGATTTCATAGGTCTGTCTTGTTGAATCATAATCTTGTTTCTTAGTCCAAGGAATTGATCCAGGCCATAGAAAACTCTTGAAGTGTGCTAGAAATTTCTAGCAAAAGATTGTTGGTGTGCATGCTAGAAAGGTCTAGCTGATTGTAAACTTGTGTAGTGTGATCATACACTAGAAAATTCTAGTGATGGCTTAAGTTGACAAAGCATGCCTATAAATATACGTATGTGTGTGTGTTGTGATGCAAGAACTAAGAAAGAGAGCAAGTAGTGAGAAGTGAGAAGAAGCAACAAAGCTTGTAAGAGTGTTTGAGTGTTTCCTCTTGTATTAAGTTTGTGTGAGTGAATAAAAATTTTGTGAATTAACTTGAGTGTTCTTTCTTTCTCTTGCCTATCAAATTCCGCTGCATCACAATCTTCTTTGTGAGATAAACATCTCCAAAGTAGTAAAATCCTTTTAAGCCCCAACAAAGTGGTACCATAGCCATGGCTAGCAACGCAATGGCATCCTTCCAAGTTCCAATGCTCAACAACAACAACTTCGATAATTGGAGTATCAAAATGAAGGCCCTTTTGGGAGCACATGATGTATGGGAAGTCGTGGAGAAAGGCTACACTGAGCCAGAAGATGAAGCTACTATGTCCCAACCCCAGAAAGAGAGTTTGAAAGACTCAAGAAAGAGAGACAAGAAGGCTCTCTACCTCATCTACCAAGCATTAGATGACAATGGCTTTGAGAATGTCTCGAGTGCAACCTCCACCAAGCAAGCATGGGAGAAGCTTTAAACCTCTTACAAATGAGCCGAACAAGTGAAAAAGGTTCGTCTTCAAGTATTAAGAGGTGAGTTCAAATCTCTACAAATGAAAGGGTCTGAATCAATCTTTGATTATTTCTCAAGAGTCTTAGCCGTTTCTAATCAATTAAAAAGAAACGGTAAAAAATTGGAAGATGTTAGAATTATGGAGAAGATACTACACTCGTTGGACCCCAAATTCGAGTACATTGTTATGACGATTGAAGAAACCAAAAACTTGGAAGAAATTACTATAGAGCAATTAATGGGTTCACTGCAAGCATATGAAGAGAAACATAAGAAAAGGTAAGGGAATGATGAGCAGCTCCTCAAGACGCATGTTCAGCCAAAGAAGAAAGAAGAAAGCTTCAACAACGAGGGAAGCCAATACGAAAGAGGTCGTGACCGAGGTCGCGGACGTGGGCGTGGACGTGGACGTGGACGTGGTTGGAACTTCAACAACCATAGCAACTACGAAAGAGGAGAAATCTCAACGAAAGGTCGTGGAGGAGGGCACTCAAACTCGAGGTATGAAAAATCTCAAGTTCAATGCTATAATTGTCAAAAGTATGGGCATTATGCTTGGGAATGTAGAGCTCCAAGCAACAAGCCTAATGAGAAGGTCAATTATGTGAAAGAAGAGAAAGAAGAGAATGGCGTTGTGTTACTAGCATGTAAAAACAATGATGGATACCAAGACTATACATGGTATCTTGACACTGGCGCCAGCAACCACATGTGCGGAAGAAGAAACATGTTTGTAGAGCTCAATGAATCGGTGAGTGGCAACATTTCTTTTGGAGACGAATCCAAAATACCGATAAAAGGAAAAGGTAACATCCTTATTCCCTTGAAAAATGGCAGTCATTAAATAATTTCAAATGTCTACTACGTGCCTAATATGAAAAGCAACATTTTGAGTTTGGGTCAACTCTTAGAAAAAGGTTATGACTTTCATACGAAAAATTATATCCTTTTCCTTAGAGATGACAAAGGAAGATTAATTGCCAAGGCGAAAATGTCAAAGAATAGAATGTTTCCTATGAATATTCAAAACGATGTTGCAAAGTGTCTCAAGATATCTTACAAAGACACATCCTGGCTTTGGCATCTTCATTTTGGGCATATTAACTTTGGAGGACTGGAGTTATTATCCAAGAAGGAAATGGTGAGAGGCCTATCGTGCATCAGTCACCCTGATCAAGTTTGCGAAGGATGTTTACTTAGGAAACAGTTCAGGAAAAGCTTTCCAAATGAGTCGACCACAAGAGCCCAGAAACCGTTCGAGCTCATTCATACTGATATGTGCGGTCCAATAAAGCCAAGCTCCTTGGGTAAAAATAATTATTTCCTTATCTTTATTGATGATTTTTCAAGGAAAACTTGGGTATATTTCTTGAAGCAGAAATCAGAAGTCTTTGGAGCATTCAAGAAGTTCAAAGCCGCTATAGAAAATGAGAGTGGTTACAAGATCAAAGCCATGAGATCTGATCGAGAAGGAGAATTCACTTCAAATGAATTTCAAGAATTTTGTGAAGCTAATGGAATTCATCGACCTTTGGCAGTTCCAAGATCCCCTCAACAAAATGGTGTGGCGGAAAGAAAAAATCAAACTATCCTCAACATGGCTTGAAGCATGCTCAAAAGCAAGAAATTGCCTAAGGAGTTGTGCGCAGAAGTTGTAGCATGTGTTGTCTACCTATCCAATCGGTCTTCAACAAGAAGTGTGTGGGGAAAGACTCCACAAGAAGCATGGAGTGGAAGAAAACCAAGTATTTCTTATCTAAGAGTTTTTGGAAGCATAGCCCATGTACATGTACCAGATGAGAGGAGAACTAAACTCGATGACAAAAGTGAGAAGTTTATCTTCATCGGCTATGACACAAATTCAAAAGGCTATAAGCTGTATAATCTGAAAAATGGGAAGACGGTAATCAGTCGAGACGTGACGTTCGATGAAGAAGGAGAACGGGATTTTGGCCCACATGCAGGTGATCTTCACTTCTTTCCTCAATTTGAAGAAGATAATAACAAACAATAATAGAGCAAGCAAGAGATGTTTAACAACAATCCACTACTCCACCTGTTTCACCAACATCAACCAATCATGATAATTCACCAGCATCAACATCATCAAGTGGAAGTTCAAATGAGAAAGATGTTCCACGCACAAGGAGTTTACGTGAACTCTATGAGGTAGCTGAAAGACTTGATAATCCTACATTTTTCTGTCACTTTGTTGATTGTGAACCAGTCGACTTCTAAGAAGCAGTACAAGATACTAAGTGGAGGAAAGCAATGGATGAAGAAATTGAAGCAATTCAGAAAAATGACACATAGGATCTCGCTATTCTTCCGGAATGACACAAAGCCATCCGAGTCAAGTGGGTGTACAAGACAAAGAAAAATGCCAATGGAAAGGTCGAAAGATACAAGGCGAGACTAGTGGCGAAGGGCTATAGTCAAAGAGTCGGAATCGACTATGATAAGGTATTTGCACTTGTAGCTTGTTTAAAAACTATACGATTACTAATTTCTTTGGTAGCTCAAAACAAATGAAAGGTTCAACAAATGGATGTGAAGTCCGCCTTCCTAAATGGAGTCCTTGAAGAAGAAGTCTACATTCAGCAACCATCAAGCTATGAAATCAAAGGGCATGAAGACAAGGTTTTGAAGCTGAAGAAAGCCCTCTATGGGTTAAAACAAGCGCCAAGAGCATGGAATAGTCGCATCGACAAGTACTTTCAGGAGAACAACTTTATGAAGTGCCCTCATGAACATGCTCTCTACGTCAAAGTTAAAGATGGAGATATTTTGATTATGTGCTTATATGTGGATGATCTAATCTTCACCGGAAGCAATCTAAGCATGTTTGAAGAGTTCAAGAGAGTGATGACCAAAGAATTCGAGATGACTGACATTGGGCTGATGGCATACTACCTGGGCATCGAAGTCAAGCAGAATGAAGAAGGCATTTTCATCTCCCAAGAAAGCTACACAAAGGAGATACTGAAAAAGTTCAAAATAGACGACTGCAAGCCCATAAGCACGCCAATGGAGTATGGACTCATGCTAACCAAGCATGACAAAGGAGAAAGTGTAGATCCAACATTTTTCAAGAGTCTAGTTGGAAGCTTATGCTACTTGACATGCACAAGACCAGACATTCTCTATGCCATCGGATTAGTCAGTTGCTACATGGAGAATCCCACAACTACACATTTGAAGACGGCCAAAAGAATTCTTCGATACCTTAAAGGTACCGTTAACTTTGGCTTGTTCTATTCAAGTTCTGATAACTACAAACTTGTTGGATACAGCGACAGTGATTGGGTAGGAGATTTCAATGATAGAAAAAGCACTACTGGATTTGTTTTCTTCATGGGAGACACTGCATTCACATGGATGTTGAAGAAGCAACCGATTGTCACTCTCTCTACTTGCGAAGCTGAATACGTAGCTGCTACCTCATGTGTCTGTCATGCAATCTGGTTGAGAAACTTGCTAAAAGAATTAAGCATGCCATAAGAAGAGCCAACAGAGATCTACGTCGACAACGAGTCTACAATAGCTCTAGCGAAGAATCCAGTGTTCCACGACAGGAGCAAGCACATAAATACCCGTTATCACTACATAAGATAGTGTATTGCAAGAAAGGATGTGCAAGTGGAATACGTGAAGTCTCAAGACCAAGTCACCGACATATTCACCAAGCCACTCAAACAAGAAGACTTTATCAGATTGAGGAACCCAATCGGCGTCACAAGACAAGATTAAGGGGGGATGTTGAATCATAATCTTGTTTCTTGGCCCAAGGAATTGATCCAGCCCATAGAAAACTCATGAAGTGTGCTAGAAATTTCTAGCAAAAGATTGTTGGTGTGCATGCTAGAAAGGTCTAGCTGATTGTAAACTTGTGTAGTGTGATCATACACTAGAAAATTCTAGTGATGACTTAAGTTGACAAAGCATGCCTATAAATATAGGTATGTGTGTGTTGTGATGCAAGAATTAAGAAAGAGAGCAAGTAGTGAAAAGTGAGAAGAAACAACAAAGCTTGTAAGAGTGTTTAAGTGTTTCCTCTTGTATTAAGTTTGTGTGAGTGAATAAAAAATTTATGAATTAACTTGAGTGTTCTTTCTTTCTCTTGCCTATCAAATTCCGCTGCGTCACAATCTTCTTTGTGAGATAAACATCTCCAAAGTAGTAAAGTCCTTTTAAGCCCCAACATGTCTGTGAAGGATCGTTTATATTATTGAAATTTTTTGACCTTGTTAACAATTGGAGCCGAGGCCGATGATGACAGGATTCAACTCCTGTTTTCTGAAATCGAGGGTAAGGACATCACAGAGCTAATTGCGTCTGGGCGGGAAAAGTTGGCCTCCATACCAGCTGGTGATGTTGTTGCTATTGCAGTGGCTGCCACTGCTGGTGGTGGTAGTGTCGCTGCTCCTGCTGCAGCTAAGGCTAAGAAAGAGGAAAAGGTCGAGGAGAAAGAGGAGTCCGATGAGGTAAGTTATTTGGATCATCACATTAAGATCAGTATGTGTGCATGTTGAGACCCTATACTGAGATTGCAAAACCGAACACACTAACAGACATCAGACATTTTTGCATCCTTTGATTATAATCTCTTCTTTTATACTTCTCCTTTTTCTATGTTGCAGGACATGGGCTTCAGTCTCTTCGATTAGAGTGGTCGGAGAGCTTACATCCCGAGAAAACTGTTTTCCTTATTCGAGTTAAGTAGTGATTTTCCCTGAATGTATAGCCGGTAGAAGATTTGATCGATGACAAAATAATTAAGTGGTTGGTTATGGAACCATGGAGGATTTGAATCTTTTCTATCAAAGTTTATGAATCTTTTGTCGTAATGGAAACTAATTTTTTGTGCCTGAAATATTTCCAAGTTTTTACCTGGATGACATGGAATGACACGCCCCGATTCCGATGTTCTGGGGACATCGGGATAGTCATGTGCTGGCTGACACCCGAGGGGTGACGAAAGCCATTTAGAATGCATAAGAACGAGAAATAAATAAGAATTAAGAATTTAATGATAATTAATATGCATTTAAGGAACATGTTCAGAGCATACAACTAATTAGAATACTAGAACAGAAATGATATAAAAATTGAATGAACAAAGGATGGGGTCCTACACCGAGAGGACTCGAAGATGCCGATGCGGAAGTGTCTTGTTGCCGGGATTGTATGTCTCAATTCTAAACCCTGAAGGGGGCGCAAAACAAACATGAGTGGACCAATTTGATATACATATAATAAAGCAGCTATCAACATACTAACCCCCAGATTTTATGAAAACACATATATCATGATAACAAAAATAGGTTTTTCCGAAACCTAGCATGTCGTGCAATGTCTCAAATTATAACTCGTATATAATAATCACTAGTGAAAAATGTCCACATATCCCTCCAGGCCCTATGTCATCTCCTCATCCCTGAGCATACAGTCAGAGGAAAATATCGCTTCAGGCCTATGCCATCTCCCCGTCCTTGTGCTAAACAGCCAGAGGAAACACACTTCAGGCCCTATGCCAACTCCACCCGTCGCCCGGGACTTACCGGAATCTATCACTTGTCCCGTAGCGGAAACTAGGACCACTTGGTAAGTACAAAATCATTGAACATATACATATATATATATATATATATATATATATATATATAAAACAACTTCATAGTATAAAGTCATCTATCATCTATACTATAAAGAGGTGTTCGAAACGTATTCTAAATATCATATCATCCAACATATATTATATAAAGAATACGGGTTATAAGAAAAATAGTAATAATTCAAAATAGCCTTAGTAAACATGTTATCTCACAAAACGTTTCATAAAACGTAATCATTAAATCATACTTCTCATGTATGCATTTCTGCTAATAAAACATGTATTTTTAGAAGGGGTCCACTCATAGTACTTCGCCGTCAAAAGCTGTGCTGCTGGCGAAGATAGAAACGCCACAATAATTGCCCCTAAGCACATAAAGGGTACACTTGGTCAAACTCTACTCAAACGATTTAATTTGGAAAAACAGACTTCAAAAACGATTCCAGGACGTCGAAATTAGCCTCGGACGAAACCCGTCAAAGTCAACGTTAATCGTTAACAGGGTCAACGGTTAGACCGGGTCAGGTCAACGCGGGTCACGGGTTAGACCAGGTCAAACGGGTCAAGGGTTTGGGCTTGGGTTAGGGTTGGGTCCTTAAGGGTTTAGGGTTTAAGAGAAAATTGGCTTAGAGCCTTGATTCAAAAAGTCCAAAGGCCTTTAGCCTAAGGGTTTCTCGGTTCTAAAATGAGATGGGCCAAAGGCCCTAAAACGGCCCAAAGGGTGCCCAAGTTCCTTATGCAGCCCAAAGGACCTGATCTTAATCTAAGATCCAAAAGGGCCTAAGGCCCGAGTCAAAGACATGGGTTGCCGGACCCAAGGAAGAAGAAGGCCGGAATCGGCTGGAATACTACACAACCTTTAAAAGGCCATAACTTTCTCGTTACTCAACAAAATCAAGTGAAACAAGAATGAAAATTGTAGTTCTCAAAGAGGCGAAGAGAATGGTACTTTGCATGACGTCTAACTAGCTATGGTTTGGCCGGAAAAGCCGTCGGACTCACAAGAAACTGGGTAAGATTCAAATAAGTATAACTTCTTCAATACTCAACGAAATTGGGTGAAACAAAAAGGAAAGTTGTAGTACTCAGCAAGATGAAGAGATTGATACCTTTCACGCCGGCCAAGTCGCTATGTTTTGGCCAAAAATTGCCTCGAAAGGGGCGGTGTTTACTAGAAAAACTGGGAAATTTCTTCCCCAGGTTATTTATGTGCTAAACCTCGATCCACTAACATATCTCAGGTTAGATTTAGGCCACAAGGATGAAAATGAGAAGAGTTAAAATGTCCTGAGGCTTACTCAAATCGAAGGGACGAGAAACCTCGCCGAAGTTCCTCCTTCGAACCGACGCTCAATGATTCTAGTGTTTTCGTCGATTTTTAAGGATGCAGGAAGGGAAACGGAGGATGGTGGTTCAGCAGCGTGTGTATGTATGTTTGTGTGTATGTGTGTGTGTGTGTGTGTGTGTGTGTGTGTGGAGCTCGGGCAAAAGGAGAGAGTGTAGAGAGAGAGCACGAGAAAGGGAAGAAAGAGATGACTGAGAAGGAAAAGAGAAGAAAGACTCAGAGGACAAAAAAATCAAGGGTGGGCAGGCTCACCAATTAAGACCCAAAAACCATTATTTTAAACAAAAGAAACCTAACCAAAGTGAAAATACAAAAATACCCTTTTTAATTCGAAAAATTCGAGACAGGTTGTTTCATAGAAACTGATTGCTCTTGTAATTGATGGTTTATGGGCATTAATCTTGATTTATAGTTACCAGTAGATGGCCCTTTTCCAGCATAGCCTTTGACTAATTGGAGTTCTTCTATTTAAACACCACATTTCACCTAAGTTCACCACAGTACTTAATGTGGCCTCGTTGTTTGTGATGGCTTTATGTGAGAATTCCGGTGCTAAATATGTTATGTCTATCGTCTTTGTGACAATTTTGCTTCGGGACTTCTAGATCCATTGGTGCAGTGTGTGGTAGCTGTATTAGGGTTTAAAATCATTTGTGCTTTGTGCAAATTATCTCCAAGTCAAGGAATTGGTCACTAGTTGTTCTTGGTAATGAAACACTATTGCTTCAGTTGAAAAATAATAATAATAAAATAAAATAAAAAAACCAAACAACAGCCAAAACACATGAAATATACAAAAGTAGACGTACTTCTACCATCAAACGAATTGTAGCCTTTATATTTTTATTGAATTATTACTCATTAACATAGTAATATGTACGGGTGGTTTTGCTACATTACCGTACCAAAACCTCTGTACCGATTATCATACCAAATATTTAGTACGACAAAATCTATTACCATTACCGTACCAAACTTTTGGTATACCGAATATCGGTATACCAAATAGTTTGGTTGGTATGGTATGTCAATGGTAATTACCACTTTGTTTTACGCCACTTTGTTTGCCCAAAATATAATATTTTTCTAACCTAATTCAAAGCCCAGAAAATATACATAGTTTGACATATATACACAATTTAACCTAATTCAAGATTTTTTACTATTGTATGTCAAAGTGGTAAAAACTTAATAAATCATAAGACAAGATTTCTATAGCATGCTGAGACTCAAATGAACCAGAAACGTAAGACAGCAAACCACAAAAATGTAAATATCCATAGATGTGCTCGACGACTGGCTTGCTGATTTAAACTCACAATCCAATGTGGTAATACCCAATGCATATGTTGTGCCCTCACTTGGAAGACAAAGTCGCTGGAAACGAGAAACAAAGATGAATCGATGAGAGAGCTGCGACAGCGGAACAAGCTCTAGGTTTCTAATGTGTCAAGCAGGGACCAGAGTGAGAGACTAAGAGTGTTTGGTTTGTGGAGATTTTAGGAATAGGATAAATGAGTCAAAGTGTCAAACGGCATAATATAATATTACATAATACACAATTCTATATATATATATATATATATATGAATAAATATATAATATAATATTAATAATATTGGTAACCGATAGGTATGGTATATCACCAGTACTAGTTTTGAGTACCAGTACCGTACCGAAACAGTATGGTATGGCACAAATACCGTACCATTACCAGTGGTACAAATTTTTTGGCACAACTTTAGTATGGTACAGTTGGTAATACGGTAGGTATGGTAATGTGGTAAAAAATTCCATCCGTAGTAATATGGCTAAAGCTAGTTGTTTGTTGCTCAATGCAAGACAAGGGCAGTTGACAATGCAGATACAAACAAGCAGAACATAGAGATTGACACACTTCCATTGCCGCTGCTTTATTGTCTTTGTTGGAAATATTCGGCTATACAGATGCTATTTCTCCTACAACAAATCACATAAGATAAATATCAGTATATGATAATTTTCAATATCACAATTAATTAAATAAAATAAGATAAAATATTTATCTTTGTTAGATAGAGAACGTTATTCGTCGATCCTTGATTAAGACAAGATTTTAGGTTGAGACGTGTAAGTTCACTGTCCTTAAGAGTAGATTTCACCTCTCAAAGACAATTATTGGTGTAGCAGGTTATGGCGCTCTAGCTACCCTCCAGGATACAACAACCTATGATCCTTGTAAGCGTACACTCGCAATACTTGGATCGAGTGTACAACTCAATTCTTTCCTTTGGTATAGAAGTGAACAATGCAGTAGGAGGATTGAAGACGTGGAGAAGTGAAGAAGACTTCACTGGAACTACCATTCTTCTTTTGATTTATGCATAGTAATTTATAAGGCTAGTCATGTAGAAAAACGTTTGGAATAAAAGTAGCATTATTCCATAGTCAAATAATAACATTATACATCCCCTTTAATGCATCAGTTTTGGTTTTACAAATAAAACTGAAATTAGGACTTAAAAACAAATTGAATAATATTAAAGTTACTAATGAAGAATTGTATTATGAAATACCCAATTAAAATTCCAACACTCTTTTCTCATGTTAGGCGACGAAAATCCTGCAACTTGTTATATGGCATAGCACTTACTGCAGTTGCATATGCTCTTGCATCCATGGATAGGACGTAAACTTGGCCTCGTCCCAACTGGCTCTTGGTTTTCCTCGGTATCGGAGTAAACTGCATACATACAAGCTGATTTTCCAGCATAGTAATGCCAAAACATCAACCATATTAATTCCCTCCAACCCCTTTCTTCATCTGTTTCTCTCAGCCCTTCTGTGAGCTGAACGGTATATTCCTCACCTTCAAGTTAGCCGAGATGCATTTTCCTCGGTTTCTACTTCCACGACCTTTTCAATTTGGATCAATGTTATCGAATATCCAATTTTTCCGGAGATTATTTGTCTCCAATTTTTTTTTCAAGAAAATATAGGTTCCAGCTTGAGAATTATTTGTAGAACTTCGTATTTTAATCTGCATGTTAAAACAATAAGTTTCTCCTTCCTGGCCCGTTTCGATTTTCTTTGTATTTCACATTTTTTATTGATTGCTGCAGCCGCAACTTAGTTCATGCCAGCAGCTTTGGACTTATGTACTCATCATGCTGCAAGATGGCAGTGACAACTCAAACCAGGTAACTCTGCATACTCAAGTTATTAATTAACAGTCTGCGAACAGGAAGTTCAGTTTCGGTTTCAGAAAAGCTGCACACTTGATGGCTGGATTACCAACGCAAGTACACCTATCTTAAAACATTACACTTACAGGCCTTGTTGCAATTCGGCAAAGAAGAAAGAACATCAACTAAATAATGTTATTTTATGTGTGCCACATATAATCATTCACTTTCTTGTAAAAAAAGTTGCATTTTCTTGACCTTCTTAAAGTATTATGTAAGGATTTTTCGGACGTCACAAGACCAATCAAAAGGTGGCACATTGTGACAAAATACTAATTGATCTGAGAATGTGATTCAATTTTATTTTCAGGTTGCCATCTTTGACATCATCCATATTGGATAACATTTAGCACAATAAAACAATGAAAATTGCGCGGAAACTATCCATTTCTTTCTAAGAAGCGGATGAGCGCCAGTGCGTATGAAGGAAGAAACCAATTGAAAGACAAAGACCCATGGCATGGACAGATATAGTGTATATCGATAAATATAAATGAGTGAGCCAAAGTCTCTCTCTTTCTGTAATATTTAAACAAAAGAAAGAAGTCTCCTTGTAAATGCAAGAACTTTATTTATTTCTGAAGTACTGCCGGCCTCTTATTGTTAATTTGTTTATTTTTGTCAACAGAAAACTAATAAAATGAGAGGCAGCCACAGAGGGAGAAATACAAGTTCTCAAGATTATCGGAAGAAATTAAAGTAGCCTTGTGGTGATTATTCATGGCTATAGGTTCAGTGATCAAGTACGCAATTATCTTGTTTGTTTTGCATCCTTGTGGACTTGTCATGATGCAATGGACAAGCTGAAACCAGGGGACACTCTCAACTCCACAAGCTCCCTACTTTCCGCACCTGGATCATTCACTCTGAATTTCGTTGAACTTGGTAGTCCCGATAACAGTTTTGTTTTATATCCGGCGTGTTAAGAAGATACAGGTTCCAGCTTGAGAATTATTTGTAAAACTTCTTATTTTTAATCTACATGTCAAAACAATAAGCTTCTTCTTTCCGGCCCGCTTCAATTTTCTTTGTATTTCACATTTTTCATTGATTGCTGCAGCCGCAACTTAATTCATGCCAGCAGATTTGGACTTATGTACTCATCATTCTGCAAAACGGCAGGGACAACTCAAACCAGGTAAATCTGCATATTACTAGAGTTATTAATTAACGGTCCGCGAACAGGAAGTTCCGTTTCGGTTCAGAAAAGCTGCACACTTGATGGCTGGATTACCAACCCAAATACACATATCTGAAAACATTACAGTTACAGGCCTTGTTACAATTCGGCACAAGAAGAAAAAACATCAACTAAATAATGTTTATGCGTGCCGCATATAATCATCCACTTTGTCGTAAAAAAAAAAAGTTGCATTTTCTTGACATTCTTATAATATTTTGCGAGGAATTTTCAGACGTCAAAATACCAATAAAAAAGTGGCACATTGCAACAAAATACTAATTCATGTGGAAATGTGATTCTATTTCATTTTCAGGTTGCATCTTTGACATCATCATCTATACTGGATATATATTATTAGTATTGCACAATAAAACAATGAACATTGCGCGGAAACTATCCATTTCTTTCTAAGAAGCGGATGAGTGCGAGGGTATATGAAGAAAGAAACCAATTGACGAGGAATGAATTGAAAGACAAACATAAATGAGTGAGCGGGCCAAAGTCTTTCTCTTTCTGTAATATTGAAACAAAAGAGAGAAGTCTCCATGTAAATGCAAGAACTTTATTGATTTCTAAAGTATGCCTCTTATTGTTAATTTGTATATTTCTGTCAACGGAAAACTACTAAAAAGATAGGCAGCCACGGAGGGAGAAATACAACTTTTCAAGATCATCCAAACAAATTAAAGTTGCCTTGTGGTCACTATTCATGGCTGCACGTTCAGCGATCAAGTACGCAATTATCTCGGTTTTTTTTGCATCCTTGTGGACTTGTCATGATGCAATAGACACACTGAAACCAGGGGACACTCTCAACTCCACAGGCTCCCTACTTTCGGCATCTGGATCGTTCACTCTGAAGTTCGTTGAACTTGGTTCCGATAACATTCTTCTTGCCATCCTGCGTGTTAAAAGTAAAGTAAAAAGGGCATGGATTGCCAACCGAGACACACCTTTTTCATCCACTTCATCCCCATGTCTTACTTTGGACTTCAATAACGTATTGAAAATTACCCGCCAAGATGGAGATTCTGTTGTCCTTTCAGCCGCTAATGACACTAGTATTAGTGTTGTGGCTACCCTTTTGGATTCCGGCAATTTTGTACTACAGGAAGTGAACTCTGTCAGCGGATCAACGATCCGTATTTGGTGGCAAAGTTTCGATTATCCATTGAACACATTTTTACCGGGCATGAAATTGGGTGTTGATCGAAGAAATGGCCTCCATTGGTCTCTTTCATCATGGGGATCTGCGAACAACCCCATGCCGCCAGGGCCTTACAGCCTCTTTTGGGACACCAATGGACACCAACTGAATATCACGCGAAATGGAGTTGTGTATTGGACTAGCGGGGTGTTTGCAGATGGGAAATTTGAATTTATTTTCCCTCATGTGTCCAAGCAAAGGTACAATTTTAGCATTGTTTCAAATCAAGATGAAGACTACCTCACTTATACTAGTCTAAATGATCCTAGTGATCCTGAGCCAGAATGGGTTCTATACACCAGGGGGGCACTTTTTGAGTTTGGCGCATCAGTTGCCATCAAAGAAGCGAATACCTGTGATGGCTATAATGTCATCCAAGGGTGCGTGAGGAGGGACCGGGGTTGTATTGAGGAAGCTGGTGATGATTTTCAGCTGAAAAAAGGTTACTTCAAGGTAATCAACTCTAGTACTTCAAGACCCCACAACTGGACTGTTACTGGTAGTGAGGATTGTAAGCTTACTTGTTGGCAAGATTGTGACTGCCTGGGAATCGACTTTCCATATGGTTATCCGACTACCGGTGCAGGATGCCGATTTTGGAGCGTGGACTGTGCATTCATTGAAGACTTTACTGCAAATACTAGTTTTGTTTTGCCGTCAGCAACACAACTACGACAACCACCGGATTCACCACCTGCGGGAAAGATTGGTAAGCCTAGCTAGCTATGTACTAATCTTACTAAATATTGAACTTGGACTACATGTCATATCTCCTACATGTACTTCACAGTAATTATGAGACAAAATGTCATATCTCCTACAAGTACTTCACAGTAATTATGAGACAATTAATCTGCACACAAATAACACAAATGAATTTACTAGAAATCAAATGAGCTTTATGTATATCAAAAAGATGAATATCGAAAAAAATGAATTTGGGTTATATTGAACGATACAAACGCAAATATACTCATCATGAATTAATTAGTTAAGTAGCTAGACAACTCGAGTGCTGTCTTGAAAAGTGCTTTTTCTGTAGATGCACATGTTAAGTGTTTTTCCATAAAGCACTTATGGTTGGTAAAAGTGTTTTTTTAAGTTTTTATGCTGAAAATATATAGTCACGAGCGATTTTGATTGTATCATAGTTATTATCTAGACATTTTTACATAACAGGTTAATATGCCAATATTAAAGTATATATTCTTTATCAGTTCTTCCCCGTATATATAATAAATTAATTGATACTATCACTAGATGCAGCACACAAATGGATCTGGATTGGCATTTCTATGGCCGGTGCATTACTAGTAATGGTGTTCTGCTTCTTGGGCTATCGCCTGAGAAGGATATACATGGTTTCAGCAGGTAAACTTTTTAAACTTTCTGTAAACTTGTTAGATGTACATAATTTCACTTTTTTCACAATTGTTGTCCCTAATTTGAAATTTTAACTCCCATGCTAATCCAATTAGGGAAGAACTGGACAATGATTCGAAGAAAATTGCTTAACTTCATGGGATCGAAGAGACCTATAGGTCATGTTGTTGGGAATCAAAATGATCAGGAAAACATGAGATACCCTGATTTAAGCGTATTTACCTATGGATCGGTCTTGGAAGCCACAAGAAACTTCTCTGAAGAAAACAAGCTTGGACAAGGGGGCTTTGGACCTGTTTATTGGGTAAGGCTTTAAATAATCTTAAGAAAATATCATATTTGTATTTGGAATTACTGAGAAATGTTTATGGATTATGAATTTAGGGAAAATTGACGACGGGACAAGAAGTAGCTGTGAAGAGGCTTTCAAGATGTTCAGGTCAAGGTACAGAGGAGTTTAAGAATGAATTGATACTCATCTATGAACTCCAACACACCAACCTTGTTCGACTGTTTGGATTTTGCATTCATGAAGACGAGAGGATGTTAATATACGAGTACATGCCAAACAAAAGCTTGGACTACTTTTTATTTGGTTCGGAATTACACTAGCTAGTTTAATATTAGATCATTTCATTTATTCAGTTTCATTGGGAGTTCATAACATCCTCTCTTAACTTTAATCCTATCTTGGACAGATCCCACCAGACGTCGGCAACTAGATTGGAAAAGCCGTTTCAATATAATTGAAGGAATCACTCAAGGAATGCTTTACTTGCACAAATACTCGAGAACAAAAGTGATTCATAGAGATTTGAAAGCGGGTAACATACTACTTGACAAAAATATGAACCCCAAAATTGCAGATTTTGGTATGGCAAGGATTTTCACTCAGGAGCTTCAAGCATATACGATGAGAATTGTCGGGACACTGTAAGTAAACAATAACGTATATGAATACATTCGTATCATCACCTGTTTTTCTTTTGGTTGAGAAGCATGCATTAATGTACGTATATACAGATAACGTACCAAAGTTTTTCTTTTCTCATTTGGTACAGTGGTTATATGCCTCCGGAATATGTCATGGGAGGACACTTATCTGTAAAATCTGATGTCTACGGCTATGGAGTGTTAATGCTTGAAATTATCAGTGGTAGGAAAAACAACAGCTTCTACAATGAAGATCGCTTGCTCAACTTAGTAGGACATGTATGTATGCCAAACAAATCACTGGAGTTACCATTAAGTTTTGCTTTTTTTTCTTCTTTTTTTTTTTTTTTCTCTGCACACCCCTTTTCTTCCTGTCACGCCCTTATTTATTTCTAGACTTCAAATTGAACAAATCAAAAGAAAATGAAAGGACAAAAAGTAAACGAAACAGGGGTCTGCAGTAGGGGAAAAATGGTGTGCGGAAATCTTTATGTAAGTTATTTTTTCATTTTTTAAGGTGTGATATTCAATTATTTTAATTTTTTTCTCCAGGCCTGGGAGTTATGGAAAGAAGGTCGAGGGACAGAACTAATGGATCCAACACTAGTTGAAACATGTATTAGTCATCAAGTTTTAAGATGCGTCCAAGTCGGTCTACTATGCGCGGAGGAAAATGCAGCTGATCGGCCAACCATGTCAGAGGTGATATCCATGTTAACAAACGAAAGCATGCAGTTACCTGAACCAAAAAAACCAGCATTTTATTACGCAGAGAGAAATGTGGGTAATGCTGATATAGAGAGAAGCGGACCACCACTGGATATAAACGGGTTGTCCATTTCTGAATTCGTTGGACGTTGAAGGTATTTGATTGTATCTGTTGTGCCTCACCAATACTGCAACAAAGCGTGTTTTTGGATGGCAAGAAAACACAACTATAATTATATGGGTGGCTTTCTTCTTAAAGTACGAGACCATATACATTAATAAATCTTTTTTATATATGGTATGCAATTTCGAAGTTTTATATGCAATTAATGGCAATATACAGTTTACAAATGTCATAGGAATAGCAATGTTGAAGTGAGATTGATTTTTCGTTTCCAAAGGAAAAAATCACTTGATTTTTCCTAGTAAGCGCAAGAGAATCGGAAGACAGAGTTTTCAACCCTTGCACTTGAATTTGGTTGAGGATAAAAAAAATAGTGAATATTGCTACCATACGTGCTTGTGGGAGTTTTGACTATTAATTAGGATAGGCCAGTAAATGGTCCTTGTCCGTCTCCTTTCGTGTAGCCGGTAAACATGCATGGAATAAGGATGAGTATTGTCCCTGAAATTGACCTGCTCTGTCAAAATAATTCTTAAAATTGAAAATCGGTCGATGTAGTCTTTGAAAATTGTGAATATTCCCACTTCTTCTTCCCCCTTGCGATTAAAAAAAAGTAAAAAAATGGAATTGGGTGTTTTGGGTGTCCAAAATTGAGGATTAAAGTCAACTCTTTTATTTGTGGTATGGATAAAATTAGTTGGCCTGACCCCTTTGAGAACTGGAGGTCTAGAGGATCGAAGTACGATTGAACGAGCAATAATTATATTTTAATCTTCACTATAAAAATTGAGCAAGTCCAGTTTCCTTAAAAAGCACACATCGGAAGTCGGACAAGGGCAAATCTGCAAACATAAACAACCATCTGGTAAGCTGTACTTGTTTTTTAATTAAGAAAATTCTGCAGAGAATTTTATTGATGTGTAAAGAAAACATTTGGTGAGATGCATATTTTGAGCTTCAGTTTCCCCTGTTTCATTACAAATCAGAAAAGAAGAAAACTAGAATGGGGAGTTTTCAAGCAATCAACCCAAACCCAGCAAGAAGAAAACTCAACTCAAGACCAAACGCAGCAAATCAAAGTACGGCGAGAAGAGCTCAGGGGATGTCGTTGGGCCTGTAGTTCATCTTCATTTTTTTTTCTTCCTTCAAAGTTTTTAATTATATAAATATTTTTAACCGACATAATAATATTTAATTAGACTTGTGAGACTTAATTATACGTCACGTTAACACATAACATAATTTTTAACAGAATTGTAACGGAATGATCACATTAATTTGTAACATCTATTTTGACACACCCCGACCCGAAATGTCCACTAGGACTCCGAATCGAGATGTGCTGGCGGACACCTAGAAGATAATGAAGCCATAAAGTGTGGTGATGTGAAAAAATGTGAATAAATTTAAACCCAATAGTGCCTAAATATCAAAGTGCGCTAGTGAGCAGGAGTGAACTCATCTCACACGTGACGTGAGAGCATAAGTAAAGTACAGTAGAGTGGGTAAGAAGTATACCCTTAGAGGTAACCACCAATTCTGAGATTTGCTAGAAATCCTCGTCGAGACGAACAATCAGTAAATAAAACCTAGAAGGGCACAAAACAAAACATGTGAGTAGGCAAAACAAAACTTTGAAAACATTTTTCTTTTTAGAACTGCAATAACCCCTCACCAAAAACAGTATAATTCCCCAAAAGTAACAATACATATGCATATAAAAATCATGCTGAAGAACGATAAAAACCAAGGTATGCCATGTTGAAGTATTTCAGTAACAACCATATAAGTAAGATAAAATAAATCAATATAAAATGAATATCAGCTAGAGTCACCTATAGTGACTTGTACGACTCATCCATATCTCATCAACCAATGCTAACACATAAGTCGAAGTCACCTATAGTGACCTGTACAACTCATCCACATCTCATCAATCAATGCTAGCACATAAGTCGGAATCACCTATAGTGACCCATACAACTCATCCATATCTCATCAATCAATGCTAGCACATAAGCCGGAATCACCTATAGTGACCCGTACAACTCATCCATATCTCATCAAGCAATGTTAGCACATAAGTCGGAATCGCCTATAGTGACCTGTACAACACATCCATATCTCATCAATCAAGTCCTGCACACGAGTCGAAACCACCTAAAGTGGTATGTACAACAGGTTGGGTGTAAATGAGTACGCTCAAGTGCTACGATCACGTGAAGGTTCTGCGAAGTATCGCAAGTCACCTACGAGTCGGAACCACCTAAAGTGGTATGTATGATAGGCTGGCACCTACCTTGGAATCTAAGGTGAGCATAAGGTGCGAGAAGTGAACGATCACGTGAAGGCTAAGCCTTGGCCTCAGTCGGACTACTAACACCGGGGTGCAGGACAATGAATTATACTCAAATCCATTCATCACTAATCACCATTCGATCTTACCAACGTTATATACTCACCTGAACCTACCTTGACCTCCACATTGGCGTGCAACATTGTGTAAAGTTCTACTAAATTACATACTAAAATGTAAACTAATTATGGCATGGCATTTATAAAATGTAAAACCACAATTTCTCGTTTCCTCACACAATGATTTGTAACCAACATTAAATCACCAAATCATAGGGTTAAATCTCACATCTTTCACTAGATTCATTCACATTGCTCAATTTTCTAAACAAAGCTTTTGTTTCGATTATTTAATCTCACTTGTTGCATGGCTGCATCTAACGTCTCGTTAGATTGCCTACATACCCTAAGCAGGGATCAAGCCAATCGTAGTTCACAGTAATTATTTGTAGGTAATAGGCATATGGATATAACATGATATAATCTAAACTCAACCATCTGATAGTACTTTGTAACACATAAATATATATGACATGGCATAAATTTCTTAGTTCAATTTAAAAGCATTTGTGGAATTATCAATCATATATATATATATATATATATATATATATATATATATATATATGATAAGAAGGAAAAGATCCATTTACCTGGAGTTTGCGCTACAATTTCCTAGCACAAACATTGAGGTGTCACAAACGATTGGCACCTAGAACAATTATCAAATCATATCTTAGAATTCTTGTCGATAAAATACATAACTTACATAGAACATATGTCTACGTAATTCGATCTAGAAGATCCACATATCAAATTTCTGATCTGTAACTTCTAAGGATCCACATTATGCTTCTAGAATAACATACTAAAGTTTCGAAACGATCCAACGGTCGGATCTCTGCCAATTGCCAAACCAAGTGTCGGTTAACATTTTATTTTACGATCTTACAAATCCAATTTGGAAAGATCCATACGTAGGATTCCCAATCCGTAAGTTTCTAAATTCCTCAAATATTATTAGTAACAACATATTAAAGTTTGGTGACGATCCAACGGTTAGATTGTCAATTCGTACAATGACCTGTTAACGTATCATAGCGAATCTAGGTTCTAACGATCAATCTACATCAATCCATTCTCAAAATTGAACTCACGACATTTAATATAGCCTAAAAATAGCATTGACGGCCCTCTGGCCACGCGCTGCCGCACGAACCGCCTTAGGTGGCGGTGGACCGCCTTGACTAGCCGAAAATATCAACTATCTCAAAAAATTCTCAAAATTTACAGAATTGAAGATCTAAATGAGTAGAGAAACTTTCATCCCTGTGATCAAGGCCAATTTGGCCTAGAAAGACTCAAATTTCATCAAAATCCGTCGGAACCCTAAAATTTGGGTGTTTCTTAATTCGTCTAAATCGTAGCTCCGCCACCCCCAAACTAATTTGGGCTTTGTTTCTGACCTCAAGAAAAGTTGAATGATGGTGGTGGCTGTTGTCAAAACTTGCAGGACTAGTGGAATCACCGTCGTGTAACCCGAGAGCCCTCTTTGCGGGTTCATCGTGAAATCATGCTCAATAGGCTCGGGTTCTGTGGATAAATGGAGATGGAAGGTCCACGAGTTGGTTCATGGTGGTGGACGGCTACAATTTGCTAGAAAAATCAACAGAAAATCATCGAAATCATGCGGAGCAACCAGGTTACCCAGTCGGGGTCGCTCGTGTTGAACGAGTCAAGGGTTGGGCTCCCTCATTTCCCCTCATTTCTTTTGTTTCTGTTTGGTCCTCCTTCCATCCTTTTTCCTCCTTTCACTTCTTTGCTTTCCATCCTGACCACACATGTGGCATCACTAGATTTTTTGGAGCCTTCCAAAATATTCAAATAACCATTTCATCTCTAACTTTGATCGTTAATACTTTTTCGTTATAACTGCAAATTACGTTCCGTCTGCGCCCATGCATCTGTAGTGCAGAGTACTATAAGTATATGCCAAGAAAATGAACCTTACGTGATACCACACGACAGTCAACAAAGGCCAATGCACTTGCCTCAAAGGGTATTTTAGTAAACTCACTTATTAAAATTATAAAAAAATCATAACTTTTAGGGATGGGCTGTCACATATTTTCAGGGACTACATTGAGTAATTTTTTATTTCAGAGACATCATAACAAGAGGGGTCAATTTTAAGTGCAGTTTGTAATTAAAACTCAATTAGGATAGACCAGTAAATAACACATTTATTTTGCCGAATGAAAATGACGACTTCCTCAGTCACATTTGTTGCAGATGATTAGTGGCGAAACGGAATTGGTGCTGCGCAGAATCGGTAGACTTGATGACTATGACTCAAAAATGTTAATAACGCTTTATATCATTTATTAAAAAAAAGATTTATTTTTAACTACGCTCACTGAAACTTCATTTTTATCTCATTGTATTTCCTGTAATTCAAAAGTTACTACTTTATTTCCTGAATTTCAAAATTCTTCTCACTTTGCCCCTTGACACTCAATTTCGATCACAGTTTGAACCCTAAAACTTGAAAGTCGTCTTTATAAAACTCAAAATTCACTTCACACTGTTTTAGATCTGTTAATTTCTTATATGAGTTTGATTTAGATTAGCCAAGCTAATCAGTTTCTTTTTTTATTTTGTTCATCTCTTCAATTTCTTTTAAACATTCTCTGATTGTTGAATGTTGATGCATAATGAATATTTATAATCAAATTTATTGCACATGTGGCATAGTTTTATTAGGTGTTGGGTCCTACGTATATTTTAGAAGGCAACCTATAAGTTTAAGGGAGAAGAGATAGTCCATAATTCAAAGTGAAACGAATTTTGAGTTTTATGGAGTAAAGTGGTGACTTTTGAGTTACAAAGGACAAAGTGAGATTAAAATAGAATTCCATGGGGCATAGCTAAAAATAAGCCAAAAAAAAAAGACTACATCTTGCCAAGATTTTAATTCCTACAAAATTGTAAGAGATGCTTTTAATAACTAAGAAGAACTAATATATCATAACAACTCTCATGATTAGAAGCTATATTCGACACTAATTTATTGAATGCAAAGGCAAATGGTTTGCACCTAAAAAAAATGGTTTGCACCTGAAACACAGTTTATTAAAAAAGATTGTCCTAACCACCAAAATAATAATTCTTGGACATATATCATTTTTCTACCCTGATGTTTAGTGGTTTTCAATATTTAGTACATCAATTTTTTTTCATCCCAGTGTCATACCTAAAGTGTAAATGTTGAGACAGTCTCATACATCTGTTAGTCAAACTGTTAGTTCTCCCGTTAAGTGATGATGTGTCATTAAAAATATTATTTAAATAAAAATAATAATAAAATATTTTTCTTCTTCTTCTGGGTTCGGTTTCTCTCTTCTTTTTTTTTTCTTTTTTTTCTTCTCCTTCTTCTTCCTTCTTCTTCATTCTCCTTCTCCTTCTTCTTCCTCCTCATTCTCCTTCTTCTTCCCCCTGCGTGCCCCACCCAGATCCTAGATTTTTTTTTTCTTCTTCCTCCTCCTTCTCTTTCTTCTTCCCCCCCCCCGCCCCACCCAGATCCCAGATTCTTTTTTTTTCTTCCTCCTCATTCTCCTTCTTCTTTTCTGGGTTCGGGTTTTTTTATTATTTTTATTTTTAATATTATGTTTATTTAAATAATTATTTTAATATTTTTAATGACACATGGCGCCCAATTAGGGCGCCACGTCATCACTTAACGGGAGAACTAACAGTTTGACTAACGGATGTATGAGACTGTCCCAAAATTTACACTTTAGGTATGACTTTGGGATGAAAAAAAATTTGATGTACTAAATGTTGAAAATTACCAAACATGAGAGTAGTAAACTGTCATTTACCCATAATTCTTGAACGTTACTAATAATTAATAAACAAAGTAATCATAATCCTTGTACTTGAAAAAATCCCCGAACAAAATATCACAAATAGTCTAACATAGTAATATAAAGCGTTGACTAACTTTTTCAACATGAATAACCTGTTGTGCCAAAAGCTTTCATTGTCCCCTCAAGCTTTCAGGTGATGCTTGTTTATGCATCTTCCACGTGGGGTTGCACATATCCTTCATTTACAAATAATGTATCTTAACGGAATAAAATCAATAATAAAAAATTATTTAATTTATTAATCTTCATATGAAGATCACTCTTATAAAAAAAAATCATTTTGATCAGATATTATTTAGTTATTTAAATATGTAGAACAAATAAACATGTAGGTACAAAATAACATATTCATGATAAACTGTTCATTTATTTGATACGTTTCAATTTGAATGATTTTCGTATGAGTGATCTTTAAATGAAGATTAATAAATTGAACGGTTGTGATTGTTGATCTATTCAGTTAAGATACATTATTCGCAAATGGAGATATGTGCATCTCACATGGGGATGCAAGGATTATATTTTTCTATTTATGTAAATATAATATTTGACATTGTTTAATAGAGAAAGGTGTTAGAGCATCTCCAAGAGAAATTCTAAATTTTTGTTAAACTAGCAAGTGAACAGTGTTAAAAACTCAATTTAACTTTTCAACTCCAACGCCATTTTATTTTAACAACATTGGAATATTTTACCGGAACACTGGTGGTATACTAAGCGTTTTTATATAAGTGGTGTGAAATTATATGTTTTAAGTTATAAACTTTTTAACAAACATATTCCACCATTTGTATAGTGACACGTGGTGTATCATCCGTGTTCCAGTCACATTGAAAAATCTCTCACACTTGTGGCTTATATGTGACAGTCCGTCCTGGATTATAATTATTATCGACGTAAATTGACGTTTTTGCCCTTGTTTGTACGTGAACGCGCGTGTGTGATTGGGCCATGTTTGGACCCATTGGTAGTTCTATAGTATTGGACCCAATAGGAACTTGGGTTGGTTTTGTTTTGGATTGGTTGAAAGATTTAAATCACACACACACATCACATGTACACGTGCACCTTTCTTTTCCCGTTTCTGTCTTCTCTCTCTTTCTCTCAAACTCTCTTATCTCTTTTTCACCATTTTGTATGGACAAGCACCCATATCACAATCGTGGCACGGATCGAAGGTTTAGTTGACATATTTGGATTCTTTGTGACTTGGTAAGTTCATTGGTACCCTTAGTTTGGTTCGAAACGACTTAAAACCCTAGGAACCCGAGAATCCCGATTGAGGCATTATTCACCAATTCTTGATCGTGATGTTTTCAGTGAATTTTAAGATCATAGGAAGCTCGGGGAGTATCGTTGGGTTGATTTGGATGTCGGGGGACCGAGTTCGAGCTTTGGCTGATTTTCATGGAAATTCTCCGGCGAGATTTCAACGATATTGGGGCTTGAAAGTGGTAAGGTTTTGTTCTAATCGTCATGAGCTTCATTTTGGTATAAATTTCGTAAAAATTGGTTGAGAAATGAGTGAGAATAGTGAGTTTGAAAAATTTCCAGTTTTCAGCAAGTGCAGCGGTTGCCGGCGCCGGTCTCTAGCGACCTGAGGTAGGGGACAAAGAATATTTTGTCAAGTCTGACAGAATATTCTAACGGCGTCAGTTATAATTAACAGATTTCGTTAAGTTTTAACGAAATATTCTCTAACGACGTTAACTATGTCGTCCGTGTGCCAGACATGTGCCTGTGAGTGGGGGCGCGTCTGACCGTGCCTTAGCTGGCGCGTGACTCATCGAAAAAAATTTCTTAAAATATGGAGGTGTTCGTGAAATCGAGTAGAGCATGTTGGTATATTCAAACACCCCAATTGAGCAATGTATGAGAAGTTATTACCTAAGTTCGATTATGTGCGTTTAATTGACGGTTTTATAGTTGTTTCGCACATAGGTGAGATGTATCCAAAGGACGAGCGCAGTCACGCCAGGCTCGGAGGATACGACCCTTCTACTCATCAGTGAGTGGGCTTTTGTTTTCAATATATTTATATATAATTGATGTTTTTCCCAGAACCTTCATTTAAATGGTTTTAGAATCGAATTGATTTTATGATTAAAATGCCATGTCGAATACCATTTATGCTATGGTTATTATGATTATGATTATGTTGGTCATGCTTTGGCGCTGTGGATGCTCAGGTAAGTCAGGTGAGTATACTTGTTAGTGATAGTGATGATGATGAGATTGTGATATAGCTCATATTTCTACAACTCGGGTGTTTGTGCTCCGCTATAGGTGGTTTCGACTCGTGTGCAGAATTTGGTTGAGGAACTATAGATTTAGTCGTACAGGTCACATTTGGTGACTCCGGCTGACGTATGATTGTTGCTTACGTATTATTATGTGATTTATCTCACCTGCTTGATGCTTATTCAGTTTGATTTGGGTACTTCGACATGGCGTATTTCTGACTTGATATATCTGAGATTATTGCTTTTCAGCACGATTTTTCGTATATGAGTACATACAATATTTTCTGGGAAACTATACTTGTTTTACGGAGATGGATTACTAGATTTATAAAACGGTTTTGGAAAGGATTTGTTTTGCCCACTCATGTTTTCTGTTTTGCGCCCCTCCAGGTTCTAGGTAGCGGTGACGTTGGCGGCAAACGAGGCATCCAGGCTATTATGACAGAACACCATCCATGTAGGATTCATTTGGTTATTCTTCCAATGTTTGTTTAATTTGGACTGCACCTAGGGTTGGCACTTTGATGTTGTGTTGTCATACTTCTGCTTTATCTTTCACTTGCACTTATATCGTATTGTAAATTATCTTGCGTGGTTTTTACTTCTGTACTTCATTCATATATGTTCTTCCGCACTGCGTTTTTGACTACGTCACCTTCACGTAACGGCCAGCACACCTCAATATTTTGGGTCGGGGTGTGTCATTATAGATCAACCGTTCAATTTCTCAAATATTTGGAACAATACATCTCAAACATCTATCATTTGTCAAAAAATATCTAAGGCCTAGTATTTTGTTTGAGTCATAGTCTTCCAAGAATTTGTTCAAAGTCTTCCTAGTACCGAAAATAGATTGTTTTTTCGTTTTCCTAACTAGATGATATCGTATGATATGACCTTACTGATATATATATATATATATATATAGTGTGTTTGATTGAGGAATTTGAATGCGTGCTCAATGGTCGAAAATTATTATGAAACCAAACTCACCATTAGGTCAAAAATCTTGGATATTCCTGTTTGTGTGGTCACGGTTAAGTTACGTCTTTTTGTCCTATTATCTCTATAAAAAAATCAATATAAAATGTTGGCATGGCTTAACCGTGACTACACAAACAGAGAGAGGGTGGAAGTATAGGGGGGAAAAAGGAGGAGATAATCCTCCTCCGCTTGTTTATGCTATTTCCTATTAGATAATACTTGCATCTTCCACGTGGGGTTGCACATATCCTTCATTTACAAATAATATATCTTAACCAAATAAAATCAATGATAAACAATTGTTTCATTTATTAATCTTCATATAAAGATCTTTCCTGCAAAAAAAAATCATTTCGATCGGAGATTATTTAGTCATTTAAATATATAAAACATATAAACATGTAGGTACAAAATAACATATTCTTGATAAATTGTCCATTTATTTGATACATTTCATTCGAATGATTTTTTGTATGAGTGATCTTCAATGAAGATTAATAAATTGAACGGTTGTGATCATTAATCTATTCAGTTAAGATACGTTATTCGCAAATGGGGATATGTGCATCCCCACATGAGGATGTAAGTATTATCTTTTTCTATTTATATAAATATAATATTTGACATTGTTTAATAGAGAAAGGTGTTAGAGCATCTCCAAGAGAAATTCTAAGTTTTTGTTAAACTGGTGAGTGAACAATGTAAAAAAACTCAATTTATATTTTCATCTCCAACGCCACTTTATTTTAACAAAATTTGAATTATTAACAATTCAAACCTACAAACACTTGTAGAGAAAATTTTCATTGTGACCGAAACACAGGTTGTACACCAAGTGTTTTTATAAAAGTGGTGTGAAATTATATTTTTTAAGTTATTAACTTTTTAACACACATATCCCACCATTTATATAGGAGTAATGCTTTTCATACCATATTTTTGTACCACATATTCATACCACCTTACGTAGCATTTGATGTGGACAACCACATCATTTGAATTAATCAGATTTTTAAATTTAGTTCATTATTTAATAAACTAATAATTAAGAAAATTAGTTAATTAAATAATGATTGTGGTATATGAGGAGTCTTTTTCCTTCATTTCTTCATTTCCTTGGGTTTTGCAAATTTTTCAAATGATGTAGCTGTCCATATCAGATGTCACCTAAGGTAGTATAAAAATGTGGTATAAAATCATGGTATGAATAACATTACTCTTTGTATAGTGACACATGGTGTACCACCCGTCTTCGAGTCACTTTAAAAAATCTCTCACATTTGTGGCTTATAGATCAACCGTTCAATTTCTCAAATATTTGGAAACAATACATCTCAAACATCTATCATTTGTCAAAAAATATCAAAGGCCTAGTATTTTGTTTGAGTCATAGTCTTTCAAGAATTTGTTCAGAGTCTTTCTCCTAGTACCGAAAATAGATTGTTTTTTTGTTTTCCTAACTAGATGATATCGTATGATATGACCTTACTGATTTTTATATATATATATATATATATATATATATATATATATATATATATATATATATATATATATATTGGATCTGTTTGATTGAGGAATTTGAATGCGTGCTCAATGGTTGAAAATTATTATGAAACCAAACTCACCATTAGGTAAAAAATATTGGATATTTCAGTTGCAATTTCCCTCTCCCTCTATCTCTCTCTCTCTCTCTCAAAAAAGTCTTTCTCATGTTAAACAAAAAGAGACTTCTACATGAAGATACTTGATTTAATTTGTTGTCAGAAAAAGAATATTTGAATGATGTGATTTGCACAGGAGAGAGGTTCTGAATCCAGTCATCGTTGTCACCACACAAATGGGTGATCAAAGTCTTCCGGTAATTTTTAAATAAAACAAAATTATCACTTGTAAGATTGACTTTATTCCATTTCTAAATTCATAAATCCCTTACAGAGATTGTGATGGTTTAACTAAGATGCGTCTCTTAAGAATAATCTTCCATAAAATATATATATAATTTTTTTTTTAGCTCTTAATCATGTTCTGGTGATGGCTTTGATCATGTCCTTCCTCATCATCTGGAGAAAGTAAGCTTCATCTTGTGGTCATTAATCATGGAAATAATCAACTTAATTTTGTTGATCATTTTTGCATGCTTACTGTGGACTTGTCACAATGCTGCAAGTGCAAGGGGTACGCTGAAACCAGGAGACACTCTCAACTCCTCAAGTTCTTTGGTTTCTGCGTCGGGGAATTTCAGTTTCAGTTTCTATGTTTACAACGATGGTTCCACAAACACCAGCTACATATCCATCCAGCGCAACAAGGCCAACGGCAACATTGCTTGGATTGGCAACCGTGAAGCACCTATTTTGTACCCTCCATCAGCATTTTTTACCTTGGATAGGAATAATACCTTGAAAATTATGCACCAAGGCGGAGATCCTAATCCAATTGTGATTTTCTCTGCTCCACAAACTACTAGGTCTACCAACATAAGTAACAGTAATGCTACTGTTGTGGCTATATTTTTGGATTCGGGCAATTTTGTACTACAAGAAGTGAACTCCGTGGACGGATCCACAGAGCAGGTTTTGTGGCAAAGCTTTGATTATCCAGTCGACACCTTTTTATCGGGCATGAAATTGGGTGTCAACCGTACGAATGGCCATGTTTGGTCGATTTCATCATGGGAAACTGTGATTGTTTGGAAGTTTTTTGTATATCAAATGTACAACGAAAAGGAACTTATACAAGTAATCAAGGAAAAGGGAGGAGGTGATGTGTGTCACTCGGAAGACACATGCACCATGCTTCTATACCTAAACCCTAGCTAATTACACCAAGGCTAACAACTACAACCCATGCTCAAGTACTAAGCATTAGGTATAGTACCAAGTATTAGGTATTCTAACACTCCCCCTCAAGCGAAGGCTAGGATATTAATCAAGCCAAGCTGGACCATAAGAGTGCTGAAATGATCACGAGATAGCCCTTTGGTGAAGATGTCGGCCAGTTGATCCTTGCTTCGAACAAACACCGGTTGAATGACCTTGGATTGAGTCTTTTCTCGAACAAAATGACAGTCCATTTCGATATGTTTGGTCCTTTCATGAAAGACAGGGTTCGAGGCAATGTGAATAGCAGCTTGATTGTCACAAACCAGAGGCATAGGTTGTTTTCCATTGAACCCTAACTCATTGAGCAGTCATTGTAACCAAACCAACTCACACGTAGCTGATGCCATGGCACGGTATTCAGCTTCTGCGCTTGATCGAGCTACTACATTTTGTTTTTTGCTTTTCCAAGTCACCAAATTGCCACCAACAAATGTGCAAAAGCCAGTGGTAGATCTTCGATCTATGTTAGAACCACCCCAGTCTGCATCAGTGTAGCCAATGATATGAGTATTTCCATTCTTCCTCATAACAATTCCAGTGCCTATAGTTCCCTTCAAGTAGCGTAGGATTCTTCGAGCAGCTTGTAAGTGGATTGATCGAGGGGCATGCATGAACTGACTTATTAGGCTCACTGCATGCATAATGTCTGGACGTGTAATTGTGAGGTAGATAAGTCTTCCCACCAATCTTTGGTATAAACCAATGTCTGTCAGTAATTCTCCATCTAATCCCAGTTTCTCCTTGCAAGCAATTGGGGTTGATACTGGCTTTGCTTCAAGCATGTTGAACTCTCGGAGTAAATCCAGTATATACTTGCGCTGGTTTAAGAGTAAACCTTTACTAGAGGAAGCAATCTCAATTCCCAGAAAATACTTCAGATTTCCCAAGTCTTTAATCGCAAACTTTCTGTTAAGGAGATTCTTCAGTCTTTGGATCTCTGTCACACTGTCACCAGTGACAATGAGATCATCAACATAGATAAGAACGACAAGTTTACTTCCTGAACTGTCCCGTACAAACAATGAGGAGTCCGCATTGCTCCTCTTAAACCCGATGTCCTCCAATACAGAACTTAGTTTGGCGTACCACGTTCGAGGGGATTGTTTAAGGCCATATATGGCCTTATGGAGTTTGCAGACCATGCCATTTCCTTCTTGTGGATGTCCTGGAGGCAATTGCATGTATACATCTTCCTGAAGCTCTCCATGCAAGAAGGCATTCTTGACATCCATTTGAAACAAGGGCCAATCATGATTGACAGCAACTGAGAGAAGGACCCTCACTGAGTTCATCTTTGCCACTGGTGCAAAGGTCTCCTTATAGTCGAGACCATAAGTTTGAGTGAAACCTTTGGCAACCAGTCTTGCTTTATGTCTTTCCACTGATCCATCACTCTTAAACTTGGTCTTGTACACCCATCGACACCCAACAGCCTTCATCCCCTTCGGTAACCTCGTAATGCTCCAGGTTTTGTTCTCATTTAGCGCCCTAAGCTCGTCATTCATAGCAGACTTCCAGATTAGTTGAGAATTAGCTTCTTGAAAGGACTGTGGCTCAGACAAAGTAGCAATCTTGCTTAAAAAGGCAGCATGAGAAGGTGAGACTCTTGAGTATTGAAGAAATTTTTCAATAGGGTACCTCGAGGTATACCCTATATAATCCTTAAACCATATTGGTTTACCCCTACTTCTACTAGGGTTTCTTCTCGGAGTGATACCTTCAAGAGTGGGAGCTTGATCTTCTTCATGCGAAACGTGATCTTGATTAGTACCTTCAGTTGGTTCACTTTCAGCAGGTATGTCAGGTGACTGACTAGACTCAGCTAGATCAACCGGAGAGTCATTGTTGCTAGGCTGATCTCGAACAGATGTTTGATCAAGCAGTGCGTTGGTTTCCACGACTGGCATGAAGGTTTGATCAAAGAAATCTCTCCTCAGAAGGTCCTTATCACATGTACTTGCAAAGAAGGGAACCTTCTCATCAAAGCTTACATCTCTGGACACAATGAGCTTTCGATGCCTTGTATCATAACACTTGTACCCCTTTTGAACAGACGAGTACCCCAAAAACACACACCTTGCAGCTCTAGGATCCAACTTATCTCGGTGCAGGCTTTGAATATGAACAAAGCACACACATCCAAACACTCGAAGATGAGACAGTTGAATTTTCCTACCCTTAAGAATTTCAAGAGGTGATTTGAATTTTAGAACTTTGCTTGGAAGCCTATTAATCACATAAGTAGCTGTAAGGACCCCATGAGACCAGAATCTTTTAGGTACATTTGTTTGAAGCATAAGCGATCGAGTCTTTTCCAGTAAATCTCGATTCTTCCTTTCTGCCACTCCGTTTTGCTGTGGAGTACCAACGCAGCTAGTTTGGTGAATTATACCATGATCAACCAGGTATTGAGTGAAGGCATTGGACAGGTACTCGGTACCATTGTCAGATCTAAGAACTTTGAGTCGAGTTGAAAATTGATTAGTAACAAGATTGCAGAATTCTTGAAATACATTAATAACTTCACTCTTTGATTTTAACAAATACAACCAAGTACACCTTGAGAAATCATCAACAAAGGTGACAAAATATTTGAAACCATCAAAAGAATCTACGGGTGCAGGTCCCCAAACATCTGAGTGAACAATCTCAAAGGGTTTACATGACTTGGTGAGTGAGGAGTCGAAGGGCAATCTTGTTTGTTTTGAGAAATGACAGACTTCGCAATCTTGAGTCATCACATTCTCTGAAGTTTTGAAGAGATGTGATTGCACAAGATTAGAAGGGTGTCCTAATCGTCTATGCCATAGTAGATGGTTCGATGAGGAGCTAACTTGAAGGCCTCTAGCTTCCACAGGTTGCACTGAGAGCATATAGAGACCATCTTTGTAGATGCCTTCACCAATCTTCTTCCTCGTGACACGATCCTGGAAGGTCACATTAGAGGGCGAGAAAATAACATCACAGTTCAAAGTGTTTGTCAGTCTTCCTACTGACAGAAGCTGAAATGGAAAGGAGGGTACATGCAGGGCAGTAGATTGAACATTTTTATCAAATATCTTCACTTTTCCTTCACCCAAAACTGAAACATCAGTTCCATTTGCAACTGAGACAAACTGTGGTACAACTACATCTTTAAACTCATGCAAGTTTCGTTTAATGTTTGTTATATGATCAGTTGCTCCAGAATCTATTATCCAAACATTTTCAAGATTCCTGGAAGTAAGTGCAACACTAAAAGAGTTTAGAATACCTGGCTCATCAGTGGATGATGATGCTTTGGTCTGAAGAAATTTTGCAAACTGTTCAACTAGTTCAGTTGGACTAACTTCATTGTTTCCCTTATGGTTGCTTCCCTCTTTCTTTTGAGTGCAGGAAGCAAACTCACTCAAGAAGGCTGAAGGATTTGATGTGACTTTTCCAGCAGCTGAGGTAGTCAATGAGTGAGAGACTTGACTCGCACTGCGACCAGGTTTGAGTTGCTTGGCAAAGTTGGGTTTGAGATGTGGATACAACACCCAACAAGTGTCTCTGAGGTGATTTTTCTGCCCACAATGACTGCACTGCATCTCTCATTTTCTTCCCTTGAAGCTTTTCCTTTCAAATTTCCTATCGCTGGCAACAAAGGCTTTAGACTCAGGATCACTGATTTTGGTACTCATGACCTTTCTTCGTATTTCTTCTCGTTGGATGATGGTGCACACAGTATTGAGAGATGGTAGCTCAACATTCATCAAGATGTGGCTTCGCATGTCTTCATAGGTAGAATCAAGACTGGACAGGAGCTGAAACACCTTATCTTCTTCAGCCCGCTTAAGGAGAGTTGCTGGATCTGTGGTGTGAGGACGGTAGAGATTCAGTTCGTTCCATATAGACTTCAATTTTCCCAAGTGTTCGACGAAGGACATTCCATCTTGAGTTAGAACCGAAAGACTTTTCTGTAGCTCAAATATCCTAGCTGCATTATTCTGATTTCCGTACATCTCCTTGACAGCTTTCCATAACTCAAAAGCTGATTCTGAGAAACTGAAAATCTCGGATATCTTTGAGCCCATTGAGTTAAGTAACCAGGACATGACGAGCTGGTCCTTGCAGAACCATTCTTCATACTTGGGATCACCAAACTCAGGAACTAAGACAGTTCCGTTGATAAATCCGAGTTTAGATCTTCCTCCGAGAGCTAAGGTGACAGCCCTAGACCACGAAAGATAGTTAAACTCGGTTAGGAGTGTGGAACACAAACGTTGATTAGGATTTCCCTCAACTTCGTTTGAATGAGTTGATGAAGACCCGATGATCCCGGTTGGATCAGCAAGAACATTTTCTTCTTCCATTTGAAACGTTCTTCAGAGAACAGGTTTAGGAAACCTGCTCTGATACCATGTGATTGTTTGGAAGTTTTTTGTATATCAAATGTACAACGAAAAGGAACTTATACAAGTAATCAAGGAAAAGGGAGGAGGTGATGTGTGTCACTCGGAAGACACATGCACCATGCTTCTATACCTAAACCCTAGCTAATTACACCAAGGCTAACAACTACAACCCATGCTCAAGTACTAAGCATTAGGTATAGTACCAAGTATTAGGTATTCTAACAGAAACTGATGCCAACCCTGCGCCGGGGCCTTTCACTCTTGATTGGGACCCTACTGACCACCAGTTGAAGATCAAGAAAGGTGAGGTGGTTTATTGGACAAGTGGTGTGTTCACAAGTAGTACTAATACATTTGAGTATATTTTGCCTGAGGAGTCCAAGCTGAGGTTTAATTTTAGCATTGTTTCAAATGAGAACGAAGACTACTTGACTTAAACTGCTCTAGGTCTTGATCAAGATTCAGAATGGGTGCTGAACAACCTGGGGAGACTTGGCAACCTAAACTTTGAAATTGCACACGCTGGGAATTGTGACGGCTACAACACTGGTGGAGGGTGCGTGAGAAGGGACCGGCCACCCAACTGTAAGGCAAAATTTGGTGATGAATTTGAGCTAAAAAATGGTTTCTTTATACCAAGTAATATCAGCTCAAGATCCCCCTACTGGTTTACCAGTAGCAACAGTGATTGTAAGGCTACTTGTTGGCAGAACTGTGACTGTGTTGGATTCGACTTTCCATTTGATGATAACACAAACAACAGTACAGGATGCCGATTTTGGAGTGCAGACTCGAAGTTCGTTGAAGATTTCACTGGATCGGGTACTGCAAACAGTAGTTTTGTTTTGCCAAGATTAATCACGCCAGCAAAATCACCACTGCGCAAAAATAATGCTGGTAAGTTCGAATTTAAATCCTCACCACCTTACTTATATTTAAGTCTACAAGAAATCACATTCCAATGGAGAAGCAAATAAAAATCAAACATATTTACCATGAATTGCATTAAATAGCTAAACTTGTTTAATTAACACATTAATAAGCTGGCTAATTATTAGTCTCTTGATGCAGTAAATAAGTGGATATGGATTGGCACTTCAATTGCCATTGCTCTAGTTCTTTGCATTGTGTTCTATCTATTACGAAGAAGAAGACTAGCACTTTCTTCTGGTATATAAATTCTTTAAAAAATTATGTGCAGCTGGTGTATATATATTTAGATCTTTGACACTGTTAATTAATTTAAATAGGCAAAAACATGACAAAGATTCAGAACGAACTGCTCAACTTCATGAAACCTAATAGAGGTACGCATCTTGCTCATGGGATTCAAAATGATGGGAAAATGGGACATCATGATTTAAGCGCATTTAGCTACGCATCTGTCTTGGCTGCAACATGCAACTTCTCCGAAGAAAACAAGCTCGGGCAAGGAGGATATGGACCTGTTTATAAGGTAAGGTCTTAACTAATAAAAAGTGTGTTTTCTCTTTTATCTTCTATAATTTGCCTAGAAATGTCGTAATTTTCCTTTTCTTTTGGAGATGGCTGAGAAATAATTTTATGAATTACTGATTTAGGGTAAATTGGCGACCGGACAAGAAATAGCGGTGAAGAGACTATCAAAATTTTCAGGGCAAGGAGCATCGGAGTTCAAGAATGAATTGATCCTCATATATGAACTCCAACATACAAACCTTGTTCAGCTTTTTGGGTTTTGCATTCATGAAGAGGAGAGGATGTTGATATATGAGTACATGCCGAACAAAAGTTTGGACTACTTTTTATTTGGTTGGGAATTTACTACTCCTATATAATTAGTACTTGATTTCACTCGTTAAATTTTCTATCTTAATTTTCTTTTTTTGTCCAAATATATTATAACAAATATTCTGAAACGCTCTATCTTTGACAGACTCAACAAGAGGTTCGCTACTAGATTGGAAGAAGCGTTTTGGTATAATCGAAGGAATCGCTCAAGGATTGCTTTACCTGCACAAATACTCAAGAACAAAAGTAATTCATCGAGATTTAAAAGCAAGTAACATACTACTTGATGAAAATATGAATCCAAAAATTTCTGATTTCGGTATGGCAAGAATTTTCACCGAAAATGAATTGGAAGGAAATACTAGTAGAGTTGTTGGGACTCGGTAAGTACATATATAAATGCGTGTAAACATTCTTCTCATGCATTTTTGCAGATGTGTTAACTAAAGAGCTTTTGTTTTTTCATTTGATCTTCATGTCTCCAGAATCCATTGAGGGAATTGTTTCCGTAAAGTCTGATGTTTACAGTTTCGGGGTGCTAATGCTTGAAATCATAAGTGGTAGGAAGAACAGCAGCTTCTACAACGATCACGTGCTCAATTTAGTAGGACATGTCTGTATTTCGAACAAATATATTGTTGAACAAAAAGAGTATCCAAGATAACTCTAATTATTCCAAGAAGAAGAAAATAAAGCACACTCTAAAGAAAGCTCACAAAAACACTAATTAGCAAAGCTTTTCTTATTTAGCACTTAGCTTTGTTTTTCTTTTGATGAATTACAAGGCTTGGGGACTTGGGTATTTATAGCAAACCAAATGGAAACTATACCACACATTTTAATTAAACTAAGATTATTTACTACCACACAAAACACATTAATTGCACCTATTTGTTTTCACACACAACCTAACTTGCCTAACTTTGCTTTGTTTTCACACACAACCTAACTTTGCAATTGTAAGCACTTACATCATCAAACTAGATATGGACTTGGACTTTAGATTGGGTTGTGGATTACTTATTGTTTTGGGCTTGACATTGATTTTCAACA